>OZ014519.1:293124160-295572056 GCA_963966055.1 Lathyrus aphaca | reverse complement strand
CCTGTCACATGTATTGATAGACAATGGTTCCTATCTGAATGTGCTACCCAAGGAAGTCCTGAACAAGCTGAGTCCTGAAGATGCTGTGCTGAAGCCCAGTAATATAATGGTGAAGGCTTTTGATGGTTCTAGAAGAGTGGTGCATGGAGAAATTGATCTCCCAATCAAAGTTGGTTCTCAGGTCTTTAATGCTACATTTTATGTGATGGATATTCGTCCTTCATACTCTTGTTTGCTTGGTCGTCCCTGGATCCATGGGGCAGGTGCTGTAACCTCCACGCTACATCAGAAGTTGAGATATCCGGTGGAAGGAAAGGTTGTTACTGTCTATGGAGAGGAAGAATATTTTGTCAGCCATGTGAATACCTTCAAGTACCTGGAAGTGGAAGGTGAATATGTTGAAACTCCGTGTCAGACATTTGAAGTGGTTCCTTGGATTGTTAATGATTATGTAGCTCCTCCGGTTGCCAAGAAAGTTCCTGTGGTCACCAGAGTACCTCCAACAATGGCAATGGCCTCCCTTAAAGATGCTAGAGTTGTGGTGGATGAAGGTGGTTGTACTATTTGGGGTCAGCTTCCTGATATCCCATACAAGTCTGACAAGTTTGGTTTGGGTTTCACTGCAGAGTCCCAGAAGGCTGTTCGTCGTGCTCGTGCTGTTCGTATCACCAATCAAGGGGTTATGAAAGACCAGATCAATGCTGTGGGAGACTATGATGAAGACTACAACCTGGATGCTTGGATTTTTCCTACTGTGGGTGCTGGACTCAATAATTGGAAAGCTGAAGATGTTATTCCTATCTCCTTTAGTCAGGATTAAATACTATTACTGTGTTGTTGCTTTTTAAGCTTGTAATTTCTTGAACAATAAAACTCTTAAGCCTTGTGCCTTACCCAGGGCACAATGGTGTGCTTGTTACGGGATGTCATTTCATTTGCATACTTCATTCAATAAAAATCAGTGGACGTTTCGTTTTCGTAAATATTGTGTTCTTTGTCTTTCTTTTCTTTTCTTTTTGTTTTATCAGCTATGTGTTCTTACACACACCCACATCACTAAAATGCAGATCCTCATCCACTCTGGATCCTGTTGATAACAGTTCTACTATTGCCAATTATAATTTCGAGAATCCGATCTATCAAACTGAAGACGGAAATGAGGACGATTGTGAAGTACCTGTAGAGCTTGCTAGGTTGTTACAACAAGAAGAGAAAGCCATACAGCCACATGAAGAGCCAGTCGAAGTTGTGAATCTGGGAACTGAAGAAAACAGGAAAGAAGTCAAGATAGGGGCTGATTTAGAGGATAGTGTCAAGAGCAGACTGATTCAGATGTTACGTGACTATGTAGAGATCTTTGCTTGGTCTTATGAAGATATGCCAGGGTTGGATACAGACATTGTGGTTCACCGGTTACCAATAAAAGAAGATTGTCGTCCAAAGAAGCAGAAGGTTCGTCGTATGCGTCCTGAAATGTCAGAAAAGATCAAAGCAGAGGTAATGAAACAGTTCAATGCAGGGTTCTTAGCAGTGACTTCTTATCCTCAGTGGGTTGCAAATGTGGTGCCGGTACCTAAGAAAGATGGTAAGGTATGTATGTGTGTGGACTACAGAGATTTGAACAAGGCTAGCCCCAAAGATGACTTTCCACTTCCTCATATTGATGTTCTGGTAGACAACACTGCTCAGCATAAGGTATTCTCTTTTATGGATGGTTTCTCCAGTTACAATCAGATCAAGATGACACCTGAAGATATGGAGAAGACAACATTTGTTACACAGTGGGGCACTTTTTGCTATAAAGTGATGCCATTTGGTTTGAAGAATGCAGGGGCAACATATCAGCGTGCTATGGTGGCTTTGTTCCATGATATGATTCATCATGAGATAGAAGTATATGTGGATGCTATGATAGCCAGGTCCCAGAATGAAGAGCAACATCTTGATCATCTGCACAAGTTGTTTGAGAGGTTGAAGAAATACAAGTTGAGATTGAACCCAAACAAGTGTACTTTTGGAGTTAGATTTGGTAAACTCCTGGGTTTCATAGTCAGTGGAAAAGGTATTGAAGTAGATCCCGCAAAAGTGAAAGCTATACGAGAGATGCCAGCTCCCCGTACTGAGAAGGAAGTTAGAGGTTTCTTGGGACGATTGAATTACATTGCAAGATTTATTTCCCAGTTAACTGCCATCTGTGAGCCAATCTTCAAGTTGTTGAAGAAAGATCAAGTGATGAAATGGAATGATGAGTGCTAGAATGCCTTTGATGAAATCAAGAGATATCTGCTAGAACCTCCAATTTTGATGCCACCAGTTGATGGAAGACCCTTGATTATGTACTTAACAGTGTTAGACAACTCAATGGGGTGTGTCTTGGGGCAACATGACGAGTCTGGTCGAAAAGAGCAGGCAATATACTACCTTAGCAAAAAGTTTGCCGACTGTGAAACAAGATACTCACTGCTCGAGAAAACTTGCTGCGCTTTGGCATGGGCTGCTCGCCGACTAAGACAGTATATGTTGACCCATACTACCTTGTTGATTTCAAAGATGGATCCAATCAAGTACATATTTGAGAAACCTGCTCTCTCCGGAAGAATTGCAAGATGGCAAATGATCTTGACAGAATATGATATACAGTATACTACTCAGAAGGCCATCAAAGGAAGTGTTGTTGCTGATCATTTGGCTCATCAAGCAGTGGATGATTACCAGTCAATGAGTTTTGAGTTCCCTGATGAAGACATTATGATTATTACCAAAGAACCTGGACAATATGACGGACCTGAACAAGGATCCCGATGGACTATGGTTTTTGATGGTGCCTCTAATGCACTTGGTAATGGTGTTGGTGTTGTGATTAGTTCCCCTGAAGGTTGTCATACCCCGATTACTGCCAGACTTTGTTTCTATTGTACCAATAACATGGTTGAGTATGAGGCATGTATCCTGGGTATTCAAGCTGCTATTGATATGAAGATTCAGTTCCTTGACGTGTATGGAGATTCAACCCTGGTAGTAAGTCAGATTAAAGGAGATTGGGATACCAAGCATGGTAACCTCATTCCTTACAGAGAACATGTGTTGTCTTTGATCCCGCATTTCAAAGAGATTACCTTTGGACATATTCCACGAAGAGAGAATCAGTGGGCAGATGCTTTGGCCACCATGGCATCCATGTTTGAGATCAGTTGGGATGATGAAGCTCCCAAGATTACTATTGATAGATTTGAGAAGCCTGCGTACTGCAATGAGATTGACACTGAAGGAGTAGAGGAGAAGCCTTGGTTCTATGAAGTGAAAAGATATCTTGAAGCTCAGGAGTTCCCTGAAGAGGCATCTGTCAAAGATAGGAAGTTTCTGAGAAGGTTTTCTGCTAAGTTCTTTTTGAGTAATGGGATTTTGTACAAGCGCAATCATGATTCAACTATGCTTCGTTGTGTGGATAAGAAGGAAGCAACTGAGATCATGGAAGATATGCATGATGGGATCTTTGGCACTCACTCTAGTGGACATACTATGGCAAAGAAGATATTGAGAGCAGGTTACTATTGGTCTACTATGGAAGCTGATTGCTATCAACACTCCAGAACATGTCACAAGTGTCAAATCTATGCTGATAAAGTACATATACCTCCATCATCCTTGAATATGTTGACTGCTCCTTGGCCTTTTGCCATGTGGGGCATTGATATGATTGGTGAGATCAAGCCTACTGCTTCTAATGGACATTGTTTCATCCTGGTTGCTAATAAGAATATTAAGAAGATTGTACAAAAGATGACTGTTACTTATAAGGATTGGTATGAGATGTTACCATTTGCTCTTCATGGTTATCGTACCACAATACGCACTTCAACAGGGGCAACCCCATTCTCCTTGGTCTATGGTATGGAAGCAGTTCTGCCCATTGAAGTTCAGATTCCCTCCTTAAGAATTATGAAAGATGCAGGTTTGGATGAAGATGAATGGATTCAGACTCGACTTGACCAGATAAATTTGATTGATGAGAAAAGGCTAGCAGCAGTTTGTCATGGCCAGATGTACCAGAAACGGATGATCAAAGCATTTAACAAGAAGGTTAAGCCAAAGGTATATCAGGCTGGTGATTTGGTAATCAAGCGTATCATATTACCACAGGGTGATCCCAGGGGCAAATGGACTCCTACATATGAAGGACCATTTGTGGTCAAAACAGTATTTTCAGGAGGTGCCATGATACTTACCACTATGGATGGTGAAGCCTTCCCGCAGCCTGTAAACGCAGACATAGTTAAAAAATACTACGCATGAAAAGAGACCCGCTAGGTTGACAGGCCTAGGAAAAAATAAGGGCATCCCGGCAAACCAAAAGGGTTTGGGCAAAAATTAGGGATATATATAAAAAGATGTACACCCGGCAAGTCGAAAACCTGAAAAGGCGGCTTGGGCAAAAAAGGGTATCCCGGTGGATTGAAAACCTGAAAGGGCAATCCAGGCAAAAGTTAGGGATTAAAGCGTATGACTATGTCTCGTTTGGATCACCCATGAAACTGCAACCACTTGTATTACTTAATCAGGCTCGAACAGATACAGCTCAATCCAATCGTTTTCGTCTCAACAGCAAGAAGATGAGATACTTGAAGATAATGGCAATAGTAGAATTGAAACTCAATAGGATTATTTCCCACATAGTTGATTCTCCTTGTTTCGTAAAAACTTTATGACAAAATCCTCTTACTAGGGTTTATGTCTCCTTGTACAAATTTACCCATGTATGGGTCACTCTTCGATATAAATAAAATTCCATTTTTGAATCCAGATTTACTTTTACCCTATTTACATACGCGAAACGTCCATTGGTTGTGTTTGAATGTATGTATGCTTTTGAATATGATTGATGTTTACCAGAAATGCATGTATGCTTAATATGATTGATGTTTACCAGAAATGCATGAAAATGCAGTAATAGTATTTACTAAGGACGAACGAGGGAAGGATTTCAACGAAGCTTCGCCGATTCATCTCTTACAAGACAGTTACCAAATCCCCCAGTAGGGCAAATCCATCTTCATAAAGTCACATCTCCCCCTGGAATTTATATCCATCTCTTTTATCCTCATACGGATATTCGGGAATTTACTTTCCAATAAGAGTACGACGAACGAAGACGGGAGGTTATGTATACCCTACTATCGAACGAAGACGGGAGGTTATGTATACCCTACTATCAAATGAAGACGGAAGGTTATATATACCTTACTATCCCCAGCAGACGAGAGGTTATGTATACCTTATTATCAAACAAGACGGGAACGAGTTCCTCATACTCTTCAGCAACAAATCGGGATTTATTTTCCCTGGCCAACAGTTATTATACAAAGATATCCAGACGCTTCGGGCATCATCATGTCATACATACATCATTTACATCATACCATACCATACATATACATAGATACATAATACATTACTTAAGTGCATCATATTATACATGCATACATAATACATAAACTAATATTACCATATAGAATGCTACCTTGTTTTCAGGTTAATTCTCCAGCAGACAAACTTCATCAAACAACTTGTGGCTATCAGGATTGCTCTATCCCCCTGAAAGCTTATTATTATCCCCTCAGGACTGCTGTATCCTCCTGAAAGCATATCACTACCTCAGGACTGCTTTATCCTCCTGAAAGCTTCTTATACCTCAGGACTGCTGTATCCTCCTGAAAGCATATCATTTCCTCAGGATTGCTTTATCCTCCTGAAGGCATATCATTACTTTGGGCCGTTGTTTATCTTCTCAAAGGTTATCACCACCTCAGGATTGCTTTATCCTCCTGAAAACATATTATTACCTCAGGATTGCTTTATCCTCTTGAAAGCATATTACTACCTCAGGACTGCTTTATCCTCCTGAAAGCATATCATTTCCTCAGGATTGCTTTATCCTCCTGAAAGCATATTATTACTTTGAGCTGTTGTTTATATACCCAAAGGTTATCCTCACTTCCTCAGGACTGCTTTAGAGTGAGCTTGCTCATTCATGTTCATCATTCACTTTCTTTCTTCAAGTAACTTATCTTCTTCAATGAAGTAAGTTAACTTGTTTCTTCTGCTTCTCCTCCTTTCATATGCTTCTTCCATTGGTGGCTTCTTTGAAGATCTCTTGCAAGCGTCATAAACCATACGAACACCCAAGCATGCCAATAACTAGGGTTTTGATTAGTCCCCCTTTATTTTTACCTTTGTGTCTTCTTTGTGTCTCTTTTCTCACCTCATAATCAGAGACTAAACCTTTAAGGTTTTAAGGCTTTGTGATTAGGGTTATGCCTGCATCCTTCTCTTAGGATGGAGTGTATAACTTTAATCCTAAGTGTTAAACCCTTAATTTGTTTAAGCCTCTCAATCAATCCATCTTAATAATCACTAATACAATAGCTTGTAACTTGGGCCTTGCATTAGGGTTCTAATTCTTCCTTAATTGGTTAAGAAAGACTAACCCTAGTGTTAATGGACAAGTCCTCCTCAAGTTGTCTTACAAATCATAAAATTCACTTCTTAATCTTACCATTAACTAAAATCCATTTAATAAAGGCTTGTTTTGTCATGAGGTTAATCCCTAATCATGGATTAAGTTGAGGTATCTTCCTCAGCTTAAGTGTGATCATCTATTATCCTTCTATTAGGATGGTGTAATGGGTCCATTAAATCATTGATTATGGCTTAAACTCATTACTTAACACTAAACAAAAACCCAAAAAACATCTAAATAATCACAAGTAGGTTAATGATCTTAATCCTACATCATGGTAATTAAGTTTGAGGTGCTTATCGCATACTTAAGGTATTCTCATTATCCCTAATCAGAGGGAGGATATGATGAGTTTACTAACCCTTGGTTTAGGCTTAAGCTCATCAACTTATGAAAAACACCAAAAGCAATAAAAGATTGAAAACACAAAAACAAAGCAATAATCGTCTCCTCCGGGATTCTTTTCTCATCATCTTCACTCACAAACGAGAACTTGCTTCTTCCGTCTAATGCAAGACAGTTAGCACCTGAGCCAGACAGGTCATACACTTGAGCATAGACAAGCAAGCAGTTCATCAGTCAATTTATCTTTCAGTCTCTTTGAGTCGAACTACGGTGTTCTGACTTCCTCATTGCACGAGAGGATACGTAGGCATAACTTAACTGTTATCGAACAAAAGTCTCTGTATATTCCCCCTCTTCCAGCATTATTCTTTAAGCCTCATAGTCTTGAGCTTTGCACTCTTTCCTCACACTAACACTCCTTTATTTCCCTTCACATTTCTTTTGCACTGACACTTGCATTCTTTTCCAGCTTTTGCACACAGATAGCACATACACTACCCCTTTAAGCACAAACTTTCAAGCGTGGATCCCGTCGAGTACGATGGACAATCTGGGTGCTAATACCTTCCCAGGTTGTAACCAACCTCCTTTCTCAGTTTCTCTGGTTCGCAACCGTCTTATCCATATCTTTCTAGGTTTATGCAGCTTTACCTTTCCTTCAGGATAAAAATGCCTAGCTGGCGACTCTTTTCATTTCATTCTCTCTCTTCGCCGACCGTTCGCGTCTGTACCCTATCTGACCCGGTGTCTTTTGGTGGGAGCGATAGCTTAGCGACTCTGCTGGGGATACTTATGTTGCAACCAGGGCTTCTGGTTCTTTTTGTGGGTTCCTCCTAGCGCTTGTTTGATTTTTGTTTACGGGGGTGTTATTTGCTGCTTGTGCTTATGTATTTGCTTTATTTATTGCTTTATGTACAACTTTATTTATTGTTTTCTTTACAGTTTTATGCATTTTCGTACTGTCATTATCATTATGCTGGATCTCTTGTCTGTCTTGGTGGGTGGGGTTCATTGAGAGATTAAGGTCCTATACCTGGGACCTGAGTGACACATAGGCTAGAGTGGCTTCATATTCTTTCCCATTCCATTTCAGTCTGGTGCGGGAATATGAAACACGGTTCAGACATGGGTTTCTTCTTGAGAACTCTGTGCTACAGATTTCCTGTAGTACTAAGGCTATCTGGGAAGCCTGCTAAGTCTGGATGACCCTTTATGACCTTCAGCATCTGAGGTGAATTAGAGGATGATCTGTTATGGTTATTGTAAACATTGTACCTCTGGGTTAGAAGTGTTTACACTTCTGATAACTGATCCAAGTCTGAGGATCCTTGTTTTAGAACATTACATGTGAGGGGGTTGGGATGTTTGCAGGTTTGCAGGAACCCTTGGCCACATCATACCCTGTTACTAGTTTTGTTTTAAGAATGCATCACTTTGGACAGTTCTTGTGATTACCCCGGACTTGTGACTCTTTATTTGAGTCCCCCACCTTGATACTGGATTTCTAAGCCTCCATCCGGACTTATGAACATACATGGATTTTTACCAAGACAGATAAACAGATCCAGCTCTTGATCACAAACCCTTTGCATATCATTTGCATACATCATTTCTGTATCATTTAACATTTGCTTATTTGTTTTACAGGGTATCCATCTTTACCTTTGGTTTGGTTTTGACCCCTTCTGCTGCTCAGACTGCTTCAATTATCTTCTCCAACATCTTCATCAGCTTGTCAGTGATTTCTCCTCCAGCTATCTTCATCAAAGACCCATCTCCAGCATCTCATTCAGTGACCTTCATCAACAGTTTCTCTCAACTTCTTCACCAGCACCCATTATCAGTATGGACACTTTAAGAAAGAGCACCATCACATACCACTTCTTTGAGCCCACCCTGACTGGCATCAGGAAGGTCCAGTCCCTCATTACACCTGACCATATTCCACTGTTCAGAGAGCATTATGGAGGCATATTGGACATGGTCATGGATTTAGATGCATCTTAGAGAAGCATGATCCATACATGATTGCAATTTAATGATCCTCCACTTAGATGCTTCACATTTCCTGATTTCCAGTTGGGACCTTTGCAGAAGAGTTTTCCTTGTTGTTAGGAGTTCCTATCAGGAGAGGGATTCCTTTCAACCCTGAGATGGCTGATCCCAGAAATGAAGACATAGCTAGGGCATTGCATTTGGAGCCTGCCCTCATTGATCAGAATATGACAACCAAAGCTGGGGTTCCAGGCCTCCACCTAGATTTCTTGATCTCCCAGGCTACCCTGCATGCTGCAATAGGAGAATGGAAGGCTGTATGTTCACTTTTAGCCCTCAGTATATATGGGGTTATCTTGTTTGCAGATGAGCCCAAGTTTGTGAGAAAGAATGTCATTCACCTGTTCTTATTGAGGAACCCAGTTCCTACATTGCTAGGAGACTTCTACTACTCAGTACACCAGAGGAATGAAAAGCAGAGAGGAAGGCTGGTCAGATGTTGTGCTCCCCTATACTACTCTTGGCTACTAAGACACTTGCCAAAATCAGATACCTTCCTGAACCCACATCAACAGAAGAATTGGGCTAAGAGGTTCATTGCCTTGACATCAGATAACATCATGTGGTGCACTCAGAGCACCAAGGGCAAGGACATCATTACTAGCTGTGGGCAGTATCCTAATGTGCCTTTGATAGGAGTGAAAGGTTGCATCAACTACAACCCTTTATTGTTTAAGAGAAAATTGGGATATGCTTTGGCTCATCCTCCCAGAGGACAAGATTTGGCTGAAACTCTCTACGGTGAAATCCAACCCAACTCTACTGTTGTCAGGAAAGCTGCCTGGGCTTGGGATAACATTCAGACCAAGGGGACAACCATCCTTGGCAAGTGCAACAACATTGCTTCAGCACAGTATTCTGATTGGTCCCGTACCAGAGCTCAGATCACCCGGATGCCATTTACTTTGGAAGATGTGCCTGGACCTTCTACACTACAACCAGCAGCTACTGTCAGTATGGAAGAGTTTGAAAAGCTGAAAGAGAGGAATAATCAGCTATCTGAAGCCTTGAAGAAGACACTCTGGGAGAGAAATGATAGTCGTCTAGATAATGAGAGATTGGAAAGGCTCAGGATTGAGCATTTGGCCAAGATTGAGAAGACGGATGACTACATCAGGAAGGCAAGGGCATGGGAGTTAGTACTGAAGAATGCTTGCAAGGAAGCAAAGACTCAGAAGGCTAGGGCAGAGCATTATCTGGAGGAGAGCCAGGCTAGGTAGATTAGGATCACTGAAGCCCGTGCACAGGAAGACCAGAGGACTCAGGCTAAGATAGAGCAGTTGGAGGCTTGTGAAAAGAAGCATCAGGAGACTTTGTTGGCAGCTCAGAAAGAGATATCTAAATTGAAACTCCGGGCGGGGGTAAAAAGGTCAAAGGATTAGGACAAGCATAAGAAGTTAACTAATGCCATTGCTACCAGGAACCTCCTCATCAGGATTATCATAGAGCACCCAGTAGGGCCAGTGACTGAGGCCCTCCTGAAGGAAGTCAGGGAGGATGACTTTGGATTGGATGTCTAATCTCTTTTGCTTGTACTTTTCTTTTTGTTGTACTTTTCTTTTGTTGATGTATTTTGACCCACCATGGGGATGTATTGTAATCAGACTATGTATTTTCATCATTTTGTAATATATCAGTTTGTATTATTTATGGTGGGCTTTATCTATCAACATCATCAACATTTCCTCGAGGTCTGGAAAGGTCAAAACCAAAGAACCAAATTGGATACCCTTGGAAGACAAATAAGCATATTGCATTGCATACTAACATTTTCTTTGTTTTATAGGTTTTTGTTTTATTGTTGTTTCTCACTTAGTTGTGGTTTCAGGAAACATTGCTCGCAGAAGAGTGTTCCCTATCAATAGAATACACCGGTACCCGACCAGAAACAACCTTCCGGGACTCCAGATGGATCAAGTTTAGCAAGACTTGAATGAAGTAAGGACCCAAATGGCTAATGAGAGGGTTGAGATGAGGAATTAGATGACCCAATTCATGTCTGTAATGACTGGTTTAGCTCAGAGCCAGGAAAGACTAAGGGAACTAGTTGAAAGGCAGACTCCTGAAGAACACCATCCAGGTACAGGAGGTACCAGTAACAATGATCACGTGCAGCCTCGCACTGATCCACCAGAGTTTGGGCCTCATATAAACCCAGAAGTTAATGCCATAAGGAATAATCAGGGTAACACTGCTGGAGGTAGGATCTTGCAAGAGGATCCTCAAGAAGAGCAATTTATAGTTGTTGGGGCTGGGGACGAAGTTTACGACCGAAGGCTAGATGAAATTACAGAGAAGTCGAGGTCTCTCGAATCCCAGAATTCCCTAGGGTTTGATGTAATGGACATGTGATTGGTGGAAGGGGTGAGAATTCCTCACAAATTCAAACCCCCTTGTTTTGAAAAGTATAATGGCACATCCTGCCCACGCACCCACCTTCAATCATTCTTGGGAAGGTTAAAAGCATACACCATGGACGAAAAGTTGTGGATGTTTTACTTCGAGGACAGCCTAACAGGGGCATCCCGAGAAAGGTATTCCCACTTGACTAGAGCCACAGTAAGGAACTAGAAAGACTTGGCTGAAGCTTTTATCCGTCAGTATCAGTATAACTTAGACATGGCTCTGAACAGGACCCTCCATATGGGAATGTCTCAATCTTCCCGTGAAAGCTTCAGGGAATATGCCCAAAGGTGGAGGCAACTTGCTGTTATAGTCCAACCTCCCATGTCTGAAAGAGAAATGGCTGACATGTTCATGAATACCCTTCAAGGAACCTACATTGACAAACTGACTTCTTTTTCTTCTACCAGCTTCACAGATGTGGTGATAGCTGGGGAAATAATAGAGAGCCTGTTGAAGATGGGAAAGATCTCCGATAACGGTGCCAGTTCCATCAGTACAAGAAAACCATTTGCTGGGCCCCGTAGATCCGGTGAGACAAATTTTGTGCACATGGGAAGAGGGAGACCCCAATACTTGCCCAAAATAGTGGCTGCTGTTACTATCCCTACCCCACCTCCTCAGTATGTTCAACAACCACAACAGTTTCCGCAACAACAACAGTTTCCGCAACAGAGATCATACAACAATAATAACAACAATCAACAACAACGCCCGTTTCAACAACGGCCATCTCAGGTCAACCGGGTAATTGACCCCATTCCAATGTCGTATGCTACACTATTTCCACAACTCCTAAAGCTCAATCTGGTTGAGTTGAGGACATTGGCTCCACCTGATCCTCAAAACCTTCCTAGGAACTATGATGTTAATGCTAGGTGTGCTTTTCATTCAAACGCACCTGGTCACTCTACGGAAAAATGCAGAGCCCTGCATATGAAGGTTCAGGATCTGGTAGATTCAAAAGCCCTGAACTTTGCACCTCCTCCCAATATGATGAAGAATCCTATGCCAAGCCACAGTGGGCCAAGGATTAATGCTGTAGAGGATGGATCACCCCTGAGTTTAATAGAAGACATCGCATATATTCAAACACCTCTGGAAGAGGTTAAAGCCCAGCTTTTAAAGTGCCAAGTGTTTCCAGGTTGTGAGGCCTGTTGCGAATTATGCAAACTTTCTGAGAATGGGTGTGCTAGCTTAAGGAGAGGCATCAATGATTTGATCAGAGAAGGCATTCTGCAAATTACGACCACTGCTTCTACAACACCAATAACTCTTTTGTCAACAACAAGAGAATCTTCTACAAATGCAACAACAATCTTTCCAACTATTTCTTCTACAACTGCAACAACCATTGTTCCAACTGATTCAGCTACAACTTCAGCAATCATTCCATCTGTCACTTCAACATACAACAATTCATTTGCACCGGCTACTAAAACTCCAACAAACAACAATGATGATTCCATTGTCACAATCTACTATGACCCGACAACGGTCCCGAATTGCAGCAACTTTCAGCAAAGTCAACAACAGTCTCAACAAAGCTTCAATTCATCTCTACCAACATCCACCAGAGGTCCCGTTACAATTTTCTATGATCAGCAGACCATTGCACTCCCAACAACAGCTGCAGTAAGCCCAGTCACCATCACGGTGCCCGGGCCGATCCCATATGATAAAGACAGTGCTATACCATGGCATTATGGTGCTGATCTGTACTGCAATAGAGAGAAAGTCCTTCTTGATTCTCCTGTTCTCACTCCCCAAGTGGATAATGTTGGGGGAGGCGGAGGCTTCACCCGAAGCGGACGTCTCTTCGCTTCACAAGTCCCTAGAACTAACACTGAGGCAGAGGCTGCTACCAGAGCCAAGGGGAAGAGTGTGATACCGGAAGAATCTGCACCCAAAGAAACTCATAAGTCATCCTTCGATCAAGATGTGGATGAGTTTATGATAATCATTAAAAGAAGTGACTATAAAGTTGTGAACAAGCTCCACCAGACTCCTTCAAAGATCTCAATCTTATCTCTGCTGTTGTGTTCCGAAGCCCATCGGGATGCACTTCTCAAAGTTCTGCATGCTGCCTACGTGCCAGAAGAGATCACTGTGAATCAGCTGGAAACAGTGGTATCAAATGTCAATACTAGCCATGGGCTAGGGTTCACTGATGCTGATTTAACAACAGAAGGACGTCTCCACAACAAAGACTTGCATATAACCTTGGAGTGCAAATGAGCTGTCTTATCTCATGTTCTTGTAGACACTGGGTCCTCACTCTATGTCTTACCCAAGAAAGCCCTTGTCAAGCTAGAGTATGATGGGA
Organism: Lathyrus aphaca; assembly: GCA_963966055.1. Classification (NCBI taxonomy): domain Eukaryota; kingdom Viridiplantae; phylum Streptophyta; class Magnoliopsida; order Fabales; family Fabaceae; genus Lathyrus; species Lathyrus aphaca. The sequence goes on along the minus strand of OZ014519.1, from coordinate 295,558,410 downwards.
TAACTCTCCGGCCAAGTAATCTTGTGGTTCGGGATTTTGATGGCTCTAAAAGATCTGTTCTGGGAGAGGTGGAACTTCCAGTGGTAATCGGTCCATAAGTCTTCAAGACTATTTTCTATGTGATGGACATACAACCTGCCTATAGTTGTTTGTTGGGTCGACCCTGGATTCACGCCACAGGCGCTGTAACGTCGACCCTTCACCAGAAACTGAAGTATGAATGGGAAGAACAAATTATCACCATCTGTGGTGAGGAAGACATATTTGTTAGGCAGCTGGCTACTTACAAGTATATTGATATGGATGGTGAAATCCATGAAACAATGAGCCAAGGGTTTGAGGCCCTAAATGTTAATGAGGCTACTGGAGTTTTGGCTGCATCCCAGGAAGACAAGATGGGTACTTCAATCATCTCTTATCAGCAAGCCCGGAAGGTTGTTGAAGAAGGTACTGCTCAAGGCTGGGGCAAGCTGTTGCTAGTGGAAAAGAAGGAAGATAAATTCAGATTGGGTTACAGACCAATCCGACAAGATCAATCAGAGGCTGCTAAGGAGCCCAAATTTGTCAGTGGGGGGATGCTCACCCCGAATGCTGTTAACAATCTGGAAGACGAGGCGGAAAGCGACCGCAACCTGGAGAGCTGGATACGTCCAAGGATCCCGGGGAACCAAGTCCTTAACTGGTCTTCCCAGGAAATTATAAGAGTTACTCCTGCAGAGTAATTATTATTTCCTGTCTTTTTTAGCTTGCATCAAGTCCTGCATCTTGCCCAAGATGTCAGGACTCATTTTGTAATAGGGCCATATTGTAATTTTGTGCAAATGATTAATCAATGAATATCGGACATCTTTTGCAAACGAGTCTCTTTTTTGCTCACTGTCTTTTCATTTTTCACTTTTGTACAAAATAATAAAATGGCAATGTTTTCAAAATAAATAACTTCATTTTCACTTTTTCTAAACAAGATTAAAACTGATCACTAAAACGAACCAATCTCAACCCTTGCAGAGATAATCCTCCAGATTGCACCGACAATAGCATTGCTATGACCTTGTATGACTTCGACAATCCAATCAATCAAGCTAATGAAGGGGTGGAAGAAGACTATGAGTTACCTGAAGAGTTAGCCAGGTTGTTGAGGCAAGAAAAGAAAGAGATTACTCCTTATCAGGAGGAGGTTGAGACAATTAATCTCGGTACCGAAGAAGACTTTAAAGAAGTGAAGATCGGGGCCAATCTGCAAGATTCAGTGAAGAAAGAACTTATTGACATGCTTCGAGAGTACGTCAACGTCTTTGCATGGTCATATCAAGATATGCCAGGTCTGGATACCGACATTGTTATGAACAAGCTGCCTTTGAAAGAAGATTGTCCTCCAGTGAAACAGAAGCTACGCCGTACTCGTCCGGATATGGCTATGAAGATTAAAGAGGAGGTACAAAAATAGGTTGACGCTGGTTTCCTTGCTGTAACTAGTTACCCGCCATGGGTTGCTAATATTGTACCAGTGCCTAAGAAGGATGGAAAAGTAAGGATGTGTGTGGATTACCGGGATCTGAACAGAGCTAGCCCAAAAGATGACTTCCCATTACCTCATATTGATGTATTGGTTGACAACACAACTCAGTTCTTGGTGTTTTCCTTCATGGATGGTTTTTTAGGGTATAATAAGATCAGGATGTCACCCGAAGACATGGAGAAAACTACCTTCATCACACCTTGGGGTACATTTTTTTATAAGGTAATGCCATTCGGGTTGAAGAATGCTGGTGCTACCTATCAACGGGCTATGGTAACATTATTCCACGACATGATCCACAAAGAAATTGAATGCTACGTGGATGACATGATTGCCAAGTCCCTCACTGAAGAAAACCATCTGGTAAATCTGCTGTAGTTGTTTAAGCGTCTGAGAAAGTATCAGTTGAAGTTAAACCCCAATAAATGCACATTCAGGGTACGTTCCGGTAAACTGCCGGGATTCATTGTAAGTGAGAAAGGAATTGAATTTGATTCTGAAAAAGTCAAAGTCATTCAGGAGATGCCTGCGCCTAGGACTGAAAAGGAAGTTCGGGGGTTCTTAGGTAGATTGAACTACATATCAAGGTTCATATCTCATCATACTGCAACCTGCGAACCCCTGTTCAAATTGTTGAGAAAGGAACAAATGGTCAGGTGGAACGAAGATTGTCAGAAGGCTTTTGATAAAATCAAAGAGTACTTACAAGAACCTCCAATTCTTATGCCTCCAGTTGAAGGAAGACCTCTAATAATGTACCTGACAGTATTAGAAGGATCGATGGGGTGTGTGTTAGGCCAACATGATGAGTCTGGTCGAAAAGAGTATGTAATTTACTACCTAAGCAAAAAGTTTACCGACTGTGAACAACGTTATTCACTGCTCGAGAAAACTTGCTGTGCGTTAGCGTGGGCTTCTCGCCGACTAAGACAGTATATACTGACTCACACTACCTTTTTGATCTCCAAGATGGACCCAGTTAAGTACATATTTGAGAAGCCAGCACTTACCGGAAGGGTTGCAAGATGGCAAATGATTCTGACAGAGTATGACATTCAGTACAAATCTCAAAAGGCCATCAAAGGCAGTGTACTGTCTGACTATCTAGCTGAGCAACCCATTGATGATTACCAACCAATGAGATTTGATTTCCCTGATGAAGACATCATGTTCCTGAAAGCAAAATATCATGAAGAGCTTGTTCACACTGAAGGGCCGGACCCAGAAGAAGAATGGACAATGATGTTTGATGGGGCTGTCAATATGAATGGTCGTGGAGTTGGTGCAGTGCTCATTACACCTAAAGGAGTTCATATGCCTTTCTCGGCAAAACTCACCTTTGCATGCACTAACAATGAAGCTGAATACGAAGCCTATATCATGGGTCTTGAGGAAGCCATTGACCTTAGGATCAAGACTTTAACTGTATTCGGAGAATCAACTCTGGTAATCAATCAGACCAACGGCAAATGGTACACCCACCAAGAGCATCTAATTCCATACCGTGACTATACGAAGAGATTATTGACTTTCTTCACAACAGTCAAACTTGAGTATATCCCTCAAGACGAAAATCAGTTCGCAGATGTTTTAGCTACCATTTCCTCCATGATCAAGGTTCAAACTGCCAATTTTGTGCCTCGGATTTCGGTATCCGGACTAGACTGACCAGCATACGTAGTCTCTGTGGACATTGCTAAAGATGACAAGCCTTGGTTCCATTACATCAAGAGCTTCTTAGAGGATCAAACATACCCACCTGAGGCATTATCCAATGATAAAAAGACATTAAGAAGGCTGGCTGGTAGTTTCTTCTTGAATGCTGATGGTTCGTTATACAAGAGAAACTTTGATTTGGTTCTTCTCAGATGTGTTGATAAGAAAGAAGCGGACTTGCTGATGCACGAGGTGCATGAAGGATCTTTCGGTACCCATTCTGAAGGACATGCAATGGCAAAGAAATTGTTAAGATCAGGTTACTACTGGATCACAATGGATGCAGACTGTTGTGCCTATGCCAGGAAATGTCATAAATGCCAGATCTACGCAGATAAAGTGCATGTGCCTCCAAATCCTTTGAATATAATGTCTTCACCTTAGCCCTTTGCCATGTGGGGCATTGACATGATTGGAAAGATTGAACTGATTTCTTCAAATGGCCACAAATTTATCCTGGTAGCCATCGATTACTTCACCAAATGGGTTAAAGCAACTTCATATGCAAATGTCACCAGACAAGTGGTAGCCAGATTTCTGAAAAGAGACATCATCTGTCGATACGGAGTACCCGAGCGAATCATTACTGATAATGATTCCAATTTGAACAACAAAATGATGGCAGAACTGTAATGGGACTTCAAAATCCAACATCACAACTCTTCTCCTTACAGGCCAAAGATGAATGGCGCTGTTGAGGCAGCTAACAAGAACATTAAGAAGATTGTGCAGAAGATGGTGGTAACATACAAAGACTGGCATGAGATGCTACCATTTGCCTTGCATGGGTACCGTACCTCAATCAGAACGTCTACTGGGGCAACACCGTATCAACTTGTGTATGGTATGGAAGCTGTCCTACCTGTTGAAGTTGAATTACCCTCCTTACGGGAACTAATGGATGTCAATCTGAATGAAGCAGAATGGGTCCGATCTCGATACAATCAACTGAATCTGATCGAATAAAAGAGATTAGCTACAATCTGTCATGGGTAGCTATATCAGAAAAGGATGAAGAAAGCCTTCGATCAGAAATTCAGGCTTTGGGAATACCAAGTGGGAGATCTTGTACTGAAAAGACTTCTTCCTCCTCATACAGACCACAGGGTCAAGTGGACTCCGAATTACGATGGTCCATTCATAGTAAAGAAAGTTTTCTCTGGTGGAGCATTGATGCTCACTACTATGGATGGTGAAGATATCTTATCCCCTGTGAATTTAGATGCAGTTAAAAAATACTTCGCATAAAATGACCCGTTGGACACAAAAATAGAATGTAAGTCCAGGCAAAAATAGGGCATCCCGGCGAGTCAAAAACATAACAAAAGACTCGGGCAAAAATAAGGGAAAATTGAAAAAAATGTACACCCACTGAGTTGAAAAGCCGCATTGGATAACTCAGGCAAAAATGGGTATCACGGTGGATTGAAAATCCGAAAGGGCGATCCACGCAAAATTAGGGAATAAGCGAACAACTGCATTCTGAATTCGTCTGTATCACTTACAACACGGCAAGCTTCGAAAGGATAAAGCATCGGTCAGAATCAACCTTCTTCGGAAAGCCAGATGAGAAGAACGTCAAGGTCATACAGGTCATAGCAAGGAAAGCTCACCGGAGCGTTGTCAACATTGCCAGCACCTTTACTTTTTCAATTTGTAACAATATCCTCATTTCAGGGGATTTGTTTCTTTGACTGTATTTGCCAATTCAGGGCACCCAGATTAATAAAATCAGAGTTTTCAGTCACACTTCGTCTTGTACATTTTTGTTTCGTTTGCAAAATGTCCAACATCCATGATATAATATTTGCATAAAACAGATGTGACTTTCTAACTAAATGCTTGCAGGAAATGTATTTACTCTCAGGAATATCTAACTCCTATAGCGGAATCCGGTAAGGGATACCTCGAGACTCTTGTGCGTCTCTTTGTCTTAACAGGTTGCAGGTATTCCAAATACGTAACATGGGGCATGCCAAGCATCATTTCCCTAGCACACCTCCTTCAAGAAATCTCTGAAATGCTTTTTCCCCAGCTGAGTTGTCAAGCCTCCTCATCACCAGCATAAGTCAATTCAACAGATGCTTCCCCAGTCGGAGTCCCCACAGAGTCCTCTAGGAAGATCGTTCAGTGATCTTTCCTCCCCCAAACAAAGTACTAGGTCTTTCAAAAATGAAGGGAACCATCTCCCCACAGAGTTCCAGCCTCTACCCGGAAGAGCAATGTCTGAAATTCTCACACAACAAAGTGACGGAAGCTCCCTCATCCCCAGCTGGGTTGTTTCCTTGCAAGATAGGTCTATCAATGATCTAGTTCCCCAGGCAGAGCCATATGATTTATCAGATCTACCAATGATCTCGCCCCCAACTGTGATATCCGTCCAAACAGATCAGCCAGAGATCTTCGGAGCAGCGGGATCCGAATCCCGGATCGGTTTCTTTTTGCATAATCATAGAATTCACATCATATTTTCCCGCAAAGCGTAGCATTCCGTTTAAAATGGAGCATTACGGCAAAAATCAAACATTTGCATGATCACAAGCATGGTTCGAACCAGTAACCCGCAGATATCATCAGTATTTCATCAGTAATATATATAATAAAAGCCAAAGCGTCCCCTTCGCACTCCCCAACGCAAATACTTGTTCATAACATGTTTTTCTCGACACTCGTCAGTGTCACCTCATATCTTCCCACAGAAAGCCAAAGCGTCCCCTTTGCACTCTCTAACACAGATACATGTTCATATATACTCTTCCGACACCCGTCCGTGTCATATCATCCCCTGCAGAAAAGCCACAAAAAGCCCCTGTGAATACAAATACCTATACACACTCTCTTGACACCCGTCCGTGTCACCACTCCCCAACATGGTTGCCCAAATGTTTGCCGCAAACCAAACACTTGTTTATAATACACTCCTTTCGACACTCGTCTGTGTCATCCTATCCCTACAAGTTGCCAGAATACCTTCAAAGCTCATACATTTTCTCTTCTGACGCCCGTCTGTGTCACTTTTCCCCAACAAGTTGAACACTCGTCCGTGTCTTGCTCATACTTCACAAATATTTGTTCAGATACTCGTCCGTATATTGTATATACACTCATTCCCCACAGATTTGACACTCGTCTGTGTTCTTAGTTAACCAGTTGGTACTCGTTCATACCATCATCTCTGAACACGCGTCGGCGTTTGTTTCTATCGATACTCGTCCATATCATGGTCTTAAGGATGCTCGTCCGCATTTTTAATCTATACACAGAGTCAAAACACTTATACCTTTTATTTTTCAAGCGTAAGCACTCGTCCGTGTTTACCATTCCCCAACAAATTGCCAACAGAACAACTTTTCTTCTATCCGACATTCGTCCTATGTCATGATACTTTCGGCAGCCGTACCCTGCCAGGTGATCGTCCTTCACTTCTTAGGATGACCGTCCCTCATCCCTTTCCCCAGTGGAATCTCCATTATTGGAACCCTTTTCTATCCGACATTCGTCCTATGTCGTGATATCTTTCGGCAGCCGTCCCCTGCCAGGTGATCGTCCTTCACCTCGGATGACCGTCCCTCATCCTTATCCCCAACAGAGCAGTTGTCCCCTGCTAGGTGATCGTCCTTCAACTTTTTGATGATCGTCCTTCATCATTTTATCCGATGGCCGTCCCCATTGTTGATCTTGTTATCTGACAATCGTCCTATGTCATGATAAACCCCAAGAGCAGCCGTCCCCTGTTAGGTGATCGTCCTTCACCTCTTGATGATCGTCCTTCATCATGCTTATCCGATGGTCGTCCCCATCGTTGACCTTTTTCTATCCGACATTCATACTATGTCGTGATAAAGAGCAGTCGTCCCCTACTAGGTGATCGTCCTTCACCTTTGATGACTGTCCCTCATCATTATTTCATTTATTCTTTACTTGATGGCCGTCCCCATCATGACTTCTTTATTTCCCCAACTTGTCGGTCGTCCCCATCATTTCTTTATCCCTAGCAGCCGTCCTCTACTCGATGGTCGTCCTCCATCGCCTGCATTTTGATAATCATACTTTACTACCTTTTTCAATTTATATCCCTTTTCTTCTTCTCCCCAGTGAGTGCAAATTTTGGACTGTCTTTGGTATTCAACCACAAGTTATCTTGCTTGTCCGTTAAGCCAGGCGCTTACATCCTGCACAGCTAACTCATGCTTGAATAGGGGCAGCTGTAAACACCCCAAATTTTCCCTCTCTAAGTTCACACCATGGCTTGTGATCTTTCATCTTTGCATTAGTTCAAGCATATCATATCATATTGCATTTTTATTTCATCTGCATTAGTTCAAAATCATCTGCATCTAGGGTTTGTGATCTGAGCAATCCAAGGATCCATCTGAGCCACTCCAAAGGTCTTCAATCATTCCAAAAGGGTCCATGTGTGTTCTATCATCATTTTATATCCCTCAAAGATCAAGGAAGTCAAAAAATCACAAGAACTTGGAAAGCATGGAAGCAGAGCTAGGGTTTCACTACACAAATGACCTGAAATTAGGGTTTTGGTTTCAGAGGCCATAACTCCAAATATTTTGGTCATTCTTGTTTCTAATGGTCTCAATATGTTATAAGGATCATGTGTACCAAGTTTGATGAAGAAATTCATTGTGGAAGTCATCTGATCACTAGGTAACTTCTTGAGCAAGTCAGAGCAAAATCAGGGCATCTGAGGCCCCCACCAATGGAACCAAAGTGGATATTTCATCAAATTGAAGTTATATGATCTTTATTTGATCATTGAAGTTATTGTAAGTTCACAAAATTGAAGAAAAGTGAGCTAAACCAAAAGTTGCCAAAAATGGAAATGACTTGTAATGTAAACTTTCCATTTTGGGAAAGTTTTTCAACCTCCTCTTTCTCAACCAAAAATGCTTCAAATGAAAGATTGTTGGTCATGAAAGTTGTAGATTGGATCATTCCCTTTTCAAAAAGTACAAGAACAAGTTCTAATTCATTATGGAACTCAAGTTATGATCTTGCAAAGTTGACAAAAATCCTATAATTTTCAAGAATACACCAAAGAGGGATTTTTGCAAAACCTCTTGTCAAGCCATTTTGTGACCTCTAATAGACTTCTATGCATCATACCAACATAGTGCATTGCCTAAAAGTCAGAATTGGCCCAAGAATCTCAAGTTTTCATGCCTTGCCCATCAAGAAATCTCAAAAGGGCCAAATTTCTTCCAATTTGCAAAATGACACAAAATCTTTCACAAACTTGCTGAATCACCACAAAATGCATTCCATGGCTCTCCTTGATCTATGCTGAACTAAGACAAGCCAAAAAGCCAGCTGCACAAGAGCCCATACCTCAAGTACAAACTTTGTTGACTTTGTGCAAAAACACACATACCAATCACCACAGTCCACCACCCACTCTCTGGACTATCAGGACTTTACAAGCATGCTTCAAGGAGTTCATTTCATAACATACAAAGCCAAGAGCTCCAAGAACTCAGCATTCACAAAAACTGCCCTCAACCTTCAAGCCTTCGATTTGCACAACTCAGCCACTCAAACTTCAAACAATTTACATAGATCAACTCACCATAACCTAAAGAACATTTCCCAACACTTAAAACAGCCAAAAAGCTCCCAAGGCTCAAACACGATTTCTGGTGCAGCAGAGAAAAAACCTTCAAACCAAGCCATACAAACTTGTCCTAAGCTTCATATCATCCTCAGGGGGTTCATTGAAGCTGACTTGCACGAAGGAGGAGGCCAAAAAACCCAGAATTTGAAAGCTCAACCTCAGGTAACATGATGAACATTTTTTCCAGAACCTTGTTTTCTTGTTAAAATATTGTTCTATATGTGTAAACACCCCAAATTTGCCCTCACTAAGTTCACACCATGGCTTATGATCTTTTCATTTACATAAGTTCAATCATATTATCTCATATTGCATTTTTGCTTCACTGCATTGGTTCAAAGTCATCAGCATCTAGGGTTTGTGATCTGAGCAATCCCTGAGCCATCTGAGCCACTCCAAATATCTTCAATCATCTCAAGAGGATCCATGTATGTTCAAGTAACATATTATATCCCCCCAAGACCAAGGAAATCAGAAAATCACAAGAACTGGCAAGGCATGGAGGCAGAGCCAGCTTTAACTACACAGATGACCTAAAATTAGGGTTTTGGTTTCAGAGGCCATGACTCCAATTTTTTTGGTCATTCTTGATTCTATTGGTCTCTATATGATATAAGTATCATGAATACCAATTTTCATGAATAAATTCAATGGGGAAGGCATCTGATCAATAAATTACTTCTTGAGCAAGTCAGTGCAAAATCAGGGCATCTGAGGCCCTCAATCATCCAACCAAAGGGTATTCTCCATCATTTTGGGTGTATATGATCTTTATTTGATCTTAGAAGAAGTTATAAGTTCACAAAATTGAATAATTTCAAGCCATTTGCAAAGTTTCCATTTTAGGAAAGTGACTTGTAATGCAAACTTGCCATTTTGGGAAAGTTTTTCAACCTCCTCTTTTTGATTCAAAAAATGCTTCAACTGAAAAATTCTTGGTCATGAAAGTTGTAGATTGGATCATTCCCTTTTCAAAAATTACAAGAACTTGATCTAATTCATCATAGAACTCAAGTTATGGCCTTGCAAAGTTGGGAAAAATCATTAAATTTCACTTATGTACCAAAGAGGGAAACTTGCAAAAACTCATGCCAAGCCAATTTGTGACCTCAAAGTGACTTCTAACCATTACACAAACATCATACATGACCTATAATTCAGAATTGCCCAAAGAATTCTCAAGTTTCATGCCTTGATCATCAAGTATTTCAAAAGGGGCCAAAACCTTCACAATTTGCAAAACCACCCACAAACTTCATCCCACTTGCCATCTTGCCTCAATCTGAATTCCATGGACCTCCCTAAAGCCAGCTGCACAGGACATGCCCTTGTCCTTGGCCTGCCATGAGCCCATACCTCCAAGGACAACTTTGTTGACTTTATGCAAATTGAGCCATACCAATCAAACTGCTCCACAACAAATCTCTGCCCAATCAGAACATGTTATGTGGACCTCAAGCAAGCCAACACACACAACAACATAAGTTGAATCCTCCCACAACTCAGCATTCACCAAAAACCCTCCCTTATGCATTTTTCTTCGAAACTCAACACTCAAGCCACAAACCTCAAAACAAATTCCACAGAACAACTCACCATCAACCTCTGATCATTTCCCAACCATCACCCTGCCCTGAAACTCCCCATATCAAAAACACGATTTCCCTCCCCCTTTGACCTGAGCTTCATCAAACTTCACATAGAGGCCATTTAAACTCCAACCAAGCATTGCAAACTCTTGAGGAAGATCATTGGAGGTGATTTGAAGCAAAGAACTGGTCATAAAGCTCCAAAGGTGAAAGCCCCAGTTCAGGTAACCTCAAGAACAAAATTTCCAGAAATGTAATTTCTTGTTATAGAATGATAAGGTGTGTTGCCCTGATCATGTTAAGCTTTGAATCACTGAAAATGGTGGAGATATGAGTGTGTATGCATGTTCTGAAATTTTATCCATTTTTAGGTTTTTGTTCGAATCTTGATTTTGATGAAAGATAAATGAAATATGATGCTGGATTCTTGTTCTATGGGGTTTGGGGATCATTTCTGGAGATTTGGGGGGTTTGACATGGCCAGGAGGGTGAGATAGAATTTCTCAGGGAAGGGTGTGGCCGGAGAAGATGACCGGAGGTCATTTCCGGCCACCTGAAAGTAATTAGGGTTTGTGATTAGGGTTAGCTGAGTTTGAATGTGGGACGTTGAATTTGGGCTTCCCGCGCGTGTTGAAGGTCAGGATGAGTTCACTTAGCCCTAATTGTGATTAATTAAATTAATTAATTAGGTTTTAGTTATAAAATTCCAGTTTGAACCTAGGTCGTTGGATTGCGCGTGTGGTCTTTCCCTCCATCTCCAGTTTGAATCTGGATCATTGGATGCGCTGACTTTCACCTTCCTTCACATTTATTTTGTTTTCTTTTTATTTCTTTTGCATCATTTATTAAAAATAGCTAGAAAATCTCAAAAATATTTATTTTTTGCATGCTAACTTTAATTAATTTTCTTGACATAAAAACAATTTTTATTTTATTTTTTTGCATTTTAAAAACATTTTAAAAACAATTTAAAAGTTATTTTAATTGATTAATGAAGATTAATTAATTAAAATAGCATTTAGGTTTCCAAAAATCACAAAAAAATTAAGAGAACATTTTGAAACATTTAGAAACATTTACAAACTCACAAGACAAATTTCTTTTTGGTTTTGATCATACTTTGATAATTTTCATTTGAATTAGGGTTCTTTAATTTGAATATTTTTAACCCTAACTTCAAAAATTCATAACTTTTGATCCAAGTTGGGTTAGTGAATGGTTCTTTTTGAATTGTGTTATGCATTCTTTCAAGCATCTAAAAACATTTTTGTTTAATTTCTATATTTCATTTTCCATTTGTTTGGCATTTTCCCTTTAGGATCACCCTTAAAGCCTTAAGAACTTAGAAAAATCATAAGTCCCTTAGGGTTTAGCTTTTGACCTTCCCCTTTGGGAAGTGAACTTGTATGGGTTTGGGGTACCTTTGATTGCATTTTCAATTTTTTATCTCATGCTTTGCTTCTTATTTTGGATTTTGCATCTCATGTTGTACATAAACCCTAATCTTTGTCTTCATTTGCATTCACTCTTCATATGCTTGCATACATGAACTTGCCATAACATTTTGTGCATCCACATGACATATAAGACATCTTAGGACATATTAGAATCATGTTTGATCATTGCATCATCCATTTTCCATGCTTTTGTTTTCATTTATGTCATATGCATTCATGAACTTTCATGCCTCCTTAATGCCTCATTTTCATTCCCATCCTTTGTGTGGTCATCCACATCTCATGACATACATTTGCATGATCTCTTAGCATCATTTACATCTTGATATGCTTCTGATTTTGGTTTCCATCTTTGCATTTCATTTCATTTTCATTTCATTTCATTACATTTTACTAACTTTTCAGGCGGTAAGTGTTTGAGAAGTGAATTTGCCTTCATTTCTCACAATCTCTTCTCATCCCTCTCATGCATTCATTGCTGCATCTTGCTTTTGTATTAGAGTGAGCTTGCTCATTCATGTTCCCTCCTAACCTTCTTTCTTCAATCAACTTATCTTCTTAAGTGAAGTAAGTTGTCTTGCTTCTCCTTCCTTCATCCTGCTTCTTCCATGGTGGCTTTTCCTTGAAGATCTTTTGCAAGCCTCATAAACCCTAGGAATACCCAAGCATGATCAAAATTAGGGTTTGATTAGTCCCCCCTTTTAGTTTTACCTTTGTGTCATCTTTATGTCTTCTCTTCTCATCTCTTAAATCAAGGACTAAACCCTGAAGGTTTTAAGGCTTTGTGATTAAGCTTGTGCCTACATCCTTCTATTAGGATAGAGTGTATAACCTTAATCCTAAGTGTTAAACACTTAATGTGTTTAAATCCTTTAATCAATCCATCTAATAATCACTAAGACATCAAGCTTGTAACTTGGGCCTTGCATTAGGGTTCTAATTCTTCCTTAAATGGTTAAGAAGGACTAACCCTAGTGTTAATGGACAAGTCCCCCCTCAAGTTTTTCTTACAAACCATGAAATTCACTTCTTAATATTACCATTAACTAAAATCCACTTTAATAAAGGCTGTGTTTTGTCATGAGGTTAATCCCTAATCATGGATTAAGTTGAGGAGCCTTCCTCAGCTTAAATGTTCTCATCTATTATCCTTCTATTAGGATGGTGTAATAGGTCCATTAAATCTTTGATTATGGCTTAAACTCATTACTTAACACTAAACAAAACTCCAAAAACATCTAAATAAATGCAAGTAGGTTAATGATCTTAATCCTACATCATGGTGATTAAGTGTGAGGTGTTTACTTCATACTTAAGGTATCCTCATTACCCCTAATCAGAGGGAGGATGTGATGAGTTTACTAACCCTTGGTTTAGGCTTAAGCTCATTTTCTTATGACAAACTCCAAAAGCAATAAAAGATTCAAAATACCAAAAACAAATAATAATCGTCTCCTCCGGGATTCTTTTCTCACCTCATTCACTCATAAACGAGAACTCGCTTCTTCCGTCTAATGCAAGACAGTTAGCACTCGAGCCAGACGAGTCATACACTTGAGCATAAGAATGCAAGCAGTTCATCAGTCAATTTACTTTTCAGTCTCTTTGAGTCGAACTACGGTGTTCTGACTTCCTCATTGCACGAGAGGATACGTAGGCATAACTTAAGAGTTATCGAACAAAAGTCTCTGTATATTCCCCCTCCTCCAGCATTATTCTTTAAGCCTCATAGTCTTGAGCTTCACTCCTTCCTTACACTGACACTCTTTCATTTTACTTCACATTTCTTCTGCACTGACACTTGCATTCTTTTCCAGCTTTTGTACACAAAACAGCACTGACACTACCTCTTTGAACACAAACTTTCAAGCGTGGATCCCGTCGAGTACGACGGACAATATGGGTGCTAATACCTTCCCAGGTTGTAACTAACCCCCTTTCTCAGTTTCTCTGGTTCGCAACCATCTTATCCATCTTTTCTTAGGTTTATGCAGCATTACCTTTCCTTCAGGATAAAAATGCCTAGCTGGCGACTCTTTTCATTCTTCTCCTTCGCCGTCTGTACCCTATCTGACCAGGTGTCATTTGGTGGGAGCGAAAGCTTGGCGACTCTGCTGGGGACCTTTATATTGCAACCAGGGCTTCTAGTACTTTTTGTGGGTTCCTCCTAACGCTTGTTTGATTTGTGTTGACTGGGGTGTTATGTGCTATGTATGTTTATTTATTTGGCTTTATTTACTGCTTTATGTACAACTTTATTTATTGTTTTCTTTACAGTTTTGCATATTTCATGCTGTCATTTGCTGGATTTGGTTTGCTGTTTTGGTGGGTGGTGTTCCATTGAGAGTTTAAGGTCCTACACCTGGGACCTGAGTGACACCTAGGCTAGAGTGGTTCATGTTCTTTCCCATTCCATTTCGGTCTGGTGCGGGAATATGAAACACGGTTCATATGTGGGTTTCTTCTTGAGAACTCTGTGCTACAGATTTCCTGTAGTACTAGGGCTATCTGGGAAGCATGCTAAGTCTGGATGACCTTTTATTATGACCTTCAGAAGCTGAGGTGAATTAGAGGAGGATCTTTTATGGTTATTGTAAACATTGTACCTCCGGGTTAGAAGTGTTTACACTTCTCATAACTGGTCCAAGTCTAAGGATCCTTGTTCTAGAACATTACCTGTGAGGGGGATGGGTTATTTACAGGTTTGCAGGTACCCTTGGCCACATCATACCCAGTTACTGTTTGTTTAAGAGTACTCCACTTTGGACAGGTCTTGTGATTAACCCTGGACATGTGACTCTTTATTTGAGTCCCCCACCCTGGTTACTGGATTTCTGAGCCTTCATCTTGACTTTTGAACATACATGGGCCTTATATCAAGATCCAACTCTTGATCACAAACCCTTGCATATCATTTTCATATATCATCATTGCATCATTTAACATTTGTTTATTTGCTTTTCAGGGTATCCATTTCATTGTATCTTGGTTTTGGTTTTGACCCCTTCTTCTGCATAGACCTCTGCTTCAGCTGTCTTCATCAGTTATCTGCTTCAGTTATCCCCATCACCACCAGCACCAGTCTGTCAGTGGTCCACCTTCAGCATCAGTCTGTGATCTTCATCAACATTTGTCTTCAGCTTCTTCAGCAGCACTCATGGTTACTCCCAGGAAGAGCAACATATCCTACCACTCTTTTGAGCCTGTGTTGACTGGTATCAGGCAGGTCCAATCACTAATCACACCTGATCACATCCCACTGTTTAGAGAGCACTATGGGGGTATCTTGGATATGGTTATGGATCTTGATTCTTCTTAGAGAAGCATGATCCACACATGCTTGCAGTTCTATGAACCTCCATTGAGATGCTTCACCTTTCCTGACTTTCAGATGGGACCTTTGTTGGAAGAGTTCTCTTTATTGATTGGAGTACCTATCAGAGGTGGGATCCCATTCAACCCAGAGATGACTGCTCCCAGAAGTGAAGAGATAGCAAGGGCATTGTACTTGGAACCTGCCCTTGTTGAGCAAAGTATGACAACAAAAGCTGGGATTCCTGGTTTGCATTTGGACTTCTTGATTTCTCAGGCCATCCTGAAGGTTTCATTGGGAGAATGGAGGGCAACCTGTGCACTGTTAGCCCTCAGCATATATGGGGCTATACTCTTTGCAGATGAGCCCAAATTTGTCAGCAAGAATGCCATCCATCTGTTTCTTCTGAAGAACCCAATACCTACATTGCTAGGAGACGTTTACTACTCTATTCATAAGAGGAATGAGAAACAAAGGGGGAAGCTTGTAAGGTGTTGTGCTCCTTTGTTCTACACCTGGCTGCTCAGACACCTGCCTAAATCAGATGCTTTCTTGAACCCACACCAGCAGAAGAATTGGGCCAAGAGGTTCATTGCCTTGACTTCAGATGATATTAGATGGTGCACCCAGAGCACAAAGGGCAGGGACATTATCACCAGTTGTGGGCAATACCCAAATGTGCCTCTGATAGGAGTAAAGGGTTGCATCAACTACAATCCTTTACTGTTCAAGAGACAATTAGGCTATGCCTTAGTTCACCCTCCCAGAGGACAGGATTTAGCTGAGACCCTATATTGTGAAGTTCAACCTAATTCAGCTGTTGTTAGACAAGTATCCTGGGCTTGGGATAACATCCAGATAAAAGGGGTAGCTATTCTTGGAAGATGTAACAATGTTGCTTCAGCTCAGTACTCAGACTGGTCCCGTACTAGAGCTCAGATTACCAGGATACCTTTCACCTTGGAAGACACACCTGGACCATCCACAGTACAGCCTGCAGCAACAGTTAGCCTGGAGGAATTTGAAAAGTTGAAAGAGAGGAATGATCAGCTATCTCAAGCCTTGAAGAAGACTCTTTGGGAAAGGAGTGATGGTCGCCTGGACATTGAGAGATTGGAAAAGCTCAGGGATGAGCACCTTGCCAAAATTGAGAAGACAAAAGACTACATAAGGAAAGCAAGGGCTGGGGAACAGGTATTGAAGAATGCCTGTAAAGAGGCCAAGATTCAGAAAGCTAGGGCTGAGCACTATCTGCCAGAGAGTCAGGCTAGGTGGGTCAAGGTCACCGATGCCCGTACACAAGAAGACCAGAAGACTCAAGCTAAGATTGAACAGTTGGAGGCCATTGAGAAGAAGCAGCAGGAAGCTTTGCTGGCAGCTCAGAAGGAGATTTCAGAACTGAAGCTCAAAGCAGGATTGAAGAGATCAAAGGACCAGGACAAGTATAAAAAGCTGACCACTGCCATTGCCACTAGGAACCTCCTCATTAGGACCATTACAGAGCACCCAGCTGGCCCAGTGACTGAGGCACTTCTGAAGGAGGTCCGAGAAGATGAGTTTGGACTGGATGTCTGACTCTTTGCTTGTTGTTTGTTTCCATTTGATGTACTTTTCCTCTTTTGTTGTATTTTGACCCTCCATGGGCATGTATTGTAAAGCAAACTATGTATTTTTCTTCAGTTGTAATATATGTTAGTTTGTTTTCATTTGGGCTTTCTCTCAACAACGTCAAGCATCTTCCTCGAGGTCTGGAAAGGTCAAAACCGAGAACCATACCGGATACCTTGGAAAACAAATAAGCATATTGCATTACATACTAAATTTGTTTTTGTTTTGTAGGTTTTGTTACAATTATTGTTTCTAACTTTGTTGTGATCTCAGGAAACATTGCTCATCGCCGAGCATTCCTTGTCAACCGCACGCACCGGTACCCGACTCGTAACAACCTTCCCGGCATTCAAATGGAACAAGTACAACAAGATCTGACTGAGGTTAGAAATCAGATGGCCAATGAGAGAGTAGAGATGAGAAACTAGATGTCTCAGTTTATGGCAGTGATGACTGGCTTAGCCCAGAGTCAAGAAAGGTTAAGAGAGCTGGTGGAAAGACAAACTCCTGAAGAGCCTCATCTGGGAACAGGGGCAACTAGCAACAATGAACGGGGCCAGCCTCGTATTGATCCACCAGAGTATGGACCTCATTTGAATCCAGAAGTTAACATCCCAAGGAATGTTCAAGGTAATACTGCTGGGGGCAGAATCCTGCAAGAGGATCCCCAAGAAGAACAGTTTACTGTTATAGGGGCTGGAGATGAGGTATATGATAGAAGATTGGACGAGATTGCTGAAAAGTTAAGATCTTTGGAATCTCAGAATTCTTTGGGCTTCGATGTGATGGACATGGGCCTAGTAGATGGGGTGAGAATTCCCCACAAATTCAAACCCCCATGCTTTGAAAAGTATAATCGTACCTCCTGTCCACGAACTCACCTACAATCTTTCTTGGGAAGTGTAAACACCCCAAATTTGCCCTCACCCATTCACACCATGGCTTGTGATCATCTTCATATGCATAAATACAATCATATCATCTCACATCTCATTTTTGATTCACTGCATAGTTTCTAAGGCATCTGCACCTAGGGTTTGTGATCTGAGCAACCTCAGGGCATCTTGAGCCACTCCAAAGGCCACCAATCATTTCAAAGTGGTCCATGTGTGTTCTTATATCATATCCCATCTCCTCAAAGTCAAAAATGCAAAGGAATCACAAGAACTAGGGTTTGAGTGGATGCAGAGCCAGGTTGAACTGCACAGTTGACTGAAAATTAGGGTTTTGGTTTCAGAGGCCATAACTCCAAATTTTTTGGTCATTCTTGTTTCCATTGCTCTTTATATGGTATAAGGAGTATGCATATCAATTTTCATGAAGAAATTCCTTGGGGAAGTCATCTGATCAAGAGTTGACTTTCTGGACAAGTCAGTGCAAAATCAGGGCATCTGAGGCCCCCAATGACCCAACCAATGGTTGATCTTCATCATTTTGAGTGTATATGATCTTTATTTGATCATGGAAGAAGGTTTAAGTTCATGGAAATCAAGAATTTAGGGTTTTTGCAAATGTTGACTTTTTGGGCATAGTTGACTTTTCAAGAATGCCTCATTTTAGGTCATTTTTCAAGCCATGATTCTTGATCCAAAAATGCTTCAAATGGAAAAACTTTGGTCATGAAAGTTGTAGATCTCATTTTTCCCTTTTCAAAAAGTACAAGAACATGATCAAACTCTTCTTGGATCAAAAGTTATGGCAGTGCAAAGTTGGCTAAAATCACTAATTTTCAAGGCATGCCTCAAATGTGAAATTTTGCAAGATCAAGAACCAATGCATTTTGTAACTTCCAATTCATCTAAAACCAGCACATAAACATTCTCTAAGTCCTAAAAATCAGATTTGAACCAAGATCACATGTGTTTAGTTCATGTAACAAGGCATTTTTATCATGAAAATCCATAAAGTAACCAAGTTGCAAAACACTCATTTCTCCTCACCAACTTGCTGCATTGGTCCTTGAATCAAGCTAGCCTCACACACTCATCATGCTGCGCAGCCCATGCCCATTGTACTTGCCTAGCACCTCACCATACTTGCCTTACACAAAAGTTGACCTTTTTGCAAAAGTAAACTTACCTATCACCACAGGCCATGTCACATCCTCTGGCCACTTGGATTAAAATAACATATCATTTTGCAAGCCATTCCATGTACTAAGCAAGCCTGAAAACACTACATTCATCACATTCACAAAAACACACCACATTGCATAAGCTTTCGAATCTGCCTCCACAGCTTGCCAACACTCAAACTATCTTCACCATTCAACTCACCTTGCTCCATAGATCACAAAACCCCAAGAATACAAGCCTGAAACAGCCAGAACATCCCACTGCCATTTCTCACTTCATTTTGCAGTTTCATTCGAAACTCTCACCATAGCTCACAAACATACAAACAAACACTCCAGACCTTCTCCATTCATCCTCAGGATCACAAACAACCATTCACCATGACCTGAAAGTGCCTGGAACACCATTGCCATTTCTGACCAAGCTTGAGCAGGAGCTTTCGAATCTCACTATCCAGCCAACTTAAACTCTCATTGAGCATTCAAACATCATCTGGGGATCAAGTGGAGTGGATTGCACAAGGAGAAGTGGCCAAAAAGTCCTCAAGTTGAAAGCTCCAAATCTCAGGTAGCTTGAAAATTATTTTTCCAGAAATCATTTTTCTTGTTACAAACTTGTTCTATGTGATTCACTGATCATCCTGATATCATTGGTTTCGAAAATGGCTTTGATTTGAGAGTTTAATTTGTCTCTGAAACCTGCGTGCCCTAGAACTTGTTCTCTTCGATTCAGCTTGTTTAGGAAGAAGAAATTTGTTTTAGGATAGGGGTTTGATTCGTGAGGATGTGAGGATCATTTCCCAGTTTTTAGTTTTCATTTTTGATACGTTTTTAGGGAGTTTGAGGTTCCTCAGGGAGGGAGCTGGCCGGAGAAGACGACCGGAAGTCTTCTCCGGCAGCCTGAGAGTGATTAGGGCTAATGGTCATTAATTAGTGAACTTCAAACCTGGGCCCTTGGATGGTGTTTCCCGCGCGCCAGTGAATGGTCAGGATCATTTCATTTGCCCTAATCCACTTAATTAATTTTAATTAATTCATAATTAACTTAATTTGGTCAGATTGCATCCCCACCCTCCATTCACGCGCCAGTCAACCAGTTCAAATCCAGATTGCATCTCAGCCATCCTTTCCTTTGACTTTTGTTTTTATTTGATTTTAATTCATTTTTATTTCATTTAACTTGCATAATTAATTTAAAATAGCAAAAAATACATAAAAATTATGAAACTTTTTCCTAAAAGTTTTATTAATTTTTATGACACAAAAACATTTTTATTTTATTTTTTATCATTAAAAAAGTATTTTTAAATATTTAAAAGATTATTTTTAATTGATTAATGGGAATTAATTAATTAAAAATACTTTTAGGTATTTAAAAATTACAAAAAAATTCATGAAATGTTCTAAGACATTTAGAAACATTGTCCAACCTTCAAACCAAATTTCTTTTTTGATCTTGATGCATTTTAAGAATTTTTCATTGAATTAAATCATTTTTTATGCATTAATTTGATCCTAAATTCAAAAATTCATTTCTGCCTATCTAGGAAGAGTTGGACATTGGTTCTTTTTGCTTTGTCTTGTGTTTAGCATGTAATTTCTAAGATAAAATGGCCATGATTTGTTTCTTCTTTTTTCAATTGTTTGGTATTTCTTTTGTTAAGAACCCTAAAAAACCCTAATAACTTAGGAAATTCATATCTTGAGTTTGGTTGAGAGTTGAGAGCTCCCCTTTGGGCAGTGTTTTATTATAGGTTTAGGGTTTCCTTGGGTAGCATTTTCCATTTTTTATCTTAGGGTTTGTTTCTGTTTTGGATTTTGGTTTGATGTTTGATCCATGAACCCTAATTTGGGCTTTCTCTTGCATCCTTCTTGTATTCTCTTGCATAACATGACTTGTCTTTGCATTTTGTGCATTCTTGTGATTCATTTGACATCTTAAGACATATAGAAAGCATCTTTGATCATTGCATTACATATTTACCATGCCATTTGTCTTGTATGCTTCATAACATTTCATGCTTGTTCATGCTCCTTAACTTGCATCATTTGCATCCATGATCTTGTATGAACATCCCCTTGTCTTGCCTCATGTTTGCAGCACCTCATAACATCATAATCATCATCAACATGCTTCTGGTTTTGTCTAGCATCATGCCATTTCATCTCATCTTGCATTGTTTTGCATTTCTTTCTAACATTTCAGGTGGTAAGTAACTCGAGAGGTGAATTTGCCTTCACTTCTCATAACTCTTCTTCTCATCTCTCTTGCATCCATTGCTGCATTTCTATATGTGTTTGAGATTGAGCTTGCTCATTCTTCTTCTTCCCACTTTCTTTCTTCAAGTGACTTGACTTTTTGAATGAAGCAAGTCACTTTGCTTCTCTTGATCTTGTTCATCTGCTTCCTGGTGGTTCTTCTGAAGATTGTTCTTGAAAACCTCATAAACCTTAGGATAAACCAAGCATGACAATGAATTAGGGTTTTGATTAGTCTCCCCTCATAGTTTTACCTTTGTGTCTCTCTTTGAGTCTTCTCTTCTCATCTCATAATCAGGGACTAAACCCTAAAGGCTTTAAGACTTTGTGATTAAGCTTATGCCTGCATCCTTCTTTTAGGATGGAGTGTATAACTTTAATCCTAAGTGTTAAACCCTTAAGGTGTTTAAATCTCTTAATCAATCCACTTAATAATCATCAAGACATCATACTTGTAACTTGGGCCTTGCATTAGGGTTCTAATTCTTCCTTAAATGGTTAAGAAGGACTAACCCTAGTGTTAATGGACAAGTCCCCCTCAAGTTGTCTTACAAATCATAAAAATCACTTCATCATCATATCATTAAATAAAATCCACTTAATAAAGGCTTGTTTTGTCATGGGTTTAATCCCTAATCATGGATTAAGTTGAGGAGCTTTCCTCAGCTTAAACATTCTCATCTATCATCCTTCTTTTAGGATGGTGTAATAAGTCTGTTTAATCCCTGATTATGGCTTAACCTCATTACTCAACACTAAACAAAAACCACAAAAACATCTAAATAATCACAAGTAGGTTAATGATCTTAATCCTGCATCAAAGGTGATTAAGTGTGAGAATCTGACTTCACACTTAAGGTATTCTCATTACCCCTAATCAGAGGGATGATGTGATGAGTTTACTAAATCCACTGGTTTAGGCTTAAGCTCATTAACTTATGACAAACTTCAAAAAGCAATAAAAGACTGAAAACTCAAAAACAAGCAATAATCGTCTCCTTCGGGATTCTTTTCTCATCATCTTCACTCACAAACGAGAACTTGCTTCTTCCGTCTAATGCAAGACAGTTTGCACCTGAGCCAGACAGGTCATACACTTGAGCATAGACAAGTAAGCAGTTCACAAGTCAACTCACCTTTCAGTCTCTTTGGGTCGAACTACGGTGTTCTGACTTCCTCATTGCACGAGAGGATACGTAGGCATAACTTAACAGTTATCGAACAAAAGTCTCTGTACATTCCCCCTCTTTCCAGCTTCATTCTTTAGCCTCATTATCATGAGCATCTCATCTTTATTCCTACACTGACACTGTATATATCACACTTCACACTCTTTTACACTGACACCTGTACATTCTTTTCCAGCTTTATACACAGATTGCACTGACACTACCCCTTTAAAACACAAATCTTTTAAGCGTGGATCCCGTCGAGTACGACGGACAATCTGGGTGCTAATACCTTCCCAGGTTGTAACCAACCCCCTTTCTCAGTCTCTCTGGTTCGCGACCGTCTTATCCATCTTTTTCTAGGTCTATGCAGCATTACCTTTCCTCCGGGATAAAAATGCCTAGCTGGCGACTCTATTCATCTCCAGTGAGTTCACGGCTGTGTGTTCTCATTGTCCCTCTCGCCGACCGTTCGCGTCTGTACCTTCATTGCCTTGACTTCAGATGATATTAGATGGTGCACCCAGAGCACAAAGGGCAGGGACATTATCACCAGTTGTGGGCAATACCCAAATGTGCCTCTGATAGGAGTAAAGGGTTGCATCAACTACAATCCTTTACTGTTCAAGAGACAATTAGGCTATGCCTTAGTTCACCCTCCCAGAGGACAGGATTTAGCTGAGACCCTATATTGTGAAGTTCAACCTAATTCAGCTGTTGTTAGACAAGTATCCTGGGCTTGGGATAACATCCAGATAAAAGGGGTAGCTATTCTTGGAAGATGTAACAATGTTGCTTCAGCTCAGTACTCAGACTGGTCCCGTACTAGAGCTCAGATTACCAGGATACCTTTCACCTTGGAAGACACACCTGGACCATCCACAGTACAGCCTGCAGCAACAGTTAGCCTGGAGGAATTTGAAAAGTTGAAAGAGAGGAATGATCAGCTATCTCAAGCCTTGAAGAAGACTCTTTGGGAAAGGAGTGATGGTCGCCTGGACATTGAGAGATTGGAAAAGCTCAGGGATGAGCACCTTGCCAAAATTGAGAAGACAAAAGACTACATAAGGAAAGCAAGGGCTGGGGAACAGGTATTGAAGAATGCCTGTAAAGAGGCCAAGATTCAGAAAGCTAGGGCTGAGCACTATCTGCCAGAGAGTCAGGCTAGGTGGGTCAAGGTCACCGATGCCCGTACACAAGAAGACCAGAAGACTCAAGCTAAGATTGAACAGTTGGAGGCCATTGAGAAGAAGCAGCAGGAAGCTTTGCTGGCAGCTCAGAAGGAGATTTCAGAACTGAAGCTCAAAGCAGGATTGAAGAGATCAAAGGACCAGGACAAGTATAAAAAGATGACCACTGCCATTGCCACTAGGAACCTCCTCATTAGGACCATTACAGAGCACCCAGCTGGCCCAGTGACTGAGGCACTTCTGAAGGAGGTCCGAGAAGATGAGTTTGGACTGGATGTCTGACTCTTTGCTTGTTGTTTGTTTCCATTTGATGTACTTTTCCTCTTTTGTTGTATTTTGACCCTCCATGGGCATGTATTGTAAAGCAAACTATGTATTTTTCTTCAGTTGTAATATATGTTAGTTTGTTTTCATTTGGGCTTTCTCTCAACAACGTCAAGCATCTTCCTCGAGGTCTGGAAAGGTCAAAACCGAGAACCATACCGGATACCTTGGAAAACAAATAAGCATATTGCATTACATACTAAATTTGTTTTTGTTTTGTAGGTTTTGTTACAATTATTGTTTCTAACTTTGTTGTGATCTCAGGAAACATTGCTCATCGCCGAGCATTCCTTGTCAACCGCACGCACCGGTACCCGACTCGTAACAACCTTCCCGGCATTCAAATGGAACAAGTACAACAAGATCTGACTGAGGTTAGAAATCAGATGGCCAATGAGAGAGTAGAGATGAGAAACTAGATGTCTCAGTTTATGGCAGTGATGACTGGCTTAGCCCAGAGTCAAGAAAGGTTAAGAGAGCTGGTGGAAAGACAAACTCCTGAAGAGCCTCATCTGGGAACAGGGGCAACTAGCAACAATGAACGGGGCCAGCCTCGTATTGATCCACCAGAGTATGGACCTCATTTGAATCCAGAAGTTAACATCCCAAGGAATGTTCAAGGTAATACTGCTGGGGGCAGAATCCTGCAAGAGGATCCCCAAGAAGAACAGTTTACTGTTATAGGGGCTGGAGATGAGGTATATGATAGAAGATTGGACGAGATTGCTGAAAAGTTAAGATCTTTGGAATCTCAGAATTCTTTGGGCTTCGATGTGATGGACATGGGCCTAGTAGATGGGGTGAGAATTCCCCACAAATTCAAACCCCCATGCTTTGAAAAGTATAATCGTACCTCCTATCCACGAACTCACCTACAATCTTTCTTGGGAAGGCTCAAGGCTTATACCATGGATGAAAATCTATGGATGTTCTACTTTGAGGACAGTCTGACTGGAGCTTTGAGAGAATGGTATTCGCACCTGATTAAAGTCACCATAAGATGTTGGAAGGATTTGGCCGAAGCTTTCATCCGACAATATCAGTACAACCTGGACATGGCTCCCAATAGAACTCTTCTAATGGGCATGTCTCAGTCTTCCAGAGAGAGCTTCCGGGATTATGCTCAAAGATGGAGACAGCTTGCTGCTGCTGTCCAACCACCCATTTCGGAAAGGGAAATGGCTGACATGTTCACGAACACATTGCAAGGGACTTATATTGATAGACTTGCTGCCTTCTCCTCTACCAGTTTTGCTGATGTGGTCATAGCTGGTGAGAGAATTGAAAGCCTATTGAAGATGGGCAAAATCTCTGATAGTGGTGCAAGTTCTTCCAGCAATTCAAGAAAACCTTTTGTGGGACCCCGAAGGGCAGGTGAAATAAATTCTATTCATACAAGCCGGGGCAGACCCCAGTATTCTCACAGGTCAGTAGCAGCTGTTACCATCCCAGCTCCAGTATCACAACAACCATTGTATCCTCAGCAACAACAACCACAATATCAACAACAAGCTCATTATCCACAACAAAGGTCGTATAACAACAACAACGGTAATCAACAATAGCATCCTTTCCAATAGAGGCCATCACAAGCAAACAAGGTAATTGACCCAATCTCAATGCCGTATGCTGCACTCTTGCCACAACTCCTAAAGCTCAACCTAGTTGAGTTAAGGACGTTGGCTCCTCCAGATCCTCTTAATCTGTCAAAGAACTATGATGCAAATTCCAGGTGTGCATTCCACTCGAACGCACCGGGGCATAATACTGAAAAATGCAGGGCCCTACAGATGAAAGTCCAGGATTTGGTGGACTCAAAAGCTCTAAATTTTGCCCCTCCTCCGAACGTCACAAGAAATCCAATGCCTAGTCACAACGGGCCTAGGATTAATGTTATTGAGGAGGGCAAACCATCCACATCAATTAGTAGTGTTGCACATATCCGAACACCTTTGGTTGAAATCAAAGCTCAGTTGTTAGAATGCCAAGTGTTCCCCGGGTGTGAGGTCGGCTGTGGATATTGCAATATTGCCGTTAATGGATGTGAGAGACTGAGAAACGGCATAGATGGCCTCATTAGAGATGGCACTCTTCAGATTACAACAACAACGACTACAACTCCAACAATTCCTTCATCAACAATCACAAATACTCCTACAACATCAGCAACCCTTGTTCCAACAGATTCTGCTACAACTCCAACAATTA
The DNA here is from genome assembly GCA_963966055.1 of Lathyrus aphaca. Lineage (NCBI taxonomy): Eukaryota > Viridiplantae > Streptophyta > Magnoliopsida > Fabales > Fabaceae > Lathyrus > Lathyrus aphaca. Next base: position 295,532,358 of record OZ014519.1, on the reverse strand, counting down.
CTCAATCAATCATTTCAACGGATACAAGTTCAGTCACAATTCCTTCTACAACGATAACACCCATTACTCCATCAGTTCCTGCTACAACTTCAACACCCGTCCAATCAACAGTACCGTCTACAACATCAGCAACAGTTAATGGAAGCGTCTCAACGGTTACAATATACTACGATCCCACAAATGTTCCTTCCAACAACTCACAACAAAATGCTACTCCTGTCAGAGCTCCAGTTACCATATATTATGATCCACACACCATTGTGGTCCCCTCTGCAGCTGCTATCAGTCCGATCACTATCACAATGCTTGGGCCAGTTCCTTACGAAAGCAATAATGCCATCACTTGGCATTATGGCTCAGATCTATACTGTGAGGGGCAGAAAATCACTTTAGAGTCATCAACTACTTCACCTCAGATAGACAATGTGGGGGGAGGCGGAGGCTTCACCAGAAGCGGACGCCTTTTTGCCTCACAAACCCAAAGACCTAATGCTGAAGCAGAAGCTGCTGCTAAGTGTAAACACCCCAAATTTTACCTCACTCATTTCACCATGGCATGTGATTCTTTTCATTTGCATAAGTTCAATCATATCATCTCATATTGCATTTTTGCTTCACTGCATTGATTGAAAGTCATCTGCATCAAGGGTTTGTGACCTGAGCAATCTAAGAGCCATCTGAGCCACTCCAAAGGTCTTCAATCATCTCAAGAGGGTACATGTATGTTCAAGCATCATATTATATCCTCCCAAGATCAAGGAAGTCAAAGAATCACAAGAACTGAGAAAGGCATGGAAGTAGAGCCAAGCTTAACTGCACAGATGACCTAAAATTAGGGTTTTGGTTTCAGAGGCCATAACTCCAATTTTTTTGGTTATTCTTGTTTCTATTGGTCTCTATATGTTATAAGGATCATACATACCAATTTTCATGAAGAAATTCAATGGGGAAGGCATCTGATCAATAAATGACTTCTTGAGCAAGTCAGTGCAAAATCAGGGCATCTGATGCCCCCAATCATCCAACCAAAGGGTCTTCACCATCCTTTTGGGTGTATATGATCTTTATTTGATCTTAGAAGAAGTTAGAAGTTCACAAAATTGAAGAATTTCAAGCCATTTGCAAAGTTGCCATTTTGGGAAAGTGACTTGTAATGCAAAATTGCCATTTTGGGAAAGTTTTTCAACCTCCTCTTTTTGATTCAAAAATGCTTCAAATGAAAAATTCTTGGTCATGAAAGTTTTATATTGGATCATTCCCTTTTCAAAAAGTACAATAACTTGATCTAATTCATCATAGAACTCAAGTTATGGCCTTGCAAAGTTGGAAAAAATCACAAAATTTCACTTATGTACCAAAGAGGGAAACTTGCAAAAACTCATGTCAAACCAATTTGTGACCTCAAAGTGACTTCTAACCATTGCACAAACATCATACATGACCTATAATTCAGAATTGCCCAAAGAAATCTCAAGTTTCATGCCTTGATCATCAAGTATTTCAACAGGGGCCAAAACCTTTATAATTTTCAAAACCACCCACAAACTTCATTCCACTTGACATTTTGCCTCAATCTGAATTCCATGGCTGCCCATGAATCAAGCTGCGCCAGACACCCCCTTGTCCTCAGCCTGCCATGAGCCCATACCTCCAAGTACAACTTTCTTGACTTTTTGCAAAATGAGCCATACCAATCACACTGCTCCACAACAACTCTCTGCCCAATCATAACATGTTATGTGGACCTCAAGCAAGCCATTTCATACAACAACACAACCCGAATCCTCCCACAAGTCAGCATTTCACAAAAATCCCCTCTTATGCATTTCTCTTCGAAACACACAACTCAGCCATCAAAACTCCAAAATTTTTCCACCATTCAACTCCACACTCATCACTGATCATTTCCCACCCTTCATTTTGCCTTTAAACACCCCATATCAAAAATACAATTTTTACTCTCCTTGAACTGAACTTCAGCAAACTTCCAAAGCAGCCTACAAAAGCTTCATCCAAGCATCCCAGAGGCAAGCGAGAGTCAAAAGAAGGAGAAAAGTACAAAGGAAAGGTCCATACAGTGCCATTTTCGAAAGCTCCATTTCAGGTAACATCAAGAACAAATTTTCCAGAAATGATTTTCTAAGTTCTTAGATTGTTCTCCATGCTTCACTGATCACACTGCACCTTTTGGTTTTGAAAATGATTGAGTTTTAAGCATGTATGTAGCTTCTGAATTTTCTGAATAATTTTCCGTTTTGCTTCGAATCTGTGTGTTCATGTGAAATAAATGTTGTTTGATGGCTGAATCTTGTTTAGAATAGGGTGGGGATCATTTCTGGAGAGTTTAGTGGTTTAATTTTACGATTTGAGTGAGTTAGCTAGTTTGAGTGGCCGGAGAAGATGACCGGAACACTGTTCCGGTCACCTGAAAGTGCTTAGGGCATAATTAGGGTTAGCTGAGTAATTAGGCTGAGTTTGAATTTTGGCCATTAGATCTTAGGTTAGCGCGTTTTTGAAAGGTCTAGATTAGATCACTTAACCCTAATTGTGATTAATTAATTAATTAAATAGGATTTACTCAGTTTGAATTCCAGCCATTAGATCATGCGCCAAGTCTTTCCCTCCATCCCAGATTTGAATCCTGTCCCTTGGATGCGTTGACTTTCCCATTAAATTCATTTTAATTCATATTTTTCTTATTTGTTTTGCATATTTACTTTAAAATAGCTAGACACTTTCAAAAAAAATTATTTTTTGCCTCATGAATTTAAATATTCTTCTCATTCTGAAAATAATTTTTATTTTATTTTTTGCATTAAAAATTATTTTTAAATCATTTAAATGTTTATTTTTAATTAGTTAATGAGAATTAATTAATTAAAAATACATTTAGGTATTTAAAAATTACAAAAAAATTCAAAGGACATTTTAAAGCATTTAGAAACATTTACAAACTCACAAAGCAAATTTCTTTTTGGTTGTAGTCATACTTTGACAATTTTCATTTGAATTAGGGTTCTTTAAATTGAATATTTTTAACCCTAACTTCAAAAATTCATAACTTTTGATCCAAGATGAGTTTGTGAATGTTTCTTTTTGCATTGTGTTCTACATACTTTCAAGCTTCTAAAAACATTTTTGTTTCATTTTTATCTTTCATTTTCCATTTGTTTGGCATTTTCCCTTTAGGATCACCCTTAAAACCCTAGAAATTTAGGAAAATCATAAGTCCTTTAGGGTTTAGCTTCTGACCTTCCCCTTTGGGTAGTGAATTTGTATAGATTTAGGGTACCTTTGATCCCATTTTCAATTTTTTATCTCATGTTTTGCTTCTGATTTTGAATTTTGCATTGCATCTTGTACATAAACCCTAATCTTTGCCTTCATTTGCATTCATCCTTCATATGCTTGCATACATGAACTTGCCATGACATTTTGTGCATTCACATGACTTCTAAGACATCTTAGGACACATTAGATTCATGTTTGATCATTTCATCATCCATTTTCCATGTTATGCACCCATTGCATTTCATAAGTTTTCATGAACTTTCATGCTTACTTTCATGTCTCATTTGCATCTTCATTGCTTGTATGATCATTCACATCTCTTGGTATGTTTTTGCATCATCCCATAGCATCATTTGAATCATGAATATGTTTCTGACTTTGGCTTTAATCATTTCATTTCATCTCATCTTCATTTCATTTCATTTCCTTCTTCTAACTTTTCAGGTGGTAATTATTTGAGAAGTGAGTTTGCCTTCCTTCTCATAACCTCTTCTCATCCCTTTTATGCATCATTGCTGCATTTTTACTTGTGAATTAGGGTGATCTTGCTCATTCATGCTCCTTCTCCTCTTTCTTTCTTCAAGCAACTTGTCTTCTTAAGTGAAACAAGTTGTCTTGCTTCTTCTTGCTTCTCTTCCTTCATCCTGCTTCTTCCTTGGTGGATTTTCTCTTAAAGATCTCTTGAGAGCCTAATAAACCCTAGGAACACCCAAGCATGATCATAATTAGGGTTTGATTAGTCCCTCATTAGTTTTACCTTTGTGTCATCTTTGTGTCTTCTCTTCTCATCTCTTAATCAAGGACTAAACCTTAAAGGTTTTAAGGCTTTGTGATTAAGGTTATGCCTGTATCCTTCTATTAGGATGGAGTGTATAACTTTAATCCTAAGTGTTAAACCCTTAATGTGTTTAAATCCTTTAATCAATTCATCTAATAATCACTAATACATCAAGCTTGTAACTTGGGCCTTGCATTAGGGTTCTAATTCTTCCTTAATTGGTTAAGAAGGACTAACCCTAGTGTTAATGGACAAGTCCCCCTCAATTTGTCTTACAAACCATAAAATTCACTTCTTAATCTTACCATTAACTAAAATCCATTTAATAAAGGCTTTGTTTTGTCATGAGGTTAATCCCTAATCATGGATTAAGTTGAGGAGCCTTCCTCAGCTTAAATGTTCTCATCTATTATCCTTCTATTAGGATGGTGTAATCAGTCCATTAAATCCCCGATTATGGCTTAAACTCATTACTTAACACTAAACAAAAATACAAAAAACATCTAAATAAATGCAAGTAGGTTAATGATCTTAATCCTACATCATGGTGATTAAGTGTGAGGTGTTTACTTCATACTTAAGGTATTCTCATTACCCCTAATCAGAGGGAGGATGTGATGAGTTTACTAACCCTTGGTTTAGGCTTAAGCTCATTAACTTATGAAAAATATCAAAAAGCAATAAAAGATTGAAAACCCAAAAAAATAAATAATCGTCTCCTCCGGGATTTTTTTCTCATCATCTTCACTCACAAACGAGAACTCGCTTCTTCCGTCTAATGCAAGACAATTTGCACCTTAGCCAGATAGGTCATACACTTGAGCATAGACAAGTAAGCAGTTCATCAGTCAATTTATCTTTCAGTCTCTTTGATCGAACTACGGTGTTCTGACTTCCTCATTGCACGAGAGGATACGTAGGCATAACTTAACTGTTATCGAACAAAAGTCTCTGTATATTCCCCCGCTTCCAGCATTATTCTTTAAGCCTCATAGTCTTGAGCTTTACACTCTTTCCTCACACTGACACTCCTTTATTTCCCTTCACATTTCTTTTGCACTGACACTTGTATTCTTTTCCATCTTTGATACACAGAATAGCACTTACATTACCCCTTTAAACATAAATATTTTAAGCGTGGATCCCGTCGAGTACGACGGACAATCTGGGTGCTAATACCTTCCCAGGTTGTAACCAACCCCCTTTCTCAGTTTCTCTGGTTCGCAACCGTCTTATCCGTCTTTTCTTAGCTTTATGAAGCATTACCTTTCCTTCGGGATAAAAATGCCTAGCTGGCAACTCTTTTCATTCTTTCCCTTTCGCCGACCGTTCGCGTCTGTACCCCTCTTGACCGGGTGTCATTTGGTGGGAGCGACAGCTTAGAGACTCTGCTATGGAATCTTATATTGCAACCAGGGCTTCTGGTTCTTTTTGTGGGTTCTTCCTAGCGCTTGTTTGATTTGTGTTTACTGGGGTGTTATGTGCTATGTGTGTTTATTTATTTTTCTTTATTTACTGCTTTATGTACAGCTTTATTTATTGCTTTCTTTACAGTCCTTTGCATATTTCATACTGTCATTGCTGGATCTGGTTTGTTGTCTTGGTGGGTGGGGTTCCATTAAGAGTTTAAGGTCCAATACCTGGGACCTGAGTGACACCTAGGCTAGAGTGGTTCATGTTCTTTCCCATTCCATTTCGGTCTGGTGCGGGAATATGAAACACGGTTCAGATGTGGGTTTCTTCTTGTGAACTCTGTGCTACAGATTTCCTGTAGTACTAGGGCTATCTGGGAAGCCTGCTAAGTTTGGATGACCTTTATTATGACCTTCAGAAACTGAGGTGAATTAGAGGAGGATCTTTTATGGTTATTGTAAACACTGTACCTCCGGGTAAGAAATGTTTACACTTCTCATAACTGATCCAATTTTGAGGATCCTTGTTCTAGAACATTACCTATGAGGGGGTTGGGCTGTTTACAGGTTTGCAGGAACCCTTGGCCACATCATACCCTGTTACTATCTTGTTTAAGAGTACCTCACTTTGGACAGTTCTTGTGATTAACCCTGGACATGTGACTCTTTATTTGAGTCCTCCACCTTGGTTACTGGATTTCTTAACCTCCATCTGGACTTTTGAACATACATGGGCCTTATATCAGGACAGATAATCAGATCCATCTTGATCACAAACCCTTGCATATCATTTGCATATATCATCATTGCATCATTTGACATTTGTTTATTTGCTTTTCAGGGTATCCATTTCTTTGTATCTTGGTTTTGGTTTTGACCCCTTCTTCTGCATAGACCTCTGCTTTAGCTGTCTTCACCAGTTATCTGCTTCAGTCATCTCCACCCTCACCAGCACCAGTCTGTCAGTGGTCCACCTTCAGTACTTCAGTCTGTGATCTTCATCAGCACTTATCTTCAGCTTCTTCAGCAGCACTCATGACTACTCCTAGGAAAAGCAACATATCATACCACTTTTTTGAGACTGTGTTGACTGGTATCAGGCAGGTCCAGTCACTCATCACACCTGATTACATCCCACTTTTAGAGAGCACTATGGAGGTATCCTGGACATGGTTATGGACCTTGACCCTTCTCAGAGGAGCATGATCCACACATGGTTGCAGTTTTATGACCCTCCTTTGAGATGTTTCACCTTCCCAGACTTTCAGTTAGGGCCTCTGTTGGAAGAGTTTTCTTCATTGATTGGAGTACCTATCAGAGGTGGAATCCCTTTCAACCCAAAGATGACTGCTCCCAGAAATGAAGAGATAGCAAGGTCGCTGTACTTGGAGCCTGCCCTTATTGAGCAAAGTATGACAACAAAAGCTGGGATTCCTGGTTTGCATTTGGACTTCTTGATTTCTCAGGCCATCCTGAAGGCTTCATTGGGAGAGTGAAGGGCAGTCTGTGCACTGTTAGCCCTAAGCATATATGGGGCTATACTGTTTGCAGATGAGCCCAAATTTGTCAGCAAGAATGCCATCCATCTGTTTCTTCTGAAGAACCCAATACCCACATTGCTAGGATATTTTTACTACTCCATTCATCAGAGGAATAAGAAACAAAGGGGGAAGTTGGTAAGATGTTGTGCTCCTTTGTTTTACACCTGGATGCTCAGACACCTACCTAAGTCAGATGCCTTCTTGGACCCACATCAGCAGAAGAACTGGGCCAAGAGGTTCATTGCATTGACTTCAGATGATATTAGATGGTGCACCCAGAGCACCAAGGGCAAGGACATTATCACCAGTTGTGGACAATACCCAAATGTGCCTCTGATAGGAGTGAAGGGTTGCATCAACTACAACCCTTTATTGTTTAAGAGACAATTGGGCTATGCCTTAGTTCACCCTACCAGAGGACAAGATTTAGCTGAGACCCTATATTGTGAAGTACAACCTAATTCAGCTGTTGTCAGACAAGCATCCTGGGCTTGGGACAACATCCAAACAAAAGGGGTAGCTATTCTCGGAAAATGTAACAATGTTGCTTCAGCTCAGTACTCAGACTGGTCCCGTACTAGAGCTCAGATTATCATAATGCCTTTCACTTTGGAAGACATGCCTGGACCATCTATAGTACAGCCTGCAGCAACAGTTAGCCTGGAGTAATTTGAAAAGTTGAAGGAAAGGAATGAGCAGCTATCTCAAGCCTTGAAGAAGACTCTTTGGGAAAGTAGTGATGGTCGCTTGGACATTGAGAGATTGGAAAAGCTCAGGGTTGAGCACCTTGCCAAAATTGAAAAGACAGAGGATTACATAAGGAAAGCAAGGGCTGGGGAACAGATATTGAAGAATGCCTGTAAAGAGGCCAAAATTCAGAAAGCTAGGGCTGAGCACTATCTGCAAGAGAGTCAGGCTATATGGGTCAGGATCACCGAAACCCGTACACAAGAGGACCAGAAGACTCAGGCCAAGATTGATCAGTTGGAGGCCAATGAGAAGAAGCAGCAGGAAGCTTTGTTGGCAGCTCAGAAGGAGATATCAGAATTGAAGCTTAGAGCAGGATTGAAAAGATCAAAGGACCAGGACAAGTACAAGAAGCTGACCACTGCCATTGCCACCAGAAACCTCCTCATTAGGACCATTTCAGAGCACCCAGCTGGTCCAATGACTGAGGCACTCCTGAAGGAGGTCAGAGAAGATGAGTTTGGACTGGATGTCTGACTCTTTGCTTGTTATTTGTTTCCATTTGTTGTATTTTTCCTCTTTTGTTGTATTTTGACCCTCCATGGGAATGTATTGTAAAACAAACTATGTATTGTTCATCATTTGTAATATATTTTAGTTTGTTTTTTTCATTTGGATTTTCTCTCAACAACATCAAGTATCTTCCTCGAGGTCTGGAAAGGTCAAAACCAAGAACCAAACCGGATACCTTGGAAAACAAATAAGCATACTGCATTGCATACTAACTTTGTTTTTGTTTTGTAGGTTTTTTATTATTGTTTCTAACTTTGTTGTGATCTCAGGAAACATTGCTCGTCGCCGAGTGTTCCCTGTCAACCGCACACACCGGTATCCGACTCGTAACAACCTTCCCGACATTCAAATGGAACAAGTACAACAGGATTTGACTGAGGTCAGAAATTAGATGGCCAATGAGATAGTAGAAATGAGAAATCAGATGTCTCAGTTTATGGCAGTGATGACTGGCCTAGCCCAGAGTCAAGAAAGGTTAAGAGAGCTGGTGGAAAGACAAACTCCTGAAGAGCCTCATCTGGGAACAGGGGGAACTAGCAACAATGAACGGGGCCATCCTCGTATTGATCCACCAGAATATGGCCCCCATCTGAATCCCGAAGTTAATATCCCGAGGAATGTGCAAGGTAATACTGCTGGGGGAAGAATCCTGCAAGAGGATCCCAAAGAAGAACAATTTACTGTTATAGGGGCTGGAGATGAGGTATATGATAGAAGATTGGACGAGATTGTTGGAAAGTTAAGATCTTTGGAGTCTCAGAATTCTTTGGGCTTCGATGTGATGGACATGGGCCTAGTAGATGGGGTGAGAATTCCCCACAAATTCAAACCCCTATGCTTCGAAAAGTATAATGGTACCTCCTGTCCACGTACTCACCTGCAATCTTTCTAGGGTAGGCTCAAGGCTTATACTATGGATGAGAAGTTATGGATGTTCTACTTTGAGGACAGTCTGACTGGAGCTTCGAGAGAATGGTATTCGCACCTGACTAGAGCCACCATAAGATGTTGGAAGGATTTAGCCGAAGCTTTCATCCGGCAATATCAGTACAACCTGGACATGGCTCCCAATAGAACTCTTCTAATGGGCATGTCTCAGTCTTCTAGAGAGAGCTTCCGGGATTATGCTCAGAGATGGAGACAGCTTGCTGCTGCTGTCCAACCACCCGTGTCAGAGAGGGAAATGGCTGACATGTTCATGAACACATTGCAAGGGACTTATATTGATAGACTGGCTGCTTTCTCCTCTACCAGTTTTGCTGATGTGGTCATAGATGGTGAGAGAATTGAGAGCCTAGTGAAAATGGACAAAATCTCCGAAAGTGGTGCAAGTTCTTCCAGCAATCCAAGAAAACCTTTTGTGGGACCCCGAAGGACAGGTGAAACTAATTATATTCATGCAAGCAGGGGAAAGCCTCAATATGCTCACCGGTCAGTAGCAGCTGTTACCATCCCAACTCCAATTCCACAACAATCATCATATCCTCAACAACAACAACAACCACACTATCAACAACAAGCTCATTATCCGCAACAAAGGTCGTACAACAACAACAATAGCAACCAACATCAGCATCCCTTCCAACAGAGGCCGTCACAAGCAAACAGGGTAATTGACCCAATCCCAATGTCGTATGTTGCACTCTTGCCACAACTCCTGAAGCTCAACCTGGTTGAGTTAAGGACATTGGCACCTCCAGATCCCCTCAATCTCCCAAAGAACTATGATGCAAATGCCAAGTGTGCATTCCACTCAAACGCACCGGGGCATAATACTGAAAAATGTAGGGCCTTACAGATGAAAGTCCAGGATTTGGTGGACTCAAAAGCTCTCAATTTTGCGCCTCCTCCGAACGTCACAAGAAATCCAATACCTAGTCACAACGGGCCTAGGATTAATGCTATTGAGGAGGGCAAACCATCCACATTAATTAGTAGTATTGCACATATCCGAACGCCTTTGGTTGAAATCAAAGCTCAGTTGTTAGAATGCCAAGTGTTCCCCAGGTGTGAGATCGGCTGTGGATATTGCAATATTGCCGTTAATGGATGTGAGAGACTGAGAAACAGAATAGATGGCCTTATTAGACATGACACTCTTTAGATTACAACAACAGCGACTATAACTCCAACAATTCCTTCATCAACAATCACAGATACTCCTACAACATCAGCAACCCTTGTTCCAACAGATTCTGCTACAACTCAAACAATTACTCAATCAATCACTTCAACGGATACAAGTTCAGTCACAATTCCTTCTACAACGAAAACACCCATTACTCCATCAGTTCCTGCTACAACTTCAGCACCCGTCCAGTCAACAATACCGTCTACAACATCAACAACAGTTAATGGAAGCGTCTCAACGGTTACGATATACTACGATCCCGCAAATGTCCCTTCCAACAACTCACAACAAAATGTTACTCCTGTCAGAGCTCCAGTTACCATATATTATGATCCACACACCATTATGGTCCCCTCTACAGCTGCTATCAGTCTGGTCACTATCACAGTGCCTGGGCCAGTTCCTTATGAAAGCAATAATGCCATCCCTTGGCATTATGGCTCAGATCTATACTGCGAGGGGCAGAAAATCACTTTAGAGTCATCAACTTCTTCACCTTAGATAGACAATGTGGGGGGAGGCGGAGGCTTCACTAGAAGCAGACGTCTCTTTGCCTCGCAAATACCAAGACCCATTGCTGAAGCAGAAGCTGCTGCTAAGGCAAAAGGGAAGAACATGGTGCAAGAAGAACCAGTTGCTAAAGAAACTTTGAAGACTCCTTTTGAACAAGAGGTTGATGAATTCATGCGGATAATCAAGAAAAGTGATTATAAGGTGGTGGACCAGCTTCCCTAGACACCTTCCAAAATCTCCATACTATCATTGCTAATGTGCTCCGAGGCTCATCGGAATGCACTATTAAAAGTCCTGCACGCAGCTTATATGCCGGAGGAGATTACTGTCAATCAGTTAGAGGCTGTGGTCAGAAATGTCAACGCTAGTCATGGGCTAGGATTTACCAACGCTGATCTGACAACGGAAGGTCACAATCAATATAAGGCTTTGCACATTACCTTGGAGTGTAAGGGTGCAGTTCTTTCTCACGTATTGGTAGACACAGGGTCATCACTCAATGTCCTACCCAAGAAATCCCTTGTGAAGCTGGAACATGATGGATTGGAACTATGCCCAAGCAACTTGGTAGTGAGAGCCTTTGACGGTTCTAAAAGATCAGTTCTGGGAGAGATAGAATTGCCAATAATGATTGGCCCACAGGTTTTCAAAACGACCTTCTTTGTGATGGATATACAGCCTGCCTACAACTGTCTATTGGGTAGACCATAGATACACGCCGCTGGCGCCGTAACGTCAACCCTTCACCAGAAGTTAAAATTTGAGTGGGAGGGCCAAGTCATTACCATTTGTGGGGAAAAGGATATCTTCGTTAGCCAGGTGGCTACTTTCAAATACATTGAAATGGATGGGGAGATCCATGAGACCATGAGTCAAGGGTTTGAAGCCCTTAATATCAATGAAGCATCTGTTGTGTCTGGGACTTCCATCACATCATATCAACAAGCCCGAAAGGTTGTTGAGGAGGGTACCGCCCAAGGCTGGGGCAAGTTGTTGCCAGTTGAAAAGAAAGAAGACCGATTCGGGTTAGGTTACAGACCAACTCAACAAGATCAACCAGAGGCTGCAATGGAGCCCAAGTTTGTCAGTGGGGGGATGCTCACCCCAGATGCTGTGAATAGTTTGGAAGATGAGTCAAAAGACGAGCGCAACCTGGAAAACTGGATACGTCCAAGGATCCCGGGGAACCAAGTCTCAAACTGGTCTTCCCAGGAAATTATAAGAGTTACTCCTGCAGAGTAATTATTATTTCCTGTCTTTAATCATGCATCAAGTCCTGCATCTTGCCCAAGATGACAGGGCTCATTTTGTAATCGGGCCATCTTGTATTTTGTGCAAACGATCAATTAATGAATATCAAGACATCTTTTGCAAATGAGTCTTTTCTTTTCCACTCACTGTTTTTCATTCTTTATTTTTTGTACAAAAATAAAAATGGCAATGTTTTTAAAAATAATAACTTCATTTTTACTTTTTTTTAAGGAAGATAAAACTGATCACTAAAATGAACAAATCTAAACCCTTGCAGAGAGTGCCCTCCAGACTGCACCGACAACAACACCGCCATGACTTCGTGTGACTTTGACAATCCGATTAATCAAACTGATGAAGGGGTTGAAGAAGATTATGAGCTACCTGAAGTACTAGCCAGGTTGTTAAGACAAGAGGAAAAGGTTATAACTCCTCATCAGGAGGAGGTTAAGACAGTTAATCTTGGTACAGAAGAAGACTTGAAAGAAGTTAAAATCGGGGCTTGTCTACAAGATTCAGTGAAAGAGCAACTTATTGACATGCTTCGGGAGTATGTGGATGTTTTTGCTTGGTCTTATCAGGATATACCAGGGTTGGACACCGACATTGTTATGCACAAGGTGCCTCTGAAAGAAGACCGTCTGCCAGTAAAACAGAAGTTGCGCCGTACTCGCCCAGATATGTCCATGAAGATAAAAGAAGAGGTACAAAAATAGTGGGACGCCGGTTTCCTTGCTGTGACTAGTTACCCGCCGTGGGTTGCTAACATTGTACTTATGCCTAAGAAAGATGGAAAAGTGAGGATGTCTGTGGATTACCGAGATCTGAACAGAGCCAGCCCGAAATATGACTTCCCATTACCTCACATTGATGTATTGGTCGACAATACGGCTCAGTTCTCGGTATTCTCCTTTATGGATGATTTTCAGGATATAATCAGATCAAGATGTCACCTGAAGATATGGAGAAGACAACTTTTATCACACCCTGGGGCACGTTCTGTTATAAGGTGATGCCATTCAGACTGAAGAATGCTGGTGCTACTTACCAACGGGCTATGGTAACATTATTCCACGACATGATCCACAAAGAAATTGAATGTTATGTGGATGACATGATTGCTAAGTCCCTCACAGAAGAAGACCACCTGGTGAACCTGTTGAAGCTATTCAAGCGTCTGAGGAAGTACCAACTGAAGTTAAACCCCAACAAATGCACATTCGGGGTACGATCCGGTAAGCTGCTGGGGTTCATTGTAAGTGAAAAGGGGATTGAAGTTGACCCTGACAAAGTCAAAGCCATTCAAGAGATGCCTGTGCCGAACACAGAAAAAGAAGTTCGGGGGTTCTTAGGTAGATTGAACTACATTTCACGGTTCATATCTCACCATACTGCAACCTGTGAACCTTTGTTCAAGTTGTTAAGAAAATAACAAACGGTCAGGTGGAATGAAGATTGCCAGAGGGCTTTTGAAAAAATCAAGGAGTACTTACAAGAGCCTCCAATCCTTTTGCCTCCAGTTGAAGGAAGACCTCTAATCATGTACTTGACAGTATTAGAAGAGTCAATGGGGTGTGTGCTGGGCCAGCATGACGAGTCTGGTCGAAAAGAGTATGCAATTTACTACCTAAGCAAAACGTTTACCGACTGTGAAAAACGTTATTCACTGCTCGAGAAAACTTGCTGTGCTTTAGCGTGGGCTACTCGCCGACTAAGGCAGTATATGTTGACCCACACTACCTTACTGATCTCAAAGATGGATCAGTCAAGTACATATTTGAGAAGCCAACACTTACCGGACGGGTCGCAAGATGGCAAATGATTCTCACAGAATATGACATTCAGTACACATCTCAGAAAGCCATCAAAGGCAGTGTACTGTTTGATTATCTTGCTGAGCAACCCATTGATGATTACCAGCCTATGAGATTTGACTTCCATGATGAAGACATCATGTTCATAAAAGTAAAAGATCATGAAGAGCCTATTCACACTGAAGGGCCTGACCCAGAGGAAGAATGGACTATGAAGTTCGATGGGGCTATTAATATGAATGGTCGTGGTGTTGGTGTAGTACTCATTACACCTAAGGGAGTTCACATGCCTTTCTCGACAAAACTCACCTTTAACTGCACTAACAACGAAGCTGAATACGAAGCTTGTATTATGGGTCTTGAGGAAGCCATTGACCTCAGGATCAAAACTTTAACTGTATTTGGGGATTCAGCTCTGGTAATCAATCAAACCAACGACAAATGGTATACTCACCAGGAGCATCTGATACCTTACCGGGACTATACAAGGAGGTTGCTTACATTCTTCACTACAGTCAAACTTGAGTATATCCCTCGAGATGAAAATCAGTTTGCAGATGCTCTGGCTACCATTTCATCCATGATCAAAGTTCAAGCTGCCAACTTTGTGCCTCGGATTTCAGTGTCCAGACTTGACAGACCAGCATATGTATTCTCAGCAGACCTTGTTAAAGATGATAAGCCTTGGTTCTATGACATCAAATGCTTCTTGGAGGATCAAACATACCCGCCTGAGGCATCATCCAATGACAAGAAGACATTAAGAAGGCTGGCTGGTAGTTTCTTCCTGAATGCTGATGGTTCCTTGTACAAGAGAAACTTTGATATGGTGCTCCTCAGATGTGTTGATAAGACAGAAGCAGACTTGCTGATGCATGAGGTGCACGAAGGATCTTTTGGTACCCATGCTGGAGGGCATGCAATGGCTAAAAAGTTGTTAAGATCAGGCTACTACTGGATCACAATGGATGCAGACTATTGTGCTTATGCCAAAAAGTGTCATAAATGCCAGATTTATGCAGATAAAGTGCACGTGCCTCCGAATCCTCTGAATGTGATGTCTTCACCTTGGCCCTTTGCCATGCGGGGCATAGATATGATTTGCAAGATTGAACCGACTGCTTCAAATGGCCACATATTCATCCTAGTGGCTACTGACTATTTTACCAAGTGGGTTAAAGCAGCTTCGTACGCAAATGTCACCAGGAAAGTGGTGGCCCGATTCCTGAAGAGAGACATCATCTGTCGGTATGGAGTGCCCGAGCGAATCATTACTGATAATGGTTCTAACTTGAATAACAAAATGATGGCAGAACTGTGCCGGGACTTCAAGATCCAACACCACAATTCTTCTCCTTACAGGCCAAAGATGAATGGCGCTGTGGAAGCAGCTAACAAGAATATTAAGAAGATTGTGCAGAAGATGGTGGTTACTTACAAAGACTGGCATGTAATGTTACCATTTTCCCTGCATGGTTGTCGTACGTCAATCAGAACATCCACTAGGGCAACACCATATCAACTTGTGTATGGTGTGGAGGCAGTCCTACCTGTTGAAGTTGAATTGCCCTCCTTGAGGGTACTAATGGATGTCAAACTGAATGAAGCAGAATGGGTCCGATCCCGGTACGAACAATTGAGTCTGATCGAAGAGAAGAGGTTAGCTGCAATCTGTCATGGGCAGTTGTATCAGAAAAGAATGAAGAAAGCCTTCGATCAGAAAGTCAGGCTTCGAGAATACCAAGTAGGAGATCTTGTGCTGAAAATACTCCTTCCTCCTCATACAGACCACAGGGGCAAGTGGACTCTGAATTACGAAGGCCCATTCATAGTAAATAAAGTTTTCTCGGGTGGAGCATTGATTCTCACTACTATGGATGGTGAAGATTTCCTGTCCCCTGTGAATTCAGATGCAGTTAAAAAATACTTCGCATAAATGACCTGCTGGACATAAAAACAGAATGTAAGTCCAGGAAAAATAGGGCATCCCGGTGAGTCAAAAAGAGAATAAAAGACTCGGGCAAAAATAAGGGAAAATAATCAAAAAATGTACACCCGCTGAGTTGAAAAGCCGCATTGGACAGCCCAGGCAAAAATAGGTATCCCGGTGGATTGAAAACCTGAAAGGGCGATCCACGCAAAATAAGGGAATAAGCGAACAACTGCATTCTGAATTCGTCTGTATCACTCACAACATGGCAAGCTCGAAAGGTCAAAGCATCAGTCAGAATCAATCTTCTTCAGAAAGCAAGATGAGAAGAACGTCAATGTCATACAAGTCATAGCAAAAGGGAAGCACACTGAAGCGTCAGCAACATTGCCAGCATCTTTTTGTTTCTCAGTTTGTAACAATCTCCTCATTTCAAGGGATTTGTTTCTTTGACTGTACTTGCCAATTCAGGGCACCTAAATTAATGAAATCAGATTTTCAGTCACATTTCGTCTCGTAAATTTTATTTTTATTTGCAAAAAATGTCCGATGTCCTTAGTATAATGGTTGCATAAATACAGATGCGTTTTTTCTAAATTACATGCTTGCAGGAAATATGTTTCTTACTCCAAGGATTGTCTAAACTCCTATGATGGAATCCAGTAAGGGACACCTCGGGGCACTTGTACGCTTCTTTGTCATAACAGGATTGCAGGTATTCAAAGTGCAACACGGGGCATGAAAGCTTCTCCCCAGCAGGATGCCAAATCATTACTTGCTCAACACTTTCTCCAGGACAACATCAGGAAGGGGCTCATTTTCCCAGCTAAGTTCATCATCCTCAGCAGGATCCCCACAGAAATCTCTAGGAAGATCGTTCAGTGATCGTTCCTCCCCAGCCAAGTGCAAAGACAGGGAATCATCTCCCCGCAGAGCTCCAGCCTATATCCAGAAGAACAATGTTTGAAGATCTCACAACAAAGTGACGGAAGCTTCCACAGACCCCATCTGGGCTCCTCATTACCAAGATAGGTCTATCAGTGACCTACTTTCCCCGAGCAGAATCATATATCAGATCTACCAATGATCTCATGCCTAGCTGGGATACCACTGCAACCAGATCAATTGGGAATCTTCACAGCAACGGGATCCGAATCTCTGATCGGTATCTTTTGTATAATCATAGCATTCGCATCATATTCTTCCCCCCAGAGCGTATCATTCCGTCTAATACGGAACATTACGATAAAAGTCAAACATATTTCATAATCATAAGCCATGTTTTGAATCAAACACCTGTTTATACCAACATTCCATCAGCCATATATATATACAAAGGCCCACAGTCACAGCAGAAAGCCAAAGCATCCCCTTTGCACTCTCAAAATACAGATACATGCTCATTTTGGCACTCGTCCGTGTCATCATTCCCCAGTAAAGTCGCTCGAGCGTTCTCTACTGACAGATACATCTATATACACTCCATCGACACCCGTCCGTGTCACCATTCCCCAGCACGATTACCTAAACACTTATCGTAAACCAAATACCTGTTTATAACACACTTCTTCCGACACCCGTCCGTGTCATCTTATTCCCACAGATCTTCAGAAATATCTCTTATAACTTATACACTTCCTTTTATGATACTCATCTGTATCATGTTCTCCCCAGCAAGTTGAACACTCGTCTGTGTCTCACTCATGCTTACTTTTTACTCATACAGATACTCATCCGTATCTTGTATACACCACTTATCTTCCCCAGATTCGACACTCGTCCGTGTTCTTTGTTAACTAGTTGGTACTCGTCCGTACCATCATCTCTGAACATGCGTCAGCGTTTGTTTCTACCGATACTCGTCCGGATCGTAGTCTTAAGGATGCTCGTTCGCATCTTTAATCTATACACAGTGTCAAACACTTATACCTTTTCTTTCATTGAAATTAGACACCCGTCCGTGTCTACCATTCCCCAGAGGAGTCCCCAGCAAATCCCAATAAATTATTTCCTTTCTATCTGACATTCGTCCTATGTCATGATACTTTTCGGCAGCCGTACCCTGCCAGGTGATCGTCCTTCACCCTATGATGATTGTCCTTCATCATCCCCCCAGCGGAGTCTCCATTTATTGGAACCCTTTCCTACCTACATTCGTCCTATGTCGTGATATTTAGCAGCCGTCCACTGCTAGGTGATCGTCCTTCACCTCTTGATGATCGTCCTTCATCATTTTATCCGATGGTCGTCCCCATCGTTGATCTTGTTATCTGACATTCGTCCTATGTCATGATAAACCCCGAGAGCAGCCGTACCCTGCTAGGTGATCGTCCTTCACCTCTTGATCATCGTCCTTCATCATGCTTATCTGATGGCCGTCCCCATCGTCGACCTTTTCTATCCGACATTCGTCCTATGTCGTGATGCTTTTGGCAACCGTACCTTGCCAGGTGATCGTCCTTCACCAATAGATGACCGTCTCTCATCTTATCCCTAACAGAGCAGCCGTCCCCTGCTAGGTGATCGTCCTTCACCTTTGATTTCATTAACTCGGTGGTCGTACCCGTCATTGTTTACCCATTACTTTACAAAACCTGATGGCCGTCCCCATCATGACACTTCCGTTTCCCCAGCATGTCAGCCATCCCCGTCATTGCTTCATCCCCAGCAGTCGTCCTCTGCTCAACGGTCGTACTCCGTCGCCCGCACTTCATAATAATACTTTACTTCCTTTTACATTCTATATCCCTTTTCTTCTTCATTCAGTGAGTGCAAATTTTAGACTGTCTTTGGTATTCAACCACAAGTTATCTTGCTTGCCTGTTAAGCCGTCGCTTACATCCTACACAACTAACTCATGTTTGAATAGGGGCAGCTGTAAACACCCCAAAATTTCCCTCACTCATTTCACCATGGCTTGTGATTCTTTTCATTTGCATAAGTTCAATCATATCATCTGATATTGCATTTTTGCTTCACTGCATTGATTCAAAGTCATCTGCATCAAGGGTTTGTGACCTGAGCAATCCAAGAGCCATCTGAGCCACTCCAAAGGTCTTCAATCATCTCAAGAGGGTCCATGTATTTTCAAGCATCATATTATATCCACCCAAGATCAAGGAAGTTAAAGAATCACAAGAACTGAGAAAGGCATGGAAGCAGAGCCAAGCTTAACTACACAGATGACCTAAAATTAGGGTTTTGGTTTCAGAGGCCATAACTCCAAATTGTTTGGTCATTCTTGTTTCTATTGGTCTCTATATGTTATAAGGATCATACATACCAATTTTCATGAAGAAATTCAATGGGGAAGGCATCTGATCAATAGATGACTTCTTGAGCAAGTCAGTGCAAAATCAGGGCATCTGAGGCCCCCAATCATCCAACCAAAGGGTCTTCTCCATCCTTTTGGGTGTATATGATCTTTATTTGATCTTATAAGAAGTTATAAGTTCACAAAATTGAAGAATTTCAAGCCATTTGCAAAGTTGCCATTTTGGGAAAGTGACTTGTAATGAAAAATTGCCATTTTGGGAAAGTTTTTCAACCTCCTCTTTTTGATTCAAAAATGATTCAAATGAAAAATTCTTGGTCATGAAAGTTGTAGATTGGATCATTCCCTTTTCAAAAAGTACAAGAACTTGATCTAATTCATCATAGAACTCAAGTTATGACCTTGCAAAGTTGGGAAAAATCACAAAATTTCACTTATGTACCAAAGAGGGAAACTTGCAAAAACTCTTGTCAAACAAATTTGTGACCTCAAAGTGACTTCTAACCATTGCACAAACATCATACATGACCTATAATTCAGAATTTCCCAAAGAAATCTCAAGTTTCATGCCTTGATCATCAAGTATTTCAAAAGGGGCCAAAACCTTTACAATTTGCAAAACCACCCACAAACTTCATTCCACTTGACATTTTGCCTCAATCTGAATTCCATGGCTGCCCATGAATCAAGCTGCGCCAGACACCCCCTTGTCCTCAGTCTTCCATGAGCCCATACCTCCAAGTACAACTTTCTTGACTTTTTGCAAAATGAGCCATACCAATCACACTGCTCCACAACAACTCTCTGCCCAATCAGAACATGTTATGTGGACCTCAAGCAAGCCATTTTATACAACAACACAACCTGAATCCTCCCACAAGTCAGCATTTCACAAAAATCCCCTCTTATGCATTTCTCTTCGAAACACACAACTCAGCCATCAAAACTCCAAAATTTTTCCACCATTCAACTCCACACTCATCACTGATCATTTCCCACCCTTCATTTTGCCTTTAAACACCCCATATCCAAAATACGATTTTCACTCTCCTTGAACTGAACTTCAGCAAACTTCCAAAGCAGCCCACAAAAGCTTCATCCAAGCATCCCAGAGGCAAGAGGGAGTCAAAAGAAGGAGAAAAGTACAAAGGAAAGGTCTAGACAGTGCCATTTTTGAAAGCTCCATTTCAGGTAACATCAAGAACAAATTTTCTAGAAATGATTTTTTAAGTTCTTAGATTGTTCTCCATGCTTCACTGATCACACTGCACCTTTTGGTTTCGAAAATGATTGAGTTTTAAGCATGTATGAAGCTTCTGAATTTTCTGAATAATTTTCCGTTTTGCTTCGAATCTGTGTGTTCATGTGAAATAAATGTTGTTTGATGGCTGAATCTTGTTTAGAATAGGGTGGGGATCATTTCTGGAGAGTTTAGTGGTTTAATTTTACGATTTGAGTGAGTTAGCTAGTTTGAGTGGCCGGAGAAGATGACTGGAACACTGTTCCGGTCACCTGAAAGTGCTTAGGGCATAATTAGGGTTAACTGAGTAATTAGGCTGAGTTTGAATTTTGGCCATTAGATCTTAGGGTTAGCGCGTTTTTGAAAGGTCCATATTAGATCACTTAACCCTAATTGTGATTAATTAATTAATTAAATAGGATTTACTCAGTTTGAATTCCAGCCATTAGATCACGCGCCAAGTCTTTCCCTCCATCCCAGATTTGAATCCTGTCCCTTGGATGCGTTGACTTTCCCATTAAATTCATTTTAATTCATATTTTTCTTATTTGTTTTGCATATTTACTTTAAAATAGCTAGACACTTTCAAAAAATTTTATTTTTTGCCTCATGAATTTAAATATTTTTCTCATTCTGAAAATAATTTTTATTTTATTTTTTGCATTAAAAATTATTTTTAAATCATTTAAATGTTTATTTTTAATTAGTTAATGAGAATTAATTAATTAAAAATACATTTAGGTATTTAAAAATTACATAAAAATTCAGAGGACATTTTAAAGCATTTAGAAACATTTACAAACTCACAAAGCAAATTTCTTTTTGGTTTTGGTCATACTTTGACAATTTTCATTTGAATTAGGGTTCTTTAAATTGAATATTTTTAACCCTAACTTAAAAAATTCATAACTTTTGATCCAAGATGAGTTTGTGAATGTTTCTTTTTGCATTGTGTTCTAGATACTTTCAAGCTTCTAAAAACATTTTTGTTTCATTTTTATCTTTCATTTTCCATTTGTTTGGCATTTTCCCTTTAGGATCACCCTTAAAACCCTAGAAATTTAGGAAAATCATAAGTCCTTTAGGGTTTAGCTTCTGACCTTCCCCTTTGGGTAGTGAATTTTTATAGGTTTAGGGTACCTTTGATCCCATTTTAAATTTTTTATCTCATGTTTTGCTTCTGATTTTGAATTTTGCATTGCATCTTGTACATAAACCCTAATCTTTGCCTTCATTTGCATTCATCCTTCATATGCTTGCATACATGAACTTGCCATGACATTTTGTGCATTCACATGACTTCTAAGACATCTTAGGACACATTAGATTCATGTTTGATCATTGCATCATCCATTTGCCATGTTATGCACCCATTGCATTTCATAAGTTTTCATGAACTTTCATGCTTACTTTCATGTCTCATTTGCATCTTCATTGCTTGTATGATCATCCACATATCTTGGTATGTTTTTGCATCATCCTATAACATCATATGCATCATGAATATGTTTCTGACTTTGGCTTTCATCATTGCATTTCATCTCATCTTCATTTCATTTCATTTCCTTCTGCTAACTTTTCAGGTGGTAAGTATTTGAGAAGTGAGTTTGCCTTCACTTCTCATAACCTCTTCTTATCCCTTTTATGCATCATTGCTGCATTTTTACTTGTGAATTAGGGTGATCTTGCTCATTCATGCTCCTTCTCCTCTTTCTTTCTTCAAGCAACTTGTCTTCTTAAGTGAAGCAAGTTGTCTTGCTTCTTCTTGCTTCTCCTCCTTCATCCTGCTTCTTCCTTGGTGGTTTTTCTCTTGAAGATCTCTTGCAAGCTTAATAAACCCTAGGAACACCCAAGAATGATCATAATTAGGGTTTGATTAGTCCCCCATTAGTTTTACCTTTGTGTCATCTTTGTGTCTTTAAGCATGCATCAAGTCCTGCATCTTGCCCAAGATGTCAGGGCTCATTTTGTAATCGGGCCATCTTGTATTTTGTGCAAACGATCAATTAATGAATATCAGGACATCTTTTGCAAATGAGTCTTTTTCTTTCTCCGCTCACTGTTTTTCATTTTTCATTTTTTGTACAAAAATAAAATGGCAATGTTTTTAAAAATAATAACTTCATTTTCACCTTTTCTAAGCAAGATAAAACTGATCACTAAAATGAACAAATCTAAACCCTTGCAGAGAGTGCCCTCCAGACTGCACCGACAACAACACCGCTATGACTTCGTATGACTTTGAAAATCTGATTAATCAAGCCGATGAAAGGGTTGAAGAAGATTATGAGCTACCTGAAGAACTAGCCAGATTGTTGAGACAAGAGGAGAAGGTTATCACTCCTCATCAGGAGGAAGTTGAGACAGTTAATCTTGGTACCGAAGAAGATTTAAAAGAAGTGAAAATCGGGGCCCGTCTGCAAGATTCAGTGAAAGAGCAACTTATTGATATCCTTCGAGAGTATATGGATGTTTTTGCTTGGTCTTATCAGGATATGCCAGGGTTGGACACCGACATTGTTATGCACAAGCTGCCTCTAAAGGAAGATTGTCCACCAGTAAAACAGAAGTTGCGCCGCACTCGCCCGGATATGGCCATGAAGATAAAGGAAGAGGTACAAAAACAGTGGGACGCCAGTTTCCTTGCTGTAACCAGTTACCCGCCGTGGGTCGCTAACATTGTACCTGTGCCTAAGAAGGATGGCAAGGTGAGGATGTGTGTGGATTACCGGGATCTGAACAGAGCCAGCCCAAAAAATGACTTCCCATTACCTCACATTGATGTATTGGTCGACAATACGGCTCAGTTCTCGGTGTTCTCCTTCATGGACGGATTTTCATGATATAATCAGATCAAGATGTCACCTGAAGACATGGAGAAAACAACTTTCATCACACCCTGGGGCACATTCTGTTATAAGGTAATGCCATTCGGACTGAAGAATGCTAGTGCCACTTATCAACGGGCCATGATGACATTATTCCATGACATGATCCATAAAGAAATTGAATGTTATGTGGATGACATGATTGCCAAGTCCCTCAAAGAAGAAGACCACCTGGTGAATCTGCTGAAACTATTCAAGCGTCTGAGGAAGTACCAATTGAAGCTAAACCCCAACAAATGCACATTCGGGGTGCGGTCCGGTAAGCTGCTGGGATTTATTGTAAGCGAGAAAGGGATTAAAGTTGACCCTGACAAAGTCAAAGCCATTCAAGAGATGCCTGCACCAAAGACAGAAAAAGAAGTTCGGGGGTTTCTAGGTAGATTTAACTATATTTCAAGGTTTATATCTCACCTTACTGCAACCTATGAGCCCTTGTTCAAGCTGTTTATAAAGGAACAAACGGTCAAGTGGAACGAAGACTGCCAAAGGGCTTTTGACAAAATCAAGGAATACTTACAAGAACCTCCAATACTTATGCCTCTAGTTGAAGGAAGACCTCTAATAATGTACCTGACAGTATTAGAAGAGTCAATGGGGTGTGTGTTGGGCCAACATGACGAGTCTGGTCGAAAAGAGTATGCAATATACTACCTAAGAAAAAAGTTTACCGACTGTGAACAACATTATTCACTGCTCGAGAAAACTTGTTGTGCTTTAGCGTGGGCTGCTCGCCGACTAAGGCAGTATATGTTGACCCACACTACCTTGTTGATCTCCAAGATGGATCCAGTCAAGTATATATTTGAGAAGCCAGCTCTTACCGGACGGGTTGCAAGATGGCAAATGATTCTCACAGAATATGACATTCAATACACATCCCAAAAAGCTATCAAGGGCAATGTACTGTCTGACTATCTAGCTGAGCAACCCCTTTGTGATTACCAACCTATGAGATTTGACTTCCCTGATGAAGACATCATGTTCATAAAAGCAAAAGATCACGAAGAGCCTATTCACACTAAAGGGCCTGACCCAGAAGAGGAATGGACTATGATGTTTGATGGGGCTGTTAATATGAATGGTCGTGGTGTTGGTGCAGTACTCATTACACCTAAGGGAGTTCACATGCCTTTCTCGGCAAAACTCACCTTTAACTGCACTAACAACAAAGTTGAATACGAAGCTTGTATTATGGGTATTGAGGAAGCCATTGACCTCAGGATCAAGGCTTTGAGAGTTTTAAGAGATTCAGCTTTGGTAATTAATCAAACTAACGGAAAATGGTACACTCACCAGGAGCATTTGATACCTTACCGGGACTATACGAGGAGGTTACTTACATTTTTCACAACAGTCAAGCTTGAGTATATCCCTCGAGACGAAAACCAGTTTGCAGATGCTCTGGCTACCATTTCATCCATGATCAAAGTTCAAGCTGCCAACTTTGTGCCTTGGATTTTAGTATCCAGACTTGACAGACCAGAATACGTATTCTCTGCAGACCTTGCTAAAGATGATAAGCCTTGGTTCTATGACATTAAATGCTTCTTGAAGGATCAAACATACCCACCTGGGGCATCATCCAATGATAAGAAGACACTAAGAAGGCTAGCTGGTAGTTTCTTCTTGAATGCCGATGGTTCCTTGTACAAGAGAAACTTTGATATGGTACTTCTCAGATGTGTTGATAAGGCGGAAGCAGACTTGTTGATGCACGAGGTACACGAAGGATATTTTGGTACCCATGCTGGAGGGCATGCTATGGCTAAAAAGTTGTTAAGATCAGGCTACTACTGGATCACAATTGATGCAGACTGTTGTGGTTATGCCAGGAAATGTCATAAATGCCAGATTTATGCAGATAAAGTGCATGTGCCTCTGAATCCTCTAAATGTGATGTCTTCACCTTGGCCCTTTGCCATGTGGGGCATAGATATGATTGGCAAGATTGAACCTACTGCTTCAAATGGCCACAGATT
This sequence comes from Lathyrus aphaca, assembly GCA_963966055.1. NCBI lineage: Eukaryota > Viridiplantae > Streptophyta > Magnoliopsida > Fabales > Fabaceae > Lathyrus > Lathyrus aphaca. Next base: position 295,507,056 of record OZ014519.1, on the reverse strand, counting down.
CATCCTGGTAGCCATTGACTATTTTACCAAGTGGGTTGAAGCAGCTTCGTATGGAAATGTCACAAAGCAAGTGGTAGCCTGATTCCTGAAGAGGGATATCATCTGTCGGTATGGAGTGCCCGAGCGAATCATTATTGATAATGGTTCCAATTTGAATAATAAAATGATGGCAGAGCTGTGCCGGGACTTCAAGATCCAACATCACAACTCTTCTCCATACAGGCCAAAGATGAATGGCGCCGTAGAGGCAGCTAACAAGAATATCAAGAAGATTGCGCAAAAGATGGTGGTCACCTACAAACACTGGCATGAGATGCTACCATTTGCCTTGCATGGGTACCGTACCTCAATCAGAACATCCACTGGGGCAACACCGTATCGGCTTGTGTATGGTATGGAGGCAGTCCTACCTGTTGAAGTTGAATAACCCTCCTTGCGGGTACTAATGGATTTTAAGCTGAATGAAGAAGAATGGGTCCGATCCCGGTACGAACAACTGAGTCTGATCAAAGAGAAGAGATTAGCTATAATTTGTCATGGGCAGCTGTATTAGAAAAGAATGAAGAAAGCCTTCGATCAGAAAGTCAGGCTTCGGGAATACCAAGTAGGAGATATTGTGCTGAAAAGACTCCTTCCTCCTCATACAGACCATAGGGGCAAGTGGACTCCGAATTACAAATGCCCGTTCATAGTAAAGAAAGTATTCTCTGGCAGAGCACTGATGCTCAGCACTATGGATGGTGAAAACTTCCTGTCCCCGGTGAATTCGGATGCAGTTAAAAAATACTTCGCATAAAATGACCCGCTGGACGTAAAAACAGAATGTAAGTCCAGGCAAAAATAAGGCATCCTGGCGAGTCAAAAACATAATAAAGGACTCGGGCAAAAATAGGGGAAATAAATATATAAAAAAATGTGTACACCCGCTGAGTTGAAAAGCCATATTGGACAGCTCAGGCAAAAATGGGTATCCCGGTGGATTGAAAACCCGAAAGGGCGATCCACGGAAAATAAGGGAATAAGCGAACAACTACATTCCGAATTCGTCTGTATCACTTAGAACATGGAAAGCTTCGAAGGGTTAGAGCATCGGTCAGAATCAACCTTCTTCAAAAGCAAGATGAGAAGAACGTCAATGTCATACAAGTCATAGCAAAAGGGGAGCACTGAAGCGTCATCAACATTGCCAGCATCTTTTTGTTTCTCAATTTGTAACAATCTCCTCATTTCAGGGGATCTGTTTCTTTGACTGTACTTGCCAATTCAGGGCACCCAAATTAATAAAATCATATTTTCAGTCACATTTCGTCTCGTACATTTTATTTGCAAAATTGTCCGATGTCTTTAAAATAATGGTCACATAAATACAGATGCGTCTTTTCTAAATTACATGCTTGCAGGAAATATATTTCTTACTCCTAGGAGTGTCTAAACTCCTATGATGGAATCCAGTAAGGGACACCTCGGGGCACTTGTACGTTTCTTTGTCATAACAGGATTGCAGGTATTCAAAGTGCAATGCGGGGCATGAAAGCTTCTCCCCCAACAGGATGCCAAACCAGTACTTCCTTAGCACTTTCTCCAGGACAACATCAGGAGGGGCTCATTTCCCCAACTAAGTCCATCATCCCCAACTGGGCTCCTCATTACCGAGATAGGTTTATCAGTGACTTATTTCCCCAAGCAGAATCATATATCAGATCTACCAATAAGCTCACCCCCAGTTGGGATACCACTGTAAGCCTTTCAATTAGAAATCTCCACAGCAACGGGATCCGAATCCCGGATCGGTATCTTTGCATAATCATAGCATTTGCATCATATTTTTCCCCCAGAGCGTAGCATTCCGTCTAATACGGAGCATTACGGCAAAAGTCAAACATATTACATAATCATAGGCCATGTTTTGAATCAAACACCTGTTTACACCAACATTCCATCATCCGTATATATATATATACAAAGACCCACAGTCACAACAGAAAGCCAAAGCATCCCCTTTGCACTCACTAATACACATGTATACTTTTTTCCGACACTCGTCCGTGTCGTATCACCCTCCTACGGATATAGACCACAAACAGATATCTATACACTCTTTGGACACTCGTCCGTGTCCCCACTCCCCAACATGGTTACCGAAACGCTTATTGTAAATCAAACACTTGTTCATAATACACAACTTTCGACACCCGTCCGTGTCATCCTATCCCCTCAGATCTTTAGAATATCTTTTACATTTACAAGTTCATAACTTATACACTTCCTTTTATGATACTCATCTGTATCATGCTCTCCCCAGCAAGTTGAACACTCGTCTGTGTCTCACTCATGCTTACTTTTTATTCATATAGATACTCGTCCGTATCTTGTATACACCACTTATCTTCCCCAGATTTGACACTCGCCCGTGTTCTTTGTTAACCAGTTGGTACTCGTCCGTACCATCATCTTTGAACATTGCGTCAGCGTTTGTTTCTACCGATACTCGTCCGTATCATAGTCTTAAGGATGCTCATCCGCATCTTTAATCTATACACAGTGTTAAACACTTATACCTTTTCTTTCTTGAATTTAGACACTCGTTTGTGTCTACCATTCCCCAGAAGAGTCCCCAGCAAATCCCAATAAATTATTTCCTTTCTATCCGACGTTCGTCCTATGTCGCGATACTTCCGGCAGCCGTACCCTGCCAGGTGATCGTCATTCACCTTTTGATGATCATCCTTCATCATCCCCCAGCGGAGTCTCCATTATTGGAACCCTTTCCTATCCGACATTCTTCCTATGTTGGGACATTTGTTAGAAGCCGTACCCTGCTAGGTGATCTTCCTTCACCCTCTTGATGATCGTCCTTCATCATGCTTATCCGATGGCCGTCCCCATCGTCGACCTTTTCTATCCGGCATTCGTCCTATGTCGTGATACTTTTTAGTAGCCGTCCCCTGCTAGGTGATTGTCCTTCTCCCCTTTGATGACCTTCCCTCATCCTTATCCCCAACAGAGCAGCCGTCCCCTGTTAGGTGATCGTCCTTCGCCTTTGATTTCGTTAAACCGGTGGCCGTCCCCATCATTGTTTACCCATTTCTTTATAAACCTGATGGCTGTCCCCATCATGATACTTCCATCTCCCCAGCATGTCGGCCATCCCTGTCATTGCTTTATCCCCGGCAGTCGTCCTCTGCTCGACGGTCGTCCTCCGTCACCCACACTTTATAATCATACTTTATTTCCTTTTACAATCTATATCCCTTTTCTTCTTCACGCCGATGAGTGCAAATTTTGGACTGTCTTTGGTATTCAACCACAAGTTATCTTGTTTGCCTGATAAGCCGTCGCTTACATCCTGCACAACTAACTCATGTTTGAATAGGGGCAGCTGTAAACACCCCAAATTTTCCCTCACTAAGTTCACACCATGTCTTATGATCTTTTCATTTGCATAAGTTCAATCATATTATCTCATATTTCTTTTTTTTCTTCACTGCATTGGTTTAAAGTCATCTGCATCTAGGGTTTGTGATCTGAGCAATCCCTGAGCCATCTGAGCCACTCCAAAGATTTCCAATCATCTCAAGAGGATCCATGAATGTTCAAGTAACATATTATATCCCCCTAAGACCAAGGAAATCATAAAATCACAAGAACTGGCAAGGCATGGAGGCAGAGCCAGCTTTAACTGCACAGATGACCTAAAATTAGGGTTTTGGTTTCAGAGGCCATGACTCCAATTTTTTTTGTCATTCTTGATTCTATTGGTATCTATATGATATAAGGATCATGCATACCAATTTTCATGAAGAAATTCAATGGGGAAGGCATCTGATCAATAGATGACTTCTTGAGCAAGTCAGTGCAAATTCAGGGCATCTGAGGCCCTCTATCATCAAACCAAAGGGTCTTCTCCATCATTTTGGGTGTATATGATCTTTATTTGATCTTAGAAGAAGTTAGAAATTCACAAAATTGAAGAATTTCAAGCCACTTGCAAAGTTGCCATTTTAGGAAAGTGACTTGTAATGCAAACTTGCCATTTTGGGAAAGTTTTTCAACCTCCTCTTTTTGATTCAAAAAATGCTTCAAATGAAAAATTCTTGGTCATGAAAGTTGTAGATTGTATCATTCCTTTTTCAAAAAGTACAAGAACTTGATCTAATTCATCATAGAACTCAAGTTATGGCCTTGTAAAGTTGGGAAAAATCATTAAATTTCACTTATGTACCAAAGAGGGAAACTTGCAAAAACTCATGCCAAGCCAATTTGTGACCTCAAAGTGACTTCTAACCATTACACAAACATCATACATGACCTATAATTCAGAATTGCCCAAATAATTCTCAAGTTTCATGCCTTGATCATCAAGTATTTCAAAAGGGGCCAAAACCTTCACAATTTGCAAAACCACCCACAAACTTCATCCCACTTGCCATCTTGCCTCAATCTGAATTCCATGGACCTCCCTAAAGCCAGCTGCGCAGGACATGCCCTTGTCCTTGGCCTGCCATGAGCCCATACCTCCAAGGAAAACTTTGTTGACTTTATGCAAATTGAGCCATACCAATCAAACTGCTCCACAACAACTCTCTGCCCAATCAGAAAATGTTATGTGGACCTCAAGCAAGCCAACACACACAACAACATAAGCTGAATCCTCCCACAACTCAGCATTCACCAAAAACCCTCCCTTATGCATTTTTCTTCGAAACTCAGCACTCAAGCCACAAACCTCAAAATAAATTCCACAGAACAACTCACCATCAACCTCTGATCATTTCCCAACCATCACCCTGCCCTGAAACTCCCCATATCAAAAACACGATTTCCCTCCCCCTTTGACCTGAGCTTCAGCAAACTTCACATAGAAGCCATTTAAACCCCAACCAAGCATTGCAAACTCTTGAGGAATATCATTGGAGGTGATTTGAAGCAAAGAACTGGTCAGAAAGCTCCAAAGGTGAAAGCCCCAGTTCAGGTAACCTCAAGAACAAATTTTCCAGAAATGTAATTTCTTGTTATAGAATGATAGGGTGTGTTGCCCTGATCATGTTAAGCTTTGAATCACTGAAGATGGTGGAGAGATGAGTGTGTATGCATGTTCTGAAATTTTATCCACTTTTAGGTTTTTGTTCGAATCTTGATTTTGATGAAAGATAAATGAAATATGATGCTGGATTCTTGTTCTATGGGGTTTGGGGATCATTTCTGGAGATTTGGGGGGTTTGGCATGGCCAGGAGGGTGAGCTAGCATTTCTCAGGGAAGGGTGTGGCCGGAGAAGATGACCGGAGGTCATTTCCGGCCACCTGAAAGTAATTAGGGTTTGTGATTAGGGTTAGCTGAGTTTGAATGTGGGACGTTGGATCTGGGCTTCCCGCGCGTGTTGAAGGGTCAGGATGAGTTCACTTAGCCCTAATTGTGATTAATTAAATTAATTAATTAGGTTTTAGTTTTAAAATTCCAGTTTGAACCTAGGCCGTAGGATTGCGCGCGTGGTCTTTCCCTCCATCTCCAGTTTGAATCTGGATCATTGGATGCGCTGACTTTCACCTTCCTTCACATTTATTTTGTTTTCTTTTTATTTCTTTTGCATCATTTATTAAAAATAGCTAGAAAATCTAAAAAATATTTATTTTTTGCATGCTGACTTAAATTAATTTTCTTGACATAAAAACAATTTTTATTTTATTTTTTGCATTTTAAAAACATTTTAAAAATAATTTAAAAGTTATTTTAATTGATTAATGAAGATTAATTAATTAAAATATCATTTAGGTTTCCAAAAATCACAAAAAAATTCAGAGAACATTTTGAAACATTTACAAACTCACAAGACAAATTTCTTTTTGGTTTTGATCATACTTTGATAATTTTCATTTGAATTAGGGTTCTTTAATTTGATTATTTTTAACCCTAACTTCAAAAATTCATAACTTTTGATCCAAGTTGGGTTTGTGAATGGTTCTTTTTGCATTGTATTATGCATTCTTTCAAGCATCTAAAAACATTTTTGTTTCATTTCTATCTTTCATTTTCCATTTGTTTGGCATTTTCCCTTTAGGATCACCCTTAAAGCCTTAAGAAATTAGAAAAATCATAAGTCCCTTAGGGTTTAGCTTCTGACCTTCCCCTTTGGGCAGTGAACTTGTATGGGTTTGGGGTACCTTTGATTGAATTTTCAATTTTTTATCTCATGCTTTGCTTCTGATTTTTGATTTTGCATCTCATGTTGTACATAAACCCTAATCTTTGCCTTCATTTGCATTCACTCTTCATATGCTTGCATACATGAACTTGCCATGACATTTTGTGCATCCACATGACATATAAGACATCTTAGGACATATTAGAATCATGTTTGATCATTGCATCATCCATTTTCCATGCTTTTGTTTTCATTTATGTCATATGCATTCATGAACTTTCATGCCTCCTTAATGCCTCATTTGCATTCCCATCCTTTGTGTGGTCATCCACATCTCATGACATCCATTTGCATCATCTCTTAGCATCATTTACATCTTGATGTGCTTCTGATTTTGGTTTCCATCTTTGCATTTCATTTCCTTTTACTATCTTTTCAGGTGGTAAGTGTTTGAGAAGTGAATTTGCCTTCATTTCTCACAATCTCTTCTCATCCCTCTCATGCATTCATTGCTGTATCTTGATTTTGTATTAGAGTGAGCTTGCTCATTCATGTTCCCTCCTCACCTTCTTTCTTCAAGCAACTTATCTTCTTAAGTGAAGTAAGTTGTCTTGCTTCTTCTTGCTTCTCATTCCTTCATCCTGCTTCTTCCATGGTGGCTTTTCCTTGAAGATCTCTTGCAAGCCTCATAAACCCTAGGAATACCCAAGCATGATCACAATTAGGGTTTGATTAGTCCCCCCTTTTAGTTTTACCTTTGTGTCATCTTTGTGTCTTCTCTTCTCATCTCTTAAATCAAGGACTAAACCCTGAAGGTTTTAAGGCTTTGTGATTAAGCTTGTGCCTGCATCCTTCTATTAGGATAAAGTGTATAACTTTAATCCTAAGTGTTAAACCCTTAATGTGTTTAAATCCTTTAATCAATCCATCTAATAATCACTAGGACATCAAGCTTGTAACTTGGGCCTTGCATTAGGGTTCTAATTCTTCCTTAAATGGTTAAGAAGGACTAACCCTAGTGTTAATGGACAAGTCCCCCTCAAGTTTGTCTTACAAACCATGAAATTCACTTCTTAATATTACCATTAACTAAAATCCACTTTAATAAAGGCTGTGTTTTGTCATGAGGTTAATCCTTAATCATGGATTAATTTGAGGAGCCTTCCTCAGCTTAAATGTTCTCATCTATTATCCTTCTATTAGGATGGTGTAATGGGTCCATTAAATCTTTGATTATGGCTTAAACTCATTACTTAACACTAAAAAAAACTCCAAAAACATATAAATAAATGCAAGTAGGTTAATGATCTTAATCCTACATCATTGTGATTAAGTGTGAGGTGTTTACTTCATACTTAAGGTATCCTCATTACCCCTAATCAGAGGGAGGATGTGATGAGTTTACTAACCCTTGGTTTAGGCTTAAGCTCATTTTCTTATGACAAACTCCAAAAGCAATAAAAGATTGAAAATACCAAAAACTAATAATAATCGTCTCCTCCGGGATTCTTTTCTCACCTCATTCACTCATAAACGAGAACTCGCTTCTTCCGTCTAATGCAAGATAGTTAGCACTCGAGCTAGACGAGTCATACCCTTGAGCATAAGAATGCAAGCAGTTCATCAGTCAATTTACTTTTCAGTCTCTTTGAGTCGAACTACGGTGTTCTGACTTCCTCATTGCACGAGAGGATACGTAGGCATAAATTAACAATTATCGAACAAAAGTCTCTGTATATTCCCCCTCCTCTAGCATTATTCTTTAAGCCTCATAGTCTTGAGCTTCACTCCTTCCTTACACTGACACTCTTTCATTTCACTTCACATTTCTTCTGCACTGACACTTGCATTCTTTTCTAGCTTTTGTACACAAAACAACACTGACACTACCTCTTTGAACACAAACTTTCAAGCGTGGATCCCGTCGAGTACGGCGGATGCTAATACCTTCCCAAGTTGTAACCAACCCCCTTTCTCAGTTTCTCTGGTTCGCAACCGTCTTATCCATCTTTTCTTAGGTTTATGCAACATTACCTTTCCTTCGGGATAAAAATGCCTAGCTGGCGACTCTTTTCATTCTTCTCCTTCGCCGACCGTTCGCGTCTGTACCCTATCTGACCAGGTGTCATTTGGTGGGAGCGACAATATGTTGCCCTGATCATGGGGATGTGTTTACTTTTAAAAATGAGCAAGAAACAAGCATGAACTGACACTCTGAAACTTTTCCATTTTTTGAGTTTTGATTCGTATCATGAGATTTAGTCATTAGAAATTTGTTTTGAGAGTGGATTTAGGTTCAGGGAGGTTAGGGGAGTTGATCTGGAGCTTTAGAGCTCCAAAAATAACTTAGGGAAGAAGTTTGTAGTTTGGGCTCGCCGGAGAAGACGATCGGAACCACTGTTCCGGTCGTCTGAGGTTTGTTTGCCCTAATTAGGGTTAGCTGAGTAATTAGTGTGAGTTTGAATCGTGGCCATTAGATCTTAAGGTTAGCGCATTTTTGGAAGGTCTAGATGCGTTCACTTAAGTTTAATTAGGATTAATTATTTAATTAATTAAGATTAGGCAGATTTGAATCCAGGCCATTAGATCATGCGCCAAGTCTTCCCTCCATCTCCAGATTTGAATGTGAGCCACAGGATCAGTTGACCAGCCCATTAAATTCAGTTTTATTTCATTTTTTATCATTTATTTTGCATTATTTATTAAAAATACTTAGAAAATTCCAAAAATATTTTCCTTCTGCATTTTTAATTCAAATAATTTTCTCCGCCCAAAAACATTTTTATTTTTATTTTTTGCATAAAAAAATAATTTTTAAAACATTTAAATGTTTATTTTAATTCATTAATGGAAATTAATAAATTAAAATACCATTTAGGTTTCTAAAAATCCCAAACAAAAATCACATTGCATCTTAGGACATTTAGAAACATTGTCAAACCATTCATACAAATTTCTTTTTGGTTTTGAATCAATCTTGACATTTTTCTTTGAATTTAGGGTTCAGAAAATCCCATTTTTGAACCCTAACTTCAAAAATTCTTTTCTGCCTAACCATGAAGGGTTTGACATTGCTTCTTTTTGAATTGATCTTCATATAGCATGTAGTATCTAGCATATTTTTGTCATGAATTTATCTTGCATTTTCCATTTGATTTTCATTTTTACGTTTAAGGTACCTTAAAACCCTAAATAACTTAGAAAATTCATAACTTTCTTTAGGTTAAGAGTTAGAACTTCTCCTTTGGGGTGTGATATCATATGGGGTTAGGGTTACTTTGAGTTCATTTGCAATTTTTTATCTAATGATTTGATTCTGTTTTTGACTTTTGCATCTCATGTTGCATTAAAACCCTAATTTCTCATGTTCATTTGCATACATCCTGCATATGCATCCATTCATGAACTTTCCATGACATTTCATGCATTCACATGACTTCTAAGACATCATAGGACACATTAGAATCATGATTGATCATTTCTTCATCCATTTGCCATGATATGCATTCATTTCATTCCATGAACTTTCATGTGCTTTCATGCTTCCTACATGCTTCATTTGCATTCTCATCTCTTGTATGAACATTCATAACACTTGACATGTCTTTTCATCCTATTATAGCATCATTTGCATCATGTTTATGCTTTTGTTTTTGGTTTGCATCTTTGCATACATGTCATTTTCACTTCATTCCTTTCTTTATGCTAACCATTTCAGGTGGTAAGTACTTTGAGAAGTGAATTTGCCTTCACTTCTCATTTCTCTTCTCATCTTTCTTATGCATCATTGCTCATTCATGTTCATCATTAACTTTTTTTCTTCAAGTAACTTATCTTCTTCAATGAAGTAAGTTAACTTGTTTCTTCTGCTTTTCCTCCTTTCATCTGCTTCTTCCATTGGTGGCTTCTTTGAAGATCTCTTGCAAGCCTCATAAACCATAGGAACACCCAAGCATGCCAATAACTAGGGTTTTGATTAGTCCCCCTTTAGTTTTACCTTTGTGTCTTCTTTGTGTCTCTTTTCTCACCTCATAATCAGAGACTAAACCTTTATGGTTTTAAGGCTTTGTGATTAGGGTTATGCCTGCATCCTTCTCTTAGGATGGAGTGTATAACTTTAATCCTAAGTGTTAAACCCTTAATTTGTTTAAACCTCTCAATCAATCCATCTTAATAATCACTAAGACAATAGCTTGTAACTTGGGCCTTGCATTAGGGTTCTAATTCTTCCTTAATTGGTTAAGAAGGACTAACCCTAGTGTTAATGGACAAGTCCTCCTCAAGTTGTCTTACAAATCATAAAATTCACTTCTTAATCTTACCATTAACTAAAATCCATTTAATAAAGGCTTGTTTTGTCATGAGGTTAATCCCTAATCATGGATTAAGTTGAGGTATCTTCCTCAACTTAAGTGTGCTCATCTATTATCCTTCTATTAGGATGGTGTAATGGGTCCATTAAATCCTTGATTATGGCTTAAACTCATTACTTAACACTAAACAAAAACCCAAAAAACATCTAAATAATCACAAGTAGGTTAATGATCTTAATCCTACATCATGGTAATTAAGTTTGAGATGCTTATCTCATACTTAAGGTATTCTCATTATCCCTAATTAGAGGGAGAATATGATGAGTTTACTAACCCTTGGTTTAGGCTTAAGCTCATCAACTTATGAAAAACACCAAAAGCAATAAAAGATTGAAAACACAAAAACAAAGCAATAATCGTCTCCTCCGGGATTCTTTTCTCATCATCTTCACTCACAAACGAGAACTTGCTTCTTCCGTCTAATGCAAGACAGTTAGCACCTGAGCCAGACAGGTCATACACTTGAGCATAGACAAGCAAGAAGTTCATCAGTCAATTTATCTTTCAGTCTCTTTGAGTCGAACTACGGTGTTCTGACTTCCTCATTGCACGAGAGGATACGTAGGCATAACTTAAATGTTATCGAACAAAAGTCTCTGTGTTTCCCCCCTCTTCCAGCATTATTCTTTTAAGCCTCATTCCTGAGCAATTCACTTCACTTTCTTGCACTGACACTTGTACATTCTTTTCCAGCTTTTGCACACAGATAACACAGACACTACCCCTTTAAGCACAAACTTTCAAGCGTGGATCCCGTCGAGTATGACGGACAATCTGGGTGCTAATACCTTCCCAGGTTGTAACCAACCTCCTTTCTCAATTTCTCTTGTTCGCAACCGTCTTATCCATATCTTTCTAGGTTTATGCAGCATTACGTTTCCTTCGGGATAAAAATGCCTAGATGGCGACTCTTTTCATTTCATTCTCTCTCTTCGCCGACCGTTCGCGTCTGTACCCCATCTGACCCGGTGTCTTTTGGTGGGAGCGACACATAAATCCAAACATATGCATACCAGCATGGGCCAGTTTTGAGGTATATTACATAAGACCCGTTACATCTCCAATCAGACTGAAGTATTCCCCACAAAATGCAACTTCGTTTCCCAAGGTGGTTATTTCTACCAAGTCTTGTTGTTATCCCCAGTTGAGTCTTGTTTCAGTACAACAGTCTCATTTTTTCGCGTCCCCGTTTCAGTACCACGGTCGTGACTCGGGTTCTCGTTTAAGTACAATGATCCTGTTCTTTTTGGTATCGTCTCAGTACGATGATAATGGATCGGTTGATACCATCTCCATGTTAGATTGGTTGATCTTATTTGAGTTGTAAATCGGTTGATATTACTTCTCTTCGAGCTGTAAATCGAATGATATTACATTCTCGCATTTCCTGGTTATGGATCGGTTGATACCATCTCCATGTTAGATCGGTTGATCTTATTTGAGTTGTAAACCAGTTGATATTACTTCTCTTCGAGCTGTAAATCAGATGATATTACATTCTCGCATTTCCTGGTTATGGATCGGTTGATACCATCTCCATGTTAGATTGGTTGATCTTATTTGAGTTGTAAATCAGTTGATATTACTTCTCTTCGAGCTGTAAATCGGATGATATTACATTCTCGCATTTCCTGGTTATGGATTAGTTGATACCATCTCCATGTTAGATCAGTTGATCTTATTTGAGTTGTAAATTGGTTGATATTACTTCTCTTCGAGCCGTAAATCAGATGATATTATGTTCTCGTTTTCCGGGTTATGGATTGGTTGATACCATTTCCTGGTTGGATCAGTTGATCTTATTTGAGTTGTAAATCGGTTGATATTACTTCTCTTCGAGTTGTAAATCGGATGATATTACATTCTCGCTTTCCTGGGTGGATCGGTTGATACCATCTCCATGATAGATCGGTTGATCTTATTTGAGTCGCAAATCGATTGATGTTGCGTTAAGTCATGTTTCGCCAACAGGCACCTTCTGTGGCTTGGTCCTGCCCAGCAGTCGCGTGTTGTCTTTATGGCTTGGTCCTGCCCAGCAATCATATTGATTGAGTTCCATTCCGCTAATGGTCTCGTTAAGTCCTGTTTCGCCAACAGGCACCTTCCGTGGCTTGGTCCTGCCCAACAGTCGCGTGTTTTTCTTTATGGCTTGGTCCTTCCCAATAGTCATATTGATTGAGTTCCATTCCGCTAATGGTCTCGTTAAGTCCTGTTTCGCCAACAGGCACCTTCCGTGGCTTGGTCCTGCCCAGCAGTCGCGTGTTTTCTTTGTGGCTTGGTCCTGCCCAGTAGTCACATTGTCAAGTTCTATTTCCGCTACCTATTCAGAGGTCAAAATAAAAAAACAAAAAAAAAACAAATAAAACAAATAAAAGGCATATGGCATTTCTCCTATCCACCGAGTTCAAATTTCCAGGTTTTATTCAAGTATTCAATCACTCCATACCTTGAACGTCTAAAAGCTCTCGTAATTATTCGTTCAGGCCTGCAGATGATTGAATAGGGGCAGCTGTAATACCTCAAAATTTTCCCTCTCATTTCCTCAACATTTTGCATAGCATTTTGCATTCATAAATTCATAAAATAATCAAAAAATCATTGCATCATGTGTAGCATAGCTGAGGCATAGGTATGTGATCAATGATTGGAGCAATTGAAGGCATTACAAAGGCAATCAAAGGGTCACAAAGCTTCTCAACCTTGTGCAAAGGGTTCACAACATCCCACAAGTCTTAACTTGAAGTCACAAGCCATGGAAAGATTTGAGTTGATCAAAGGAGGCAAGCAGTGCAACATCTCCTGATGAAAAGGGACAAATTAGGGTTTCACTCCTACTGGGTTTCTGCATGAAGTTATGGTTCAAAGAGGATTCCATTGTATTATATATGATGTCAAAGGCCTAGGGTTCAAATCTCGTCCACAAATTCATTTTGAAAGGGGTTCGACGGGCCAGACGACTAAAACTCAAGGAATCGGGGAAAAAGCAACCGAGCTAGGTAAAAAAAGGTCGATTCTTGACTTTTAAGATCGAGATCATGAAATTAGGGTTACAATGATCCTATAGTTCAAATTTGGTCAAGAAATGATGGAGAATCATAAAAAATCATTTGAAAAGTGGTTGGTTTTGCATTTCCCTCCACTTTTCCTTCCACTTTCTTTCCACACTTCCTTTCATTCTTTTCCTCTTGTTTTTCCATTTCAATTCCACTCCATTTCCCTTGGAAACTTCTACCATGTTCTACCATCTTCTAGAGTGTTCCAAGAAATATTCCAAGGAATATTCCAAGGAATATTCCAAGGAATATTCCCTTTCCAACCCTAACCCTAACTAACTACCAAACCATAATTTTGGATCCCAAGCCTAATTTTTGGGCCCAAACCTAATTCCATTCCCAAACCTAGCTCCAAGCCTAGCCTCTATATATTCATTAATCACTTCAATGCAAGGGGTTCACACAATTTTCCAACTTTTCACTCTTTCACAATCACTTTTTCTCTCTTACTTTACCTCCATTTCCATTTTCACTAAAGCTTTTTTTGAATAAGCTCTTCAAGTTTCACATTGAAACGTGAAGATCTTAAAGCTAAAGCCTTCAACCTCCATTGATTGTGGATTGTAGAAGAAGAAGCTAGTGATTTTTGTGAGGATTTCGGCTTATCGGAAGTGCACGAAGGTTCAAGCATCAAGGACACATTTATTTTGCGAATTCACGGTTTTCTTGGTTTTCTCTTTGATCAAGCTCCGATTCTTGCAACATTCACCGAAGCACTTCTCCGCTTCGTAGGTTGGTGATCTAAATTACTTTTCCTTTAAGTTATTCTCTTCATCTCGCCATTTCGGCATTCTTTAAGTGCTTTTCGTATTGCTTATGTGTGAATACGTGTTCGTTAAGTTTTGCTTGCGATTTGTGGTTTTGATGGATTAGAAGTTAGGATTGTAGCTTGTTATAGATTCTAGCATGTGTTAATAATACCTAATTGAGTAGAAATTCGTGTTAGCATGATTAGGTGGGGGTTAGGGTTGTTTAGAAGGAAGATTGTGGCCAAAAGCACTTATTTCAAAAGCATTTTTCACTTTCTGTTCAGCGTTAACCGGTTAACGCATGCGTTTTTGGCCATTTTTAGTGATGTCTAGGGTCCGTTAACGGGTTAACCAATTTGGTTAACCGGTTAACGCTGTCCATTTTTGGATTTTTAGCTTATTTTCTTGCTCAATCTTGCTTCCTAGTGCTTTTATGGTTCATGTATGTTTAGGTATTGATTTTAGGGAATTTTTTAGTCTATTTCCAGTAGCCAATTCATTTGTTTCGAGTCGTTTCGACATGATTCCGTTCACTTTTCCATGTTTTGTGTTAAATGTGCAAATGTGACATAAGTGATTCTTGATGTTGTTTTGCTACACTTTAATCATTTGTTTCACATGTTAATTGCTTGCTTAAATTCAACATATGCTTCATGATTATTGTCATTGCTTGCTTGATTGATAAAGTGATTAAATACCATGTTGATTTTTTTCCTAAAGTGATTAAATGCTTCACATGTTCATGCAAGTTTCTTGTGCTTAATTAATCATATCTTAACATGAGTTCAATTTTGATTTTTATGCCATGCATGTGTAACAATTGATGCTTGTAGTGATACTTGTTCAATCTCATGATAAAATGCTCATTTGTGCAACATGAAAAAGTATGTTTGTTCTTGATTGATCATTGCCATTTTTAATCAAATAAATGATGTAAATAAATTCACATGTTTGAGTTCATTTTGTGATGCATGTAGATTCATGTTAAGTGACATTAATGTGTTGTTTATCATTCACTTTGTGCACAAAAATGAAAATAATCAAATCTGTATTTTGCATTTCATAGCTGTTTTTACATATAGGGGCTGTAAAATGTATGCTGTTTGTTATGTTTGCATGTTGTTTGTAACCTTTTACACCTACCTTTTCATGCTGCATGCTGGCTGTAAAAAGCTTATTTGTGTTATGCTTTGTTTTCATAGGTGTTTGTGTATTATGGGCTGTAATAGGTGCTGTATTTTTGTCCTAGCATTTTTTTAGTTTCTTTAGAATTAAAATAGAATTTAGATAGGGTCCTAGAGTCATTAGGATTTAATTAGGGTATGTTGCCTTGTTATTTTAAATAAAAAAAATGCACATTAACCTTTGTTTTGTAGAGGGGAAGATTTAGGTAAGTTTCCTTCACCTTATCCTTTATTTCTTCTTTATGCATTTTCTTTATGCATTTAATTCATTTCCTTCTTTTCATACTTGTGTTTGGTAGGATTTCCCCCTCTTTTGTGGAATCAACTTAACTTCTCTAGGAAGTAAGTTGCATTCTATTCTTTTCTCTTTAGGATTAGAAAAACCTCATAAACCATTAGGATCTCCCTTTTGTAAATAAATAAACAAAATTAGGGTTGTGTCTTAGTCCCCCTTAGTTTGTCCTTTTTCAACTTGAGTCTTTCTTTCTCTTCTCATAAAAGAAAATAATAAAATACCTAATAAAGGTTGAACTTTTTTGTACGACACGAGACTTTGTTGCGGAGTGCTTATACGCGTCCTGTTTCGGGGCGAGGCGTAAGTACCTATCGCGATGGATAGGTCTTAGTATGAGAATGCTCACAAACAAGTTCAAAACATTTCTCATAATAGACAAACAAATAATAAGTGACTATCCTGCGGGAACTTCTTTTCTCATCTCATTCATTATGAACGCGAACTTGCGACGACTTGTCTCGCATGCAAGACGGTAAACGCACTCGTACCAGACGAGCCTGCAACACCTGAGCATATACATACGCAGTTCCAGTGCATAAAAAACACAAATAAAAAGTTCCCGCCTGGTTAGGTGAACTACGTCGACTCTGATCCTCATTATCCCGATGAGGTACGTAGGCAGCGGGGTAGGGCCTGTTCGAGCACATTCTTTATTTTCCCTACATTTTCCCCATTCTTCGTTTCCATTTTCTTTTCCAATTCCCTTTCTCATTTCTATTCTCATTCCAGTTAGCAGTCATTTGTTCAGAAGCAGTTATATTTTTCTCACCCTTTGAAACAAACAAGCAAGCGTGGATCCCGTCGGGTACGGCAGACGATCTGGGGTGCTAATACCTTCCCAGTTCGTAACCGACTCCCGAACCCAGATCTTTGGTTCGCAGGAACTTGTCCTTTCCTTCTTCCTTAGGTTTATGCAACATTACCTTTCCCATTCATTCGGGATAAAAATTCCTGGCTGGCGACTCTACCTTTTCCGCGCCACTTTCGCGTTTGTACTAAATCCCGGGAGCGACACAAACATCGAAGCTGCAAGACAAATTGCCTGAGGTAGCAAGAAAGAAAGCCTACATATTCCTGTTGAAAAATGGGTGATTTATTCACAAATGATTATGTGCCCGTGTGGGATGTGAGCAATCGGATTGTGTTCCCATGTGGGGTGTGAGAAATCCATAAACATTGTGTGCTGATGCAGGGTGTGAGCAATGGGTGAACATCGTATGCCCGACGGGGAGTTACTTTAGGCAACGAGCGATGGTTCCAATAGTTCTTGAGTGAACTTGAGATGATTGAGTCGGTACCGCATTTGATTCTGCATAGAGTCGTGAGTCGGTCTCTCTGATTTGCATTTATCATCTTTAATTGATGTTGGTGAATAAACATGAATAATGCATGTTTAAGCGGAATGATTGGTATTGGTGGATAAACATGAATAAATATATGTTTATGTGAATTGTGCATAACGAATGTGCTAGTGTGAATGTATATATATATATATATATATATATATAAGTGTGATGAGAAATGAATTGTGGTGAGAAATGTATATGTGTATTTTTTTGTTGAGATATATAATTATATGCATATGATAATATTTATCACCCATCTGCTGTTTTATGATGCTCTATGAGGCATTGCAGAGTAGGTTGCTGGAGGTCTTTTATAAAGCTTGTCTTCATTCTTTTGTTGGTCGGCTCTGATATGTAGCACCGGGTAGCTAGGGTCGACTTGATGCCTTTTGTGATACATTTTGTATATGTATTTTATTGATGAATGTTTATGTAAACATGAAATATTTGGTGAATCAAACTTGATGATATATATAAGTATATAAGTTTGATGTTGTTAAATGTTTAGTTTCATTGTTATTTCAATCTTTTGAATACGGGTGTAAGGATGAAATCCTTCTGTTACAAGTTACCCTGTTTGTTGCATATCTTTGAATGAGCAGGTGTTGTATGTTTTAAGTTCACGTATAATGTGGCATGCCTCTTTTATACCATGTTTTAATTATACTCTGATGAAATATTTAATATGTGTCTAAATGATTTAATTGATTATTTGGGTTATAGAAAGGGGGTGTTACATTAAGTGGTATCAGAGTCAGTGTTCGAGTCAGTGTTGTCTGCTTTATTGTTATGATTATTGAACTTTTGTTTAATCTTGTTGTTGTCTTTGGGAATAATCAGAATATGGCTGGTAGAAATGACAATGCAATGGCTGCTGCTTTGGAAGCAATGGCTAGGGCAGTGCAGGGAGCGTCAAATGTGAATGCGAATGATGAGTTCAAGAAGAATCAACCACCGGTCTTTAAAGGAAGATTTGATCCCGATGGTGCTCAGAATTGGTTGAAAGAGATTGAAAGAATCTTCAGAGTCACGGACTGTGCTGAAGAGAGTAAGGTGAGACTTGGTTCTCACATGCTGAAGGAAGAAGCCGATGATTGGTGGGTCGGTAGAAGTCAAGCTCTTGAGGAAGAGGATGAAGATATAATTTGGGATGTTTTCCGTGCTGAGTTCTTAGGGAAGTATTACCTTGAGATTGTGAAAGGGAAGAATGAGATGGAATTCCTTGAACTGAAGTAAGGTAGTATGTCCGTGGTGGACTATACTGCTAAGTTTATGGATTGGTTCAGTTTCATCCTCATTATGCTGCTACTGCTGCTGAGTTTTCGAAATGTATTAAGTATGAAAATGGTTTGCATCCTGAGATTAAACAAGCTGTGGGATATCAGAGAATAAGAAGGTTTTTGTATTTGACGGAATGTTGTAAAAAAATTTAGGAAGATAACAAAGCTTGTTCTACACATTACAATAGTTTGAATGAGAGGAAAGGAAAGCAACAAGCTAGAAGTGGACCTTATGTGACACCCGCTGATAAGGGCAAGCATAGGGGAAACTTTGATAAGAGATCTGGTGGAGGGAGTTCTGGTCCTATTAAGTGTTACAAGTGTGGTGATTTGGGTCATAAGTCTTTTGAGTGTGGGAAGAACATAGTGAAATGTTCAAAATGTGGAGGCCTTGGACATGCTACTACCGAGTGTAGGAGGAATGTTATGAAGTGCTTCAATTGTAAGGAAGCGGGTCACATTAGTACTAAGTGTACTAAGCCAAAGAAAGCTCAAGCAGGCGGAAAGGTGTTTGCATTAGCAGGGAAGGATACTACTAGTGCATACCGTTTGATTAAAGGTACATGCTTTATTAATAGTACGCCTTTAGTTACTATTATTGATACAGGATTGACTCATTCATTTATTTCTCTTGAGTATGCTTGTCGCTCCCGATAAATGGGACTTAGGCCCAGATAAAGGTACAGACGCGAACGGTCGGCGAGAGGGACAGTGAGAACACACAGCCGTGAACTCACTGGAGATGAAAAGAGTCGCCAGCTAGGCATTTTTATCCCGGAGGAAAGGTAATGCTGCATAGACCTAGAAAGATACGGATAAGACGGTTGCGAACCAGAGAGACTAAGAAAGGGGGTTGGTTACAACCTGGGAAGGTATTAGCACCCAGATTGTCCGTCGTACTCGACGGGATCCACGCTTAAAAGATTTGTGTTTTAAAGGGGTAGTGTCAGTGCAATTTGTGTATAAAAGCTGGAAAAAGATGTACAGGTGTCAGTGTAAAAGAAGTGTGAAGTGTGATATATACAGTGTCAGTGTAGGAATGAGAATGAGTTGCTCAAGAATATGAGGCTAAAGAATGAAGCTGGAAGGAGGGGGAATATACAGAGACTTTTGTTCGATAACCGTTAAGTTATGCCTACGTATCCTCTCGTGCAATGAGGAAGTCAGAACACCGTAGTTCGACCCAAAGAGACTGAAAGATGAATTGACTTGTGAACTGCTTACTTGCCTATGCTCAAGTGTATGATCTGTCTGGCACAGATGCAAACTGTCTTGCATTAGACGGAAGAAGCGAGTTCTCGTTTGTGAGTGAATGAGATGAGAAAAGAATCCCGGAGGAGACGATTATTGTTTGTTTTTGAGTTTTCAGTCTTTTATTGCTTTTGAAAGTTTGTCATAAGTTAATGAGCTTAAGCCTAAACCAATGGATTTAGTAAACTCATCACATCTTCCCTCTGATTAGGGGTAATGAGAATACCTTAAGTGTGAAGTCAGCTTCTCACACTTAATCACCTTTGATGTAGGATTAAGATCATTAACCTACTTGTGATTATTTAGATGTTTTTGTGGTTTTTGTTTAGTGTTAAGTAATGAGGTTAAGCCATAATCAAGGATTAAACAGACTCATTACACCATCCTAATAGAAGGATAATAGATGAGAATGTTTAAGCTGA
Source organism: Lathyrus aphaca (assembly GCA_963966055.1). NCBI lineage: Eukaryota > Viridiplantae > Streptophyta > Magnoliopsida > Fabales > Fabaceae > Lathyrus > Lathyrus aphaca. The sequence continues at coordinate 295,486,963 of OZ014519.1, read as the reverse complement.
GGAAAACTCCTCAACTTAATCCATGGTTAGGGATTAAACTCATGACAAAACAAGCCTTTGATTAAGTGGATTTTATTTAATGATATGATGATGAAGTGAGTTTTATGATTTGTAAGACAACTTGAGGGGGACTTGTCCATTAACACTAGGGTTAGTCCTTCTTAACCAATTAAGGAAGAATTAGAACCCTAATGCAAGGCCCAAGTTACAAGTGTGATGTCTTGATGATTATTATGTGAATTGATTAAGAGATTTAAACACATTAAGGGTTTAACACTTAGGATTAAAGTTATACACTCCATCCTAATAGAAGGATGCAGGCATAAGCTTAATCACAAAGCCTTAAAGCCTTTAGGGTTTAGTCCCTGATTATGAGATGAGAAGAGAAGACTCAAAGAAGACACAAAGGTAAAACTAAGAGGGGAGACTAATTAAAACCCTAATCATTGTCATGCTTGGTTGTTCCTAAGGTTTGTGAGGTTAAACAAGAAAGATCTCCAATGTGTAAACACCCCAAATTTGCCCTCGCCCATTCACACCATGGCTTGTGATCATCTCATATGCATAAACACAATCATATCATCTCATAGTATATTTTGATTCACTGCATAGTTTCTAAGGCATCTGCACCTAGGGTTTGTGATCTGAGCAACCTCAGGGCCTCCTGAGCCATCCCAAAAACCACCATTCAATTCAAAGGGATCCATGTGTGCCCAATCATCATAATACATCTCCTCAAAGTCAAAAATGCAGAGGAATCACAAGAACTAGGGTTTGAGTGGATGCAGAGCCAGGATGAACTACACAGTTGACTGAAAATTAGGGTTTTGGTTTCAGAGGCCATAACTCCAAATTTTTTGGTCATTCTTGTTTCCATTGGTCTCTATATGGTATAGGGAGTATGCATATCAATTTTCATGAAGAAATTCCATGGGGAAGTCATCTGATCAAGAGTTGACTTTCTGGACAAGTCAGTGCAAAATCAGGGCATCTGAGGCCCCCAATGACCCAACCAATGGGTGATCTTCATAATTTTGAGTGTATATGATCTTTATTTGATCATGGAAGAAGTTTGAAGTTCATAAAAATCAAGAATTTAGGGTTTTTGCAAAAGTTGACTTTTTGGGCTTTGTTGACTTTTCAAGAATGCATCATTTTAGGTCAATTTTCAAGCCTTGATTCATGATCCAAAAAGGCTTCAAATGGAAAAACCTTGGTCATGAAAGTTGTAGATCTCATCTTTCCCTTTTCAAAAAGTACAAGAACATGATCTAACTCTTCTTGAATCAAAAGTTATGGTGTGTTAAAGTTAGCAAAAATCATTGTTTTTCATGTCATGCACTAAGTGGAAATTTTGCAAAGTCTTGAATCAAGTCAAAATGCAGCCTCTAGTTCATGTCAAACCATCATGCAAACATTCTCCAAGTCCATAAAATCAGAATTGGACTAAGCTTGCCCATGATTTCATGCTTGGTTGGCCAAAGATCACATGTGAACCAAAAGTACAACAACTTGCATTTTCACTCATGACCACTTCACCAACTTATGACATTGGCTGCTGGGTTTTGCTAGGCCCCTCCCACATCTTGCTGCACCAGAACCAACATTGTCCTTGCCTATGCCATGAGCTATGCACCACTTACACAAAAGGTGGATATCTTGCAAAAGTTGACTTATCTATCAAAAAAGCATGTGTCCAATCATCTGACCAATGAGAGAGGATCACATGGACAACTTGCAAGCAAAGCATAAGGGCAGGCCAAGCTGAAACTCACTCACTCATCACTTATACAAAAAATCTCCCAACTTGCAAGTTCTGTCGAATCTCTTGGCACAGCCACTAAACACAAAAACTTTGATCACCACTCAACTCACCACACCTCAAAGCCCCCAAACCACCAAAACTCAGGCCTGAATCAAGCCTGATTTGAACCTCACCATTCTTCATCCTCAGAACCAGTTCCATTCGAATCTCACTGTCCATCCCTCAAACACTTCACTTTCTTTCACCAATGAGTCAGGCACACTCAGAGGAGTCCAAACCACCCATTACACTGGCCTAAAACAGCCTGTGCACCAAGGCCATTTTCTGCTACACCAGAAGTGAATCACTCGAAATAGCTTGCTAAACTTCTTTTCAAGCTTGCCATTGACACCAGGGGATCCATTAGAGCTAGCTTGCATCAAGAAAAGGCTCTGGAAGCTCAGAAACAGGACTTGTCATCTCAGGTAGTCTCAAACTTCAAACTTTTTAAAACCTGTTTCTTTTGTTACAAATCAAAAATACATGCTCTGGGGATCACTGTGGTATGATTAGAATCAAAAATGGTGAACAAATGGGCATTTTATGCATCTCTGAAATTTGGCCCGTGAATGCTCTTGTCTTCGATTCTCCTTGTTCATGTTAAATAAATGCCTTTTGATCTTGGATTAGGGTTTAGTTAGGATGGGGGGTTGTTTCTGGGCAGGAAATTTGTTGAATGGTGGCCTGAAACGTTTTCTAGGGTTTGTGATACGCCGGAGAAGACGACCGGAACCACTGTTCCGGCCGTCTGAGGTTAACTTGCCCTAATTAGGGTTTAATCCAGTCATTAGTGGGTTTTGAATTGAGGCCATTAGATCATGCTTCCCGCGTACGGACCAAGGGCCCAGATGGCATCATTAATTTTAATTTCCATTTAACTAATTTAATCAGGTTTATTTAGTTTAATTAATTGAATTTAAGAGGTTTAAATCTGGACCGCTAGATCGCGCGCGAAGTCAACCCAATCTCCCCCAGATCAAATCCCAGCCTCTCATTCTGTTTACTTTCTTTTTCTTTTAATTTTTATTCTTATTTATTTCAATTAACTTGTATAATTTATTTAAAATAGCTAAAAAATCATAAAAATTATGAAACTTTTTCTTTAAGGTTTTATTAATTTTTATGACACAAAAACATTTTTATTTTATTTTTTATCACTGAAAAAGTATTTTTAAATATTTAAAAGATTATTTTTAATTGATTAATGAGAATTAATTAATTAAAAATACTTTTAGGTATTTAAAAATTACAAAAAAATTCATGAAATGTTCTAAGACATTTAGAAACATTGTCCAACCTTCAAACCAAATTTCTTTTTGATCTTGATGCATTTTAAGAATTTTTCATTGAATTAAATCATTTTTGATGCATTATTTTGATCATATGTTTGAAAATTCATTTCTGCCTCTTGGTGAAGGTTAAGACATTGATTCTTTTTGCATTGTTTTCCATTTGACATGTATTTTCAAGGATAAAAAGGCCATGAATTGATCTTGCATTTTCAAATTGATTGGCATTTCTTTTGTTGCAAACCCTAAAAAACCCTAATAACTTGTAAAAATCATAACTTGAGATTGGTTGAGAGTTGAGAGCTCCCCTTTGGGCAGTGGTTCATTATAGGTCTAGGGTTTCTTTGGGTACCATTTTCCATTTTTTATGTTAAGGTTTGTTTCTGTTTTTGGTTTGTGTTTGATGTTTGATCCATGAACCCTAATTTGGGCCTTCTCTTGCATCCCTCTTGCATTTCCTTGCATGACATGACTTGACATTGCATTTTGTGCATTCTCATGATTCATTTGACATCTTAAGACATGTAGAAAGCATCATTGATCATTGCATTGCACATTTGCCATGTCATTTGCATTGTTTGACCCATAACATTTCCATGCTCATTCATGCTCCTATACTTGCATCATTTGCACCCATAATCTTGTATGAACATCTTCATGACTTACCTCATGTTTGTAGTACTTCATAACATCATAACCATCATGTGTATGCTTCTGGTTTTGCTTTGCATCATGACATTGCATCTCATCTTGCCTTGCATTGCATTTCTCTCTAACTTTTCAGGTGGTAAGTAACTTGAGAGGTGAATTTGCCTTCACTTCTCATAACTTTTCTTTTCACCTCTTTTGCATATCTTGCTGCATTCTTACTTGTGTTTGAGTTTGAGCTTGCTCATTCTTCCTTCCCCCACCTTCTTTCTTCAAGTGACTTGACTTCTTGAATGAAGCAAGTCACTCTGCTTCTCTTGATCTTATTCATCTGCTTCCTGGTGGTTCATCTGAAGATTGTTCTTGAAAGCCTCACAAACATTAGGACCAACCAGGCATGATAATGAATTAGGGTTTTGATTAGTCTCCCCCATAGTTTTTACCTTTGTGTCTCTCCTTGAGTCATCTCTTCTCACCTCATAATCAGGGACTAAACCCTCAAGGCTTTAAGACTTTGTGATTAAGATCATGCCTGCATCCTTCTTTTAGGATGGAGTGTATAACTTTAATCCTAAGTCTTGGACCCTTAAGGTGTTGAAATCTCTTAATTAACCCATCTAATAATCATCAAGACATCACACTTGTAACTTGGGCCTTGCATTAGGGTTCTAATTCTTCCTTAATTGGTTAAGAAGGACTAACCCTAAAGTTAATGGACAAGTCCTCCTCAAGTTGTCTTACAAACCATAAAAATCACTTCATCATCATACCATTAAATAAAATCCACTTAATCAAAGGCTTGTTTTGTCATGAGTTTAATCCCTAATCATGGATTAAGTTGAGGAGTCTTTCTCAGCTTAAACATTCTCATCTATTATCCTTCTTTTAGGATGGTGTAATGAGTCTGTTAAATCCCTGATTATGGCTTAACCTCATTACTTAACACTAAACAAAAACACCAAAAACATCTAAATAATCAACAATTAGGTTAATGATCTTAACCCTACATCAAAGGTGATTAAGTGTGAGAATCTGACTTCACACTTAAGGTAATTCTCATTACCCCTAATCAGAGGGATGATGTGATGAGTTTACCAAATCCATTGATTTAGGTTTAAGCTCGTTATCTTATGACAAACTCCAAAAAGAAATAAAAGACTGAAAACTCAAAAACAAACAATAATCGTCTCCTTCGGGATTCTTTTCTCATCACCTTCACTCATAAACGAGAACTCGTTTCTTCCGTCTAATGCAAGACAGTTTGCATCTGTGCCAGACAGATCATACACTTGAGCATAGACTGCAAGCAGTTCACCAGTCAATCCTTTCAGTCTCTTTGGGTCGAACTACGGTGTTCTGACTTCCTCATTGCACGAGAGGATACGTAGGCATAACTTAACAGTTATCGAACAAAAGTCTCTGTACATTCCCCCTCCTTCCAGCTTCATTCTTTAGCCTCATATTCATGAGCATTTCACCTCTTTCTCTTTTACACTGACACTGTATATATCACACTTTTCACTTCTTTTGCACTGACACCTGTACATTCTTTTCCAGCTATTTTACACACAGATTGCACTGACACTACCCCTTTAAAACACAAATTTTTTAAGCGTGGATCCCGTCGAGTACGGCGGACAATCTGGGTGCTAATACCTTCCCAGGTTGTAACCAACCCCCTTTCTCAGTCTCTCTGGTTCGCAAACCGTCTTATCCATCTTTTTCTAGGTCTATGCAGCATTGCCTTTCCTCCGGGATAAAAATGCCTAGCTGGCGACTCTTTTCATTCTCCAGTGAGTTCACGGCTGTGTGTTCTCACTGTTCCCTTCGCCGACCGTTCGCGTCTGTACCTTCATCTGATCCTATTTTTCATTTGTCGGGAGCGACAGCTTGGCGACTCTGCTGGGGACCCTTATATTGCAACCAGGGCTTCTGGTTCTTTTTGTGGGTTCCTCCTAGCGCTTGATTGATTTGTGTTTACTGGGGTGTTATGTGCTATTTGTATATTTGCTTTATTTACTGCTTTCTGTACAGCCTTATTTATTGCTTTTCTTTACAGTTTTCATATATATCATACTGTCATGCTGTCTGTGCTGGATCTGGTTTGTTTTGGTGGGCTGGGGTTCCATTGAGAGTTTAGGTCCTATACCTGGGACCTGAGTGACACCTAGGCTAGAGTGAATCATATTCTTTCCCAGTCAATTTTCAGTCTGGTGCGGGAATATGAAACACGGTTCAGATATGGGTTTCTTCTTGAGAACTCTGTATTGCAGATTTCCTGCAATGCTAGGGGGATCTGGGAAGCCTGCTAAGTCTGGATGACCTTTTAGTATTGACCTTCAGAAACTGAGGTGAATTAGAGGAGGAATTGTTATGGTAATTGTAAACACTGTACCTCCGGGTTAGAAGTGTTTACACTTCTCATGACAGATCCAAGTCTGAGGATCCTTGTTCTAGATCACTACCTGTGAGGGGGTTGGGTTGTTTACAGGTTTGCAGGTACCTTGACCTCAGAATACCCTGTTACTTTGACTTTGTTAAGAATGCTTCATGTTGGATAGTTCTTGTGATTCTAAAACCCTGGACATGTGGCTCTTTATTTGAGTCCCCTACCTTGGTTACTGGATTTCTTAGACCTCCATCTGGAATTCTTAGACACACATGGATCTATACCAAGGCATTTATTCAGATCCAGCTCAGTCACAGACCCTTGCATTTCATTTTGCATGCATACTCATTGCATCATATTAACATGTGCTTATTTGTTTTTCAGGGTATCCATTGTTCATCAGGTTTTGGTTTTGACCCCATCTGCAGCTTTGACCCATTTTCACCAGCATCTGTTTCAGTTTTTAGCTGTCTGCTTCAGCACCAGCCAATCAGTGGCTCTCTCTCTCTTCTCAGCATTGTCATCAGCACTCTACCCAGTCTTCAGCATCATGGCTCCAAAGAAAAATAACATTACCTATCATTTCTTCCAACCAGACTTGTCAGACCTCAGGAGGATCCAAACCCTGATTACACCAGAGTACATCCCTTTGTTTAGGGAGCATTATGGGGACATACTTGACTTAGTTATGGACATGGACCCATCTCAGAGGAGCCTGATCCATACCTGCATCCAGTTCTATGACCCCCCATTAAGATGCTTTACATTTCAAGATTTCCAGTTGGGTCCTCTTTTGGAAGAATACTCATCTTTGACTGGTTTGCCTATCAAGAGGGAGATCCCATTCAATCCTGAAATGGATTTTCCCAGCAATGGGGAGATAGCCAAAGCTTTGCACCTGGAACCTGCTTTGATTGAACAACACATGACCTCTAAATCTAGTGTCCCTGGGTTTCAGCTGGACTTCTTAATCTCTCAAGCTAGTCTGAAGGCCTCCCTGGGGGAGTGGAAAGCTGTTTGTGCTCTGTTGGCTTTAGGTGTGTATGGAATTGTGCTATTTGCAGATGAGCCCAGATTCATCAGCAAGAATGCAATCCATTTGTTCATCCTGAAGAACCCAGTGCCAACTTTGCTGGGTGATCTCTACTACTCAGTACATCAGAGGAATGAGAAGCAAAGGGGGAAGTTAGTGAGGTGTTGTGCCCCACTGTTCCATGCTTGGCTCCTCAAGCATCTACCTAAGACAGATGCATTCCTAAACCCTCACCAGCAGAGCAACTGGGCAAGGAGACTTTCTGTCCTAACTACAGCAGATATCAGGTGGTGCAATCAAAGTACCAAGGGCGGAGACATAATCACTAGCTGTGGACATTTTCCTAATGTGCCTTTGGTAGGAGTCAAGGGAAGTATCAATTACAACCCCCTGCTGTTCAAGAGGCAATTGGGTTATGCACTGGTTCATGCTCCTAGGGAAAAGGACTTGGCTGAGACCCTCTACTGTGAGAACAAGGTTAGTCTGGCAACTGTTAGGCAGGCTGCCTGGGCCTGGGATCATGTTCAAACCAAGGGAATCACCATTCTGGGGAAGTGCAATAATGTGGCATCAGCCCAATATCATGAGTGGTCCTATGCTAGGGCCCAAATCTCAGGATTGCCCTTCACCATCAAAGACATGCCTGAGTCATCATCAGCACCACCTCCAGCAACTGTTAGCCTGGAAGAGTTTGAAGGCTTGAAAGAAAGAAATGAAAAGCTATCCCAAGCCCTGCAGAAGACCCTCAGGGAGAGGAGTGAAGGTGTAAGGGAGATTGAAAGATTGGAGAAGCTGAGAGTGGAACATTTGACCAAGATTGAGAAGTCTGGGGATTATATCAACAAGTCTAAAGCTGGTGAGCAGATCCTGAGGAATGCTTGTAAAGAAGCCCAGTTCCAAAGAGCAAGAACAGACTTGTATTTGAAAGAGAGTCAGGCCAGGTGGGTCCGGATCACTGAGGCCCGTACTCTAGAAGACAAGAGAGTTCAGGACAAGATGGAGCAGATGGAAAAAGCCCTGGCAGCAGCCCAGGAGGAAATTTCAGAGTTAAAAATCAAAGCTGGAGTGAAGAAATCCAAAGACCAAAGCCAGAACAAGAAATTGGCTACAGCTGTTGCAACAAGAAACCTTCTCATCAGGAATCTTACGGAGCATCCGGCTGATCCTGTGACCGAAGCACTTCTCAAGGAAGTTCGTGAGGATGAGTTTGGCCTCGGAGTTTGATCATTTGCTTGTTGTTATTCCTTTTCCATGTACTTTTGCTTTTGGTGATGTATTTTTGACCCCTTAGAGGGCTAGTGTTGTAAAAAATGAACAATTTGTATTATTTTACCTTTGTAATATTTGTGTTTGTTTCCATCTGGGTTCACTTCAAAAGCAACTTCAACAGCATCATCTTCAAGGGTCTGGACGGGTCAAAACTGAAGACCAAGCCGGATACCTTGATAGCAAATAAGCATACTGCATTGCATACTAACCCTTTTTGTTTGTTTTGTAGGTTTTGTTTTATTGTTTCTAACCTCTGTTGTGACATTCAGGAATTATTGCTCGCCGCAGGCTATTCCCTCTCAACAGGCCACACAGGTACCCTACAAGAAACAACCTTCCGGGCATCCAGATGGACCAGTTGCAGCAAGACCTCAATGAGGCCAGAACCCAGATGGCTAATGAAAGGGTGGAGATGAGAACCCAAATAACTCAGTTCATGGAAGTGATGAATAACTTAGCTCAAAGCCACGAGAGGCTTAGAGTTCTGGTAGAGGGGAGAACTCAAGAGGAGCCCCATGTGGGAACTGCTGGCACAAGTAACAACGAGAGGGTCCAACCTCATGTCAATCCCCCAGTTTTTGGACCCCATCTCCATCCAGAGGCCAACATCCCTGTCAATATACAAGGGACAGCCACAGCAGCCAGAGTACTTCAAGAAGATCCTCAGGAGGACCAGTATACAGTAATGGGTGCCGGAGAGGAAACTTATGATAGACGGTTGGAAGAAATAGCTGAGAAGTTGAGGTCCTTAGAATCTCAAAATTCTTTGGGTTTCGACGTTATGGACATGGGTTTAGTAGAGGGGGTCAGGATCCCTCACAAGTTCAAGCCTCCATGTTTTGAAAAGTATAATGGGACTTCTTGTCCTCGAACCCATCTGCAATCTTTTCTCGGAAGATTAAAAGCTTACACCATGGATGAGAAATTGTGGATGTTCTATTTCGAAGATAGCTTGACCGGAGCATCAAGGGAATGGTATTCCCATCTGACAAGAGCAACTGTAAGATGCTGGAAGGACCTGGCAGAGGCCTTCATCAGACAGTATCAGTATAATCTGGATATGGCACCCAATAGGACCCTCCTAATGGGGATGTCACAATCATCAAGAGAGAGCTTCAGAGAATATGCTCAAAGATGGAGACAGCTTGCTGCTGCTGTCCAGCCACCTATGTCTGAAAGAGAGATGGCTGATATGTTCATGAATACCCTTCAGGGAACCTATATTGATAGGCTAGCTGCTTTCTCTTCCACCAGCTTCGCAGATGTTGTTATAGCCGGGGAGAGAATTGAAAGCCTATTAAAGATGGGTAAAATTTCCGATAATGGCGCCAGTTCGTCCAGCAGTACAAGGAAGCCTTTTGCAGGCCCTAGAAGAGCTGGCGAGACCAATGCCATTCATACCAACAGGGGTAGGCCCCAATATGCTCAAAGGTCCATAGCAGCAGTCACCATTCCTGCTCCAGCTCATCCTCAGCCAGTCTACCAACCTCCGCAACAAAACTTCCAACAACAACCTCCGTATCAGCAGAACCAATATCCTCCAAGAAACAACTACAACAACAACACCAACAACAATCAACAGAGGCCATTTCAACAGAGGCCCTCTCAAGCTAACAGGGTGATAGACCCGATTCCAATGCCATATGCTGCCTTATTGCCACAACTTCTGAAACTCAACCTAGTTGAGCTAAGAACGTTGGCACCTCCGGATCCCAACAGTCTACCAAGAAACTATGACTCCAATGCTAGGTGTGCTTTTCATTCAAACGCACCTGGCCACAGTACAGAAAAATGCAGGGCTCTGCATATGAAGGTACAAGACTTGGTAGACTCCAAGGCTCTGAATTTTGCACCCCCGCCCAATGTCAACAAAAACCCAATGCCAAACCATGGTGGTCCTCGAATTAACGCAATTGAAGAAGACACACCGTCTTATTTCATAACCAGTGTGGATCAGATCAGGACACCATTGGTGGAAATCAAAGCTCAACTCCGTGAAAACAATATATTTCCGGGGTGTGAACTGGGGTGTCCCTACTGCAATATTTCATGGAATGGGTGTGAGGACTTGAGGAATGGCATTGACAGCCTTATTAAGAGTGGCCTCCTACAAATCACTACATCATTTCCGGCAAACCCGACGACTTCAGCAACAACGGTTTCAGATCCTCCTACAAATGCCACAACAATTGTTCCCGATAATTCATCAGCAACATCAGCAAGTACTTCATCTGTTCTACCCAATGATCAGTTTTCAACAGTTTCTCCTACTACAACTTCAGCTTCATTCCATTTCGACTCTCCACCAACAACAACAACAGTCCTTCCAACGGTACCTCCTACAACTCCAGCAAACAATCATGAAAATGTCTCCACAGTTACCATATTCTACGATCCAGAAAATAACTCCGCCTATCATTCAGAAGGTGCTGCTCCCACTAGGGCACCAGTTACAATCTTTTATGATCCACAGACAATAACAGTCCCCTCAGCAGCAGCAATCAGTCCAGTCACCGTCACGGTGCCTGGGCCTGTACCATATGAAAGCGATAGGGCCATCCCTTGGCACTATGGCTCTGACGTGTACTGCGAAGGAAAAAGAATCACTCTTGAAACATCAACACCTGCACCACAAATTGATAATGTGGGCGGAGGCGGAGGCTTCACTCGAAGCGGACGTCTCTTCGCTTCACAAGTCCAAAGACCTACTGCCGAAGCAGAAGCTGCTGCCAAGGCAAAAGGAAAGAGCCCGGTGCAGGAAGATCCAGCTGCCAAAGAAGCCCTGAAGACTCCATTCGATCAGGAAGTTGATGAGTTTATGAGGATCATCAAAAAGAGTGATTACAAAATTGTGGATCAACTTCACCAGACGCCATCCAAAATCTCCATCCTCTCACTGCTTATGTGCTCCGAAGCCCATCGGAATGCACTACTGAAGGTACTGCACGCAGCTTACGTGCCCGAGGAGATTACTGTCAACCAATTGGAAACCGTTGTTGGAAACGTTACTGCTAGCAATGGGCTAGGGTTTACCAATTCTGACCTGACAGTGGATGGTCGCAATCACAACAAAGCCTTGCACATAACCATGGAATGCAAAGGAGCTGTCCTTTCTCATGTGCTGGTGGACACAGGATCATCCCTGAATGTCTTACCAAAGAAGGCTCTGGTGAAGCTTGAATATGATGGTTTGGCATTGAGACCCAGCAACCTGGTGGTTAGAGCTTTTGATGGCTCAAAGAGATCGGTTCTGGGAGAGATTGAGCTGCCCGTGACAATTGGCCCGCAGACCTTTAAAACTATCTTTTATGTGATGGACATTCAGCCCGCCTACAGCTGTTTGTTGGGTAGACCCTGGATCCACGCCGCTGGCGCTATAACGTCTACCCTTCACCAAAAGTTAAAATTTGAGTGGGAAGGTCAAGTTGTCACAATCTGTGGAGAGGAGGACATTTTTGTTAGCCATCTGGCTACTTATAAATACATTGAGATGGATGGAGAAATCCATGAAACAATGAGCCAAGGTTTCGAAGCCTTGAACGTCAATGAAGCATCTGCTGTATCTGGTATCTCCATGTCATCTTACCAACAAGCCCGGAAGGTTGTTGAAGAAGGAACTGCCCTAGGCTGGGGCAAGGTTTTAGCTGTGGAGGAGAAGAAGGACAAATTTGGGTTGGGTTACAAACCAACTCAACATCAAGCAAAGGCTGCTGGAGAGCCTGGATTTGTCAGTGGGGGAATGCTAACCCCCGATGCTATCAACTGTCTGGAAGACGAGCTGGAAGAGGAGCGCGACCTGGAGAATTGGATTCGTCCAAAGGTCCCGGGGAGCAGTGTCTCGAACTGGTCTTCCCAGGGAATTATAAGTGTTACTCGAGCAGAGTAATTATTATTTCCTGTATCTTTTATAGCATGCATCAAAGTCTTGCATCTTGCCCAAGGTGACAAGACTCATTTTGTAATCAGGGCCATCTGTACTTTTGTGCAAACAAGATTAAATTAATGAAATATCAGACAATCTTTTTGCAAACGAGTCTGTTTCTTTTCTGCTCACTGTTTTTCCATTTTTCTTTTTGTACAAAAATAAATGGCGGTGTTTTCAAAATGATAACTTCATTTCACTTTTTTCTAAATAAGACTAAAATCAGATCACTAAAATGAACCAATTAAACCCTTGCAGAGAGTGCCATCCTGACCGCACCGACAACAGCACAGCTATGACATCGTATGACTGTGACAATCCGATCAATCAAGCTGATGAAGGGGTTGATGAAGAATATGAGCTTCCTGAAGAGCTAGCCAGGTTGCTGAGACAGGAGGAAAAAGTTATTACTCCTCATCAGGAGGAGATTGAAGTGATTAATCTTGGTACGGAGGAAGACGTGAAAGAAGTCAAAATCGGGGCCTGCCTGCAAGACTCAGTGAAGAGACAGCTGATAGATCTGCTTCAAGAGTATGTTGATGTGTTTGCTTGGTCCTACCAAGATATGCCAGGGTTGGATACCGATATAGTTGTGCACAAGCTGCCTTTGAGGGAAGAATGCCCACCAGTCAAACAGAAGCTGCGCCGTACTCGTCCAGACATGGCTATGAAGATCAAGGAGGAGGTACAAAAGCAATGGGACGCCGGGTTCCTTGCTGTGACTAGCTATCCGCCGTGGGTTGCTAACATAGTACCTGTGCCTAAGAAAGACGGCAAAGTAAGAATGTGTGTTGATTACCGGGATCTGAACAGAGCCAGCCCGAAAGATGACTTCCCATTACCTCACATTGATGTATTGGTGGATAACACGGCTCAGTTCTCGGTATTCTCCTTCATGGATGGATTTTCGGGCTACAATCAGATCAAGATGTCACCTGAAGACATGGAGAAGACAACATTCATCACACCTTGGGGCACGTTCTGTTATAAAGTGATGCCATTCGGACTGAAGAATGCTGGTGCAACGTATCAACGGGCTATGGTGACATTATTCCACGATATGATCCACAAAGAAATAGAATGTTACGTGGATGATATGATCGCCAAGTCCCTTACAGAGGAAGATCACCTGGTAAATCTGCTCAAGTTATTCAAGCGTCTGAGGAAATACCAACTAAAGCTGAACCCCAACAAATGCACATTCGGGGTGCGATCCGGTAAGCTGCTGGGCTTTATTGTAAGCGAGAAGGGGATTGAGGTTGACCCAGATAAAGTCAAGGCTATACAAGAGATGCCTGCACCAAGAACTGAGAAAGAGGTTCGAGGGTTCTTAGGTCGATTGAACTACATTTCGAGGTTCATATCTCACCTTACAGCAACCTGTGAACCCTTGTTCAAGCTGCTAAGAAAGGAACAAACGGTCAGGTGGAACGAAGATTGCCAAAGGGCTTTTGACAAGATCAAAGAATATCTGCAAGAACCTCCAATCCTCATGCCTCCAGTTGAAGGAAGACCTCTGATTATGTACTTGACAGTATTAGAAGGGTCAATGGGGTGTGTGCTGGGCCAGCATGACGAGTCTGGTCGAAAAGAGTATGCAATATACTACCTAAGCAAAAAGTTTACCGACTGTGAACAGCGTTATTCACTGCTCGAGAAAACTTGCTGTGCTTTAGCGTGGGCTGCTCGCCGACTGAGACAGTATATGTTGGCCCACACTACTTTGTTGATATCCAAAATGGACCCAGTTAAGTACATTTTCGAGAAGCCAGCTCTTACTGGACGGGTTGCAAGATGGCAGATGATTCTCACAGAATACGACATACAGTACACATCTCAGAAAGCCATCAAGGGCAGTGTACTGTCTGAATATCTTGCTGAGCAACCCATTGATGACTACCAGCCTATGAGGTTTGACTTCCCTGATGAAGACATCATGTTCATTAAAGCAAAAGATCATGAAGAGCCTATTCACACTGAAGGGCCTGCCCCAGAAGAAGAATGGACTATGATGTTTGATGGGGCTGTTAACATGAATGGTCGTGGTGTTGGTGCAGTACTCATTACACCCAAAGGAGTTCACATGCCTTTCTCGGCAAAGCTCACTTTCAACTGCACTAACAACGAAGCTGAATACGAAGCTTGCATTATGGGTCTTGAGGAAGCCATTGACCTCAGGATCAAAACATTGACCGTATTCGGAGATTCAGCTTTGGTAGTCAATCAGACCAACGGAAAATGGTACACCCACCAAGATCATCTGATACCTTACAGGGATTATACAAGAAGGTTATTGACTTTCTTCACAACAGTCAAGCTTGAGTATATCCCTCGGGACGAGAATCAGTTTGCGGATGCTCTTGCTACCATTTCATCCATGATCAAAGTTCAAGCTGCTAACTTTGTACCTCAGATTTCAGTATCGAGACTTGATAGACCAGCATATGTATTTGCAGCAGATATTGCTAAAGATGATAAGCCTTGGTTCCACGACATTAAGTGCTTCTTGGAGGATCAGACGTACCCACCTGGGGCATCTTCCAATGATAAAAAGACTTTAAGAAGGCTTGCTGGAAGTTTCTTTCTGAACACTGATGGATCTTTATACAAAAGGAACTTTGACATGGTACTCCTTAGATGTGTTGACAAGACGGAAGCAGATCTACTGATGCATGAAGTGCATGAAGGCTCTTTTGGTACCCATGCTGGAGGGCATGCCATGGCTAAAAAGTTGTTAAGATCAGGCTATTACTGGATCACAATGGACGCAGACTGTTGTGCCTATGCCAGGAAATGTCACAAATGCCAGATCTATGCAGATAAAGTGCATGTACCTCCAAATCCCCTGAACATCATGTCTTCACCATGGCCCTTTGCCATGTGGGGCATTGACATGATTGGCAAAATTGAGCCAACTGCTTCGAACGGCCACAGATTCATCCTGGTCGCCATCGATTATTTTACAAAGTGGGTTGAAGCAGCCTCATATGCAAATGTCACAAGGCAAGTGGTAGCCAGATTTCTGAAAAGAGATATCATCTGTCGGTATGGAGTGCCCGAGCGAATCATTACTGATAATGGTTCCAACTTGAACAACAAAATGATGGCAGAGCTGTGCCGGGACTTCAAGATCCAACATCACAATTCTTCTCCTTACAGGCCAAAGATGAACGGCGCTGTTGAGGCAGCAAATAAGAATATTAAGAAGATTGTGCAAAAGATGGTAGTCACCTACAAAGACTGGCATGAGATGCTACCGTTTGCCTTGCATGGGTATCGCACATCAATCAGGACATCCACTGGGGCAACACCGTATCAGCTTGTGTATGGTATGGAAGCAGTCCTACCGGTTGAAGTTGAACTACCCTCCTTACGGGTATTAATGGATGTTAAACTGAGTGAAGCAGAATGGGTTCGGTCCCGATACGAACAACTAAGTCTGATCGAAGAGAAAAGATTGGCTGCAATCTGCCACGGGCAGCTATATCAGAAAAGAATGAAGAGAGCCTTCGATCAGAAAGTCAAGCACCGAGAGTACCAAGTAGGGGATCTTGTGCTGAAAAGAATCCTCCCTCCTCATACAGACCACAGGGGCAAGTGGACTCCGAATTATGAAGGACCATTCGTCATCAAGAAAGTTTTCTCTGGTGGAGCACTGATGCTCAGCACCATGGATGGTGAAGATTTCCCATCCCCTGTAAATTCAGATGCAGTTAAAAAATACTTCGCATAAAATGACCCGCTGGACATAAAAACAGAATGTAAGTCCAGGCAAAAATAGGGCATCCCGGCGAGTCAAAAACAGAATAAAAGACTCGGGCAAAAGTAAGGGAAATAAATGAAAAATGTACACCCGCTGAGTTGAAAAGCCGCATTGGACAGCTCAGGCAAAAATGGGTATCCCGATGGATTGAAAACCCGAAAGGGCGATCCATGCAAAATAAGGGAATAAGCGAACAACTGCATTCTGAATTCGTCTGTATCACCTACAATTTGGTAAGCTCCAAGGGATCAAGCTGCAATCAGAATCAACTCTCTCCAGAAAGCAAGACGAGAAGAACGTCATTGTCATACGAGTCATAGCAGGAGAGGAAGCTCCTCAAAGCATCGCCAGCACCGCCAGCACTTTATTTCTCAATTTGTAACAATCTCCTCATTTCAGGAGATATGTTTCTCTGACTGTATCTTGCCAATTCAGGGCACACGAATTAATATAATCAGATTTTCAGTCATGTCTCGTTTTACATTTATGTTTTGCAAAGAGTTGTCTGATGTCTCTAAAAAACACAATTGCATAAGTACAGATGCCTCTCTCTAAAAATAAAACACATGCTTACAGGGAATGTGATTACTCTTGAAAGTACTTTTTTTCCTATGACGGAATCTCAGTAAAAGATACCTCGGGACCATTTGTGCGTCTCTTTATCTTTGCAGGATTGCAGGTATCCAGAACACAACTTGGGGCATGCAAGTTACGTCTCAGCAACTGGCAAATCATTATCAACTCACCTGGCACTGGGAGGTGCCCACTTCCCCAGCAAAGTTGCCAAATCAACATACAGCATCTGAAATGTTCTATCCCCAGCTGAGTTGCTCTCCCCAGCTGAGTTGCCTCTCACAACTCCCCAGCCGAGTAGCCATCATTCCTCAACAGAATACAGAAATCAGGGAATCATCTCCCCACAGAGCTCCAGGCCTCTATTCAGAAGAGCAGCGCACGAAGAAGTCACAACAGAGAGAGAGAAAGCTTCTACAAACCCCAGCTGGGTCCCGTATTATGAGAATATGTCAATCGATGGCGTATATCCCCAAGCAGATACAACTACAGATCTATCAATGATCTCATCCCCAGCTGGGATGTTCACTTCAAGCAGATCGATCAGAGATCCTTGCAGCAACGGGATCCGAATCCCGGATCGGTGCCTCTTTGCATAATCATAGCATTCGCATCATATTCACCCCCAGAGCGTAGCATTCCGTCTAATACGGAGCATTACGGCAAAAATCAAATGCATAGCATAATCATAAGTCATGTTGTTTGAACACTTGTAAATATTGACAATCTGTCGGCATACAGAATACATCCCCATCAGAGTCCCAGCAAAAGCAGTTGCCCCATATCACAAACACCAGTGCATATCTCCTTTTTGATACCCGTCCGTATCATCATTTCCCAGCAGGTTGCCTGAATACACTTTACAAACCAAGATCACCAGTATTGCAGATACATCCTGACGCCCGTCCGTGTCATATCACCAGCAGAAAGCCAAAGACACCCTCTTTGCACTTACATATACCTATACACTTTCTTGACGCCCGTCCGTGTCATATCCCCAGCGTGTTTGCCTATACTTGTATATACACTTTCCTGACACCCGTCCGTGTCATATCCCCAGCAGATAAACACTCACCTATACATTATATACTCACTACTCATTGGTACACCTACTCAGATACTCGTCCGTATCTTATATACACCATGTATATCCCCGCAGATTCGACAGTAGTCCTTGTTCTTTGTTAACCAGTTGGTACTCGTCCGTACCATCATCTCAGAACATTGCGTCTAATGTTTGTTTCTGCATGATACTCGTCCGTATCATAGTCTTGAGGATGCTCGTCCGCATCTTTAATCCATACACCGTGTCAAACACTTATGTCTTCATGAATATAGATGCTCGTCTGTGTCTATTATTCCCCAGAAGGATACTTTCAGATGTAACACTCGTCCGTGTTCCTTGTTAACCAGTTGATACTCGTCCGTATCGTCAGCTCTGAGCACGTGTCAGTTTGTTTCTACATGATACTCGTCCGTATCATAGTCTTAAGGATGCTCGTCCGCATCTTTAATCTATACACAATACTAAACACTTATACCTTTTGTTTCTTGAATGTAAACGCTCGTCCGTGTTTACTCTCCCCAGTAGATTGCCAACAAATTTCCCTTTTATCTAACACTCGTCCTGTGTTATGATAAACTTTGAGAGCAGCCGTCCCCTGCTAAGTGGTCGTCCTCCACTTCTTGATGGTCGTCCTCCATCATGCTCATCCGATGGCCGTCCCCATCGTTGTTTTTAGCAGCCGTCCCCTGCTAGGTGGTCGTCCTCCACCTTTTGATGATCGTCCTTCATCACTTTATCCAATGGCCGTCCCCATTGTTGATTTTAGTTATCTAACACTCGTCCTGTGTTATGATGAACCTCGAGAGCAGCCGTACCCTGCTGAGTGGTCGTCCTCCACTTCTTGATGGTCGTCCTCCATCATGCTCGTCCGATGGCCGTCCCCATCGTTGACCTTTTCTATCCGATGGCCGTCCCCATCGTTGATATTTTGGCAGCCGTACCCTGCCAGGTGGTCGTCCTCCACCTTTGATGGTCGTCCCCATCATATTTCTTTTATGCCCAACAGAGCAGCCGTCCCCTGCTAGGTGATCGTCCTTCACCTTTGATGGCCGTACCCCATCATCTGTTTATTTCATTTATTCTTTAACCCGATGGCCGTCCCCGTCGTGGTCCCTTTTCCTTTTTTAGCCCGATGGCCGTCCCCATCGTTGGTAACTTGACCTTTATGAACTTGATGGCCGTCCCCGTCATGTTTCACCAATCCCCAGAGAATGTTACTACTTTATCTTGATGGCCGTCCCCATCATAATATTCTATTTTCCCCAGCTAGTCGGCCGTCCCCGTCTTAGCTTTACCTTTTTATCCCCAGCATGTCGGCCGTCCCCGTCATTGCTTTATTTTCCGCACCTTCCCCAGCGTGTCGGCCGTCCCCGGCATTGCTATTTACCCAGCAGTCGTCCTCTGCTCGACGGTCGTCCTCCGTCGCTTACACTTTACAATATACTTTATTTTCCTTTTACAACCTATATCCCTTTTCTTCTTCATTCTGTGAGTGCAAATTTTGGACTGTCTTTGGTATTCAACCACAAGTTATCTTGTTTGCCTGTTAAGCCGTTGCTTACATCCTGCACAGCTAACTCATGTTTGAATAGGGGCAGCTGTAAACACCCCAAATTTGCCCTCGCCCATTCACACCATGGCTTGTGATCATCTCATATGCATAAACACAATCATATCATCTCATAGTATATTTTGATTCACTGCATAGTTTCTAAGGCATCTGCACCTAGGGTTTGTGATCTGAGCAACCTCAGGGCCTCCTGAGCCATCCCAAAAACCACCATTCAATTCAAAGGGATCCATGTGTGCCCAATCATCATAATACATCTCCTCAAAGTCAAAAATGCAGAGGAATCACAAGAACTAGGGTTTGAGTGGATGCAGAGCCAGGATGAACTACACAGTTGACTGAAAATTAGGGTTTTGGTTTCAGAGGCCATAACTCCAAATTTTTTGGTCATTCTTGTTTCCATTGGTCTCTATATGGTATAGGGAGTATGCATATCAATTTTCATGAAGAAATTCCATGGGGAAGTCATCTGATCAAGAGTTGACTTTCTGGACAAGTCAGTGCAAAATCAGGGCATCTGAGGCCCCCAATGACCCAACCAATGGGTGATCTTCATAATTTTGAGTGTATATGATCTTTATTTGATCATGGAAGAAGTTTGAAGTTCATAAAAATCAAGAATTTAGGGTTTTTGCAAAAGTTGACTTTTTGGGCTTTGTTGACTTTTCAAGAATGCATCATTTTAGGTCAATTTTCAAGCCTTGATTCATGATCCAAAAAGGCTTCAAATGGAAAAACCTTGGTCATGAAAGTTGTAGATCTCATCTTTCCCTTTTCAAAAAGTACAAGAACATGATCTAACTCTTCTTGAATCAAAAGTTATGGTGTGTTAAAGTTAGCAAAAATCATTGTTTTTCATGTCATGCACTAAGTGGAAATTTTGCAAAGTCTTGAATCAAGTCAAAATGCAGCCTCTAGTTCATGTCAAACCATCATGCAAACATTCTCCAAGTCCATAAAATCAGAATTGGACTAAGCTTGCCCATGATTTCATGCTTGGTTGGCCAAAGATCACATGTGAACCAAAAGTACAACAACTTGCATTTTCACTCATGACCACTTCACCAACTTATGACATTGGCTGCTGGGTTTTGCTAGGCCCCTCCCACATCTTGCTGCACCAGAACCAACATTGTCCTTGCCTATGCCATGAGCTATGCACCACTTACACAAAAGGTGGATATCTTGCAAAAGTTGACTTATCTATCAAAAAAGCATGTGTCCAATCATCTGACCAATGAGAGAGGATCACATGGACAACTTGCAAGCAAAGCATAAGGGCAGGCCAAGCTGAAACTCACTCACTCATCACTTATACAAAAAATCTCCCAACTTGCAAGTTCTGTCGAATCTCTTGGCACAGCCACTAAACACAAAAACTTTGATCACCACTCAACTCACCACACCTCAAAGCCCCCAAACCACCAAAACTCAGGCCTGAATCAAGCCTGATTTGAACCTCACCATTCTTCATCCTCAGAACCAGTTCCATTCGAATCTCACTGTCCATCCCTCAAACACTTCACTTTCTTTCACCAATGAGTCAGGCACACTCAGAGGAGTCCAAACCACCCATTACACTGGCCTAAAACAGCCTGTGCACCAAGGCCATTTTCTGCTACACCAGAAGTGAATCACTCGAAATAGCTTGCTAAACTTCTTTTCAAGCTTGCCATTGACACCAGGGGATCCATTAGAGCTAGCTTGCATCAAGAAAAGGCTCTGGAAGCTCAGAAACAGGACTTGTCATCTCAGGTAGTCTCAAACTTCAAACTTTTTAAAACCTGTTTCTTTTGTTACAAATCAAAAATACATGCTCTGGGGATCACTGTGGTATGATTAGAATCAAAAATGGTGAACAAATGGGCATTTTATGCATCTCTGAAATTTGGCCCGTGAATGCTCTTGTCTTCGATTCTCCTTGTTCATGTTAAATAAATGCCTTTTGATCTTGGATTAGGGTTTAGTTAGGATGGGGGGTTGTTTCTGGGCAGGAAATTTGTTGAATGGTGGCCTGAAACGTTTTCTAGGGTTTGTGATACGCCGGAGAAGACGACCGGAACCACTGTTCCGGCCGTCTGAGGTTAACTTGCCCTAATTAGGGTTTAATCCAGTCATTAGTGGGTTTTGAATTGAGGCCATTAGATCATGCTTCCCGCGTACGGACCAAGGGCCCAGATGGCATCATTAATTTTAATTTCCATTTAACTAATTTAATCAGGTTTATTTAGTTTAATTAATTGAATTTAAGAGGTTTAAATCTGGACCGCTAGATCGCGCGCGAAGTCAACCCAATCTCCCCCAGATCAAATCCCAGCCTCTCATTCTGTTTACTTTCTTTTTCTTTTAATTTTTATTCTTATTTATTTCAATTAACTTGTATAATTTATTTAAAATAGCTAAAAAATCATAAAAATTATGAAACTTTTTCTTTAAGGTTTTATTAATTTTTATGACACAAAAACATTTTTATTTTATTTTTTATCACTGAAAAAGTATTTTTAAATATTTAAAAGATTATTTTTAATTGATTAATGAGAATTAATTAATTAAAAATACTTTTAGGTATTTAAAAATTACAAAAAAATTCATGAAATGTTCTAAGACATTTAGAAACATTGTCCAACCTTCAAACCAAATTTCTTTTTGATCTTGATGCATTTTAAGAATTTTTCATTGAATTAAATCATTTTTGATGCATTATTTTGATCATATGTTTGAAAATTCATTTCTGCCTCTTGGTGAAGGTTAAGACATTGATTCTTTTTGCATTGTTTTCCATTTGACATGTATTTTCAAGGATAAAAAGGCCATGAATTGATCTTGCATTTTCAAATTGATTGGCATTTCTTTTGTTGCAAACCCTAAAAAACCCTAATAACTTGTAAAAATCATAACTTGAGATTGGTTGAGAGTTGAGAGCTCCCCTTTGGGCAGTGGTTCATTATAGGTCTAGGGTTTCTTTGGGTACCATTTTCCATTTTTTATGTTAAGGTTTGTTTCTGTTTTTGGTTTGTGTTTGATGTTTGATCCATGAACCCTAATTTGGGCCTTCTCTTGCATCCCTCTTGCATTTCCTTGCATGACATGACTTGACATTGCATTTTGTGCATTCTCATGATTCATTTGACATCTTAAGACATGTAGAAAGCATCATTGATCATTGCATTGCACATTTGCCATGTCATTTGCATTGTTTGACCCATAACATTTCCATGCTCATTCATGCTCCTATACTTGCATCATTTGCACCCATAATCTTGTATGAACATCTTCATGACTTACCTCATGTTTGTAGTACTTCATAACATCATAACCATCATGTGTATGCTTCTGGTTTTGCTTTGCATCATGACATTGCATCTCATCTTGCCTTGCATTGCATTTCTCTCTAACTTTTCAGGTGGTAAGTAACTTGAGAGGTGAATTTGCCTTCACTTCTCATAACTTTTCTTTTCACCTCTTTTGCATATCTTGCTGCATTCTTACTTGTGTTTGAGTTTGAGCTTGCTCATTCTTCCTTCCCCCACCTTCTTTCTTCAAGTGACTTGACTTCTTGAATGAAGCAAGTCACTCTGCTTCTCTTGATCTTATTCATCTGCTTCCTGGTGGTTCATCTGAAGATTGTTCTTGAAAGCCTCACAAACATTAGGACCAACCAGGCATGATAATGAATTAGGGTTTTGATTAGTCTCCCCCATAGTTTTTACCTTTGTGTCTCTCCTTGAGTCATCTCTTCTCACCTCATAATCAGGGACTAAACCCTCAAGGCTTTAAGACTTTGTGATTAAGATCATGCCTGCATCCTTCTTTTAGGATGGAGTGTATAACTTTAATCCTAAGTCTTGGACCCTTAAGGTGTTGAAATCTCTTAATTAACCCATCTAATAATCATCAAGACATCACACTTGTAACTTGGGCCTTGCATTAGGGTTCTAATTCTTCCTTAATTGGTTAAGAAGGACTAACCCTAAAGTTAATGGACAAGTCCTCCTCAAGTTGTCTTACAAACCATAAAAATCACTTCATCATCATACCATTAAATAAAATCCACTTAATCAAAGGCTTGTTTTGTCATGAGTTTAATCCCTAATCATGGATTAAGTTGAGGAGTCTTTCTCAGCTTAAACATTCTCATCTATTATCCTTCTTTTAGGATGGTGTAATGAGTCTGTTAAATCCCTGATTATGGCTTAACCTCATTACTTAACACTAAACAAAAACACCAAAAACATCTAAATAATCAACAATTAGGTTAATGATCTTAACCCTACATCAAAGGTGATTAAGTGTGAGAATCTGACTTCACACTTAAGGTAATTCTCATTACCCCTAATCAGAGGGATGATGTGATGAGTTTACCAAATCCATTGATTTAGGTTTAAGCTCGTTATCTTATGACAAACTCCAAAAAGAAATAAAAGACTGAAAACTCAAAAACAAACAATAATCGTCTCCTTCGGGATTCTTTTCTCATCACCTTCACTCATAAACGAGAACTCGTTTCTTCCGTCTAATGCAAGACAGTTTGCATCTGTGCCAGACAGATCATACACTTGAGCATAGACTGCAAGCAGTTCACCAGTCAATCCTTTCAGTCTCTTTGGGTCGAACTACGGTGTTCTGACTTCCTCATTGCACGAGAGGATACGTAGGCATAACTTAACAGTTATCGAACAAAAGTCTCTGTACATTCCCCCTCCTTCCAGCTTCATTCTTTAGCCTCATATTCATGAGCATTTCACCTCTTTCTCTTTTACACTGACACTGTATATATCACACTTTTCACTTCTTTTGCACTGACACCTGTACATTCTTTTCCAGCTATTTTACACACAGATTGCACTGACACTACCCCTTTAAAACACAAATTTTTTAAGCGTGGATCCCGTCGAGTACGGCGGACAATCTGGGTGCTAATACCTTCCCAGGTTGTAACCAACCCCCTTTCTCAGTCTCTCTGGTTCGCAAACCGTCTTATCCATCTTTTTCTAGGTCTATGCAGCATTGCCTTTCCTCCGGGATAAAAATGCCTAGCTGGCGACTCTTTTCATTCTCCAGTGAGTTCACGGCTGTGTGTTCTCACTGTTCCCTTCGCCGACCGTTCGCGTCTGTACCTTCATCTGATCCTATTTTTCATTTGTCGGGAGCGACACAATGGAACACCAGGAAGCAGATGAAAGGATCAAGAGAAGCAAAGTGACTTGCTTCATTCAAGAAGTCAAGTCACTTGAAGAAAGAAAGTAAGGAGGAGAAGAAAGAGCAAGCTCAATCTCAAACACATATAAGAATGCAGCATGGATGCAAGAGAGATGAAAGGAAAAGTTGTGAGAAGTGAAGGTAAATTCACTTCTCAAAATCACTTACCACCTGAAAGGTTAGAAGAGAAATGCAATGCAATGCAAAATGGGATGAGATGACATGATGAAAAACAAAACCAGAAACACATACATGGTGCTAATGATGTTATGAGATGCTACAAACATGAGGCAGCACATGGAGATGATCATACAAGCTTATGAATGCAAATGAAGCAGGTTAAGGAGCATGGACATACATGAAAAGTTATGAAGTGCACATGGCATACAACATGGTAAATACATGATGCAATGATCAAACATGCTTTCAATATGTCTTATGATGTCAAATGAATCAAATGGATGCTTGAAATGTCATGGCAAGTCATGTTATGCAAGAAGATGCAAGATGGATGCATATGGAAGCCCAAATTAGGGTTTATGAACAATACATTAAACAAAAACCAAAATCAGAAGCAAACCCTAAGTTAAAAAATTGAAAATTCCACCCAAAGGACCCCTAATCCTATACTAAACCACTTCCCAAAGGAGAAATCTCAACTCTTAACCAAATTCAAGTTATGGTTTTCTTAAGATTTCTAGGGTTTTAGGGTTCCTAAACAAAAGAAATGCCAAACAATTGAAAAATGCAAGATCAAATCATGGCCATTTTATCTCAAAAACTACATGCTAAACACAATGCAATGCAAGAAGAATCACTGCCCAACTCCTCATGAATAGGCAGAAATGATTTTTTGAACCTTGGATCAAATTAATGCATAAAAATGATTTTAAATCAATGAGAAATTCTTAAAATGCATCAAGATCAAAAAAGAAATTTGGTTTGAAGGTTGGACAATGTTTCTAAATGTCTTAGAACATTTCATGAATTTTTTGGTGATTTTTAAATACCTTAAAGTATTTTTAATAAATTAATTTCCATTAATCAATTAAAAATAATCTTTTAAATATTTAAAAATACTTTTTTAATGATAAAAAATAAAATGAAAATATTTTTGGGTCTTAAAAATTAATAAAACTCTTAAGAAAAAGTTTCATAATTTTTAGACATTTTTTACTATTTTTAATAAATTAAACAAATAAAAGGAAAAGAAATGAAATAAAAATAAAGAAAATGGAAAAGTAAACGAAAGGAGAGGCTGGGATTGCATCTTGGTTTGAATGCGTTGACTGGCGCCAGATCTAGTGGCCAGGATTGTTTCTGAGTCAATTAACTTAATTACAATTAATTAATATTAATAAAATGAATTAGGGCTAATCCAAATGATCTGGGCCCTCTATCCACGCGGGAAGTCAACATTTCAACCCAATCCAACGCCCAATATTCAAATGACACTAATTACAGGGATTAGGGCAAATCACTTTCAGGTGACCGGAGGGGAGCTCCGGTCATCTTCTCCGGTGGTATCCAAACCCTAAAATACGATTCAGGCCACCAAACTCCAAATTAATTCCAGGGAAATGTTCCTCCACTCAAACCCTGCTCGAATCAACTTTCAAAAAGAATTTCTCATGCTTAAACTAAGGGAATCGAAGCCATGAAGTTTCACGGGCAAAAATTCAGAGCCCTGGTAAATCCTCATCTCTCACTCATTCTTAAATCTAAAACCATCCCCATGATCAGCAAGACATGAATAATCAATTTGTAACTTAAAAATCAAGCTTTAAGAGAAAAGTTTCCATGGTCATACCTGAGATGGAAGCTTCTATTTCTGGACTTTCTGAACTGCTTCTTGGTGCCAACTTACTCCATTGATCCTCCTGGTGCTAATGGCAGGCTTGGAATGAGTTTATGCAAGCTATTTTGAGAGGTCCCAATCTGGTATAGCAGGAAATGAGCTTTGTGTACAGGCTGCTTCAGATCAATGTGAAGGGTGGTTTTGACTCCTTTTGATGTGCTTGATTTGTTGGTGCTAAAAGTTTGGATGTTTATGGCCTGTGGAAGGTGATTCGAAGAGAAATGCAGGCTGAGGTGAAAAATGGCAATGGGGTGTTCTTGCTCAAATCAGGCCTGACTCTTGGTGGTTTCTACTCAATGAGGCCAGGTGAGATGATTAGAGGAATTTGTTTGAGTGTTTGTGAGTTGTGCAGGCAGATTCGAATGGCTTTGCAAAAATGGAGAGTTTTGTGTATGTGATGATATGATATGTTTCAGCCTTGCTTCTTCATATGTTTGGCTTGCCAAAGGATAGTATATTTTAATCCCATAGGTCAGATGATGTGACCTGGCCCCTATTGATTGGTAAGTTTGCTTTTGCAAAAAAGTCCACTTTGTGTAAGGAAGGCATGACTTGAGCTATAGCTTGGTACAAGAAGCATGGGCTGCGCAGCATGATGTGTGTGTGATGCTAGGAAGGTTCAGCAGCCAATGCATCAAGTGGTGAGAAGCATCATGATGGTTTTGCAAGTTGTTACTTTTTGGAACTTCATGAAAAAAGTCTTGTTACACAAACCATGGACATGAGAAATTTTGGTCCAATTCTGATTTTTAGAGCTCATGGAATGTTTGTGTCATGGTTTGATGCCAACTAGAGGTTACAAACAGCCTTGGTTCATGGTTTTGCAAAATTCACATTTGGTGCACATCTTGAAAATCAATGATTTTGGCCAACTTTGTCACACCATAACTTTTGATCCAAGAAGAATTTGATCATGTTCTTGTACTTTTTGAAAAGGGAAAAATGTATTCTACAACTTTCATGACCAAAGTTTTTCCATTTGAAGCATTTTTGGATCAAGAATCAAGGCTTGAAAAATGACCTAAAATGAAGCATTCTTGAAAAGTCAACTATGCCCAAAAAGTCAACACTTGCAAAAAACTCCAAATTCTTGATTTTTGTGGACTTAAACCTTCTTCCATGATCAAATAAAGATCATATACACTCAAAATGATGAAGATCACCCATTGGTTGGGTCATTGGGGGCCTCAGATGCCCTGATTTTGCACTGACTTGTCTGAAAAGTCAACTCTTGATCAGATGACTTCCCCATGGAATTTCTTCATGAAAATTGATATGCGTACTCCCTATACCATATAGAGACCAATGGAAACAAGAATGGCCAAAAAATTTGGGGTTATGGCCTCTGAAACCAAAACCCTAATTTTAGGTCAACTGTGCAGTTTATCCTGGCTCTGCATCCATTCAAACCTCAGTTCTTGTGATTCTTTTGAAATCTTGACTTTGAGAGGATATAATATGATATAAGAACACATATGGACCCCTTTGAAGTGATTGGTTGCCTTTGGAATGGCTCAAGAAGCTCTTGGATTGTTCAGATCACAAACCCTAGGTGCAGATGACTTAGAAACTATGCAGTGAATCAAAAAATGAGATGTGAGATGATATGATTGTGTTTATGCATATGAGAATGATCACAAGCCATGGTGTGAATGGGTGAGGGCAAATTTGGGGTGTTTACAGCTGCCCCTATTCAAACATGAGTTAGCTGTGCAGGATGTAAGCAGCGGCTTATCAGGCAAACAAGATAACTTGTGGTTGAATAACAAAGACAGTCCAAAATTTGCACTCACAGAATGAAGAAGAAAAGGGATATAGATTGTAAAGGAAAATAAAGTATGTTGTAAAGTGTGGGCGACGGAGGACGACCGCCGAGCAGAGGACGACTCTTAGCACCCAGGTGTGTGAAGATAAAGCAATGACGGGGACGGCCGACACGCTGGGGATAAAAGGCAAAGCCAAGACGGGGACGGCCGACTAGTTGGGAAAAATAAGATATTATGATGGGGACGACCATCAAGTTCATAAAGCAAAGTAATCCACGATGGGGACGGCCATCGGTCTAAAAAGAAAAGGGACCACGACGGGGACGGCCATCGGGTTAAAGAATAAATGAAATAAACGGATGATGAGGTACGGTCATCAAAGGTGAAGGACGATCACCTAGCAGGGGACGGCTGCTCTGTTGGGGTTAAGATGAGGGACGGTCATCTAAGGTGGAGTACGACCACCAGGCAGGGTACGGCTGCCGAAAATATCGCGACATAGGACGAATGCCGGATAAAAGGATCAACGATGGGGACGGCCATCGGATGAGCATGATGGAGGACGACCACCTATCAGGGGACGGCTGCTCTCGAGGTTTCTCATGACATAGGACGAATGTCAGATAACCAAAAATCAACAATGGGGACGGCCATTGGATAAAGTGATGAAGGACGATCATCAAGAGGTGGGGGACGACCACCTAGCAGGGAACGGCTGCTAAAAATCAACGATGGGGACGGCCATCGGATGAGCATGATGGAGGACGACCATCAAGAAGTGGAGGACGACCACTTAGCAGGGTACGGCTGCTCCCAGGGTTTATCATGACACAGGACGAGTGTCAGATAAAAAGGAAAATTGCTTTGTTGGCGATCTACTGGGGAATAGTAAA
The DNA here is from genome assembly GCA_963966055.1 of Lathyrus aphaca. Taxonomy (NCBI): domain Eukaryota; kingdom Viridiplantae; phylum Streptophyta; class Magnoliopsida; order Fabales; family Fabaceae; genus Lathyrus; species Lathyrus aphaca. Next base: position 295,457,921 of record OZ014519.1, on the reverse strand, counting down.
CACGGACGAGTGTTTATATCCAAGAAACAAAAGGTATAAGTGTTTAGATGTTGTGTATAGATTAAAGATGCGGACGAGCATCCTTAAGACTATGATACGGACGAGTATCATGTAGGAACAAACTGACACATGTTCAGAGATGATGATACGGACGAGTATCAACGGGTTAACAGAGAACACGGACGAGTGTTGAATCTGAAGGGACTCTTCTGGGGAATAGTAGATACAGGCGAGTATCTACATTAAAGAAGACACAAGTGTTGACACGGTGTATAGATTAAAGATGCGGACGAGCATCCTTAAGATTATGATGCGGACGAGCATCATGTAGAAACAAACACTAGACGCAATGTTCTGAGATGATGATACGGACGAGTATCAACGGGTTAACAAAAAACAAGGACTATTGTTGAATCTGTGGGGATATAAGTGATGTATACGAGATACGGACGAGCATCTGTATAAGTGTATCATGAGTGGTGAGTATTGTATAGATGAGTGTTTATCTGCTGGGGAGAGTGACACGGGCGAGTGTCAAGAGAGAAGTATAATATTAACAAGTGTATGGGTGATAAAGGTGTAAGCGACTGCGCTGGGGATACGACACGAACGGGTGTCAAGAAAGTGTATATACAAGTATATGTGAGTGCAAAGAGGATGTCTTTGGCTTTCTGCTGGTGTTTTGACACGGACGGGTGTCAGGAAGTATCTGTAATACGGGTGATCTTGTTTGTAAAAGGTATTCAGGCAACTTTACTGGGGAGTGATGACACGGACGGGTGTCCAAAGGTGTATATACTGGTGTTTGTGATTTGTGGGGCAACTGCTTTTGCTGGGAACTCTGGTGGGGATTTTTGTGTATTGTACTCTGCATTCTGATGAATGGTTTATTATTCACAAGTGTTCGATTCACAACATGACTTATGATTATGCTATGTATTTGATTTTTGCCGTAATGCTCCGTTTTAGACGGAATGCTACGCTTTGTGGGTGAATATGATGCAAATGCCATGATTATGCAAAGATACAGATCCGGGATTCGGATCCTGTTGCTGTGAAGATCTCTGGTCGATCTGTTTGAAATGGACCTCCCAGCTGGGGATGAGATCATTGATAGATCTGGTGAGATGTATCTGCTTGGGGAATAAGTCACTGATTGACATATCCTTGTAACATGGGACCCAGCTGGGGTTTGTAGAAGCTTTCCGTACTCTGTTGTGACTCCTTCATGCGTTGCTCTCCTGATAGAGGCTGAAGCTCTGTGGGGAGGACGATTTCCTGACTTTGTATTCTGTTGAGGAAGAATGATTGGCACTACGGCTGGGGAAAGTTGTTGGCAACTCAGCTGGGGAAAGAAAAACACCTGGGTGCTAAGAGTGAGTGTGGATTTGCCAGCTTGCTGGGATGCAACTTGCATGCCCCAAGTTGTATTCTGGATACCTGCAATCCTGCAAAGATAAGGAAACGCACAAATGGTCCCGAGGTATCCTTTACTGGATTCCGTCATAGGAGTTAAGCACTTTTGAGAGTAAATATATTCCCTGCCAGCATGTGTTTTTATTATTTCTAGAGAAAAGCATCTGTACTTATGCAATCAGTTTTTTAGAGACATCAGACATTCTTTGCAAATAGAAATGTATAAGGTGAGACATGACTGAAAATCTGATTTTATTAATTCATGTGCCCTGAATTGGCAGGGTACAGTCAAGGAAACAAGTCTCCTAAAATGAAGAGATTGTTACAAATTAAGAAACAAAGTGCTGGCGATGTTGATGACGCTTTAAGGAGCTTCCTCTTTCGCCATGACTCGTATGACTTTCGACGTTCTTCTCGTCTTGCTTTCTGAAGGAGGCTGATTCTGATTGAAGCTTGATCCTTTCGAGGTTTGCTAAGTTGTAGGCGATACAGACGAATTCAGAACGCAGTTGTTCGCTTATTCCCTTATTTTGCATGGATCGCCCTTTCGGGTTTTCAATCCATCGGGATACCCATTTTTGCCTGAGCTGTCCAATGCGGCTTTTCAACTCAGCGGGTGTACATTTTTTTTTGTTTATTTTCCCTTACTTTTGCCCGAGTCTTTTATTTTGTTTTTTGACTCGCCGGGATGCCCTATTTTTGCCTGGACTTACATTCTGTTTTTGTGTCCAGCGGGTCATTTTTTATGCGAAGTATTTTTTAACTGCATCTGAATTCACAGGGGACGGGAAATCTTCTCCATCCATGGTGCTGAGCATCAGTGCTCCACCAGAGAAAACTTTCTTTACAACAAATGGTCCTTCATAATTTGGAGTCCATTTGCCCCTGTGGTCTGTATGAGGAGGGAGGATTCTCTTCAGCACAAGATCTCCCACTTGGTACTCTCGATGCCTGACTTTCTGATCGAAGGCTCTCTTCATTCTTTTCTGATATAACTGCCCATGACAGATTGCAGCCAATCTTTTCTCTTCGATCAAACTCAGTTGTTCGTATTGGGCCCGAACCCATTCTGCTTCACTCAGTTTAACATCCATTAGTACCCGCAGAGAGGGTAATTCAACTTCAACAGGTAGGACTGCTTCCATACCATACACAAGCTGATACGGTGTTGCCCCAGTGGATGTTCTGATTGACGTGCGGTACCCATGCAAGGAAAATGGCAGCATTTCATGCCAGTCTTTGTATGTGACCACCATCTTTTGCACAATCTTCTTGATATTCTTGTTTGCTGCCTCAACAGCGCCGTTCATCTTTGGCCTGTAAGGAGAAGAATTGTGATGTTGGATTTTGAAGTCCCGGCATAACTCAGCCATCATTTTATTGTTTAGATTGGAACCATTATCAGTAATGATTCGCTCGGGAACTCCGTATCGACAGATGATATCTCTCTTCAGAAATCTGGCTACCACCTGCCTTGTGACATTTGCATAGGAAGCTGCTTCAACCCACTTGGTAAAATAGTCGATGGCAACCAGGATGAATCTGTGGCCGTTCGAAGTAGTTGGCTCAATCTTGCCAATCATATCAATGCCCCACATGGCAAAGGGCCATGGTGAAGACATGATGTTCAAAGGATTGGGAGGCACATGCACCTTATCTGCGTAGATCTGGCATTTATGGCATCTTCTGGCATAGGCACAACAGTCTGCATCCATTGTGATCCAGTAGTAGCCTGATCTTAGCAACTTTTTAGCCATGGCATGTCCTCCAGCATGGGTACCAAAGGATCCTTCGTGCACTTCATGCATCAACAAGTCTGCTTCTGTCTTATCAACACATCTGAGGAGTACCATATCAAAGTTCCTTTTGTATAAAGATCCATCAGTGTTCAGAAAGAAACTACTAGCAAGCCTTCTCAAAGTCTTCTTATCATTGGAAGATGCCCCAGATGGGTATGTTTGGTCCTCCAAGAAGCACTTAATGTCATGGAACCAAGGCTTATCGTCTTTGACAATATCTGCTGCGAATATATATGCTGGTCTGTCAAGTCTGGACACTGAAATCTGAGGTACAGAGTTAGCAGCTTGAACTTTGATCATGGATGAAATGGTAGCAAGAGCATCTGCAAACTGATTCTCGTCCCGAGGGATATACTCAAGCTTGACCGTTGTAAAGAAAGTCAGCAACCTCCTTGTATAATCCCTGTAAGGTATCAGATGATCCTGGTGGGTGTACCATTTTCCATTGGTTTGATTAACTACCAGAGCTGAATCTCTGAATACGGTCAATGTCTTGATCCTGAGGTCAATGGCTTCCTCAAGACCCAAAATGCAAGCTTCGTATTCAGCTTCGTTGTTAGTGCAGTTGAAAGTGAGTTTTGCCAAGAAAGGCATGTGAACTCCTTTAGGTGTAATGAGTACTGCACCAACACCACGACCATTCATGTTAACAGCCCCATCAAACATCATAGTCCATTCTTCTTCTGGGTCAGGCCCTTCAGTGTGAATAGGCTCTTCATGATCTTTTGCTTTAATGAACATGATGTCTTCATCAGGGAAGTCAAATCTCATAGGCTGGTAGTCATCAATGGGTTGCTCAGCAAGATATTCAGATAGTACACTGCCCTTGATGGCTTTCTGAGAGGTGTATTGGATGTCATATTCCGTGAGAATCATTTGCCATCTTGCAACCCGTCCGGTAAGAGCTGGCTTCTCGAAAATGTACTTAACTGGGTCCATTTTTGATATCAATAAAGTAGTGTGGGTCAACATATATTGTCTCAGTCGGCGAGCAGCCCACGCTAAAGCACAGCAAGTTTTCTCGAGCAGTGAATAACGCTGTTCACAGTCGGTAAACTTTTTGCTTAGGTAGTATATTGCATACTCTTTTCGACCAGACTCGTCATGCTGGCCCAGCACACACCCCATTGACTCTTCTAATACTATTAAGTACATTATCAGAGGTCTTCCTTCCACTGGAGGCATAAGGATTGGAGGTTCTTGCAGGTATTCTTTGATCTTGTCAAAAGCCCTCTGGCAGTCTTCGTTCCACCTGACCGTCTGTTCTTTTCTTAACAGCTTGAACAAGGGTTCACAGATTGCTGTAAGGTGAGATATGAACCGTGAAATGTAGTTCAATCGTCCTAAGAACCCCCGAAATTCTTTTTCAGACTTCGGTGCAGGCATTTCTTGAATAGCTTTGACTTTATCAGGGTCCACTTCAATCCCTTTCTCGCTTACAATAAAGCCCAGCAGCTTACCAGATCTCACCCCGAATGTGCACTTGTTGGGGTTCAGCTTCAATTGGTACTTCCTCAGTCGCTTGAATAGCTTCAGCAGATTCACCAGGTGGTCTTCCTCTGTAAGGGACTTGGCAATCATGTCATCCACATAACACTCGATTTCCTTATGGATCATATCGTGGAATAACGTTACCATAGCCCGTTGATATGTGGCACCAGCGTTCTTCAATCCAAATGGCATCACCTTGTAACAGAACGTGCCCCAAGGTGTAATGAATGTTGTCTTCTCCATGTCTTCAGGTGACATTTTAATCTGGTTGTATCCTGAAAATCCATCCAAGAAGGAGAATACCGAGAACTGAGCCGTATTATCCACCAATACATCAATGTGAGGTAATGGGAAGTCATCTTTCGGGCTAGCTCTGTTCAGATCCCGGTAGTCAACACACATTCTTACTTTGCCGTCTTTCTTGGGCACAGGTACTATATTAGCAACCCACGGTGGATAGCTAGTCATAGCAAGGAACCCGGCGTCCCACTGCTTTTGTACCTCTTCCTTGATCTTCATTGCCATGTCCGGGCGAGTACGGCGCAATTTCTGTTTAACCGGTGGGCATTCTTCTCTCAAAGGCAGCCTGTGCACAACAATGTCGGTGTCCAACCCTGGCATATCTTGATAAGACCAAGCAAACACATCTACATATTCTTGAAGCAGATCAATCAGTTGTCTCTTCACTGAGTTTTGTAGGCAGGCCCCGATTTTAACCTCTTTCACTTCTTCATCTGTACCAAGATTAATCGTTTCAACCTCCTCCTGATGAGGAGTGATAACCTTCTCCTCTTGTCTCAACAATCTGGCTAGCTCTTCAGGAAGCTCATAATCTTCTTCAACCCCTTCATCAGCTTGATTGATCGGATTGTCAAAGTCATACGAAGTCATAGCCGTGCTGTTGTCGGTGCGGTCTGGAAGGCACTCTCTGCAAGGGTTCAGTTTGTTCATTTTAGTGATTGATTTTAATCTTATTTTTAAAAAGTGAAATAAAGTTGTCATTTTGAAAACATCGCCATTTATTTTTTGTATAAAAAGAAAAATGGAAAAACAGTGAGCAGAAAAGAAAAAGACTCATTTGCAAAAAGATGTCTGATATTTCATTGATTAATCTTGTTTGCACAAAAAGTACAGATGGCCCGATTACAAAATGAGTCTTGTCATCTTGGGCAAGATGCAAGACTTTGATGCATGCTATAAAAATACAGGAAACAATAATTACTCTGCATGAGTAACTCTTATAATTTCCTGGGAAGACCAGTTTGAGATACTGCTCCCCGGGATCTTTGGACGAATCCAATTCTCCAGATTGCGCTCCTTTTCCAGCTCGTCTTCCAAACTGTTGATAGCATCAGGGGTGAGCATCCCCCCACTGACAAAACCGGGCTTCTCAGCAGCCTCTGCTTGATTTTGTTGAGTTGGTCTGTAACCCAACCCAAATTTGTCTTTCTTCTCCTCCACAGATAAAACCTTGCCCCAGCCTTGGGCAGTTCCTTCCTCAACAATCTTCTGGGCTTGTTGATAAGATGACATGGAGATTCCAGATACAGCAGACGCTTCATTAACATTCAGGGCCTCAAACCCTTGGCTCATTGTTTCATGGATCTCCCCATCCATCTCAATATACTTATAAGTAGCCAGATGGCTAACAAATATATCCTCCTCCCCACAGATAGTAACGACTTGGCCTTCCCACTCAAATTTTAACTTCTGGTGAAGGGTAGACGTTACTGCGCCAGCGGCATGAATCCATGGTCTACCCAACAAACAGCTGTAGGCAGGCTGAATGTCCATCACATAGAAGATCGTTGTAAAAGTTTGTGGGCCAATCGTCACAGGCAGCTCAATTTCCCCCAGAACCGATCTCTTAGAACCATCAAAGGCTCTTACTACCAGGTTACTGGGACGCAATGTCAATCCTTCGTACTCTAGCTTCACCAGGGCCTTTTTCGGTAAGACATTAAGGGATGATCCTGTGTCTACCAGCACATGGGAAAGGACGGCACCTTTACATTCCATGGTGATGTGCAAGGCCTTGTTATGGTTGCGGCCTTCCGTTGTCAAGTCAGTATTGGTGAACCCTAGCCCATTGCTAGCAGTAACATTTCCAACCACAGTTTCCAACTGATTGACGGTGATCTCTTCAGGCACGTAAGCTGCGTGCAAGACTTTGAGTAGTGCATTCCGATGGGCTTCGGAGCACATAAGCAATGATAGGATGGAGATCTTGGATGGCGTCTGGTGAAGCTGATCCACTATTTTGTAATCACTCTTTTTGATGATTCTCATGAACTCATCAACCTCTTGATCGAATGGTGTTTTCAAAGCTTCCTTAACAGCTTGATCTTCCTGCACCGGGCTCTTTCCTTTTGCCTTGGCAGCAGCTTCTGCTTCGGCAGTGGGTCTTTGAATTTGTGGAGCAAAGAGACGTCCGCTTCGAGTGAAGCCTCCGCCTCCTCCCACATTATCTATTTGTGGTGCAGGTGTTGATATATCAAGAGTGATTCTTTGTCCCTCGCAGTATATGTCAGAGCCGTAGTGCCAAGGGATGGCCCTACTACTTTCATAAGGTACTGGTCCAGGCACTGTGACAGTGACTGGACTAATGGCTGCTGCAGAGGGAACTGTGATAGTTTGTGGATCGTAATAAATCGTGACTGGTGCTCTAATGGGAGCAGCACTTTCTGAGTTGTAGGCAGAGTTGTTTTCAGGATCATAGAATATTGTGACAGTAGAGACATCTTCATGAGTTGTTGCTGGAGTTGTAGGAGACATTGTCAGAAGGATGGATGTTGTTGTTGTAGGAGATTCAAAATGGAGTGAAGCTGAAGTTGTAGCAGGAAAAATTGTTGATAACCGATCAGTTGAGAAGACAGATGAAGTACTTGTTGATGAAGCCGAAGAATTGTCAGGAACAATGGTTGCTGCAGTTGTAGGAGATACATGAACTGTTGCTGGTGAGATTGCTGGATTTGTTGGAAATGATGTGGTGATCTGAAGTTGGCCACCCTGAATAAGGCCATCTATGCCATTCCTCAGATTATCGCACCCATTTACTGAAATATTGCAGTAAGCACAACCCAACTCACACCCCGGGAACATGTTACATTCGAGGAGATGAGCCTTGATTTCTACCAACGGTGTCCGGATCTGACCCACACTGGTTATTAAATAAGACGACTTGTCTTCTTCAATAGCGTTGATTCTGGGACCACCGTGGTTTGGCATGGGATTTTTGTTGACATTGGGTGGTGGTGCGAAATTCAGAGCTTTTGAGTCTACCAGGTCTTGTACCTTCATGTGCAAGGCTCTGCACTTTTCTGTACTATGGCCAGGTGCATTTGAATGGAAGGCACATCTAGCGTTGGAGTCGTAATTCCTGGATAGACTGTTGGGATCCGGAGGTGCCAATGTCCTTAGTTCAACTAGGTTGAGTTTCAGGAGTTGTGGCAGCAAGGTAGCATATGGCATAGGGATCGGATCGATCACCCTGTTGGCTTGAGATGGCCTCTGCTGGAACGGCCTTTGCTGGTTATTGTTGTTGGTGTTGCTGTTGTTGTAATTTCTTGGAGGATACTGATTTTGTTGATGGTACTGAGGTTGTTGCTGATAGTTTTGCTGCGGAGGTTGATAAGCTGGTTGTGGATGAGCTGGAGCGGGGATGGTGACTGCTGCCACAGATCTATGAACATATTGGGGCCTGCCCCTGTTGGTGTGGATGGCATTGGTCTCACCAGTCCTTCTTGGGCCTGCAAAAGGCTTTCTTGCATTACTGGATGAGCTTGCACCGTTGTCTGAGATCTTACCCATCTTCAATAGGCTTTCAATTCTCTCCCCGGCTATGACCACATCTGCAAAGCTGGTAGATGAGAAGGCAGCTAGCCTATCAATGTAAGTCCCCTGAAGGGTGTTCATGAACATATCAGCCATCTCCCTTTCTGACATAGGTGGCTGGACAGCAGCAGCAAGCTGTCTCCATCTTTGAGCATATTCTCGGAAGCTCTCTCTAGATGACTGTGACATTCCCATTAGGAGGGTCCTGTTGGGTGCCATATCCAGATTATACTGATACTGTCTGATGAAGGCCTCTGCCAGGTCCTTCCAGCATCTAATAGTTGCTCTTGTCAGATGGGAATACCATTCCCTCGAAGCTCCAGTCAAGCTATCCTCAAAGTAGAACATCCACAGCTTCTCGTCCATGGTATAGGCCTTTAGCCTCCCGAGAAAAGATTGTAGATGGGTTCGGGGACAGGAAGTCCCATTATACTTCTCAAAGCATGGTGGCTTAAACTTGTGGGGAATCCTGACCCCGTCTACCAAGCCCATATCCATAACATCAAATCCCAAAGAGTTTTGAGACTCTAAGGATCTTAACTTCTCAGCTATCTCATCCAATCTTCTATCATAAGCTTCTTCCCCGGCTCCCATTACTGTAAACTGGTCTTCTTGGGGGTCTTCCTGCAGTACCATCCCTGCTGTGGCAGTCCCTTGTATATTGACTGGGATGTTGGCCTCTGGATGGAGGTGGGGACCAAAGACTGGGGGATTAGCATGTGGTTGGACTCTTTCATTGTTGCTAGTCCCAGCAGTCCCTGGCTGATGATCTTCCTGATGTCTCCCTTCTACCAGTGCTCTGAGCCTCTCCTGGCTTTGAGCCATGTTGTTCATTACCTCCATAAATTGTGTCATTTGGTTCCTCATTTCCAACCTTTCGTTGGTCATTTGGTTCCTGACCTCTGTAAGGTCCTGCTGCATCTGATCCATCTGTATGCCCGGAAGATTGTTACGGGTGGGGTATCTGTGTGGCCTGTTGAGTGGGAACCCTCGTCGTCGAGCAATAATTCCTGAACATCACAACAGAGTTAGCAACAACAAAACAAAAACCTACAAAACAAACAAAGGGTTAGCATGCAATGCAGTATGCTTATTTGTTCTCAAGGTATCCGGCTTGGTATTCAGTTTTGACCCTTCCAGACCCTTGAAGATGCTGTTGATGTTGCTTTCGAAGTAAACCCAGATGGAGCAAACTAAAACATATATTACAAAAAGCCAAAGGTACATAGTTTGTTTACAGATACAAGCCCTCTGAGGGGTCAAAATACATTACAAGAAAGTAAAAGTACATGGAAAGAAGGCAACAACAAACAAATGGTCAAACACCAAGACCAAACTCATCCTCCCGAACTTCCTTGAGAAGTGCTTCGGTCACAGGATCAGCCGGACGCTCCGTAAGGTTCCTCGTAGTAACAGCTGCAGTTAGCTTCTTGTGTTGATTTTGGTCCTTTGACCTCTTCACTCCAGCTCTGATCTTCAGCTCTGATATCTCCCTCTGGGCTGCTGCCAGGGCTCCCTGTTGCTCTTTTGCACTAGCTTCCATCTGCTCCATCTTGTCTTGGACCCTCTTGTCCTCCAGAGTACGAGCCTCGGTGATCCTGACCCACCTAGTCTGACTCTCCTTCAGATACAAGTCTGTCCTGGCTTTCTGGAACTGAGCTTCCTTGCAGGCATTCTTCAGGATTTGTTCTCCATCCCTAGACTTCTTAATGTAATCTTCAGACTTCTCAATTCTAGCCAAATGCTCCACCTTCAACTTCTCCAATCTCTCAATATCCAGTCTGCCATCACTCCTCTCCCAGAGGGTCTTCTGTAGGGCTTGAGTCAGCTTCTCATTTCTCTCTTTCAACTTCTCAAATTCCTCTAGGCTGACAGTTGCTGGAGGTGGTGTTGTGGAAGGCCCAGGCATATCTTCAATAGTAAAGGGCATCCCAGAGAATTGAGCCCTGGCATGGGACCAATCATAGTATTGTGCTGATGCCACATTGTTACACTTTCCCAGGATGGTCACCCCCTTAGTCTGTACATTATCCCAGGCCCAGGCTGCCTGCTTAACAATAGCCAGATTAAGCTTGTTCTCACAATAAAGAGTCTCACCCAAGTCTTGTGCCTTAGGAGTGTGGACCAGTGCATAGCCCAGTTGCCTCTTGAACAGCAGAGGGTTGTAATTAATACTACCCTTAACTCCTATCAGGGGCACATTGGGAAAATGCCAACAGCTGGTGATGATATCTTTGCCTTTTGTGCTTTGAGTGCACCATCTGATATCAGCTGAAGTTAGAGTGGTAAGTCTTCCAGCCCAGTTTCTCTGTTGATGAGGGTTCAAAAATGCATCTGTCCTGGGCAAGTGCCCGAGAAGCCAAGTATGGAACAGAGGAGCACAACATCTTACTAATCTTCCCCTCTGTTTTTCATTCCTCTGATGCACTGAATAGTAGAGATCCCCCAATAAAGTTGGCACTGGGTTTTTTAGGATGAAAAGATGAATTGCATTCTTACTAATGAATCGAGGCTCATCTGCAAATAACACAATCCCATATATGCTCAAAGCCAATAAAGCACAGACTGCTTTCCACTCTCCTAAAGAAGCTTTCAGGGTAGCTTGAGAGATCAAGAAATCCAGATGGAGGCCAGGGATTCCAGCCTTAGAAGTCATATGCTTCCCAATCAGGATTGGTTCCAGATGCAATGCCTTTGCTACCTCTTCATTACCAGGAAAAACCATCTCAGGGTTGAAAGGGACTCCACCCCTGATAGGTATACCAACTAATGATGAATATTCTTCCAATAAGGGGCCCAACTGAAAGTCCTGAAAAGTGAAACATCTCAGTGGGGGATCATAAAACTGAAGGCAAGTGTGGATCAGGCTTCTTTGTGAGGGGTCCAGATCCATAACCATATCAAGTATATCTCCATGGTGTTCCCTGAACAGTGGTATATGGTCTGGAGTGATCAGGATCTGAATCCTCCTGATGTCAGCTAGCTCTGGCTGGAAGAAATGGTAGGTGATGTTGCTCTTTTTAGGTGTCATAATGTTGAGACTGAGTAGAGATAAGTGCTGATGATGATACTGAAGAATGGGCCACTGATTGGCTAGTACAGGTGACTGAAGTAGATAACTGATAGCTGAAGCAAGTGCTGATGAAGATAGGTCAATACTGAAGATGGGGTCAAAACCAAAACCAAATGAAGATGGATACCCTGAAACACAAATAAACAAATGTCAATATGATGCAATGATTATGTATGCAAATGATATGCAAGGGTTTGTGACTGAGCTGGATCTGATCAAGTGCTCTGATATAAGTCCATGTGTGTAAGAAATCCAGATGGAGGTCTATAAGTCCAGTAACCAAGGTGGGGGACTCAAATAAAGAGCCACATATCCAGGGTTTAGAATCACAAGAACTGTTCCAAGATGGAGTATTCTTAATCAAATCAAAGTAACAGGGTATTCTGAGGTCAAGGTACCTGCAAACCTGTAAACAGCCCAACCCCCTCACAGGTGGTGTTCTAAAACAAGGATCCTCAGACTTGGATCAGTTATGAGAAGTGTAAACACTTCTAACCCGGAGGTACAGTGTTTACAATAACCATAAAAGTTCCTCCTCTAATTCACCTCAGTTTCTGAAGGTCAATACTAAAAGGTCATCCAGACTTAGCAGGCTTCCCAGATAGCCCTAGCATTGCAGGAAATCTGCAACACAGAGTTCTCAAGAAGAAACCCATATCTGAACCGTGTTTCATATTCCCGCACCAGACCGAGATGGAATGGGAAAGAATATGATTCACTCTAGCCTAGGTGTCACTCAGGTCCCAGGTATAGGACCTTAACTCTCAATGAATCACCCACCCACCAAAACAAAAACAAGATCTAGCCAGCAGCATGACAGTATGATATATATACAAAAGCAATAAAGAAAGCAGTAAAGCAACTGTACATAAAGCAAAAATAAATACAAACATACAAACACAAATAAGCACATAACACCCCAGTAAACACAAATCAATCAAGCGCTAGGAGGAACCCACAAAAAGAACCAGAAGCCCTGGTTACAGTATAAGGTTCCCCAGCAGAGTCGCCAAGCTGTCGCTCCCGATAAATGGGACTTAGGCCCAGATAAAGGTACAGACGCGAACGGTCGGCGAGAGGGACAGTGAGAACACACAGCCGTGAACTCACTGGAGATGAAAAGAGTCGCCAGCTAGGCATTTTTATCCCGGAGGAAAGGTAATGCTACATAGACCTAGAAAGATACGGATAAGACGGTTGCGAACCAGAGAGACTAAGAAAGGGGGTTGGTTACAACCTGGGAAGGTATTAGCACCCAGATTGTCCGTCGTACTCGACGGGATCCACGCTTAAAAGATTTGTGTTTTAAAGGGGTAGTGTCAGTGCAATTTGTGTATAAAAGCTGGAAAAAGATGTACAGGTGTCAGTGTAAAAGAAGTGTGAAGTGTGATATATACAGTGTCAGTGTAGGAATGAGAATGAGTTGCTCAAGAATATGAGGCTAAAGAATGAAGCTGGAAGGAGGGGGAATATACAGAGACTTTTGTTCGATAACCGTTAAGTTATGCCTACGTATCCTCTCGTGCAATGAGGAAGTCAGAACACCGTAGTTCGACCCAAAGAGACTGAAAGATGAATTGACTTGTGAACTGCTTACTTGCCTATGCTCAAGTGTATGATCTGTCTGGCACAGATGCAAACTGTCTTGCATTAGAAGGAAGAAGCGAGTTCTCGTTTGTGAGTGAATGAGATGAGAAAAGAATCCCGGAGGAGACGATTATTGTTTGTTTTTGAGTTTTCAGTCTTTTATTGCTTTTGAAAGTTTGTCATAAGTTAATGAGCTTAAGCCTAAACCAATGGATTTAGTAAACTCATCACATCTTCCCTCTGATTAGGGGTAATGAGAATACCTTAAGTGTGAAGTCAGCTTCTCACACTTAATCACCTTTGATGTAGGATTAAGATCATTAACCTACTTGTGATTATTTAGATGTTTTTGTGGTTTTTGTTTAGTGTTAAGTAATGAGGTTAAGCCATAATCAAGGATTAAACAGACTCATTACACCATCCTAATAGAAGGATAATAGATGAGAATGTTTAAGCTGAGGAAAACTCCTCAACTTAATCCATGGTTAGGGATTAAACTCATGACAAAACAAGCCTTTGATTAAGTGGATTTTATTTAATGATATGATGATGAAGTGAGTTTTATGATTTGTAAGACAACTTGAGGGGGACTTGTCCATTAACACTAGGGTTAGTCCTTCTTAACCAATTAAGGAAGAATTAGAACCCTAATGCAAGGCCCAAGTTACAAGTGTGATGTCTTGATGATTATTATGTGAATTGATTAAGAGATTTAAACACATTAAGGGTTTAACACTTAGGATTAAAGTTATACACTCCATCCTAATAGAAGGATGCAGGCATAAGCTTAATCACAAAGCCTTAAAGCCTTTAGGGTTTAGTCCCTGATTATGAGATGAGAAGAGAAGACTCAAAGAAGACACAAAGGTAAAACTAAGAGGGGAGACTAATTAAAACCCTAATCATTGTCATGCTTGGTTGTTCCTAAGGTTTGTGAGGTTAAACAAGAAAGATCTCCAATGGAACACCAGGAAGCAGATGAAAGGATCAAGAGAAGCAAAGTGACTTGCTTCATTCAAGAAGTCAAGTCACTTGAAGAAAGAAAGTAAGGAGGAGAAGAAAGAGCAAGCTCAATCTCAAACACATATAAGAATGCAGCATGGATGCAAGAGAGATGAAAGGAAAAGTTGTGAGAAGTGAAGGCAAATTCACTTCTCAAAATCACTTACCACCTGAAAGGTTAGAAGAGAAATGCAATGCAATGCAAAATGGGATGAGATGACATGATGAAAAACAAAACCAGAAACACATACATGGTGCTAATGATGTTATGAGATGCTACAAACATGAGGCAGCACATGGAGATGATCATACAAGCTTATGAATGCAAATGAAGCAGGTTAAGGAGCATGGACATACATGAAAAGTTATGAAGTGCACATGGCATACAACATGGCAAATACATGATGCAATGATCAAACATGCTTTCAATATGTCTTATGATGTCAAATGAATCAAATGGATGCTTGAAATGTCATGGCAAGTCATGTTATGCAAGAAGATGCAAGATGGATGCATATGGAAGCCCAAATTAGGGTTTATGAACAATACATTAAACAAAAACCAAAATCAGAAGCAAACCCTAAGTTAAAAAATTGAAAATTCCACCCAAAGGACCCCTAATCCTATACTAAACCACTTCCCAAAGGAGAAATCTCAACTCTTAACCAAATTCAAGTTATGGTTTTCTTAAGATTTCTAGGGTTTTAGGGTTCCTAAACAAAAGAAATGCCAAACAATTGAAAAATGCAAGATCAAATCATGGCCATTTTATCTCAAAAACTACATGCTAAACACAATGCAATGCAAGAAGAATCACTGCCCAACTCCTCATGAATAGGCAGAAATGATTTTTTGAACCTTGGATCAAATTAATGCATAAAAATGATTTTAAATCAATGAGAAATTCTTAAAATGCATCAAGATCAAAAAAGAAATTTGGTTTGAAGGTCGGACAATGTTTCTAAATGTCTTAGAACATTTCATGAATTTTTTGGTGATTTTTAAATACCTAAAAGTATTTTTAATAAATTAATTTCCATTAATCAATTAAAAATAATCTTTTAAATATTTAAAAATACTTTTTTAACGATAAAAAATAAAATGAAAATATTTTTGGGTCTTAAAAATTAATAAAACTCTTAAGAAAAAGTTTCATAATTTTTAGACATTTTTTACTATTTTTAATAAATTAAACAAATAAAAGGAAAAGAAATGAAATAAAAATAAAGAAAATGGAAAAGTAAACGAAAGGAGAGGCTGGGATTGCATCTTGGTTTGAATGCGTTGACTGGCGCCAGATCTAGTGGCCAGGATTGTTTCTGAGTCAATTAACTTAATTACAATTAATTAATATTAATAAAATGAATTAGGGCTAATCCAAATGATCTGGGCCCTCTATCCACGCGGGAAGTCAACATTTCAACCCAATCCAACGCCCAATATTCAAATGACACTAATTACAGGGATTAGGGCAAATCACTTTCAGGTGACCGGAGGGGAGCTCCGGTCATCTTCTCCGGTGGTATCCAAACCCTAAAATACGATTCAGGCCACCAAACTCCAAATTAATTCCAGGGAAATGTTCCTCCACTCAAACCCTGCTCGAATCAACTTTCAAAAAGAATTTCTCATGCTTAAACTAAGGGAATCGAAGCCATGAAGTTTCACGGGCAAAAATTCAGAGCCCTGGTAAATCCTCATCTCTCACTCATTCTTAAATCTAAAACCATCCCCATGATCAGCAAGACATGAATAATCAATTTGTAACTTAAAAATCAAGCTTTGAGAGAAAAGTTTCCATGGTCATACCTGAGATGGAAGCTTCTATTTCTGGACTTTCTGAACTGCTTCTTGGTGCCAACTTACTCCATTGATCCTCCTGGTGCTAATGGCAGGCTTGGAATGAGTTTATGCAAGCTATTTTGAGAGGTCCCAATCTGGTATAGCAGGAAATGAGCTTTGTGTATAGGCTACTTCAGATCAATGTGAAGGGTGGTTTTGACTCCTTTTGATGTGCTTGATTTGTTGGTGCTAAAAGTTTGGATGTTTATGGCCTGTGGAAGGTGATTCGAAGAGAAATGCAGGCTGAGGTGAAAAATGGCAATGGGGTGTTCTTGCTCAAATCAGGCCTGACTCTTGGTGGTTTCTACTCAATGAGGCCAGGTGAGATGATTAGAGGAATTTGTTTGAGTGTTTGTGAGTTGTGCAGGCAGATTCGAATGGCTTTGCAAAAATGGAGAGTTTTGTGTATGTGATGATATGATATGTTTCAGCCTTGCTTCTTCATATGTTTGGCTTGCCAAAGGATAGTATATTTTAATCCCATAGGTCAAATGATGTGACCTGGCCCCTATTGATTGGTAAGTTTGCTTTTGCAAAAAAGTCCACTTTGTGTAAGGAAGGCATGGCTTGAGCTATAGCTTGGTACAAGAAGCATGGGCTGTGCAGCATGATGTGTGTGTGATGCTAGGAAGGTTCAGCAGCCAATGCATCAAGTGGTGAGAAGCATCATGATGGTTTTGCAAGTTGTTACTTTTTGGAACTTCATGAAAAAAGTCTTGTTACACAAACCATGGACATGAGAAATTTTGGTCCAATTCTGATTTTTAGAGCTCATGGAATGTTTGTGTCATGGTTTGATGCCAACTAGAGGTTACAAACAGCCTTGGTTCATGGTTTTGCAAAATTCACATTTGGTGCACATCTTGAAAATCAATGATTTTGGCCAACTTTGTCACACCATAACTTTTGATCCAAGAAGAATTTGATCATGTTCTTGTACTTTTTGAAAAGGGAAAAATGTATTCTACAACTTTCATGACCAAAGTTTTTCCATTTGAAGCATTTTTGGATCAAGAATCAAGGCTTGAAAAATGACCTAAAATGAAGCATTCTTGAAAAGTCAACTATGCCCAAAAAGTCAACACTTGCAAAAAACTCCAAATTCTTGATTTTTGTGGACTTCAACCTTCTTCCATGATCAAATAAAGATCATATACACTCAAAATGATGAAGATCACCCATTGGTTGGGTCATTGGGGGCCTCAGATGCCCTGATTTTGCACTGACTTGTCTGAAAAGTCAACTCTTGATCAGATGACTTCCCCATGGAATTTCTTCATGAAAATTGATATGCATACTCCCTATACCATATAGAGACCAATGGAAACAAGAATGGCCAAAAAATTTGGGGTTATGGCCTCTGAAACCAAAACCCTAATTTTAGGTCAACTGTGCAGTTTATCCTGGCTCTGCATCCATTCAAACCTCAGTTCTTGTGATTCTTTTTAAATCTTGACTTTGAGAGGATATAATATGATATAAGAACACATATGGACCCCTTTTAAGTGATTGGTTGCCTTTGGAATGGCTCAAGAAGCTCTTGGATTGTTCAGATCACAAACCCTAGGTGCAGATGACTTAGAAACTATGCAGTGAATCAAAAAATGAGATGTGAGATGATATGATTGTGTTTATGCATATGAGAATGATCACAAGCCATGGTGTGAATGGGTGAGGGCAAATTTGGGGTGTTTACAATGCTAAGCGTTTGAATTTGCTTTTGTCTTCTTGGGGTGGTGAGATGGTTATTGAGACTCCTGCTTCAAGGTTGGTAACTACTTCTTTGGTATGTGTAAGTTGTTCTTTGACCATGTATGGTAAAGATTTTGTCATGGACTTAGTTTGTTTGTCGTTGGAGGGTTTGGACGTAATCTTGGGGTATGAACTGGTTACAATTCAATCGAGTTCATATAGATTGCTATCATAAGTTAGTGAGGTTTCCTTCTTTGGATGATGATGAAGATGAGAGTTTCCTATCCACGAAAGAGTTGAAGAAACTTTTAGTGGACGAAGCTCAATTGTTCGGTTTGTTTGCATCGTTGTCAGTGGAAAGTGAAGTGGAGCTCAGTGTGTTCCCAGTGGTGTGTGATTTTCCAGAAGTGTTTCCGGAGGATATTAAGGATGTATCGTCGGAAAGAGAAGTTGAGTTTTCTATTGATCTAGTTCCGGGTACTAGACCGATTTCAATGGTACCATGTCGTATGTCAGCTTCAGAGTTGGTAGAGTTGAAGAAGTAATTGAATGACTTGTTGGACAAGAAGTTTGTTAGGCCGAGTGTTTCTCCTTGGGGTGCTCCGGTATTGTTGGTAAAGAAGAAGGACTGAAGTATACGGTTATGCATTGATTATCGACAATTGAACAAGGTGACAATTAAGAACAAGTATCCGCTTCCGAGGATCAATGATTTGATGGACCAATTGGTTCGTGCGTGTATTTTTAGTAAGATTGATTTGAGATCAGGATATCACCAGATTTGTGTGAAAGAAGAGGATATTCAGAAGACGAGTTTTAGGACACGGTAAGGTCATTACGAGTATTATGTGATGCCATTCGAAGTTTCTAATGCGTCGGGTGTGTTTATGGAATACATGAATCATATTTTTCATGAACAGTTGGATCCTTTTGTGGTTGCTTTCATCAACGACATTTTGATTTATTCTAAGTCTCAAGAAGAGCATGAAGATCATTTAAGGATTGTGTTAAAGATTTTGAAAGAGAAGCAATTGTATGCTAAGTTGTCGAAGTGTGAGTTTTGGTTGTCGAAAGTAAGTTTTCTTGGGCATGTTATTTCCGATGGTGGTATTAGTGTTGATCCATCTAAGATTGATGCGGTAATGCAATGGGAAGTTCCTAGATCGGTTACGGAGATTCGAAGCTTTTTAGGCTTGGCGGGTTATTATCGGAGGTTTATTGAAGGATTTTCAAAGTTGGAACTTCCGTTAACGCAATTGACTTGTAAGGGAAAGGCTTTCATTTGGGATATTCACTGTGAGGAGAGTTTCAGGGAACTTAAGAGAAGGTTGACAACGGCTCCGATCTTGATTTTGCCAAATCTGAAGGAACCATTTGTGGGGTTTTGTGATGCTTCATTGTTTGGGTTAGGTGGTGTTTTGATGCAAGATGGAAAAGTTGTAGCTTATGCTTCAAGACAATTGAGAGTGCATGAAAATAATTATCCTACGCATGATTTGGAATTAGCGGCTGTGGTGTTTGTTTTGAAAATTTGGAGGCATTATCTTTATGGTGCAAGATTTGAAGTTTTTAGTGATCACAAGAGTTTAAAGTATTTATTTGATCAAAAGGAATTGAACATGAGACAAAAAAGGTGGTTAGAGACTTTAAAGGATTATGATTTTGGTTTGAATTACCATCCGGGTAAGGCGAATGTAGTGGCCGACGCTTTAAGTCGTAAGTTGTTATATATGTCCGCATTGATGATAAGAGAATGGGAAATTTTGGAGGATTTTAGAGACTTGAGTTTGGTTTGTGAAATGACGTCGAGAAGTGTGAGACTTGGTATGCTACGTGTTACGAATGATTTTCTTGCAACCGTTTGTGAAAAGAAAAAGTTGGATTTGAAGTTTGTTGATTTGATGATGAATGAGAATGAGGATTTCAAGGTTGATGATTTTGGAGTATTGAGATTTCGTAGTCGTATTCGTATTCCCGACGATGTGGAGTTGAAGAAGATTATATTGAAGAAGATGTATCAAGATTTGAAGAAGATCTTTTGGTGGTCCGGATTGAAGAGAGATGTATCTCATTTTGTGTATGCGTGTTTGACTTGTCAGAAGTCTAAGGTGGAACATCAGAAGCCTAGTGGTTTGATGCAACCGTTGGATATTCCGGAATGGAAATGGGATAGTATATCGATGGATTTTGTTACAGGATTAACAAATATGCAAAGAGGTCAAAGTGTTATTTGGATGATAGTTGATAGAATTACTAAATCTGCTCACTTTATTCCGATTGATATTAGTTATCCTTTGGAGAAGTTAGCCGAGATTTATGTTTCAGTGGTTGTGAAGTTGCATGGAGTTCCTAAGAGTATTGTATCGGATAGAGATCCTAGATTTACATCGAGGATTTAGGAGAGTTTGCAAAAGGCTTTGGGTTCTAAGCTAAGATTGAGTTCAACTTACCATCCGCAAACGGACGGACAAACCGAGAGGATAATTCAATCGTTCGAGGATTTGTTACGTGCTTGTGTGCTAGAGCAAGGTGGTGCTTGGGATAGTTATTAGCGTTGATTGAGTTCACCTACAATAACAGTTTTCATTCGAGTATAGGTATGGCACCATTTGAGGCTTTGTATGGTTGGAGATGTCGAACACCTTTGTGTTGGCATGAAACCGGAGAGAGGATGGTAGTTGGACCGGAGATGGTACATCAAACGATGGAAACAGTGAAGTTTATTCGAGAGAAGATGAGAGCTTCTCAAAGTAGAAAAAAGAGTTATCATGACAAGAGAAGGAAGGATCTTGTGTTTCAGGAAGGCGACCATGTGTTTTTGAGAGTTACACCAGTTACGGGTGTGGGTTGTGCTTTGAAGTCGAAGAAGTTGACTTCTCGTTTTATTGGTCCATATCAAATTACTGCACGAGTTGGTGTTGTGGCTTACCGTGTGACGTTGCCTCTGAATCTTTCGAAATTGCATGATGTGTTCCATGTTTCGCAACTACGGAAGTATGTTCAGGATCCGTCACATGTTTATCCTATGGACGAGGTTGAAGTAAGAGACAACCTTACAGTGGAAGCTTTTCCGATTAAGAATTTGGATCGTGAAATCAAGAAGCTAAGGGGCAAGGATATTGCGCTTGTGAAAGTGGCATGGGGAGGCGCTGCGAAAGGCAATATGACTTGGGAATTAGAGAGTGGGATGCGAGAGTCGTATCCAGAGTTGTTTGAATCAGGTAATATTTTCGAGGACAAAAATTTCTAAAGTGGGGGAGAGTTGTAACGCCCCGATTCGATTATTTCCCATTTTGTTGAGTCTTTTATTTAAATTGAATGATAATTGTTTTAATTGTGAAATTAATGTGTTATATTATTTTACCGTTTTGAGAATTTCCGGGTAAAATTAGATTGGAAGGTATTTTAGACATTTACTAATTAATGATAAGTTAGAAATTAGGTTGAATTAGAAATTGTGAGAAAATGATATTTTGTTGAGAAAATAGAAAAAATAGAAATAGAATAGAAAGTTATAAGTTGTGAGAAAAAGAAAGAAAAGAGAAAGATAGAAAGAAATAGAAGAGAAAGAAAAAGAAGAGAAGAGAAAAGAGGAAAAGTTGGAAAATCATCAAGATTGCTCCTAGGAATCGAAACAATCGGGTAAGGGTGTGAAATATCATTATCTTAACCTTGTGTATGATTATATATGTGTTAGAATGATTGGTTTTTTGTGTTGGAAGAGTTTAGAGAATGTTAGGTTTTAGGGTTTTGATGAAAATATAAGAAAATGGTAGATTAATCGGTTAGAACTTATTATAATCGAA
This sequence comes from Lathyrus aphaca, assembly GCA_963966055.1. Lineage (NCBI taxonomy): Eukaryota > Viridiplantae > Streptophyta > Magnoliopsida > Fabales > Fabaceae > Lathyrus > Lathyrus aphaca. The sequence goes on along the minus strand of OZ014519.1, from coordinate 295,436,379 downwards.
GTATGTTGTTGAATATATGTTATTGATCATGTCTATGGGAGTTTATTGGAGTTTTGGGAGTGTTTGTGAGGACTGTTGTGCAACTGAGATGTTCTGAAATCGCAGCTTTCGCTCAGCGAGCAATCCCTCGCTCAACGAGCTTTCCAGAGATTTCCTCGCTCAGCGAGCGAGCAGGTCGCTCAACGAGCCTGGGAGTTTTGGGTTTGGTGTTTCCTTTGGTTTATAACTTGAGTTTTGGTTATCAGTTTTTAGTGTTCTTTATATCGTTCTAAAAACGTGTAGAAATTATTGATGCTAAAATATGTAATTTTTAGCCGACTTTTGCCCGACTTTTCCGATAAAACGTAATTAAGTTAATTATGGAATTGTGGGATTGATTAGGAGATTGTGGTCGTTTGGCAAATGAATGCATTGCTTGAGTGAATATGAATGCATGTTGATGTGAATGAATTCGTTGCCGTTTGGCAAAAATAATACGAACGTATGTGGTTTATTTGTGATTGTATGAGATGAATGCATAATTATGTTGTGTGTCATTTTTCATGTGAAGCATAATGTATGCATTCTTGTGTTGTGGGATTCTTTGTGAATTCGTTGTAACATCGTGTGCCCATGTGGGGTGTGAGCGTTGATTACAACATGATTGTGTGCCCGTGTGGGGTGTGAGCAATCGGATTGTGTGCCCGTGTGTGGTGTGAGCAATCCATAAACATTGTGTGTCCGTGTGGGGTGTGAGCAATGGGTGATTTATTCACAAATGATTGTGTGCCCGTGTGGGGTGTGAGCAATCGGATTGTGTGCCCGTGTGGAGTGTGAGAAATCCATAAACATTGTGTGCCCATGTGGGGTGTGAGCAATGGGTGAACATCGTATGCCCGACAGGGAGTTACTTCAGGTAACGAGCGATAGTTCGAATAGTTCCTGAGTGAACTTAAGATGATTGAGTCGGTACCGCATTTGCATCTGCATAGAGTCCTGAGTCGGTCTCTATGATTTTCATTTATCATCTTTAATTGATGTTGGTGAATAAACATGAATAATGCATGTTTATGTGGAATGATTGGTATTGGTGGATAAAATGAATAGATATATGTTTATGTGAATTGTGCATAACGAATGTGCTAGTTTGAATATATATATATATATATATATATATATATATATATATATATATATATATATATATATATATATATATACGTTGTGATGTATATGTGTGATGAGAAATGAATTGTGGTTGAGAAATGTATATGTGTATTTTTATGTTGAGATATATAATTATATGCATTGTTATTATGATAATATTTCTCACCCTTCTGCTATTTTATGATGCTCTTTGAGGCATTGCAGAGTAGCTTGCTGGATGTCTTTTGTGAAGCTTGTCTTCATTCTTTTGTCGACCGGCTCTGATATGTAGCACCGGGTAGCTAGGGTCGGCTTGATGCCTTTTGTGATACAATTTGTATATGTATTTTGGTGATGAATGTTTATGTAAACATGAAATATTTGGTGAATCAAACTTGATGATATATATAAGTATATAAGTTTGATGTTGTTAAATGTTTAGTTTCAGCTGTTATTACAATCTTTTGAATACGGGTGTAAGGATGAAATCCTTCTGTTACAAGTTACCTCGTTTGTTGCATATCTTTGAATGAGCAGGTGTTGTATGTTTTAATTTCATGTATAATGTGTCATGCCTCTTTTAAACCATGTTTTAATTATACTCTGATGAAATTTTTAATATGTGCCTAAATGATTTAATTGATTATTTGGGGTATAGAAAGGGGTTGTTACAGCTTTTACATTAATGCATTGTGTGTGTTTGTCTTGAATTAATCCATTCGTTTCACTAAATTTAAAATATGCTTCTTACTTCTCTTTTGTGATATCCAACTCTCGATAAAGATGTAAGCCTTTACAGGGAGGATGACGAAAACAATACTATAATCTTATGCAGTATGCTTTTGAATAGTCTATGCTGACGATGTACAAGCATTGTTTCAATTCCTAAACAGTGGAGATATAAGGAAGTTAATCCCTAGTCAACCCTTTTGAGCCTATGAAGTAGGAGTTTTTTTTCTCTCTCACACAAATTAAAACCCTTAATCATAACCTGGGGCAGGGTAGTTCCTCGGTTAACTCCATTATGCCAGTTGTCCTTCTTGTACACAACTAATGATGGTTCCCTGTAATCACTAAGTTCGACAGTCAATATCTAGCAAACGAAAAGCTTACTAAGTCAAAACCTATGAAGGAAACTTAGTAAAAATTGAGACGTCCCGCTGACTGTAATCTTGAAACAAACAGTTCAGGAAAAAGGAAGGGATAACAAATTCAAAAGAAAAAGAGGTCACTACAAATCCTCGACAAAAAAAAAAGATGACTGGTTTTTCAAATAAATTGTTGTCAATGTTACAATTCCAAACTCTTTTGGAACCTCAATGCATAAGTTAACTGAACATAGGATTGGAGAACATCACGGAGAATGGGTTGGGTACAAATAAAATTTGAGCCTTTATCCTTTGTTTCTTAAATCATTAATCGGGCCACGTTATAACCCTTTAAAAGCCCTAACTGAAGCATGGTTAGTTCAAAAGCATACTGCCACAAAAAAGGTATCCTGACTCCTTTAGGGCTTATTATAAATCTTGAGTTAATATCACAGTTTTCATAAACATTGTTTTACTAAAATAACTCTTTTTAAAAACTTCAAGATAGACATAAGCATTGCATTTTGAATATCATTGTTTGCATATAACTAAGTGTTTGACAAATGAGAAACTTACATGATGAATTTTCAATAAACCAAAGTCCTCCTGATGGACAAAGTTGCTTCCTGGATCAAAGACAATGTACACAAGGGGCATAGTCACTATCTCCCAATCAAGGGGGCATGCCATGTTACTGTCCAATTCATTTGGGGAAATCAAGTCAAGATTCAACTATGCTTAAGTAGCAAGGGGAAGGTCTCCTCATCTATCTGAATTACCAAAGGTAACATTACAGAGTTCACGATGCTAGGGGCATATTATTGTGGGGCATTCTTCTTATTTCTCTTGAGGTAGCTCCTTTCAGATACTTCCACTATGGGAAAAATCATCCTCAACTAAGGGGCAACGCTCTCTTTCCAAATCTAATACCCGGAGCGTATATGGTCCACCACAGTCTGTAAATCACGTTCCTCTCATTATATTGTTTTGATATTGGATTCTCAGCAGAAGCCGTTGTGGAAATTAACTGGCTACGCCAGTCATATCAGATGGTGTCAGTATCATGTCTTTGGATCCAACCATGAGAATTTCTAGGAAATTATTCGGGAAAGTTAAGAACCTCAGAAGCTCTAAATCTAATTGGTCATACACTTTCAAAGTTGAAACGATTCTGTTTTCGAGTTCAGGTTTACTTTTCCCTCTTTATTCAAGTAAGAAATATTTTCTGAATTCAGGTTTACTTTCCCCTTTTACTAAAGCGAGAAACGTCTGTTGATCACGTTAGAATTCATATATGCTTTTAAATATGATTAATGTTTACCAGAAATGCATAAAATACGATAATAGCATTTACTAAGGACGATTGGAGATAAGAATCCTCAATAAAGTTCAAATACAATGGATCTTTGCCTGTTCATCCCCACAAAGTAATCCTTATCTTGTACTTCCAACTTTATGAAGTCTTCAAATAGTTTCATTTCAAATACAATATATCCTCCGAAGAATTGATACTTGACCGGATAAATATCCCAGAGCAATGTCCATCTCTTTTATCCTTAGTCAGGATATTCAGGAATTTAATCCTTCAATAAGAAGTATGACGAACGCAAACGGGAGATTCTAATTCCAAAACAAGACAGGAAAGAAGTCTTCATATTCCTCAGCAACGAATCGAGATTTATTTTCCCCAGCCAGTAGTGGTTCTACGAAGCTACTCATGCGCTTCAACTACATAATTCATACATACATCATCATATCATATCATTTCATATCATATCATACGCATACAACATTCTCATGAGATGTTATCTTGCAAAGTGTTATACACATCATGATATTTGCATAGGACTAACCTTGTTTTTCAGGTTAATTCCCCAACAGACGAACGTCATCAACAATACCTTGGGCTGCTTTATCCTCCCAAAAGCTATATCACAATACCTTGGGCTGCTTTATCCTCCTAAAAGCTATATTACAATACCTTGGGCTGCTTTATCCTCCCAAAAGCTATATCACAATACCTTGGGTTGTTTTATCTTCCCAAAAGCTATATCACAATACCTTGGGCTGTTTTATCTTCCCAAAAGCTATATCACAATACCTTGGGTTATTGTATCTTCCCAAAAGATATATCACAATACCTTGGGTTGTTTTATCTTCCCAAAAGCTATATCACAATACCTTGGGCTTCTTTATCCTCCCAAAATCTATATCACAATACCTTGGGCTGATTTATCCTCCCAAAAGCTATATCACAATACCTTGGGTTGCTTTATCCTCCGAAACGCTATATCACAATACCTTGGGATGCTTTATCCTCCCAAAAGCTATATCACAATACCTTGGGCTGCTATATTCCCCCAAAAGCTATATCACAATATCCTGGGCTTCTATAAACCCCTAGGATAATCTTGGACTGCTATATCCCCCAAGATTGCATCAATCTACTCTTTGGACAATTTTATCCTCCAAGAAGTATATCTGAAGAACTTTTTCTCTGAATGGCATCTTTAAGCCCATTCAAGCAATACAACCAACCAACAGTGTTACCCTACGCACCGGCGAGTGCAAATTTTTGGGTTTGTGTGTTCCATCCCTTCAGCTTTCAAGTCACGAATGGCGTGCATGCCAATCTAAATCCTCAGGTTTCAGAAAATTGAACAGGGGAAGCTTTTGTACCCCAAAATTTTCCCTCCCACAATTAAGGCAATGTATCTCAAGATTTCTCAAGGTTCACAAGTGTAACACGGTGGGAGAACTGACTTTCTATAAATGTTGCGGATAGCAAGAGTCGCCATCGACTTTTATTTTATCCATAAGGAATGGACATAAAAGAACAGGAAAGACCATTTTAAAAGACTTGGGTTCGGGGGTAGGTTATATAAAGGGAAGGTGTTAGCACCCTTTATATCCATGGTTATCCATGGGCTCTTAGTTACTTAGCTCACTTAATTTGTTTTGAAAAAGTGAAATGTGTGATTAGAAAATTTTCTAAGTACTTTGTAATGATCCTCGTATGGATGTATACAAAGCCTTTTTTGAAAATGTTTGAAAATAGTGAGGAGTGAAAAGTATTTTCTTTTGAAGTGTAAGCAAGTAACTATGAGGTACCTACCCTAGACTAAGTTATTCATGTTCTTATATGTCCTTTCAAGGGTAAGATTATCCCAATTATTAAGGAATAGGTAGTCATTACCTTTTATTTTATTAAGGGACGGGCGTAGGGTCATCGTACGGTCAACGAAGGCAACTGTAGGGTGTCTTTAGCAATTGGGAGGGACTATCATCTTTTAAACCGAAGGAACAAAACCATTCTAGGCAACACCGTAAGCAATATCATAGGGACTTGATATTTTAATCGAGGGGAGGGACAAGATGATTTAAATTGTAGGGTTTTGCTTAAGACACCCCACTTTCGAGGAACTTGACCGTTAAAAAGGCAACTTTAAGAGGAATACCCTAGGAGGTGCAGACAGCGATCATGGATCGACTTACGTGTGTGAATATTTATTTCAGATATTTATTCTTTTTATTTAAATTATCTAAATCCGATTATTTTCAAATTATGTTTTTGCACTCCCTACTTACTAACCATGCAAATAAAATAAATAAATAAATAAATAAATGCAAGAATTAAAACCCTACGCTATTACATGGCCTCAGGACAAATACAAAATAATCGAGCGAAAAATAAATTACAACATACATAATCCTATACATTTTTTTCTAATAATTTATAATAAATCAAATAAAAGCATAACAATTAAATAAATTAACTAAAAGCAAAATAAAAAATAAAAATAAATTAGGGTTAACATTAAATTTTAATTAAGAGAATTAAGGTTGATTTTAGAAAATTAGGGTTAAAAATAAATGTTAGGGTTTTTAAATGAAATTTAGATTTTTTATAAGAAAATAAGGCTTAATTACTAATTATTGTTAATTTACAAATTATATAAAAAAAATTTACATTAAAGGAAAATAAAACTCTTCTTATTTTTTGAGAAATATTTACAAGTATTTCAATTATTGGTTAAATTTTAATTAATTTAAAAAAAATTAAAGGTTAATTATATACAAAAAAAAAGAGTTTGTTGATTAAATTAAAATATTTAACTAACTTTTAAAAAAGAAATTTAAAAACATAAATTAGAGAAAATAATAGTTTTAAAAAAAAAATCTAATAAGTTAATTAAAATTAAATTAATAGTGAAAAGAAATAGATAAAATAACAAAAAATGCAAAAAATACCAAAATACATGGGGTGGGATTTGAACCCACGCCCTTGACTTTCCAAGCTTTGGTCCAACATCCTTACCACCAGGCCAAGCGCGCCAGCTGGTTGATACCTGGAAAAGATGAATAAAATATTAGGTTTGTGAAATAAACCAAATAATAAAAAAAGAAGAAGAAGGAACCTGGAATCGAACCCAGGTTCTTGCCCTCAATACGCGCGAGACTTAGCCGCTGGACTAGCAGGCACTAGTGATAACAAAACAGAAACAAAATAATGAAATAAAAGACTTATATTTGAAATTCAGATTGGCACCATTCTGATCATCTTCTTCCTTCTGACCTGCGAAATTTCCTACGCGTTCTTCAACGACTATGAAACCTGTAATAATTCTTAAAATTGAACATACAAATACAATCCCCATATCATTTGTAGTTAGATTACGATGTCATATTTCATTTATATAGGTTTAATCGTGAAGCCCTAATCATGGAGTCGAAACCCTAACAATGGTAGATTTCATATTTTGCCATGAAGCTTCCAAATAACCACCTAGAAACCATCCTTACAATGAAATAAACACAAAACAATCATTAATTTTAGGTTATTACAAGCAAACATATGAGAATCGAAAAAAATAAAATTGAAGGAAAACGCATTCGGTTATGATCATAGGGCATGCGTTAGATGATAATGATGATGGGAACATGTTATGGAAGCATTTGAGGTTCATTTGGAACCTTAAAATTGCTTGTAAGAGGCCCCAAGATGGAAATCCGAATTTGACTTTTCTTGTAAAATTTGAAAGTTGAAGGTTGTTCTTGGCTGCTGCAAATTCGTGCCTCTTGTGTTCTTTAAGATTGTATAAATGTGGTGAGTGGAATTAGGTCAACTCTTGGGCCTTGTCTTTGTGAATTTGGATTGCTTCATTGTGAAGAAATCTCACTTCCAATTGTCAAAAAAATCAAATATTTTCTTACCAATCAAGCCTTGTACGAATTTTGATCATCTCCAATCACTTTAAATGAAATATATTTGCTTCTAGAACCAATATTTGATCTAAAAATTGACTTTTTATATTATGTTTTATTTTTATTTAAATTGAATTTTAACAAATAAAATCCAAATAAATAAAAATTAAATTATAAAAATCAGATGGATTGATTATTGGGTCATGCAAAGTTTTAACTTTGAGATTGGGTTGCAATTTAGTGGGTCCATTTGGAAAAGTTTGAAGTTTAGACCTTATTTGCTTCATACACCCCTTGAAATTTTCCCAACTTTGACAAGGCACAACTCCCTCAATTATAAAGATATGAGAGTTATCTTAGACTTTCTAAAAAGCTTAGAGAGTTCTCTAACAAACAACTTTGGCCTCGTGTCCATATTTGTAGGTGTTTAGAATTGGCAGAATTTTTGACCAACAAGAAGTGTTGAATTTAGTTCATGATGTCACATCAGATGTTGTGACATTATCAAACAGAGTATAAGTAAATGAACTTAATTCAGGATGTCACACCAGATGTTGTGACGTTGTATCAGTTAATGAAGTAAGTTCAGCTTACAGGATGTCACACCAGATGTTGTGACATTGTATCAGTAAATGAAGTAAGTTCAGTTTTCAGGATGTCACACCAGATGTTGTGACATCTCAAACCTGCTACCAAAATTAATTAATGATTAACAAAACTGAGTAAATTCAGGGAAGTTATCTGGAATTAATTATGGATGGATAAAACAGAAGAAGGCGCATCTGTAGGGAGATTTGTTATGTGACTTCATCATAATCAGAAGAACTGAATCACCTAGAATCTAGGAAGTAACAAACCCTAATTCAAGGTGATGGCAACATGTGTATCAGGATTGGATAAACCTACAGAAAGCCCAAAATCCAAACACCTATTTAAGCAACAGAAACTCTCAGAATAGAGTACGAAATTAAGAAGACCAAATAGGGTGTTTTGTGTTTTAATAGCAGGTTGTTTTATGTGTACCACTTTATGAGCTTTTAAGCAAAAGTGTATTTGTGTCTTGATTGAAACTGTGAAGTAAGATCAAGCTGTTTTGTTTGAAGTATGACTTCAATTTTATTAAACTTGTAAACATATCACTGTGTGATTGAGGGGGAGTGAGTTGGTACTCATATCTAAGTTGTGTCTTAGGTAGAAATTGCATTGGGTAGATATTAAGTGAAAGATTAAACTGAGTGGTTTAAGTCTAGAATTAATATTACTTATATTGGATTTCCTTCCTGGCTTGGTAGCCCCCAGATGTAAGTGTGGTTATACACTGAACTGGGTTAACAAATCCCTGTGTTGTTTAATTTTCCTGCACTTTAAGTTTTGGTCAAGTTGTCAAGTGTTTAAACATCTCATTCGACATCACGTACCTGATCACAGAATTTCAATTGGCATCAGAGCAGGCACCCTGCCTGTTTAACTGGGAGAGATCTAGGGACTGCAAATTCTGGAAACATGGACAGAGATGTAGGATCTGTAAACAGACCACCTATATTGGATGGATCTAATTATGACTAATGGAAGCCAAGAATGGTAGCATTCTTAAGATCACTTGACAATAGGGCCTGGAAAGCAGTCAACAATGGATGGGAGCACCCTGTCCAAGATAACAAAGATGGAGCAAAAGTGTTGAAACCTGAAGAAGAATGGAGTAAGGAGGAAGAAGATTCAGCACTTGGCAATTACAAGGCCTTAAATGCTTTATTCAATGGCATTGATAGGAACATCTTCAGACTTGTGCATCATTGTGAGCTGGCCAAAGATGTTTGGGACACTCTCAAAACAACTCATGAAGGAACATCAAAGGTAAAGATGTCAAGACTTCAACTTCTCACCACCAAGTTTGAAAACTTGAGAATGAAGGAAGATGAGACAATTCATGAGTTCTACATGAACATCTTAGAAATAGCCAATACTTCTGGTGCTTTGGGAGAAAATATGACTGATGAAAAGCTTGTAAGAAAGATTCTAAGATCTTTGCCAAAAAGATTTGACATGAAGGTCACAACAATAGAAGAAGCTCAAGACATATGCACAATGAAGGTTGAAGAACTCAATGGTTCCCTGCAAACATTTGAGATGGGAATGAATGACACAATTGTAAAGAAGAACAAAAGTATAGCCTTGGTGTCAAATACTGATAAAGAAGAAGAAATCAATGAAGCAGAACCTGAAGAAAATTTATCAGAAACCATTGCTATGCTTGGAAGACAATTCAAAAAGATTCTCAGAAAGATGGAAGACAAGTCCAGACCAAGTGGAAGATACTCAAACTCTTCTGAGAATAAAAGACCTTATGATGCTAATAGAAGGTCAAATTACGATGAAAAGATCAATCAAGAAAAAGGGATTAAATGCCATGGATGTGAAGGATATGGACACATCAGAAATGAATGTCCTACCTATTTAAAAAGGCAGAAGAAAGGTCTCTCTGTAACCTAGTCTGATGAAGACTCGGGATGTGATTCAGAAGAAGAATCAGCTAAGCATATCACTGCTCTAGCTGGATTATGTGAATCTGAAAGTGAATCCAGTGATGAGGAGCTTACTTTTGAAGAGCTTGAGCAATCATACAAAGAACTGATTAAAAGGAGCACTGAAATATGCATGGAGAGTATAAAGCAGAAGAAGCAGATTGAGGCACTAAAGGATGAAAAAACAAGTGATCTAGAGATCATTGACACCTTGAAAAGTGAAATAAGCCTTCTCAACTCCAAGTTAGAGCATATGTCCAAATCTGTTAGAATGCTGAACAGTAGCTCAAACACACTGGATGTTATTCTCAACAACAATAAGCATTCAGGGGATAGAAGTGGACTGGGATTTAACAAAGTTCATAAGGTTGAAGCTAGCACCAGCAAAACTACTTCAAATTCCATACAGTCAAACAAGATGTCCCAACAGATGCTTCAACATCATGAAAAGAACACAAAGTCAAACATAATGTTCCAACAGATGTCTCAACATCATGAAAAGAACATAATGAAGAAGAAGTATCAAAGATGGAGATGTCATCATTGTGGAAGGTTTGGACACATCAAACCTCATTGCTACAAGTTGCATGGATATCCAAATCAGATGTATCAGCAACCTCCTAAGCAGAAGATAGAGGTTACCAAGAAAGTACTGCATAGATATCAGCAACTCCCTAAGCAGAAGACAGATGCCATCAAGAAAGTATGGATACCTAAAGCTAATCTTCATGCTGATCAAAGCTACATGCCCAAGAACAAGTTCAACAAACAACCATGGAGCTCTACTAATGGACACTACACAGGGCAGAGGCATCAAAAGAAACCTCAATACAAATGGTCAAAGAAGGGTGTTGCATATATAGCTCATACATCTCTAAGAGTATCAACTAAAGAAGACTGGTACTTTGACAATGGATGTTCAAGACACATGACTGGATTGAAGAATCTGCTAGTAGACTTAAAGTCATATTCATCCAGATATGTAACCTTTGGAGATGGAGCTAAAGGAGAAATCAAGGGAGTTGGGACCTTGGACTGTCCAGATGTACCAAGACTAGATGATGTGCTGCTGGTAAAAGGATTGACTACTAACTTGATCAGCATAAGTCAATTATGTGATCAAGGTTACAGTGTAAACTTTACCAAAACTGAATGCATAGTGTCTAATAAAGAACAAAAGGTTGTCATGAGAGGAGCCAGATCTAAAGACAACTGTTATATGTGGGAACCTCAAGACTTCAGTCTCACTTCAACTTGCTCTTTATCCAAAGAAGAAGAAGTGAAACTATTGCACCAAAGACTGGGTCATCTTCATTTCAGAGGCATAAAGAAAATCATATCTATGGAAGCTGTGAGAGGTATTCCTAAACTGAAGATTGATGATGGCAAAATATGTGGTGAATGTCAAATATGCAAGCAAACCAAGATGTCCCATCCAAAGCTCCAACATCTGACAACATCCAAAGTTTTGGAATTATTGCATATGGATCTTATGGGACCTATGTAGGTTGAGAGCCTTGGTGGTAAGAGGTATGCCTATGTGGTGGTCGATGACTTTTCAAGGTATACATGGATAAATTTTATCAAAGAAAAGTCTGATGTATTTGATGTATTCAAAGATTTATGCCAAAGAATACAAAGAGAAAAAGCCAGCTGTGTGGTCAGAATAAGAAGTGACCATGGAAAGGAGTTTGAGAACCAAAAATTCTTAGATTTCTGTTCTTCAGAAGGAATAAATCATGAATACTCTTCACCAATCACTCCTCAACAGAATGGGATTGTTGAGAGGAAGAATAGAACTATCCAAGAATCGGCAAGAGCTATGATCCATGCTAAAAAGTTACCATTGTACTTCTGGGCTGAAGCTATGAACACAGCTTGTTACATTCATAATAGAGTCACTCTAAGGAAAGGAACCTTGTCCACAATCTATGAAGTATGGAAGGGCAGAAAACCCACAGTTAAGTACTTCCATGTGTTTGGAAGTAATTGTTATATTCTGGCTGATAGGGAGCAAAGAAGAAAAATGGATCCTAAAAGTGATGAAGGGATTTTCCTTGGATACTCTATAAACAGCAGAGCATATAGAGTATTTAACTCTAGAACCAAGGTTATCATGGAGTCCATATATGTAATAATTGATGATGTCCCTGCAGATGTTACAGAAGATGTTGGAACATCTGCTGACAGCCAAACTGAAGCTGAAGAAAAGAGTGATCATCCTGACTTCACTCAAACTGATGCAAGGACAGAACAATCCAGCAAACCTCCCTCCATCAGAATCCAGAAGGATCATCCCAAAGATTTGATAATTGGGGATCCCAACAGAGATGTAAGCACTAGATCAAGAGAGGTGATTTCAGGTTCCTGTTTTGTCTCAAAAATAGAACCTAAAAACATCAAGGAAGCTCTTACTGATGAGTACTGGATTTGTGCTATGCAAGATGAATTAGGTCAATTCACAAGGAATGAAGTGTGGGATCTTGTTCCTAGACCTGATGACATAAATGTGATTGGCACTAAATGGGTGTATAAGAACAAGTCAAATGAGCAGGGAGTTGTTACAAAGAACAAAGCTAGACTTGTAGCTCAAGGATACACACAAATTGAGGGAGTAGACTTTGATGAAACCTTTGCACCAGTAGCAAGGCTTGAATCAATCAGACTACTTTTAGGAATTGCTTGTATCTTGAAGTTCAAGCTATTTCAAATGGATGTGAAAAGTGCCTTTCTAAATGGATATCTTAATGAAGAGGTATATGTAGAACAGCCTAAGGGATTTGTTGATCCAAGCTGTCCAAATCATGTGTACAAACTAAGGAAGGCTCTTTATGGACTGAAGCAAGCTCCAAGAGCATGGTATAAAAGGCTGACTACTTTTCTTATCAAGCAAGGGTACAGGAAAGGTAGAATAGACAAAACCTTGTTTGTTAAAGATGAAGAAGGAAATGTCATGATTGCTCAAATATATGTAGATGACATTGTTTTTGGTGGGATGTCAGACAGGATGGTTAAACATTTTGTCACTCAAATGGAATCTGAATTTGAGATGAGCCTAGTAGGAGAATTAACCTACTTTCTTGGACTGCAAATAAAGCAAATGGAGGACTCCATGTTCATTTCCCAAAGCAAGTATGCTAAGAACATTGTCAAGAAATTTGGGATGGACAATGCTACTCATAAGAGAACTCCTTCCCCCACACACTTAAAGCTGACTAAAGATGACAAGGGTGAGAATGTAGACCAAAGCCTATACAGAAGTATGATTGGAAGCTTATTATATCTGACTGCTAGCAGACCAGACATAGACTTTGCAGTAGGTGTATGTGCAAGATATCAAACTGATCCAAAAGTTAGTCATCTAAACCAAGTCAAGAGAATTCTGAAATATGTCAATGGTACTTGTGACTATGGCATAATGTACTTTCATGGATGCAAACCAATTCTCACTGGCTTCTGTGATGCTGATTGGGCTGGAAGTGCTGATGACAGAAAAAGCACATCAGGAGGATGCTTCTTTCTAGGAAACAATTTGATTTCTTAGTTCAGTAAGAAACAAAATTGTGTATCCTTATCTACTGCTGAAGCTGAATATATTGCAGCTTGAAGCAGTTGTTCACAGTTGGTTTGGATGAAGCAAATGCTCACAGAGTACAATGTCCCACAAGATGTCATGACATTGTACTGTGACAACTTAAGTGCTATTAACATATCAAAGAATCCTATCCAACATAGCAGGACCAAGCATATTGATATCAGGCATCATTTCATCAGAGATCTTGTGGAAGAGAAAGTGATCTCATTGGAACATGTAGCTACAAATATGCAATTGGCTGATATATTTACTAAAGCTTTGGATGCTACCCAATTTGAAAACCTAAGGGGTAAATTGGGAATCTGTTTATGTGAAATATAGCAGTTATGGAGATGTGCCAACATGTCATATGACATCGTGTGGCATGATCACCAGATGGAAACACCAGTCTGGTCAAAGACTCTGGGTATTCCACTCCTAAAATTTCTCCAAGTAACGGCTACTTATAAAAATATCAGCTTGTTCTCATCTATTCATCTTCTCATCATCCTCTCCAAACGAATTGCATTCTCTAACTGATTTTCAGAACTCATCAAAATCATTCAAACCTAAACTCTTCATCCACCACTTTCGAAAATGTCTCAACATCAAAACCCTAACCTCTCTGAAGAAATTCTCAACCAAGAAGATGTGGTTCATGAAACCCCCATCTCTGTGGTACCTATGGATTCAACTCCAATAGACGAAATCAGAGGAAGTGTTCCTCTTGCTCAAAAGCCAAGAACCCCTATTGTGAGAAGGGCAAAGGAACCTATCTTTAGCAAAGTCAAAGGAATGCCTTCATCCTCAAACACCACTCCAAAAGCCTCTGAATATGTGGATGATTCTATAAAGGAACTTGTGAACAGGATTTTGTCTGAGCAAAGAGTTGTGAGTGGCATATCTATCCCTCTGAACACCATGCCAGCTCCACAAGAAGAACAACAAAATCAGGCTGAAGAGGACACTCCTGCTCAACAGGATGTCCCAATAGATGTTGAAACATCTGAGGACCAGCAAAAGGCCTCCACTGATGATGCTAATGAAACATCTGAGGACCAGCAAAAGGCCTCCACTGATGGTGATGATGAAACATATGAGGACCAGCACAAGGTCTCCTCTAAAGATCAAGCCTCTGTTGATCCACCTGCTGAAGAGGAGACTGCTCAACCTCCTCCTGTTGTAAACATATAGCATGATTCTGATACAGAAATCATTGCTTCTGTAAACCCTAGCATAGCCAAAAGGCTTAGGACTAGGAAGGAAAAGAAGACTGCAGGACATGAAACTCCTGAGAAGAAGCAACCTACACCAAAGAAGGATAAAGTTAAAGTTGCTTTTGGTCCTACCAAATAATGGATCAAGGTGAATACACAGAAGAGGAAAGCTGTCACCCCTCCAGATTCAGATGTTGAAGAGGATGTCCCAACATCCCCACCAAAGAGAAACCAGCACCCTCAAGGTCCTCCTCTGCTGTTCCAGAAGCTCCTCTGGACAACATTTCTTTCCATCATGTGTCAAGTGTGAGCAGATGGAAATTTGTCTATCAAAGAAGGGTAGCACTTGAAAGAGAGCTGAGCAGTAATGCACTTGAGTGCACAGAGGTAATTGATATCATCTCTTATACTGGCTTATTCAAAACAGTGTCAAACTTCTCTCCTTGCTATGAGCTTCTAGTCAAGGAATTTATTGTCAACCTTCAAGAAGACTGTGCTGATGGTAAGTCAGCTGACTTCAGAAAGGTGTATGTAAGAGGGAGATGTGTGGAATTCTCTCCTAGGGTTATCAACCATTATCTAGGAAGAGAATCTGATGGATCTAATGAGCTGGGAAAAACAGATAACCAGGTGTGCAAGGTCATCACTGCCAATCAGGTCAAGACTTGGCTAGTTAAAGGGAAACTTTCTGTTAGCTTGCTAACAAGAAAGTATGCAATGCTGCATAGGATTGGCACTGCAAACTGGGTCCCTACCAACCATACCTCCTCAATAGCAACTGGTTTGGGCAGGTTCATATCTGTTGTGGGCACCCAAACAAAGTTGGATTTTGGGGCCTATATTTTTTATCAGACATTGAAGCATGCTGGAACTTCTGCAACAAAGCTGCCTATTGCCTTCCCTTCTTTGCTGTGTGGAATAATTCTTAGCCAGTATCCAGGTATCCTCACTAAGAAGGATTCAATCTGCAAAAGAGAGAGTCCCCTGGCCTTCCACTACAAGCTGTTCTTAAGTCATCATGCAGCTGATGTTAAAGCTCCCTCTGGGACATCTGCTGGATCTTCAAAGGCAAAGACTCTAATCTCCAAAGCTGCTTTGATTGCTGAGCTGAAGAATACATGCAAAGAACTGGATGCCAGGAAGCAGAAGCTTAAGGAGATTATCCAAAGGCTGGAGATTGAAGAGAGTGCTCAGAAAGCCGCTGCTTCTGATGAAGAAACTGAAGAAGAGGAAGAGACTGAATATGAGGATTCTGAGTGAAACATGTATGTGAGGAATATGTAATGTCTGCTTCAGCATTGTATTTTGATTTTGTAATTCTCTCTGTCACTGTAAAATTTGGCCCCAATTTATGTCTAACAAGGGGGATAAGAAGAGAACTGAACAACAACAATGTATGATGCAGCTTACTGATTAATGAAAAATGAATTTTGTTTGCTTCTGAACTAAAGATGTGTTTTTAATGAAAATTTTTTGTTGCAACAAGTCTGAACACATGTAGGTTTGAGGGGGAGTAAACTCACATATGTCTCAACAGAAAAGAATTGTTATACTCTGATAAAAGAAACTCTGCTACACTCTGATAAACCAGAAAAGTATGTTAGCCAAAAATTAGCCAAAGGGGGAGTTTGTAGATGTTTAGAATTGGCAGAATGTTTGACCAACAAGAAGTGTTGAATTTAGTTCAAGATGTCACATCAGATGTTGTGACATTATCAAACAGAGTATAAGTAAATGAACTTAATTTAGGATGTCACACCAGATGTTGTGACATTATATCAGTTAATGAAGTAAGTTCAGCTTACAGGATGTCACACCAGATGTTGTGACATTGTATCTGTAAATGAAGTAAGTTCAGTTTTCAGGATGTCACACCAGATGTTGTGACATCTCAAACCTGCTACCATAATTAATTAATGATTAACAGAACTGAGTAAATTCAGGGAAGTTATCTGGAATTAATTATGGATGGATAAAACAGAAGAAGGCGCATCTGTAGGGAGATTTGTTATGTGACTTCAGCATAATCAGAAGAGCTGAATCACCTAGAATCTAGGAAGTAACAAACCCTAATTCAAGGTGATGGCAGCATGCGTATCAGGATTGGATAAACCTACAGAAAGCCCAAAATCCAAACACCTATTTAAGCAACAGAAACTCTCAGAATAGAGTACGAAATTAAGAAGACCAAATAGGGTGTTTTGTGTTTTAATAGCAGGTTGTTTTATGTGTACCACTTTATGAGCTTTTAAGCAAAAGTGTATTTGTGTCTTGATTGAAACTGTGAAGTAAGATCAAGCTGTTTTGTTTGAAGTATGACTTCAATTTTATTAAACTTGTAAACATATCACTGTGTGATTGAGGGGGAGTGAGTTGGTACTCATATCTAAGTTGTGTCTTAGGTAGAAATTGCATTGGGTAGATATTAAGTGAAAGATTAAACTGAGTGGTTTAAGTCTAGAATTAATATTACTTATATTGGATTTCCTTCCTGGCTTGGTAGCCCCCAGATGTAAGTGTGGTTATACACTGAACTGGGTTAACAAATCCCTGTGTTGTTTAATTTTCCTGCACTTTAAGTTTTGGTCAAGTTGTCAAGTGTTTAAACATCTCATTCGACATCACGTACCTGATCACAGATATTCAATATCTTTTACCATTTTAAAATTATGCTCTTTGGAAGGCGTTGACTTTTTGTTGACTTTTGAAAGTACCTATAATGTCTTAGCCCATACCTTCCAAATGAAGCATTTTTAGGCTTGGCTTGTGAGACACAAAGTTGTAGAGAATTCAATTTCCTTCAAAATGAGCTTTGGATGGGAAATTTTTGATGAAGTATGTGAAAGTTATGACTGGTCAAAGTTTAGTTGACTTTTCCTATGAAAACCCTAATTTAGAAACTCATGATTCTTGATAATCTAAACTTTCCTTGATGAATCATGATAAACCCTTGATCAAATGATTAATTTTACCTCATAATCTTGATGTTGGAAAACAATCTTGAAGTTTGACTTTAATTTGACCACAGTTGACCTTAGTTTGACTTTTTAATCAACCTGACTGATTTTTGAATATCTGATCATCTGACTGGTCAAACTTATTGGGAAAGCTCTGAAACTTGACATGGGGATTCTTGAAGACATGTGGGATGTTATGAAGCTTACTTGAGGCCTTAGAAGTCCATTTAGCTTAGAGAAACTCAAAACCCTAGTTTTGGATCCATTGTGAACTTTGTGAACCTTGTGAACCTTGAGAGAACTCTTGGGACACATTGCTTTAACTTTGGGAGGGAAAATTTTGGGGTACAACAACAAGGTTCACAATTGGTCAAGAGGATTGAAGGTTTCATTAGAGTATGCCTCCTCCTGAACAATGGATCCAGAACTAGGGTTTTGAACTTCACCAAGCTAAATGGACTTCCAAGGCCTCAAGTGAGCTTCATAACATCCCACATGTCTTTAAGAATCCCCATGTCAAGTTTCAGAGCTTTCCCAATATTGACCAGTCAAATGTTCAAGTATCCAAAAATTAGTTAACTTGCTAAAAAAGTCAAACTAAGGTCAACTGTGGTCAACTTAAAGTTAAACTTCAAGATTTTTTGTCAATATCATGATTATGAGGTAAAATTCATAATTTGATCAAGGGTTGATCATGATTCATCAAGAAAATCTCAGATCATCAAGAATCAAGAAGTTTCTAAATTAGGGTTTCATAGTAAAA
Organism: Lathyrus aphaca; assembly: GCA_963966055.1. Classification (NCBI taxonomy): domain Eukaryota; kingdom Viridiplantae; phylum Streptophyta; class Magnoliopsida; order Fabales; family Fabaceae; genus Lathyrus; species Lathyrus aphaca. Next base: position 295,417,928 of record OZ014519.1, on the reverse strand, counting down.
GTCAATTGAACTTTGACCAGCCATAACTTTCACATACTTCTTCAAAAATTTCCCATCCATAACTCATTTTGAAGGAAATTGAAGTCTCTACAACTTCGTGTCTCACAAGCCAAACCCAAAAATGCTTCATTTGGAAGGTATGAGCTAAAACATTATAGGTCCTTTTGAAAGTCAACAAAAGTCAACTTTTCCAATGCTCATAATTTAAAAATGGTAAAAGATATGGACATGGGATCAAAAAGGTTGGTTAAAGGACTCTCTAATATTTCTAAAAAGTCCAAAAACACCTTCATAGCCTTAAAATTGAGGGAGTTTTGCATTGTCAAAGTTGGGAAATTTTCATGGGGTGTATGAAGCAAATAAGGCCTAAACTTCAAAATTTTCCAAATGGGCCCATAAAATTGCAACCCAATCTCAAAGATAAAGTCATGTACGACCCAATAGCCATTTATTCTGATATTTTAATTTTGTTTTATATTATTTGGGATTTTATTTATTAAAATTCAATTTAAATGAAAATAAAATATAAAAAATCAAATATTGGTTTTAGAATGAATCTTATAACATTTAAAGTGATTTGATGCCATTAAAATTCATGCAAGACCTTGAAGTATGAAGAGATTTGATTTTTTTCACATTTATGGCCATGGATTCCTTCATGATCAAGTAAAACCAAAAGATCACCAAAGGCCCATTCTCTTACCCTAATTTACCTCATTATAAAGTCATGAGAAGAATACAACATCAGGATACGATTTTGCAGAGGACAAATACCTTGTTTCATCTTCAAAGTTTTTTCAAAAAGACTCATACAGTTCTTAAGTTTGAGGCACTTTCAAGACCAAATAAAGGTTGCATTGGCTTCCTTGAACATCACTGATCACAACTCAATCATCATCATCATCATCATCCATAATGCCCTAAAATGCCATAACTGAACGTGCATTATTCTTCTTTTTTTTATTTTTCGTTTTCTTCTATTCATGAATGATAAGTCGATTTTGTTTGCATTATCATGTTTGTTTAAAGGTGTAGAATGATTCTGTGTTGTTTAATTTGATTTTCAATGCAGGAACGCAAGAACTCCATTATTAGGGTTTAAGCTTCAAAAATAGGGATTCACGATTTAGGCTCTTTTAATGAATTTTGTTGGTATATTTAAGTTGCAGGAGTTGTATGGATCAAATTGGTGTGCTTAATTTGAAGAAATCGTGCATTGCACGATCACTACAACATTCACAGGTGTAACACGGTGGAAGAACTGACTTTTAGTCATGTTGCGGATAGCAAGAGTCGCCACGACTTTTATTTTATCCAAGTGGAAAGGACATAAAAGAACAGGAAAGACCTATTTTAAAAGACTTAGGTTCGGGGGGTAGGTTATATAAAGTGAAGGTGTTAGCACCCTTTATATCCATGGTTATCCATGGGCTCTTAGTTACTTAGCTCACTTAAATTGTTTTTGAAGAGTGTAGTGTGTGATTAGAAATTTTTCTAAGTACTTTCTAATGATCCTCGTATGGATGTATACAAAGTCTTGTTTGAAAATGTTTTGCAAGTGAGGTGTAAAAAGTATTTTGAAATTTGAGCAAGCAACTAAGAGGTACCTACCCTAAATCAAGTCTTTCATGTTCTCGTATGTTCTTTCAATTGTAAGACTGTCCCAATTATTAAGGAATAGATAATAATTACCTTGGATGTGTTAAGGGACAAACGTAGGGTCATCGTATGGTCAATGAAGGCAACTTAAGGGATGTCTTTAGCAATTCGTAGGGACTATCATCATTTATTCGAAGGGACAAGATCATTATTCCGTAGGTAACCTCGAAGGGACTTGATCTTTTAAATTTATAGGGACTTGATGATTTTATAAGTGAAGGGACTTTGCTTAAGACACCCCTATATTTGAGGGACTTGACCATTTTATTTTAAGGCAACCAAGAGGAATACCCTAGGAAGTGCAAGATGGCGATCAAAGATCGACTTACGTGGGTGAGTGTTTATTTTCAAATATTTATCTTTTAAAGTTAATTATCTAAATTAATTTTAATTACAAATAGTTTTCACACCCTATTTACTAACCACACAGTTCATATGAAAAATAAATGGCAGAAATTAAAAGGCAGAAAATAAAATTCCTACACTATTATATGGCTTAGGGGCAGTTACATAATAATAATAATGGCGAAAAATAAAAAAAACAATTATTACAAAGGCGAAGCAGTTACATAATCAGGCAAACAGTGAATGAATAACATAAAAATGAGTGAATAAATTAGAGAAAAAAAAGTTTGCAAACTATGTTAAGAAAACAATCAGGGTTAGGGTTTGAGAAAAAAATTTAAGGTTTAAAAAAAATTTAAGGTTTAGGAAAAAATTTAGGGTAAAAATTAGGGCGAAATCTGGGTTTTAAGATAAAGATTAGGGCTAAATTTTTAGGGTTTAAAGTTTATGAAAAAAAATTAAGACTTAGGTTTAAAATTAAGGTTTAGGGAAAAAATTAAGGTTTATGAAAAAAAAATTAAGATTTATGAAAAAATTAAGGTTTATGAAAAAAAAATTAAGGTTTATGAAAAAAATAAGGTTTACGGAAAAAATTAAGGTTTACGAAAAAAATTAAGATTTAGATTTATAAAAGAAAACGGTTTTACAAAAAATAGGTTTAAGGTTTATATAAAAATAAAATATAAGTTTTAAAAATAAAATATAAAAAAAAATTTTGTTTTATCTCTTAGAAATTAGTTTAATAATAATAATAAGGAAATTCAAAGAAAATACATAATTTGATGAAAAAGGGAAAAATAAAGTTAGAGATACCCAAAATATTGGGGGTTGGTGTTGAACCCCTGACTTTGCCTTTGCCAACAAAAACTTTTAGCCATTACGCTACGCCACGTTTCTTTGCCAAAATGTTGGGAATGAGTGTTGAACCCACGTTTCTTTGCCAAAATGTTGGGAATGAGTGTTGAACCCATACCCTCAGACTTTCAATCTTAGGTCTTTGTCACTAGGCCAATCAGCGTACGCCACACACCATCTTTTTCCTCCCACCTGCATATTTTTGGTATATACTATTGGAAGAATAAAAAAGAAATAAACAGGATCAAATAAAATCGCTGCAGATTTTAAAATAATGAAAAATAAGAAAAGTGATTAAAATAAAATCTAAAAAATATTAAAACGATGCTAAAAATCTAATCAAATCAAATAAAGAACGCATAATTTTTTAAAGATTTTTTTGAGAATATGAAAATAGAAAATAAATCAAATAAAATAGAAAAAAGAGGAATTTGCGATTTTGAGGGTCAAAATCATTTAGAATTCTATTCTAAAAGAGTATTGTTCGTCGATTTTTTTCTGAAATTCTGGAAAAAAAATTCGGAGTAAATCGAAACAATAGTACTTATCTGACTTACCTGTCAGCCTGAAATTCTTATCACTACTGCAGCCTTCGAAGTATCGACGAAAACAGATTACAGCAAATTAACCAATAGTTTAGTTCTCCATGGTGCCCTATGATTCCTGCATCGAAACTTAAATCCAACTATCCAAAAACCATCTACATAATCAAACAAACATATTATGTAATCAAAATCAATTAATCATGCATAAATCATTGAAATTGAAAAAAATCAAAAGAAAAGCAAGAATATGAATTTAGTTTGTATGATTTGGCATGAATTTGATGATGAGGATGATTGGAATAGGTTCAGGAAACCTCAAGGATTCTTTTGCAGCCTTTAATCAACTTGTAAAAGTGGTGGATTGTGGAAACCTAATTTTGAATTATGCGAAATTTTAAAGTATGAATACCATCCTCTTGCTCTTCATCCTTTCTTTTGTCTTGTGATGTTGTTGTGGTTATATAGTAATGTAATTAGGTTAAGAATTTGGGCCTTGGTTGGAGTTGTATGGGTTGCTTGATTGTGAAGAAAGCTATGGTCAAAAATATAAAAAAAATCAAATGATATGTTTCCAAACTGGTTGTGCACGAAATTGGAGAGTATCAAATCAACTTAAATGATGTTTAAGAGCTTCTGGAAGAAGAATCAAATCAAATATTTGTATTTTCATATATTTGAATTTGATTTGATTCTAATTTAGAAACTCTAATTCTTATGAAAATACAAATATTTGATTTGATTCTTCTTCCAGAAGCTCTTAAACATCATTTAAGTTGATTTGATACTCTCTAATTTCGTGCACAACCAGTTTAGAAACTCTTGATTCTTGATGATCTGAAACCTCTTTGATGAATCATGATCAACCCTTGATCAAGTGATGAATTTTACTTCATAAACTTGATGTTCGCAAAAAATCATAAAGTTTGACTTTGGTTTGACCACAGTTGACCTCAGTTTGACTTTTTAACCACTTTGACTCATTTTTGCATATCTGATCATCTGACTAAGCAAACCTTTTGGGAAAGCCTTGAAACTTTACATAGGGATTCTTGAAGACATGTGATATGTGATGAAGTTCACTTGAGGCCTTGGAAGTCCATTTAGCCTGATGAAATCCAAAACCCTAGTTTAGGGTGCATTGCTTAGGAGGAGGCTTTGTCTGAGAGAACTTCCAAGCTTTCTGACTAATTGTGAACCTTGTGAACCTCTTGGGACACCTTGGTACACAATGCCTTGACTAGGGGAGGGCAAATTTTGGGGTGAAACAATAGGTTTTGATACGAAAAAAATTCACAGCAAAACGCATAATAATTTTCGTAAGAAAACCTACGAAATTCTGAGGTTGAAGATGACCAGATTTGGCGCGATTTAAAAAATTCAAATTAACGCATTATATTTTATTGATTCGTTCCTGAGTGTTATCACAACGCGTGTGCTAGCCTAGTGGTAAAAGTAGAGACGCTTTGACCCTCGGTACTTGGGTTCGAATCCCAGGTTTTCTGTTTTTTTATTTTCGTTTCTTTCTTTTTGCAGGTTTTAAATATAATTTATTTTGCTCATTATATTCCTCAAAAACGTACATAGCCTGGTGGCAGAATGCTTGGTATATGAGGTAAGGGTGGCGGGTTCCATCCCAACCACCACCATTTATTTTTAAGCCATTTTCTTTGATTATATTTTATTATATTAATTAACTAATTAACCTAAAAAAAAAAAATAATTATTAATTAAATTAATTCACCTAATCATCTTCTTAACAAAACATCTATTTTAATACATGTTCATTTCCTTCATAATATTTTTCATCAAATTATCTTTTTTATTATTTCACTCTTAAATTTATAAATTAATTAAATAATTAGGTTTAGGTTTTTTAATTTAATTTAATCAAGATATTTTGCTAACCCTAATTTGTTCAACTTTCTCTTTTAAAAAACCCAAATTAACGTCAGTTAACCCCAATTTTCTTAAACTAATCCTAATTCTAACTTTAATTTATTTCTAACCCTAATTTATTTTTTTGCTTTATTATTTTATTTTTTATATTTAATTTTGCTTTATTTAAATTATTAGAAAGATGTATAGGCTTTTTATTATGTAATTTATTTTCTGCCCTATTATTTTGTATATGCTCCAAAGCCTTGTAATATCGTAGATTTATTTTTCCGTATTTTAATTATGTTATTTAATTTTTATGGTTAGTAAATAGGGAGTGCAATACTTAATTGAAAATAAATTGGACTTAGAGAATTGAATAAAAAGAATAAATATCTAAAAATAAATCGTTCACACACGTAAGTCGATCTATGATCGCTATCTGCACCTCATAGGGTTACCCTTCTTGGTTGCCTTTAACATGGTCAAGTCCCTCGAAAGTAGGGTGTCTTAAGCAAAGTCCCTCCATTAAATAAATCATCTAGTCCCTCCTAGATTCTAAAAAGATCAAGTCCCTACAAGGTTTCCTACGATAAATGATCTTGTCCCTTCGGTTTAAAAGATGATAGTCCCTCCCAATTGCTAAAGACACCCTCCAGTTGCCTTCATTGACCATGCGATGACCCTACGCCCGTTCCTTAATTAAATCCAAGGTAATGACTACTTATTCCTTAATAACAGGGATAATATTACCCTTGAAAGAAAATAAAACAACATGAAAGACTTTGTCTAGAGTAGGAACTCTAAAGTTACTGGCTCACACCCCTTAAAACACTTTTCACACCTCACAAATTTTTCAAATATTTTCAAAAAAATAAGACTTTGTATGCATACATACGAAGATCATTACAAAGTACCTAGAAAAATTTTCTAATCACACACTTCACCTTTTCAAAAACAATTAAGTGAGTGTCGCTCCCAAAGATTAGCATCCTGGTACAAGCGCGAACAGTCGGCGAAAGAAGAGAATGAATAGAGTCGCCAGCTAGGCATTTTTATCCCGAAGGAAAGGTAATGCTGCATAAACCTAAGAAGAGATGGATAAGACGGTTGCGAACCAGAGAAACTGAGAAAGGGGGTTGGTTACAACCTGGGAAGGTATTAGCACCCAGATTGTCTGTCGTACTCGACGGGATCCACGCTTAAAAGATTTGTGTTTAAAGGGGGTAGTTTCAGTGCTATCTATGTGTGCAAAAGCTGGAAAAGAATGCAAGTGTCAGTGTAAAAGAAGTGTGAGATGAAATATAAGGCTTAAAGAATAATGCTGGAAGGAGGGGGGATATACAGAGACTTTTGTTCGATAACAATTAAGTTATGCCTACGTATCCTCTCGTGCAATGAGGAAGTCAAAACACCGTAGTTCGACTCAAAGAGACTGAAAGATAAATTGACTTGATGAACTGCTTGCTTGTCTATGCTCAAGTGTATGACCTGTCTGGCTCAGGTGCAAACTGTCTTGCATTAGACGGAAGAAGCGAGTTCTCGTTTATGAGTGAAGATGATGAGAAAAAGAATCCCGGAGGAGACGATTATTGTTTGTTTTTTATGTTTTCAACCTTTTATTACTTTTTGGAGTTTGTCATTAGATAATGAGATTAAGCCTAAACCAAGGGTTAGTAAACTCATCCCATATTCCCTTTAATTAGGGGTAATGAGAATACCTTAAGTATGAAGTAAGCACCTCATACTTAATCACCATGATGTAGGATTAAGATCATTAACCCACTTGCATTTATTTAGATGTTTTTGGTATTTTTGTTTAGTGTTAAGTAATGAGTTTAAGCCATAATCAAAGATTTAATGGACCCATTACACCATCCTAATAGAAGAATAATATATGAGAACATTTAAGCAGAGAAAGGCTCCTCAACTTAATCCATGATTAGGGATTAACCTCATGACAATAAGAGAGCCTTTATTAAAGTGGATTTTAGTTAATGGTAAGATTAATAAGTGAGTTTTATGGTTTGTAAGACAACTTGAAGGGGACTTGTCCATTAACACTAGGGTTAGTTCTTCTTAACCAGTTAAGGAAGAATTAGAACCCTAATGCAAGGCCCAAGTTACAAGCTTGATGTCTTGGTGATTTATTAGATGATTTGATTAGAGTATTTAAACACATTAAGGGTTTAACACTTAGGATTAAAGTTATACACTCCATCCTAATAGAAGGATACAGGCATATCCTTAATCACAAAGCCTTAAAACCTTTAAGGTTTAGTCCTTGATTAAAAGATGAGAAGAGAAGACACAAAGGATGACACAAAGGTAAAACTAATGGGGGACTAATAAAACCCTAATTGTGATCATGCTTTGGTGTTCCTAGGGTTTATGAGGCTTGCAAGAGATCTTCAAGAAGCACCACCAAGGAAGAAGCAGAGATGGAAGGAGAAGAAGCAGAAAGAAGCAAGCCAACTTACTTCACTTAAGAAGATAGGTTGCTTAAAGGAAGAAAGTGAGGAGGGAACATTAATGAGCAAGCCCACTCTAATACAAATACAAAATTCAGCAATGATGCATAAGAGAGATGAGAAAAGATTGAGAAGTGAAGGCAAATTCACTTCTCAAAAACACTTACCACCTGAAAAGTTAGCAAAAGGAAGTGAAATCAAATGAAATGCAAAGATGGAAACCAAAATCAGAAGTATGTTTATGATGTTAATGATGCAAAGAGATGCCATAAATGTATGTCATGATATGGGGATGATCATACAAAGGATGGGAATGAAAATGAGGCATTAAGGAGGCATGAAAGTTCATGAATGCATATGGAATGTAATGAAGACAAAACTTGGAAAATGGATAATGTAATGATCAAACATGATTTCAATATGTCCGAAGATGTCTTATATGTCATGTGGATGCACAAAATGTCATGTAAAGTTCATGTATGCAAGCTTATACAAGATGGATGCAAATGAAGATGCAAGGTTAGGGTCATATGAACATATGAGATGCATAATTCAAAAACAGAAGCAAGACATGGGATAAAAAATTGAAAATGGACTCAAAGGGACCCTAAACCTATACAAGTTCACTATCCAAAGGGGAAGGTCAGAAGCTAAACCCTAAGGGACTTGTGAATTTTCTAAGTTTCTTGGGTTTTAAGGGTGATCCTAAGGGTAAAATGCCAAACAAATGTAAAATTCATTATAAAATTGAAACAAAAATGTTTTTAGATGCTTGAAAGTATGCATAACACAATGCAAAAAGAACCATTCACAAACTCAACTTGGATCAAAAGTTATGAATTTTTGAAGTTAGGGTTAAAGTTAATCAAATTTAAGAACCCTAATTCAATTGAAAAACGTCAAAGTGTGATCAAAACCAAAAAGAAATTTGTGTTGTGAGTTTGTAAATGTTTCTAAATGTTTGAAAGTGTTCTCTGAATTGTTTTGGGATTTTTAAATACCTAAATGTATTTTTAATTAATTAATTCTCATTAACTAATTAAATATAACATTTAAATGATTTAAAAATAAACTTTTCATGCAAAAAATAAAAATAAAAATATTTTTGGGTTTTGAAAATGAATTAGAGCTTGGATAAAAATATTTCAGAATTTTTAGATTATTTTTGCTATTTTTAAAAATTCGTGCAAGATTTAAATAAAGAAAATGAAATAAAACAAATTAAATGGAAAAGTATGAGGACCCTGAGGTCCAGATTCAAAGTTGAAATTCCAGGGTTGACTGACACGTTTTTTAATGGCTGGGATTCACTCTGATTTAATTAAACTAATTAAACTCAATTAATTTAATAAAACTGAATTAGGGTTAAGTGACTTAATCTGAGTCGTTCACAACTTAACCTAATTCTCATCCAAGGGCCACGAATCCATCTGGCAAATTAATTAGGGATTAGGGTTTAAACACTTTCAGGTGACCGAAGGGGAGCTCCGGTCATCTTCTTCGGCGGGACAAAACCCTAAAACTCTCTACAAGCCACCCCACCCCAAATCAACCACCTAGAAATGATCCACTAACCAAACCCCACTCAAATCAGCCCTCAAACATCATTTATAACACATGAACAAGGAGAATCGAATCAAAATATTTTCACGGGTGAAATTTCAGAGAGTCATAAAATAGTCATTTCTTCACCATTTTTAATTCTAAGAGCATCAGAATGACCAACATAACATATATTTTCATTTTGTAACAAAAGAAACAAGCTCTGAAAAGTTTTGTTCTTGAGCTTACCTGAGACGATGAACTGCAAATGTGAGCTTTCCAGGCCTCTCCCTCGTGCAAAGAGTCTCCTCTGATCCTCCTGAAGCTAATGGGATGCTTCAAAACCTTTGAGGATGGCTAATTTGGAAGTTCCAGTTCTGGTGTAGCAGAATTTGAGGCTTTGATATGTGATGTTTCAGGCTGTTTTAAGGGATGATTCTTGTTCAATGGATGATGTGTGACTTGTTGGTGAAGAAAAATTTGAAGTTTGATGGCTGTGGAAGGAGTTTCGAAGAGATGAAGGTTTTGGCAAGTTTTGTCAATTCTGATTGTGTGTGTGGTCTGAGCTTATGTGAGGCTTGTTTTATGATCCATAAACTAATCCTGAACTATTGGAAAGAGTCAGAAGAATTGACATGAACTGTGGGAATGGTATGGGGCAATTGGCCAAAAAGTCAAGAGTTGGTGTACTTCAAGCATGGGCCATGGAAGAAGCTGCTTTAGGGCTGCTCTGAGTTCAGTTGTCTTCAAGGATGGCCATGGGATGAATTAGAATGATCAGAAGTGGATGAATGGTGAGATGTTACATGTTTTGCAATTTTCACAACTTGTTGCATTTTGAGATTTTAGTCATGGACATGTCCTATTCCAAGCTGAATTCTTGTCATGAAATGTTACATGATGTTATGGTAATGCTTTGAGGTCATTTAGAAACCAAACAAACCCTTTGGAATCACTCTTGCAAGAATTCCCCCTTTCTTGAATTTCATGGAAAATGGCTTATGATTCTTGTTATTCAAGGCATGAATTTTGTGAACTTGTGTAATTTCTGATTTTGGCAAGTTGTAATTATGCATAGGAGTCATTTAGAAGTCACAAAATGGTTTGGCATGAGGTTTTGCAAAAAATCCCTTTTGGCATGAAACATGAAATTATGTGATTTTTGCCAACTTTGGAAAGCCATAACTTGAGTTCCAAAATGAATTAGCTCTTGTTCTTGTACTTTTAGAAAAGTGAATGATCCAATCTACAACTTTCATGACCAACAATATTTCATTTGAAGCATTTTTGGTTGAGAAAGAGGAGGTTGAAAAACTTTCCCAAAATGGAAAGTTTACATTACAAGTCATTTCCATATTTGGCAACTTTTGATTTAACCCACTTTTATTCAAATTTGTGAACTTATAAGCACTTCAATGATCAAATAAAGACCATATAACTTCATTTTGATGAAAAATCCATTTTGGTTCCATGTTGGGGGGCCTCCGATGCCCTGATTTTGCTCTGACTTGCTCAAGAAGCTACCCAGTGATCAGATGACTTCCACAATGAATTTCTTCATCAAACTTGGTATGTATGATCCTTATGACATATTGAGACCAATAGAAACAAGAATGACCAAAAAATTTGAAGTTATGGCCTCTAAAACCAAAACCCTAATTTTAGTTTATCTGTGTAGTTAAACCTGGCTCTGCTTCCATGCCTTGCCAGTTCTTGTGATTTTCTGACTTTCTTGATCTTGGGAAGATATAATATGATGCCTGAACATACATAGACCCTCTTGAGATGATTAAAGACCTTTGGAGTGGCTCAGATAGCTCATGGATTGCTCAGATTACAAACCCTAGATGCAGATGACTTTGAACCAATGTAGTGAAGCAAAAATGCCACATGATATGATATGATTGAACTTATGCAAATGAAAAGATCACAAGCCATACTGTGAACTTGGTGAGGGAAAATTTGAGGTGTTTACAGCTGCCCCTATTCAAACATGAGTTAGCTGTGCAGGATGTAAGCGACGGGCTTATCATACAAACGAGATAACTTGTGGTTGAATACCAAAGACAGTCCAAAATTTGCGCTCACTTGGTGAAGAAGAAAAGGGATATAGATTGTAAAAGGGAAGTAAAGTATGATTATAAAGGTGCGGGAGATGGAGGACGACCATCGAGCAGAGGACGACTGTCGGGGATAAAGCAATGACGGGGACGGCCGACATGCTGGGGAAATAGAGGGATCATGATGGGGACGGCCATCAAGATAAAGTAACAAAATTCTGTGGGGATTAGGAGTAACAACAATGATGGGGATGACCATCAGGTTTGTAAAGTATAACATGAAATAAATGATGAGGTACGATCATCAACGGTGAAGGACGATCACCTAGCAGAAGACGGCTGCTCTGTTGGAGATAGGGATGAGGGACGGTCATCCAAGGTGAAGGACGATCACCTGGCAGGGAACGAGTATCACGACATAGGACGAATGTCAGATAGAAACGGTCGACGATGGGGACGGCCATCGGATAACCATGATGAAGGACGATCATCAAGAGGTGAAGGACGATCACCTAGCAGGGTACGGCTGCTCCGTTGCTTATCATGACATAGGACGAATGTCAGATAACAAGATCAACGACGGGGATGGCCATCGGATAAAATGATGAAGGACGATCATCAAAAGGTGAAGGACGATCACCTAGCAAGGGACGGCTGCCAAACTATCACGACATATGACGAATGCCGGATAACAAAGAGGTTCTAATAATAGAGACTCCGCTGGGAAAATGATGAGGGACATTCATCAAAAAGGTGAAGGACGATCACCTGGCAGGGCACGGCTGCCGAAAGTATCATGACATAGGACGAATGTCAAATAGAAGAGAAATTTTGCTCTTTACAGGGGATTTGCTGTGGACTCTTATTGGGAATGGTAGGCACGGACGAGTGTCTACATTCAAGAAAGGAAAGGTATAAGTGTTTAACACTGTGTATAGATTAAAGATGCGGGCAAGCATCCTTAAGACTATGATACGGACGAGTATCAGTAGAAACAAACGTTGACGCATGTTCAGAGATGATGATACGGACGAGTACCAACTGGTTAACAAAGAACACAGACGAGTGTTGAATCTGAGGAGAGATAAGTGGTGTATACAAGATACGGACGAGTATCTGTATGAGTGAAAAATAAGCATGAGTGAGACACAGACGAGTGTTCAACTTGCTAGGAAAAGTATGACACGGACGAGTATCATAAGAGAAAATGTATAAGTTACGAACTTATGAGTGTAAAAGATGTTCTGACGATCTGTGGGGATAAGATGACACGGACGGGTGTCAAAAAATGTGTATTATAAACAAGTGTTTGGTTTACAATTAGTGTTTAGGCAACCATGCTGGGGAGAGTGATACAGACGGGTGTCAAAAAGAGTATGGAAGTTTCTGTATTCACACTGATATTTGCAGGGGAATGATGTGACACAGACGAGTGTCGAAAAAGAGTATGTATACTAATATGTATTAGTGAGCGCAAAGGGGACGCTTTGGCTTTCTGTTGGGGATATGACACAGACGAGTGTCAAAAAGTATCTGTTATGTATAAGTATTTGTTTGTAGAAAATGTCCTGGCGACTTTCTGGGGAAAGATGACACGGACGAGTGCCAAGAGGAGCATGTATCTGTATTTTAGGAGTGTAAAGGAGATGCTTTGGCATTCTGCCGGGAAATTTTGAGAGGTATTTTGTATATTGTTGATTGGATATTAGTATTCACAGGTGACTGGTTCAAAAAATGGCTTGTGATTATGCAATATGTTTGATTTTTGCCGTAATGCTCCATATTAGACGGAATGCTACGCTCTGTGGGGAAATATGATGCAAATGCTATGATTATGCAAAAGATACCGATCCGGGATTTGGATCCTGCTGTCTATGGAGATCTCCGACTGATCTATTTGAAGGAATATCCCAGCTGAGGATGAGATCATTGGTAGATCTGGTACAGATGATTCTGCTTGGGGAAATAAGTAACTGATAGACCTATCTTAATAATGAGGGACCCAGCTAGGGCTGTGGATGCCTTTGTCACTTTGTTGTGCGGGAAATTCAGACATTGCTCTTCTCGGGAGAGGCTGGAGCTCTGTGGGGAGAGGGTTCCCTGTCTAGCACTTGGCTGGGGAGGAGAAAGATCACTGGACGATCTTCCTAGAGATTTCTATAGGGATCCTGCTGAGGATGATAGTTTCTGACAACTCAACTGGGGAACTGAACACCTTATGACGTTGCCCTGTCAGATGTGCTGGAGAAGCGATGCCTAGCAACTCTGATGGGGAGAAGGCATCTCTAGTGCCGTTTGGAAGATGTGATGAGGAAGCAATGATTTGGCAGCTTGCTGGGGAAAACCTTCCATGCCCCATGTTGCGCTTCGGGTACCTGCAATCCTGTTATGACAAAGAAACGCACAAGTACCCCGAGGCATCCCATACTTGATTCCATCATAGGAATTTAGACACTCCCGGGAGTAAGTAATATATTCCCTGTAAGCATGTGATTAGAAAAGGTGCATCTGTATTTATGCAAATATTTTATCAGGGATATCAGACATTTTTGCAAATGAAATAAAATGTACAAGACGAGCTGTGACCGAAAATTCTGGTTTTATTAATCTGGGTGCCTTGAATTGGCAAATACAGTCAAAGAAACAGATCCCCTGAAATGAGGAGATTGTTACAAATTGAGAAACTAAAAGGTGCTGGCAATGTTGACGACGCTTTAGTGAACTTCCCATTTTGCTATGCCTCATATGACGTTGACGCTCTTCTCATATTGCTTTCTGAAGAAGGATGATTATGATCGAGGCTTTAACCCTTCGAAACTTGCCAAGTTATAAGTGATACGGACGAGGCTTTAACCCTTCGATACCCACCGGGATACCCATTTTTTCCTGAGCTGTCCAATGCGGCTTTTCAACTCAGCGGGTGTACATTTTTTTTCTTTATTTTCCCTTATTTTTGCCCGAGTCTTTTATTCTGTTTTTGACTCGCCAGGATGCCCTATTTTTGCCTGGACTTACATTCTGTTTTTATGTCCAGCGGGTCATTTTATGCGAAGTATTTTTTAACTGCATCTGAATTCACAGGGGACAGGAAATCTTCACCATCCATAGTAGAGAGCATCAATGCTCCACCTCAGAAAACTTTCTTTACAATGAATGGACCATCATAATTCGGAGTCCACTTGCCCCTGTGGTCTGTATGAGGAGGAAGGAGACTTTTCAGCACAAGATCTCCCACTTGGTATTCTCGAAGCTTGACTTTCTGATCGAAGGCTTTCTTCATTCTCTTCTGATACAACTTCCCGTGACAGATTGCAGCTAATCTCTTTTCTTCGACCAAATTCAGTTGATCGTATCGGGATCGGATCCATTCTGCTTCATTCAACTTGACATCCATCAGTAGTCGCAAGGAGGGTAATTCAACTTCAACAGGTAGGACTGCCTCCATACCATACACAAGCTGATACGGTGTTGCCCCAGTGGATGTTCTGATTGAAGTACGGTACCCATGCAAGGAAAATGGTAGCATCTCATGCCAGTCTTTGTAGGTGACCACCATCTTTTGCACAATCTTATTGATATTCTTGTTAGCTGCCTCCACAGCGCCATTCATTTTTGGCCTGTAAGGAGAAGAATTGTGATGTTGGATCTTGAAGTCCCGACATAGTTCTGCCATCATTTTATTGTTCAAGTTAGAACCATTATCAGTAATGATTCGCTCGGGCACTCCATACCGACATATGATGTCTCTCTTTAGGAATCGGGCTACCACTTTCCTGGTGACATTTGCATATGAAGCTGCTTTAACCCATTTGGTAAAATAGTCAATGGCTACCAGGATGAATTTGTGGCCGTTTGAAGCAATTGGTTCGATTTTGCCAATCATATCAATGCCCCACATGGCAAAGGGCCAAGGTGAAGACATCACATTCAAAGGGTTCGGAGGCACATGCACTTTGTCTGCATAAATCTGGCATTTATGGCACTTTCTGGCATAAGCACAACAGTCTGCATCCATTGTGATTCAGTAATAACCTGATCTTAACAATTTCTTGGCCATTGCATGTCCTCCAGCATGGGTACCAAAAGATCCTTCATGCACCTCGTGCATCAGCAAGTCTGCTTCTGCCTTATCAACACATCTGAGAAGTACCATATCAAAATTTCTCTTGTACAAGGAACCATCAGCATTCAGGAAGAAGCTACCAGCCAGCCTTCTTAATGTCTTCTTATCATTGTATGATGCCCCATGTGGGTATGTTTGATCCTCTAAGAAGCATTTGATGTCATAGAACCAAGGCTTATCATTTTTAGCAACGTCTACTGAGAATACGTATGCTGGTCTGTCAAGTCGGGACACTGAAATCCGAGGCACAAAGTTGGCAGCTTGAACTTTGATCATGGATGAAATGGTAGCCAGAGCATCTGCAAACTAATTTTCATCTCGAGGGATATACTCAAGCTTGGCTGTAGTGAAGAAAGTCAGTAATCTCCTTGTATAATCCCGGTATGGAATCAGGTGCTCTTGGTGAGTGTACCATTTGCCGTTGGTTTGATTGATTACAAGAGCTGAATCTCCGAATACAGTTAAAGTCTTGATCCTGAGGTCAATGGCTTCCTCAAGACCCATGATACAGGCTTCGTATTCAGCTTCGTTGTTAGTGCAGTTAAAGGTGAGTTTTGCCGAGAAAGGCATGTGAACTCCGTTAGGTGTAATAAGTACTGCACCAACACCACGACCATTCATATTGACAGCCCCATCGAACATCATAGTCAATTCTTCTTCTGGGTCAGGCCCTTCAGTGTGAACAGGCTCTTCATGATCTTTTGCTTTTATGAACATGATGTCTTCATCAGGGAAGTCAAATCTCATAGGCTGGTAATCATCAATGGGTTGCTCAGCTAGATAGTCAGACAGTACACTGCCCTTGATAGCTTTTTGGGATGTGTATTGAATGTCATATTCTGTGAGATTCATTTGCCATCTTGCAACCCGTCCGGAAAGCGCTGGCTTCTCAAATATGTACTTGAATGGGTCCATCTTTGAGATCAATAAGGTAGTGTGGGTCAACATATACTGCCTTAGTCGGCAAGCAGCCCACGCTAAAGCACATCAAGTTTTCTCGAGCAGTGAATAACATTGTCCACAGTCGGTAAACGTTTTGCTTAGGTAGTATATTGCATACTCTTTTCGACTAGACTCGTCATGTTGGCCCAACACACACCCCATTGATTCTTCTAATACTGTCAAGTACATTATTAGAGGTCTTCCTTCAACTGGAGGCATAAGGATTGGAGGCTCTTGTAAGTACTCCTTGATTTTGTCAAAAGCCCTTTGGCAGTCTTCATTCCACCTGACCGTTTGCTCTTTCCTTAACAACTTGAACAAGGGCTCACAGGTAGCTGTAAGGTGAGATATGAACCTTGAAATGTAGTTCAATCTACCTAAAAACCCCCGAAATTCTTTTTCAGTCTTGATTAATCGGACTGTCAAAGTCATACGAAATCATAGCAGTGTCGTTATCGGTGCAGTCTGGATGGCACTCTCTGCAAGGGTTTAGATTTGTTCATTTTAGTGATCAGTTTTATCTTGTTTAGAAAAAGTGAAAATGAAGTTATTATTTTGAAAAACATTGCCATTTTATTTTTGTACAAAAAATGAAAAATGAAAAACAATGAGCGAGAAAAAAGAAGAAGAGACTCATTTGCAAAAGATGTCCTGATATTCATTAATTGATCGTTTGCACAAAATACAAGATGGCCCGATTACAAAATGATCCCTGACATCTTGGGCAAGATGCAGGACTTGATGCATGCTTAAAGACAAGAAATAATAATTACTCTGCAGGAGTAACTCTTATAATTTCCTGGGAAGACCAGTTTGAGACTTGGTTCCCCGGGATCTTTGGACGTATCCAGCTTTCCAGGTTGTGTTCGTCCTCTTCCTCATCTACCAAATTGTTCACAGCATCCGGGGTGAGCATTCCCCTGCTGACAAACTTGGGCTCCATTGCAGCCTCTGGTTGATCTTGTCGAGTTGGTCTGTAACCTAACCCGAATCTATCTTCTTTCTTTTCTATTGGCAGCAGCTTGCCCCAGCCTTGAGTGGTACCCTCCTCAACAACCTTCCGGGCTTGTTGATATGAAGTGATGGAAGTTCCAGACACAGCAGATGCTTCATTAATATTAAGGGCCTCAAACCCCTGACTCATGGTCTCATGGATCTCCCCATCCATTTCTATGTACTTATACGTAGCCAGCTGGCTAACAAAAATGTCTTCCTCCCCACAGATTGTGATGATCTGGCCTTCCAACTCAAATTTTAACTTATGGTGAAGGGTAGACGTAACAGCGCCAGCGGCGTGGATCCAGGGTCTACCCAACAGACAGCTGTAGGCCAACTGTATGTCCATCACAAAGAAGGAAGTTTTAAAGGTCTGTGGGCCAACCAACACAGGCAAATCGATCTCTCCAAGCACCGATCTTTTAGATCCATCAAATGCTCTCACCACCAAATTACTCGGGCGCAATGCCAAGCCATCATACTCCAGCTTCACTAAGGCTTTCTTTGGTAGAACATTGAGTGAAGACCCAGTGTCCACCAATACATGAGACAGAATAACACCTTTGCATTCCAAGGTGATATGTAAAGCCTTGTTATGGTTGCGCCCCTCCATTGTTAAATCAGCATTTGTAAAGCCCAGTCCATGACTGGTGTTGACATTTGCAACCACGGTCTCTAACTGATTAACAGTAATCTCCTCTGGCACGTATGCTGCGTGCAGGACTTTCAACAATGCGTTCCTGTGAGCTTCGGAACACATTAACAGTGATAATATGGAGATTTTGGAGGGTGTTTGGTGAAGCTGGTCCACTACCTTGTAATCACTCCTTTTTATGATTCTCATGAACTCTTCTACATCTTGTTCAAAAGATATCTTCTGAGTTTCTTTGGCAGTTGGCTCTTCGGATACCACATTCTTTTCTTTTGCCTTAGCAGCAGCTTCTGCTTTGGCATTAGGTCTTTGTGTTTGTGAGGCAAAAAGGCGTCCGCTTCTAGTGAAGCCTCCTCCTCCCCCAACATTGTCAATTTGTGGTGAAGAGGTTGATGAATCCAGAGTGATTTTCTCCCCATTGCAGTAGAGATCAGAGTCGTAGTGCCAAGGTATGGCATTACTGATTTCATAAGGAACAGGTCCAGGCACCGTAATGGTAACTGGACTGTTTGCTGCAGAGGAAGGTACTATGATGGTGTGCGGATCATAGTAAATCGTGACTGGAGATCTGGCAGGAGGTGTTGTAGTTTGTGGTTGGAAATTGTTGTTGTTATGAACATTTGCTGGGTTATAGTAGATTGTGACCGTTGAGACGTCTTCATTAATGTTTGTTGGCGTTGTAGAAGATTCCTTTGATAAAATGGGTGCTGATGTTGTAGAAGAAAAAGTTGTTGATCTTTGACTTGTTGAAATAATGGGCGGAGTGATTGCTGGTGTTGTTGATGAATCAGTAGGAATGATTGTTGTTGCTGTTGTAGGAGAACCTGTTGAAGGAAGAATTGTTGGTGTTGTAGGAGGATCCATTGTGGTTGAAACAAGAGTCGCTGAAGGAGCTGTTGAAGTAATTTGTAAGATTCCATCCTTGATGAGGCCATCTATGCCAAACCTTAGCTTCTCACAACCATTACTAGATGTCTTGCACAATTCACAACAAGCCCCACAGCCCGGGAACACTTGGCATCTTAAAAGTTGAACTTTAACTTCAGCCAGTGGTGTTTGAATTTGTGCAACATTATCAATTAGTGTAGATGGTCGGTCCTCTTCAATGGCATTAATCCTAGGCCCACCATGATTAGGCATAGGATTTCTGTTAACGTTTGGAGGAGGTGCGAAATTGAGAGCTTTGGAATCGACCAAATCCTGAACCTTCATCTGCAAGGCTCTGCATTTCTCAGTATTGTGACCAAGTGCGTTGGAGTGAAAGGCACACCTGGCGTTAGCATCATAATTCTTTGGGAGATTGAGAGGATCTGGTGGTGCCAACGTCCTTAACTCAACCAGGTTGAGCTTCAGGAGTTGTGGCAATAAAGCAGCATAAGGCATAGGGATAAGGTCAATCACCCGATTTGCCTGAGATGGCCTCTGTTGGAAGGGACGCTGTTGTTGGTTGCTATTGTTGTTGTTGTACATTCTTTATTGTGGAAAATGAGACTGTTGTTGATAGTGAGGTGGTTGTTGTTGTTGAGGATATAATGGTTATTGTGGAGCTAGAGCTGGGATGGTAACAACTGCTACTGATCTGTGAGAATACTGGGGCCTTCCCCTGTTGGTATGAATAACATTTGTTTCACCCGCCCTACGGGGTCCTGCAAAAGGTTTTCTGGGGTTGCTGGAGGAACTTGCACCATTGTCAGAGATTTTTCCCATCTTCAATAGGCTTTTAATTCTCTCACCAGCTATAACTACATCAGCAAAACTGGTAGAGGAGAATGCAGCAAGTCGATCAATATAAGTCCCTTGCAAGGTGTTCATAAACATGTCAGCCATCTCTCGTTCTGACATGGGTGGCTGGACAGCAGCAACAAGCTTTCTCCACCTCTGAGCATATTCCCGGAAACTCTCCCTTGAAGACTGAGACATGCATATTAGAAGAGTTCTATTGGGGGCCATGTCTAGGTTGTACTGGTATTGCCGGATGAAAGCCTTGGCCAAGTCCTTCCAACACCTTATGGTGGCCCTTGTCAGATGCGAATACCATTCCCTTGAAGCTCCAATCAGGCTGTCCTCAAAGTAGAACATCCATAACTTCTCATCCATGGTATAAGCCTTGAGTCTTCCTAAGAAAGATTGCAGATGAGTACGCGGGCACGAGGTACCATTATATTTCTCAAAGCATGGGGGTTTGAATTTGTGGGGAATCCTTACCCCATCTACCAGTCCCATATCCATCACGTCGAAGCCCAAAGAATTCTGAGATTCCAAAGATCTTAACTTTTCAGCAATCTCATCCAATCTTCTATCATATACCTCATCTCCAGCCCCAATAACAGTAAATTGTTCCTCTATGGGATCCTCTTGCAGGATTCTGCCCCCATCAGTATTTCCTTGAACATTTCCTGGGATATTAACCTCTGGATTCAAATGGGGTCCAAATTCTGGTGGGTTAATGCGAGGTTGCCCGCGCTCATTATTGCTGGTTCCTCCCGTACCAGGGTGAGGCTCCTCAGGTGTTTGTCTTTCCACCAGCTCTCTCAGTCTTTCTTGACTCTGGGCTAAGCCAGTCATTACTGCCATAAACTGAGACATCTGGTTTCTCGTCTCGACCCTTTCGTTTGCCATCTGATTTCTTACTTCAGTCAGGTCCTACTGTACCTGATCCATTTGAATTCCTGGAAGGTTGTTACGAGTTGGGTACCGGTGTGTGCGGTTGACAGGGAACACTCGGCGACGAGCAATGTTTCCTGAGATCACAACAAAGTTAGACACAAAAATAACAAATAAAAACCTACAAAACAAAGAAAAAAGTTAGTATGCAATGCAGTATGCTTAT
Organism: Lathyrus aphaca; assembly: GCA_963966055.1. Classification (NCBI taxonomy): domain Eukaryota; kingdom Viridiplantae; phylum Streptophyta; class Magnoliopsida; order Fabales; family Fabaceae; genus Lathyrus; species Lathyrus aphaca. The sequence goes on along the minus strand of OZ014519.1, from coordinate 295,397,033 downwards.
TTGTTTTCCAAGGTATCCGGTTTGGTTCTTGGGTTTGACCTTTCCAGACCTCGAGGAAGATGCTTGATGTTGTTGAGAAAAGAAGCCCAAATGAAAACAAACTAAAATATATTACAAATGATGAAAAATACATAGTCTTCTTACAAAACATGCCCATGGAGGGTCAAAAATACAACAAAAGGAAAAGTACATCAAAAGGAAAGAACAACAAGCAAGGAAAATCAGACATCCAGTCCATAGTCATCTTCCCTAACTTCCTTTAGGAGTGCCTCAGTCACCGGACCAGCTGGGTGCTCTATAATGGTCCTAATGAGGAGGTTCCTAGTAGCAATGGCAATAGTCAGCTTCTTATGCCTGTCTTGGTCTTTTGATCTTTTTAACCCTGCTCGGAGCTTTAATTCTCATATCTCCTTCTGAGCTGCCAATAAAGCTTCATGCTGCTTCTTCTCATTGGCCTCCAGCTGTTCAATCTTGGCTTCAGTCCTCTGGTCTTCTTGTGCACGGGCTTCGGTGATCCTGACCCACCTAGCCTGGCTTTCTTGCAGATAGTGCTCAGCCCTAGCTTTCTGAATCTTGGCCTCCTTGCAGGCATTCTTCAATATTTGTTCCCCAGCCCTTGCTTTCCTTATGTAGTCCTCTGTCTTTTCAATCTTGGTCATATGCTCAATTTTGAGCTTCTCCAATCTCTCAATGTCCATACGACCGTCACTTCTTTCCCAAAGAGTCTTCTTTAGAGCCTCAGATAACCGCTCATTCCTTTCCTTCAACTTTTCAAATTCCTCCAGCTGACAGTTGCTGCTAGCTGTACTGTAGATGGTCCAGGTATGTCTTCCAAGGTGAAAGGCATTCTGGTGATCTGAGCTCTAGCACGAGACCAGTATGAGTACTGAGCTGAAGCAATATTGTTACATCTGCCAAGAATAGCTGTCCCTTTGGTCTGGATGTTGTCCCAGGCCCAAACAGCTTGTCTGACAACAGCAGAGCCAGACTGGATCTCACAGTATAGGGTCTCAGCTAAATCCTGCTCCCTGGGAGGGTGAACCAAGGCATATCCCAATTGCCTTTTGAACGGTAAAGGGTTGTAGTTGATGCAACCTTTTAATCCTATTAGAGGCACAATAGGGTATTGCCCGCAGCTAGTGATAATGTCCTTGCCTTTGGTGCTCTGGGTGCACCATCTGATGGCATCTGAAGTCAAGGAGATGAACCTCTTGGCCCAGTTCTTCTGCTGATGTGGGTTTAGGAAAGCATCTGATTTAGGCAGGTGTCTGAGTAGCCAAGAATAAAACAAGGGAGCACAACATCTAACCAACTTCCCCCTTTACTTTTCATTTCTCTGGTGGACTGAGTAGTAAAAATCCCCTAACAGTGTAGGCACTGGGTTCTTCAGCATGAACAAGTGGATGGCATTCTTACTAACAAACTTGGGCTCATCTGCAAACAATATAGCCCCATATATGCTGAGGGCTAATAATGCATAGACTGCCCTCCACTCTCCCAATGAAGCCTTCAGGATGGCCTGAGAAATCAAGAAGTCCAAATGTAGACCAGGAATCCCAGCTTTTGTTGTCATGCTTTGCTCAATAAGGGCAGGCTCTAAGTATAATACCCTTGCTATCTCTTCACTTTTGGGAGCAGTCATCTCTGGGTTGAAGGGGATCCCTCCTCTGATAGGTACTCCAATCAATGAAGAAAATTCCTCCAATAGAGGCCCCATATGAAAGTCTGGAAAGGTGAAGCATCTAAGTGGAGGGTCATAGAACTGCAAGCATGTGTGGATCATGCTTCTCTGAGAAGGATCAAGATCCATAACCATATCCAAGATACCCCCATAGTGCTCTCTGAATAGAGGGATGTGGTCAGGGTTGATAAGTGACTGGACCTTCCTGATACCAGTCAATGAAGGCTCAAAGAAGTGGTAAGATATGTTTCTTTTCCTTGGAGTAGTCATGAGTGCTGATGAAGAGGCTGAAGACAAGTGCTGATGAAGATCACAGGTTGAGAAGTTGAAGGTAGGTCTCTGGCAGACTGATACAGGTGGTGATGAAGCAAATGCTGATGAAGATAGTTGAAGCAGAGGTCTAAACTGAAGAAGGGGTCAAAACCAAAACCAAGATATAATGAGGTGGATACCCTGAAAAACAAATAAACCAATTTTAAATGATGTAATGAGGATGTATGCAAATGATATGCAAGGGTTTGTGATCAAGAGCTGGATCTGATTATCTGTCCTAATATAAGGCCCATGTATGTTCAATGATTGGATGAAGGCTCAGAAATCCAGTAACCAGGGTGGGGGACTCAAATAAAGAGTCACATATCCGGGGTTAATCACAAGAACTGTCCAAAGTGGAGTATTTTTAAACAATACAGTAACAGGGTATGATGTGGTCAAGGGTTCCTGCAAACCTGTAAACAACCCAACCCCCTCACATGTAGTGTTCTAGAACAAAGATCCTCAGACTTGGATCAGTTATGAGAAGTGTAAACAATTCTAACCCGGAGGTACAGTGTTTACAATAACCAAAAAAGATCCTCCTCTAATTCACCCCAGATTCTGAAGGTCATAGTAAAGGTCATCCAGACTTAGCAGGCTTCCCAGATAGCCCTAACACTACAGGAAATCTGTAGCACAAAGTTCTCAAGAAGAAACCCACATCTGAATCGTGTTTCATATTCCCGCACCAGACCGAAATGGAATGGGAAAGAACATGAACCACTCTAGCATAGGTATCACTCAAGTCCCAGGTATAGGACCTTAATCACTCAGTGAAACCCCACCCACCAAAAACAGAAGCCAGATCCAGCAATGATAATGACAGTATGATGTATAAAAAATTGTAAAGAAAGCAGTAAATAAAACTGTACATAAAGCAATAAATAAAGCAAATAAATAAACACAATTAGCACATAACACCCCTGTAAACACAAATCAAACAAGCGCTAGGAGGAACCCACAAAAAGAACTAGAAGCCCTGGTTGCAGTATAAGGGTCCCCAGCAGAGTCGCCAAGCTGTCGCTATCAAAGATTTGCATCCTGGTACAAGCGCGAATGGTCGGCGAAAGAAGAGAATGAATAGATTCGGCAGCTAGGCATTTTTATACCGAAGGAAAGGTAATGCTGCATAAACCTAAGAAGAGATGGATAAGACGGTTGCGAACCAGAGAAACTGAGAAAGGGGGTTGGTTACAACCTGGGAAGGTATTAGCACCCAGATTGTCCGTCGTACTCGACGGGATCCACGCTTAAAATATATGTGTTTAAAGGGGGTAGTGTCAGTTCTATCTATGTGTGCAAAAGCTGGAAAAGAATGCAAGTGTCAGTGTAAAAGAAATGTGAGATGAAATATAAGAGTGTTAGTGTAAGGAAAGAGTGTAAAGCTCAACACAATGAGGCTTAAAGAATAATGCTGGAAGGAGGGGGGATATACAGAGACTTTTGTTCGATAACAATTAAGTTATGCCTACGTATCCTCTCGTGCAATGAGGAAGTCAAAACACCGTAGTTCGACTCAAAGAGACTGAAAGATAAATTGACCTATGAACTGCTTGCTTGTCTATGCTCAAGTGTATGACCTGTCTAGCTCAGGTGCAAACTGTCTTGCATTAGACGGAAGAAGCGAGTTCTCGTTTATGAGTGAAGATGATGAGAAAAAGAATCCCGGAGGAGACGATTATTGTTTGTTTTTGATGTTTTCAACCTTTTATTACTTTTTGGAGTTTGTCATAAGATAATGAGCTTAAGCCTAAACCAATGGTTAGTAAACTTATCACATCTTCCCTCTGATTAGGGGTAATGAGAATACCTTAAGTATGAAGTAAGCACCTCATACTTAATCACCATGATGTAGGATTAAGATCATTAACCCACTTGCATTTTTTTAGATGTTTTTGGTATTTTTGTTTAGTGTTAAGTAATGAGTTTAAGCCATAATCAAGGATTTAATGGACCCATTACACCATCCTAATAGAAGGATAATAGATGAGAACATTTAAGCTGAGAAAGGCTCCTCAACTTAATCCATGATTAGGGATTAACCTCGTGACAATAACAGAGCCTTTATTAAAGTGGATTTTAGTTAATGATAAGATTAAGAAGTGAGTTTTATGGTTTGTAAGACAACTTGAGGGGGACTTGTCCATTAACACTAGGGTTAGTTCTTCTTAACTAGTTAAGGAAGAATTAGAACCCTAATGCAAGGCCCAAGTTACAAGCTTGATGTCTTGGTGATTTATTAGATGATTTGATTAGAGGATTTAAACACAATAAGGGTTTAACACTTAGGATTAAAGTTATACACTCCATCCTAATAGAAGGATACAGGCATAGCCTTAATCACAAAGCCTTAAAACCTTTAAGGTTTAGTCCTTGATTAAAAGATGAGAAGAGAAGACACAAAGTGTAATTCTGTAATGAGATGTCCTAAGAGATGTTCCAACACTTAATAGGACATTTGACAAATTTTACCCAAAACTTAAACAACAGGAAAAATAAACAACACAGAAGTTTGTTAACCCAGTTCAGTGTATAACCACACCTACATCTGGAGGCTACCAAGCCAGGAGGAAATCCACTATTAGTAATATTAATTCTAGACTTAAACCACCCTGTTTAATCCATCACTTAATACTTACCCAATGCAATTTCTACCTAAGACTCACTTAGATAAGAGTACCCTACTCACTCCCCCTCAATCACCCAGTGATCAAGTTTACAAGTTTACAGAAATTGAAGACATCCTTCAAACAATAACAGCTTGATTTTACTTCACAGTTTCAATCAAGTCACAAATGCACTTTTGCTTAAAAGCTCATAAAGTGGTACATAAAAACAACCTGCTATTAAAACACTAGACACCCTATTTAGTCTTCTGAAATTCGTGCTCAATTCTATGAGATTCTGTTGTTTAAATAGGTTCTGAATTTTGGGCTTACTGTAGAATGATCCAGCCCTAATGTGCAGCAGCTGTCACCTTGAATTTAGGGTTTGTTACCTCCTATATTCTAGGTGCATTAGGTCTTCTGTTTTAATCTGAATCTTCAATTTAAAACTCCCTACAGATGCGCCTTGTTCTGTTTTATATCCATCATTAATTAATTCCAGATAATTCTCCTTAAATATCTCTGATCTGTTAATCAATAATTAATTCTGGTAGCAGGTCTGAGATGTCTCAACATCTGTTGGGACATCCTGACAAAACTGAACTTAGTCATTTAAACAATGTCCCAACATCTGGTAGGACATCCTGAACCAAGTTCACATACTCTGTTTGCTAATGTCCCAACATCTGATAGGACATTCTGAACTGAATTTAACATTTCTTGTTTAGTCAAAAATTCTGCCAATTCTTAAACATCTACAAACTCCCCCTTTGGCTAATTTTTGGCTAACATCTTTTCTGGTTTTCAGAGTGCAGCAGAAGTTCTTTTTATCAGAGTAAATCATTACTATTCTGTTGAATTTTATTTGAGATTACTCCCCCTCAAACATATATGTGTCCTGTCTTTATCCAGTCTTGTTCCAACAGAAAAACTTATTCAGTTCAGAAGCAAACAAACAGATTTCATTCATTTAAACAGCAATTACATTTGATGTTGTTTTTGATGTTGTTCTCCCCCTTGGTAGACACAAAATTAGGGGCCAAAGAACTATTATCCAGAATTACAAATCATTGCTGTCATTACAAATGCCTCACATACATTGGATCACTCAGAATCATCACTTTCAGTTCCCTCCTCAACTTCTGTCTCTTCATCAGCTTCTGTTTCTTCATCAGCAGCACTGTCTTCATCAGATGCAGCTGTCTGATCTTCTTCACTTTCCAACCTCTTAATTATTTCCTCCAGCTTCTTCTTTCTAGCTTCAAGCTCTTTGCAGGTGTACTTTAGCTCAGCAATTAATTCTTTCTTGGAGATTGGATTCTTAGCAGAGGAGGGACCAGCAGATGTCCCAGCAGGTGTTTCAACATCTGCAGCATGGTGACTGAGAAATAATTTGTAGTGAAAAGCCAGGGGGCTTTCTCTCTTGCAGACAATGTCCTTCTCAGTTAAAATTCCAGGGTATTGACTTAGAACAATACCACACAGCAATGATGGAAAAGCTATTGGCATGCTTCATAGTCTGATCAAAAATATATGCTCCATAATCCATCTTGGTTTGAGTCCCCACAGCAAAGATGAATCTGGCCAGACCAGTTGAGATTGATGAAGTGTGATTGGTAGGCACCCAGTTTGCAGTTCCAATCCTATTAAGCATGGCATATTTTCTAGTAAGCATGCTCACAGAGAGCTTTCCCTTCACAGGCCAAGCTTTGACCTGGTTTGCAGTGATCACCTTACAGATTTGATTATCTGTTTTCCCTAGCTCATTGGGTCCATCTGTTTCTCTTCCTAGATACTCATTGATGATTTGAGGAGAAAACTGTACACATTTACCTCTAACAAAAACTTTTCTAAACTCAGAAGACTTACCATTTGAGCAATCCTCCTGAAGATTCACAATGAACTCTTTGACAAGCAGTTCATAGCAGGGAGAGAACTCTGAGACTGTCTTGAACAGTCCTGCAGCAGAGATTAGGTCAATGAGTTCTGTGCACTCAAGTGCATTGCTGCTCAGTTCTCTTTCCAAAGCAACCCTTCTTTGGTACACATATTTCCATCTGTTGACACTGGAGACATGATGGAAGGATATATTGTCCAAGGGAGCTTCTGGAACAACAGTTGAAGCTCTAGCTGGAGCTGGTTTCTTCTTGGGAGGAGATGTTGGGACATCTGATCCAACATCTGAATCTGATGGTGTTGCAGCTTTTCTCTTCTGAGTTTGAACCTTGCTCCATGGTTTTGCTGGACCAAAAGTGGCTTTAGCCTTGCCTTTCTTTGGACTAGCCTTCTTTTTCTCAGGAATGACAGGTTCATCTTGTATCTTTCCTTTCCTGGACCTTAGTCTTTTAGCAATGCTGGGTTTTACAGATGATATAATCTCTGCATCAGAATCCTGTTCCAGATTGACTGTTGGAGGGGATTGAGCAGTCTCCTCATCAGCTTGTTGATCAGTAGAAGATTGATCTTCATTTGAGTCTTTAGCCTGTTCCATAGAAACTTCTTTGTCACTTTCACTTGAGACCTCTTTCTTGTCCTCAGTCTGTTCAGTATCAGCATCAGATGAGTTTGCTTTCTCATCTGCATATGTTCCAACATCCGTTGGGACATCTTGTTCTGCAGCATTGTTCTTTGTATCTTGAGCAGGTTCTTCTTGAGGTGCAGGAATGGTGTTCAAGGGAACAGAGATTCCTTTCACTACTCTTTGTTCAGAGAAAACTTGGTTGACAATCTCCTTGATGGAATCATCAACATATTTGGAGTATTTAACATGTGAAGGAATTTCTTTAGCTTTGCTTCTGATTTGATCTTTACCTCTTTTTGGTGTTCTTGCCTTCTTAGTGTGAGAGGCATTTCCCCTGAGCTCGTCTAATGGTGTTGATTGCATTGGCACCATAGAAATAGGGGTGGCATGAACCACGTCTTCCTGGTTGAGAACTTCTTCAGCTGTTTTAGGGTTTTGAGACATTGTTGAGGAAGATGAATGTGCAGCTTTAGGGTTTAAGATTTCTGAAGGATTACGAGTTAATGTGATTCGCTTGTGATGATGTGATGAGGCTCTTGATAGCTGCTTATAAGGAATTACCAAATAAGTAGCCGTTACAGTCCAAATGATTAGGAATGAAATTCCCAAGGATCTAGTCCAGACTAGCTTTGCCATCTGGAACTTATGCCATGCAATGTCATATGACATGTTGGCACATCTCATTAACTGCTAGATATCACATACACAGATTCCAAGTTTTCCCCTTAAGTTCTCAAATTGTGTAGCATCCAATGCCTTGGTAAAGATATCAGCTAACTGCAAATCTGTAGCTATATGCTCCAATGAAATCACCTTTTCTTCTACAAGATCTCTGATGAAATGATGTCTGATATCAATATGCTTTGTCCTGCTGTGTTGGATAGGATTTTTAGATATGTTGATTGCACTTAAGTTGTCACAGTACAATGTCATGACATCCTGTGGGACATTGTACTCAGTGAGAATCTGCTTCATCCAAACCAACTGAGAACAACTGCTACCTGCTGCTATGTACTCAGCTTCAGCTGTAGATAAGGATACACAATTCTGTTTCTTACTGAACCAAGAAATCAGATTGTTTCCTAGAAAGAAGCATCCTCCTGAAGTGCTTTTTCTGTCATCAGCACTTCCTGCCCAATCAGCATCACAGAAGCCAGTGAGAATTGGTTTGCACCCATGAAAGTACATTATGCCATAGTCACAAGTACCATTAACATATTTAAGGATTCTCTTGACTTGATTGAGATGACTGACTTTTGGATCAGCTTGATATCTTGCACAAACTCCTACTGCAAATGCAATGTCTGGTCTGCTAGCAGTCAAGTATAACAAGCTCCCAATCATGCTTCTATATAAACTATGATCTACATTCTCACCCTTCTCATCTTTAGTCAGCTTTAAATGTGTAGGAGCAGGAGTTCTTTTATGAGAAGCATTTTCCATTCCAAATTTCTTCACTATGTTCTTGGAGTACTTGCTTTGTGAGATGAACATTGAGTCTTCCATTTGCTTAACTTGCAGACCAAGAAAATAGGTTAATTCACCTACTAGACTCATTTCAAATTCAGCTTCCATCTGCTTGACAAAATGTTTGACCATCTTATCAGACATCCCACCAAACACAATGTCATCCACATATATTTGTGCAATCATGACATTACCTTCTTCATATTTAACAAACAGGGTTTTATCAATCCCACCTTTTCTGTATCCTTGCTTGATAAGAAATGTGGTAAGTCTTTCATACCATGCCCTTGGAGCTTGCTTCAGACCATAAAGTGCTTTCTTGAGTTTGTATACATGATTTGGACAGCTTGGATCAACAAATCCTTTAGGCTGTTCTACATATACCTCTTCATTAAGATAACCATTAAGAAAGGCACTTTTCACATCCATTTGAAATAGCTTGAACTTTAAGATACAAGCAATTCCCAACAGTAGTCTTATTGATTCAATCCTTGCTACTGGTGCAAAGGTTTCATCAAAGTCTACTCCTTCAATTTGAGTGTATCCTTGAGCCACAAGTCTAGCTTTGTTCTTTGTAACAATTCCTTGTTCATTTGACTTGTTCTTATACACCCATTTTGTACCAATCACATTTATGTCATCAGGTCTAGGTACAAGATTCCACACTTCATTCCTTGTGAATTGACCTAATTCCTCTTGCATAGCACAAATCCAGTATTCATCAGTGAGAGCTTCCTTGACATTTTTAGGTTCTATTTTGGAAACAAAACAAGAACCTGAAATCACTTCTCTTGATCTAGTGCTCACACCTCTGTTGGGATCACCAATTATTAAATCTTTGGGATGATCCTTCTGTATTCTGATAGAGGGAGGTTTGCTTGAATCTTCTGACCTTGTATCATTTTGAGTGAAGTTATATTGATCATTCTTTTCTTCAGCTTCAACCTTGATATCAGCAGATGTTCCAACATCTTCTGGGACATCTGTAGGAGCATCATCAATTATCACATTTATGGATTCCATGATAACATTTGTTCTGTAGTTAAATACTCTATATGCTTTGCTGTTTATAGAGTATCCAAGGAAAATTCCTACATCACTTTTAGGATCCATTTTTCTCCTTTGCTCCCTATCTGCCAGAATATAGCATTTACTTCCAAACACATGAAAGTACTTCACAGTGGGTTTTCTGCCCTTCCAGACTTCATATATTGTGGACAGGGTTCCTTTTCTCAAGGTAACTCTGTTATGGATGTAGCAGGCAGTGTTCATAGCTTCAGCCCAGAAATACATAGGTAACTTCTTAGCATGGATCATAGCTCTTGCTGATTCTTGAATGGTTCTATTCTTCCTTTCAACAATCCCATTCTGTTGAGGAGTGATAGGTGAAGAATACTCATGGTTGATTCCTTCTGAAGAACAGAAATCTAAGAACTTTTGATTCTCAAATTCTTTTCCATGATCACTTCTTATTCTGATCACACAGCTGGATTTTTCCCTTTGCAATCTTTGACATAATTCTTTGAATACATCAAATACATCTGACTTTTCTTTGATGAAGTTTATCCATGTATATCTTGAAAAATCATCAACCACAACATAGGCATACCTCTTACCACCAAGACTTTCAACTTGCATAGGTCCCATAAGATCCATATGAAGAAGTTCCAAAACTTTGGAAGTTGTCAGATGTTGGAGCTTTGGATGGGACATCTTGGTTTGTTTGCCTATTTGACATTCACCACATATTTTGCCATCATCAATCTTCAGTTTGGGAATACCTCTTACAGCATCCATAGATATGATCTTCTTTATGCCTCTGAAATGAAGATGACCTAGCCTTTGGTGCCATAGTTTTACTTCTTCTTCTCTAGCTAGAGAACAAGTTGAAGTGGCACTGAAGTCTAATGGTTCCCACATGTAACAGTTGTCTTTTGACCTTGCACCTTTCATGACAACTTCTTGCTCTTGGTTAGTCACTATGCATTCAGTTTTTGTAAAGTTTACACTGTATCCTTGATCACATAGTTGACTTATACTGATAAGGTTAGCAGTTAACCCTTTAACTAGCAATACATCATTTAGTCTTGGAACATCTTGACAGTCCAATGTTCCAACTCCTTTGATCTCTCCTTTAGCTCCATCTCCAAAAGTTACATACCTGGATGAATGTGATTTTAAGTTCACTAGCAGATTCTTCAATCCAGTCATGTGCCTTGAACATCCACTGTCAAAATACCAGTCTTCTTTAGCTGATACTTTCAGTGATGTATGTGCTATGTATGCAGTACTTTTCTTTGACCAGATGAGTTGAGATTTCTTTTGATGCCTCTGCCCTGTGTGTTGTTCAGCTGATCTCAAAGCTTGATTGTTGATCTGGTTCTTGGGAATGTGGCTTTGATCAGTCTGAGTGTCAGCTTTTGGTCTCCAAACCTTCTTGATGACCTCTGTCTTCTTCTTAGGAGGTTGCTGATTCCTTTGATGTCTAAGCACTTTCTTGGTACCTTCTACTTTCTGTTTGGAGGGTTGCTGATACATCTGATTTGGATATCCATGTAGCTTATAACAGTGAGGTTTGATATGCCCAAATCTTCCACAATGATGGCATCTCCATCTTTGATACTTCTTCTTCATTTTGTTCTTTCCAGAATGTTGAGACATCTGTTGGAACATTAAGTTAGTCTTTGTGTTCTGATGTTGAAGCATCTGTTGGGACATCTTGTTTGACTGTGTAATTTTTGAAGTAGCTTTGCTGGAGCTGGCTTCATCTCTGTTATATCCCAGTCCACTTTTGTCCCCTGAATGTTTATTATTGCAGAGAATAGCATCCAGTGTATTTGAGCTGCTGTTCATCATTCTAACAGATTTGGACATATGTTCCAGCTTAGAATTGAGAAGAGTTACTTCACTTTTTAAGGTATCAATGATTACTTGATCACTTGCTTTTTCTTCTTCTAGTACTTCATTCTGCTTCTTTAGCTTTATGACCTCACTGCATACTTCAGTACTACTCTTGTACAGATCCTTGAAGGCTTGCTCAAGATCTGCATAAGTAAGCTCTCCACAGCTGGAATCACTATCATATTCACACAGTCCAGCTAGAGCAGTAATATGCTTAGCTGATTCTTCTTCTGACTCTCCTGAGTCTTCATCAGACCAGGTCACAGAGAGTCCTTTCTTTTGCCTCTTTAAGTAGGTAGGACATTCAAACTTGATGTGTCCATATCCTTCACATTCATGGCATTTGACTCCTTTATCTTGACTGGTCTTTTCAGCAAACTTTGACTTTCTGTTAGCATCATATGTTCTCCTGTTCTCAGAGTCTGTGTTTCTTCCACTGGATTTGGATTGGCCTTCCATTCCTCTGAAAATCTGTTTGAATTGTCTTCCAAGCAAGACAAGGTTTTCTGATAAGCTTTTGTCATTTGCTGATTTCTCATCTTCTTCTTCATCTGCATTTGAAACCAAGGCAATGCTTTTGTTCTTTTTAGCATGTGTGTCATTCATTCCCATTTCAAAAGTTTGAAGGGAACCAATGAGTTCTTCAGCTTTCATGGAGCATATGTCTTGAGCTTCTTCTATTGCTGTGACTTTCATGTCAAATCTTTTTGGCAAAGATCTGAGAATCTTCCTTACAAGCTTTTCATCAGTCATCTTTTCTCCCAAGGCTCCAGAAGTATTGGCTATATCCAAGATGTTCATGTAGAACTCATGAATTGATTCATCTTCCTTCATTCTCAAGTTTTCAAACTTGGTGGTGAGAAGTTGAAGTCTTGACATTTTTACTTTTGATGTTCCTTCATGAGTTGTCTTGAGGGTATCCCACACATCTTTGGCCAGCTCACAATGATGCACCAGTCTGAAAATATTTCTATCAATGCCATTGAATAAAGCATTTAGGGCTTTTGAGTTGCCTAGTTCTGAATCTTCTTCCTCTTTACTCCATTCTTCTTCAGGTTTCAGAACTATTGATCCATCTTTGGTGTCTTTAACAGGATGTTTCCATCCAACAATTACTGCTCTCCATGCCCTGTTGTCAAGTGACTTTAAGAATGCAATCATTCTTGGCTTCCAATAGTCATAATTAGAACCATCCAGTATAGGTGGTCTATTTACTGACCCTATATCTCTGTCCATGTTACAGAATTTGTTTTCCCTAGATCTCACCCAGTATAAACAGGCAGGGTGCCTGCTCTGATGCCAATTGTAATTCTGTAATGAGATGTCCTAAGAGATGTTCCAACACTTAATAGGACATTTGACAAATTTTACCCAAAACTTAAACAGCAGGAAAAATAAACAACACAGAAGTTTGTTAACCCAGTTCAGTGTATAACCACACCTACATCTGGAGGCTACCAAGCCAGGAGGAAATCCACTATTAGTAATATTAATTCTAGACTTAAACCACCCTGTTTAATCCATCACTTAATACTTACCCAATGCAATTTCTACCTAAGACTCACTTAGATAAGAGTACCCTACTCACTCCCCCTCAATCACCCAGTGATCAAGTTTACAAGTTTACAGAAATTGAAGACATCCTTCAAACAATAACAGCTTGATTTTACTTCACAGTTTCAATCAAGTCACAAATGCACTTTTGCTTAAAAGCTCATAAAGTGGTACATAAAAACAACCTGCTATTAAAACACTAGAAACCCTATTTAGTCTTCTGAAATTCGTGCTCAATTCTATGAGATTCTGTTGTTTAAATAGGTTCTGAATTTTGGGCTTACTGTAGAATGATCCAGCCCTAATGTGCAGCAGCTGTCACCTTGAATTTAGGGTTTGTTACCTCCTATATTCTAGGTGCATTAGGTCTTCTGTTTTAATCTGAATCTTCAATTTAAAACTCCCTACAGATGCGCCTTGTTCTGTTTTATATCCATCATTAATTAATTCCAGATAATTCTCCTTAAATATCTCTGATCTGTTAATCAATAATTAATTCTGGTAGCAGGTCTGAGATGTCTCAACATCTGTTGGGACATCCTGACAAAACTGAACTTAGTCATTTAAACAATGTCCCAACATCTGGTAGGACATCCTGAACCAAGTTCACATACTCTGTTTGCTAATGTCCCAACATCTGATAGGACATTCTGAACTGAATTTAACATTTCTTGTTTAGTCAAAAATTCTGCCAATTCTTAAACATCTACACAAAGGTAACACTAATGGGGGACTAATCAAACCCTAATTGTGATCATGCTTGGGTGTTCCTAGGGTTTATGACGCTTGCAAGAGATCTTCAAGAAGCACCACCAAGGAAGAAGCAGAGATGGAAGGAGAAGAAGCAGAAAGAAGAAAGCCAACTTACTTCACTTAAGAAGATAGGTTGCTTGAAGGAAGAAAGTGAGGAGGGAACATGAATGAGCAATCCCACTCTAATACAAATACAAAATGCAGCAATGATGCATAAGAGAGATGAGAAAAGATTGAGAAGTGAAGGCAAATTCACTTCTCAGAAACACTTACCACCTGAAAAGTTAGCAAAAGGAAGTGAAATGAAATGAAATACAAAAATGGAAACCAAAATCAGAAGCATGTTTATGATGTTAATGATGCAAAGAGATGCCATAAATGTATGTCATGAGATGGGGATGATCATACAAAGGATGGGAATGCAAATGAGGCATTAAGGAGGCATGAAAGTTCATGAATGCATATGGAATATAATGAAGACAAAACATGGAAAATGGATAATGCAATGATCAAACATGATTTCAATATGTCCTAATATGTCTTATATGTCATGTGGATGCACAAAATATCATGGCAAGTTCATGTATGCAAGCTTATACAAGATGGATGCAAATGAAGATGCAAGGTTAGGGTCATATGAACATATGAGATGCATAATTCAAAAACAGAAGCAAGACATGGGATAAAAAAATTGAAAATGGACTCAAAGGGACCCTAAACCTATACAAGTTCACTATCCAAAGGGGAAGGTCAGAAGCTAAACCCTAAGGGACTTATGAATTTTCTAAGTTTCTAGGGTTTTAAGGGTGATCCTAAGGGTAAAATGCCAAACAAATTGAAAATACATTATAAAAATGAAACAAAAATGTTTTTAGATAATTGAAAGTATGCATAACACAATGCAAAAAGAACCATTCACAAACTCAACTTGGATCAAAAGTTATGAATTTTTGAAGTTAGGGTTAAAAATAATCAAATTTAAGAACCCTAATTCAATTGAAAAACGTCAAAGTGTGATCAAAACCAAAAAGAAATTTGTGTTGTGAGTTTGTAAATGTTTCTAAATGTTTGAAAGTGTTCTCTGAATGTTTTGGGATTTTTAAATACCTAAATGTATTTTTAATTAATTAATTCTTATTAACTAATTAAAAATAACATTTAAATGATTTAAAAATAAATTTTTCATGCAAAAAATAAAAATAAAAATATTTTTGGGTTCTGAAAATTAATTAGAGATTGGATAAAATATTTCAGATTTTTTAGACTATTTTTGCTATTTTTAAAAAATCGTGCCAGATTTAAATAAAGAAAATGAAATAAAACAAATTAAATGGAAAAGTATGAGGATCCTGAGGTCCAGATTCAAAGTTGAAATTCCAGGGTTGACTGGCGCGTTTTTTAATGACTGGGATTCACTCTGATTTAATTAAACTAATTAAACTCAATTAATTTAATAAAACTGAATTAGGGTTAAGTGACTTAATCTGAGCCATTCACAACTTAACCTAATCCTCATCCAAGGGCCACGAATCCATATGGAAAATTAATTAGGGATTATGGTTTAAACACTTTCAGGTGACCGGAGGGGAGCTCCGGTCATCTTCTCCGGCGGGACAAAACCCTAAAACTCTCTACAGGCCACCCCACCCCAAATCAACCACCCAGAAAGGATCCTCTAACCAAACCCCACTCAAATCAGCCCTCAAACATCATTTATAACACATGAACAAGGAGAAGCAAATCTAAATATTTTCACGGGTGAAATTTCAGAGAGTCACAAAATAGTTATTTCTTCACCATTTTTAATTCTAAGAGCAACAGCATGACCAGCATAACATATATTTTCATTTTGTAACAAAGAAACAAGCTCTGAAAAGTTTTGTTCTTGAGCTTACCTGAGACGAAGAACTGCAAATGTGAGCTTTCCAGGCCTCTCCCTCGTGAAAAGAGTCTCCTCTGATCCCCCTAAGCTAATGGGATGCTTCAAAACCTTTGAGGATGGCTAATTTGGAAGTTCTAGTTCTGGTGTAGCAGAATTTGAGGCTTTGATATGTGATGTTTCAGGCTGTTTTAAGGGATGATTCTTGTTCTATGGATGATGTGTGACTTGTTGGTGAAGAAAAATTTGAAGTTTGATGGCTGTGGAAGGAGTTTCGAAGAGATGAAGGTTTTGGCAAGTTTTGTCAATTCTGATTGTGTGTGTGGTCTGAGCTTATGTGAGGCTTGTTTTATGATCCATAAACTAAACTTGAACTATTGGAAAGAGTCAGAAGAATTGACATGCACTGTGGGAATGGTATGGGGCAATTGGCCAAAAAGTCAAGAGTTGGTGTACTTCAAGCATGAGCCATGGCAGAAGCTGCTTTAGGGCTGCTCTGAGTTCAGCTGTCTTCAAGGATGGTCATGGGATGAATTAGAATGATCAGAAGTGGATGAATGGTGAGATGTTACATGTTTTGCAATTTTCACAACTTGTTGCATTTTGAGATTTTGGTCATGGACATGTCCTATTCCAAGCTGAATTCTTGTCATGAAATGTTACATGATGTTATGGTAATGCTTTGAGGTCATTTAGAAACCAAACAAACCCTTTGGAATCACTCTTGCAAGAATTCCCCCTTTCTTGAATTTCATGGAAAATGGCTTATGATTCTTGTTATTCAAGGCATGAATTTTGTGAATTTGTGTAATTTATGATTTTGGCAAGTTGTAATGATGCATAGGAGTCATTTAGAAGTCACAAAATGGTTTGGCATGTGGTTTTACAAAAAATCCCTTTTGGCATGAAACATGAAATTATGTGATTTTTGTCAACTTTGGAAAGCCATAACTTGAGTTCCAAAATGAATTAGCTCTTGTTCTTGTACTTTTTGAAAAGTGAATGATCCAATCTACAACTTTCATGACCAACAATTTTTCATTTGAAGCATTTTCGGTTGAGAAAGAGGAGGTTGAAAAACTTTCCCAAAATGGAAAGTTTACATTACAAGTCATTTCCATATTTGGCAACTTTTGATTTAACCCACTTTTATTCAAATTTGTGAACTTATAAGCACTTCAATGATCAAATAAAGACCATATAACTTCATTTTGATGAAAAATCCATTTTGGTTCCATGTTGGGGGGCCTCCGATGCCCTGATTTTGCTCTGACTTCCTCAGGAAGTTACCCAGTGATCAGATGACTTCCACAATGAATTTCTTCATCAAACTTGGTATGTATGATCCTTATGACATATTGAGACCAATAGAAACAAGAATGACCAAAAAATTTGAAGTTATGGCCTCTGAAACCAAAACCCTAATTTTAGGTCATCTGTGTAGTTAAACCTGGCTCTGCTTCCATGCCTTGCCAGTTCTTGTGATTTTATGACTTTATTGATCTTGGGAAGATATAATATGATTCTTGAACATACATAGACCCTCTTGAGATGATTGAATACCTTTGGAGTGGCTCAGATAGCTCATGGATTGCTCAGATCACAAACCCTAGATGCAGATGACTTTGAACCAATGCAGTGAAGCAAAAATGCAACATGATATGATATGATTGAACTTATGCAAATGAAAAGATCACAAGCCATGGTGTGAACTTAGTGAGGGAAATTTTGGGGTGTTTACAGCGAGCTATGTAACTAAGAGCCCATGGATAACCATGGATATAAAGGGTGCTAACACCTTCCCTTTATATAACCTACCCCCGAACTCAAGTCTTTTAAAACCGGTTTTTCCTGTTCTTTTATGTCCTTTCCTTATGGATAAAATAAAAGTCGGTGGCGACTCTTGCTATCCGTAACATGACTAAAAAATCAGTTCTCCAACCGTGTTACATGAACCATCTAAGTTGTCACGCACGAAGGGATGTCTATGCTTATGAGTTACTTGCTAAACTAAGTGGTTTATTGATCCTAGGGGCTCGACAAGGATTGAGATCCTCGTGCCTATGTATTCCCTCGTGCAATGGGAAAGTCAGAACTTCATAGTTTGGCCTACTTCAGGTGATTGATGTTGTTTTTATTACCTTTCTTCCATGAAAGGATTTAACAATCAAATTTCACTAAAGACTATGGGTAGAGGTGATTATTTTGAACCAACAAGACGAGCGTCTTGCGAAGAAATAATCAGAGCGAATAACGAGATGCTCATTACCCTCCTTTCTACCACTTAAGGCTCGTGGCATACAATTCTTCTCATATTATTAACGTGCTTTATTACCTAAGACCACTCGACGTTGGATCAAGGGTTTGGGTCTAAAAGAAATATTTTGGTTTTTGAAGGTCAAATGTGAGGCACAATGCACTTAACAAATGTAAATGCAAGTGGAGGTTTTTTTGTTCGTTTGTTAGTGAGGCACAATACACTCGGCTCGCAAGGTTAGGAGACTTGATATGTGGATCAAGTGAGCTAAAGACTAGCTATGGAAAACAAACGCGATGCGTTGATTCATTTAAGTTGAAAAAGTTAGGAAAAGTGCAAGGTGTAAAATAGTGCGGATGGTGATCAAAGAATTATCGACTTACGTGTGTGTATGAAGTGAAGTATGTATGGATATTTACTTGGCGTTGGACCAAAGATTTCGTTTATCTTTGAAATGATTAGTCTTAGTGTGCGTTCATTTTTTTACTTAGCAATTTATCGTCAAAATGCAACAGTAAATCACACAAGTAAGCATAATATCATATCACAAGCAAGAAGGATCGAGCATACACGAACATTCATCACACGCATAAAAATCAATCAAAGAGGAAAAGGTTAATTAACCAAATTAATAGAAATATTTAATTAGATTAATTATCAAATTAATTAATCGAATTAAATAAAACTATTTAATACAATTAATCGATGAAAATGTCTTTTTTGGATTTTTTGGATATTCAAATGAGATATTAATCACAAGAAAATAGAGAAATTAAAATTTGAATAAAACTAAGTAAAGAAAATGTTCTTTTTTTATAATCAAAAGAGGAAATAATTAAATAATCAAATTAAATGAAATAATTTGATAAAACTAATTAATTAATTAGATTAAATAAAATTATTTAAAATGATTAATTAATATCAATTTTTTTTATAGATTTTTTAATAGAATGAAAACAAATTAGAATAAAAAAAATAAAAGAAACAAGTTAATGGGTTGGATTCAATCATCAAATAAGGGGTGTAGTTAGAAATTCGTCAAGGCCAAACACAGAGGGAACCCATGCAGGAATTATGGTCCATCATAGATCTTCAGTCAAAGCTTTGACTACGTGAATCAATCTGAAACGTCTGATGAGTGATGAAGTCAATAAGCTGACTTTGATCAAAGGGTACTAACACATGGAGCACGATAAAGACCAAAGAAATACACGCATGGGATCTTGTGCCAGAGACTTTTCCACCAGTGACACTTGTCCAGGACGATGACAAGTGTCACCGAACCTCTTCACCAACACAACGGCAACACAATGGTTAAGAGTGCATTTAAAAACAAATTTATCAAGCCTTTTCATATTTCAGGAAAAAAAACAAAACGTGCTTCTTTTTCAAGTCTTTCTCTCTCACGAGTCTCTCTCACCGTTTTTCACCGGAAAACAAAACCTCGCCGGAGAAGAAGGAGGTTGGCGGCGCCTCCGCCCCTCTTCTCCGACTAAACACCAATTACACCCATATCCCAACTAAACTAAACCGCATGAGTTCGAATCCAAACTCAGATTTTTCAAATTCTCAATTAAAACAACAAAATTTGAAACCCTAAAGAACCTAGATCTAACGGAGAGGGAGCGAAATCAAGAAATGGCGTGAGGTTTAACCTCATATTCAAACAAAGAACACAAAGACCTTAACAAATACAAGAAAAAGAAGCAGCGATAGTTACCTGACCAGAGCTAGTCCAGCGAAGGTCTTCTCCGACGACGAACGAAAAATCCCCGGTAAGTGTCTTTTATTCTCAGCTACTAATCCTCTTCTTCTTCAAAATTCTATGCGTCTGAAACCTCATCTTCTATTACGCCATTCTTTCTTCTTTTCCGCGAATGTTGTTGTTGTTGCCTTGCTTGTCTGCTGTTGTGTGACTGTGCTCAAACCATTTTGAGTCTCAATGCGAGACTCAAAAGGCTTCCATTGTGAGATTTTAGGTGAATAGGTTTTTTTGTATTACTTATTCTACTGTTCTTGCTTTGCTTGGCTGGTAGGGTTTATGCGTATTCAGGTGTTGATTATGTAGAGGATGTTAGGGTTTATGTGGTGTGTAGTCTCTTTTTTAATCATTGTTAATGATTAGGTTTTTATAGGAGGGATTGAGAGGATTTGATACGTGTGAATCGTGTGAGAAAATTGAATTTGTGTGAGGTTTGCTATTTGGTACATGAGAGGAATCGTGAATACCGTTAGAGAGGTAGATTATTCCCTGCTGTCAATATTTTTGTAGGACCATTGAGATAGTGATGGTTGTGAGTTTTGTTTGTTATGTGAGCTGGATTGTTTCTAGAAAGTTTGGTGGTCCCATGAGCTTGGAATTTTGAATACTATGAATTGTAAAATTTATGATTTTACTGATACACACTTCTTGTTTTCAAGCCACTTTTGTTGCTACTGAACTGTGCTCTACTCTTTTGTTTTTACCTGCATCAATTCACACCAATGTTTCCCTGGTTGATATTTTACAGGTTGGGGATCGTGGTATTGTTTGTCAATTTTGGAGCTTTGGATTTGGGGTACTTGTCTAAATCATTTGGCCTGAGTTTGATGCGAGGTCCTGACGTGTAAGGATGGAAAGAAACCGTGGCAATTTATTTAAGGGGATGGTTAGTTCTCTTTGTTCATGGTTGTTTTGTGCAATGCTCATATTCATCAGTATGTATTGTGACCCTGTATTTCTCTTTGCAGTTTGTGAAGGTTCGGACTGCAAAGATAAGCCTAACTCAGTATGATAGCTTTGGATCTTTGGAGATTACATTGTCATTATAAGCATAGTTAAATGCATGAGGATTGTGAAAGGCTTAGTGAGTACTTGATGCAAAGCGGTAAACATTGCTTTTCGTTACTGCATACTTGATTTTCATGGCTATAGAACTCTATTTTCACTATTGCTCAATTTGTCAATTTATTGTTGACAATGTTATGATATATTTCATGTAGGACTTCATTTTTCTGCAAGTTTGTCACGGTTGTGGATTGCTCACCCTCAAAGGTCTAAACATTAACCTTTAGTATGCACATTCCATAGGTCTTTTTATTTGTATCTTCAATGTGATTTTGGTGCTGATCTTTTGGCATGGTGAGTTTAAAGATTTGGGGCTATATGAGATATATCAGTAACATTACTACGTTGGCCTGGAATTTGAAATTTGATTCTCTTAACCATTGATTCTTTGCTGAATTTTTTGTTCTTATTCTTGTAGGTGGACAATATAGATGCGAGATAGTTGGAGGCTTATATTTTTTAGAATTTAAGCTTGTATTCTCTTGGTGATAGGACTCGTAACCTCATGCTCTTGCATCTTAGTAATTTATGTTCAAAACTTGTTATGGATTGTAGAAAGTAATGTCACAAACTTTTGGCCATTCCTCCTTGTTTATTGTTTGCAAACTCACTCCATTTCTACACGTACACTCAATTAATGTATTGTGACAAACTCATTGAATTTGGTGCCATCATATTTTCTGTCGGTGACAATCTGTATCCTTTGAAATTAATAAATCAATGCATCCATGATAAAATTCACTTTTGATTTTCTTTGGGAACTAAGGGTAATTTGAAACTTACGGTTTGAATCTTGCCCTTGCAAACAAACTTGTAACCTCACCTTGCTTTTTTTTTAATGTAACCCCGCCTTGCTTTTTTAATGGCACAGAAAGAATAAATATTCCACCAGCTATCCAATATACAAGTTTTTGATCTCTTGAAACAAAAGCAAACAAAAAGGTTGTTGAACAAACAACTCCTTGAAATTGAGTCCACACTTATAAACTTTGAAATGGCATGATAACCTTCCTAATCTTGACATGGAACCAAATGAATGATGACTTCTTAAAACTAGGACCCTAAAAATAGGAGATCAACACCAATTCATGTTTTAAATTTACTTTATTCAAGATATGCTTTGAATTAAAATCCACGTCTTGAATAATCACTAATTCACAAATCCCTCTGGAGATTAATATCAAACATCATCCATATTGAGCGCATTATAATCTTAGCTCAGATTCTTAAGAAACAACACACCTAGAGGAATTTATCTTGAAGTGTCCAATTGATACATGATGAGCCAGAACATTCACCCGGAACCTTGTAAAGCCTAAAAACTTGATAATTAAACAATCTTTCTGCTTGACCAAGATTAGGTCAAACTCAAACGAATATCAATCATCCCTTCCCACATCCCAGATTGGATAGCCTTGATCGAACTATGGCTCATCCCTGCCACACCTGAAATCTGACAACCAAAGAATACAAGCAATGTGTACATATTTTTTTTGATTTTTTTCAAGTAATGGTTAGTAATATAATAATGAAAAAAATAAAAATAAAATCATATTGGTAGGACAAATTTGGGGTATGACAGTTGCCCCTATCGAATTGGCTTAAATCCGAGAAAGTGAATTGCTATATGGCGTTCGATTTTAGGGTAAAAGTCAATTAGATATAAGAAGACCCTAAAATTTGTCTGGCAAGAGAAAAAAATGCAAGGATAAGATATATGAGGATGAGATGGTAGATTGCTCAAAATGTCTAAGATTCTTTGAACTAACAAAGCAATATCTCACTTTACTGAATGAATTTTTCGATTGTGCGAAGCAGTACCTTATTAATTAAGGTTCTCCGGCGATATTCGAACAGTGCCTTAACATGAGATTCTCTAGTCCAAGCAAAGCAAAACCTTAACAATAAATTCTCTTTGGGGATACATAGAGCAACATCTTGAACAATGGCACAAGATTTCCTAGGTCATGCGAAGCAGTTCCTTTCAGTCAAGGCTCTTCGGTGATACTAGGATAATGTCTTTACCAAACATAAAATTCTATGTGTCTCGCGAAGCAGTTACTTAATGATAAAGGCTCTTCAGAGAATGTCAGAGAATTATCTCGAACAAATGATCTGCTGGGGAAAAACCGATCAATAAGATTTCTTCTTAGAGGAAGCATGCTAGCCCAGTTTTGCAGAGGAAAATCTCACAAGACACTTTTTATGATAACCTTTGCTTGGGGTGCAACAACGGTGACGATGCTAGGGGTCATAATTATCAACCCTAAAGTTGAAGAATGACTTGCTGGGGAAATATAAATTTCGCGAGCACGTGCAGGGTATTAACTTTCTTCAGAGAAACACTGTCGACTTTGAGAGAGGACCGTCCAGAATGCATGTCTTAGATCTTACTATGCTATGTTTGATTGGATGTCATGTATTGCATGATGCACAATGATTCGTATGAGAATGTAATTGTTATGAATTTTGATGCAAATGATTTTTATGTTGATGATCTTTGATGACATTCCTGTTTTCAGGCAAGAATGATATGCATGATGCATGTCATGCATGTGACGATGAAAATGATTGGGTATGCTGGAAATAAGTCTTTTTTTGTAGTTGCCAAGAATATTGGACTTTGGAAAGATGCCACTCCACGGGTGGACTTTTAAGGGGTGCCACATCACGGGTGGACTTTTGAAAGGTGCCACATCACGGGTGGACTTTCCGGTTCTTTTAGGGGTTTTGAAAGCAATGGTGAAAAGACTCACTAGGTATCAACTCGGGGTTGAGAAAGCAAATGTATCAACACGGGGTTGAAAAGGTAAAGGTATCAACACGGAGTTGAAAAGGTATCAACATAGGGTTGAAAAGGTATCAACACATAGTTGAAAAGGTATCAACACAGGGTTGAAAAGGTAAAGATATCAACACAGAGTTGGGAAGGTATCATCAACACAGGTTTGGAAATTTATCATCAACACAGGGTTGAAAAGGAAAAGATATCAACACAGAGTTGAAAAGGTATCAACATAGGGTTGAAAAAGTAAAGATATCAACACAGAGTTAAAAAGGTATCAACACAGGGTTGAAAAGGTAAAGGTATCAACACAGGGTTGAAAAGATATCAACATAGGGTTGAAAAGGTAAAGGTATCAACACAGGGTTGAAAAGATAAAGGTAAAAGTATCAACACAGAGCTGAAGATGATTGGATTGTGAGAAATGCCAAGAGGACTTGGACTTTTAAGTTGTGCCAAACACTGTTGGACTTTTGAGATGGTCCAAACACAATTGGACTTTTGGCTTTCTGGTAGTTGCCACCATAGTGGACTTTTGGGAATTGTGAGGGCACCAATGAAATTGGACTTTAAGCTTTTTGGTGGTTGCCAATAAAATTGGACTTTTTGGGGATTGTGGAGGGTATTTACTTCTCGACACTTGGTATCTGATGATGCTCTGATCGGAGGATGGATGCGACCATTTGTGGTGTCCCCAAGTCTGATCTATTGTTGAAGTTGTATGTCACTGAGAGAACTTCAACTTCTTTGACTGATGTCATGATGACTTTCAAATGAGCGTAGCAACATAATCAATGCATGTTGATTATAATTTGGCTTAGCCCTAAGGAATCCTTTTATAATTGCCTTGCCCCAGTCTATAGGGACTTTGAAGGAATCTTCTTAGAATAGAAGCCTTGAGAATGATTATACCCTAACCTGACACATTACAAATTTCCCCAGTATCTGGGTCTCATGGGGAGTTTCCCATGTCTGAGCCTTTGGAAGGACTTTCCCTGAATTAGGTGATCGTGAATGATTTTCCCCGGATAGACTGATAGTTGAAATATTCTTCCTCTGATGCTTGGAGATTTGATTTTCGACCAACCAATTCTCAGGTCCATACATTCATTGAAAGTCATGCCCCTGATTAGGAGTGATCTTGATTCGAGTCAACACCAATGAATTCTCAAGCTCCTCTTTGACTTTTCCTTGTTTGGAATTTCTTTAGATGCTAAGTACTGACTTGCAATTAAAATTTGTTTGTCCAAAAATGGTAATTTTAATGCAATATTCATGCGAGTTTTAAAAAAACATTTATTTGGATGATGTGAATGTGTGTGACAAATTGATCAATGGTCCAAACGTAGTGCTGATTTAGCTGGTGATTTGTGATACAACAAGGAGAAGATTAGCAAATATTTTAGGAGTCAGTTTACACAACCTTGCTGAGATATGCTTTCAGAATAAACCCTGTCTCATTTAGGTCTTTTAGGGGTTGTAATATGGTCTGGTTCACGGTTATTGAAACAAAGGATATAGGCCTAAGATGTTTTTGTACCCACCCCTCTTCGTGATGTTCTCCAATCCTATGTTCAACTAATTCTTCGTGATGTTCCCCTTTTGATTTTGGATAGGATGGTCATTGCAATTTATTTTGTTTTTGCTGAGGATTTGAGGACATCTTTCTATTGTTTTTGTTCTTTTGATCCCTAATTTTTGCATGGACCATTTTTTGAAGCTTTTAGTCCATCGGGATTGCCCTAATTTTTGCCTAAGTCTCCTATTTGGATGTTCAACTTAGCGGGCTTCTTCTATTTTTCTGTTTTTTTTCTTTGTTGAAGGATTGTGACTGCTAAGTCATTGGTCATGGATGGATCTCCAGATTGGAATTTTTCACCTTGTAGTTTGGATGCATAGTCAAGTTAATTGAACACTACCCTGCCCCTAGTTAGATGTAAGGGTTTTGAATATCTGAAAGAAACTCCTACTTCTAGGCTCGAAGTGGTTGTCTAGGGATTAACTCTTTATCTCTCCGGTATTTGGGGATTTGAAACAATGCATGTACATCATCAGCAAGGTTATTTCCGAAAGCATGTTATCAGTAATTATGGGTATTTCGTTTTCGTCATCCTCCCTCAAATCTTTGCTAAACAATGTGGTAAAGGAGGTAAAGTGCATTTTTTGTTTGTGATTTTTGCAATAAGTGGGAAATGTGAGTGAATACGAATGGATTCGTTCAAAACATGCATGTTCATTACATTAATATTACCATTAAAGACAACAATGTTTAAAAGCAAGTAACACTTAATAAAAAAGAAACAACATATGCAAAGTAATGATATGAGCTAAAGATTGCTAGTGTTGAGGAACTGGGCTTTGACTTTTCGTTGGGAAGCCTTCTTCAGAAATGCTCTTCGGGATCAGTTTGAGAACCCTCTTCGCATGTACTCTCAGCAGCTTCTTCCATGACATGGATTGAGTAACCCACCTGATTGTTGATTTGAATGCCTTGAGGTGTGAATGAGATTACCTTGGAATCAATCAGATCCTGGACTTGATTTTTGAAATGTTGGCAATCATCAGTTGAATGTCCGGGTGAGTTGGCATGAAAACCACAATAAGAATTAGGATCGAAGTTTGGTCGGTGTGGAAGAGGCATTAGATCTAGCTTCCTTGGCTCTACCAATCCATTATTGATCAAACGAGGAAGTACGTGACTGTGAGGCATTGGAAATTGATCAAAATGCCTTTTTGGTCTTTTAGCATAGTAAGGACGCCGATGCAGAGTATGCTTTTGTTGCATTGGCTCTTGATGTGCAACCTGTTGTCGATACTGAGGAGGTCCTCTATTGACATGAGCATATTGGCCATATGGAGGGTTGTGTATTTGATATGGGATCCAGAGCTTGCCGGATATGAAAAACCGACCTGCATGGGTAATGTTGATAAGGCACTAGAGGTGTGTCGCTCCTAAAGATTTGCATCCCGGTACAAGCGCGAACGGTCGGCGAAAGGAGAGAACAGGATGAACTGAAAAGAGTCGCCAACTAGGCATTTTTATCCTGAAGGAAAGGTAATGCTGCATGAACCTAAGAAAAAATGGATAAGACGGTCGCGAACCAGAGAAACTGAGAAAGGGGGTTGGTTACAACCTGGGAAGGTATTAGCACCCAGATTGCCCGTCGTACTCGACGGGATCCACGCTTGAAATTTTGTGTTTAAAGGGGTAGTGTCAGTGCTATTCTGTGTGCAAAAACTGGAAAAGAATACAAGTGTATGCGCAAAAGATATGTGAAGTGAATAAAAGGAGTGTCAGTGTAAGAATAAAGTGCAATGCTCAGGACAATGAGGCTTAAGGAATAATGCTGGAAGAGGGGGAATATACAGAGACTTATGTTCGATAACAGTTAAGTTATGCCTACGTATCCTCTCGTGCAATGAGGAAGTCAGAACACCGTAGTTCGACTCAAAGAGACTGAAAGATAAATTGACCTATGAACTGCTTACTTGTCTATGCTCAAGAATAAGACCTGTCTGGCTCAGGTGCAAACTGTCTTGCATTAGACAGAAGAGGCAAGTTCTCGTTTGTGAGTGAAGATAATGAGAAGAGAATCCCAGAGGAGACGATTATTGTTTGTTTTTGATGTTTTCAATATTTTATTTCTTTTTGGAGTTTGTCATAAGAAAATGAGCTTAAGCCTAAACCAAGGGTTAGTAAGCTCATAACATCATCCCTCTGATTAGGGGTAATGAGAATACCTTAGGTATGAAGTAAACACCACACACTTAATCACCATGATGTAGGATTAAGATCATTAACCTACCTGCATTTATTTAGATGTATTTTTGAAGTTTTTGTTTAGTGTTAAGTAATGAGTTTAAGCCATAATCAAGGATTTAATGGACCCATTACACCATCCTAATAGAAGGATGATAGATGAGAACATTTAAGCTGAGAAAGGCTCCTCAACTTAATCCATGATTAGGGATTAACCTCATGACAAAAAAAAACCTTTATTAAAGTGGATTTTAGTTAATAATAAGGTTAAGAAATGGATTTTATGGTTTGTAAGACAACTTGAGGGGGACTTGTCCATTAACACTAGGGTTAGTCCTTCTAAACCAATTAAGGAAGAATTAGAACCCTAATGCAAGGCCCAAGTTACAAGTTTGATGTCTTAGTGATTATTAGATGAATTTATTAAAGGATTTAAACACATTAAGGGTTTAACACTTAGGATTAAAGTTATACACTCCACCCTAAGAGAAGGATGCAGACATAACCTTAATGACAAAGCCTTAAAGCCTTAAAGGTTTAGTCCCTGATTATGAGATGAGAAAAGAAGACACCAAAGATTACACAAAGATAAAACTAATGGGGGGACTAATCAAACCTTAATTTTTAACATGCTTGGTATTCTTAGGGTTTATGAGGATTACAAGAGATCTTCAGGAAAAGCCACCAAGGAAGAAGAAAGATGGAAAGAGGAGAAGCAGAAAGAAGCAAGTCAACTTACTTCACTTAAGAAGATAAGTTGCTTGAAGAAATAAAGTGAGGGGGGAACATGAATGAGCAATCTCACTCTAATACACATACAAAATGCAGCAAAGATGCATGAGAGAGATGAGAAGAGATTATGAGAAGTGAAGGCAAATTCACTTCTCAAAACACTTACCACCTGAAAAGTTAGTAAAAGGAAATGAAATGAAATGGAAATGAAATGAAATGCAAAGATGAAAACCAAAACCAGAAGCATATCCATGATGAAAATGATGCTAAGAGATGATATGAAAGCATGCCAAGTGATGCAAATGATCATACAAGTAATGAGGATGCAAATGAAGCATGAAAGGAACATGGAAGTTCATGAATGCACATGAAATGAAATGAAGGCAAAACATGGCAAATGGATGATACAATGATCAAAAATGATTCTAATGTATCCTAGGATGTCTTAGAAGTCATGTGAATGCATAAAATGTCATGGCAAGTTCATGAATGCAAGCATATACAAGATGAATGCAAATGAAGATGAGAAATTAGGGTTATGTGAACATGTGAGATGAAAAACTCAAAATCAGAAGCAAATGACAAGATAAAAAATTGAAAATGGACTTAAAGGAACCCTAAACCTATACTAAGTTACCATCCAAAGGGGGAGGTCAGAAGCTTAACCTAGAAGGAATTATGAATTTCCTAAGTTTCTAGGGTTTTTTGGGTGATCTTCAATGCAAAATGCCAAAAAAATTGAAAATGAAAGATAAAAATGAAACAAAAATGTTTTTAGAAACTAGAAGTCATGCATAGAACAATGCAAAAAGAATCATTCACAAACTCAACTTGGTTTAAAAGTTATGAATTTTTGAAGTTAGGGTTAAAAATGAACAAATTTAAGAACCCTAATTCATTGAAAAATGTCAAAGTGTGATCAAAACCAAAAAGAAATTTGTGTGGTGAGTTTGTAAATGCTTCTAAATGTTCAAAGATGTTCTCTGATTTTTTTGGTGATTTTTAAATACTTAAATGTATTTTTAATTAATTAAAATCAATTAACTAATTATAAATAACATTTAAATGATTTAAAAATATTTTTTAATGCAAAAAATAAAAATAAAAATATTTTTGGTTTCTGAAAATTAATAATATGTTTGATAAAAAATTTCAGAATTTTTTGATCATTTTTACTATTTTTAAATATTCGTGCAAAATAAAATAAGAAAAATGAATTAAAAATATGAATTAATGAAAGTATGCAGGATGGATGGTTTGGATTGGTTCTGGGTTTGGAGGGATTGACTGGCGCACATCTGGACGGCCCATATTCAAACCTAACTAAACTTAATTAATTAATTAATTTAATAATCCTGATTAAATCCTAATGACACAATCTTCACCCTCCAATCACGCGCGGGAGAACTAATCCAAAGGCCCAGATTTAAACATGAAACCCTAACCCTAATTAACATTAATTACTTTCAGGTGACCGGAAATGACCTCCGGTCATCTTCTCCGGTCACACCTCCCCTGAAAAATTTCCAAATCACTCCCTAGGCCATTTCTGGAGCTCTAAAGCTCCAGATTCATTCCTTTAACTCCCCTAAGCTCAAATCCACCCTCAAACACAATTTATTTTCACTCAATCTTAAGATTCGAAGCCAAGAACAAAAATGGTGAAACTTTCAAAAGTTCATAAAATCCTCAAATCACAACCATTTTCAAAAATAAAAGGTTCAGCATGATCAGCACAACAAGAGGAACAATTCTATAACCTAAAAAGAGATTTATGGGAAAAAAAAGATTGAGATGGCTACCTGAGATGGAGCTTTCAACCTTGAGCTTTATGGCTGTTTTCTTGGTGCAAGATGACTCCTATGACCCCTCTGATGAAGCTTTGATGCTTGGATGAAGTTTTTTATGGCTGGTTTGTGATTTTGTGTTCAACTGGTCAGAAAATCGTGTTTTGTTTGTGATGTGTTCTTGGCTGTTTTGAAGGGTGGTTTGTGATCAGTGATTGATTTGAAGATGAATGGTGGTGTTTGTTTGAAGAATGGATGGCTGAGTTATGAAATTCGAAGGTTTTTGCAAGAGGGGAGAGTTTTTGTGAACTTGTGTTATCTGAGGATTTAGGCTTGTTCTGGTTGTGTTTGGCTTGCTTTAGGTTAGTATAAACAAATGCAATTGGTTCAGAGAGTGGTTGTGGCATAGTGTGATTGGTATGGGTGAAAATGCAAAAAGTCAAGATTATGTGTACTTTGAGGTATGGGCTGGTTCAGTTATGGTACAATGGGGTGTCTGGTGCAGCAAGGATCAAGGATGGCCATGGAAATCACTTTGAGACAATTCAACATGTTTGTGAAAGGTTATGGGAGGTTTTGCAAATTTGACAAAGTTTGGCCCCTTTTGGATTTCTTCATGGGAAGGTGTCGCTCCCACCAAATGAAGCCGGGTCAAATGGGGTACATACGCGAACGGTCGGCGAAAGGAATGAGAACACACAGGAGTGAACTCAGAAAGACAAGAGTCGCCAGCTAGGCATTTTTATCCCGGAGGAAAGGCAATGCTGCATAGACCTAGAAAGATATGGATAAGACGGTTGCGAACCAGAGAGACTGAGAAAGGGGGTTGGTTACAACCTGGGAAGGTATTAGCACCCAGATTGTCCGTCGTACTCGACGGGATCCACGCTTAAAAGATTTGCGTTTTAAAGGGGTAGTGTCAGTGCAATTTGTGTATAAAGAGCTGGAAAAGAATGTACAAGTGTCAGTGTAAAAGAAAGTGAAGTGTGATATATACAGTGTCAGTGTAAGAACTGGAATATAATGCTCAAGATCATGAGGCTAAAAGAATAAAGCTGGAAGAGGGGGAATATACAGAGACTTTTGTTCGATAACTGTTAAGTTATGCCTACGTATCCTCTCATGCAATGAGGAAGTCAGAACACCGTAGTTCGACTCAAAGAGACTGAAAGATAAATTGACTGATGAACTGCTTGCTTGCCTATGCTCAAGTGTATGACCTGTCTGGCTCAGGTGCAAACTGTCTTGCATTAGACGGAAGAAGCTAGTTCTCGTTTATGAGTGAATGAGATGAGAAAAGAATCCCGGAGGAGACGATTATTGCTTGTTTTTGAGTTTTCAGTCTTTTATTGCTTTTGAAAGTTTGTCATAAATTAATGAGCTTAAGCCTAAACCAATGGATTTAGTAAACTCATCACATCTTCCCTCTGATTAGGGGTAATGAGAATACCTTAAGTGTGAAGTCAGCTTCTCACACTTAATCACCTTTGATGCAGGATTAAGGTCATTAACCTACTTGTGATTATTTAGATGTTTTTGTGGTTTTTGTTTAGTGTTAAGTAATGAGATTAAGCCATAATCAGGGATTAAACAGACTCATTACACCATCCTAATAGAAGGATAATAGATGAGAATGTTTAAGCTGAGGAA
The DNA here is from genome assembly GCA_963966055.1 of Lathyrus aphaca. Taxonomy (NCBI): domain Eukaryota; kingdom Viridiplantae; phylum Streptophyta; class Magnoliopsida; order Fabales; family Fabaceae; genus Lathyrus; species Lathyrus aphaca. The sequence continues at coordinate 295,365,558 of OZ014519.1, read as the reverse complement.
AGCTCCTCAACTTAATCCATGATTAGGGATTAAACTCATGACATAACAAACCTTTGATTAAGTGGATTTTAATTAATGGTATGATGATGAAGTGATTTTTAGGGTTTGTAAGACAACTTGAGGGGGACTTGTCCATTAACACTAGGGTTAGTCCTTCTTAACCATTTAAGGAAGAATTAGAACCCTAATGCAAGACCCAAGTTACAAGTGTGATGTCTTGATGATTATTATGATGGATTGATAAAGGAGTTAAACACATTAAGGGTTTAACACTTAGGATTAAAGTTATACACTCCATCCTAATAGAAGGATGCAGGCATAAGCTTAATCACAAAGCCTTAAAGCCTTTAGGGTTTAGTCCCTGATTATGAGATTAGAAGAGAAGACTCAATGAGACACAAAGGTAAAATATGAATGGGGGACTAATCAAAACCCTAATCATTGTCATGCTTGGTTGTTCCTAAGGTTTGTGAGGTTTACAAGAGAAGTCTTCAATGGAACCACCAGGAAGCAGATGAAAGGATCAGGAGAAGCAAAGTAACTTGCTTCATTCAAGAAGTCAAGTCACTTGAGGAAAGAAAGTAAGAAGAAAAAGAATGAGCAAGCTCAATCTCAAACACATAATAAAATGCAGCATGGATGCATAAAAGAGATGAGAAGAAGTTGTGGGAAGTGAAGGCAAATCCACTTCTCAAGATTACTTACCACCTGAAAAGTTAATGAAAGGAATGCAATGCAATGCAAGATGAGATGAAATGGCATGAAGAGAAACAAAAACCAGAAGCACATACATGATGTTAATGATGCTATGAGATGCTACAAACATGAAACAACACATGGGGATGATCATACAAGCTTATGGATGCAGATGAAACAATTTAAGAACCATGAACATACATGAAAAGTCATGAAATGCATATGGCATACAACATGGCAAATGCAAGATGCAGTGATCAAACATGCTTTCAATATGTTTTAAGATGTTAAATGAATCAAATGGGTGCATAAAATGTCATGGCAAGTCAAGGTATGAATGCAAATGCAAGATGGATGCATATGGAAGCCCAAATTAGGGTTTATGATCAATGCATCAAACAAAAACCAAAATCAGAAGCAAACATCAATATAAAAAATTGAAAATGCACTCAAAGGATCCCTAATCCTATATTAACTCACTGCCCAAAGGAGAAGTTCCAACTCTTAACCTAATTCAAGTTATGATTTTCCTAAGTTTTCTAGGGTTTTAGGGTTCCTTAACAAGAAAAATGCCAAGCAAATGGAAAATGAAAGATCAAATCATGCCAATTTAATCTCACATACTACATGCTAAACACAATGCAATGCAAAAAGAATCAAGGTCCAACTCTCAATGGTTAGGCAGAAATGACTTTTGGAAGCTTGGATCAAAATAATGCATTAAAATGATTTTAAATCCATGAAAAATTCTCAAAATGTATCAAGATCAAAAAAGAAATTTGGTTTGAGGGTTGGACAATGTTTCCAAATGTTTTTAAATGTTTCATGAATTTTTTGGTGATTTTTAAATACCTAAAAGCATTTTTAATTAATTAATTCTCATTAATTAATTAAAAATAAACTTTTAAATATTTAAAAATACTTTTTAAATGCGAAAAATAAAAATAAAAATATTTTTGTGTTCTGAAATTAAATAAAAGTTTGTATAAAAAATTTCAGAATTTTTTGAAATTGTTTTACTATTTTAAAATAAATGAACAAAAGAAATATAAAAGAAATGAATTAAAATGAAAATAAATGAAAGTAATCACAATGGACGGATCAGATTGGAACTGGGGAGAGGGCTGTTGACTGCGCGCACAATCCAAAGGCCCACATTCAAACCTCCTAATTTCTGATTTAAATTAATTAAAATGAATTAATTAAGTTAATTAAAGGTTAGGGTTTCTAATGACAAATCTCAGCCTTCCAAACACGCGCCAGTCTTCCCTAGTCAACGCATCTAACGCTCAGCATTCAAATCATAATTAATGACAAGATTAAACCCTAATTATTTTCAGGTGGCCGGAGAAGACCTCCGGTCATCTTCTCCGGTGGGAACCCCACCTGAAAATCCCTAAAATCCTCAAAACCTCACTAAAATGAAATCTAAAAGAATAGAAATCATTCCCACACCCCCCTGAATCAAAACCCTAACACAAAACTCATTTATTCTTCCTCAATCAAATGAATCGAAACAAAACATTTTTTAGGGCAAAAATTTCAGAGCAAGATTAAACTCTCATTTCTTCACCATTTTCAAAACCAAGAGCATCAGAGTGATCAGTGAATCATGAAGAACAACTTAGGAACTTAAAAATCCATTTCTGGAAAAAATGTTCATGAAGCTACCTGAGTTTGAAGCTTTTCAGTCTGGCACTTTCTGACCTCCTCTCTTGTTCAAAACCACTCCTGTGACCTCCCTGATGAAGCTTTGATGCTTAGAAAGAGTTTGTGTTGGCTGGTTTGGAAGTTTGAACAAGTTCTGTTCAAGCTCAGGTGAGAATCGTGTTTGTGATTCTTTGAGTTTCAGGTTGCTTTGAAGGGTGCTTTGTGATCAGGGAGAGGTGTTGAGAAGGTTTATGAAGTTTGTTTATGAGTTTGTGGCCTGTGTTGTGTGTTTCGAAGGCTTTTGCTCAATGGAGTGAAAATGAGAATGTTGTGGTGTGGCTGGTTTCAGGCTGGCCTGTGTATATGTTTGGCTTGCAATTGATTTGTATAAACAATCCCCATTGATCAGAAGATGTGATGTGTGCTTTTGTGATAGGTATGGGTGCTTTTGCAAAATGTCAACTTTTGTGTAAGAGAAGCATGGGTCATGTTCTAGCCAAGTACAAAGGAGGTGTGCTGCGCAGCATGATGAGGGAAAAGGCTAGGGTTGATCAGCAGGCTAGCCAGCAAGTGGATGGAATGCTATCATGAGTTTTTTGCAACTTGGCTTGTTTTTGATCCTTATGAGAAAGTCTTGCTCCATAGGCCATAAACATGTGATCCCTTGGCCCATTCTGATTTTTAGGACTTGTGTGATCATGTTGTGTGGATTAGAAGTCCATTTGATGACTTAATTGGCCTTGAGAAGTGAATTTGCAACTTTGCCTCTTTGGTGCATGACTTGAAATTTAGTGATTTTTGCCAACTTTGACAAATCATAACTTTTGATCCAAAATGAATTAGGTCATGTTCTTGTACTTTTTGAAAAGGGAAAGATCTATTCTACAACTTTCATGACCAAAGCTTTTCCATTTGAAGCCTTTTTGAATCAAAAAGTAAGGGTTGAAAAGTTGCCTAAAATGACAAATTCATAAAAAGTCAAACTTGCCCAAAAAGTCAACTTTGCAAAAGACTTGAAATTTCTCAATTTTGTGAACTTCCAACCTCTTCCATAATCAAATAAAGATCATATACAATCAAAATGATGAAGAACACCCTTTGGTTGGGTCATTGGGGGCCTCAGATGCCCTGATTTTGCACTGACTTGCTTGAAAAGTCAACTCTTGATCAGATGACTTCCCCATGGAATTTCTTCATGAAAATTGATATGAATACTCCATATACCATATAGAGACCAATAGAAACAAAAATGACCAAAAAATTTGGGGTTATGGCCTCTGAAACCAAAACCCTAATTCTAGGTCATCTGTGCAGTCAAGCCTGGCTCTGCTTCCATACAAATCTCAGTTCTTGTGATTTTTGACATTCTTGACTTTGAGAGGATATAATATGATGCTTTGAACATAAATGGACCCCTTTTAAGTGATTGATGGCCTTAGGAGTGGCTCAAGAAGCTCTTGGATTGCTCAGATCACAAACCCTAGATGCAGATGACTTTGAATCTATGCAATGAATCAAAAATGGGATATGAGATATTATGATTGAGTTTATGCATATGAAATGATCACAAGCCATGGTGTGAATGGGTGAGGGCAAATTTGGGGTGTTTACAACTGCCCCTATTCAAACATGAGTTAGCTGTGCAGGATGTAAGCGACTGCTTATCAGGCAAACAAGATAACTTGTGGTTGAATACCACAGACAGTCCAAAATTTGCACTCACAGAATGAAGAAGAAAAGGGATATAGATTGTCAAAGAAAATAAAGTATATTATAAAGTGCGGGCGACGGAGGACGACCGTCGAGCAGAGGACGACTGCTGGGTAAAGAGCAATGACGGGGACGGCCGACATGCTGAAAAGAGCAGAAAAAGGGCAATGACGGGGACGACCGACATGCTGGGGGTAAAAGGTATCATGATGGGGACGGCCATCAAGTAAAGCTGTAAAATTTTCTGGGGATTAATGAAAAATGATGGGGACGGCCATCAAGTTCATAAAGCAAAGTAACCAACGATGGGGACGGCCATCGGGCTAAAAGGAAAAGGGACCACGACGGGGACGGCCATCGGGTTAAAGAATAAATGAAATAAACAGATGATGAGGTACGATCATCAAAGGTGAAGGACGATCACCTAGCAGGGGACGGCTGCTCTGTTGGGTTAAGATGAGGGACGGTCATCTAAGGTGGAGGACGACCACCTGGAAGGGTACGGCTGCCGAAAATATCGCGACATAGGACGAATGCCGGATGAAAGGTCAACGATGGGGACGGCCATCGGACGAGCATGATGAAGGACGATCATCAAGAGGTGGATAACGACCACCTAGCAGGGGATGGCTGCTCTCAAGGTTTGTCATGACATAGGGCGAATGTCAGATAACCAAAATCAACAATGGGGACGGCCATTTGATAAAATGATGAAGGACGATCATCAAGAGGTGGAGGACAACCACCTAGCAGGGTACAGCTGCTAAAATATCACGGCATAGGACGAATGTCGGATAGAGAAAGTCAATGATGGGGACGGCCATCGGATGAGCATGATGGAGGACGACCATCAAGAGGTGGAGGACGACCACCTAGCAGGGGACGGCTGCTCTCAGGGTTTATCATGACATAGGACGAATGTCAGATAAAAAGAAAATTGTTTTACTGGGGAATAGTAAACACGGACGAGTGTTTACATCCAAGAAATAAAAGGTATAAGTGTTTGGTATTGTGTATAGATTAAAGATGCGGACGAGCACCCTTAAGACTATGATACGGACGAGTATCAGGTAGAAACAAATACCGACACATGTTCAAAGATGATGATACGGACGAGTATCAACCGGTTAACAAGGAACACGGACGAGTGTTGAATCTGAAAGAATTCTTCTGGGAAATAGTAGACACAGACGAGTATCTACATTCAAGAAGACACGATGTATGGATTAAAGATGCGGACGAGCATCCTTAAGACTATGATACGGACGAGTATCAAGTAGAAACAAACGCTTGACGCATGCTCTGAGATGATGGTACGGACGAGTACCAACTGGTTAACAAAGAACACGGACGAGTGTCGAATCTGCGGGGATGTAAATGGTGTATACAAGATACGGACGAGTATCTGTATAAGTATGAGTAGAAAGTATGAGTGATGTATAGATGAGTGTTTCACCTGCTGGGGAGAGTGACACAAGCGAGTGCCAAAAAGAGAGAGGTATAGTATAAACAAATATCTGGTATACAAAGTGTTTACATTACTGTACTGGGGAAAGTGACATGGACGGATGTCAAGAAAGTTATATATACAAGTATCTGTGAGTGCAAAGGGGATGTCTTTGGCTTTCTGCTGGGGATACGACACGGACGAGTGCCACAAGGAGTATGTATATGTATTGGTGAATGTGAGGCAACTGCTTTGCTGGGGAATCTGGGGAGTATTCTGTATATTGTGGATGAATTGTCAATATTCACAAGTGTTTGATTCAGACCATGACTTATGATTATGCCACATGTTTGATTTTTGCCGTAATGCTCCGTATTAGACGGAATGCTACGCTTTGTGGGTGAGTATGATGCGAATGCCATGATTATGCAAGAGAAGGCAGATCCGGGATTCGGATCCCGTTGTTGCGAAGATCTCTGGTTGATCTATTGGAGTAGACATCCCAGCTGGGGATAATATCATTGGTAGATCTGACAAGATGTATCTGCTTGGGGATATAGGTCACTGATAGACCCATCCTAGTAATAAGGGACCCAGCTGGGGTTTGTAGAAGCTTTCGTCACTCTGTTGTGATTCCTTCATGCGTTGCTCTTCTGAATAGAGGCTGAGACTCTGTGGGGAGATGATTCCCTGGCTTTTGCACTCGGCTGGGGAAGTAACAAGTGGCAACTCAGCTGGGGAGCAAGCACTTGGATGCTAAGACTGAGTGAGTGTTGACTTGCCAGCTTGCGGGGATGAAGCTTTTATGCCCCATGTTGCGCTTTTGAATACCTGCAATCCTGCAAAGACAGAGAAACGTACAAGTAATCCCGAGGTATCCCTTACGGGGTTCCATCATAGGAGTGAGACACTTCTGAGAGTAAGTATATTCCTTGTAAGCACGTGTTTTATTTTCTTTATTTTTAAATATTTGGCATATGTATTCATGCAACCAGTTTCCTTTAAGATATCAGACATTTTTGCAAATAAAAAATATACGAGACATTATGTGACTGAAAAATCTGTTTTTATTAATTCATGTGCCCTGAATTGGCAAGATACAGCCAAAGGAACATATCTCCCGAAATGAGGAGATTGTTACAAATTGAGAAACAAAAATGCTGGCAATGTTGTCGATGCTTTAAGGAGTTTCTTCTTCTGCTATGACTCGTATGACTTTTGACGTTCTTCTCGTCTTGCTTTCTAAAGAAGGCTGATTCTGAAAGAGGCTTAATCCTTTTGAAGCTTACCAGGTTGTAAGCGATACAGACGAATTCAGAATGCAGTTGTTCGCTTATTCCCTTGTTTTGCATGGATCACCCTTTCGGGTTTTCAATCCATCGGGATACCCATTTTTTCCTGAGCTGTCCAATGCGGCTTTTCAACTCAGCGGGTGTACATTTTTTTGTTTATTTTCCCTTATTTTTACCCTAGTCTTTTATTCTGTTTTTGACTCGCCGGGATGCCCTATTTTTGCCTGGACTTACATTCTGTTTTTTATGTCCCGCGGGTCATTTTTTATGCGAAGTATTTTTTAACTGCATCTGAATTCACAAGGGACGGGAAGTCTTCGCCATCCATGGTGCTGAGCATCAGCGCTCCACCAGAGAAAACTTTCTTTACCACGAATGGTCCTTCATAATTTGGCGTCCATTTGCCCCTGTGGTCTGTATGAGGGGGGAGGATCCTTTTCAGCACAAGATCTCCCACTTGGTACTCTCGGTGCCTGACTTTCTGATCGAAGGCTCTCTTCATTCTTTTCTGATACAACTGCCCATGACAGATTGCAGCCAATCTTTTCTCTTCAATCAGACTCAGTTGTTCGAATCGGGACCGGACCCACTCTGCTTCATTCAGCTTAACATCCATTAGTACCCGTAGGGAGGGTAGTTCAACTTCAACAGGTAGGACTGCTTCCATACCATACACAAGCTGATACGGTGTTGCCCCAGTGGATGTCCTGATTGACGTGCGGTACCCATGCAAGGAAAATGGTAGCATCTCATGCCAGTCTTTGTAGGTGACTACCATCTTCTGCACAATCTTCTTGATATTCTTATTAGCTGCCTCAACAGCGCCGTTCATCTTTGGCCTGTAAGGAGAAGAATTGTGGTGTTGGATCTTGAAGTCCCGGCATAGCTCAGCCATCATTTTGTTGTTTAAGTTGGAACCATTATCAGTAATGATTCGCTCGGGAACTCCGTATCGACAGATGATATCTCTCTTCAGAAATCGGGCTACCACTTGCCTTGTAACATTGGCATAGGAAGCTGCTTCGACCCACTTGGTGAAATAGTCAATGGCGACCAGGATGAATCTGTGGCCGTTGGAAGCAGTAGGCTCAATTTTGCCAATCGTATCAATGCCCCACATAGCAAAGGTCCAGGGTGAAGACATTATATTCAAAGGATTGGGAGGCACATGTACTTTATCCGCGTAGATCTGACATTTATGGCATTTCCTGGCATAAGCACAACAGTCGGCATCCATTGTGATCCAGTAATAACCTGATCTTAGCAACTTTTTAGCCATGGCATGCCCTCCCGCATGGGTACCAAAGGATCCTTCGTGCACCTCGTGCATTAACAAGTCTGCTTCCGTTCTATCAACGCATCTGAGGAGTACCATATCAAAGTTTCTCTTGTACAGGGAGCCATCAGTGTTCAGAAAGAAACTACCAACAAGCCTTCTCAAAGTCTTCTTATCATTGGAGGATGCCCCAGGTGGGTATGTTTGATCCTCCAAGAAGCACTTAATGTCATGGAACCAAGGCTTATCGTCTTTGACAACATCTGCTGCAAATACATATGCTGGTCTATCAAGTCTGGATACTGAGATCTGAGGTACAAAGTTGGCAGCTTGAACTTTGATCATTGATGAAATGGTAGCCAGAGCATCTGCAAACTGATTCTCGTCCCGAGGGATATACTCAAGCTTGACTGTTGTGAAGAAAGTCAATAACCTTCTTGTATAATCCCTGTAAGGTATCAGATGATCCTGGTGGGTGTACCATTTGCCGTTGGTTTGATTAACTACCAGAGCTGAATCTCCGAATACAGTCAATGTCTTGATCCTGAGGTCAATGGCCTCCTCAAGACCCATAATGCAAGCTTCGTATTCAGCTTCGTTGTTAGTGCAGTTAAAGGTGAGCTTTGCCGAGAAAGGCATGTGAACTCCCTTAGGGGTAATGAGTACTGCACCAACACCACGACCATTCATATTAACAGCCCCATCAAACATCATAGTCCATTCTTCTTCTGGGTCAGGCCCTTCAGTGTGAATAGGCTCTTCATGATCTTTCGCTTTTATGAACATGATGTCTTCATCAGGGAAGTCAAATCTCATAGGCTGGTAGTCATCAATAGGTTGCTCAGCAAGATATTCAGATAGTACACTGCCCTTGATGGCTTTCTGAGAGGTGTACTGGATGTCATATTCTGTGAGAATCATCTGCCATCTTGCAACCCGTCCGGTAAGAGTTGGCTTCTCGAAAATGTACTTGACTGGGTCCATTTTTGAGATCAATAAAGTAGTGTGGGTCAGCATATACTGTCTCAGTCAGCGAGCAGCCCACGCTAAAGCACAACAAGTTTTCTCGAGCAGTGAATAACGTTGTTCACAGTCGGTAAACTTTTTGCTCAGGTAGTATATTGCATACTCTTTTCGACCAGACTCGTCATGTTGGCCCAGCACACACCCCATTGACTCTTCTAATACTGTCAAGTACATTATCAGAGGTCTTCCTTCAACTGGAGGCATAAGGATTGGTGGTTCTTGCAGGTATTCTTTGATCTTGTCAAAAGCCCTCTGGCAGTCTTTGTTCCACCTGACCGTCTGTTCTTTTCTTAACAGCTTAAACAAAGGTTCACAGGTTGCAGTAAGGTGAGATATGAACCTTGAGATGTAGTTCAATCTACCTAGAAACCCTCGAACTTCTTTTTCAGACTTCGGTGCAGGCATTTCTTGAATGGCTTTGACTTTATCAGGGTCCACTTCAATCCCTTTCTCGCTTACGATAAAACCCAGCAACTTACCAGATCGCACCCCGAATGTGCACTTGTTGGGATTCAACTTCAGTTGGTACTTCCTCAGACGCTTGAATAACTTCAGTAGATTCACCAGGTGGTCTTCTTCTGTAAGGGACTTGGCAATCATGTCATCCACATAACACTCAATTTCCTTATGGATCATATCATGGAATAATGTCACCATAGCCCGTTGATATGTTGCACCAGCATTCTTCAATCCGAATGGCATCACCTTGTAACAGAACGTGCCCCAGGGTGTGATGAAGGTTGTCTTCTCCATGTCTTCAGGTGACATCTTGATCTGATTGTATCCTGAAAATCCGTCCATGAAGGAGAATACCGAGAACTGAGCCGTGTTATCCACCAATACATCAATGTGAGGTAATGGGAAATCATCTTTCGGGCTAGCTCTGTTCAGATCCCGGTAGTCAACACACATTCTTACTTTGCCGTCTTTCTTAGGCACAGGTACTATATTAGCAACCCACGGTGGATAGCTAGTTACAGCAAGGAATCCAGCGTCCCACTGCTTTTGTACCTCTTCTTTGATCTTCATTGCCATATCTGGGCGAGTACGGCGCAACTTCTGTTTAACCGGTGGGCATTCTTCTCTTAAAGGCAGCTTGTGTGTAACGATATCGGTGTCCAACCCTGGCATGTCCTGATAAGACCAAGCAAACACATCCACATACTCTTGAAGCAGGTCAATCAGTTGTCTCTTCACTGAGTCTTGTAAGCAGGCCCCGATTTTAACGTCTTTCACATCTTCATCTATACCAAGATTAATCGTTTCGACCTCTTCCTGATGAGGAGTGATAACCTTCTCCTCTTGTCTCAACAATCTGGCTAGCTCTTCAGGAAGCTCATAATCTTCTTCAACCCCTTCATCAGCTTGATTGATTGGATTGTCAAAGTCATACGAAGTCATAGCCGTGTTGTTGTCGGTGCGGTCTGGAAGGCACTCTCTGCAAGGGTTCAGTTTGTTCATTTTAGTGATTGATTTTAATCTTGTTTAGAAAAGTGAAATAAAAGTTGTCATTTTGAAAACATTGCCATTTATTTTTTTGTACAAAAAGAAAAAAGGAAAAACAGTGAGCGGAAAAGAAAAAGACTTGTTTGCAAAAGATGTCTGATATTTCATTGATTAATCTTGTTGCACAAAAATTACAGATGGCCCGATTACAAAATGAGTCTCGTCATCTTGGGCAAGATGCAAGACTTGATGCATGCTTAAAATATACAGGAAATAATAATTACTCTGCAGGAGTAACTCTTATAATTTCCTGGGAAGACCAGTTTGAGATGCGGCTCCCCGGGATCCTTGGACGAATCCAGCTTTCCAGGTTGCGTTCATCTTCCGACTCATCTTCCAAGTTGTTGACAGCATCGGGGGTGAGCATCCCCCCACTAACAAAGTTGGGCTTCTTAGCAGCCTCTGCTTGATCTTCTTGAGTTGGTTTGTAACCCAACCCAAATCTATCTTCTTTCTTCTCCACAGGCAAGAGTTTGCCCCAGCCTTGAGCGTTTCCTTCTTCCACCACCTTCCGGGCTTGCTGGTAGGATGTCATGGAAGTCCCAAGTACAGCAGAGGTTTCATTAATATTCAGGGCCTCAAACCCTTGACTCATCGTCTCGTGGATCTCCCCATCCATCTCAATGTATTTGTATGTAGCCAGATGGCTAACAAAAATATCCTCCTCTCCACAAATAGTAACAACTTGGCCCTCCCACTCGAATTTTAACTTCTGGTGAAGGGTAGACGTAACTGCGCCAGCGGCATGAATCCATGGTCTACCCAACAAACAGCTGTAGGCAGGCTGAATGTCCATCACGTAGAAGGTCGTTTTGAAAGTTTGTGGGCCAATCGTTACAGGCAACTCAATTTCTCCCAGAACTGATCTCTTAGAGCCATCAAAGGCTCTCACTACCAAGTTACTGGGACGTAATGCCAATCCTTCATACTCCAGCTTCACAAGGGCTTTTTTAGGCAAGACATTGAGGGATGACCCCGTGTCTACCAGTACATGTGAAAGAACTGCACCCTTACACTCCATGGTAATGTGCAAAGCCTTATTGTGATTGCGGCCTTCCGTAGTCAAATCAGTGTTGGTGAATCCTAGCCCATTACTAGCATTAACATTTCCAACCACAGCTTCCAACTGATTGACGGTGATCTCTTCTGGCACATAAGCTGCGTGCAAGACTTTGAGTAGTGCGTTCCGATGAGCCTCGGAGCACATAAGCAATGATAAAATGGAGATCTTGGAAGGCGTCTGGTGAAGCTGGTCCACTATCTTGTAATCACTTTTCTTGATGATTCTCATGAACTCATCAACTTCTTGATCAAAAGGTGTTTTCAAAGTTTCTATAACAACTTGCTCTTCTTGCACCATGCTCTTCCCTTTTGCCTTGGCAGCAGCTTCTGCTTCAGCAGTGGGTCTTTGAATTTGCGGGGCAAAGAGACGTCCGCTTCGAGTGAAGCCTCTGCCTCCCCCCACATTGTCTATTTGTGGTGAAGAAGTTGATGATTTGAAAGTGATTTTCTGTCCTTCGCAGTATAGATCAGAGCCGTAATGCCAAGGGATGGCATTACTGCTTTCATAAGGTATTGGTCCAGGCACTGTGACAGTGACTGGGCTGATGGCAGCTGCAGAAGGGATCATGATAGTCTGTGGATCATAATATATTGTGACTGGTGCTCTGGTAGGAGTGGCATTTTGTGAGTTGTAGGCAGAATCATTGGCAGGATCATAATAAATTGTAACTGTTGAGACACTTGCATTGTTTGTTGCTGATGTTGTAGGAGACATTGCTGGAAGGATGGGTGTTGTTGTTGTAGGAGATTCTGAATGAAGGGGTGCTGAAGTTGAAGAAGGGATGTCTGCTGATATTTGGTCCGTTGAAGTAATAGATGAAGCATTTGTTGATGAAACTGAAAAGTTGTTTGGAACAATGGTGGTTGCAGTTGTAGCAGATTCTGGAACTGTTGTTAAGGAGATTGCTGGATTGGTAGGTATTGATGTTGTGATTTGAAGCAGGCCACTCTGGATGAGGCCATCTATGCCATCCCTCAAGTTATCACAACCATTCACTGAAATGTTGCAATAAGCACACCCTAGCTCGCATCCCGGGAACATTTGACATTCAAGGAGTTGAGCCTTAATCTCCACCAAGGGTGTCCGAATCTGACCCACACTGGTTATTAAGTAAGACGGCTTGTCCTCTTCAATAGCATTGATTCGGGGACCACCATGGTGTAGCATAGGGTTCTTGTTAACATTTGGTGGTGGTGCAAAGTTCAGAGCTTTGGAGTCTACCAAGTCTTGTACTTTCATGTGCAAAGCTCTGCACTTCTCTGTACTGTGGCCAGGTGCATTTGAGTGAAAAGCACATCTGGCGCTGGCGTCGTAATTTCTGGGCAGACTGGCAGGATCTGGAGGTTCCAATGTCCTTAGCTCAACCAGGTTGAGTTTCAGGAGTTGTGGAAGTAATGTGGCATAGGGCATAGGGATCGGATCGATCACCCTATTGGCCTGAGAGGGTCTCTGTTGAAATGGTCTTTGCTGATTGTTGTTGTTGGTGTTGCTGTTGTTATAATTTCTTTGAGGAGGATACTGAGTTTGTTGCTGGTAATTCTGTTGCTGAGGTTGATAAGCTGGTTGAGGATGAATTGGAGCGGGAATGGTGACTGCTGCCACAGACCTATGAACATATTGGGGTCTGCCCCTGCTGGTATGGATAGCATTGGTTTCACCAGTTCTTCTTGGGCCTACAAAAGGCTTTCTTGGGTTGCTGGACGAGCTAGCACCGTTGTCAGAAATCTTACCCATTTTTAATAGGCTCTCAATTCTTTCCCCGACTATGACTACATCAGCAAAGCTAGTGGAAGAAAAGGCAGCCAGCCTGTCAATGTATGTTCCCTGGAGGGTGTTCATAAACATATCAGCCATCTCCCTCTCTGACATGGGTGGCTGGACAGCAGCAGCGAGCTGTCTCCACCTTTGAGCGTACTCTCGGAAGCTTTCCCTGGATGATTGTGACATTCCCATCAGGAGGGTCCTGTTGGGAGCCATATCTAAGTTGTATTGATACTGTCTGATAAAGGCCTTCGCCAGGTCCTTCCAGCATCTAATGGTTGCTCTGGTCAGATGAGAGTACCATTCCCTCGAAGCTCCAGTTAAGCTATCCTCAAAATAAAACATCCATAGCTTTTCGTCCATGGTATATGCCTTCAGCCTCCCCAGAAAAGATTGCAAATGGGTCCGGGGACAGGAAGTTCCGTTATACTTCTCAAAGCATGGTGGTTTAAACTTGTGGGGAATCCTAACCCCGTCCACTAGGCCCATGTCCATAACATCAAAGCCCAAAGAATTTTGGGACTCTAGGGACCTCAGTTTCTCAGCAATCTCATCTAGCCTTCTGTCATAGGCTTCCTCCCCAACTCCCATCACTGTGAACTGATCTTCCTGGGGGTCTTCTTGTAGCACTCTACCTGCTGTGGCAGTCCCTTGCACATTGGCAGGGATGTTGATCTCTGGATGCAGGTGGGGTCCAAATACTGGGGGATTAACATGAGGCTGGACTCTCTCATTGTTGCTTGTCCCAGCAGTCCCTGGATGATGGTCTTCCTGATTCCTCCCCTCTACCAGTGCTCTTAACCTCTCTTGGCTTTGAGCCATATTATTCATCACCTCCATAAACTGTGTCATCTGATTCCTCATTTCTAGCCTTTCATTGGCCATTTGAGTCTTGACCTCTGTAAGGTCCTGCTGTACTTAGTCCATTTGTATGTCCGGAAGATTGTTGCGGGTGAGATATCTGTGTGGACGGTTGAGTGGAAACCCTCGACGTCGAGCAATAGTTCCTGAGATCACAACAGAGTTGGTAACAATAAAACAAAAACCTACAAAACAAAACAAAAGGTTAGTATGCAATGCAGTATGTCTATTCGTTTCCAAGGTATCCGGCTTGGCACTTGGTTTTGACCTTTCCAGACCCTTGAAGAAGATGCTTGTGATGTTGCTTGAAGAATCAGATAAAACAAAACAACACATATATTACAAAAAGTAAAATGATACATAGTTTGTCTCTTACAATACATGCCCTCTGAGGGGTCAGAAATACAACATAAAGAAAAGTACATAAAATGAAAGCAACAACAAGCAAAAGTCAAACACCAAGACCAAACTCATCCTCCTGAACTTCCTTGAGAAGTGCTTCAGTCACAGGATCAGCTGGACGCTCCGTGAGGTTCCTGATGAGAAGATTCCTGGTAGTAACAGCTGCAGTTAGCTTCTTGTGTCGACTCTGGTCCTTTGACCTCTTCACACCAGCTTTAATCTTCAACTCTGAGATCTCCCTCTGGGCTGCTGCTAGGGCTTCCTGTTGCTCTTTTGCACTTGCTTCCAGCTGCTCAATCTTATCCTGAGTTCTTTTATCCTCCTGAGTGCGAGCTTCGGTGATTCTGACCCACCTAGCTTGACTCTCTTTTAGATACAAATCAGTCCTAGCTCTCTGGAATTGGGCCTCTTTGCAGGCATTCTTCAAGATTTGCTCTCCAGCCCTTGACTTCTTGATATAGTCTTCTGACTTCTCAATCCTGGCTAGATGCTCCACCTTTAGCTTTTCTAACCTTTCAATGTCCAAGCGACCATCACTCCTCTCCCAGAGGGTCTTCTGTAGAGCCTGAGTCAGATTCTCATTTCTCTCTTTTAATTTCTCAAACTCCTCTAAGCTGACAGTAGCTGGGGGTGGTGCTGTGGAAGGTCCAGGCACATCTTCAAGGGTGAAGGGCATCCCAGAAATTTGAGCCCTAGCATGAGACCACTCATAGTACTGAGCTGAGGCCACATTGTTGCATCTCCCAAGAATGGTTACCCCCTTAGTCTGGACATTGTCCCAAGCCCAGGATGCTTTCCTGACAATAGCCAGATTAGGCTTGATCTCACAATAAAGGGTCTCAGCTAGATCCTGTACTCTAGGAGGGTGGACTAATGCATAGCCCAGTTGTCTTTTGAATAGAAGAGGGTTGTAGTTGATGCAACCCTTCACTCCTATCAGAGGCACATTAGGGAACTGCCCACAACTAGTAATGATGTTCCTGCCCTTGGTGCTCTGAGTGCACCACCTGATATCATCTGAGGTTAAAGCAACAAGCCTCCTAGCCCAGTTCTTATGCTGGTGAGGGTTCAAGAATGCATCAGTCTTTGGCAAATGTTTGAGCAGCCAAGTATGGAACAAAGGAGCACAGCATCTCACCAGTCTTCCCCTTTGCTTTTCATTCCTTTGGTGAACAGAGTAATAGAGATCTCCCAGTAAGGTGGGCACTGTGTTCCTCAGGATGAAAAGATGGATTGCATTCTTGCTAACAAACTTAGGCTCATCTGCAAATAATATGATCCCATATATGCTAAGGGCCAATAAAGCATAGACTGCCTTCCATTCTCCTGAGGAGGCCTTCAGGGTAGCCTGAGAGGTCAAGAAATCCAGATGTAGACCAGAGATTCCTGCTTTGGTAGTCATATTCTGCCCAATCAGAACTGGTTCCAGATACAAGGCTTTTGCTATCTCTTCATTACTAGGGAAAGCCATCTCAGGGTTGAAGGGGACTCCACCCCTGATAGGTACACCAATCAGTGATGAATACTCTTCCAACAAGGGTCCCAACTGAAAATTCTGAAATGTGAAGCACCTCAGAGGGGGATCATAGAACTGCAAGCAAGTATGAATCAAGCTCCTCTGTGAAGGGTCCAAATCCATAACCACATCAAGGATTCCTCCATAGTGTTCTCTGAAAAGTGGTATATGGTCTGGAGTAATCAGGGTCTGAATCTTCCTAATGCTAGCCAACTCAGGCTCAAAGAAATGATAGGAGATGTTGCTCTTCTTAGGTGCCATATTGTTGAAGAAGAGCTGAGTCAGATGCTGAGAAAAACACTGAAGATAGGCCTCTGACAGGCTGAGACTGGTGATGCAGGTGACTGAAGCAGGGTAGCTGACAGATGAAGCAAGTACTGATGAAGATAGGTCTATGCTGAAGAAGGGGTCAAAACCAAGCCAAAATGTAGGATGGATACCCTGAAAAACAAATAAACACATGTTAAAATGATGCAATGAGGATGTATGCAAATGATATGCAAGGGTTTGTGACTGAGCTGGATCTGATCAAGTGCTCTGATATAAGTCCATGTATGCTCAAGAAATCCAGATGGAGGTTCATAAGTCCAGTAACCAAGGTGGGGGACTCAAATAAAGAGTCACATGTCCAGGGTTAAAAATCACAAGAACTGTTCCAACATGGAGTACTCTTAATCAAACAAAGTGACAAGGTATGCTGAGGTCAAGGGTACCTGCAAACCTGTAAACAGCCCAACCCCCCTCACAGGTGATGTTCTAAAACAAGGATCCTCAGACTTGGATCAGTTATGAGAAGTGTAAACACTTCTAACCCGGAGGTACAGTGTTTACAACAACCATAAAAGATCCTCCTCTAATTCACCTCAGTTTCTGAAGGTCAATACTAATGGTCATCCAGACTTAGCAGGCTTCCCAGATAGCCCTAGTACTACAGGAAATCTGCAGCACAGAGTTCTCAAGAAGAAACCCATATCTGAACCGTGTTTCATATTCCCGCACCAGACCGAAATGGAATGGGAAAGAACATGAACCACTCTAGCCTAGGTGTCACTCAGGTCCCAGGTATAGGACCTCAACTCTCAGTAGAACCCCACCCACCAAAGCAACAAAACAAAACCAGCCAGCACAGTATGACAATATGATATATATGCATAAAGCTATAAAGAAAGCAATAAACAAAACTGTACATAAAGCAGTAAATAAAACAAATATACAAATACAGGTAGCACATAACACCCCAGTAAACACAAATCAAACAAGCGCTAGGAGGAACCCACAAAAAGAACCAGAAGCCCTGGTTGCAGTATAAGGGTCCCCAGCAGAGTCGCCAAGCTGTCGCTCCCACCAAATGAAGCCGGGTCAAATGGGGTACAGACGCGAACGGTCGGCGAAAGAAATGAGAACACACAGGAGTGAACTCAGAAAGACAAGAGTCGCCAGCTAGGCATTTTTATCCCGGAGGAAAGGCAATGCTGCATAGACCTAAAAAGATATGGATAAGACGGTTGCGAACCAGAGAGACTGAGAAAGGGGGTTGGTTACAACCTAGGAAGGTATTAGCACCCAGATTGTCCGTCGTACTCGACGGGATCCACGCTTAAAAGATTTGTGTTTTAAAGGGGTAGTGTCAGTGCAATTTGTGTATAAAGAGCTGGAAAAGAATGTACAGGTGTCAGTGTAAAAGAAAGTGAAGTGTGATATATACAGTGTCAGTGTAAGAACTGGAATATAATGCTCAAGATCACGAGGCTAAAAGAATAAAGCTGGAAGAGGGGGAATATACAGAGACTTTTGTTCGATAACTGTTAAGTTATGCCTACGTATCCTCACGTGCAATGAGGAAGTCAGAACACCGTAGTTCGACTCAAAGAGACTGAAAGATAAATTGACTGATGAACTGCTTGCTTGCCTATGCTCAAGTGTATGACCTGTCTGGCTCAGGTGCAAACTGTCTTGCATTAGACGGAAGAAGCTAGTTCTCGTTTATGAGTGAATGAGATGAGAAAAGAATCCCGGAGGAGACGATTATTGCTTGTTTTTGAGTTTTCAGTCTTTTATTGCTTTTGAAAGTTTGTCATAAATTAATGAGCTTAAGCCTAAACCAATGGATTTAGTAAACTCATCACATCTTCCCTCTGATTAGGGGTAATGAGAATACCTTAAGTGTGAAGTCAGCTTCTCACACTTAATCACCTTTGATGCAGGATTAAGGTCATTAACCTACTTGTGATTATTTAGATGTTTTTGTGGTTTTTGTTTAGTGTTAAGTAATGAGATTAAGCCATAATCAGGGATTAAACAGACTCATTACGCCATCCTAATAGAAGGATAATAGATGAGAATGTTTAAGCTGAGGAAAGCTCCTCAACTTAATCCATGATTAGGGATTAAACTCATGACATAACAAACCTTTGATTAAGTGGATTTTAATTAATGGTATGATGATGAAGTGATTTTTAGGGTTTGTAAGACAACTTGAGGGGGACTTGTCCATTAACACTAGGGTTAGTCCTTCTTAACCATTTAAGGAAGAATTAGAACCCTAATGCAAGGCCCAAGTTACAAGTGTGATGTCTTGATGATTATTATGATGGATTGATTAAAGGAGTTAAACACATTAAGGGTTTAACACTTAGGATTAAAGTTATACACTCCATCCTAATAGAAGGATGCAGGCATAAGCTTAATCACAAAGCCTTAAAGCCTTTAGGGTTTAGTCCCTGATTATGAGATGAGAAGAGAAGACTCAATGAGACACAAAGGTAAAATCTGAATGGGGGACTAATCAAAACCCTAATCATTGTCATGCTTGGTTGTTCCTAAGGTTTGTGAGGTTTACAAGAGAAGTCTTCAATGGAACCACCAGGAAGCAGATGAAAGGATCAGGAGAAGCAAAGTAACTTGCTTCATTCAAGAAGTCAAGTCACTTGAGGAAAGAAAGTAAGAAGAAAAAGAATGAGCAAGCTCACTCTCAAACACATAATAAAATGCAGCATGGATGCATAAAAGAGATGAGAAGAAGTTGTGGGAAGTGAAGGCAAATCCACTTCTCAAGATTACTTACCACCTGAAAAGTTAATGAAAGGAATGCAATGCAATGCAAGATGAGATGAAATGGCATGAAGAGAAACAAAAACCAGAAGCACATACATGATGTTAATGATGCTATGAGATGCTACAAACATGAAACAACACATGGGGATGATCATACAAGCTTATGGATGCAGATGAAACAATTTAAGAACCATGAACATACATGAAAAGTCATGAAATGCATATGGCATACAACATGGCAAATGCAAGATGCAGTGATCAAACATGCTTTCAATATGTTTTAAGATGTTAAATGAATCAAATGAGTGCATAAAATGTCATGGCAAGTCAAGGTATGAATGCAAATGCAAGATGGATGCATATGGAAGCCCAAATTAGGGTTTATGATCAATGCATCAAACAAAAACCAAAATCAGAAGCAAACATCAATATAAAAAATTGAAAATGCACTCAAAGGATCCCTAATCCTATATTAACTCACTGCCCAAAGGAGAAGTTCCAACTCTTAACCTAATTCAAGTTATGATTTTCCTAAGTTTTCTAGGGTTTTAGGGTTCCTTAACAAGAAAAATGCCAAGCAAATGGAAAATGAAAGATCAAATCATGCCAATTTAATCTCACATACTACATGCTAAACACAATGCAATGCAAAAAGAATCAAGGTCCAACTCTCAATGGTTAGGCAGAAATGACTTTTGGAAGCTTGGATCAAAATAATGCATTAAAATGATTTTAAATCCATGAAAAATTCTCAAAATGCATCAAGATCAAAAAAGAAATTTGGTTTGAGGGTTGGACAATGTTTCCAAATGTTTTTAAATGTTTCATGAATTTTTTGGTGATTTTTAAATACCTAAAAGCATTTTTAATTAATTAATTCTCATTAATTAATTAAAAATAAACTTTTAAATATTTAAAAATACTTTTTAAATGCGAAAAATAAAAATAAAAATATTTTTGTGTTCTGAAATTAAATAAAAGTTTGTATAAAAAATTTCAGAATTTTTTGAAATTGTTTTACTATTTTAAAATAAATGAACAAAAGAAATATAAAAGAAATGAATTAAAATGAAAATAAATGAAAGTAATCACAATGGACGTATCAGATTGGAACTGGGGAGAGGGTTGTTGACTGCGCGCGCAATCCAAAGGCCCACATTCAAACCTCCTAATTTCTGATTTAAATTAATTAAAATGAATTAATTAAGTTAATTAAAGGTTAGGGTTTCAAATGACAAATCTCAGCCTTCCAAACACGCGCCAGTCTTCCCTAGTCAACACATCTAACGCTCAGCATTCAAATCATAATTAATGACAAGATTAAACCCTAATTATTTTCAGGTGGCCGGAGAAGACCTCCGGTCATCTTCTCCGGTGGGAACCCCACCTGAAAATCCCTAAAATCCTCAAAACCTCACTAAAATGAAATCAAAAAGAACAGAAATCATTCCCACATCCCCCTGAATCAAAACCCTAACACAAAACTCATTTATTATTCCTCAATCAAATGAATCGAAAAAACATTTTTAGGGCAAAAATTTCAGAGCAAGATTAAACTCTCATTTCTTCACCATTTTCAAAACCAAGAGCATCAGAGTGATCAGTGAATCATGAAGAACAACTTAGGAACTTAAAAATCCATTTCTGGAAAAAATTTTCATGAAGCTACCTGAGTTTGAAGCTTTTCAGTCTGGCACTTTCTGACCTCCTCTCTTGTTCAAAAACACTCCTGTGACCTCCCTGATGAAGCCTTGATGCTTAGAAAGAGTTTGTGTTGGCTGGTTTGGAAGTTTGAACAAGTTCTGTTCAAGCTCAGGTGAGAATCGTGTTTGTGATTCTTTGAGTTTCAGGTTGCTTTGAAGGGTGCTTTGTGATCAGGGAGAGGTGTTGAGAAGGTTTATGAAGTTTGTTTATGAGTTTGTGGCCTGTGTTGTGTGTTTCGAAGGCTTTTGCTCAATGGAGTGAAAATGAGAATGTTGTGGTGTGGCTGGTTTCAGGCTGGCCTGTGTATATGTTTGGCTTGCAATTGATTTGTATAAACAATCCCCATTGGTCAGAAGATGTGATGTGTGCTTTTGTGATAGGTATGGGTGCTTTTGCAAAATGTCAACTTTTGTGTAAGAGAAGCATGGGTCATGTTCTAGCCAAGTACAAAGGAGGTGTGTTGCGCAGCATGATGAGGGAAAAGGCTAGGGTTGATCAGCAGGCTAGCCAGCAAGTGGATGGAATGCTATCATGAGTTTTTTGCAACTTGGCTTGTTTTTTATCCTTATGAGAAAGTCTTGCTCCATAGGCCATAAACATGTGATCCCTTGGCCCATTCTGATTTTTAGGACTTGTGTGATCATGTTGTGTGGATTAGAAGTCCATTTGATGACTTAATTGTCCTTGAGAAGTGAATTTGCAACTTTGCCTCTTTGGTGCATGACTTGAAATTTAGTGATTTTTGCCAACTTTGACAAACCATAACTTTTGATCCAAAATGAATTAGGTCATGTTCTTGTACTTTTTGAAAAGGGAAAGATCTATTATACAAATTTCATGACCAAAGTTTTTCCATTTGAAGCCTTTTTTAATCAAAAAGTAAGGGTTGAAAAAGTTTCCCAAAATGGCAATTTCATAAAAAGTCAAACTTGCCCAAAAAGTCAACTTTGCAAAAGACTTGAAATTTCTCAATTTTGTGAACTTCCAACCTCTTCCATGATCAAATAAAGATCATATACAATCAAAATGATGAAGAACACCCTTTGGTTGGGTCATTGGGGGCCTCAGATGCCCTGATTTTGCACTGACTTGCTTGAAAAGTCAACTCTTGATCAGATGACTTCCCCATGGAATTTCTTCATGAAAATTGATATGCATACTCCCTATACCATATAGAGACCAATAGAAACAAAAATGACCAAAAAATTTGGGGTTATGGCCTCTAAAACCAAAACCCTAATTCTAGGTCATCTGTGCAGTCAAGCCTGGCTCTGCTTCCATACAAATCTCAGTTCTTGTGATTTTTTACATTCTTGACTTTTAGAGGATATAATATGATGCTTTGAACATCCATGGACCCCTTTGAAGTGAGTGATGGCCTTAGGAGTGGCTCAAGAAGCTCTTGGATTGCTCAGATCACAAACCCTAGATGCAGATGACTTTGAATCTATGCAATGAATCAAAAATGGGATATGAGATATTATGATTGAGTTTATGCATATGAAATGATCACAAGCCATGGTGTGAATGGGTGAGGGAAAATTTGGGGTGTTTACAGAAGGGCATGGAATTTTGAAATTCTTTGGGAAATTCTGAGTTTTAGGCATTGCATAATGTTTGTATGATGATTAGAAGTCAATTTGAAGATACAAAATGGCTTGGCAAGAGGTTTTTGCAAAAATCCCTCTTTGGCATGAAACTTGAAATTATGTGATTTTTGCCAACTTTGAAAAGCCATAACTTGAGTTCCAAAATGAATTAGATCTTGTTCTTGTACTTTTTGAAAAGGGAATGATCCAATGTACAACTTTCATGACCAACAATTTTTCATTTGAAGCATTTTTGGTTGAGAAAGAGGAGGTTGAAAAACTTTCCCAAAATGGAAAGTTTACATTACAAGTCATTTCCATTTTTGGCAACTTTTGGTTTTGCTCATTTTTCTTCAAATTTGTGAACTTCTAAGCACTTCAATGATCAAATAAAGACCATATAACTTCAATTTGATGAAAAATCCACTTTGGTTCCATGTTGGGGGGCCTCAGATGCCCTGATTTGGCTCTGACTTGCTCAAGAAGCTACCCAGTGATTAGATGACTTCCACAATGAATTTCTTCATAAAACTTGGTATGTATGATACTTATAACATATTGAGACCCATAGAAACAAGAATGACCAAAAAAATTTGAGTTATGGCCTCTGAAACCAAAACCCTAATTTTAGGTCATCTGTGCAGTTAAACCTTGCTCTACTTCCATGTTTTGCCAGTTCTTGTGATTCTTTGGCTTCCTTGAACTTTGGGGAGCATATTATGATCATTGAACATACATGGACCCTCTTGAGATGATTGAAGACCTTTGGGGTGGCTCAGATGGATCCTGGATTGCTCAGATCACAAACCCTAAATGCAGATGAACTTGAACCAATGCAGTGAAGCAAAAATGCAATATGATATGCTATGATTGAACTAATGCAAACATGAAAGATCACAAGCCATGGTGTGAACTTAGTGAGGGAAACTTTTGGGTGTTTACAGCTGCCCCTATTCAAGCATGAGTTAGCTGTGTAGGATTTAAGCACCTGGCTTAACAAACAAACAGGATAACTTGTGGTTGAATACCAAAGACAGTCCAAAATTTGCACTCACTGAGGAGAAGAAGAAAAGGGATATAGATTGTAAAAGGAAGTAAAATATGATTATAAAGTGCGGGCGACAGAGGACGACCATCGAGCAGAGGACGACTGCTGGGGATAAAGCGATGACGGGGACGACCAACATGCTGGGGAATAAAGAGATCATGATGGGGACGACCATTAAGCAAAGAACAAGATTCTAAGGGGATTAAAGGTAACGACAATGATGGGGACGACCATCAGGTTTGTAAAGTATAAATGAAATAAATGATGAGGTACGGTCATCAAAGGTGAAGGACGATCACCTAGCAGGGGACAGCTGCTCTGTTGGGGATAAGGATGAGGGACGGTCATCCAAGGTGAAGGACGATCACCTGGCAGGGTACGGCTGCCGAAAGTATCTCGACATAGGACGAATGTCGGATAGAAAAGGTCGACGATGGGGACGGCCATCGGATAAGCATGATGAAGGACGATCATCAAGAGGTGAAGGACGATCACCTAGCAGGGTACGGCTGCTCTCGGGGTTTATCATGACATAGGACGAATGTCAGATAACAGAATCAACGATGGGGACGACCATCGGGTAACATGATGAAGGACGATCATAAAAAAGGTGAAGGACGACTACCTAGCAGGGGACGGCTGCTAAATATCACGATATAGGACGAATGCCGGATAGAAAAGGGGTTCCAATAATGGAGACTCCGTTGGGGGAATGATGAGGGACGATCATCCAAAGGTGAAGGACGATCACCTGGAAGGGTACGGCTGCCGAAAGTATCATGACATAGGAAGAATGTCAGATAGGAAAGGAATTTTTCTTGAGATTTGCTGGGGAATAGTAAACATGGACGAGTGTTTACATCCAAGAAGTGAAAGGTACAAGTGTTTGACACTGTGTATAGATTAAAGATGCGGACGAGCATCCTTAAGACTATGATACGGACGAGTATCGGTAGAAACAAATGCTGACGCATGTTCAGAGATGATGATATGGACGAGTACCAACTGGTTAACAAAGAACACGGACAAGTGCTGAATCTGAGGGGAAATAAGTGCGTATACAAGATACGGACAAGTACCTATATGAGTAAGAATGAGCATGAGTGAGACACAGACGAGTGTTCAACTTGCTGAGGAGAGTGCGAAACGGACGGGTGTAAAAAGAGAAAGTGTATAAGTTATGAACTTATAAGTGTAAAAGGTAATCTGATTTGTGGGGGATAAGATGACACGAACCGGTGTCAATGAGGGTGTATTATAAACAAGTGTTTGGTTTACCATAAGTGTTTCAGGCGACCATACTGTGGAGGGTGACACGGACGGGTGTTAGGAGAGTATATAGATATTTGTTTGTGGTTTATATCTGCAGGGGAATGATATGACACGGACGAGTGTCGAATGAGTATATGTATTTGTGAGTGCAAGGGGAACGCTTTGGTTTTCTGCTGGGGAAATTGAGAGGTATTTTGTATATTGTTATTGTTGGTATTTACAGGTGACTGGTTCGAACCTGACTTGTGATCATGCAATATGTTTGATTTTTTCCGTAATGCTCCGTATTAGACGGAATGCTACGCTTTGAGGAGAAATATGATGTAAATGCTATGATTATGCAAAAGATACTGATTCGGGGCTCGAATCCCGCTGCTTGTGAAGATCTCCGACTGATCTGCTTGAAAGGATATCCCAGCTGGGGGCGAGATCATTGGTAGATCTGATATATGGACCTGCTTGGGGAAATAGGTCACTGGTAGACCCATCTTGGATAATGAGGAGCCCAGCTGGGGACGTGGAAGCTTTCGTCACTTTGTTGTGAGAGAAATTCAGACATTGCTTTTCCGGGAGAGGCTGGAGCTCTGTGGGGGATGGTTCCATGTCTAGCACTCGGCTGGGGATGAAAAAGATCACTGAACGATCTTTCCTAGAGATTTCTATGGGGATCCTGCTGAGGATGATACTTGACAACTCAGCTGGGGAAATGAGCACCTTCGGATGCTGCTTCTGAAGAAAATATGCTGGAGAAGTGATGCCTGGTCACTCTGATGGGGAGAGGGAGCTTCTCTAGTGCTGTTTGGAAGATGTGCTGAGGAAATAATGATTTGGCAGCTTTTGCTGGGGAAAACTTTTCATGCCCCATGTTGCGCTCTGAATACCTGCAGACCTGTTATGACAAAGAAACGCACAAGTACCATGAGGTATCCCTTACCGGATTCCGTCGTAGGAATTTAGACACTCCTGGGAGTAAGAAATATATTTCCTGCAAGCATGTGATTAGAAAAGCACATCTATTTTTATGCAAACATTATTGAAATTCTGTGATCAGGTACGTGATGTCGAATGAGATGTTTAAACACTTGAAGACTTGACTAAAACTTAAAGTGCAGGAAAATTAAACAACACAGGAAATTGTTAACCCAGTTCAGTGTATAACCACACTTACATCTGGGGGCTACCAAGCCAGGAAGGAAATCCAATATAAGTAATATTAATTCTAGACTTAAACCACTCAGTTTAATCTTTTACTTAATATCTACCCAAGGCAATTTCTACCTAAGACACAACTTAGATATGAGTACCAACTCACTCCCCCTCAATCACACAGTGATATGTTTACAAGTTTAATAAAATTGAAGTCATACTTCAAACAAAACAGCTTGATCTTACTTCACAGTTTCAATCAAGACACAAATACACTTTTGCTTAAAAGCTCATAAAGTGATACACATAAAACAACCTGCTATTAAAACACAAACACCCTATTTAGTCTTCTTAATTTCGTACTCTATTCTGAGAGTTTCTGTTGCTTAAATAGGTGTTTGGATTTTGGGCTTTCTGTAGTTTATCCAATCCTGATACGCATGCTGCCATCACCTTGAATTAGGGTTTGTTACTTCCTTGATTCTAGGTGATTCAGTTCTTCTGAATATACTGAAGTCATATAACAAAACTCCCTACAGATGCGCCTTCTTCTGTTTTATCCATTCATAATTAATTCCAGATATCTTCCCTGAATTCACTCAGTTCTGTTAATCATTAATTAATTCTGGTAGCAGGTTTGAGATGTCACAACATCTGGTGTGACATCCTGAAAACTGAACTTAATTCATTAACTGATACAATGTCACAACATCTGGTGTGACATCCTGTAGACTGAACTTACTTCATTAACTGATACAATGTCACAACATCTGGTATGACATTCTGAATTAAGTTCATTTACTTATACTCTGTTTGATAATGTCACAATATCTTATGTGACATCCTGAACTAAGTTCAACACTTCTTGTTGGTCAAAAATTCTGCCAATTCTAAACATCTACAAACTCCCCCTTTGGCTAATTTTTGGCTAACATAATCTTCTGGTTTATCAGAGTGCAGCAGAGTTTCTTTTATCAGAGTACAACAGGTGTTTTCTATTGAGTCATGTGTGAGTTTACTCCCCCTCAAACCTATATGTGTTCTGACTTGTTTCAACAGAACTTTAAAAACACAGCTTTAGTTCAGAAGCAAACATAAGTCATTTTTCATTAATCAGTAAGTTGCATCATACATTGTTGTTCATTTCTCTTCTTCTCCCCCTTGTTAGACATAAATTGGGGCCAAATTTTTCATTGATAGAGAGAATTACAAAATTACTAATTCAAAATACAATGCTGCAGCAGACATTACAAATTCCTCACATACATTTTTCACTCAGAATCTTCATATTCAGTGTCTTCCTCTTCTTCAGTTTCCTCATCAGAAGCAGCAGCCTTTTGAGCACTCTCTTCAATTTCCAGCCTTTGGATAATCTCCTCAAGCTACTGCTTCCTGGCATCCAGTTCTTTGCATGTGCTCAGCAATCAAAGCAGCTTTGGATATTGGAGACTTTGCCTTTGAAGGTCCAGCAGATGTCCCAGAGGGAGCTTCAACATCAGTTGCATGATGACTTAAGAACAACTTGTAGTGGAAGGCCAAAGGACTCTCTCTTTTGCAGATTGAATCCTTCTCAGTGAGGATACCTGGATACTGGCTAAGAATTATTCCACACAGCAGAGAAGGGAAGGCAATAGGCAGCTTTGTTGCAGATGATCCAACATGCTTCAATGTCTGATCAAAAATATAAGCCCCAAAATCTAGCTTTGTTTGGGTGCCCACAACATATATAAACCTGCCCAATCCAGTTGCTATTGAGGAGGTATGGTTGGTAGGGACCCAGTTTGCAGTGCCAATCCTATGCAGCATTGCATACTTCCTTGTCAGCAAGCTAACAGAAAGCTTCCCCTTGACTGGCCAAGTCTTGACCTGATTAGCAGTGATGACCTTGCAAACCTGGTTATCAGTCTTCCCTAACTCATTAGGTCCATCAGATTCTCTTCCTAGATAGTGGTTGATAACCCTAGGAGAGAATTCCACACATCTCCCTCTTACATACACCTTTCTGAAGTCAGCTGACTTACCATCAGCACTGTCTTCTTGAAGGTTGACAATAAATTCCTTGACTAGCAGCTCATAGCAAGGAGAGAAATTTGACACTGTTTTGAATAAGCCAGCAGAAGAGATGAGATCAATTACCTCAGTGCACTCAAGTGCATTGCTGCTCAACTCTCTTTCAAGTTCTACCCTTCTTTAGTAGACAAATTTCCATCTGCTCACACTTGACACATGATGGAATGAAATGTTGTCCAGAGGAGCTTCTGGAACAACATAGTAGGACATTGAAGGTGCTGGTTTCTTCTTTGGTGGGGATGTTGGGACATCCTCTTCAACATCAGAATCTGGAGGAGTGACAACTTTCCTCTTTTGTGTATGCACTTTGCTCCATTGTTTGGTAGGACCAAAAGCAACTTTAGCTTTGTCCTTCTTTGGTGTAGGTTGCTTCTTCTCAGGAGTTGCATGTCCGGCAGTCTTCTTTTCCTTCCTAGTTCTGAGCCTTTTGGCTATGCTAGGGGTCACAGAGGAAATGATTTCTGTGTTAGAATCGTGCTCTATGTCAACAACAGGAGGAGGTTGAGTAGTCTCCTCTTCAGCAGGTGGATCAACAGAGGCTTGATCATCAGTGGAGGCCTTATTCTGGTCCTCAGATGTTTCATCATCAACATCAGTAGTTGCTTTGTGCTGTTACTCAGATGTTTCAACATCTATTGGACCATCCTGTTGGACAGGGGTGTCTTCTTCAGCCTGTTTTGGTTGTTCTTCTTGTGGAGCTGGCATGGTGTTCAGAGGGATAGATATGCCACTCACAACTCTTTGCTCAGACAGAATCCTGTTCACAAGTTCCTTTATAGAATCATCCACATATTCAGAGGCTTTTGGAGTGGTGTTTGAGGATGAAGGCATTCCTTTGGCTTTGCTGAATATAGGTTCCTTTGATCTTCTCACTGTTGGAGTTCTAGGCTTCTGAGCAAGAGGAACACTTCCTCTGATTTCGTCCATGGGAGTTGAGTCCATAGGTACCACAGAAATGGGGGTTGCATGCACCACATCCTCTTGGTTGAGAATTTCATCAGAGGTTAGGGTTTTGATGTTGAGACATTTTCGAAAGTGATGAATGAAGAGTTTAGGTTTGAATGAGTTTGATGAGTTCTGAGAATCAGTTAGAGTATGCAATTCATTTTGAGAGGATGATGAGAAGATGAATAGCTGAGAGCAAGCTAGAACCTTTATAAGAGCCGTTACTTGGAGAATTTTAAGGAGTGGAATACACAGAGTTTTTGACCAAACTGGTGTTGCCATCTGGTGATCATGCCACACGATGTCATAGGACATGTTGGCACTTCTCCATAACTGCTATATTTCACATAAGTAGATTCCCAATTTTCCCCTTAGGTTTTCAAATTGGGTAGCATCCAAAGCTTTAGTAAATATATCAGCCAATTGCAGATTTGTAGCTACATGTTCCAATGA
This sequence comes from Lathyrus aphaca, assembly GCA_963966055.1. NCBI lineage: Eukaryota > Viridiplantae > Streptophyta > Magnoliopsida > Fabales > Fabaceae > Lathyrus > Lathyrus aphaca. Next base: position 295,336,071 of record OZ014519.1, on the reverse strand, counting down.
GATCACTTTCTCTTCCACAAGATCTCTGATGAAATGATGCCTGATATCAATATGCTTGGTCCTGCTATGTTGAATAGGATTATTTGATATTTTAATAGCACTTAAGTTGTCACAGTATAATGTCATGACATCTTGTGGGACATTGTACTCTGTGAGCATTTGCTTCATCCAAACCAATTGTGAACAATTGCTTCCAGCTGCAATATATTCAGCTTCAGCAGTAGATAAGGATACACAATTTTGTGTCTTACTAAACCAAGAAATCAAATTGTTTCCTAGAAAGAAGCATCCTCCTGATGTGCTCTTTCTGTCATCAGCACTTCCAGCCCAATCAGCATCACAGAAGTCAGTGAGAATTGGTTTGCATCCATGAAAGTACATTATGCCATAGTCACAAGTACCATTGACATATTTCAGAATTCCCTTGACTTGGTTTAGATGGCTAACTTTTGGATCAGCTTGATATCTTGCACATACACCTACTGCAAAGGCTATGTCTGGTCTGCTAGCAGTCAGATATAATAAGCTTCCAATCATACTTCTGTATAGGCTTTGGTCTACATTCTCACCCTTGTCATCTTTAGTCAGCTTTAAGTGTGTGGGGGCAGGAGTTCTTTTATGAGTAGCATTGTCCATCCCAAATTTCTTGACAATGTTCTTAGCATACTTGCTTTGGGAAATGAACATGGAGTCCTCCATTTGCTTTATTTGCAGTCCAAGAAAGTAGGTTAATTCTCCTACTAGACTCATCTCAAATTCAGATTCCATTTGAGTGACAAAATGTTTAACCATCCTGTCTGACATCCCACCAAAAACAATGTCATCTACATATATTTGAGCAATCATGACATTTCCTTCTTCATCTTTAACAAACAAGGTTTTGTCTATTCCACATTTCCTATACCCTTGCTTGATAAGAAAAGTAGTCAGCCTTTCATACCATGATCTTGGAGCTTGCTTCAGTCCATAAAGAGCCTTCCTTAGTTTGTACACATGATTTGGACAGCTTGGATCAACAAATTCCTTAGGCTGTTCTACATATACCTCTTCATTAAGATATCCATTTAGAAAGGCACTTTTCACATCCATTTGAAATAGTTTGAACTTCAGGATACAAGCTATTCCTAGAAGTAGTCTGATTGATTCAAGCCTTGCTACTGGTGCAAAGGTTTCATCAAAGTCTACTTCTTCAATTTGTGTGTATCCTTGAGCTACAAGTCTAGCTTTGTTCTTTGTAACAACTCCCTGCTCATTTGACTTGTTCTTATACACCCATTTAGTGCCAATCACATTTATGTCATCAGGTCTGGGAATAAGATCCCACACTTCATTCCTTGTGAATTGACCTAATTCTTCTTGCATAGCACAAATCCAGTACTCATCAGTAAGAGCTTCCTTGATGTTTTTAGGTTCTATTTTTGAGACAAAACAAGAACCTGAAATCACCTCTCTTGATCTAGTGCTTACACCTCTGTTGGGATCCCCAATTATCAAATCTTTGGGATGATCCTTCTGGATTCTGATAAAGGGAGGTTTGCTGGATTGTTCTGTCCTTGCATCAGTTTGAGTGAAGTCAGGATGATCACTCTTTCTTCAGCTTCAGTTTGGCTGTCAACAGATGTTCCAACATCTTCTGTAACATCTGTAGGGGCATCATCAATTATTACATTTATGGACTCCATGATAACCTTGGTTCTAGAGTTAAATACTCTATAGGCTCTGCTGTTTATAGAGTATCCAAGGAAAATCCCTTCATCACTTTTAGGATCCATTTTTCTTCTTTGCTCCCTATCAGCCAGAATATAACAATTTCTTCCAAACACATGGAAGTACTTAACTGTGGGTTTTCTGCCCTTCAAGACTTCATAGATTGTGGACAAGGTTCCTTTCCTTAGAGTGACTCTATTATGAATGTAACAAGCCGTGTTCATAGCGTCAGCCCAGAAGTACAATGGTAACTTTTTAGCATGGATCATAGCTCTTGCTGATTCTTGGATAGTTCTATTATTCCTCTCAACAATCCCATTTTGTTGAGGAGTGATTGGTGAAGAGTATTCATGATTGATTCCTTCTGAAGAACGGAAATCTAAGAATTTTTGGTTCTCAAACTCCTTTCCATGGTCACTTCTTATTCTGACCACACAGCTGGCTTTTTCTCTTTGTATTCTTTGGCATAAATCTTTGAATACATCAAATACATCAGACTTTTCTTTGATAAAATTTATCCATGTATACCTTGAAAAATCATCAACCACCACATAGGCATACCTCTTACCACCAAGGCTCTCAACCTGCATAGGTCCCATAAGATCCATATGCAATAATTCCAAAACTTTGGAAGTTGTCAGATATTGGAGCTTTGGATGGGATATCTTAGTTTGCTTGCCTATTTGACATTCACCACATATTTTGCCATCATCAATCTTCAGTTTAGGAATACCTCTCACAGCTTCCATAGATATGATTTTCTTTATGCCTCTGAAATGAAGATGACCCAGTCTTTGGTGCCATAGTTTCACTTCTTCTTCTTTGGCTAAAGAGCAAGTTGAAGTGAGACTGAAGTCCTGAGGTTCCCACATATAATAATTGTCTTTAGATCTGGCTCCTCTCATGACAACCTTCTGTTCTTTATTAGACACTATGCATTCAATTTTGGTAAAGTTTACATTGTAACCTTGATCACATAATTGACTTATGCTGATCAAGTTAGCAGTCAATCCTTTTACCAGCAACACATCATCTAGTCTTGGTACATCTGGACAGTCCAAGGTCCCAACTCCCTTGATTTATCCTTTAGCTCCATCTCCAAAGGTTACATATCTGGATGAATATGACTTTAAGTCTACTAGCAGATTCTTCAATCCAGTCATGTGTCTTGAACATCCACTGTCAAAGTACCAGTCTTCTTTAGCTGATACTCTTAGAGATGTATGAGCTATATATGCAACACCCTTCTTTGACCATTTGTATTGAGGTTTCTTTTGATGCCTCTGCCCTGTGTAGTGTCCATTAGTAGAGCTCCAAGGTTGTTTGTTGAACTTGTTCCTGGGCATGTAGCTTTGATCAGCATGAAGACTAGCTTTAGGTACCCATTTTTTCTTGATGACCTCTGTCTTCTGCTTAGGAGGTTGCTGATATCTTTGATGTTGATGTCTATGCAGCACTTTCTTGGTAACCTCTATCTTCTGCTTAGGAGCTTGCTGATACATCTGATTTGGATATCCATGCAACTTGTAGCAATGAGGTTTGATGTGTCCAAACCTTCCACAATGATGACATCTCCATCTTTGATACTTCTTCTTCATTATATTCTTTTCATGATGTTGAGACATCTGTTGGAACATTATGTTTGACTTTGTGTTCTTTTCATGATGTTGAAGCATCAGTTGGGACATCTTGTTTGACTGTATGGAATTTGAAGTAGTTTTGCTGGTGCTAGCTTCAACCTTATGAACTTTGTTAAATCCCAGTCCACTTCTATCCCCTGAATGCTTATTGTTGTTGAGAATAACATCCAGTGTGTTTGAGCTACTGTTCAGCATTCTAATAGATTTGGACATATGCTCTAACTTGGAGTTGAGAAGGCTTACTTCATTTTTCAAGGTGTCAATGATCTCTAGATCACTTGTTTTTTCATCCTTTAGTGCCTCAATCTGCTTCTTCTGCTTTATACTCTCCATGCATATTTCAGTGCTCCTTTTAACCAGTTCTCTGTATGATTGCTCAAGCTCTTCAAAAGTAAGCTCCTCATCACTGGATTCACTTTCAGATTCACATAATCCAGCTAGAGCAGTGATAAGCTTAGCTGATTCTTCTTCTGAATCACATCCCGAGTCTTCATCAGACCAGGTTACAGAGAGACCTTTCTTCTGCCTTTTTAAATAGGTAGGACATTCATTTCTGATGTGTCCATATCCTTCACATCCATGGCATTTAATCCCTTTTTCTAGATTGGTCTTTTCATCATAATTTGACCTTCTATTAGCATCATAAGGTCTTTTATTCTCAGAAGAGTTTGAGTATCTTCCACTTGGTCTGGACTTGTCTTCCATCTTTCTGAGAATCTTTTTGAATTGTCTTCCAAGCATAGCAATGGTTTCTGATATATTTTCTTCAGGTTCTGCTTCATTAATTTCTTCTTCTTTATCAGTATTTGACACCAAGGCTATGCTTTTGTTCTTCTTTACAATTGTGTCATTCATTCCCATCTCAAATGTTTGCAGAGAACCAATGAGCTCTTCAACCTTCATTGTGCATATGTCTTGAGCCTCTTCTATTGCTGTGACCTTCATGTCAAATCTTTTTGGCAAAGATCTGAGAATCTTTCTTACAAGCTTTTCATCAGTCATCTTTTCTCCCAAAGCACCAGAAGTATTGGCTATTTCTAAGATGTTCATGTAGAACTCATGAATTGTCTCATCTTCCTTCATTCTCAAGTTTTCAAACTTGGTGGTGAGAAGTTGAAGTCTTGACATCTTTACCTTTGATGTTCCTTCATGAGTTGTTTTGAGAGTGTCCCAAACATCTTTGGCCAGCTCACAGTGATGCACAAGTCTGAAGATGTTCCTATCAATGCCATTGAATAAAGCATTTAAGGCCTTGGAATTGCCAAGTGCTGAATCTTCTTCCTCCTTACTCCATTCTTCTTCAGGTTTCAACATTTTTGCTCCATCTTTGTTGTCTTGGACAGGGTGCTCCCATCCATTGTTGACTGCTTTCCAGGCCCTATTGTCAAGTGATCTTAAGAATGCTACCATTCTTGGCTTCCAGTAGTCATAATTAGATCCATCCAATATAGGTGGTCTGTTTACAGATCTTACATCTCTGTCCATGTTTCCAGAATTTGCAGTCCCTAGATCTCACCCAGTTAAACAGGAAGGGTGCCTGCTCTGATGCCAATTGAAATTCTATGATCAGGTACGTGATGTCGAATGAGATGTTTAAACACTTGAATACTTGACTAAAACTTAAAGTGCAGGAAAATTAAACAACACAGGAAATTGTTAACCCAGTTCAGTGTATAACCACACTTACATCCGGGGGCTACCAAGCCAGGAAGGAAATCCAATATAAGTAATATTAATTCTAGACTTAAACCACTCAGTTTAATCTTTCACTTAATATCTACCCAAGGCAATTTCTACCTAAGACACAACTTAGATATGAGTACCAACTGTTGCACCCTAAAATTTGCCCTCACAATACAAGACTTTGTGTGCTAAGAAGGTTCACAAGGTTCACAAGTTTCACAACACTTACAAGACCTTTCATGAGGTTCATGAAGTCTACAAGTCACTTTATGAGGTTCACAAGGTTCACAAGGTTCACAAGATTCACAATGTTTACATAACCTTTCATGAGGATCATGAGGTCTACAAAGTCACTTCATGAGGTTCATAAGGTTCACAAGCTTCACAATACCTCCCATGAGTATCACAAGACATTTTATGATGGTTCACAAGGTTCACAAGGTTCACAATTGGCCATAAGAGTTGACAATTCCCTCAGACAATGCACCTCCTAAGCAGTGCATCCAAAACTAGGGTTTTGACTTTAATCAGGTTAAATGAACTTCCAAGACTTCAAGTGAACTTCATAACATCTTATATGTGTTTAAGAACCCCCGTGACAAGTTTCAAGACTTTTCTCAAAAGTTTGCTCAGTCAGATGATCAGATAAGTCAAAATCAGTCAAAGCAGTTAAAAAGTCAAACTGAGGTCAACTGTGGTCAAACCAAAGTCAAACTTCATGATTTTTTGCCAACATCAAGTATATGAAGTAAAATTCATCATTTGATCAAGGGTTGATCATGATTCATCAAGGAAGTTCCAGATCATCAAGAATCAGGAGTTTTTAAATTAGGGTTTCCTCAGTAAAAGTCAACTGAACTTTGACCAGCCATAACTTTCACATGCTTCATCACCAAGTCTCCATCCAAAGCTCATTTTGAAGGAAATTGAATTCTCTACAACTTTGATCTTACAATCCAAGCCCAAAAATGCTTCATTTGGAAGGTATGGGTTAAGACATTATAGGTCATTTCAAAAGTCAACAAAAAGTCAACAACTTCAAAAGGGCATAACTTGAGATTGGTAAATGATATGGACATGAAACCAATGGGGTTGTTTAGAGGACTCTTCAAGCTTTTCAAAATGTCCAATAACACCCTCATAGCATTAAAATTGAAGGAGATGTGCCCTTGCAAAGTTGGGAAATTTTGTGATGGTTTATGATGAAAATGGAGGTCTAAAACCAATTCTTTCCAAATGGGCTTGCCAAATTATGACCCAACCCATACAACAACATCATGCACGAAATTTCCATGTTATTTTCATAATTTTTATTTTATTTAATTAATTTATTATGATTTTTTATACTTAAAATCATTTTAAATTTAAATAAAATATTAAATATGAAGATTTAATTTTATTATTGATTCTAGAAGATCATAAATTCAGCATGGAACAAGTTGATACAAGAATTATATGGAATGGCTTGAAATAGAAAGCATTGATGCAAAAATATTGAAAATTCAAAGCTTATCATTGTGAATCTTTTTGGATCAAATCTTGTACACAACCAATCAAGTTTTTGACCTAGATTCAATCACATATAAGTACTGAACATAACCCTATCACTCATGGACGAATTCCAGCAGCCAAAGGGTAAGTTCCATTGTTCAAAAACTCATCCAAAAGTCACATTCGGATTTTGAATTCCAAGACTTTAGAAGGTAAAACAAAGACATGGCAAGCTTCATTGGACATCACTGATCATAAACCAATGCTCATATGCATCCCATACATGCCATAATGCTCTACCCGAATCCAATTTGTTCTTGAATATATTTTTTTCGATTCTATTAATTTGCTACATATCAATGAATTTTGGTTATATAATATTGTTTGTGATGTTGTGTAGAGTGATTCTGGACAATTGGATTGAAGAATGAATACCTAAATAGCAAACGGCCATTGTTAGGGTTTGAAGCTTAGTTTTAGGGTTTCATGATTCAAGCCATATAAATGAATTTTAACAACGTAGAAAGATTGTATGAGTCATAAGGAACTCATTGATATCTTTAATTTCTTGAATCGTTACTGCTTTGTACAAGTTTCACTTTCGTAGGTTTGAAGCATTGAGGAATTCGCAGGAAAGGTCGTGAGTGATTTCGCAGGAAAAAGTGCAGGTATGAGGAAGAAGATGAAGCTGATGGCGCGCCCAGGAAATATTCAAATTGTGTTTAAAATATTTTATGTTATTTTGTTAATCTGCTATCACAACAGCTGCGTTGTCCCAGTGGAAGGCAAGGCGTGCGTTTGACAAAAGGGGAGGGGATCGAATCCTGCCTCCATCCAATTTTTGACATTTTTTCATTTAAACTGTATTCTTAATATATTATTGTTTGGAGTTGTTTGGTTAACAGATGGGCTCTTCCAGCCGGGTGGTGATGTGTGCGTTTGTGTGAGAAAAGGTCCTGGGTTCAACACCACCCCAGGCCTTTTTGTTTCTATTATTTTCCTGATTTTCCAGACATTGCATAAAACTGATTCTACTCATTCCATTGTCACCTGCGCCTGGCTGGCCTGGTGGTACGTTTTGTGGTTTGCAAGCTGGGTGTCCTGGGTTCAAACCCATCCCAGGTAAGTTTTCTTTTCACCATTTTTTTTTCTATTTTTATTTCTTTAATTAATTAGTTTAATTGTTTTCTTAATATTAATTAAAAATAAATTATGCATGTATATATATTTAAAACAACCTTTTTTTTTTCTGAAATTCAAACTTCTATTTTTCTCAACTTAAATTATTTTCTTTGTTATATAATTAAATTATAAGATGTATGTTATTTAATAATTTGTATAAACCCTAAAAATATTTTCTAAACAAACCCTAATTTTCAAAAACCCTAATTTATTTTCTGAATACTTATTAAAAACCTAAATGTTTATTTTTCTAATTTATAATATAATTACTATGTACATGTTTATTTAAACATAATTATAAACTATTTTTTTTATGTAAATATATTTTATATACTATGTTTATAATCTAAATTACATGTAAATAATTTTTTTAATTGAACTTATAATAATTTTGTAATTATAATATGTTTAAAAATAATTTACTAATTTGTACATAAATTAAAACATCGTAAAAATTATTTAATTGTTCATATTTATTCCTATTTACTAATAATTGTATATATTAAATATTTTGCTCTTATTCTTGCTCAATTTATTTTGATTAACCATATTATTACTAACTTGTGCTTATTTTTATTTCACTAACATTGTTTAATTTTTCATTATTATTTTACTAACCCTATTTTTAATTCTTATTATTACTAACCCTTATTATAATTCGCTTATATATTTATTTAATTGCTATTTATTTTTGCTCATTATTATAATTGCTTATATATTTATTTAATTGTTATTTATTTTTGCTCATTATTATAATTATGTGATTGCTTCCGGGATGTAACTTTTTGTAAATATTTGATTATTTAATTTGCTTGCTATGGTTAGTAATTTAGGGAGTGTAAACATGTATTCTCTTAAAATCAAATTTAGATCACAAATAATCATAATATAAATAACATTGAACACTCACACACGTAAGTCGATTTTTAATCGCCATCTCACATTTCTAAGGCTATCCCTCAATGTTGCCTAATCATAAGGTCAAGTGGGGTGTATAAAGCAATTCCCTTAAAAGAAAAAATCATCAAGTCCCTAATGGTTGCCTTTAAAGATCAAGTCCCTTTCGAATAATGATGATAGTCCCTACAAATTGCTAAAGACATCCCTTAAGTTGCCTTCATTGACCATACGATGACCCTACGTTTGTCCCTTAACACATCCAAGGTAATGACTACCTATTCCTTAATAATAGGGATAGTCTTACCACTTAAAGGATTCAAGAACAAAAAGACTTAAACTTTAGGGTAGGTTTCTCATAGTTACTTGCTCACTATTCAAAAACTTTTCAAACACTTCACAATTTCAAACAATTTTCAAACACAAGTTTTTTACGCATCCGTACATGGATCATTATCAAACTCTTATGAAAATTTCTATTCACACACTTCACATTTTCAAAAACATTTCAAAGTGAGCTAAGCAACTAAGAGCCCATGGATAACCATGGATGTAAAGGGTGCTAACACCTTCCCTTTACATAACCTACCCCCCGGACCCAAAAATATCTCTTAAGGTCTTTCCTGTTCTTTTATACCCTTTCCTTTTGGATAAAATAAAAGTCGGTGGCGACTCTTGCTATCCGCAACATAACTTAAAGTCAGTTCTCCCACCGTGTTACAGAACTGGCGACTCTGCTGGGGATAAGGATTTAAGAGGGGTACCCTTAGGAATTAGATCACTTTAAATTGTTTGCCTTGTTTGCTTTATATTATCTTGTTGGGGTGCTCTTATGTGTGAAAGGTCCTAACCCGGATCTAGTGTACCTTAGGTAAATGGCAATAGACCAAGGAAATTGTACGACGTATATCGATACGGTTGATCTGGTGGCCATAGTTAGTGTGACTTCTTGGTTGGTGCTTATGTTCCTTAAGTCAAGTTGAGGATAATATGAGGCTGCCATATGTTGTCAATGCACTAACTAACTTTTAGAACCCTAGTTAACTCATCTTGGCCTTTAGAAAGTAGTGAGGTAACCAGCTTTGGTGCAGACTGAAGTTGGTTGACACTCGATACTACACTCATTGAGATCTTAAACTTGGAGGGTTTTGGTTGGCAAGTAAGTTGCCTTCTGATCAACCACCCTTGTGAAGGATCAATGATATTGAGATCCCTTAGAACCTGGTTACTTTAGTAGGACAGGATGAACCAACTAACTTCAGGGGAGGGTACTTACCTTTGAACCTCATGCAAGCCTTTAAACCTAGGGCTATTGTGTGACTTGTTTGTGTGTGCCACATGTTTGTGATTGAACATAACATCATGACATCATCATGCATCATAAGCATAGCATTTTCACTAACCATTTCAAGGACCAATGGATTTATCTTTGTTCTTTGTTGTAGGTCATGGCTTCGGCTCGTAGAAACACCATCAGGATCAGCTTTGTGAACATACCTGCTAAGCTTAAAGAGTTGGTTTCTCAAGTGTCTGATCATTCCCAGTTCATCAAGAGACATGGCCACCTATTGGATCTAGTCACTTCAGGGTTCAATGAAGACATGATGAGTGTTCTGTTTCAGTTCTTTGACCCTAAGCTCCATTGCTTTACATTCCCCGACTACCAACTGGTTCCAACCATGGAAGAGTTCTCTAAACTTCTGGGTATACCTGTTCTTGATCAAAGACCCTTCACAGGCTTGGAGAAGGAACTTAAACCAGAAGTTATTGCTGCAGCTCTACATCTGAAGAAGTCTGATATTATTCTAGAAACGAGAAGTGGAGTCAAGGGTGTTCTAGCTAAGGTGTTGATAGAGAAGGCTCAAATGTTCTTGAAGGCCATGAGTCATGATGCTTTTGAGGAGATCTTAGCCTTGCTGATATATGGCTTAGTATTGTTCCCCAATCCAGATCAGTTCATAGATGTTCATGCCATCAACATTTTCCTGAGTCACAATCCAGTGCCTACATTGCTTGGAGACATCCTACATTCTCTTCATACCCGTACCACAAGGGCAAGAGGAACTTTGATGTGTTGCATACCTTTGCTCTCTAGGTGGTTTATTTTTCACCTTCCTCGCTCAGTAATGAAGAATGAGCAAGGGTTCAGGTGGTCCAAAAGGATCATGTCACTCTCGCATTCAGATATTCATTGGTGCTCCAGATCTATGGAGAATGTCACTATCATTGACCGTTGTGGGGAGTTTCCTAATGTGCCACTTCTAGGCATAAGAGGAGGCATCACCTACAACCCCTCTCTAGCTTTACGACAGTTTGGTTACGCTCGGAGTGATGGTCCACATGACATGTTGATTCAGGGCATTGTATTTGACTACGACAACGATCTTCAAGGTTACCGTCAGAGGTTCATACGAGCATGGGGAAAAGTGAACAAGGTTGATAGCAAGACTCTAGAGCCTAAGTACACTATTCCTATGGAAGCTTATCTCAGATGGGTGCGATCTCGTGCTCAGACTCTCATGATGCCATATCCTGCCGTCCTACCGGTACCATGGAACCTGTTGCTGAAGGAGACACAGCTTATACCATCCTTCACCCAGACATGCCTACTGATATGGAAGACTTGCAGAGATCATGGATCCAACTGAAGGAGCAAAGGGATACTTTCGAGGCTCATTACAAAGCAAGCCAAGAAAGAATCCTGGAACTAACAAAGCAACTTCATGAGGAGCGGAATCTCAACTCATACCTCAACACAAAGAGGAAACGTCCATGGGAGACTTAAAACCCCATCTTTTGTACTTATTTCATTTTCATTTTTGTAAGCCTAAAAGGCAAAACAAATTTATTACTAATAAAAAGTTACTTTCTTGATTGTTTAAGCAAATTTAAATCCTGCGGTCCTTGAAAACATTGCATACGCATTCCATATCATTGCATCACAGGTTTATTTGTGCACAGGTTTCTCATCTTCTCGCTGTTTATTTCAGCAATGGCTCTTGAGCAATCAGTTAAGGATCTTCAGGCACAGAATGCACAGTTCCAAGAGCTGATCCTGAACCTATCCAAGGGGCAGGATGAATTGAAGACACTGCTGGCCAAGAAGACTAAGAAGACCAGAAAGTCAGGTGGCCTGCTCAACATGGGAAGAAGGTTCAAGGGTCCTGTCAAGACCAAAGAACAGATTGATGACTATGAATCTGAGGAATCTGAGAAAGAGGGAGGCAGTCTCCACAACACTATGGGGGACTCTGATTCTGAGGCTAATTACTACCATGAGCCTAATGAAGACAAATTCAAGATGCTGGTGGATAGGATGGATGCCATGGAGTTGCAGAAATCATCTGGGCTGGATTTTGAGGATTTGAGTCTGATATCTGGGGTTGTGATACCCATTGGTTTCAAGGTTCCTACCTTTGTTGTTTATGATGGGGTCTCCTGTCCCAAGCTGCATTTGAGGTCTTATGTCAGAAGGATTCAACCTCACACTGCTGACAAGAAGTTGTGGATCCACTTTTTTCAAGAGAGCTTATCTGGAGCTCAGTTGGAGTGGTATTATCAGTTGGAGAGTGTTAACATCAGGGACTGGAATGATCTTGCTGAAGCTTTCTATAAGCAGTATCAATACAATGCTGACTTAGCCCCCACTCGCATGCAGCTTCAGAGCATGTCTATGGGTGCCAAAGAAAGTTTTAAAGAGTATGCTCAGAAGTGGAGAGATTTAGCTGGAAGAGTTCAACCCCCTTTGACTGACAGGGAATTGGTTGACATGTTCATGTGTACGCTGAATGGTCCGTTTTACAGTCATCTCATTGGAAGCTCATCATCTGGCTTCACTGAGTTGATCATGACAGGAGAGCGAGTAGAGAATGGTATAAAGAATGGCAAGATCCATGTGGGTGCTTCTTCCTCAGGTGCTGCAAAGAAGCCTCCCACTGGGAAGAAAGAATCCAATGCTGTTTATGGTCAGCCTGATCGTAATAGAAGGCATCAGTCTGTTAGTGCAGTTCACATCTCAAATCCAACTCCTGCAACAACAGAGCAGCCACAGGGCAACCAACAGAGGGCTAGAAGGCAGTTCACGAAGATCAACATGTCAATGGCTCAGGCATTGCAACACTTGTTGAAGGCTGAACTTATTACTTTGAAAGAGGCTCCTCAGAATCCTAATGTTACCTCACCCAGGTACAATCCCAATGCACGATGTGCATATCATTCAAACTGTCAAGGACATGATACTAATAACTGCTGGATCTTGAAGAATAAAATTCAAGATATGATTGATGCTGGAGAAATTGAGTTTGATCCACCAGGTACTCCAAATGTGATTACTGCTCCAATGCCAAATCACGAGAAGACTGTCAATGCCATTGATGAAGATCTACATGTCTATTCAGTAATGGAGTTGACCACACCATTGTCTGTTATCAAAAAGAGGTTAGTACAAGCTGGGATCTTTCCAGGTTGTCGTGAAGATTGTTTGTATTGTACCTATAAGCCGGATAGTTGCTTCATATTGAGAGATGGGATTCAACGTCTCATGGATAAGTATACTATAGTGTTTGAGAGGAGACCATCTTCTGTAGAAAGCATGGTGGATCATCTGACTCAAGGTAGGAAGATTGAAGAGGTTGATATGGTTGACAAAGTACCGATAAGAATCACTTCAAAGAGACCTGTTAAAATCACCCATCAGGGTCCAATCAAGATCACTGCTGAAGGCTCTATGAAAGTTGTTGCTGAAGCCAGAGTGGCTCCTCTGATCATTACCACTCCTGGTCCTATTCCCTATACATCTGATAAAGCTGTGCCTTGGCACTATGGGTCTGATGTCTTCATCCATGGTGTTAAGCAGGAGCCTTTAGCTGATGTGCCTGTTGACATTGATAATATTGTTGGATCTAGCAAGATCACTCGTAGTGGAAGAGTCTTCTCTCCTCCAGTTGCTTCTAAAAATGCAGTTACTCCTGCTGCTACCTCTACCACTGATGCTCGGGGCAAAGGTCCTGTTATTGAGCCTGTATCTACTGATGTGCCAGCTGCTGATGATCTCTCTAAGCAGATGGAAGAAGTATTGAAAATCATTCGTAAGAGTGATTATGACATTGTTGATCAATTGGGGCATACTCCCTCAAAGATTTCTATGCTGTCCTTGTTGCTGTGTTCTGAGGCTCATGCCAAGTCCTTGATCAAGTTCCTGAAGTCTGCTCATGTGCCCAATGCCATTTCTGTTGACCAGTTTGAGAATTGTGTTGCCCACCTGACCTATGATAATGGGTTAGGATTTTCTGATGCTGATTTGACCCCTGCCAAGAGGGATCATAACAGGGCCTTGCATATTTCAATTGAATGCAGGAGCACTACCCTGTCACATGTACTGATAGATAATGGTTCCTCTCTGAATGTGTTGCCCAATGAAGTCCTGAACAAGCTGAGTCCTGAAGACGCTGTGCTGAAGCCCAGTAATATTGTGGTAAAGGCTTTTGATGGTTCTAGAAGAGTAGTGCATGGGGAAATTGATCTTCCAATCAAAGTTGGCTCCCAGGTTTTTACTGCTACATTTTATGTGATGGATATTCGTCCTTCGTACTCTTGTCTGCTTGGTCGTCCCTGGATCCATGGGGCAGGTGCTGTAACCTTTACATTACACCAAAAGTTGAGATATCCGGTGAATGGAAAGGTTGTTACTGTCTATGGAGAAGAAGAATACTTTGTCAGCCATGTAAACACTTTCAAGTATCTGGAAGTGGAAGGTGAATACATTGAAACTCCGTGTCAGACGTTTGAAGTGGTTCCCTGGGTTGTTAATGATCATGTAGCTCCTCCTGTTGTGAAGAAAGTTCCTGTGGTCACCAGAAAACCTCCAACAATGGCAATGGCCTCCCTCAATGATGCTAGAGCTGTGGTGGATGAAGGTGGTTGTACTATTTGGGGTCAGCTTCCTGATATTCCATACAAGTCTGACAAGTTTGGTTTGGGTTTCACTGCAGAGTCCCAAAAGGCTGTTCATCGTGCTCGTGCTGCTCGTATCACCAATCAAGAGGTTATGAAAGATCAGATCAATGTTGTGGGAGACTATGATGACGACTACAACTTGGATGCTTGGATTTTTCCTACTGTGGGTGCTGGGCTCAATAATTGGAAAGCTGAAGATGTTATCCCTATCTCCTTTAGTCAGGAGTAAATACTATTACTGTGTTGTTGCTTTTAAGTTTGTAATTTCTTGAACAATAAAACTTTCAAGCCATGTGCCTTACCCGGGGCACAATGGTATGCTTGTTACGGGCTGTCATTTCATTTGCATACTTCATTCAATAAAATCAGTGGACGTTTCGTTTTTCGTAAATATTGTGTTCCTTGTCTTTCTTTTCTTTTATTTTTGTTTTATCAGCTATGTGTTCTTACACACACCCACATCACTAAAATGCAGATCCTCATCCACTCTGGATCCTGTTGATAACAGTTCTACTATTGCCAATTATGATTTCGAGAATCCGATCTATCAAACTGAAGACGGAAATGAGGACGATTGTGAAATACCTATAGAGCTTGCTAGGTTGTTACAACAAGAAGAGAAAGCTATACAGCCTCATGAAGAGCCAGTCGAAGTTGTGAATCTGGGAACTGAAAAAAACAGAAAAGAGGTCAAGATAGGAGCTGATTTAGAGGACAGTGTCAAGAGCAGATTGATTCAGATGTTACGTGACTATGTGGAGATCTTTGCTTGGTCTTATGAAGATATGCCAGGGATAGATACAGACATTGTGGTTCACCGTTTACCAGTGAAAGAAGATTGTCGTCCAAAGAAGCAGAAGGTTCGTCGTATGCGTCCTGAAATGTCAGAAAAGATCAAGGCAGAGGTAATGAAACAGTTCAATGCAGGGTTCTTAGCAGTGACTTCTTATCCTCAGTGGGTTGCAAATGTGGTACCAGTTCCTAAGAAAGATGGTAAGGTGCGTATGTGTGTAGACTACAGAGATTTGAACAAGGCTAGCCCCAAAGATGACTTTCCACTTCCTCATATTGATATTCTGGTAGATAACACTGCTCAGCATAAGGTATTCTCTTTTATGGATGGTTTCTCTGGTTACAATCAAATCAAGATGGCTCCCGAAGACATGGAGAAGACAACATTTGTTACACAGTGGGGCACCTTTTGCTATAAGGTGATGCCATTTGGTTTGAAGAATGCAGGGGCAACATATCAGTGTGCTATGGTGGCTTTGTTTCATGATATGATTCATCATGAGATAGAGGTATATGTGGATGATATGATAGCCAGATCTCAGAATGAAGAACAACATCTTGATCATTTGCATAAATTGTTTGAGAGGTTGAAGAAATACAAGTTGAGATTGAATCCAAACAAGTGTACTTTTGGAGTTAGATCTGGAAAGCTCCTGGGTTTCATTGTCAGTGGAAAAGGTATTGAAGTGGATCCTGCAAAAGTGAAAGCTATACGAGAGATGCCAGTTCCCCGTACTGAGAAGGAGGTTAGAGGTTTCTTGGGACGGTTGAATTACATTGCAAGATTTATTTCCCAGTTAACTGCCATCTGTGAGCCAATCTTCAAGTTGTTGAAGAAAGATCAGGTGATGGAATGGAATCATGAGTGCCAGACCGCCTTTGATGAAATCAAGAGATATCTGCTGGAACCTCCAATCTTGATGCCACCAGTTGATGGAAGACCCTTGATTATGTATTTAACTGTGTTAGATAACTCAATGGGGTGTGTGTTGGGGCAACATGACGAGTCTGGTCGAAAAGAGCAGGCAATATACTACCTTAGCAAAAAGTTTACCGACTGTGAAACAAGATACTCACTGCTCGAGAAAACTTGCTGCGCTTTGGCATGGGCTGCTCGCCGACTAAGACAGTATATGTTGACCCATACTACCTTGTTGATTTCAAAGATGGATCCAATCAAGTACATATTTGAGAAACCTGCTCTCTCCGGAAGAATTGCAAGATGGAAAATGATCTTGACAGAATATGACATACAGTATACTACTCAGAAGGCCATAAAGTGAAGTGTTGTAGCAGATCATTTAGCTCATCAAGCAGTGGATGATTATCAGTCAATGAGTTTTGAGTTCCTCGATGAAGACATTATGACTATTACCAAAGAACCTGGACAATATGACGGACCTAAACAAGGATCCCGATGGACTATGGTTTTTGATGGTGCCTCTAATGCACTTGGTAATGGTGTTGGTGTTGTGATTAGTTCCCCTGAAGGTTGTCATACCCCGATTACTGCCAGACTTTGTTTCTATTGTACCAATAACATGGCTGAGTATGAGGCATGTATCCTGGGTATTAAAGTTGCTATTGATATGAAGATTCAGTTCCTTGATGTGTATGGAGATTCAGCCCTGGTAGTAAGTCAGATCAAAGGAGATTGGGATACTAAGCATGATAATCTCGTTCCTTACAGAGAGCATGTTTTGTCTTTGATCCCACATTTCAAAGAGATTACCTTTGGACATATTCCACGAAGAGAGAATCAGTTGGCAGATGCATTAGCCACCATGGCATCCATGTTTGAGATCAGTTGGGATGATGAAGCTCCCAAGATTACTATTGATAGATTTGAGAAGCCTGCATATTGCAATGAGATTGACACAGAAGGGGCAGAGGAGAAGCCTTGGTTTTATGAAGTGAAAAGATATCTTGAAGCTCAGGAGTTTCCTGAAGGGGCATCTGTCAAAGATAGGAAGTTTCTGAGGAGGTTTTCTGCCAAGTTCTTTTTGAGTAATGGGATTCTGTACAAGCGCAATCATGATTCAACTATGCTTCGTTGTGTGGATAAGAAGGAAGCTACAGAAATTATGGAAGAGATGCATGATGGGACCTTTGGCACTCATTCTAGTGGTCATACCATGGCAAAGAAGATTTTGAGAGCAGGTTACTATTGGTCTACCATGGAAGCTGATTGCTATCAACACTCCAGAACGTGTCACAAATGTCAAATTTATGCTGATAAAGTCCATGTACCTCCATCACCATTAAATGTGTTGACTGCTCCTTGGCCCTTTGCCATGTGGGGCATTGATATGATTGGTGAGATCAAGCCTACTGCTTCTAATGGGCATCGTTTCATCCTGGTTGCTATTGATTACTTCACAAAATGGGTGGAGGCAGCTTCATTTGCATCTGTTACCAAGAATGTTGTGGCTCGGTTCATTAAGAATAATCTCATATGTAGGTATGGCATCCCTGAAAGGATTATCACTGATAATGGCTCTAATCTGAACAACACTATGATTACTGATCTCTGCACGCAGTTCAAGATTAAGCATCACAACTCTTCTCCGTATCGTCCAAAGATGAATGGGGCAGTTGAAGCTGCTAATAAGAACATCAAGAAGATTGTACAGAAGATGGTTGTTACTTATAAGGATTGGCATGAGATGTTACCATTCGCTCTTCATGGTTATCGTACTACAATACGTACTTCAACAGGGGCAACCCCATTCTCCTTAGTCTATGGTATGGAAGCAGTTCTGCCCATTGAAGTTCAGATTCCCTCCTTGAGAATTATGAAGGATGCAGGCTTGGATGAAGATGAATGGATTCAGACTCGACTGGACCAGATAAATTTGATTGATGAGAAAAGATTGGCAGCAGTTTGTCATGGCCAGATGTACCAAAAACGAATGATCAAAGCTTTTAACAAGAAGGTTAAGCCAAAGGTATATCAGGCTGGTGACTTGGTAATCAAGCGTATCATATTACCACAGGGTGATCCTAGGGGAAAGTGGACTCCAACATATGAAGGTCCATTTGTAGTTAAGACAGTATTCTCAGGAGGTGCCATGATACTGACTACAATGGATGGTGAAGACTTCCCACAGCCTGTAAACGCAGACATAGTTAAAAAATACTACGCATAAAAAGAGACCCGCTAGGTTGACAGGCCTAGGCAAAAATAAGGGCATCCCGGCAAACCAAAAGGGTTTGGGCAAAAATTAGGGATATATATAAAAAAGGATGTACACCCGGCAAGTCGAAAACCTGAAAAGGCGGCTTGGGCAAAAAAGGGTATCCCGGTGGATTGAAAACCTGAAAGGGCAATCCAGGAAAAAGTTAGGGATTAAAGCGTATGACTATGTCTCGTTTGGATCACCCATGAAACTGCAACCAGTTGTGTTACTTACTCAGAGCTCAAACAGATAAAGCTCAATCCAATCGTTTCCGTCTCAATAGCAGAAGATGAGATACTTGAAGATAATGGCAATAGTAGAATTGAAACTCAATAGGATTATTTCCCACATAGCTGATTTTCTCTGTTTTGTAAAAAAACTCTATGACAAAATCCTCTTACTAGGGTTTATGTCTCCTTGTACAAACTTACCCGTGTATGGGTCACTTTTTGATATAAATAAAATTCCATCTTTTGAATCCAGATTTACTTTTACCCTTTTTACATAAGCGAAACGTCCATTGGTTGTGTTTGAATGTATGTATGCTTTTGAATATGATTGATGTTTACCAGAAATGCATGAAAATGCAGTAATAGTATTTACTAAGGACGAACAGGGAAGGATTTCAACGAAGCTTCGCCGGTTCATCTCTAACAAGACAGCTACAAACCCTCAGTAGGACAAATCCATCTTCATGAAGTCTCATCTCCCCTGGAATTTATATCCATCTCTTTTATCCTCATACGGATATACGGGAAATTACTTTCCAATAAGGGTACGACGAACGAAGACGGGAGGTTATATATACCTTACAATCCCCAGCAGATGGGAGGTTATATCTATCCTTACTATCCCCAGCAGACGGGAGGTTATATCTATCCTTACTATCCCCAGCATACGGAAGGTTATGTATATCTCATCATCAAACAAGACGGGAACGAGTTCCTCATATTCTTCAGCAACGAATCGGGATTTATTTTCCCTGGCCAGCAGTTGTTATATGAAGATATCCAGACGCTTCCGACAGTATCATATCATACATACATCATTTACATCATACCATAACATACATATCCATAGATACATAATATATTACTTAAGTGCATCATATCGTACATGCATACATAATACATAAACTAATATCATTATACAAATGCTACCTTGTTTCAGGTTATTTATCCAGCAAACATTACTTATGACTATCAGGACTGCTTTATCCTCCTGAAAACTTATCATCTCTCAAGACTGCTTCATCCTCTTGAAAGCATATCATCCATCAGGACTGCTTCATCCTCCTGAAAATCCCCAGTACATCAGGATTGCTCTATCCTCCTGAAATCATATTATCATTACCTCAGGACTGCTTTATCCTCCTGATAGCTCATTATTACCTCAGGATTGCTTCATCCTCCTGACAGCTTCTTATACCTCAGGATTGCTTCATCCTCCTGACAGCTTCTCATACATCAGGACTGCTTCATCCTCCTGAAAACTCCTATTACATCAGGATCGCTCCATCCTCCTGAGAGCATATTATCAAATACCTCAGGGTTGCTTTATCCCTTTGACAGCTTCTTTACCTCAGGGTTGCTTTATCCCCCTGACAGCTTCTTACTACATCAGGATTGCTTCATCCTCCTGAAAAACATATTATTACATCAGGACTGCTTCATCCTCCTGACAAGCTATCATCTTATACCTCAGGATTGCTTTATCCTCCTGACAGCTTCTTATACCTCAAGATTGCTCCATCCTCCTGACAGCTATCATTATACCTCCATATTTTGAACTGCTTCATCCTCCAAGACATGTATCTGAAGAATTTTCCTCCAAGTGGCATCTTTAAGCCCACTCAATCATATTCAACTAGCCATCTGTATCACTTCATGCACTGGTGAGTGCAAATTTTTGGGCTTTTGTGTTCAATCCCCTTCAACCTTCCAGGTCACGACTGATAAACATACCAATCTAACCCCTCAGGTTTCAGAAAATTGAACAGGGGCAGCTGTTGCACCCCAAAATTTGCCCTCACAATACAAGACTTTGTATGCTAAGAAGGTTCACAAGGTTCACAAGTTTCACAACACTTACAAGACCTTTCATGAGGTTCATGAAGTCTACAAGTCACTTTATGAGGTTCACAACGTTCACAAGATTCACAATGTTTACATAACCTTTCATGAGGATCATGAGGTCTACAAAGTCACTTCATGAGGTTCATAAGGTTCACAAGCTTCACAATACCTCCCATGAGTATCACAAGACATTTTATGATGGTTCACAAGGTTCACAATTGGCCATAAGAGTTGACAATTCCCTCAGACAATGCACCTCCTAAGCAGTGCATCCAAAACTAGGGTTTTGACTTTAATCAGGTTAAATGAACTTCCAAGACTTCAAGTGAGCTTCATAACATCTTATATGTGTTTAAGAACCCCCATGACAAGTTTCAAGACTTTTCTCAAAAGTTTGCTCAGTCAGATGATCAGATAAGTCAAAATCAGTCAAAGCAGTTAAAAAGTCAAACTGAGGTCAACTGTGGTCAAACCAAAGTCAAACTTCATGATTTTTTGCCAACATCAAGTATATGAAGTAAAATTCATCATTTTATCAAGGGTTGATCATGATTCATCAAGGAAGTTCCAGATCATCAAGAATCAGGAGTTTCTAAATTAGGGTTTCCTCAGTAAAAGTCAACTGAACTTTGACCAGCCATAACTTTCACATGCTTCATCACCAAGTCTCCATCCAAATCTCATTTTGAAGGAAATTGAATTCTCTACAACTTTGATCTTACAAGCCAAACCCAAAAATGCTTCATTTGGAAGGTATGGGTTAAGACATTATAGGTCATTTCAAAAGTCAACAAAAAGTCAACAACTTCAAAAGGGCATAACTTGAGATTGGTAAATGATATGGACATGAAACCAATGGGGTTGTTTAGAGTACTCTTCAAGCTTTTCAAAATGTCCAATAACACCCTCATATCATTAAAATTGAAGTATATGTGCCCTTGCAAAGTTGGGAAATTTTGTGATGGTTTATGATGAAAATGGAGGTCTAAAACCAATTCTTTCCAAATGGGCTTGCCAAATTATGACCCAACCCATACAACAACATCATGCACGAAATTTCCATGTTATTTTCATAATTTTTATTTTATTTAATTAATTTATTATGATTTTTTATACTTAAAATCATTTTAAATTTAAATAAAATATTAAATATGAAGATTTAATTTTATTATTGATTCTAGAAGATCATAAATTCAGCATGGAACAAGTTGATACAAGAATTATATGGAATGGCTTGAAATAGAAAGCATTGATGCAAAAATATTGAAAATTCAAAGCTTATCATTGTGAATCTTTTTGGATCAAATCTTGTACACAACCAATCAAGTTTTTGACCTAGATTCAATCACATATAAGTACTGAACATAACCCTATCACTCATGGACGAATTCCAGCAGCCAAAGGGTAAGTTCCATTGTTCAAAAACTCATCCAAAAGTCACATTCGGATTTTGAATTCCAAGACTTTAGAAGGTAAAACAAAGACATGGCAAGCTTCATTGGACATCACTGATCATAAACCAATGCTCATATGCATCCCATACATGCCATAATGCTCTACCCGAATCCAATTTGTTCTTGAATATATTTTTTTCGATTCTATTAATTTGCTGCATATCAATGAATTTTGGTTATATAATATTGTTTGTGATGTTGTGTAGAGTGATTCTGGACAATTGGATTGAAGAATGAATACCTAAATAGCAAACGACCATTGTTAGGGTTTGAAGCTTAGTTTTAGGGTTTCATGATTCAAGCCATATAAATGAATTTTAACAACGTAGAAAGATTGTATGAGTCATAAGGAACTCATTGATATCTTTAATTTCTTGAATCGTTACTGCTTTGTACAAGTTTCACTTTCGTAGGTTTGAAGCATTGAGGAATTCGCAGGAAAGGTCGTGAGTGATTTCGCAGGAAAAAGTGCAGGTATGAGGAAGAAGATGAAGCTGATGGCGCGCCCAGGAAATATTCAAATTGTGTTTAAAATATTTTATGTTATTTTGTTAATCTGCTATCACAACAGCTGCGTTGTCCCAGTGGAAGGCAAGGCGTGCGTTTGACAAAAGGGGAGGGGATCGAATCCTGCCTCCATCCAATTTTTGACATTTTTTCATTTAAACTGTATTCTTAATATATTATTGTTTGTAGTTGTTTGGTTAACAGATGGGCTCTTCCAGCCGGGTGGTGATGTGTGCGTTTGTGTGAGAAAAGGTCCTGGGTTCAACACCACCCCAGGCCTTTTTGTTTCTATTATTTTCCTGATTTTCCAGACATTGCATAAAACTGATTCTACTCATTCCATTGTCACCTGCGCCTGGCTGGCCTGGTGGTACGTTTTGTGGTTTGCAAGCTGGGTGTCCTGGGTTCAAACCCATCCCAGGTAAGTTTTCTTTTCACCATTTTTTTTTCTATTTTTATTTCTTTAATTAATTAGTTTAATTGTTTTCTTAATATTAATTGAAAATAAATTATGCATGTATATATATTTAAAACAACCTTTTTTTTTTTTTTCTGAAATTCAAACTTCTATTTTTCTCAACTTAAATTATTTTCTTTGTTATATAATTAAATTATAAGATGTATGTTATTTAATAATTTGTATAAACCCTAAAAATATTTTCTAAACAAACCCTAATTTTCAAAAACCCTAATTTATTTTCTGAATACTTATTAAAAACCTAATTGTTTATTTTTCTAATTTATAATATAATTACTATGTACATGTTTATTTAAACATAATTATAAACTATTTTTTTTATGTAAATATATTTTATATACTATGTTTATAATCTAAATTACATGTAAATAATTTTTTTAATTGAACTTATAATAATTTTGTAATTATAATATGTTTAAAAATAATTTACTAATTTGTACATAAATTAAAACATCGTAAAAATTATTTAATTGTTCATATTTATTCCTATTTACCAATAATTGTATATATTAAATATTTTGCTCTTATTCTTGCTCAATTTATTTTGATTAACCATATTATTACTAACTTGTGCTTATTTTTATTTCACTAACATTGTTTAATTTTTCATTATTATTTTACTAAACCTATTTTTAATTCTTATTATTACTAACCCTTATTATAATTCGCTTATATATTTATTTAATTGCTATTTATTTTTGCTCATTATTATAATTGCTTATATATTTATTTAATTGTTATTTATTTTTGCTCATTATTATAATTATGTAATTGCTTCCGGGATGTAATTTTTTGTAAATATTTGATTATTTAATTTGCTTGCTATGGTTAGTAATTTAGGGAGTGTAAACATGTATTCTCTTAAAATCAAATTTAGATCACAAATAATCATAAGATAAATAACATTGAACACTCACACACGTAAGTCGATTTTTAATCGCCATCTCACATTTCTAAGGCTATCCCTCAATGTTGCCTAATCATAAGGTCAAGTGGGGTGTATAAAGCAATTCCCTTAAAAGAAAAAATCATCAAGTCCCTAATGGTTGCCTTTAAAGATCAAGTCCCTTTCGAATAATGATGATAGTCCCTACAAATTGCTAAAGACATCCCTTAAGTTGCCTTCATTGACCATACGATGATCCTACGTTTGTCCCTTAACACATCCAAGGTAATGACTACCTATTCCTTAATAATAGGGATAGTCTTACCACTTAAAGGATTCAAGAACAAAAAGACTTAAACTTTAGGGTAGGTTTCTGAAATTCTGTAATGAGATGTCCTAAGAGATGTTCTAACACTTAATAGGACATTTGACAAATTTTAACCAAAACTTAAACAGCAGGAAAAATAAACAACACAGAAGTTTGTTAACCCAGTTCAGTGTATAACCACACCTACATCTGGAGGCTACCAAGCCAGGAGGAAATCCACTATTAGTAATATTAATTCTAGACTTAAACCACCCTGTTTAATCTATCACTTAATACTTACCCAATGCAATTTCTACCTAAGACTCACTTAGATAAGAGTACCCTACTCACTCCCCCTTAATCACCCAGTGATCAAGTTTACAAGTTTACAAAAGTTGAAGGCATCCTTCAAAAATAACAGCTTGATTTTACTTCACAGTTTCAATCAAGTCACAAATGCACTTTTGCTTAAAAGCTCATAAAGTGGTACATAAAAAAAAAAAACCTGCTATTAAAACACTAGACACCCTATTTAGTCTTCTGAAATTCGTGCTAAATTCTATGATTTTCTGTTGTTTAAATAGGTCTCTGAATTTTGGGCTTTCTGTAGAATGATCCAGCCCTAATGTGCAGCAGCTGTCACCTTGAATTTAGGGTTTGTTACCTCCTATATTCTAGGTGCATTAGGTCTTCTGTTTTAATCTGAATCTTCAATTTAAAACTCCCTACAGATGCGCCTTGTTCTGTTTTATATCCATCATTAATTAATTCCAGATAATTCTCCTTAAATATCTCTGATCTGTTAATCAATAATTAATTCTGGTAGCAGGTCTGAGATGTCTCAACATCTGTTGGGACATCCTGACAAAACTGAACTTAGTCATTTATACAATGTCCCAACATCTGGTAGGACATCCTGAACCAAGTTCACATACTCTGTTTGCTAATGTCCCAACATCTGATAGGACATTCTGAACTGAATTTAACATTTCTTGTTTGGTCAAAAATTCTGCCAATTCTTAAACATCTACAAACTCCCCCTTTGGCTAATTTTTGGCTAACATCTTTTCTGGTTTTCAGAGTGCAGCAGAAGTTCTTTTTATCAGAGTATATCATTACTTTTCTGTTGAATTTTATTTGAGATTACTCCCCCTCAAACATATATGTGTCCTGTCTTTATCCAGTCTTGTTCCAACAGAAAAACTTATTCAGTTCAGAAGCAAACAAACAGATTTCATTCATTTAAACAGCAATTACATTTGATGTTGTTCTCCCCCTTGGTAGGCACAAAATTAGGGGCCAAAGAACTATTATCCAGAATTACAAATCATTGCTGTCATTACAAATGCCTCACATACAAAGATCACTCAGATTCATCATACTCAGTAGCTTCCTCCACTTCAGTGTCTTCATCTTTATCAGCTTCACTTTCAGCTTCACTGTCTTCATCAGATGCAGCTGTCTGATCTTCTTCACTTTCCAACCTCTTAATTATTTCCTCCAGCTTCTTCTTTCTAGCTTCAAGCTCTTTGCAGGTGCACTTTAGCTCAGCAATTAAGGTCTTCCTGGAGATTGGATTCTTAACAGTGGATGGACCAGCAGATGTCCCAGAAGGAGCTTCAACATCTGCAGCATGATGACTGAGGAATAACTTGTAGTGAAAAGCCAGGGGGCTTTCTCTCTTGCAGGCAGTATCCTTGTCAGTTAAAATCCCAGGATATTGATTGAGTACAATACCACACAGCAATGATGGAAAGGCTATTGGTAGCTTGGTTGCAGAGGAGCTGGCATGCTTCATGGTTTGATCAAAGATGAAAGCTCCATAGTCCATTTTGGTTTGAGTTCCAACAGCATATATAAATCTGGCTAGACCAGTTGAGATTGAGGAAGTGTGGTTAGTAGGCACCCAATTAGATGTACCAATCCTGTTCAGCATGGCATACTTTCTGGTAAGCATGCTTACAGATAGTTTTCCCTTCACAGGCCATGCCTTTACCTGGTCAGCAGTTATCACCTTACAGACTTGATTATCTGTCTTGCCCAGCTCATTTGGTCCATCTGTTTCTCTTCCTAGATACTGATTTATGATTTGGGGAGAAAACTCCACACATCTACCTCTAACAAAAACTTTTTGGAATTCAGAGGACTTACCATGTGAACAATCTTCCTGAAGATTCACAATGAACTCTTTGACAAGAAGTTCATAGCAGGGAGAGAGGTCTGAGACTGTCTTGAACAGTCCTGCAGCAGATATGAGGTCTATCAGTTCTGTGCACTCAAGTGCATTGCTGCTCAGTTCTCTTTCCAGGGCAACCCTTCTTTGGTACACATATTTCCACCTGTTCACACTAGAGACATGGTGAAATGATATGTTATCCAAGGGAGCTTCTGGAACAACAGTTGAAGCTCTAGCTGGTGCTGGTTTCTTCTTGGGAGGAGATGTTGGGACATCTGATCCAACATCTGAATCTGATGGTGTGACAGCCTTTCTTTTCTGAGTTTGAACTTTACTCCATTGTTTTGATGGCCCAAAAGAGGCTTTAGCTTTCCCTTTCTTTGGAGAGGCTTTCTTCTTTTCAGGAATTGCTGCTTCAGCTTGCATCTTACCCTGCCTGGACCTGAGTCTTTTGGCTATGCTGGGTTTGACAGATGCTATGATTTCTGCATCAGAGTCCTGCTCCAGATTGACCCCTGGAGGAGATTGAGCAGTCTCTTCTTCAGCTTGTTGATCAGCAGGAATTAGATCTTCATCTGAGGCTTTGGTCTGATCCTCAGAGACTTTGTCATTATCTTCATTTAAGGCCTTATTCTGATCCTCAGAGTTTTCATTATCACTTTCACTTGAGGCCTTTTCTTGGACCTCAGTCTGTTCAGCATCAGATGAATTTTCTTTCTCATCTGCAGATGTTCCAACATTTATTGGGACATCTTGTTCTGCAGAAGTGCCCTCTGCAGTTTGAGATGGTTCTTCTTGGGGAGCAGGCATGGTTTGCAATGGAACAGAGATCCCACTCACCTTTCTTTGTTCAAACAGAATTTGGGTGACAATCTCCTTGATTGAATCATCCACATAGTTTGAAGATTTTGGTGGCATGTTAGCAG
This sequence comes from Lathyrus aphaca, assembly GCA_963966055.1. Taxonomy (NCBI): domain Eukaryota; kingdom Viridiplantae; phylum Streptophyta; class Magnoliopsida; order Fabales; family Fabaceae; genus Lathyrus; species Lathyrus aphaca. Next base: position 295,308,736 of record OZ014519.1, on the reverse strand, counting down.
GAGAAGGAATGCCTCCTTTGGCTTTGCTACAAACTTGATCTTTAGCTCTCTTTGGTGTTCTTGCCTTTTTAGAGTGAGAAGCGCTTCCCCTGAGCTCGTCTAATGGTGTTGATTGCATTGGCACCATAGAAATAGGAGTAGCATGAACCACGTCTTTCTGATTGAGAACTACTTCAGATGTTTTAGGGTTTTGAGACATTGTTGAAGAAGATGAATGTGCAGCTTTAGGGTTTATGATTTCTGAAGGATTGCTAGTTAATGTGATTCGCTTTAGATGATGTAATGAGACTCTTGATAGTTGATTATAAGGAGTTCCTAAATAAGTAACCGTTACAGTCCAAATGATTAGGATTGGAATTCCCAAAGATCTTGTCCAGACCAGTTTTGCCATCTGGAAATTAAGCCATGCAATGTCATATGACATGTTGGCACATCTCATTAACTGCTAGATATCACATAAACAGATTCCAAGTTTGCCCCTTAAGTTCTCAAATTGTGTAGCATCCAATGCCTTGGTAAAGATATCAGCTAACTGCAGATCTGTAGCTACATGCTCCAATGAAATCACCTTTTCTTCTACAAGATCTCTGATGAAATGATGTCTGATATCAATATGCTTTGTCCTGCTGTGTTGGATAGGATTTTTAGATATGTTGATTGCACTTAAGTTGTCACAGTACAATGTCATGACATCCTGTGGGACATTGTACTCAGTGAGCATATGCTTCATCCAAACCAACTGAGAACAACTGCTACCTGCTGCTATGTACTCAGCTTCAGCTGTAGATAAGGATACACAATTCTGTTTCTTACTGAACCAAGAAATCAGATTGTTTCCTAGAAAGAAGCATCCTCCTGAAGTGCTTTTTCTGTCATCAGCACTTCCTGCCCAATCAGCATCACAGAAGCCAGTGAGAATTGGTTTGCATCCATGAAAGTACATTATGCCATAGTCACATGTACCATTAACATATTTAAGGATTCTCTTGACTTGATTGAGATGACTGACTTTTGGATCAGCTTGATATCTTGCACAAACTCCTACTGCAAATGCAATGTCTGGTCTGCTAGCAGTCAAGTATAACAAGCTTCCAATCATGCTTCTATATAAACTTTGATCTACCTTCTCACCCTTTTCATCTTTAGTCAGCTTTAAATGTGTAGGAGCAGGAGTTCTTTTATGAGAAGCATTTTCCATTCCAAATTTCTTCACTATGTTCTTGGAGTACTTGCTTTGTGAGATGAACATTGAGTCTTCCATTTGCTTAACTTGCAGACCAAGAAAATAGGTTAATTCACCTACTAGACTCATTTCAAATTCAGCTTCCATCTGCTTGACAAAATGTTTGACCATCTTATCAGACATCCCACCAAACACAATGTCATCAACATATATTTGTGCAATCATGACATTTCCTTCTTCATCTTTTACAAACAGGGTTTTATCAATCCCACCTTTTCTGTATCCTTGCTTGATAAGAAATGTGGTAAGTCTCTCATACCATGCCCTTGGAGCTTGCTTCAGACCATAAAGTGCTTTCTTGAGTTTGTATACATGATTTGGACAGCTTGGATCAACAAATCCTTTAGGCTGTTCTACATATACCTCTTCATTAAGATAACCATTAAGAAAGGCACTTTTCACATCCATTTGAAATAGCTTGAACTTTAAGATACAAGCAATTCCCAACAGTAGTCTTATTGATTCAAGCCTTGCTACTGGTGCAAAGGTTTCATCAAAGTCTACCCCTTCAATTTGAGTGTATCCTTGAGCCACAAGTCTAGCTTTGTTCTTTGTAACAATTCCTTGTTCATTTGACTTGTTCTTGTACACCCATTTTGTACCAATCACATTTATGTCATTAGGTCTAGGAACAAGATTCCACACTTCATTCCTTGTGAATTGACCTAATTCCTCTTGCATAGCACAAATCCAGTATTCATCAGTGAGAGCCTCCTTGATGTTTTTAGGTTCTATTTTGGACACAAAACAAGAACCTGAAATCACTTCTCTTGATCTAGTGCTCACACCTCTGTTGGGATCACCAATTATTAAATCTTTGGGATGATCCTTCTGTATTCTGATGGAGGGAGGTTTGTTTGAATCTTCTGACCTTGTATCATTTTGAGTGAAGTTATATTGATCATTCTTTTCTTCAGCTTCAATCTTGATATCAGCAGATGTTCCAACATCGTCTGGGACATCTGTAGGAGCATCATCAATTATCACATTTATGGATTCCATGATAACATTTGTTCTGTAGTTAAATACTCTATATGCTCTGCTGTTTATAGAGTATCCAAGGAAAATTCCTTCATCACTTTTAGGATCCATTTTTCTCCTTTGCTCCCTATCTGCCAGAATATAGCATTTACTTCCAAACACATGAAAGTACTTCACAGTGGGTTTTCTGCCCTTCCAGACTTCATATATTGTGGACAGGGTTCCTTTTCTCAAGGTAACTCTGTTATGGATGTAGCAGGCAGTGTTCATAGCTTCAGCCCAGAAATACAGAGGTAACTTCTTAGCATGGATCATAGCTCTTGCTGATTCTTGAATAGTTCTATTCTTCCTTTCAACAATCCCATTCTGTTGAGGAGTGATAGAAGAAGAATACTCATGATTGATTCCTTCTGAAGAGCAGAAATCTAAGAACTTTTGATTCTCAAATTCTTTTCCATGATCACTTCTTATTCTGATCACACAGCTGGATTTTTCCCTTTGCAATCTTTGACATAATTCCTTGAATACATCAAAGACATCTGACTTTTCTTTAATGAAATTTATCCATGTATATCTTGAAAAGTCATCAACCACCACATAGGCATACCTCTTACCACCAAGACTTTCAACCTGCATAGGTCCCATAAGATCCATATGTAAAAGTTCCAAGACTTTGGAAGTTGTCAGATGTTGGAGCTTTGGATGGGACATCTTGGTTTGTTTGCCTATTTGACAATCACCACATATTTTGCCATCATCAATCTTCAGTTTGGGAATACCTCTTACAGCATCCATAGATATGATCTTCTTTATGCCTCTGAAATGAAGATGACCTAGTCTTTGATGCCACAGTTTCACTTCTTCTTCTTTAGCTAGAGTGCAAGTTGAAGTGAGACTGAGATTTAATGGCTCCCACATGTAACAGTTGTCTTTTGACCTTGCACCTTTCATGACAACTTCTTGCTCTTGGTTAGTCACTAAGCATTCAGTTTTTGTAAAGTTTACACTGTATCCTTGATCACATAGTTGACTTATGCTGATCAGGTTAGCAGTTAAACCTTTAACTAGCAGCACATCATCTAATCTTGGAACATCTTGACAATCCAAGGTTCCAACTCCCTTGATCTCTCCTTTAGCTCCATCTCCAAAGGTAACATACCTGGATGAATGTGGCTTTAAGTTTACTAGCAAATTCTTCAATCCAGTCATGTGTCTTGAGCATCCACTGTCAAAGTACCAGTCTTCCTTAGCTAATACTTTCAATGATGTATGTGCTATGTGTGCAGTACTCTTCTTTGACCAGATGAGTTGAGATTTCTTTTGATGCCTCTGCTCTGAGTGTTGTTCAGCTGATCTCCAAGCTTGATTGTTGATCTTGTTCTTGGGTATGTGGCTTTGATCAGTCTGAATGTCAGCTTTTGGTCTCCAAACTTTCTTGATTACTTCTGTCTTTTGCTTAGGAGATTGCTGATTTCTAAGATGTCTAAGCACTTTCTTGGTACCTTCTACTTTCTGTTTGGAGGGTTGCTGATACATCTGATTTGGATATCCATGTAGCTTATAACAGTGAGGTTTGATATGCCCAAATCTTCCACAGTGATGGCATCTCCATCTTTGATACTTCTTCTTCATTTTGTTCTTTCCAGAATGTTGAGACATCTGTTGGAACACTATGTTAGTCTTTGTGTTCTGATGTTGAAGCATCTGTTGGGACATCTTGTTTGACTGTGTAATTTTTGAAGTAGCTTTGCTGGAGCTGGCTTCATCTCTGTTATATCCCAGTCCACTTTTGTCCCCTGAATGTTTATTATTGCAGAGAATAACATCCAGTGTATTTGAGCTGCTGTTCATCATTCTAACAGATTTGGACATATGTTCCAGCTTAGAATTGAGAAGAGTTACTTCACTTTTTAAGGTATCAATGATTACTTGATCACTTGCTTTTTCCTCTTCCAGTACTTCATTCTGCTTCTTTAGCTTTATAACCTCACTGCATATTTCAGAGCTTCTTTTGTATAGATCTTTGAATGCTTGCTCAAGTTGTTCATAAGTAAGCTCTTCATAACTGGAATCACTATCATATTCACACAGTCCAGCTAAGGCAGTAATATGCTTAGCTGATTCTTCTTCTGAATCTCCTCCTGAGTCTTCATCAGACCAGGTTACAGATAGTCCCTTCTTTTGTCTTTTTAAGAAATTGGGACATTCCTTCTTGATGTGTCCATATCCTTCACATTCATGACACTTGATTCCTTTTTCTTGACTGGTCTTTTCAGCAAGATTTGATTTTCTGTTAGCATCATAGGTTCTCTTGTTTTCAGAAGAGTTTGTGAATCTTCCACTGGAATTTGATTTACCTTCCATACCTCTGAGAATCTGTTTGAACTGTTTTGTAATTAATGCAAGGTTTTCTGATAAGCTTTTATCATTTGCTAGTTCATCATCTTCTTCTTCATCTGCATTTGACACCAAGGCAATGCTTTTGTTCTTTTTAGCATGTGTGTCATTCAGTCCCATTTCAAAAGTTTGAAGGGAACCAATGAGTTCTTCAGCTTTCATGGAGCATATGTCTTGTGCTTCTTCTATTGCTGTGACTTTCATGTCAAATCTTTTTGGCAAAGATCTGAGAATCTTCCTTACAAGCTTTTCATCAGTCATCTTTTCTCCCAAGGCTCCAGAAGTATTGGCTATATCCAAGATGTTCATGTAGAACTCATGAATTGATTCATCTTCCTTCATTCTCAAGTTTTCAAACTTGGTGGTGAGAAGTTGAAGTCTTGACATTTTTACTTTTGATGTTCCTTCATGAGTTGTCTTGAGGGTATCCCACACATCTTTGGCCAGCTCACAATGATGCACCAGTCTGAAAATATTTCTATCAATGCCATTGAATAAAGCATTTAGGGCTTTTGAGTTGCCTAGTTCTGAATCTTCTTCCTCTTTACTCCATTCTTCTTCAGGTTTCAGAACTGTTGATCCATCTTTGGTGTCTTTAACAGGATGTTTCCATCCAACAATTACTGCTCTCCATGCCCTGTTGTCAAGTGACTTTAAGAATGCAATCATTCTTGGCTTCCAGTAGTCATAATTAGAACCATCCAGTATAGGTGGTCTATTTACTGACCCTATATCTCTGTCCATGTTACAGAATTTGTTTTCCCTAGATCTCACCCAGTATAAACAGGCAGGGTGCCTGCTCTGATGCCAATTGAAATTCTGTAATGAGATGTCCTAAGAGATGTTCTAACACTTAATAGGACATTTGACAAATTTTAACCAAAACTTAAACAGCAGGAAAAATAAACAACACAGAAGTTTGTTAACCCAGTTCAGTGTATAACCACACCTACATCTGGAGGCTACCAAGCCAGGAGGAAATCCACTATTAGTAATATTAATTCTAGACTTAAACCACCCTGTTTAATCTATCACTTAATACTTACCCAATGCAATTTCTACCTAAGACTCACTTAGATAAGAGTACCCTACTCACTCCCCCTTAATCACCCAGTGATCAAGTTTACAAGTTTACAAAAGTTGAAGGCATCCTTCAAAAATAACAGCTTGATTTTACTTCACAGTTTCAATCAAGTCACAAATGCACTTTTGCTTAAAAGCTCATAAAGTGGTACATAAAAAAAAAAACCTGCTATTAAAACACTAGACACCCTATTTAGTCTTCTGAAATTCGTGCTAAATTCTATGATTTTCTGTTGTTTAAATAGGTCTCTGAATTTTGGGCTTTCTGTAGAATGATCCAGCCCTAATGTGCAGCAGCTGTCACCTTGAATTTAGGGTTTGTTACCTCCTATATTCTAGGTGCATTAGGTCTTCTGTTTTAATCTGAATCTTCAATTTAAAACTCCCTACAGATGCGCCTTGTTCTGTTTTATATCCATCATTAATTAATTCCAGATAATTCTCCTTAAATATCTCTGATCTGTTAATCAATAATTAATTCTGGTAGCAGGTCTGAGATGTCTCAACATCTGTTGGGACATCCTGACAAAACTGAACTTAGTCATTTATACAATGTCCCAACATCTGGTAGGACATCCTGAACCAAGTTCACATACTCTGTTTGCTAATGTCCCAACATCTGATAGGACATTCTGAACTGAATTTAACATTTCTTGTTTGGTCAAAAATTCTGCCAATTCTTAAACATCTACAGTTTCTCATAGTTACTTGCTCACTATTCAAAAACTTTTCAAACACTTCACAATTTCAAACAATTTTCAAACACAAGTTTTTTACGCATCCGTACATGGATCATTATCAAACTCTTATGAAAATTTCTATTCACACACTTCACATTTTCAAAAACATTTCAAAGATAGCTAAGCAACTAAGAGCCCATGGTTAACCATGGATGTAAAGGGTGCTAACACCTTCCCTTTACATAACCTACCCCCCGGACCCAAAAATATCTCTTAAGGTCTTTCCTGTTCTTTTATACCCTTTCCTTTTGGATAAAATAAAAGTCAGTGGCGACTCTTGCTATCCGCAACATAACTTAAAGTCAGTTCTCCCACCGTGTTACACCAACTCACTCCCCCTCAATCACACAGTGATATGTTTACAAGTTTAATAAAATTGAAGTCATACTTCAAACAAAATAGCTTGATCTTACTTCACAGTTTCAATCAAGACACAAATACACTTTTGATTAAAAGCTCATAAAGTGATACACATAAAACAACCTGCTATTAAAACACAAACACCCTATTTAGTCTTCTTAATTTCGTACTCTATTCTGAGAGTTTCTGTTGCTTAAATAGGTGTTTGGATTTTGGGCTTTCTGTAGTTTATCCAATCCTGATACGCATGTTGCCACCACCTTGAATTAGGGTTTGTTACTTCCTTGATTCTAGGTGATTCAGTTCTTCTGAATATACTGAAGTCATATAACAAAACTCCCTACAGATGCGCCTTCTTCTGTTTTATCCATTCATAATTAATTCCAGATATCTTCCCTGAATTCACTCAGTTCTGTTAATCATTAATTAATTCTGGTAGCAGGTTTGAGATGTCACAACATCTGGTGTGACATCCTGAAAACTGAACTTAATTCATTAACTGATACAATGTCACAACATCTGGTGTGACATCTTGTAGACTGAACTTACTTCATTAACTGATACAATGTCACAACATCTGGTATGACATTCTGAATTAAGTTCATTTACTTATACTCTGTTTGATAATGTCACAACATCTTATGTGACATCCTGAACTAAGTTCAACACTTCTTGTTGGTCAAAAATTCTGCCAATTCTAAACATCTACAATTATATCAAGGATATCGGACATTTTTGCAAATGAAATAAAATGTACAAGTCGAAGTGTGACTGAAAAATCTGATTTTATTAATTTGTGTGCCCTGAATTGGCAAGTACAGTCAAAGAAATAAATCCCCTGAAATAAGGAGATTGTTACAAATTGAGAAAAAATGAAGGGGTTTGCAATGTTGGTGACGCTTCGGTGAGCTTCCCTTTGCTATGACTCGTATGACTTTGACGTTCTTCTCATCTTGCTTTCTGAAGAAGGCTGATTATGACCGATGCTTTAACCTTTCGAAGCTTGTCGTGTTGTGAATGATACAGACGAATTCAGAATGCAGTTGTTCGCTTATTCCCTTATTTTGTGTGGATCGCCCTTTCGGGTTTTCAATCCACCGGGATACCCATTTTTTCCTGAGCTGTCCAATGTGGTTTTTCAACTCAGCAGGTGTACATTTTTCTTTATTTTCCCTTATTTTTGCCCAAGTCTTTTATTCTGTTTTTGACTCGCCGGGATGCCCTATTTTTTCCTGGATTTACATTCTGTTTTTTATGTCCAGCGGGTCATTTTATGCAAAGTATTTTTTAACTGCATCTGAATTCACAGGGGACAAGAAATATTCACCATCCATAGTAGTGAGCATCAGTGCTCCACCAGAGAAAACCTTCTTCTCTATGAAGGACCATCGTAATTCGGAGTCCACTTGCCCCTGTGGTCTGTATGAGGAGGAATGAGTCTTTTCAGCACAAGATCTCCTACTTGGTATTCTCGAAGCCTGACTTTCTGATTGAAGGCTCTCTTCATTCTCTTCTGATACAACCGCCCATGACAGATTCAGCTAATCTATTCTCTTCAATCAGATTCAGTTGATTGTACTGAGACCAGACCCATTCTGCTTCATTCAACTTGACATCCATCAGTACCCGTAAGGAAGGTAATTCAACTTCAACAGGTAGGACTTCCTCCATACCATACACAAGCTGATACGATGTTGCCCCAGTGGATGTTATGATTGAGGTACGGTACCCATGCAAGGCAAATGGTAGCATTTCATGCCAGTCTTTGTATGTAACCACCATCTTCTGCACAATCTTCTTAATATTCTTGTTGGCTTCCTCAACAGCGCCATTCTTCTTTGGCCTGTAAGGAGAAGAGTTGTGATGTTGAATCTTGAAGTCCCGACACAGTTCTGCCATCATTTTGTTGTTCAGATTGGAACCATTATCAGTAATGATTCGCTCGGGTACTCCATATCGACAGATGATGTCTCTCTTTAGGAATCGTGCTACCACTTGTCTGGTGACGTTGGCATATGAAGTTGATTCAACCCACTTGGTGAAATAATCAATGCCTACCAGGATGAATCTGTGGCCATTTGAAGCAGTCGGTTCAATCTTTCCAATCATGTCAATGCCCCACATGGCAAAGGGTCAAGGTGAAGACATTACATTCAAAGGATTCGGAGGTACATGCACTTTGTCTGCATAAATCTGGCATTTGTGGCACTTTCTAGCATAAGCACAACAGTCTTTATCCATTGTGATCCAGTAGTAACCTGATCGTAACAATTTCTTATTCATTGCATATCCTCCAGCATGGGTACCGAAAGACCCTTCATGCACCTCGTGCATCAACAAGTCTGCCTCTGCTTTATCAACACATCTGAGAAGTACCATGTCAAAGTTGCGCTTGTATAACGAACCATCAGTATTCAGGAAGAAACTACCAGCCAACCTTCTTAATGTCTTCTTATCATTGGATGATGCCCCGGGTGGGTATGTTTGATCCTCTAAGAAGCTTTTGATGTCATAGAACCAAGCTTTTGATGTCAAGTCTGGATACCGAATTCCGAGGCACGAAGTTGGCAGCTTGGACCTTGATCATGGAGGAAATGGTAGCCAGAGCATCTACAAACTAATTTTCATCTTGAGGGATATACTCAAGTTTGACCGTTGTGAAGAAAGTCAGTAATCTCCTCGTGTAGTCCCGGTACGGAATCAGGTGCTCCTGGTGGGTGTACCATTTACCGTTGGTTTGATTGATTACCAGAGCTGAATCTCTGAATACAGTTAAAGTCTTGATCCTGAGGTCAATGGCTTCCTCAAGACCCATGATACAGGCTTCGTATTCAGCTTCATTGTTAGTGCAGTTAAAAGTGAGTTTTGCCGAGAAAGGCATGTGAACTCCTTTGGGTGTAATAAGTACTGCACCAATTCCATGACCATTCATACTAACAGCCCCATCAAACATCATAGTCCATTCTTCTTCTGGGTCAGGCCCTTCAGTGTGAACAGGCTCTTCGTGATCTTTTGCTTTTATGAACATGATGTCTTCATCAGGGAAATCAAACCTCATAGGCTGGTAATCATCAATGGGTTGCTCAGCAAGATAATCAGATAGTACAGTGCCCTTGATGGCCTTTTGAGATGTGTACTGAATGTCATATTCTGTCAGAATCGTTTTCCATCTTGCAACCCGTCCAGTAAGTGCTGGCTTCTCAAATATATACTTGACTGGGTCCATTTTTGAGATCAACAAAGTAGTATGGGTCAACATATACTGCCTTAGTCGGCGAGCAGCCCACGCTAAAGCACAACAAGTTTTCTCGAGCAGTGAATAACGTTGTTCACAGTCGGTAAACTTTTTGCTTAGGTAGTATATTGCATACTCTTTTCGACCAAACTCGTCATGTTGACCCAGCACACACCCCATTGACTCTTCTAATACTGTCAAGTACATTATTAGAGGTCTTCCTTCAACTGGAGGCATAAGGATTGGAGGTTCTTGTAAGTACTCCTTGATTTTGTCAAAAGCCTTTTGGCAGTCTTCATTCCACCTGACCGTTTGTTCTTTTCTTAACAACTTGAACAAGGGCTCACAGGTTGCTGTAAGGTGAGATATGAACCTTGAAATGTAGTTCAATCTACCTAGGAACTCGCGAACTTCTTTTTCAGTCTTTGGTGCAGGCATCTCTTGAATGACTTTGACCTTGACAGGATCCACTTCAATTCCCTTTTTGCTTACAATGAACCCCAACAACTTACTGGACCGCACCCCAAATGTGCATTTGTTGGGGTTTAGCTTCAGCTGATACTTCCTTAGACGCTTGAACAACTTCAACAGATTTACCAGGTGGTCTTCTTCCGTGAGGGACTTGGCAATCATGTCATCCACAAAACATTCAATTTCTTTGTGGATCATGTCGTGGAATAATGTTACCATATCCCATTGATAAGTGGCACCAGCATTCTTTAGTCCAAATGGCATCACCTTATAACAGAATGTGCCCCAGGGTGTGATGAAAGTTGTCTTCTCCATGTCTTCAGGTGACATCTTGATCTGATTATATCCTGAAAATCCATCCATGAAGGAGAACACCGAGAACTGAGCCGTGTTGTCGACCAATACATCAATGTGAGGTAATGAGAAGTCATCTTTTGGGCTAGCTCTATTCAGATATCGGTAATCCACGCACATCCGCACTTTTCCATCCTTCTTAGGCACAGGTACAATATTAGCAACCCACGGCGGGTAGCTAGTTACAGCAAGGAAGCCGGCGTCCCACTGTTTTTGCACCTCTTATTTTATCTACATGGCCATATCCAGACGAGTACGGTGTAGCTTCTGTTTTATTGGAGGACAGTCTTCCTTTAGAGGCAGCTTGTGCATGACAATGTCGGTATCCAACCCTGACATGTCTAGGTAGGACCAAGCAAAGACATCAACATACTCTCGAAGCATGCCAATAAGTTGTTCTTTCACTGAATCTTGCAGACGGGCCCCGATCCTTACTTCTTTCAAGTCTTCTTCGGTACCAAGATTAACTGTCTCAACTTCCTCCTGATGAGGAGTGATAGCCCTATCCTCTTGTCTTAACAACCTGGCTAGTTCTTCAGGTAGCTCATAATCTTCTTCAACCCCTTCATCGGCTTGATTAATCAGATTGTCAAAGTCATACAAAGTCATAACAGTGTCGTTGTCGGTGCAGTCTGGAGGGAACTCTCTACAAGGGTTTAGATTTGTTCATTTTAGTGATCAGTTTTATCTTGTTTAGAAAAAGTGAAAATGAAGTTATTATTTTGAAAACATTGCCATTTTATTTTTGTACAAAAAATGAAAAATGAAAAACAGTGAGTGGGAAAAAAGAAGAGACTCATTTGCAAAAGTTGTCCTGATATTCATTAATTGATCGTTTGCACAAAATACAAGATGGCCCGATTATAAAATGAGCCCTGACATCTTGGGCAAGATGCAGGACTTGATGCATGCTTAAAGACAGGAAATAATAATTACTCTGCAGGAGTAACTCTTATAATTTCTTGGGAAGACCAGTTTGAGACTTGATTCCCAGGGATCCTTGGACGTATCCAGCTTTCCAGGTTGCGTTCGTCTTCTTCCTCGTTTTCCAAACTATTCACAGCATCCGGGGTTAGCATCCCCCCCGCTGACAAATTTGGGCTCCGTTGCAGGCTCTGGTTGATCTTGTCGAGTTGGTCTGTAACCCAACCCGAATCTGTCTTCTTTCTTTTCAACTGGCAGCAGCTTGCCCCAGCCTTGAGCGGTACCCTCTTCAACAACCTTCCGGGCCTGTTGATATGAAGTGATGGAAGTTCCAGATACAGCAGTTGCTTCATTGATGTTAAGGGCCTTAAATCCCTGACTCATAGTCTCATGGATCTCCCCATCCATTTCTATGTACTTGTAAGTAGCCAGCTGGCTAACAAAGATATCTTCCTCCCCACAGATTGTGATGATCTGGCTTTCCCACTCAAATTTTAACTTCTGGTGAAGGGTAGACGTAACAGCGCTAGCAGCGTGAATCCAGGGTCTACCCAACAAACAGCTGTAGGCCGGCTGTATGTCCATCACGAAGAAGGTAGTTTTAAAGGTCTGTGGGCCAATCAACACAGGTAGATCAATCTCTCCAAGCACGAATCTCTTAGAGCCATCAAATGCTCTCACCACCAAGTTACTTGGACGCAATGCCAAACCATCATACTCCAACTTCACCAAGGCTTTCTTTGGGAGAACATTGAGCGAAGACCCAATGTCCACCAGTACATGAGAAAGAACAACACCTTTGCATTCCAAGGTGATGTGCAAAGCCTTGTTATGGTTGCGCCCCTCTGTTGTTAAATCAGCATTTGTGAAGCCCAATCCATGACTCGTGTTAACATTTGCTACCACTGTTTCCAGCTGATTAACCGTAATCTCTTCCGGCACATATGCTGCATGCAGGACTTTCAACAATGCATTCCTGTGGGCCTCGGAACACATTAATAGTGATAATATAGAGATTTTGGAGGGCGTTTGATGAAGCTGGTCCACCACTTTGTAATCACTCTTTTTTATTATTCTCATGAACTCGTCCACCTCTTGTTCAAAAGACGTCTTCTGAGTTTCTTTAACAGTTGGCTCTTCAAGTACCACACTCTTCCCTTTTGCCTTAGTAGCAGCTTCTGCTTCAGCATTGGGTCTTGGTGTTTGTGAGGTAAAAAGGCGTCCGCTTATGGTGAAGCCTCCGCCTCCCCCAACATTGTCAACTTGTGGTGGAGAGGTTGATGAATCTAGAGTGATTTTCTTCCCGTCGCAGTAGAGATCAGAGCCGTAGTGCCAAGGTATGGCATTACTGTTTACATAAGGAACGGGTCCTGGTACCGTAATGGTGACCGGACTGATTGCTGCAGCAGAAGGAACTGTGATGGTATGCGTGTCGTAGTAGATTGTGACTGGAGATCTGACAGGAGGTGTTGCAGTTTGTTGTTGGGATGAGCATTTGCTGGGTCATAATAGATTGTGACCGTTGAGACATATTCATTAATGTTTGCTGGTGTTGTAGGCGATTCCGTTGATAAGATTGATGCTGATGTTGTAGAAGAAAATGGTGTTGAACTCTGATCTGTTGAAATAATGGATGGAGTGATTGCTGGAGTTGTTGATGAATCAGTGGGAATGATAGTTGTTGCAGTTGTAGGAAGATTTGCTGAAGGAAGAATTGTTGATGTTGTAGGAGGATCCATTGTTGCTGAAGAAAGAGCTGTTGAAGGAGCTGTTGTAGTAATTTGCAAGATTCCGTCTCTGATGAGGCCATCTATGCCAAACCTTAACTTCTCACAACCATTAATAGCAGCCTTGCACAATTCACAGCAGGCCCCACAGCCCGGGAACACTTGGCATCTTAGGAGCCTAGCCTTGACTTCTGCCAACGGTGTTTGAATTTGTGCAACATTATCAATTAGTGTAGATGGTTGGTCCTCTCCTATGGAATTAATCCTGGCCCCACCATGATTAGGCATAGGATTTCTGTTAACATTCGGAGGAGGTGCGAAATTGAGAGCTTTGGAATCGACCAAATCCTGAACCTTCATTTGTAAGGCTCTACATTTCTCAGTATTGTGACCAGGTGCGTTGGAGTGAAAGGCACACCGGGCATTAACATCATAATTTTTCGGGAGATTGAAAGGATCTGGTGGAGCCAACGTCCTTAACTCAACTAGGTTAAGCTTCATGAGTTGTGGCAGTAGAGCGACATAAGGCATAGGGATGGGGTCAATCACCCTATTTGCTTGAGATGGCCTCTGTTGAAAGGGGCGTTGTTGTTGGTTGTTGTTGTTATTGTTGTACGTCCTTTGTTGTGGAAAATGATATTGTTGATGTTGATAGTGATGTTGTTGTGGTTGATGTTGAGGAAAAAGCGGTTGTTGTGGAACTGGAGTCGGGATAGTAACGGCTGCTATTGATCTGTGAGAATACTGGGGTCTGCCCCTGCCTGCATGGATATCATTTGTTTCACCCGCCCTTCGGGGTCCTGCAAAAGGTTTTCTGGGGTTGTTGGAGGAGCTTTCACCATTGTCAGAGATTTTGCCCATCTTCAAAAGACTTTCAATTCTCTCACTAGCTATAACTACATCAGCAAAACTGGTGGAAGAGAAAGCAGCAAGTCTATCAATATAAGTTCCCTCCAGGGTGTTCATAAACATGTCAGCCATCTCTCTTTCTGACATGGGTGGCTGGACAGCAGCAGCAAGCTGTCTCCACCTCTGTGCATAATCCCGAAAGCTTTCCCTTGAGGACTGAGACATGCCCATTAGAAGATTTCTATTGGGAGCCATGTCTAGGTTGTACTGGTATTGCCAGATGAAGGCTTCGGCCAAGTCTTTCCAACATATTATAGTGGCCCTTGTCAGATGCGAATACCATTCTCTTGATGCTCCAGTCAAGCTGTCCTCAAAATAGAACATCCATAACTTCTCGTCCATGGTATAAGCCTTGAGTCTCCCTAAAAAGGATTGCAGATGACTACGCGGGCACGAGGTACCATTATATTTCTCAAAGCAAGGGGGTTTGAATTTGTGGGGAATTCTCACCCCATCTACCAGCCCCATATCCATTACGTCAAAGCCTAAAGAGTTCTGGGACTCCAAGGACCTTAGTTTTTCAGCAATGTCATCCAGTCTTCTGTCATACACCTCATCCCCAGCTCCAATAACAATGAATTGTTCCTCTTGGGGATCCTCTTGCAGGATTCTGCCCCCAACAATATTACCTTGAACATTCCTTGGGATATTAACATCTGGATTCAAATGGGGCCCATACTCTGGTGGGTCAATACGAGGCTGCCCCCGTTCATTATTGCTGGTTCCCCCTGTCCCAAGGTGGGGCTCTTCAGGTGTTTGCCTTTCTACCAGCTCTCTCAACCTCTCTTGGCTCTGGGCTAAGCCAGTCATTACTGCCATAAACTGAGACATTTGGTTTCTCATCTCGACCCTTTCGTTTGCCATCTGATTTCTCACTTCAGTCAGGTCTTGCTGTACCTGATCCATTTGAATGCCTGGAAGGTTGTTACGAGTTGGGTACCGGTGTACACAGTTGACAGGGAAAACTCGGCGACGAGCAATGTTTCCTGAAAGCGTAACAAAGTAAGAAACAAAAATAACAAAACCCTACAAAACAAAGAAAATGTTAGTATGCAATGCAGTATGCTTATTTGTTTTCCAAGGTATCTGGTTCGGTTCTTGGTTTTGACCTTTTCAGACCTCGAGGAGATGCTTGATGACGTTGAGAAAAGAAGCCCAATGAAACAAACTAAATACATTACAAATGATGAAAAATACGTAGTTTGTTTACAATACATGCCCATGATGGGTCAAAAATACAACAAAAAGGAAAAGTACATCAAAAGGAAAGAAATACAAGCAAAAGGAATCAGACATCCAGTCCATAGTCATCTTCCCTGACTTCCTTCAGGAGTTCCTCAGTCACCGGACCAACTGGGTGCTCTGTAATGGTCCTAATGAGGAGGTTCCTGGTAGCAATGGCATTAGTTAGCTTATTATGCCTGTCCTGATCCTTTGATCTTTTTAACCCCGCTCGGAGCTTCAATTCTGATATCTCCTTTTGAGCTGCCAACAAAGCTTCCTACTGCTTCTTCTCATTGGCCTCCAGCTGTTCAATCTTGGCCTGAGTCCTCTGGTCTTCTTGTGCATGGGCTTCGGTGATCCTGACCCACCTAGCCTGGCTTTCTTGCAGGTAGTACTCATCCCTAGCTTTCTGAATCTTGGCCTCCTTGCAGGCATTCTTCAATATCTGCTCCCCGACTCTTGCTTTCCTTATGTAGTCCTATGTCCTTTCAATCTTGGTCAGATGCTCAATCTTGAGCTTTTCCAATCTCTCAATATCCAGACGACCGTCGCTTCTCTCCCAAAGAGTCTTCTTGAGAGCTTCAGATAGCCGCTCATTCCTTTCTTTCAACTTTTCAAACTCCTCCAGGCTAACTGTTGCTGCAGGTTGTACTGTAGAAGGTCCAGGTGTGTCTTCCAAGGTGAAAGGCATCCTGGTGATCTGAGCTCTAGTATGGGACCAGTCTGAGTACTGAGCTGAAGCAACATTGTTACATCTTCCAAGGATGGTTGTCCCTTTGGTCTGGATGTTTTCCCAAGCCCAGGCAGCTTGCCTGACAACAGCTGAATTAGGTTGCACTTCACAGTACAGGGTCTCAGCTAAATCATGTTCTCTGGGAGGGTGAACTAAGGCATATCCCAATTGTCTCTTAAACAGCAAAGGGTTGTAATTGATGCAACCTTTTACTCCTATTAGAGGTACATTAGGGTATTGTCAACAGCTGGTAATAATATCTTTGCCTTTGGGGCTCTGGGTGCACCATCTGATATCATCTGATGTTAAGGCAATGAACCTCTTGGCCCAATTCTTTTGCTGGTGTGGGTTCAAGAAAGCATCTGATTTAGGCAGGTGTCTGAGTAGCCAAGAGTAGAACAAGGGAGCACAGCATCTGACTAACTTCCCCCTTTCTTTCTCATTTCTCTGATGGATGGAGTAGTAAAAATCCCCTAGCAATGTAGGCACTGAGTTCTTCAGCAGAAACAAGTGGATGACATTCCTACTGACAAATTTAGGCTCATCTGCAAACAATATAGCCCCATATATGTTGAGGGCTAAAAGTGCACAGACTGCCCTCCATTCTCCCACTGCAGCTTTCAGGATGGCCTGAGAAATCAAGAAGTCCAGATGTAAACCAGGAATCCCAGCTTTTGTTGTCATGTTTTGCTCAATAAGGGCGGGCTCCAAGTGCAATGCCCTTGCTATCTCTTCTCTTCTGGGAGAAGTCACCTCTGGGTTATAGGGGATCCCTCCTCTGATATGAACTCCAATCAACAAAGAGAACTCTTCCAACAGAGGTCCTATCTGAAAGTCTGGAAAGGTGAAGCATCTAAGGGAAGGGTCATAGAACTGTAAGCATGTGTGGACCATGCTTCTCTGAGAAGATTCAAGGTCCATAACCATGTCTAAAATACCCCCATAGTGCTCTCTGTACAGTGGGATGTGGTCAGGTGTGATGAGTGACTGGACCTGCCTGATACTAGTCAAAATGGGCTCAAAGAAGTAATAAGATATGTTGCTTTTCCTTGGAACATCCATGAGTGTTGGTGAAGATACTGAAGACAAATGTTGATGAAGATCACAGACTGAAAAGCTGGAGATGAGTCTCTGGCAAACTGATGCAAGGGAGTCTCTGACAGACTGAAAGAGGTGCTGAAGGAGATAGCTGAAGCAGAGGTCTAAGCAACAGAAGGGGTCAAAGCCAAAACCAAGATATAATGAGGTGGATACCCTGAAAAACAAATAAACAAATGTTAAATGATGCAATGATTATATATGCAAATGATATGCAAGGGTTTGTGATCAAGAGTTGGATCTGATTATCTGTCTTGATATAAGGCCCATGTATGTTCATAGGTCTGGATGGAGGCCCAGAAATCCAGTAACCAGGGGGGACTCAAATAAAGAGTCACATGTCCGGGGTAATCACAAGAATTGTCCAAAATGGAGTATTCTTAAACAATACAGTAACAGGGTATGATGTGGCCAAAGGGTTCCTGCAAACCTGTAAACAACCCAACCCCCTCACATGTAGTGTTCTAGAACAAGGATCCTCAGACTTGGATCAGTTATGAGAAGTGTAAACACTTCTAACCCGGAAGTACAATATTTACAATAACCATAAAACTTCCTCCTCTAATTCACCCCAGATTCTGAAGGTCATAGTAAAGGTCATCCAGACTTAGCAGGCTTCCCAGATATCCCTAGCACTACAGGAAGTCTGTAGCACATAGTTCTCAAGAAGAAACCCTCATCTGAACCATGTTTCATATTCCCGCACCAGACCGAAATGGAATGGGAAAGAACATGAACCACTCTAGCCTAGGTGTCACTCAGGTCCCAGGTATAGGACCTTAATCACTCAATGAAACCCCACCCACCAAAACAGAAACCAGATCCAGCAATGATAATGACAGTATGATGTATAAAAACTGTAAAGAAAGCAGTAAATAAAGCTGTACATAAAGCAATAAATAAAGCAAATAAATAAACACAGTTAGCACATAACACCCCAGTAAACACAAATCAAACAAGCGCTAGGAGGAACCCATAAAAAGAACCAGAAGCCCTGGTTGCAATATAAGGGTCCCCAGCAGAGTCGCCAAGCTGTCGCTCCCAAAGATTTGCATCCCGGTACAAGCGCGAATGGTCGGCAAAAGGAGAGAACAGGATGAACTGAAAAGAGTCGCCAGCTAGGCATTTTTATCCCGAAGGAAAGGTAATGCTGCATGAACCTAAGAAAAGATGGATAAGACGGTCGCGAACCAGAGAAACTGAGAAAGGGGGTTGGTTACAACCTAGGAAGGTATTAGCACCCAGATTGTCTGTCGTACTCGACAGGGTCCACGCTTGAAAGTTTGTGTTTAAAGGGGTAGTGTCAGTGCTATTCTGTGTGCAAAAGCTGGAAAAGAATACAAGGGTCAGTGCAAAAGAAATGTGAAGTGAATAAAAGGAGTGTCAGTGTAAGAATAGAGTGCAATGCTTAGGACAATGAGGCTTAAGGAATAATGCTGGAAGAGGGGAAATATACAGAGACTTTTGTTCGATAACAGTTAGCTATGCCTACGTATCCTCTCGTGCAATGAGGAAGTCAGAACACCGTAGTTCGACTCAAAGAGACTGAAAGATAAATTGACATGTGAACTGCTTACTTGTTTATGCTCAAGTGTAAGACCTGACTGGCTCAGGTGCAAACTGTCTTGCATTAGACGGAAGAGGCAAGTTCTCGTTTGTGAGTGAAGATGATGAGAAGAGAATCCCGGAGGAGACGATTATTGTTTGTTTTTGATGTTTTCAATCTTTTATTGCTTTTTGGAGTTTGTCATAAGAAAATGAGCTTAAGCCTAAACCAAGGGTTAGTAAGCTCATCACATCCTCCCTCTGATTAGGGGTAATGAGAATACCTTAGGTACGAAGTAAACACCCCACACTTAATCACCATGATGTAGGATTAACCTACCTACCTTTATTTAGATGTTTTTTTGGAGTTTTTGTTTAGTGTTAAGTAATGAGTTTAAGCCATAATCAAGGATTTAATGGACCCATTACACCATCCTAATAGAAGGATGATAGATGAGAACATTTAAGCTGAGAAAGGCTCCTCAACTTAATCCATGATTAGGGATTAACCTCATGACAAAACAAAACCCTTATTAAAGTGGATTTTAGTTAATGATAAGGTTAAGAAATGGATTTTATGGTTTGTAAGACAACTTGAGGGGGACTTGTCCATTAACACTAGGATTAGTCCTTCTTAACCAATTAAGGAAGAATTAGAACCCTAATGCAAGGCTCAAGTTACAAGTTTGATGTCTTAGTGATTATTAGATGAATTGGATAAAGGATTTAAACACATTAAGGTTTTAACACTTAGGATTAAAGTTATACACTCCACCCTAAGAGAAGGATGCATGCATAACCTTAATCACAAAGCCTTAAAGCCTTAAAGGTTTAGTTCCTGATTATGAGATGAGAAGAGAAGACACCAAAGATGACACAAAGGTAAAACTAATGGGGGGACTAATCAAACCTTAATTGTTAACATGCTTGTTATTCCTAGGGTTTATGAGGATTACAAGAGATTGTCGCTCCCGGGATTTTCATCCTAGTACAAACGCGAAAGTGGCGCGGAAAAGGTAGAGTCGCCAGCCAGACATTTTTATCCCAAATGAATGGGAAAGGTAATGTTGCACAAACCTGAGGAAGAAGGAAAGGACAAGGTCCTGTGAACCAAAGATCTGGGTTCGGGAGTCGGTTACGACCTGGGAAGGTATTAGCACCCCAGACCGTCCGCCGTACCCGACGGGATCCACGCTTGCTTGTTTTGCTTTAAAGGGTGAGAAATAATATGCTGCTGAAATGAAATAACCGCTAACTGGAACTGGAATGAAATGAGAAATGGAATAAGAAAAGAGAATGGAAAGAAAGAGGGAAATGTAGGGAAAATAAAGAATGTGCTCGAACGGGCCCTACCCCGCTGCCTACGTACCTCATCGGGAAAATGAGGATCAAAGTCGACGTAGTTCGCCTAACTAAGGCGGGAACTATTTGTTTATGTTTTTTACAGCTGGAACTGCATATGTCTATGCTCAGGTATTGCAGGCTCGTCTGGCACGAGTGCGTTTACCGTCTTGCAAATGAGACAAGTCGTCGCGAGTTCGCGTTCAGAATGAATGAGATGAGAAGAGAAGTTCCCGCAGGAAAGCCGCTTGTTATTTGTTTTTTTCATCTTTTATAAGAGATATTTTGAATTTGTTTGTGAACTGTCTTTTACTAAGACCTATCCATCGCGGGAAGCATTTAAACCTCGCCCCGAAACAGGACGCGTATAAACACTCCGCAACAAAGTCTCGTGTCGTACAAGATTGTTCGATTTATCCTTAGATGTTTTATTATTTTCTTCATGAGATAAGAAAGAATGACTCAAATTGGAAAAGGGAAAATTTAATGGGAACTAAGACACACCCTAATTTTATTGATTTATTTACAAGGGAAATCCTATGGTTTATGGGGTTTTCTAAACCTAATGGAAAAACACCTAGAACTAATAGAATGCAACTTACTTCCTAAGGAAGATAAGTTGATTCTAAAGCTAAGGGAAAACCTAAAGCAATTGAAGTATTAATCAATATACAAAACATTAAAATATGTAAGCAAGAATAAAATTCAAAATAATTCAATTAAAAGTATGAACTAAAATAGTCTTATTTTTTTATTCTAAGTCTTAACTAAAATGAATCCTAAGCCTAAATTCTAAACTAAGGTCATATCTAATATTTTCAATCTAAAAAATCAGAATCTAAACTAACCTAAGTCCATATTAAATTCTAAAAATTAAATCTAAACTAAACTATTCTTTATTGAATTTTAGTTTCATGGCCTAAACTAATGGAAATTATATGTGACAAAGCCTAAGAATTAATACTCTAAAAAATATCAAAACTTTTGGAAAAATTATGAAAATTAATCTATGGGGTCCTAAGATTTCCTATAATATTGTTTTAAAAGGAATTCTAAAAAATCCTATTTTTGCTATGCCTAAAAATTGCTTATTTTCATCTAAGAATTAACCATTAATTTCTAAGGATTACACCACTAAAACCTAAGATAATAGGTCCTAAAAAATCCACTAAAATTACCCTAAGTACTACTATGGGTCCTCTAACTACAGTAAAAAGAATGGGCAAACAAAGTTACTAGAAGATCAAAATATAAAATCTACAAGATCATGTGTATTTGAAAGAAATCCATTAAAACTAATTACATGAAAAATCCAAATAAAATAAAAAATAAAGCAAATTCAGGAAAATAAAATTCTAATTATTTCTAATGGGAATTAAAAATCTATTTAAATTTTTTAGGAATTTTTCTATTCTTTTTACTATTTTTTATGAATTAATTTCTCAACTATATAAAACTAAAAAATAAAATCTAAAGAAAGAAATAGAAGGGGGTGGATTAGTAATATTTCTAATGTTTTTGTGAACTGGGCCCAGAAAGGGGGTGCTAATAGCAAAATCCTAGGGCCCAAAACGCATGAATTGGTGAGTGTACAACATGGATGCTCAGTCAACTGGTTGACTACACTGAAACCGTTAGATCGTGAGTCTCCCTAGAGTATTCTAATCAAGTGATTTGCAAGGCGTGGGAGTATGGGTGATACGGTGAATGTTATACGTGGGAATGAAATATGGAGGTCCAACCGGACGGTGACACTTGTCACCGCCGGAGTGGACCCAAAAAAACCGATCCTATCCTAACACATTTTGGGCGGTGGAAATTAAAAAAATTTGACGTTTTTTTTTCTTATTCAAATTATGGCAATTCAAATCTTTAAATAACAAAACAATTAAGAGTTTTTAATGATTTTTATGGTGGATTAATTGACTTAATATCCATTAATCCCTTCAATCATTTTATGATTAAATCATAAATTAAACATTATTATTATAATGCTGAACAAAGGGGAAAATCAAAGGAACCCTAGGTCTTCGCCTCTCCTCTCTCACGACCCCTCCGCCGCCTACTTCCTCTTCTTCTTCAACCTCAAGCAAACCGCCACACTCCGCCGGAGAATCATCTAATAGCATACCCTAAATAACTCTCCTCTCTCCGAATCCTCAACAATCTAACCCTTAACGCCACCGTGAACGAAATCTGGGAACAAAATAACTCGACGGTGAAGCTCGCAACCTTTCTACTGTTAACAACTTCCTAACCTAAGCCAAAACACGAACAAAATCTCAAACCCTCACTAAAGAGTCAAGAACAACACACAATACATGACCACGACCTCATGTATGTAAACAATTTTGAGCTCATACCTTGAATTGAAGCTTTAGCAATGGAGACGCAAGCACTTCTTCAATGTCGAGCGAAAAGAAGCTCTGTCAGGTACGTTTCAAGAGCTCACTCGTCTTGATTACTTTGTGACTTCCTCTTCTATTATGTGATCTTGTGTCCGTTTCGGAATCGTATTCGTGAGCTAATTTGTTGTCGAATTGAATCCTCTTTAAAAATGCGCTTCGTGATAACTAATGCAGGTTCTTGTTGTGGCTTGCAGATTTGACGATTTGAACTTCTGCCCTTTGTTGATGATTACAGGTTGTTGTTGGTATAGAAGAGATTGGATGACGCTTGAAGATGCAATTGATGATGCATAATTGATTCAAGATTGTGTTCTGTGAGAGTTGAAGATGACGAAGTATGCGGTAAGGATGAGGATTAACAGGTTTGCGAGAGAATCAAAGTCGAAAGATTGAAGCCTCAATTGAGGAGAAACGATGGCAATGGTGAGGATCTCAGAGGTTGTTATTCAATTAAATTCTTCCTTTTTCCTTTCTGTGTGATTTTGGTGTTGTCACTGATGAATTTGCAGTGATAACTTCTTGATTCGATTTGCAGGCCTTGAAGGTGATGAAGAAGATGAAGGAGAGATGAAGATTTGAAGTGAGGAATATGAAGATGAATGCAGAAACGTAATTGAGGAAGAGGAAGATTGTAGTGTGGGATAGAAAAATTAAATGTTTGAGGAATTGTGTAGGAGAGTGAGGGAGAAGAAGAAGATTCGGATTGAGGAAACAAATGTGTGGAAGAAGAGAAGAATGGTGAGGAAGGGTTGAATAAGGGTTTTGAAAAGAATGGTTTTGGGAACCCCCGGATTGGAGATGAAGATCCTCTTTTATAGGAATTAAAATCCAGCTTAGAAAGCTTCCAAAACAAAAAGAAGTTAAGAGTTTGTTATTTTTCAGTTATTCAATTTTGATTTTGTTTTGACAGTTAATACTAACTGAAAGTGTTAGCTTCAGTTTCTAACTTCCTTGCTGTTTTTATATATTTTTTGTGATTGTAGGTCGAAACTGAGTTTATGGAGTTGCGGAAAAACAAATCCCATTATCCTTTCTTTTTCTATGGCTGAATTCCTATGCAAAGCTTTTGCCGATTCCCTGTTATGATAGTTTGTTAGTGCGGATAACCAAGAAGTTTTTTTTCTTGTGATGCAGGTTATCAGTTTTGTTGATTGAAGGTGATGATGATGGACCACTAGAACTTGCTACCAGTTGCTGCTCAAGTTGTTTCGACTTCTCTTGCAACTCTCTTCTTTCAGACACTTATCATTTAGCTGCTCCTAAAGGACACGGTTGTCTGCAGGTTTGATCTCCAACTCAAAGACTTTTTCATTGCACTATGTCATTAATCTTGAGACTGCCTGTTGCATTTCAACTGGTGATGAATTATCCATAGATGATTCACCGGTCTCTGTTAATCTTTGCTCTAACAACCTCATCTGCTTCCTTTTTCTTTGGATTTCACGTTCTAAGTTCTCAATCTGACTTTGGATCCATCAGGGTCATTTGCAGATCGTTCTGTCAAGTGCTTCAGAATGCTGATACTGAAAACAAAATCTCCAGCTAACACCACGACTTGCTCAATGAGAAAACCCCTAGGATCAGACATTGTCATCCTGCCTGCTACCAGTTTTGTATTAGGAATCAACTCCCCCGCTCGGTTTCACTCAGTAGCGGCGCTGCAAGTCGAGCAAGACTCGTTATTCCAACTATTTGATGTTAGGGGGCATCCACAAGAATGAGTTTGAAAATTGCAACTGACTTTTTTGTTCTGGTTAAATTTCACTATGAACTCTCCTCTTTTTTCTCTTTTTAGAACTGACTTTTGAAGTGTAATATGTTAAGAGTCTTGAACTTAATGTTATGAGAATTTCCTGATATGAATAGCTATTTTTTCAGGTGTAATAAATGATGACAAGGATTCGGTTCATTGGTGGTGAAGACTTGATGCAACTTGGTGTTTCTGGATATTCGTTACGGTGATGGTATACGAAACATTGAGTCAGCTAGAGGATTTTCGGGCGAGAGTGACGAAAGTGGGACAGATTCTCGAAGTTCATTGAGAAGACTTGTTTTGTATCTGTTTCTTTGTAGCACCTGAACATCTTTTGGTGTAACAAATTTCATTTATGTAACTGTTTTTTTTCCAATTTTATAACTGAATTTATCAGTTAATACATCTCTGTAAACTTTAACCAAGAAAGGAGAAAAGCTCTTAAAACACACCTAACCACTCTGTATCACATGCCAACATGTACCGAATCTGTCTGGAGGAGCTTCTAAAAGACGTATTGAAAATGAATTAAGGAATGAATTTATGGGTTTAATTAAGACTTTGCATTGAAAATGGATTAAGGAATGAATTCATGGGTTTAATTAAGACTCAAAAGAAAGATAATAAGTGGAGGGTTTGAAGAAATGAAAACTAAAAAAATATGAAACTCAAAAAAGAATATTGACTGGAAATAAAAGGCATCAGAAATGGGTTTTATTGGACTTAAGATGACTAATTGGAAATTGGTTTAGTGATTTGGATACTAAGATGAAAACAAAAGAAATTGACCTCCTATCATTTTTGTAGAGATTTATGATGATTCTAAAGCAAAATTTCCATTGAGCTTAAATGGTGTAAAATGGACAAGAGGAAAACATGATTTTGACATGGGCTATGAAAATTGAAAGATGGTTCAAAACGGATTACGGACAAAAAATAAATGGAACCGTGAATAAAAGAAACGGAAGATGAATTGATGGAAACGTAAAAGGTAATGGAAATTGAAGAAATGAAAGTAGAATGGAATAGTCGGGAACGGCTTATAACAATGATAATGAATGAATATGAAGTCCCGATTTTAGCCCAAATCCTATTTTGCATTCTTTCCAGAAGTCTAATCTTGCAATTGTAGTGATCTTTTGACAGTTTGACCAAAATTAGGTCAAGCTCCTATCCGGATCGAAACATGACTGAACAACCACATTTGAGATGGAATCAACGTCCAGTGAATATTCTCCACCATTTCAGTCTCTGACAGATACAAATAAGGTACGAAACCCTAATTTCCCCGAGTCCTGATCACATGCCTTATGAATCCATGAAATGCGCTAATATGATGTTAATGACTTGATGAGTAATGTAGATGAAAGCGAAACAATGAGCCAATAGAGGGAATAAATAATGAGGGCAAATTTTGAGGTATTACAGCTGCCCCTATTCAATCATCTGCAAGCCTGAACGAATAATTGCAACAACTTTTATACGTTCAAGGTGTGGAGTGATTGAATACTCGGATAAAGCCTGTAAATTTGTGCACTGTGGGTGATAATATATGCTGAGAAGAATGCCATCCTCAAATGACAACTCACATTGGATCCTCGGGTCCAGTATTAAAACCATCCTTGAATAGAAACCCAATGGTATACCGGCCGCAGGCGATAACCATCAACGACAAAGACTGACCTCAGACAGACTTTGCAAAAGAGACAAACTGACCTCAATCAATAAGCTCAAAAAAGTGGACTACCATCCTCGAATAATAGCCACAACAAAACAAACAAGACCCACTGCAGCAGGACTTGAAGAAATGAAATGCCATCCTCGAATGACAATTCAAAAGATCCTCGGATCTAACACGAAACCATCCTCGAATGAAAACGCAAAGGTATACCAGCCTCGACTGATAACCAAACACAAAGCTGACCTCAGACAGACTTTGCAAAAGAGACAAACTGACCTCGATCAATAAGCTCAAAAGTGAACTACTAACCTCGAATAATAGCCACACAACAAGACCAACCGCAGAAGGACTTGAAGAAAAGAAATGCCATCCTCGAATGACAATTCAAAAGATCCTCGGATCCAACACGAAACCATCCTCGAATGGAGACGCAAAGGTATACCAGCCTCGAGTGATAACCAAACACAAAGCTGACCTCAGACAGACTTTGCAAAAGAGACAAATTGACCTCGATCAATAAGCTCAAAAAGTGAACTACTATCCTCGAATAATAGCCACAACAACAAGACCAACCTCAGAAGGACTTGAAGAAAAGAAATGCCATCCTCAAATGACAATCCAAAAGATCCTCAGATCTAACACGAAACCATCCTTGAATGGAGACGCAAAGGTATACCAGCCTCGACTGATAACCAAACACAAAGATGACCTCAGACAGACTTTGCAAAAGAGACCAACTGACCTCGATCAATAAGCTCAAAAAGTGAACTACTATCCTCGAATAATAGCCACAACAACAAGACCAACCGCATAAGGACTTGAAGAAAATAAATGTCATCCTCGAATGACAATTCAAAAGATCCTCGGATCTAACACGAAACCATCCTCGAATGGAGACACAAAGGTATACCAGCCTCGACTCATAACCAAACACAAAGCTGACCTCAGACAGACTTTGCAAAAGAGACAAACTGGCCTCGATCAATAAGCTCAAAAAGTGAACTACTATCCACGAATAAAAGCCACACAACAAGACCAACCGCAGAAGGACTTGAAGAAAAGAAATGTCATCCTCGAATGACAATTCTCAAAAGATCCTCGAATCAAACACGAAACCATCCTCGAATGGAGATGCAAAGGTATACGAGCCTCGACTGATAACCAAACACAAAGATGACCTCAGACAGACTTTGCAAAAGAGACAAACTGACCTCGGTCAATAAGCTCCAAAAGTGGACTACTATCCTCGAATAATAGCCACAACAACAAGACCAACCGCAGAAGGACTTGAAGAAAAGAAATTTCATCCTCGAATGACAATTCAAAAGATCCTCGGATCTAACATGAAACCATCCTCGAATGGAGACGCAAAGGTATACCAGACTCGACTGATAACCAAACACAAAGCTGACCTCAGACAGACTTTGCAAAAGAGAAAAACTGACCTCGATCAATAAGCTCACAAGGTGAACTACTATTCTCGAATAATAGCCACACAACAAGACCAACCGCAAAAGGACTTGAAGAAAAGAAATGCCATCCTCGAATGACAATTCAAAAGATCCTCGGATCCAACACGAAACCATCCTCGAATGGATACGCAAAGGTATACCAGCCTCGACTGATAACCAAACACAAAGCTGACCTCAGACAGACTTTGCAAAAGAGACAAACTGACCTCGATCAATAAGCTCAAAAAGTGAACTACTATCCTCGAATAATAGCCACATAACAAGACCAACCGCAGAAGGACTTGAAGAAAAGAAATGCCATCCTCGAATGACAATTCAAAAGATCCTCGGATCCAACACGAAACCATCCTCGAATGGAGACGCAAATGTATACCAGCCTCGACTGATAACCAAACACAAAGATGACCTCAGACAGACTTTGCAAAAGAGACAAACTGACCTCGATCAATAAGCTCAAAAAGTGAACTACTATCCTCAAATAATAGCCACAACAACATGACCAACCGCAGAAGGACTTGAAGAAAAGAAATTCCATCCTCGAATGACAATCCAAACGTTCCTCGGAGCTAACACGAAACCATCCTCGAATGGAGACGCAAAGGTATACCGGCCGCAGGCGGTAACCAGAAACAAAGAAAATAGGACAAGATGGAACGAGATCGTTGTACATAAACGAGAGCCCAAGCAAACATGACCGTTGTACAAAGCGGGAACCTGCGACGCGACTGTTGTACCAAACAAGACGCAGAATAAATGACGAACATTGACTTGAAAAGACAAGGATGTCTTAAAAATGATGTTGGTATCCTCTGTGCGGAGTACTTCAGGTTGAGAAGATAATGTAGGTCATAAGTAATATACCTCAAAACTGGCCCATGCTGGCATGTATATGTTTGAGTTTATGGCGTAATGCTCCATGACGATGGAAATGCTACGCTTTGGAGGATGCAAATGATGATTATGCTTATGCAAATGCAAAGAGATCTCCTGATAAAGAGACTACAAGTATCCCAGATGGCTTGACTGGGGAGAAACGATGATCACTGTATTGATTTGGTTCATCTTGATGAGGAGGAAACAACTCTGTGGGGAAAACTGTTAATAATTCACCGGCTCTGAACAGCCGCCACTGCCAAAAATAAATTGGACTTTGAGATTGGAGTGCCAACACCCTGCTGGAGATGGACCCTTCTTGAACTCTGATGGGGAAGTGAAGACCTCCTGACTTGGCTGAGAACTAAAGGCCTGATATTGCCGAGGAAGCAACTGCTGGGGAGGCAAAACACTCCTTATATTGCTGAGAATTGCCCCTGTCTGAAGGGAGACTTTTGCTTGGGGATGATAGCCACCTCCTGCTACCCTGCTGGGAGAAATTTCAATTCCCACTTGGTTGGGGATGATTGGAGACACCCTGGGAGACACCTGCTCTTGCTCAAACATAAGGGGAGGCTCCTCCTGGATAATTGTTGTTAGCTTTATTAGCAACACCAGTATTTGTACATGCATGAACATAATCGATAGTACCTGCAACATAGAGTGTTAGTTTGGGACCTGCTTGCCCCCGGCTCATGGTATGAATCATTATTTGGGCATCTCGACACCCTTTCAGAGTTGTATTAAATGTTTCTATTCTCCTGAACGAGTTAGAAAGCATTCAAATGTTCACAACACAATGTAAATCACAATTTGCTAGAAGTTTTCACAATCAATCAATGCTGGATGAGAAAAAGCAAAAACAAAATGCAAAGTAGTCAAATTGACTGAATTTGAATTCTTATTGATTTGGAAAGATGGACCTGAATAGGCAATACAAAGGAAGCAGTTCCCTGGAAAGAGGGAAAAACTAAAAAAGAAAAAAAAACTATCCTATTGGCAATGTGAGAAGTGAATCTCATCAAGTCTCAAATCGGTTATGACTCGTATGTCTTCAAGACGCTCCGCTCGCTCTGCCTCTTGAGAAAAAGTAAGTGAACCGATCTTCAACCCTTAGGATAGCCTCCACTGTAGGTAAATCATGGATCTCGCATATCGCAGTCGTTCGTGTTAATCCCTCTTTTGCGTGGATCGCCTTTTCGGGTTTTCAATCCACCGGGATACCCTTTTTTGCCTGAGTTGTCCAATGTGGCTTTTCAACTCAGCGGGTGTACATTTTTTTCAAGATTTCCCTACCTTTTGCCCGAGCCTTTTATTCTGTTTTTGGCTCGCCGGGATGCCCATTTTTGCCTGGATCTTTATTCTGTTTTTATCCAGCGGGTCTTTTTACACGAAGTATTTTCTTACTGCGTCTGTGTTGACAGGGGATTG
The DNA here is from genome assembly GCA_963966055.1 of Lathyrus aphaca. NCBI lineage: Eukaryota > Viridiplantae > Streptophyta > Magnoliopsida > Fabales > Fabaceae > Lathyrus > Lathyrus aphaca. The sequence goes on along the minus strand of OZ014519.1, from coordinate 295,278,753 downwards.
GAAGTCTTCTCCATCCATGGTTGTCAGCATTAAGGCTCCACCTGAGAAAACCTTTTTAACCACGAACGGTCTTTCATAGTTGGGTTTCCACTTGCCCATGTGATCATTAAGAGGAGGAAGAATCCTTTTCAGCACTAAGTCTCCTAGCATGTACCTCTGTGGTCACACCTTCTTGTCAAAAGCCTACTTCATCCGTCGCTGATACAAATTTCCATGGCATACAGCTGCTAGACGCTTCTCTTCAATGAGGCTCAATTGATTATATCTGGATCGGAGCCACTAAGCTTTATCTAGCTTAATGTCCATCATCAACCTCAACGAGGGGATATCCACTTCGATTGGTAGGACTGCCTCCATACCATATACCAATGAGAATGGAGTTGCCCCAGTTGAAGTACGTACTGAGGTTTTGTACCCATGCAACGTGAATTGTAGCATCTCGTTCCAGTCTTTGTACGTAACAACCATCTTCTGCACAATCTTCTTGATGTTTTTATTGGCCTCCTCGACGGCGCCATTCATCTTTGGGCGATATGGAGAAGAGTTGAGATGTTCTATTTTAAAGTCTCGACACAAGTCAACCATCATCCTGTTGTTGAGATTAGAACCATTATCAATAATGATCCTTTCAGGGACTCCGTATCGGCAGATGATGTCTCGTTTAATAAATCGGGCGACCACTTGTTTAGTGACATTGGTGTAAGACGCCGCTTCAACCCACTTCGTGAAATAATCAATGGCAACCAGGATGAAGCGATGACCATTAGAAGCTGTTGGCTCGATCTTGCCAATCATATCGATGCCCCACATAGCGAACGACCATGGTGAAGACATGACCCTTAACGGATTCGGAGGCACATGGACCTTGTCGGTATAAATTTGACACTTATGGCATTTACGGGAGTATTTACAACAATCAGATTCCATGGTAATCCAATAGTATCCCAATCTCAACAATTTCTTGGCCATGGCATGTCCTCCAGCAAGGGTGCCAAAGGAGCCTTCGTGAACCTCCTGCATTAACATGTCTGCTTCGTGTCTATCCACGCATCTGAGCAGCACCATGTCGAAGTTCTGTTTGTACAGCATGCCGTCTTGATTCAAGAAGAAACCTCCTGCCAGTCTTCTAAGGGTCTTCTTGTCCTTACTAGATGCCCCAGTCGGGTATTCTTGAGCCTTCAGGAATTGTTTGATGTCATGGTACCAAGGCTTGTTATCTTCACCATCATCGACTGCAAAGACATAAGCGGGTCTTTTAAGACGGGAGACCGAAATTCGAGGCACGAAATTCTATTGACAAACTTTAATCATGGACGAAAAAGTTGCTAGAGCATCGGCGAACTGGTTTTCATCTCGAGGAATATAGTTCAGCTTGACTTTGGTGAAGAAAGTTAACAACCTTCTAACATAATCTATGTAAGGAATTAAACGAGGTTGATGAACCAGCCATTTGCCATTGACTTGATTTACCACCAAAGCAGAATCTACGAAGATCTCAAGGTTCCTAACTCGCAAATCTATTGCCTCTTCGATCCCCATGATACAATCTTCATATTCCGCCTCATTGTTAGTACATTCGAAAGTCAACCGAGCAGCTAAAGGTGTGTGGACCCCTTCTGGCGAGATAATAACAGCACCTACTCCACTTCCATTCATGTTTACAGCCCCGTCAAACATCAACTTCCATTTGGATTCAGGGTCGGGCCCCTCCTCCGGAAGTGGTTCTTCGTAGTCTTTCGACTTGAGGAACATGATGTCCTCATCCGGAAACTCAAACCTCATGGGTTGATAATCATCGATCGGCTGCTGAGCCAAGTATTCTGACAACACACTCCCCTAGATTTCCTTTTGTGAAGTGTATTGTATGTCATACTCCGTTAGTATCATCTGCCAACGGGCCACTCTTCCTGTCAAAGACGGCTTCTCAAAGATGTATTTCACAGGATCCATCTTAGAAATTAAGAGAGTAGTGTGAGTCAGCATGTATTGTCTTAGTCGGCGAGAAGCCCATGCCAAAGCGTAACAAGTTTTCTCGAGTAGTGAGTATCGCGTCTCACAATCGGTAAACTTTTTGCTAAGGTAATAAATGGCATGCTCTTTTCGACTAGACTCGTCCTGCTGACCCAGCACACACCCCATCGATCCTTCAAGCACAGTAAGATACATAATCAAAGGTCTCCCTGGAACTGGAGGCATAAGGATTGGAGGCTCCAACAGGTATTCTTTGATTCGGTCAAAAGCTTGCTGGCAGTCTTCGTTCCATCTAATGGCCTGATTCTTCCTCAGAAGCTTAAAGATGGGCTCACACGTGGCTGTTAGGTGAGAAATAAACCGTGCAATGTAGTTTAGTCTCCCTAAGAAGCCACGCACTTGCTTTTCAGTCTTCGGCTCAGGCATTTCTTGGATAGCTTTCACCTTGGCTGGATCAACCTCAATTCTTTGCTCACTAACAATAAAACCGAGTAACTTGCCAGAACGGACCCCGAAGGTACACTTATTCGGATTCAACCTGTGTCTGAACTTCTGAAGTCTGTCAAAACATTTTGCTAGATTAACCAAGTGCTCCTCCTCTGTTTGGGATTTTGCTATCATATCATCAACATAAACCTCAATTTCATGATGGATCATGTCGTGAAATAACGTCACCATTGCTCGTTGATAGGTGGCTCCTGCATTCTTCAAACCAAATGGCATGACCTTGTAACAAAAGGTGCCCCAAAGAGTGATGAAAGTTGTCTTTTCCATGTCATCGGGAGCCATCTTAATCTGATTATAGCCGGAGAATCCATCCATGAAGGAGAACACGAAAAACTGAGCGGTATTATCGACAAGTACATCTATGTGAGGTAGAGGGAAGTCATCTTTGGGGCTGGCCCTATTCAAATCCATGTAGTCCACACACATTATGACTTTACCGTCTTTCTTGGGAACCGGCAAAATGTTAGCAACCCACGGAGGATAACTGGTCACGGCCAAGAAGCCAACGTCAAACTGTTTTTGCACTTCTTCTTTTATTTTAATTGCCATGTCTGGACGTGTGCGCCTCAACTTCTGCTTTACCGGATGAAAATCTTCTCTGAGAGGCAGCTTGTGTACCACAATGTCAGTGTCTATACCAGGCATATCTTGGTAGGACCATGCGAAGACGTCAACATACTCTCGAAGCATAGCAATCAAATGAGTCTTAACCGATTCTTCTAATGCAGCTCCGATCTTGACTTCTTTCTTGTCTTCTTCCGTACCCAAGTTTATTACTTCGATATCTTCTTCATGCGGATGAATCATCTTCTCCTCCTGTTTAAGCAGTCTGGCCAATTCTTCAGGTAGATCGCAATCCTCTTCACCTTCCTCATCGGCTTGATAAATTGGATTGTCGAAGTCATACTCAGCCATAATAGGGTCGTCATTGATAAGATCCGGTGACGAGCACCTGAATGAATGGTGATTCATGCGAGGCTTTAGCAACAACTTGAGAAAATGAGAAACATTGCCATTTTAAAACTTTTCTTTCTTTTTGAAAAACAAAAGTAAAAAATGAAAGACAGAGAACAACATGAATGAATGTGAAACGTCAGCTTTATTTATGATTGTGTTAATGAACAAATGAACCCTTACAAAGAGCTACTATGCCCCGGGCAAGACATATTGCTTTAATACAGGAAAAACATAAACAAAAAATTATTACTCTTCGAAAGAGGTGACTTAAATAAGCCTTTCTGATGTCCAATTGCTAAGCTGAGTTCCTGGAGCGACAGGCCTGGTCCATTCATCTAGGTCACAGTCACTATCGACTGCGTCATACTGCACAACACTGATGTTTCCGTAGTCTACCACTCCCGCACTCGTGAAAGTGACCGGGCTCTGACAACCTTTAGCACATGGTCCAGACGATGATTTCCCAGGATGATAGCCAATCCCGAACATATCTTTCTTCTCTGGCACTTCTACTGGACTGCCCCAGCCTTCTCGTACCCCAGGTTCTACCAATTCAAGCGCTTGCTTATAAGAGGCCATTGAAACCCCCCTCTTCGGTTCTTCAGGAGAAGTTGATACTGCAGATGCTTGCTCAGACTTCAAGGGTTCAAAAGCCTGACACGGGGTCTCAACTATTTCGCCATCCATCTCCACATATTTGAATGAAGCCAGATGACTAACAAAAATATCTTCTTCCCCACTGACAGTCACAATTTGACCCTCCCAGACGAACTTTAACTTCTGATGGAGTGTGGACGATACTGCTCCTGCTGAATGTATCCAATGTCTTCCGAGTAAACAACTATATGCAGGCTGTATATCCATTACATAAAACGTGGTATTGGAGATCTGCGGACCTACCTTGATGGGTAATTCCACCTCTCCGAACACCGATCTCCTTGAACCATCAAATGCTCGAACTACGAGGTCGCTGGGCTTTAGAACCACTCCATCATAGTCCAACTTCATCAGTGCTTTCTTAGGCAAGACATTCAAAGATGATCCAGTATCTACCAACACGTGGGAGAGTACTGCACCTTTACATTCTAGAGAGATATGCAATGCCCGATTATGAGCACGCCCATCAGAAGTCAAATCCAAGTCTGTGAAACCAATCCGTGACTGGCATTGACGCTGGATACCACCGCTTCCAACTGATTTACAGAAATATCCTGAGGCACGTACGCCTTGTTCAGAATATTCAGGAGAGCCTTCCTGTGAGAGTCAGAACACATGAGCAAGGACAATATGGAAATCTTCGACGGCGTCTGCTGCAGATGGTCTACAATCTTGTAGTCACTCTTTTTGATGATCCTCAGGAATTCTTCAGCTTCTTTATCAAAGGTGAGGTCTGGATCAGTTGATGGTGCAGGATCATTGACAACTACTGGCTGCTTCCCCCTTGCTCTAGCTTGGGCTTCTGTGGTGTCTCTGGGTGGTATCACATTATTTCTCAGTGTTTCCGGCGCAAACAACCTTCCACTTCTAGTAAAGCCCCCTACTCCGACATTTTCTACTTGAGCTGGGGTTATATTGGTCGTGGACAACTCTTGCTTCTGGTCGTTATAGTATACTTCACCACCATAATTCCAAGGAATAGCTTTGTCACTTTGGTACATTACGGGTCCTGTAGTGGTGATGGTTATCGGTGCCACTCTGGCCCGTGAAGGAACTTGAGATGGATCGTAGAAGATAGTTACTGTGGAGACTTCACTTTCTTTTACCACCTTGTCAAACTGCAACATTCCCTCATCAATCATTATTTGGATTCCGGCTTTCAATTGTTTACAACCATCTATAGCTTCAGCACATTCCGGACAATCTTCTTCACATCCAGGGAAGATACCTTTCTTTAACAAACAACCCTTAACAACAATCAACGAAGTCTGCAAGTCATTAACATCACACACCAAATTCAGGTTCTCCCCTTCATCAACTGCCCCAACCGTACCTCTACGAGGAGGCATAGGATTCTAAAGCACATTAGGAGAAGGAGCAAAGTTAATTGCTTTAGTATCCAGTAGGTCTTGAACAACATGCTTCAATGCTTTACAGTTCTCTGTGGTATGTCCGGGAGCTCCGGAATGAAATTCACATCTGGCATTTGAATCATAACCCTCGGGGATCTAACCTGGCTTCGGAGGTTGTAGAGTTCGGAGTTGAATCATCTGAAGTTGTAGAAGATTCTTCAAAAGCTGCGAGTAGGACATCGGTGGAACTTCGAAATGTCTATCCTTCGGTCTCTGAGGGTAATATGAACGAGGAGCTCTTTGCTGATACCCTTGCGAGCGTTGCGGCTGTGGTGGTTGGACCTGCTGTTGAACAGGTGGAGTTGAGATAGTGACAGGGGCCACTTGCTGATAAAAACCTTTGTTGATCATTCCCCTTTGCGCGTACACTACACCGGTCTCTCCTTCTCTTCTTTTCACGAAGGGTTTCTTAATACCAGAACTCGAAGCACCTCCGTTCTGAATCTTTCCCTGCTTGAGCCAACTTTCGATCCTTTCACCAGTCAAGATGTTATCTGAGAAACCACTTGAAGAACATCCGGCTAACCTTTCCATGAAATTCCCAGTGAGGGTATCTAGTGTCGCTCCCACCAAAATGACACCTAAGGTCAGAAGAGGTACAGACGCGAACGGTCGGCGAAAGAGGGATGAGAACACACAGGAGTGAACTCAAGAGAAAGAAAGAGTCGCCAGCTAGGCATTTTTATCCCGATGGAAAAGGTAATGCTGCATAAACCTAGAAAGATATGGATAAGACAGTTGCGAACCAGAGAGACTGAGAAAGGGGGTTGGTTACAACCTGGGAAGGTATTAGCACCCAGATTGTCCGTCGTACTCGACGGGATCCACGCTTAAAAGATTTGTGTTTTAAAGGGGTAGTGTCAGTGCAATTTGTGTATAAAAGAGCTGGAAAAGGATGTACAGGTGTCTGTGTAAAAGAAGTGTAAAGTGAAGTATGTGAAGTGTCAGTGTAAGAACAAGAGTGAGATGCTCGTGATAATGAGGCTAAGAAAATAATGCTGGAAAGAGGGGGAATGTACAGAGACTTTTGTTCGATAACTTGTTAAGTTATGCCTACGTATCCTCTCGTGCAATGAGGAAGTCAGAACACCGTAGTTCGACCCAAAGAGACTGAAAGATAAATTGACTAGTGAATTGCTTGCTTATCTATGCTCAAGTGTATGACCTGTCTGGCTCAGGTGCAAACTGTCTTGCATTAGACGGAAGAAGCAAGTTCTCGTTTATGAATGGAGATGATAAGATAAGAATCCCGGAGGAAACGATTATTGTTTGTTTTTGTATTTTCAGTCTTTTATTGCATTTTGAACTTTGTCATAAGCTAATGAGCTTAAGCCTAAACCAACGGATTTAGTAAACTCATCACATCTTCCCTCTGATTAGGGGTAATGAGAGTACCTTAAGTGTGAAGTCAGCTTCTCACACTTAATCACCATGATGTAGGATTAAGATCATTAACCTACTCGTGATTATTTAGATGTTTTTGGTGTTTTTGTTTAGTGTTGAGTAATGAGATTAAGCCATAATCAAGGATTAAACAGACTCATTACACCATCCTAATAGAAGGATGATAGATGAGAATGTTTAAGCTGAGGAAAGCTCCTCAACTTAATCCATGATTAGGGATTAACTTCATGGCAAAACAAAGCCTTTATTAAATGGATTTTGATTAATGATAAGATGAAGAAGTGATTTTTAGGGTTTGTAAGACAATTTGAGGGGGACTTGTCCATTAACACTAGGGTTAGTCCTTCTTAACCAATTAAGGAAGAATTAGAACCCTAATGCAAGGCCCAAGTTACAAGCTTGATGTCTTGATGATTATTAAGTGGATTGATTAAAGGAGTTAAACACATTAAGGGTTTAACACTTAGGATTAAAGTTATACACTCCATCCTAATAGAAGGATGCAAGCATAAGCTTAATCACAAAGCCTTAAGGCCTTTAGGGTTTAGTCCTTGATTATGAGATGAGAAGAGAGGACTCAATGAGACACAAAGGTAAAATCTAAATGGGGGACTAATCAAAACCCTAATTATTGTCATGCTTGGTTGTTCCTAAGGTTTGTGAGGTTTACAAGAAAGATCTTCAGAGAAACCACCCAGGAAGCAGATGAAAGGAGTAAAGAGAAGCAAAGTAACTTGCTTCATTTAAGAAGACAAGTCACTTGAAGAAAGAAAGTAAGATGAAGAATAAAGAGCAAGCTCAATCTCAAACACAAGACAAAATGCAGCAATGATGCATAAGAGGAATGAAAAGAGATTGTGAGAAGTGAAGACAAATTCACTTCTCAAAGTAACTTACCACCTGAAAAGTTAGTGAAAGGAATGCAATGCAAGATGAGATGAAATGGGATGATGAAAACCAAAACCAGAAGCATGAATATGATGCTAATGATGCTAAGAGATGATGCACATATGAGGCAAGGCATGGGAATGATCATACAAACATATGGATGCAAGAGAAGCATGCTTAGAACCATGAACATACATGAAAAGTTATGGAATGCAAATGACATACAACATGGCAAATGAAAGATGCAATGATCAAACATGATTCTAATATGTCCTAAGATGTATTATGAATCAAATGGATGCACAAAATGTCATGGCAAGTCATGGTATGCAAACAAATGGAAGATGGATGCAAATGAAAGCCCAAATTAGGGTTTATGATCAATGCACAAAACAAAATTCAAAACCAGAAGCAAACATCAAGATAAAAATTTGAAAATGCATTCAAAGGAACCCTAAACCTATATAAACTCACTGCCCAAAGAAGGGGTTCTAACTCTTAACCTAATGAGGGTTATGAATTTCTTAAGATTGCTAGGGTTTTAAGGTACCTTGTCAAGAAAAATGTCAAACAAATAGGAAATGCAAGATCAATTCATGCCAATTTAATCCTATAAACTACATGCTATACAAGATGCAATGCAAGAAGAATCAAGGTCCAACTCTTAAAGGCTAGGCAGAAATGAATTTTTGAAGATTGAATCAAAATAATGCCTTGAAATGAAATTAATTCCATGGAAAATTGTCAAAAGACATCAAGATCAAAAAAGAAATTTGGTTTGAGAGTTGGACAATGTTTCAAAATGATTTTAAATGCTTCATGAATTTTTTTTATGATTTTTAAATACCTAAAAGCATTTTTAATTAATTAATTCTCATTAATTGATTAAAAATAAACTTTTAAATGATTTAAAAATATTTTTTTATGCAAAAAATAAAAATAAAAATGTTTTTGGTTTCTGAAAATTAATTGAACCTTTGACAAAAAATTTCAGAATTTTTAAAGATGTTTTACTATTTTTAATAAATTGTAGAAAACAAATGAAATTAAATGAAAATAAAAATGAATTTAAACTGAAAATGAGAAAGTATGCAAATCAAAGGGCCAGCATTCAAACTTGGACACGCGCGAATTGACTTGGCGCGCATCTGGACGGCCAACATTCAAATTCACGTAATTAAGACTAAACCCTAATTAATTAACCCTAATCACTCTCAGATGACCGGAACAGTGTTCCAGTCATCTTCTCCGGCCAATCCCCTCCCCTGAATCCCTCAAAACGCCATGAAAACTCACCAAAAGCTCCAAAAACAATCAATGATCAACAACAAAACATAATCCAGCAACAAATCCCATTTATTTCTACTCAAAATCAAGATACGAATCAAACATCAAAAACTGCCAAAATTTTAGAAACATGATACAAGCTCATTTCTCAATTATTTTCAAGAGTAAAAGGTTCAGTGAACTCAGGGAAGCATGCTTTATCATTTAGAAACAAGAAATAAAGGTTCTGGAAAAATGAATTTACATGGCTACCTGAATCGAAGCTTTGATTTCTAGAACTTTCTTACTGGCCCTTTGATCCAAAACACCTCTAATGGACCTCCTGAGAAGCTTGTAATACTTGTTTGGAGTTTAAAATGGCTGGTTTGAAAGATTTCTGAAGTTCTGTTCAAAGAGGGGCAGAAATCGTATTTTGATTTCAGTGAGTTTCAGGCTATGGTGATGGGTGGTTTGTGATCAGTGAAGCATGTTGAAATTGTTTGTGAAGTTTGTTTGTGTGTTTGAGGCTTGTGTGATGAGTTTCGAAGGGTTTTGCAAATGAAGCATAAACTTGGAACTAGGGCTTGGGGTGTGTTTCAGCATGAATGGTTATGTGCTTTGGCTTGCTTTTGATTTGTATAAACAAGTGTGATAGGTCAGAGAGTGGGTGCTGGCCTATTGTGATTGGTATGGGCAAGTTGCCAAAATGTCAAAATTTGTGTAAGAGAGGTATGGGCTCATAGCTAGCCAAGGACAAATGGGGTGTCCTGCGCAGCAAGAAGTGTGGAGAGCCCTAGGATTGATTATAAAGTCAGCAAGCAAGTGGATTAGGGTTTGGATGAGGTTTTGCAACTTGGTTCATTTTTGCCCCTTTTGAAATTTCTTGCTCCATAAGTCATAACAATGAGTGATCCTTTAATGCAATCTGACTTTTAGGTCTTGGCTCATGTTTGTATGAAGATTAGAAGTCCATTTGGTGGCACAATTTGCTTTGGCAAGTGATTTTGCAACTTTGCCTCTTTGGTGGAAAACTTCAAATTATGTGATTTTGGCCAACTTTGACAAGCCATAACTTTTGATCCAAAATTAATTAGGTCAAGTTCTTGTACTTTTTGAAAAGGGAATGATCCAATCTACAACTTTCATGACCAAAGTTTTTCTATTTGAAGCATTTTTTAATCAAAAAGCAAGGGTTGAAAAAGTTTCCCAAAATGGCAATTTTCATTACAAGTCAACTTTCCCAAAAAGTCAACTTTGCAAATGACTTGAAATTCTCCAATTTTGTGAACTTCCAACATCTTCTATGATCAAATAAAGATCATACACAATCAAAATGATGAAGAACACCCTTTGGTTGGGTCATTGGGGGCCTCAGATGCCCTGATTTTGCACTGACTTGCTCAAAAAGTCAACTCTTGATCAGATGACTTCCCCATGGAATTTATTCATGAAAATTGATATGCATGATCCCTATACCATATAGAGACCAATAGAAACAAGAATGACCAAAAAAATTGGAGTTATGGCCTTTGAAACCAAAACCCTAATTCTAGGTCATCTGTGCAGTCAAACCTGGCTCTGCTTCCATGCCATTCTCAGTTCTTGTGATTCTCTGGAATTCTTGACTTTGATAGGATATAATATGATGCTTGAACATACATGGACCCCTTTGAAGTGATTGATGACCTTTGGAGTGTCTCAAGAAGCTCTTGGATTGCTCAGATCACAAACCCTAGATGCAGATGACTTTGAATCAATGCAGTGAATCAAAAATGCAATATGAGATGCTATGATTGAGTTTATGCATATGAAGAGATCTCAACCCATGGTATGAATGGGTGAGGGAAAATTTGGGGTGTTTACAGCTGCCCCTATTCAAACATGAGTTAGCTGTGCAGGATGTAAGCGACGGCTTATCAGGCAAACGAGATAACTTGTGGTTGAATATCAAAGACAATCCAAAATTTGCACTCACAGAATGAAGAAGAAAAGGGATATAGATTGTAAAGGAAAGTAAAGTATAATATAAAGTGCGAGCGATGGAGGATGACCGCCGAGCAGAGGACGACTGCTGGGGAAAGAGCAATGACGGGGACGACCGGCATGTTGGGGAGAATGCGGGAAATAAAGCAATGACGGGGACGGCCGACATGCTGGGGATATAAGAGATTATGATGGGGACGGCCATCAAGTAAAGCTGTAAGATTCTCTAGGTAAAAAGTAAATGATGAGGTACGGTCATCAGGTTCATAAAGTAATGCAAACAACGATGGGGACGGCCATCGGGCTAAACTGATGAAGGACGATCATCAGGAAAAGGAAAAGGGACCACGACGGGGACGGCCATCGGGTTAAAGAATAAATGAAATAATGATGAGGGACGGTCATCAAAGGTGAAGGACGATCACCTAGCAGGGGACGGCTGCTCTGAGGGGGATAAGATGAGGGACGATCATCTAAGGTGAAGGACGATCACCTGGCAGGGTACGGCTGCCGAAAGTATCGCGACATAGGGCGAATGCCGGATAAAAGGTCGACGATGGGGACGGCCATCGGACGAGCATGATGAAGGACGATCATCAAGAGGTGAAGGACGATCACCTAGCAGGGGACGGCTGCTCTCAAGGTTTATCATGACATAGGACGAATGTCAGATAACAAGATCAACGACGCGGACGGCCATCGGATAAAATGATGAAGGACGATCATCAAGAGGTGAAGGACGATCACCTAGCAGGGGACGGCTGCCGAATTATCACGACATAGGAGGAATGTCGGATAGAGAAGATCAACGATGGGGACGACCATCGGATGAGCGTGATGAAGGACGATCATCAAGAGGTGAAGGACGATCACCTAGCAGGGTACGGCTGCTCTCAGGGTTTATCATGACATAGGACGAATGTCAGATAGAAAAGAAATTTTGCTTTGCTGGCGACCTACCAGGGGAATAGTAAACACGAACGAGTGTTTATATCCAAGAAATAAAAGGTATGAGTGTTCTGACGTTGTGTATAAATTAAAGAAGCAGACGAGCATCCCTAAGACTACGATACGGACGAGTATCGGGTAGAAACAAATACTGACACGTGTTCAGAGATGATGATACGGACGAGTATCAACTGGTTAACAAGGAACACAGACGAGTGTGGACTCTTCTGGGGAAAAGTAGACACAGACGAGTGTCTAAATACAAGAAGACATGAGTGTTTGACACAGTGTATGGATTAAAGATGCGGACGAGCATCCCTAAGACTATGATACGGACGAGTATCAAGTAGAAACAAACGCTTGACGCATGTTCTGAGATGATGGTACGGACGAGTACCAACTGGTTAACAAAGAAAACGGATGAGTGTCGAATCTGAGAGGATATAAGTGGTGTATACAAGATACGGACGAGTATCTATATAAGTGAGATAAGAGTAATAAGTATGAGTGGTGTAACGACAAGTGTTTAACTTGCTGGAGAGAGTGACACGGACGAGTGTCAAGAGTTATATATAAGTATATGCTTTACAAAGTGTTTAGGTAATTATGTTGGGGAAAGTGACACGGACGGGTGTCAAGAAAGTTATATATATATATAAGTATCTGTGAGTGCAAAGGGGACGCTTTGGCTTTCTACTGGGGATATGACACGGACGGGTGTCAGGAAGGATATGCATTTGTAAGAGAAGTGTTTGTTTGTAAAGAATGCTCGGGCGTCTTTACTGGGGAATGATGACACGGACGGGTGCCGCAAGGAGTATGTACTGATGTTTGTGAGTGTAAGGCAACTGCTTTAGCTTTAGCTCTCTGCTGGGGAATCTGGGGAGCATTCTGTATATTGTTGATGGATTGTCATTATTCACAAGTGTTTGATTCAGAACATGGCTTATGATTATGCAATATGTTTGATTTTTGCTGTAATGCTCCGTATTAGACGGAATGCTACGCTTTGTGGGGTGAATATGATGCGAATGCTATGTTTATGCAAAAGATAACGATCCGGGATTCGAATCCCGTTGCTGCAAAGATCCCTGGTTGATCTGCTTGAAGTGGACATCCCAGATGGGGATGAGATCATTGGTAGATCTGATGAGATGTATCTGCTTGGGGGAATAGGTCACTGATAGACCCATCCTTGGTAATGAGGGACCCAGATGGGGTTTGTAGAAACTTCCATGGCTCTGTTGTGAATCCTCCATGCGTTGCTCCTCTGGATAGAGGCTGAAGCTCTGTGGGGAGATGGTTTCCCGGCTTTTGCACTTGGCTGTGGAGGAATAGTAAATGGCAACTCGGCTGGGGGGAGAAGAAAGACCAAGGGAAGGTCTTCCTGGAGATTTCTGCAAGGGGCCTGCTGAGGATGATGCTGGAGGACTCAGCTGGGGAGAAACCATCTCTGGTGTTGAGTGGATAATGATTTGCCAGCTCGTTGGGGTGAAGTTTACATGCCCCATGTTGCGTTTTGAATACCTGCAATCCTGCAAAGATAGAGAAACGCACAAGTAATCCCGAGGCATCCCTTATCGGATTCCGTCGTAAGAGTTCAGACGCTCCCGGGAGTAAATATATTTCCTGCAAGCACGTATACTTTAGAAAAGAAGCATCTGTATTTATGCAATCAGTATCTTAAAGACATCGGACATTTTGCAAATGAAAATAAAATGTACGAGACGAGACGTGACTGAAAATCTGATTTTATTAATTCGTATGCCCTGAATTGGCAAGATACAGTCAAAGAAACATATCCCCTAAAATGAGGAGATTGTTATAAATTGAGAAACAAAATGTTGGCAATGTTGACGACGCTTCAAGGAGCTTCCCTTTTGCTATGACTCGTATGACATTTGACGCTCTTCTCGTCTTGCTTTCTGAAGAAGGCTGATTCTGAAAGAAGCTTGATCCTTCTGAAGCTTACCAAGTTGTAAGTGATACAGACGAATTCAGAATGCAGTTGTTCGCTTACTCCCTTATTTTGCATGGATCGCCCTTTCGGGTTTTCAATCCATCGGGATACCCATTTTTGCCCGAGCTGTCCAATGCGGCTTTTCAACTCAGCGGGTGTACATTTTTTTGTTTATTTTTCCCTCATTTTTGCCCGAGTCTTTTATTCTGTTTTTGACTCGCCGGGAGGCCCTATTTTTGCCTGGACTTACATTCTGTTTTTATGTCCAGCGGGTCATTTTTATGCGAAGTATTTTTTAACTGCATCTGAATTCACAGGGGATGGGAAGTCTTCACCATCCATAGTGTTGAGCATGAGTGCTCCACCGGAAAAAACTTTCTTTACCACGAATGGTCCCTCATAGTTTGGAGTCCACTTGCCCCTGTGGTCTGTATGAGGAGGGAGGAGTCTTTTCAGCACAAGATCTCCTACTTGGTACTCTCGGAGCCTAACTTTCTGATCGAAGGCTTTCTTCATTCTTTTCTGATACAACTGCCCATGAGAGATTGCGGCCAATCTTTTCTCTTCAATCAGACTCAGTTGTTCGTATCGGGATCGAACCCACTCTGCTTCGTTCAGCTTAACATCCATTAGTACCCGTAGGGAAGGTAATTCAACTTCAACAGGTAGGACTGCTTCCATACCATACACAAGCTGATACGGTGTTGCCCCGGTGGATGTTCTAATTGACGTGTGGTACCCATGCAAGGCAAACGGTAGCATTTCATTCCAGTCTTTGTAAGTGACTACCATCTTTTGCACAATCTTCTTGATATTCTTATTAGCTGCCTCGATAGCGTCGTTCATCTTTGGCCTGTAAGGAGAAGAATTGTGGTGTTGGATCTTGAAGTCCCGTCACAGCTCTGTCATCATTTTGTTGTTTAAGTTGGAACCATTGTCAGTAATGATTCGCTCGGGAACTCCATACCGACAGATGATGTCTCTCTTCAGAAATTGGGCTACCACTTGCCTTGTAACATTTGCATAGGAAGCTGCCTCAACCCACTTGGTAAAATAGTCAATGGCTACCAAGATGAATCTGTGGCCATTCGAAGCAGTTGGCTCAATCTTGCCAATCATGTCAATGCCCCACATGGAAAAGGGCCAGGGAGAAGACATCACATTCAGAGGATTGGGAGGCACATGCACCTTATCCGCATAAATATGGCATTTATGGCACTTTTTGGCATAGGCACAACAATCGGCATCCATTGTGATCCAATAATAGCCTGATCTTAGCAACTTCTTAGCCATTGCATGTCCTCCAGCATGGGTACCAAAGGATCCTTCGTGCACCTCGTGCATCAACAAGTCTGCTTCTGATCTATCAACTTATCTGAGGAGTACCATATCAAAGTTTCTTTTGTACAGGGAACCATCAGTGTTCAGAAAGAAACTACCGGCGAGCCTTCTTAAAGTCTTCTTATTATTGGAAGATGCCCCAGGTGGGTATGTTTGATCCTCCAAGAAGCACTTAATGTCATGGAACCAAGGCTTATCATCTTTGACAACGTCTGCTGCAAATACATATGCTGGTCTGTCAAGTCTGGACACTGAAATCCGAGGCACAAAGTTGGCAGCTTGAACCTTGATCATGGATGAAATGGTAGCCAGAGCATCTGCAAACTGGTTCTCATCTCGAGGGATATACTCAAGCTTGACTGTTGTGAAGAAAGTCAATAACCTTCTTGTATAATCCCTGTAAGGTATCAGATGATCCTGGTGTGTGTACCATTTGTCGTTGGTTTGATTAACTACCAAAGCTGAATCTCCGAATACCGTCAAAGTCTTGATCCTGAGGTCAATAGCTTCCTCAAGACCCATAATGCAAGCTTCGTATTTAGCTTCGTTGTTAGTGCAGTTAAAGGTGAGCTTTGCCGAGAAAGGCATGTGAACCCCCTTGGGTGTAATGAGTACTGCACCAACACCACGACCATTCATATTAACAGCCCCATCAAACATCATAGTCCATTCTTCTTCCGGGTCAGGCCCTTCAGTGTGAATAGGCTCTTCATGATCTTTTGCTTTTATGAACATGATGTCTTCATCAGGGAAGTCAAATCTCATAGGCTGGTAATCATCAATAGGTTGCTCAGCAAGATAATCAGATAGTACACTGCCCTTGATGGCTTTCTGAGATGTGTACTGGATGTCATATTCTGTGAGGATCATTTGCCATCTTGCAACCCGTCCGGTAAGAGCTGGATTCTCAAAAATGTACTTAACTGGGTCCATTTTTGATATCAACAAAGTGGTGTGGGTCAACATATACTGTCTCAGTCGGCGAGCAGCCCACGCTAAAGCACATCAAGTTTTCTCGAGCAGTGAATAACGTTGTTCACAGTCGGTAAACTTTTTGCTTAGGTAGTAAATTGCATACTCTTTTCGACCAGACTCGTCATGCTGGCCCAGCACACACCCCATTGACTCTTCTAATACTGTTAAGTACATTATCAGAGGTCTTCTTTCAACTGGAGGCATAAGGATTGGAGGTTCTTGCAAGTACTCCTTGATCTTGTCAAAAGCCCTCTGGCAGTCTTCGTTCCACCTGACCGTTTGCTCCTTTCTCAATAGCTTGAACAAAGGTTCATAGGTTGCTGTAAGGTGAGATATGAACCTTGAAATGTAGTTCAATCTACCTAGAAACCCCCGGACTTCTTTTTCAGACTTCGGTGCAGGCATTTCCTGAATGGCTTTGACTTTATCGGGGTCAACTTCAATCCCTTTCTCGCTTACAATAAATCCCAGCAGCTTACCAGATCGCACCCCGAATGTGCACTTGTTGGGGTTTAACTTTAGTTGGTACTTCCTCAGACGCTTGAATAACTTCAGCAGATTCACCAGGTGGTCTTCTTCTGTGAGGGACTTGGCAATCATGTCATCCACATAACATTCGATTTCTTTATGGATCATATCGTGGAATAATGTTACCATAGCCCGTTGATAGGTTGCACCAGCATTCTTCAGTCCGAATGGCATCACCTTATAACAGAACGTGCCCCAGGGTGTGATGAAAGTTGTCTTCTCCATGTCTTCAGGTGACATTTTGATCTGATTGTATCCTGAAAATCCGTCCATGAAGGAGAACACTGAGAACTGAGTCGTATTGTCAACCAGTACATCAATGTGAGGTAATGGAAAATCATCTTTCGGGCTGGCTCTGTTCAGATCCCGGTAGTCAACAGACATTCTCACTTTGCCATCTTTCTTAGGCACAGGTACAATATTAGCAACCCACGGCGGATAGCTAGTTACAGCAAGGAACCCGGCGTCCCACTGCTTTTGCACCTCTTCCTTTATCTTCATTGCCATATCTGGGCGGGTACGGCGCATCTTTTGTTTAACCGGCGGGTAGTCCTCCTTCAAAGGCAGCTTGTGCATGACAATATCGGTGTCCAACCCTGGCATATCCTGATAAGACCAAGCAAAGACATCCACATACTCACCAAGCATATCAATCAGTTGCTCTTTCACTGAATCTTGTAGGCAGGCCCTGATTTTAACTTCTTTCACATCTTCTTCCGAACCAAGATTAATCGTTTCAATCTCCTCCTGATGAGGAGTGATAACCTTCTCCTCTTGTCTTAACAACCTGGCTAGCTCTTCAGGAAGCTCATAATCTTCTTCAACCCCTTCATCAGCTTGATTGATCGGATTGTCAAAGTCATACGAAGTCATAGCTGTGTTGTTGTCGGTGCAGTCTGAGAGGCACTCTCTGCAAGGGTTTAGATTGTTCATTTTAGTGATTGATTTTAATATTTTTTTAGAAAGAGAAGTGAAATGAAGTTTATCATTTTGGAAAACATTGCCATTTTATTTTTGTACAAAAAGAAGAAATGAAAAACAATGAGCAGAAAAGAAAAAGACTCATTTGTAAAAGATGTCCGATATTCATTGATTGATCTGTTTGCACAAAATTACAAGATGGACCGATTACAAAATGAGTCTTGTCATCTTGGGCAAGATGCAAGACTTGATGCATGCTTAAAATACAGGAAATAATAATTACTCTGCAGGAGTAACCCTTATAATTTCCTGGGAAGACCAGTTTGAGATACGGCTCCCCGGGATCCTTGGACGTATCCAGCTCTCAAGGTTGCGCTCATCTTCCGACTCATTTTCCAAGTTGTTTACTACATCTGGGGTGAGCATCCCCCCACTAACAAAACTGGGCTTCTTAGCAGCCTATGATTGATCTTGTTGAGTTGGTTTGTAACCCAACCCAAATTTGTCCTCTTTCTTCTCCACGGGCAGCAGCATGCCCCAGCCTTGGGCAGTCCCCTCTTCAACAACCTTCCTGGCTTGCTGATAAGATGTCATGGAAGTTCCAAGTACAGCAGATGCTTCACTAATGTTTAGGGCCTCAAATACCTGGCTCATGGTTTCATGGATTTCTCCATCCATCTCAATATATTTGTACGTAACCAGATGGCTAACAAAAATATCTTCTTCACCACAGATGGTGATGATCTGGCCCTCCCACTCGAATTTCAGCTTCTGGTGAAGGGTAGACGTAACTGCGCCAGCGGCATGGATCCAAGGTCTACCCAACAAACAGTTGTAGGCCGGCTGAATGTCCATCACATAGAAGGTAATTTTAAAAGTCTGTGGGCCAATCATCACAGGCAGATCAATCTCTCCTAGCACTGATCTCTTAGAGCCATCAAATGCTCTCACTACCAAATTACTTGGACGCAATGCCAAGCCATCATACTCCAGCTTCACCAAGGCTTTCTTTGGTAAAACATTGAGTGAAGACCCAGTGTCTACCAGTACATGTGATAGAACAACACCCTTGCATTCAAGAGTGATGTGTAAAGCTTTGTTGTGTTTACATCCCTCAGTTGTTAAATCAGCATTGGTAAAACCCAATCCATGGCTGGTATTGACATTCGCTACCACGGTCTCCAGCTGATTAACGGTGATCTCCTCTGGCACATATGCTGCGTGCAAGACTTTTAGTAATGCATTCCGGTGAGCTTCGGAACACATCAGCAGGGATAAAATGGAGATTTTTGAGGGAGTTTGGTAAAGCTGATCCACCACTTTGTAATCACTCCTCTTTATGATTCTCATAAACTCGTCTACATCTTGTTCAAAAGATGTCTTCTGAGCTTCCTTGAGAATGGGTTCTTCAGATATTACACTCTTTCCCTTTGCCTTGGCAGCAGCTTCTGCCTCAGCATTAGGTCTTTGTGATTGCGAGGCAAAAAGGCGTCCGCTTCTGGTGAAGCCTCCGCCTCCCCCGACATTGTCAATCTGTGGAGAAGAAGTTGAAGAGTAAAGAGTGATTTTCTCCCCATTGCAGTAAAGGTCAGAGCCATAATGCCAAGGGATGGCATTACTGCTTTCATACGGAACTGGCCCAGGTACCGTGATGGTAACCGGACTGACTGCAGCAGAGGAAGGTGTTGAAATAGTGTGTGGATCGTAGTAGATGGTAACTGGTGACCTGGCAGGAGATGCCACTGTTTGTTGTTGAAAATTTTTGTTCGAAGGAATATTTGACGAATCATAATAAATAGTGACTGCTGAGATATCTGTTGGTGTTGTAGAAGATCTTGCTGGATAAATGGATGTTGATGTTGTAGAAGATTCTGAATAAAGGGGTGCTGATGTTGTAGAAGGAATGTTTGTTGACATATGATTTGTTGATATGATGGATGGAGCCATTGTTGATAGTGCTGATGAATTGCTTGGAATGACTGCTGTTGCAGTTGTAGAAGACTCGGGGATTGTTGTCAAGGAGATTGCTGGATTTAAAGGTGTTGATGTTGTGATTTGAAGTAGGCCACTCTGGATAAGACCATCTATGTCGCTTCTCAAGTTATCACACCCGTTTACCGAAATGTTGCAATAACCACAACCGAGCTCACACCCGGGGAACATCTGGCATTCTAGGAGCTGAGCTTTAATTTCTACCAAAGGTGTCCGAATCTGCCCAACACTGGTTATTAAGAAAGACGGTTTATCTTCCTCAATAGCATTAATTCTTGGTCCTCCGTGGTTGGGCATGGGATTCTTGTTAACATTTGGCGGGGGTGCGAAGTTTAGAGCTTTAGAATCTACCAAGTCTTGTACCTTCATTTGTAAAGCCCTGCATTTCTCTGTACTGTGGCCAGGTGCATTGGAGTGAAAAGCACATCTGGCATTGGCGTCATAATTTCTTGGCAGACTGGAAGGATCTGGTGGTGCCAACGTCCTTAACTCAACCAAGTTGAGCTTCAGGAGCTGTGGCAATAAAGCGGCATAAGGCATAGGGATTGGATCAATCACCCTATTGGCCTGAGATGGTCTTTACTGAAAAGGTCTTTGTTGATTGTTGCTGTTGTTGTTGTTGTAGTTTCTCTGAGGCGGATATTGAACTTGTTGTTGGTAGTGGGGTTGTTGTTGTGGCTGATATGCTGTTGCTGAGGAATTGGAGCTGGAATAGTGACAGCCGCCACTGACCTATGAACATACTACGGTCTTCCCTTGTTGGCCTGAATAACATTAGTCTTACCGGTTCTTCTTGGACCTACAAAAGGTTTTCTAGGGTTGCTGGACGAGCTCGCACCATTGTCAGAAATTTTGCCCATCTTTAATAGGCTTTCAATCCTTTCTCCAGCTATGACTACGTCAGTGAAGCTGGTGGAAGAAAAGGCAGCTAGCCTGTCAATGTATGTCCCTTGGAGGGTGTTCATAAACATGTCGGCCATTTCCCTTTCCGACATGGGTGGCTGGACAGCAGTAGCAAGTTGTCTCCACCTCTGGGCGTATTCTCGGAAGCTTTCCCTGGATGATTGAGACATTCCCATCAGGAGGGTCCTGTTAGGAGCCATATCCAAGTTGTACTGGTATTGTCTGATGAAGGCCTCAGCTAGGTCCTTCTAGCATTTGATGGTTGCTCTGGTCAAGTGAGAGTACCATTCCCTTGAAGCCCCAGTTAAACTATCTTCAAAGTAAAACATCCATAGTTTTTCATCCATGGTGTATGCCTTCAGCCTCCCCAGAAAGGATTGCAAGTGGGTTCGTGGACAGGAAGTTCCGTTGTACTTTTCGAAGCACGGGGGTTTAAACTTGTGGGGAATCCTTACCCCATCCTCTAATCCCATATCCATGACATCAAAGCCCAGGGAATTTTGAGACTCCAGAGATCTCAATTTCTCAGCAATTTCATCTAGCCTTCTGTCATAGGCTTCATCCCCAGCTCCCATCACAGTGAATTGATCCTCTTGGGGGTCTTCTTGTAATACTCTGCCCGCAGTAGCATTCCCTTGCACATTAGCAGGGATGTTGATATCTGGATGAAGGTGGGGCCTATACACAGGTGGATTAACATGAGGCTGAACCCTCTCATTGTTGCTCGTTCCTCCAGTCCCTAAATGGGGTTCTTCCTGGGTCTGCCTTTCTACCAATGCCCTTAATCTTTCTTGGCTTTGAGCCAAGCCATTCATCACTTCCATGAACTGGGTCATCTGGTTTCTCATTTCTAGCCTCTCATTGGCCATTTGAGTCCTGACTTTTGTAAGGTCCTGCTGTACTTGGTCCATTTGTATACCCGGAAGGTTGTTACGAGTGGGATATCTGTGCGGACGGTTGAGAGGGAACACCCGTCGTCGAGCAATAGTTCCTGAATCACAACAGAGTTAGTAACAAACAAAACAAAAACCTACAAAACAAGACAAAAGTTAGTATGCAATGCAGTATGCTTATTTGTTTCCAAGGTATCCGGCTTGGCATTTGGTTTTGACCTTTCCAAGCCCCTGAGGAAGATGCTTTGATGTTGCTTGGGAGAAAGAGATTCAAATGGAACAAACTAATGAATATATTACAAAAGGTGAAACATACATAGTTTGTTTTTTACAATACATGCCCCTGAGGGGTCAAAAAAATACAACATAAAAGAAAAGTACATGAAATGAAAGCAACAACAAGCAAAAGTCAGACACCAAGACCAAACTCATCCTCCTTAACTTCCTTCAAGAGTGCTTCAGTTACAGGATCAGTTGGATGCTCCGTGAGGTTCCTGATAAGAAGATTCCTGGTGGCAATAACAGTGGTTAGCTTCTTGTGTCTGCCTTGGTCCTTTGATCTCTTCACATCAGCCCTAAGCTTCAATTCTGAGATTTCCCTCTGGGCTGCTAGCAGAGCCTCCTGTTGCTCCTTTGCACTGGCCTCTAACTGCTCAATCCTGTCCTGAGTTCCTTATCTTCCTGAGTGCGAGCTTCAGTGATCCTGACCCACCTAGCTTGGCTTTCTTTCAGATAGAGATCAGTCCTAGCCTTCTGAAACTGGGCCTCTTTACAGGCATTCTTCAAAATCTGCTCTCCAGCTCTTGACTTCTTGATGTAGTCCTCTGATTTTTCAATCTTGGCTAGATGCTCCACCTTAAGCTTTTCTAACCTTTCAATGTCCAGACGACCATCACTCCTCTCCCAGAGGGTTCTCTTCAGGGCTTGAGACAGATTCTCAATCCTCTCTTTTAGCTTCTCAAACTCTTCCAGGCTGACAGTGGCTGGAGGTGGTGCTGTGGATGGTCCAGGTGCATCCTCAATGGTGAAGGGCATTCCAGAAATTTGAGCCCTGGCATGAGACCACTCATAATACTGAGTTGAGGCCACATTGTTGCATCTCCCAAGAATGGCCATCCCTTTGGTCTGAATATTGTCCCAAGCCCAGGATGCTTGCCTGACAACAGCTAGATTAGGCTTAATCTCACAATAAAGGGTTTCAGCCAAGTCTTGTACTCTTGGAGGGTGAACCAGAGCATATCCCAACTGTCTTTTGAATAGCAAAGGGTTGTAGTTGATGCAACCCTTCACTCCTATCAGAGGTACATTGGGGAACTGCCCACAACTAGTAATGATGTCCCTGCCCTTGGTGCTCTGAGTGCACCATCTGATGTCATCTGAGGTTAAAGCAATAAGTCTCCTAGCCAAATTTTTCTGTTGGTGAGGATTAAGGAAGGCATCAGTCTTGGGCAAGTGTTTGAGCAGCCAGGTATGGAATAGGGGAGCACAGCATCTCACCAACCTTCCTCTTTGCTTTTCATTCCTTTGGTGAACAAAGTAATAGAAATCTCCCAGTAAGGTGGGTACTGGGTTCCTCAGAATGAAAAGATGAATGGCATTTTTGCTGATAAACTTGGGCTCATCTGCAAAAAGTATAACCCCATATATGCTGAGGGCTAACAATGCACAGACTGCCTTCCATTCTCCCAAGGAGGCCTTCAGGATAGCCTGAGAAGTCAAGAAATCCAAGTGTAGACCAGAGATTCCAGCCTTTGCTGTCATGTTCTGCTCAATCAGAATAGGTTCCAGATACAGTGCTTTTGCCACTTCTTCATTACTGGGAAAAGCCATCTCAGGGTTGAAGGGGACACCACCCCTGATAGGCACTCCAATCAGTGATGAATACTCCTCCAACAGGGGTCCCAACTGAAAATTCTGGAAGGTGAAGCATCTCAAAGGAGGATCATAGAACTGTAGGCAAGTGTGAATCAAGCTCCTCTGAGAAGGGTCCAAATCCATAACCACATCAAGGATGCCTCCATGATGTTCTCTGAATAGTGGTATATGGTCTGGAGTGATAAGGGCCTGGACCTTCCTGATGCCAGTCAGCTCAGGCTCAAAGAAATGATATGAGATGTTGCTCTTCTTGGGTGCCATGTCTGCTGATGAAGAGCTGAGACAGATGCTGAGCTACTGATAGGCTGATGCTGGTGGTGAAGGTAACTGAAGTAGGTAGCTGATGAAGATAGCTGAAGCAGATACTGATGAACAGGGATTTATGCAGATGAAGGGGTCAAAACCAAGCCAAATGTGATGTGGATACCCTGAAAAACAAATAAGCAAATGTTAAATGATGCAATGATGATGTATGCAAATAATATGCAAGGGTTTGTGATCAAGCTGGATCTGATTACTGCCTTGGTATAAGTCCACGTATGTCTAAGAAGTCCAGATGGAGGTTCATAAGTCCAGTAACCAAGGTGGGGGACTCAAATAAAGAGTCACAAGTCCAAGGTTAAATCACAAGAACTGTCCAAAGTGAAGCATTCTTAAACACAATAAGTAACTAGGTATGATGTGGCCAAGGGTACCTGCAAACCTGTAAATAGCCCAACCCCCTCACAGGTGGTGTTCTAAAACAAGGATCCTCAGACTTGGATCAGTTATGAGAAGTGTAAAAACTTCTAACCCGGAGGTACAATGTTTACAATAACCATAAAAGATCGTCCTCTAATTCACCTCAGTTTTTGAAGGTCATAGTAAAGGTCATCCAGACATAGCAGGCTTCCCAGATAGCCCTAGCACTACAGGAAATCAGTAGCACAGAGTTCTCAAGAAGAAACCCATATCTGAACCGTGTTTCATATTCCCGCACCAGACCGAAATGGAATGGGAAAGAACATGAACCACTCTAGCCTAGGTGTCACTCAGGTCCCAGGTATAGGACCTTTAAACTCTAAATAGAACCCCACCCACCAAGACAGAAAACAGATCCAGCCAGATAACAGTATGATAGTATGATGATATAAAGCTTGTAAAGAAAGCAATAAATAACTGTACAATAAAGCAGTAAATAAAGCAAATATACAAACACAAATAACACATGACACCCCAGTAAACACAAATCAAACAAGCGCTAGGAGGAACCCACAAAAAGAACCAGAAGCCCTGGTTACAGTATAAGGGTCCCCAGCAGAGTTGCCAAGCTGTCGCTCCCACCAAAATGACACCTAAGGTCAGAAGGGATACAGACGCGAACGGTCGGTGAAAGAGGGATGAGAACACACAGGAGTGAACTCAAGAGAAAGAAAGAGTCGCCAGCTAGGCATTTTTATCCCGAAGGAAAAGGTAATGCTGCATAAACCTAGAAAGATATGGATAAGACGGTTGCGAACCAGAGAGACTGAGAAAGGGGGTTGGTTACAACCTGGGAAGGTATTAGCACCCAGATTGTCCTTCGTACTCGACAGGATCCACGCTTAAAAGATTTGTGTTTTAAAGGGGTAGTGTCAGTGCAATTTGTGTATAAAAGAGCTGGAAAAGGATGTACAGGTGTCTGTGTAAAAGAAGTGTAAAGTGAAGTATGTGAAGTGTCAGTGTAAGAACAAGAGTGAGATGCTCATGATAATGAGGCTAAGAAAATAATGCTGGAAAGAGGGGGAATGTACAGAGACTTTTTTTCGATAACTTGTTAAGTTATGCCTACGTATCCTCTCGTGCAATGAGGAAGTCAGAACACCGTAGTTCGACCCAAAGAGACTGAAAGATAAATTGACTGGTGAACTGCTTGCTTATCTATGCTCAAGTGTATGACCTGTCTGGCTCAGGTGCAAACTGTCTTGCATTAGACGGAAGAAGCAAGTTCTCGTTTATGAATGGAGATGATAAGAAAAGAATCCCGGAGGAAACGATTATTGTTTGTTTTTGTATTTTCAGTCTTTTATTGCATTTTGAAGTTTGTCATAAGCTAATGAGCTTAAGCCTAAACCAATGGATTTAGTAAACTCATCACATCTTCCCTCTGATTAGGGGTAATGAGAGTACCTTAAGTGTGAAGTCAGCTTCTCACACTTAATCACGATGATGTAGGATTAAGATCATTAACCTACTCGTGATTATTTAGATGTTTTTGGTGTTTTTGTTTAGTGTTGAGTAATGAGATTAAGCCATAATCAAGGATTAAACCGACTCATTACACCATCCTAATAGAAGGATGATAGATGAGAATGTTTAAGCTGAGGAAAGCTCCTCAACTTAATCCATGATTAGGGATTAAACTCATGACAAAACAAAGCCCTTATTAAATGGATTTTGATTAATGATAAGATGAAGAAGTGATTTTTAGGGTTTGTAAGACAACTTGAGGGGGACTTGTCCATTAACACTAGGGTTAGTCCTTCTTAACCAATTAAGGAAGAATTAGAACCCTAATGCAAGGCCCAAGTTACAAGCTTGATGTCTTGATGATTATTAAGTGGATTGATTAAAGGAGTTAAACACATTAAGGGTTTAACACTTAGGATTAAATTTATACACTCCATCCTAATAGAAGGATGCAGGCATAAGCTTAATCACAAAGCCTTAAGGCCTTTAGGGTTTAGTCCTTGATTATGAGATGAGAAGAGAGGACTCAATGAGACACAAAGGTAAAATCTAAATGGGGGACTAATCAAAACCCTAATTATTGTCATGCTTGGTTGTTCCTAAGGTTTGTGAGGTTTACAAGAAAGATCTTCAGAGAAACCACCCAGGAAGCAGATGAAAGGAGTAAAGAGAAGCAAAGTAACTTGCTTCATTTAAGAAGACAAGTCACTTGAAGAAAGAAAGTAAGATGAAGAATAAAGAGCAAGCTCAATCTCAAACACAAGACAAAATGCAGCAATGATGCATAAGAGGAATGAAAAGAGATTGTGAGAAGTGAAGGCAAATTCACTTCTCAAAGTAACTTACCACCTGAAAAGTTAGTGAAAGGAATGCAATGCAAGATGAGATGAAATGGGATGATGAAAACCAAAACCAGAAGCATGAATATGATGCTAATGATGCTAAGAGATGATGCACATATGAGGCAAGGCATGGGAATGATCATACAAACATATGGATGCAAGAGAAGCATGCTTAGAACCATGAACATACATGAAAAGTTATGGAATGCAAATGACATACAACATGGCAAATGAAAGATGCAATGATCAAACATGATTCTAATATGTCCTAAGATGTATTATGAATCAAATGGATGCACAAAATGTCATGGCAAGTCATGGTATGCAAACAAATGGAAGATGGATGCAAATGAAAGCCCAAATTAGGGTTTATGATCAATGCACAAAACAAAATTCAAAACCAGAAGCAAACATCAAGATAAAAATTTGAAAATGCATTCAAAGGAACCCTAAACCTATATAAACTCACTGCCCAAAGAAGGGGTTCTAACTCTTAACTTAATGAGGGTTATGAATTTCTTAAGATTGCTAGGGTTTTAAGGTACCTTGTCAAGAAAAATGTCAAACAAATAGGAAATGCAAGATCAATTCATGCCAATTTAATCCTATAAACTACATGCTATACAAGATGCAATGCAAGAAGAATCAAGGTCCAACTCTTAAAGGCTAGGCAGAAATGAATTTTTGAAGATTGAATCAAAATAATGCCTTGAAATGAAATTAATTCCATGGAAAATTGTCAAAAGACATCAAGATCAAAAAAGAAATTTGGTTTGAGAGTTGGACAATGTTTCAAAATGATTTTAAATGCTTCATGAATTTTTTTTATGATTTTTAAATACCTAAAAGCATTTTTAATTAATTAATTCTCATTAATTGATTAAAAATAAACTTTTAAATGATTTAAAAATATTTTTTTATGCAAAAAATAAAAATAAAAATGTTTTTGGTTTCTGAAAATTAATTGAACCTTTGACAAAAAATTTCAGAATTTTTAAAGATGTTTTACTATTTTTAATAAATTGTAGAAAACAAATGAAATTAAATGAAAATAAAAATGAATTTAAACTGAAAATGAGAAAGTATGCAAATCAAAGGGCCATCATTCAAACTTGGACACGCGCGAATTGACTTGGCGCGCATCTGGACGGCCAGCATTCAAATTCACGTAATTAAGACTAAACCCTAATTAATTAACCCTAATCACTCTCAAATGACCGGAACAGTGTTCCGGTCATCTTCTCCGGCCAATCCCCTCCCCTGAATCCCTCAAAACGCCATGAAAACTCACCAAAAGCTCCAGAAACAATCAATGATCAACAACAAAACATAATCCAGCAACAAATCCCATTTATTTCTACTCAAAATCAAGATACGAATCAAACATCAAAAACTGCCAAAATTTCAGAAACATGATACAAGCTCATTTCTCAATTATTTTCAAGAGTAAAAGGTTCAGTGAACTCAGGGAAGCATGCTTTATCATTTAGAAACAAGAAATAAAGGTTCTGGAAAAATGAATTTCCATGGCTACCTGAATCGAAGCTTTGATTTCTGGAACTTTCTGACTGGCCCTTTGATCCAAAACACCTCTAATGGACCTCCTGAGAAGCTTGCAATACTTGTTTGGAGTTTAAAATGGCTGGTTTGAAAGATTGCTGAAGTTCTGTTCAAAGAGGGGCAGAAATCGTATTTAGATTTTAGTGAGTTTCAGGCTATGGTGATGGGTGGTTTGTGATCAGTGAAGCATGTTGAAATTGTTTGTGAAGTTTGTTTGTGTGTTTGAGGCTTGTGTGATGAGTTTCGAAGGGTTTTGCAAATGAAGCATAAACTTGGAACTAGGGATTGGGGTGTGTTTCAGCATGAATGGTTATGTGCTTTGGCTTGCTTTTGATTTGTATAAACAAGTGTGATAGGTCAGAGAGTGGGTGCTGGCCTATTGTGATTGGTATGGGCAAGTTGCCAAAATGTCAAAATTTGTGTAAGAGAGGTATGGGCTCATAGCTAGCCAAGGACAAATGGGGTGTCCTGCGCAGCAAGAAGTGTGGAGAGCCCTAGGATTGATTATGAAGTCAGCAAGCAAGTGGATTAGGGTTTGGATGAGGTTTTGCAACTTGGTTCATCTTTGCCCCTTTTGAAATTTCTTGCTCCATAAATCATAACAATGAGTGATCCTTTGATGCAATCTGACTTTTAGGTCTTGGCTCATGTTTGTATGAAGATTAGAAGTCCATTTGGTGGCACAATTTGCTTTGGCAAGTGATTTTGCAACTTTGCCTCTTTGGTGGAAAACTTCAAATTATGTGATTTTGGCCAACTTTGACAAGCCATAACTTTTGATCCAAAATGAATTAGGTCAAGTTCTTATACTTTTTGAAAAGGGAATGATCCAATCTACAACTTTCATGACCAACGTTTTTCCATTTGAAGCATTTTTGAATCAAAAAGCAAGGGTTGAAAAAGTTTCCCAAAATGGCTTTTTTCATTACAAGTCAACTTTCCCAAAAAGTCAACTTTGCAAATGACTTGAAATTCTCCAATTTTGTGAACTTCCAACATCTTCTATGATCAAATAAAGATCATACACAATCAAAATGATGAAGAACACCCTTTGGTTGGGTCATTGGGGGCCTCAGATGCCCTGATTTTGCACTGACTTGCTCAAAAAGTCAACTCTTGATCAGATGACTTCCCCATGGAATTTCTTCATGAAAATTGATATGCATGATCCCTATACCATATAGAGACCAATAGAAACAAGAATGACCAAAAATTTTGGAGTTATGGCCTTTGAAACCAAAACCCTAATTCTAGGTCATATGTGTAGTCAAACTTGGCTCTGCTTCCATGCCATTCTCAGTTCTTGTGATTCTCTGGCATTCTTGACTTTGATAGTATATAATATGATGCTTGAACATACATGGACCCCTTTGAAGTGATTGATGACCTTTGGAGTGGCTCAAGAAGCTCTTGGATTGCTCAGATCACAAACCCTAGATGCAGATGACTTTGAATCAATGCAGTGAATCAAAAATGCAATATGAGATGCTATGATTGAGTTTATGCATATGAAGAGATCTCAAGCCATGGTATGAAGGTGAGGGCAAATTTGGGGTGTTTACATCTAGGAAAAGGTCAACCATTTCTCTCTCCAACAGAGGTGGTTGCACTCGAGCGGCTATTTCACGCCACCTTTGTGCGTAATCTTTGAAACTCTCTGAGCTCCTTTGAGTCAAACTCTGAAGTTGGGTGCGACTGGGCACCATGTCGATGTTATACTGATACTGCTTGAGGAAGGCTTCTCCCAATTCCTTCCAGCTTCTTACAGAACTCCTCTCTAGCTTCATATACCCTTCCAAGGACCCTCCGGAGAGACTATCCTGGAAGTAGTACATCCAGAGTTTTGCATCCCGAGTGTGGGAAGCGATCTTTCGATAGAAAGCCTGCAAATGAGTCTTTTGGCAGGAACTACCATAGTACTTGTCAAAAGCTGGTGGCCTGAATTTGTGAGGGATGACCACCCCAGGGACTAGACCCATGTCGGACACATCAATCCCCAAAGTGTCTCTACACTCGAGGGCTTTGACTTTCTCGGAAAGCACCAAAAAGTCATTAAGATTTACTTCTCCATCGAATCCCATGTCATTGTTGAAATAAGGGAATTGATCTTCCTTCCTGTCGTGCATTGGAACAAAAGTTGCCATAGCTGGATCTGGAATATGAGGTCCACCTGGGTCGTTGCTGGTGTTGGGAGGAGCCCCTTACCCGTCAGAAGTGGTCGCAGGAGTATTAGTATTAGGAGGGTTGCGCCCTTGAATAGCATTCCTCAATTCTTGTTGTCCCTAAGCCATCCCTTGCATCAAGGTTATGAACTCTTCCATCTTGGTGCGAACCTCATTAAGCTCTGTTTGCATAGAATCCATGACTGTCTTCTGATTGCTGCGAGTTGCATAGCGATGCGGGATATCTTGTCGGAGATACCGGGTCTTGGCAGCTCTCGCAATCTTTGCCTGAAACACAGATAAATTAAGCATCCCGTAGAAAAACCTACAAAGACAAAACGCGAATGATGCGTATGCAATGCAATGTGTTCCTTTTATTCCCAAGTATTTCCCTGTTTCCGGTCCTGGCATTAAGAGAAGATAAGAACTGGGAAGAAGATCCAAGCAATATTCAAACATAATGATGGTTGTGGAGAATTAGTGCTCATTACCCCGTGTCGGTGCAACAAATAACGAACAAAAGATTCAGAACAATTCAATCACATAAACTGAAGTTTGAAATAACAAAGTCCCCGAAGGATGCCAATCACAAGAACAACAAAAGTACATCAAATAAAAGGAATCCCACAACAAACCTGTGGGTAATCCAAGTACAATAACATGAAATTAAACCCTGGGGAACACTAAATC
The DNA here is from genome assembly GCA_963966055.1 of Lathyrus aphaca. Classification (NCBI taxonomy): domain Eukaryota; kingdom Viridiplantae; phylum Streptophyta; class Magnoliopsida; order Fabales; family Fabaceae; genus Lathyrus; species Lathyrus aphaca. Next base: position 295,247,910 of record OZ014519.1, on the reverse strand, counting down.
TTGCAGCCTCCAGCTAAGATGGTTGACATTCTGGAACAACTGAACGATATCTGGATGATCGGGCTCCTGGATGAGTCTCTGGAATCTTCAATCTGTTGTAGGAAAGTTGTCTCATTCTCTTTGCTTGGACCCGGCTCGGCCTCTGACCTCTTCACATCAGCTTTCAACTTCAAGTCTTCTATTTCCTTTTGAGCTTCCTTTAATGCTTGTTGACTTTCTGCTAAACGTTGGAGACGACCCTTCTCTTGATGATAAGCCTTCCGAAGGAGTTCTTTCTTTCCATCCAAAGAATCCTGAAGACTCTTGATTTCCAGCTCATGCTTGACGTCTAGCTCCTTTTGCTTCTTCAAATTGTCTTCCCATTTTTCTTGCCATAAGGTAACAACTTCATTGGCTTCATTCAGGTCTTTCTTCTCTTTTCGGCGTTGGGCCGTCTTGTGAGTCTCAACTAACCTTTTTTTCCTGAAGTAAATCTCTCTCTCTCTCTCTTCGAAGTCCTTTTGCTTGAGACGAACTGTTTCCTCAGCTTGTATAGCTCTATCCTCTAACTGACGGTTCTGAATCATTAATTTCTGACAAGAATTATAAGCCTCCTGATTCTCAAACCTAAGCTGCTTGACCAAAGCTTCCAACTTCTGATAATCTTCTAAAGGCACCGTGGTAGGTGGTGGTAACGGTGCGGAGAAAGGGATTAGAGTCACTTGAGCTTTTTCTCTTACCCACGCTTCAAAATCGGGAAACATCTGATTATTACTCCTGCCCAAACGATCTATACATTTTCTATTAATCAGTTTCCAAGCACCTGCAGCTTCCCGCACAAATGGGAGATTGTCCTTCATAGGAAAATAAAAAGTTTGATCCAGCTCTGAATCCTTGGGAACACTCTTCAAAGTGTATCCTAACTATCATCTCAAGAGTATGGGGTTATAGTTAATGCCCCCAGCTACTCCTAAGAGGGGAACATTAGGATACTTTCCACAGCTGGAGATAAGCTCTTTCCCTTTTAGCCTTAAGGTGAACCATCTGATGTCTTTGGCAGTCAACGCGCTTAGCTTTTGCGACCAGATTACTTTGGGATCAGTGAATACTCCAGTAACAGGGATGTGCCTCATAAACCACGTGTAGAACAACGGAGCACAACATCTAACCAAGCCGCCTCATCTCTTCTCATTCCTATAGTGCACTGAATAATACAAGTCACCTAGGAGAGTAGGTACCGGATTCTTCAACACAAACAAATGAATAGCATTTATGTCCACAAACTTGTCCATATCAGCAAACAAAACTATCCCATACACAGATAATGCCAAGATGGCACAAAATGAATCCCACTGCTTTTCCACGGCACATTCTTCAGCTCTTCTGACCAGAAACTCTAAGGGAAAACCAAGCACTCCTGCCTTGGTGGCAACCAGATTAGCAGATACCTCTGATGGGCTCAAATAAAGAGCCTTAGCAATGTTGGCGTGAGTCGGCCTTGTCATTTCTGAATTGACAGGAATCTGATCTTTGATAGGTAGTCTCAAAATCTCAACATACTCTTCTAGCAGTGGACCTAGCTGGAAATCTGGAAATGTGAAACATCGGAGTCTAGGATCATAGTACTGTAACAAGGTATGAATGGCACTCTTTTGCGAACTATCCAGACTGAACACCATGTCCAAAATATCACCATATTGCTGTTTGAAGAAATCCAAATAACCTGGGGTAATGAGGGACACCATCTGCTTGAGCAAGTCCACCTTGGTATCACAAAACTTGAAGAAAATATTGTTCTTTCTGACGTCTTCCACTCTGAAGCAAAGATATGACCAGGAACCGGGAGTAATGCAGACCCTGAGAATAAAAGAAACACAAATGATTAATGATGATATGATGCTTATGCAAGGCAAGGCATGTGATCAGTGAAGTGTCTGTGATGTGTCAATCATATAAATAGGTGTCGGTGCAAGGTCACAATATACATATATAATCATCCCTCTGATCTGGGATCCATATCTTAAAACCAGAAATCCAAATCACAAAACTGAACCAAAGGCAAAGTGGGTATGCTGAAGGTATTAGGGTTCCTGCAAACCTGTAAACCCCTCCCAATCTCACGGGTGTGCTACTCGGGTCAACATCACGGACTCTCAAAGCCGAATAACAAGAATACGTTCACCATTTCCGAGAAATGGCTCATGACCAAATCAGGGAATCGGTTTGGCATTATGTACTACTCAGGGAGGCCTCAGTTGAGTCCGGAAAAACAAGCATCCCTCACAAGTCTCCAGCTTCAAGCACTGAATCGAGAAACAATAGTACATTCATCCCGAAGGGTACAATACTACTGTCATACGAACAGTTTGCTTTGACTGAATTCCTATGAGAGAACCAGGCCATCCTATGCGAGTTCCCAATGGACCCTCGGATGCGAGTGGGTTTGCCAACAAATGTGGTCTGCCACTGTCATCACTGGAGAGGGGTGTTCCCATTAAGGTCCTTGAAGATCGGTCACCAAATTCACATAACTATCAAGGTCGTACCCTGAAGTGAGGTAATCCCCACACAGAATAGTTCCAAGACGGACGCAATCTGGGTGTGGAACACATCGCCACCCATCATGGTGAGATACCATGGGAGTACAATGTCTGTCCACGCTAATCCTATGGTGCACTCAAGCCGGGTACTTGGCTTATCTCACAGTAACTCCCATCCCGCAGAAAAAATGAAAACTAGCACAACCAGACAGTCCAGTATAATATGATGCATGGAAAATAAAATACTGAAAGTGGTAAATAAAATGCGGTAAAGTAAATCTGTAAAGTAAAACTGAAAATAAAAACAGTAAAGCTAAACTAAAGCACACAGTAACAAACAGATAAACACCCAAAGAAACAAAACCAAACAGGCGCTAGGATTGACTCTACAAGGGAAACAAGAGATTCTGGGTTCTATCCCCAGCAGAGTCGCCAGTTGTCGCTCCCGGGATTTTCATCCTAGTACAAACATGAAAGTGGCACGGAAAAGGTAGAGTCGCCAGCCAGACATTTTTATCCCGAATGAATGGGAAAGGTAATGTTGCACAAACCCGAGGAAGAAGGAAAGGACAAGGTCCTGCAAACCAAAGATCTGGGTTCGGGAGTCGGTTACGACCTGGGAAGGTATTAGCACCCCAGACCGTCTGCCGTACCCGACGGGATCCACGCTTGCTTGTTTTGCTTCAAAGGGTGAGAAATAATATGCTGCTGAAATGAAATAACTGCTAACTGGAACTGGAATGAAATGAAAAATGGAATAAGAAAAGAGAATGGAAAGAAAGAGGGAAATGTAGGGAAAATAAAGAATGTGCTCGAATGGGCCCTACCCCGCTGCTTACGTACCTCATCGAGAAAATAAGGATCAGAGTCGACGTAGTTCGCCTAACTAAGGCGGGAAATATTTGTTTAAGTTTTTACAACTGGAATTGCGTATGTCTATGCTCAGGTATTGCAGGCTCGTCTGGCACGAGTGCGTTTACCGTCTTGCAAATGAGACAAGTCGTCGCGAGTTCGCATTCAGAATGAATGAGATGAGAAGAGAAGTTCCCGCAGGAAAGCCGCTTGTTATTTGTTTTTTTTATCTTTTATAAGAGATATTTTGAATTTGTTTGTGAACTGTCTTGTACTAAGACCAATCCATCGCGGGAAGCATTTACACCTCGCCCCAAAACAGGACGCGTATAAACACTCCGCAACAAAGTCTCGTGTCGTACAAGATTGTTCGGTTTATCCTTAGATGTTTTATTATTTTCTTCATGAGATGAGAAAGAATGACTCAAATTGGAAAAGGGAAAATCTAATGGGAACTAAGACACACCCTAATTTTATTGATTTATTTACAACGGAAATCCTATGGTTTGTGGGGTTTTGTAAACCTAATGGAAAAACACCTAGAACTAATACAATGCAACTTACTTCCTAAGGAAGATAAGTTGATTCTAAAGCTAAGGGAAAACCTAAAGAAATTGAATTATTAATCAACATACAAAACATTAAAATATGTAAGCAAGAATAAAATTTAAAACAATTCAATTAAAAGTATGAACTAAAATAGTCTTATTTTTTTATTCTAAGTCTTAACTAAAATGAATCCTAAGCCTAAATTCTAAACTAAGGTCATATCTAATATTTTCAATCTAAAAAATCAGAATCTAAACTAACTTAAGTCCATATTAAATTCTAAAAATTAAATCTAAACTAAACTATTCTTTATTGAATTTTAGTTTCATGGCCTAAACTAATGGAAATTATATGTGACAAAGCCTAAGAATTAATACTCTAAAAAATATCAAAACTTCTGAAAAAATTATGAAAATTAATCTATGGGGTCCTAAGATTTCCTATAATGTTGTGTTAAAAGGAATTCTAAAAAATCCTATTTTTGCTATGCCTAAAAATTGCTTATTTTCATCTAAGAATTAACCATTAATTTCTAAGGATTACACCACTAAAACCTAAGATAAAAGGTCCTAAAAAATCCACTATAATTACCCTAAGTACTACTATGGGTCCTCTAACTACAGTAAAAAGAATGGGCAAAAAAAGTTACTGGAAGATCAAAATATAAAATCTACAAGATCATGTGTAATTGAAAGAAATCCATTAAAACTAATTACATGAAAAATCCAAATAAAATAAAAAATAAAGCAAATTCAGGAAAATAAAATTCTAATTATTTCTAATGGGAATTAAAAATCTATTTGAATTTTTTAGGATTTTTTCTATTCTTTTTACTATTTTTTATGAATTAATTTCTCAACTATATAAAACTAAAAAATAAAATCTAAAGAAAGAAATAGAAGGGGGTGGATTAGTAATATTTCTAATGTTTTTGTGAACTGGGCCCAGAAAGGGGGTGCTAATAGCAAAATCCTAGGGCCCAAAACGCATGAATTGGTGAGTGTAAAGCATGGATGCTCAATCAACTGGTTGACTACACTGAAACCATTAGATCGTGAGTCTCCCTAGAGTATTCTAATCAAGTGATTTGCAAGGCGTGGGAGTATGAGTGTTATGGTGAATGGTATACGTGGGAATGAAATATGGAGGTCCAACCGGACGGTGACACTTGTCACCGCCGGAGTGGACCCAAAAAAACAGATCCTATCCTAACACATTTTGGGCGGTGGAAATTAAACAAATTTGACGTTTTTTTTTCTTATTCAAATTATGGCAATTCAAATCTTTAAATAATAAAACAATTAAGAGTTTTTAATGATTTTATGGTGGATTAATTGACTTAATATCCATTAATCCCTTCAATCATTTTATGATTAAATCATAAATTAAACATTATTATTATAATGCTGAACAAAGGGGAAAATCAAAGGAACCCTAGGTCTTCGCCTCTCCTCTCTCACGACCCCTCCGCCGCCTACTTCCTCTTCTTCTTCAACCTCAAGAAAACCGCCACACTCCGCCGAAGAATCATCTAACAACATACCCTAAATAACTCTCCTTTCTCCGAATCCTCAACAATCTAACCCTTAACGCCACCGTGAATGAAATCTTGGAACAAAATAACTCGACGGTGAAGCTCGTAACCTTTCTACTGTTAACAACTTCCTAACCTAAGCCAAAACATGCACAGAATCTCAAACCCTCACTCAAGAGTCAAGAACAACACACAATACATGACCACGACCTCATGTATGTAAACGATTTTGAGCTCATACCTTGAATTGAAGCTTTAGCAATGGAGACGCAAGCACTTCTTCAATGTCGAGCGAAAATAAGCTCTGTCAGGTACGTTTCAAGAGCTCGTTCGTCTTGATTACTTTGTGACTTCCTCTTCTATTTTGTGATCTTGTGTCCGTTTCGGAATCGTATTCGTGAGCTAATTTGTTGTCGAATTGAAACCTCTTTAAAAATGCGCTTCGTGATAACTAATGCAGGTTCTTGTTGTGGCTTGCAGATTTGACGATTCGAACTTCTGCCCTTTATTGATGATTACAGGTTGTTGTTGGTATAGAAGAGATTGGATGACGCTTGAAGATGAAATTGATGATGCATAATTGATTCAAGATTGTGTCCTGTGAGAGTTGAAGATGACGAAGTATGCGGTAAGGATGAGGATTAACAGGTTTACGAGAGAATCGAAGTCGAAAGATTGAAGGCTCAATTGAGGAGAAACGATGGCAATGGTGAGGATCTTAGAGGTTGTTATTCAGTTAAATTCTTCTTTTTTCCTTTCTGTGCGATTTTGGTGTTGTCACTGATGAATTTGCAGTGATAACTTCTTGATTCGATTTGCAGGCCTTGAAGGTGATGAAGAAGATGAAGGAGAGATGAAGATTTGAAGTGAGGAAGATGAAGATGAATGCATAAATGAAATTGAGGAAGAGGAAGATTGTAGTGTGGGATAGAAAAATTAAATGGTTGAGGAATTGTGTAGGAGAGTGAAGGAGAAGAAGAAGATTCAGATTGAGGAAACAAATGTGTGGAAGAAGAGAAGAATGGTGAGGAAGGGTTGAAGAAGGGTTTTGAAAAGAATGGTTTTGGGAACCCCCGGATTGGAGATGAAGATCCTCTTTTATAGGAATCAAAATCCAGATTAGGAAGCTTCCAGAACAAAAAGAAGTTAAGAGTTTGTTATTTTTCAGTTATTCAATTTTGATTCTGTTTTGACAGTTAATACTAACTGAAAGTGTTAGCTTCAGTTTCTAACTTCCTTGCTGATTTTATATTTTTTTGTGATTGTAGGTCGAAACTGAGTTTGTGGAGTTGCGGAAAAACAAATCCCATTATCCTTTCTTTTTCTCTGCCCGAATTCCTATGCGAAGCTTTTGCCGATTCCCTGTTATGATAGTTTGTCAGTGCGGATAACCAAGAAGTTTTTTTTCTTGTGATGCAGGTTATCAGTTTTGTTGATTGAAGGTGATGATGATGGACCACTAGAACTTGCTGCCAGTTGCTGCTTAAGTTGTTTCGACTTCTCTTGCAACTCTCTGCTTTCAGAACACTTATCATTTAGCTGCTCCTAAAAGACACGGTTGTCTGCAGGTTTGATCTCCAACTCAAAGGCTTTTTCATTGCACTATGTCATTAATCTTGAGACTGCCTGTTGCATTTCAACTGGTGATGAATTATCCATAGATGATTCACCGGTCTCTGTTAATCTTTGCTCTAACAACCTCATCTGCTTCCTTTTTCTTTGGATTTCATGTTCTAAGTTCTCAATCTGACTTTGGATCCATCAGGGTCATTTGCAGATCGTTCTGTCAAGTGCTTCAGAATGTTGATACTGAAAACAAAATATCCAGCTAACACCACGACTTGCTCAACGAGAAAACCCCGAGGATCAGACATTGTCATCCTGCCTGCTACCAGTTTTGTATTAGGAATCAACTCCCCCGCTCGGTTTCACTCAGTAGCGGCACTGCAAGTCGAGCAAGACTCGTTATTCCAACTATTTGACGTTAGGGGGCATCCACAAGAATGAGTTTGAAAATTGCAACTGACTTTTTTGTTCTGGTTAAATTCCACTATGAACTCTCCTCTTTTTTCTCTTTTTAGAACTGACTTTTGAAGTGTAATATGTTAAGAGTCTTGAACTTAATGTTATGAGAATTTCCTGATATGAATTGCTATTTTTTTCAGGTGTGATAAATGATGACAAGTATTCGGTTCATTGGTGGTGAAGACTTGATGTAGCTTGGCGTTTCTGGATATTCGTTACGGTGATGGTATACGAAACATTGAGTCAGCTAGAGGATTTTCGGGCGAGAGTGACAAAAGTGGGACAGATTCTCGAAGTTCATTGAGAAGACTTGTTTTGTATCTGTTTCTTTGTAGCACCTGAATATCTTTTGGTGTAACAAATTTCATTTATGTAACTGTTTTTTTTTCAATTTTATAACTGAATTTATCAGTTAATACATCTCTGTAAACTTTAACCAAGAAAGGAGAAAAGCTCTTAAAACACACCTAACCACTCTGTATCACATGCCAACATGTACCGAATCTGTTTGGAGGAGCTTCTAAAAGACGTATTGAAAATGAATTAAGGAATGAATTTATGGGTTTAATTAAGACTTTGCATTGAAAATGGATTAAGGAATGAATTAATGGGTTTAATTAAGACTCAAAAGAAAGATAATAAGTGGAGGGTTTGAAGAAATGAAAACTAAAAAAATATGAAACTCAAAAAAGAATATTGACTGGAAATAAAAGGCATCAGAAATGGGTTTTATTGGACTTAAGATGACTAATTGGAAATTGGTTTAGTGATTTGGATACTAAGATGAAAACAAAAGAAATTGACCTCCTATCAATTTTGTAGAGATTTATGATGATTCTAAAGCAAAATTTCCATTGAGCTTAAATGGTGTAAAATGGACAAGAGGAAAACATGATTTTGACATGGGCTATGAAAATTGAAAGATGGTTCAAAACGGATTACGGACAAAAAATAAATGGAACCGTGAATAAAAGAAACGGAAGATGAATTGATGGAAACGTAAAAGGCAATGGAAATTGAAGAAATGGAAGTAGAATGGAATAGTCGGGAACAACTTATAACAATGAGAATGAATGAATTTGAAGTCCCGATTTTAGCCCAAATCCTATTTTGCATTCTTTCCAGAAGTCTAATCTTGCAATTGCAGTGATCTTTTGATAGTTTGACCAAAATTAGGTCAAGCTCCTATTCGGATCGAAACATGACTGAACAACCACATTTGAAATGGAATCAACGTCCAGTGAATATTCTCCACCATTTCAGTCTCTGACAGATACAAATAAGGTACGAAACCCTAATTTCCCCGAGTCCTGATCACATGCCTTATGAATCCATGAAATGCGCTAATATGATGTTAATGACTTGATGAGTAGTGCAGATGAAAGCGAAACGATGAGCCAATAGAGGGAATAAATAATGAGGGCAAATTTTGAGGTATTACAGAGATCTTCAGGAAAAGCCACCAAGGAAGAAGAAAGATGGAAGGAGGAGAAGCAGAAAGAAGCAAGTCAACTTACTTCACTTAAGAAGATAAGTTTCTTGAAGAAAGAAAGTGAGGGGGGAACATGAATGATAAAGCTCACTCTAATACACATACAAAATGCAGCAAAGATGCATGAGAGAGATGAGAAGAGATTATGAGAAGTGAAGGAAAATTCACTTCTCAAAACACTTACCACCTGAAAAGTTAGTAAAAGGAAATGAAATGAAATGGAAATGAAATGAAATGTAAAGATGCAAACCAAAACCAGAAGCATATCCATGATGCAAATGATGCTAAGAGATGATATGAAATCATGCCAAGAGATGCAAATGATTATACAAGTAATGAGGATGCAAATGAAGCATGAAAGGAACATGGAAGTTCATGAATGCACATGAAAAGAAATGAAGGCAAAACATGGCAAATGGATGATGCAATGAACAAACATGATTCTAATGTATCCTAGGATGTCTTAAAAGTCATGTGAATGCATAAAATGTCATGGCAAGTTCATGAATGCAAGCATATACAAGATGAATGCAAATGAAGATGAGAAATTAGGGTATGTGAACATGTGATATGAAAAAGTCAAAATCAGAAGCAAATGACAAGATACAAAATTGAAAATGGACTTAAAGGAAGCCTAAACCTATACTAAGTTACCATCCAAAGGGGGAGGTCAGAAGCTTAACCTAGAAGGAATTATGAATTTCCTAAGTTTCTAGGGTTTTTTGGGTGATCTTCAATGCAAAATGCCAAACAAATTGAAAATGAAAGATAAAAATGAAACAAAAATGTTTTTAGAAACTAGAAGTCATGCATAGAACAATGCAAAAAGAGTCATTCACAAACTCAACTTGGTTTAAAAGTTATGAATTTTTGAAGCTAGGGTTAAAAATGAACAAATTTAAGAACCCTAATTCATTGAAAAATGTCAAAGTGTGATCAAACCCAAAATCAAATTTGTGTGGTGAGTTTGTAAATGCTTCTAAATGTTCAAAGATGTTCTCTGATTTTTTTTGGTTATTTTTAAATGCTTAAATGTATTTTTAATTAATTAAAATCAATTAACTCATTAAAAATAACATTTAAATGATTTAAAAATATTTTTTAATGCAAAAAATAAAAATAAAAATATTTTTTGTTTCTGAAAATTAATAAAATGTTTGATAAAAAATTTCAGAATTTTTTGATCATTTTTACTATTTTTAAAAATTCGTGCAAAATAAAATAAGAAAAATGAATTAAAAATATGAATTAATGAAAGTATGTAGGATGGATGGTTTGGATTGGTTCTGGGTTTGGAGGGATTGACTGGCGCGCATCTGGACGGCCCATATTCAAACCTAACTAAACTTAATTAATTAATTTAATAATCCTGATTAAATCCTAATGACACAATCTCCACCCTCCAATCACGCGCGGGAGAACTAATCCAAAGGTCCAAATTTAAACATGAAACCCTAACCCTAATTAACATTAATTACTTTCAGGTGGCCGAAAATGACCTCCGGTCATCTTCTCCGGCCACACCTCCCCTGAAAAATTTTCAAATCACTCCTTAGGCCATTTATGGAGCTCTAAAGCTCCAGATTCATTCCTTTCACTCCCCTAAGCTCAAATCCACCCTCAAACACAATTTATTTTCACTCAATCATAATATTCGAAGCCAAGAACAAAAATGGTGAAACTTTCAGAAGTTCATAAAATCCTCAAATCACAACCATTTTTAAAAAATAAAAGGTTCAGCATGATCAACACAACAAGAGGAACAATTCTATAACTTAAAAAGAGATTTCTGGAAAAAAGTTTGAGATGGCTACCTGAGATGGAGCTTTCAACCCTTGAGCTTTATGGCTGTTTTCTTGGTGCAAGATGACTCCTATGACCCCTCTGATGAAGCTTTGATGCTTGGAGGGAGTTATTTATGGCTGGTTTGTGAGTTTGTGTTCAACTGGTCAGAAAATCGTGTTTTTTTTGTGATGTGTTCTTGTCTGTTTTGAAGGGTGGTTTGTGATCAGTTATTGATTTGAAGATGAATGGTGGTGTTTGTTTGAAGAATGGATGGCTGAGTTATGAAATTCGAAGGTTTCTGCAAGAGGGGAGAGTTTTTGTGAACTTGTGTAATCTGAGGATTTAGGCTTGGTTCTGATTGTGTTTGGCTTGCTTTAGGTTAGTATAAACAAATGCAATTAGTTCAGAGAGTGGTTGTGGCATAGTGTGATTGGTATGGGTGAAAATGCAAAAAGTCAAGATTATGTGTACTTTGAGGTATGGGCTGGTTCAGTCATGGTACAATGGGGTGTATGGTGCAGCAAGGATCAAGGATGGCCATGTAAATCACTTTGAGGCAATTCAGCATGTTTGTGAAAGGTTATGGGAGGTTTTGCAAATTTGACAAAGTTTGGCCCCTTTTGGATTTCTATATGGGCAAGGCATGGAATTTTGAAATTCTTTGGGCAATTCTAAGTTTTAGGCATTGCATAATGTTTGTATGATGATTAGAAGTCAATTTGAAGTCACAAAATGGCTTGGCAAGAGAGTTTTGCAAAAATCCCTCTTTAGCATGAAACATGAAATTATGTGATTTTTGCCAACTTTGAAAAGCCATAACTTGAGTTCCAAAATGAATTAGATCTTGTTCTTGTACTTTTTGAAAAGGGAATGATCCAATCTACAACTTTCATGACCAACAATTTTGCATTTGAAGCATTTTGGTTGAGAAAGAGGAGGTTGAAAAACTTTCCCAAAATGGAAAGTTTACATTACAAGTCATTTCCATTTTTGGCAACTTTTGGTTTTGCTCACTTTTCTTCAAATTTGTGAACTTATAAGCACTTCAATGATCAAATAAAGACCATATAACTTCAATTTGATGAAAAATCCACTTTGGTTCCATGTTGGGGGGCCTCAGATGCCCTAATTTGGCTCTGACTTGCTCAAGAAGCTACCCAGTGATCAGATGACTTCCACAATGAATTTCTTCATAAAACTTGGTATGTATGATCCTTATAACATATTGAGACCCAAAGAAACAAGAATGACCAAAAAATTTGGAGTTATGGCCTCTGAAACCAAAACCCTAATTTCAGGTCATCTGTGTAGTTAAACCTTGCTCTGCTTCCATGTCTTGCCAGTTCTTGTGATTCTTTGGCTTCCTTGAACTTTGGGGAGCATATTATGATCATTGAACATACATGAACCCTCTTGAGATGATTTAAGACCTTTGGGGTGGCTCAGATGGATCCTGGATTGCTCAGATCACAAACCCTAGATGCAGATGAACTTGAACCAATGCAGTGAAGCAAAAATGCAATATGATATGCTATGATTGAACTAATGCAAACATGAAAGATCACAAGACATGGTGTGAACTTAGTGAGGGTAAATTTGGGGTGTTTACAAGGTGGAGCTTCCCAAACTGCATTAATTTCCTCCTTTATTTCTCCCTCTTGGGAATTGACAATTGATTCACTCTCACTTGCCTGGACGTCTGAGGTGTCTTGTACTTTTCTACTCTTGAGTAGGCTCTCAATGCGTTTACCCATTGATACCAATTGTGAAAATCCAGGAAATGAACTGCCTATCATCCTTTCGATGTACGGGCTTTGTAAAGTATCCATGAACAAGCCAACCAATTCTTTCTATAAGATTGGTGGTTGAACACGAGCAGCTAACTCTCTCCATCTCTGAGCATACTTTCTGAGTGATTCATCACTTTCTTGAGATAACCCTTGCAACTGCGTGCGATCTGGAGCCTTGTCGAGATTATAGCCATACTGCTTCACAAAAGCACTGGACAAGTCCAACCATGACTGGATGTGGCTACTCCTTATCTGCGTGTACCAATCCAATGGTACTCCACTTAAATTGTCTTGAAAATAGTGAATCATTAGTTTATCATTCTTAGTATGAGTAGTCATCTTTATGCAGAACATCACCAAATGATTCTTCAGACAACTATCTCTTTCATACCACTCAAATTTTTGCATTTTGAACTTTGGAGGAATTACCAAGTCAGGCACTAAGCATAAATCAGAAGCATTCAAACCAAAATCATTATGTCCTTTTAAGGCTTCAAACCTTTCTTCCGACACACGACATCTTTCAGCAATCTCAAGATCTTGAGGTCGTTCCGTATTCACCACCATGCTTGACCCTTTGGAATTAGGTACGGCGAATGAAAAACTATTATACTCCATGGCATTAACTGATGAAGAATTCTCATCTTGAACAATGTGACGCTGTTGTGCAACAGAATTCTCAAATGTCGTTCGTTGAATGTTGTCTTCTCTTTTTGCCAAGGCTATCATGGCCTCCACAAGTTGGTCCAACTAGTTCTTCATTGAGTCCACATCTCCTCTTAACACAACATGACTTTGGTCCAACGGATCCATGGTGCTCAAAGCAACTTCAAGTTTGATACAAGTGTCGAGAAATCAACTGCGGGTTATGGACAAAGGATGGATGAGTTTTTTTTTTTTTTGGAATGAAATGCAATTCATATGGTATGCAAATGAAATGCAAGATCCATGATTATAGGACCAGAGTTTTGGGATTTCATGAAGTCCGAGGTACGGATGGAGGATACTTGATTACTCTTCTCACAAGGATCTCACCGGGTAGGCTCTAAAGTTTGAGTACCCCAAAGTTAACAATTCATATGGATGTTCATCACACATGCCATCAACATGACGGTTGATTGACTCCACCATATCAATCTCTTTTGGGTGAGATCTTCGTATCGAGCCACGCGAGAGGGAAGTCTCTCGGTGCCCCATACTACACGATCACCGACACGGGGTTTAAAACAAAGTCTCAGAGGTATGGACCTTCCTCAACTGTTTGATGCACGTGTCAATTTTTTTATATATTTTTGACAGTCAATCAACTCCATTGAGGAAATATATTCCGGGTGAGGTCTTCGTATTGAGACATGCAAGGGCGAACCCCGATGCCCCATACTATGCGACCGTCACCCTTTGTTTTAAGCCACAGTGTTTAAGGTTCTAAAGGTCCTCAAAGTCGATGACCCTAATGAAAACAACTGAGCACACACACCAAGAGCTTGACGGTTATCAGTATTCTCATTAGAATCTAATCCAAGTGAGGTTTTCGTATCGTCAACCCACGAGAGCGGTTCCCTCGGGAGCCTATACTACATAACCTCTCCTAACTTATTTTTATACTCATAGACCCGGGTATAGAGCCTTTCCCTCAATTTTCTTTTTATAATCAAATTATCGTTCCAATACCAATGAGCCACAATATGGATATAATATGGAAAGCAAAAAAGAAAGTGATAAAGAAAATGATAAACAAGTAACACATAGGCAAACATCCAAAAAAGCATGGAAACCTAGACTAGGCTTGACTTGCATAGGGGTGAACTTTTCCCCAGCAGAGTCGCCAACTGTCGTACCTCAAAAAATATGATCTTCGCGAACGCGATCGCGGTTGGGTTGACATGAGAGTCGCCACCTAATTTTGTTTATTCCCAAAGAGGGAAAGGGTAAATATAGATAAAACCACCAATAAGGTACAATACAAGGTTGTCGCAAACCATTGCCTGGGTTCGGAAGTCGGTTATGTAGGGGGGAGGTATTAGCACCCCTTACATCTATCGTACTCGATGGGAACCATCTAAGTTGTCACATGCGAAGGGATGTCTATGATTATGAGTTACTTGCTAAACTAAGGGGTTTATTGATCCTAGGGGCTCGACAAGGATTGAGATCCTCGTGCCTATGTATTCCCTCGTGCAATGGGAAAGTCAGAGCTTCATAGTTAGACCTGCTTCAGGTGATTGATGTTGTGTTTATTATCTTTCTTCCATGAAAGGATTTAAGAGTCGAATTACACTAAAGACTATGGGTAGAGGTGATTATTCTGAACCAACAAGATGAGCATCTTGCGACGAAATAATCGGAGCGAATAACAAGCTGCTCATTACCCTCGTTTCTACCACTTAAGGCTCGTGGCGTACTATTCTTCTCATATTATTAATGTGATTTATTACCTAAGACCACTCTGTGAACACCCCAAATTTTCCCTCAATAATTTCACACCATGGCTTGTGATCTTTCATATTTGCATTAGTTCAAGCATATCATATCATATTGCATTTTTGTTTCACTGCATTAGTTCAAGTTCATCTGCATCTAGGGTTTGTGATCTGAGCAATCCAAAAATTCATCTGAGCCACTCCAAAGGTCTTAAATCATTCCAAGAGGGTTCATGTGTGTTCTATCATTATTTTATATCCCTCAAAGATCAAGGAAGCCAAGAAATCACAAGAACTTGGAAAGCATGGAAGCAGAGTTAGGGTTTCACTGCACAAATGACCTGAAATTAGGATTTTGGTTTCAGAGGCCATAGCTTCAATTGTTTTGGTCATTTTTGTTTCTAATGGTCTCAATGTGTTATAAGGATCATGTATACCAAGTTTGATTAAGGAATTCATTGTGGAAGTCATATGTTCAATGGGTAACTTCCTGAGCAAGTCAGAGCAAAAGGTAGGGCATCTGAGGCCCCCACCAATGGAACCAAAGTGGATTTTTCAACAAATTGAATTTATATGATCTTTATTTAATCATTGAAGTGCTTGGAATTTCACAAAATTGAAGAAAAGTGAGCTAAACTAAAAGTTGCCAAAAATGGAAATGATTTGTAATGTAAACTTTCCATTTTGGGAAAGTTTTTCAACCTCTTCTTTCCCAACCAAAAATGCTTCAAATGAAAAATTTTTGGTCATGAAAGTTGTAGATTGGATCATTCCCTTTTCAAAAAGTACAAGAACAAGTTCTAATTCATTATGGAACTCAAGTTATGATCTTTCAAAGTTGGCAAAAATCCTATAATTTTCAAGAATACACCAAAGAGGGATTTTTGCAAAACCACTTGCCAAGCCATTTTGTGACTTCTAATACACTTCTATGCATCATACCAACATAGTGCATTGCCTAAAAGTCATAATTGGCCCAAGAATCTCAAGTTTTTATGCCTTGCACATCAAGAAATCACAAAAGGGGGAAAATGAACCAAACTTGCAAAAACTCATACAACCATACCTCCACTTGCTGCAGCACCTCAATTTAAATTCTATGGCTCTCCTTAATCAAAGCTGAGGCCATACATGCCTTTGTACAACCTCTGAACCAGCCCATGCCTCAAGTACAAGTTTCATTGACTTTATGCAAAATGACCCATACCAATCACCATAGGCCACAACCACTTCTCTGACCTATCACAACTTATTATGTGGATCAAACACAAGCCATAACACACAACAAGCAAGCCTGAAAGCTCATAATCCTCAAGCTCTCAAAAATTCCCTCATTTGCAAAAGCCTTTGAAACACACAGCACACTCACTCAAACTCTAAACTTCTTTCACCAAACAACTCAGCATCACAAGAGGATCATTTCCCACCCTTCATTGCAACCAAAATCCCCCCATAGCCAAAACACGATTCTGGTGCAGCAAGAGTGTAAGCTCTCAAACCAGCCATTAAAAACTTCCTCCAAGCATCAATGCATCACCAGGAGGATCATTGGAGTTGTTCTTAACCAAAGAGGAGGCCAAACAGCTCAGTTTGAGAAAGCTCCACTTCAGGTAACCTCAAGAACAAATTTTCCAGAAATGAAATTTTAAGTTCTTAGATTGTTCCTTATGCCTTGCTAATGATCCTGATGTATTTAGTTTTGAAAATGATCAAGTATTGAGCATGTATTGAACCTCTGAAATTTCTGTCTTATTTTCCGTTTGCTTTCGATTCTTGATTTTGAGTAAAAATAAATGGATTTTGTTGGCTGAATCTTGTTTAGGGTTGTTAGTTGAGTGTTTCTGGAGAGTTAGGGGGTCTGTGGTGGCCTAGGGTGAAAGTTAGGGTGGAGATCTGGCCGGAGAAGATGACCGGAGGTCTTCTCCGGCCACCTGAAAGTCATTAAGAGGTTAATTAGGGTTAGGGCAGAGTTTGAATGTGAGCCCTTGGATCTTGCGTACCCGCGTGTTTGAGTGGCTGAGATGAAGTCATTAAACCATAATTCACTTAATTAATTTAATTAATTAAAATTAACTCAGATTGAACCACATTCCTTGGATAGCGCGCGTAGTCAACCAAAATCTTCCCAGTTTGAATCCTGACCTTCAGATTAGATTACTTTCCTTTAATTCAGTTTTTATTTCATTTTTTATCATTTATTTTGCATCATTTATTTAAAATACCTAGAAATTTCCAAAAATATTTTCCTTTTGTATTTTAAATTCAAATATTTTTCTCAACCAGAAAACATTTTTATTTTTATTTTTTGCATTAAAATACCATTTTAAAAATATTTAAATATTTATTTTAATTAATTAATGGAAATTAATTAATTAACATACCATTTAGGTTTCTGAAAATTCCAAAAAAATTCACATTGCATCTTAGGACATTTAGAAACATTGTCAAACCATCCATACAAATTTCTTTTTGGTTTTGAATCAATATTGACATTTTTCTTTGAATTTAGGGTTCATAAAATTTCATTTTTGAACCCTAACTTCAAGAATTCTTTTCTGCCTAACCATGAATGGTAAGACATTGTTTCGTTTTGCATTGATCTTCATATAGCATGTAGTGTCTAGCATATTTTTTTCACAAATTGATCTTGCATTTTTGATTTGATTTGCATTTTTCCTCTTAAGGTACCTTAAAACCCTAGATAACTTAGAAAAATCACAACTTTCTTTAGGTTAAGAGTTAGAACTTCTCCTTTGGGGTGTGATATCTTATGGGGTTAGGGTTCCTTTGAGTTCATTTGCAATTTTTATCTTATGTTTTGCTTCTGTTTTTGACTTTTGCATCTCATGTTGCATTAAAACCCTAATTTCTCATGTACATTTGCATACATCTTGCATATGCATCCATTCATGAACTTGCCATGACATTTCTTGCATTCACATAACTTCTAAGGCATCATAGGACACATTAGAACCATTCTTGATCATTTCTTCACTCATTTGCCATGATGTGCATTCATTTTATTCCATGAACTTTCATGTGTTTTCATACTTCCAAACATGCTCCTTTGCATTCTCATCACTTGTATGATCATTCATAACATTTGACATGCCTTTGCATCATCTCATAGCATCATTTTCATCATGTTTATGCTTCTGGTTTTAGTTTGCATCTTTGCATACATTCCATTTTCATTTCATTCCTTTTCTTATGCTAACCATTTCAGGTGGTAAGTACTTTGAGAAGTGAATTTGCCTCCACTTCTCATTTCTCTTATCATCTCTCTTATGCATCATTGCTGAATTTTCTTTTGCTTTAGAGCGAGCTTGCTCATTCATGTTCATTCACTTTCTTTCCTCAAGTAACTTATCTTCTTCAATGAAGTAAGTTAACTTGTTTCTTCTGCTTCTCCTTCCTTTCATCTTCTTCTTCCATTGGTGGCTTATCTGGAGATATCTTGCAAGCCTCATAAACCATAGGAACACCCAAGCATGACAATAATTAGGGTTTTGATTAGTCCCCATTTAGTTTTTGCCTTTGTGTCTTCTTTGTATCTCTCTTCTAATCTCATAATCAGAGACTAAACCTTTAAGGTTTTAAGACTTTGTGATTAGGGTTATGCCTGCATCCTTCTCTTAGGATGGAGTGTATAACTTTAATCCTAAGTGTTAAACCCTTAATTTGTTTAAACCTCTTAATCAATCCATCTTAATAATCACTAAGACAATAGGTTGTAACTTAGGCCTTGCATTAGGGTTCTAATTCTACCTTTATTGGTTAAGAAGGACTAACCCTAGTGTTAATGGACAAGTCCCCCTCAAGTTGTCTTACAAATCATAAAACCCATTTCTTAATCTTACCATTAATTAAAATCCACTTTAATAAAGGTTTGTTTTGTCATGAGGTTAATCCCTAATCATGGATTAAGTTGAGGTATCTTCCTCAGCTTAAGTGTGCTCATCTATTATCCTTCTATTAGGATTGTGTAATGAGTCCATTAAATCCTTGATTATGGCTTAAACTCATTACTTGACACTAAAAAAAACACCAAAAACATCTAAATAATCACAAGTAGGTTAATGATCTTAATCCTACATCATGGTAATTAAGTTTGAGATGTTTATCTCCTACTTAAGGTATTCTCATTATCCCTAATCAGAGGGAGGATATGATGAGTTTATTAACCATTGGTTTAGGCTTAAGCTCATCAACTTATGACAAACACAAAAAGCAATAAAAGATTGAAAACACACAAAAAAAAATAATCATCTCCTTCGGGATTCTTTTCTCATCATCTTCACTCACAAACGAGAACTTGCTTCTTCCGTCTAATGCAAGACAGTTAGCACTCGAGCCAGACGAGTCATACACTTGAGCATAGGCATGTAAGCAGTTCACAGTCATTTTATCTTTCAGTCTCTTTGAGTCAAACTACGGTGTTCTGACTTCCTCATTGCACGAGAGGATACATAGGCATAACTTAACAGTTATCGAACAAAAGTCTTTGTGTCTCCCCCCTCTTTCAGCATTCTTTTCAAAGCCTCAGTTTCTGAGCAATTCACTTCACTTTCTTGCACTGAGACCTGTACATTCTTTTCCAGCTTTTGCACACATATAGCACAGACACTACCCCTTTAAACACAAACTTTCAAGCGTGGATCTCGTCGAGTACGACGGACAATCTGGGTGCTAACACCTTCCCAGGTTGTAACCAACCCCCTTTCTCAGTTTCTCTGGTTCGCAACCGTCTTATCCATATCTTTCTAGGTTTATGCAGCATTACCTTTCCTTCGGGATAAAAATGCCTAGCTGGAGACTCTTTTCACTTCATTTCATTTTCTTCTCTTTCATCGACCGTTCGCGTCTGTACCCTATCTGACCTGGTGTCTTTTAGCGGGAGCGACAGCTTGGCGACTCTGCTGGGGATACTTATATTACAACCAGGGCTTCTGGTTCTTTTTGTGGGTTCCTCCTAGCGCTTGTTTGATTGTGTGTTTACAGGGGTGTTATGTGCTACTTGTGCTTATTTATTTGCTTTATTTATTGCTTTATGTACAACTTTATTTATTGCTTTCATTTACAGTTTTATGCATTTTCATACTGTCATTATCATTATGCTAGATCTCTTGTCTGTCTTGGTGTGTGGGGTTTCATTGAGTGATTAAGGTCCTATACCTGGGACCTGAGTGACACATAGGCTAGAGTGGCTTCATATTCTTTCCCATCCCATTTCGGTCTGGTGCGGGAATATGAAACACGGTTCAGACATGGGTTTCTTCTTGAGAACTATGTGCTACAGATTTCCTGTAGTACTAAGGCTATCTGGGAAGCCTGCTAAGTATGGATGACCTTTTTATGACCTTCAGCATCTGAGGTGAATTAGAGGAGGATCTTTTAAGGTTATTGTAAACATTTTACCTCCGGGTTAGAAGTGTTTACACTTCTCATAACCGATCCAAGTCTGAGGATCCTTGTTCTAGAACATTACATGTGAGGGGGTTGGGATGTTTGCAGGTTTGCAGGAACCCTTGGCCACATCATACCCTGTTACTGGTTTTGTTTTAAGAATGCATCATTTTGGATAGTTCTTGTGATTACCTTGGACTTGTGACTCTTTATTTGAGTCCCCCACCCAGTTACTGGATTTTTAAGCCTCCATCCGGACTTATGAACATACATGGACCTTTACCAAGGCAGATAAACAAATCCATCTCTTGGTCACAAACCCTTTGCATATAATTTGCATACATAATTTTTGCATCATTTAACATTTGCTTATTTGTCTTACAGGGTATCCATCTTTTTCTTTGGTTTGGTTTTGACCCCTTCTACTGCTCAGACTGCTTCAGCTATCTTCTCCAGCACCTTCATCAATTTGTCAGAGACCCATCTCCAGCATCTCATTCAGTGACTTTCATCAGCATTTGCTCTCACCTTCTTCACCAGCACCCATTATCAGCATGGACACTTCAAGAAAGAGCAACATCACTTACCACTTCTTTGAGCCCACCCTGACTGGCATCAGGCAGATCCAGACCCTCATCACTCCTGACCATATCCCACTATTTAGAGAGCATTATAGAGGCATACTGGATATGGTCATGGACTTAGATGCATCTCAGAGGAGCATGATCCATACTTTCTTGCAGTTTTATGATCCTCCACTCAGATGCTTCACTTTCCCTGATTTCCAGTTGGGACCTTTGCTAGAAGAGTTTTCCTTGTTGTTAGGAGTTCCTATCAGGAGAGGGATTCCTTTTAACCCTGAGATGGCTGATCCCAGAAATGAAGACATAGCTAGGGCATTGCATTTGGAGCCTTCCCTCATTGAGCAGAACATGACAACCAAGGCTGGGGTTCCAGGCCTTCACCTAGACTTCTTGATCTCCCAGGCTACCCTGAATGGTGCAGTAGGGGAATGGAAGGTTGTCTATGCACTTTTAGCCCTCAGTATATATGGGGTTATCTTATTTGCAGATGAGCCCAAGTTTGTGAGCAAGAATGCCATTCACCTGTTCTTATTGAGGAACCCAGTTCCTACATTGCTAAGAGACTTCTACTACTCAGTACACCAGAGGAATGAAAAGCAAAGAGGAAGACTGGTCAGATGTTGTGCTCCCCTGTACTACTCTTGGCTGCTAAGACACTTGCTAAAGTCAGACACCTTCTTGAACCCTCACCAGCAGAAGAATTGGGCTAAGAGGTTCATTGCCTTGACATCAGATGACATCAGATGGTGCACTTAGAGCACCAAGGGCAAGGACATCATTACTAGTTGTGGGCAGTATCCTAATGTGCCTTTGATAGGAGTGAAAGGTTGCATCAATTAAAACCCTTTACTGTTTAAGAGACAATTGGGATATGCTTTGGTTCATCCTCCCAGAGGACAAGATTTGGCTGAAACTCTTTACTGTGAAATCCAACCTAACTCTGCTGTTGTCAGACAAGCTGCCTGGGCTTGGGATAACATTCATACCAAGGGGACAACCATCCTTGGAAAGTGCAACAACATTGCTTCAGCACAGTATTCTGATTGGTCTCGTACCAGGGCTCAGATCACCCGGATGCCTTTCACCTTGGAAGATACACCTGGACCTTCTACAGTGCAACCTGCAGCTACTGTCAGTTTGGAAGAGTTTGAAAAGCTGAAAGGGAGGAATAATTAGCTATCTGAAGCCTTGAAGAAGACTCTTTGGGAGAGAAATAATAGTCTCCTAGACAATGAGAGATTGGAAAGGCTCAGGATTGAGTACTTGGCCAAAATTGAGAAGACAGATGACTATATCAGGAAGGCAAGAGCAGGGGAGTTAGTACTGAAGAATGCTTGCAAAGAGGCAAAGACACAGAAGGCTAGGGCAGAGCACTATTTGGAGGAGAGCCAGGCTAGGTGGATCAGGATCACTGAAGCCTGTGCACAAGAAGACCAAAGGACTCAGGCTAAGATAGAGCAGTTGGAGGCTAATGAAAAGAAGCATCAGGAGGCTTTGTTGGCAGCTCAGAGGGAGATATCTGAATTAAAACTCCGGGCGGGGTTGAAGTGGTCAAAGGATCAGGATAACCATAAGAGTTTAACCAGCGCCATTGCTACCAGGAATCTCCTCATCAGGACTATTACAGAGCATCCCGTAGGTCCAGTGACTGAGGCCCTCCTGAAGGAAGTCAGGGAGGATGACTTTGGATTGGATGTGTGATCTCTTTTGCTTGTACTTTTCTTTTGTTGTTGTATTTTGACCCACCATGGGCATGTATTGTAATCAGACTATGTATTTTCATCATTTTGTAATATATCAGTTTGTATTATTGGTGGGCTTAATCTCTCTTCATCATCAGCATTTCCTCGAGGTTTGGAAAGGTCAAAACCAAAGAACCAAACCAGATACCCTTGGAAGAAAAATAAGCATATTGCATTGCATACTAACATTTTCTTTTTTTTGTAGGTTTTTTATATTGTTGTTTCTCACTTTGTTGTGGTTTCAGGAAACATTGCTCGCAGAAGAGTGTTCCCTGTCAACAGAATACACTGGTACCCGACCAGAAACAACCTTCCGGGACTCCAGATGGATCAAGTTCAGCAAGACTTGAATGAAGTAAGGACCAAAATGGCTAATGAGAGGGTTGAGATGAGGAATCAGATGACCCAATTCATGACTGTAATGACTGGCTTAGCTCAGAGCTAGGAAAGACTAAGGGAGCTGGTTGAAAGGTAAACTCCTGAAGAAAACCATCCAGGTACAGGAGGTACCAGTAACAATGATCACGTGCAACCTCGCACTGACCCACCAGAGTTTGGGCCTCATCTAAACCCAGAAGTCAATGCCATAAGGAATACTCAAGGTAACACTGATGGAGGTAGGATCTTGCAAGAAGATCCTCAAGAAGAGCAGTTTACAGTTATTGGAGCTGGGGATGAAGTTTACGACCGTAGGCTGGATGAAATTGCAGAGAAGCTGAGGTCTCTTGAATCCCAGAATTCCTTAGGGTTTGATGTAATGGACATGGGACTTGTGGAAGGGGTGAGAATTCCTCACAAGTTCAAACCCTCGTGTTTTGAAAGGTATAATGGCACATCCTGTCCACGCACCCACCTTCAGTCATTCTTGGGAAGATTAAAAGCATACACCATGGACGAAAAGTTGTGGATGTTTTACTTCGAGGATATTCTAACAGGGGCATCCCGAGAATGGTACTCCCACCTGACTAGAGCCACAGTGAGAAATTGGAAAGACTCTGCTGAAGCTTTTATCCGTCAGTATCAGTATAACTTGGACATGGCTCCAAACAGGACCCTTCTAATGGGAATGTCTCAATCTTCCCGTGAAAGCTTCAGGGAATATGCCCAAAGGTGGAGGCAACTTGCTGCTGCAGTTCAACCCCCTATGTCTGAAAGAGAAATGGCTGACATGTTCATGAATACTCTTCAAGGAACCTACATTGACAGATTGGATTCATTCTCTTCCACTAGCTTTGCTGATGTGGTGATAGCTGGGGAAATAATAGAGAGCCTATTGAAGATGGTAAAGATCTCCGATAACGGTGCCAGTTCCAGCAGTACAAGAAAACCATTTGCTGGGCCCCGTGGATCTGGTGAGACAAATTTTGTGCACATGGGAAGAGGGAGACCCCAATACTTTCCCAGGACAGTTGCTGCTGTTACCATCCCTGCTCCACCTCCTCAGTATACTCAACAACCACAACACTTTCCGCAACAACAACAATTTCCGCAACAGAGATCATACAACAATAACAACAACAATCAACAATAATGCCCATTTCAACAACGGCCATCTCAGGTCAACCGGGTAATTGACCCCATTCCCATGCCATATGCTACACTATTGCCACAACTCCTAAAGCTCAATATTGTTGAGTTGAGGACATTGGCTCCACCTGATCCTTAAAACCTTCCTAGGAACTATGATGTCAATTCTAGGTGTGCTTTTCACTCTAACGCACCTGGTCACTCTACGGAAAAAATGCAGAGCTCTGCATATGAAGGTTCAGGATCTGGTAGATTCAAAAGCCCTGAACTTTGCACCTCCTCCAAATGTGATGAAGAATCCTATGCCAAGCCACAGTGGGCCAATGATTAATGCTTTAGAGGATGGATCACCCTTGATTTTAATATAAGACATTGCATGTATTCAAACACCTCTGGCAGAGGTTAAAGCCCAGCTTTTAAAATGCCAAGTGTTCCGAGGATGTGAGGCCTGTTGTGAATCACGCAAACTTTCTGAGAATGGGTGTGCCAACTTAAGGAAAGGCATCACAGACTTGATTAAAGAATGCATTTTGCAAATTACAACCACCGCTTCTACAACACCAGCAACCGTTTTATCAACAACAAGAGAATCTTTTACAAATGCAACAACCATCTTTCCAAGTGTCTCGTCTACAACTGCAACAACCATTGTTCCAACCGATTCAACTACAACTTCAGCAATCATTCCATCTATCACTCCAACACGCAGCAATTCATTTGCACCGGCTACTACAACTTCAACAAACAACAATGATGTTTCCATTGTCACAATTTACTATGACCCGACAACGGTCCCGAATTCCAGCAACTTTCGGCAAAATCGACAACAGTCTCAACAAAGCTTCAATTCACCTTCACCAACATCCACCAGAGGTCCCGTGACAATTTTCTATGATCCACAGACCATTGTAGTCCCAACAACAGTTGCAGTAAGCCCAGTCACTATCACGGTGCCCAGGCCGATCCCATATGACAAAGACAACGCTATACCGTGGCATTATGGTGCTGATCTATACTGCAATGGAGAGAAATTCCTTCTTGATTCTCCAGTTCTCTTTCCCCAAGTGGATAATGTTGGGGGAGGCGGAGGCTTCACCCGAAGCGGACGTCTCTTCGCTTCACAAGTCCCTAGAACCAACACTAAATCAGAGGTTGTTGCCAGAGCCAAGGGGAAGAGTGTGATACCAGAAGAATCTCCACCCAAGGAAACTCATAAATCATCCTTCGATCAAGATGTAGATGAGTTTATGAGAATCATTAAAATAAGTGACTATAAAGTTGTGGACCAGCTCCACCAGAATCCTTCAAAGATCTCGATCTTATCTCTGCTGTTGTGTTCCGAAGCCCATCGGGATGCACTACTCAAAGTTCTGCACGCTGCTGTAACACCCCAAATTTTCCTTCTTATTTTTAAGCATCTTCATCATATCATATTCATCATAAGCATATCATGACCTTGGCATCTTGGAATGGAAAAATGAAGCATAACATTCTCATGATCTAGCATTAGGCATATGATCAATTGTTGGTGGATTTAAGGCATTGCAAGCAATAACAAGAGGCCAAGTGGACTTTTCCAGGTCCCATGAGGAGTCTACATGACATTCACAAGCCCAAGATCATTTACAAAAAGTTACTAAATTTGGAAATTTAGAAGTTTCCATTTTTGGAAATTATTTGGCCCTAAACTTCAGGCTATTATTTCATGTGCGAAAAAGCTCCGAATGATTTTCCGGTGAACACGAAAGTTGTAGAGCACGATTTTCCCTTTCCGAAAAGTTGTAGAACACTTTCATAGCATTTTTAGAACTCAAGTTATGATTTTTTGAAGTTTGGAGGATTTTAGGGTTTTTTATGGTGGACATGTGTCAATTTGTGATTGGCTCATTATCAAATGAAGTTATGTGGCGTGGCATGTTGTTTTTGTTCACAAACTTTTTAATGGGTCCATGTTATTATTTTATGTGACCAAATATGAAAATGATACAAAGGCATGACATGTGGTGATGGTGTACGAAAAAGTAGTGAGAAAAATCAGCAAGTAGGTCCAGCCAACCCTTGCTTGCCACACGTCCCTTGTGAGCCTCCCATATTGGCCTTGAAGTCACGTTTTGCTTACTCATACACACGCGGATAATACCAAGAGGGGAAGCAAAATCTCACGTGAAACAACAGTGTACATGCACTCCATACACCATACCAGGTCACCACCAATCACAACCCTCACTTCATTTTCGTTTCCTCTTATCATCGAATAGTGATTCAACAACTCGTGCGGGACACCATAATATCATACTCTCATGTATGTGATCCGTTTCAAAAACACAAATTGAAAAAAGAGAGCAAAAGGAGCCTCACGCATGCTCTGTGTTTATGAAGAGGAAATAACTAATTTAGCTCACCACACCACAAAATTCACCCTGCACCCTTGTGATATAAGAAGGACAATCACGATTCTTACAGCATTTTTTTGGATCACACTCTTCAACCTCTCTCTCCTCTCTCATTGTGCTCTCAAGCTGTGAAAGCAAATTCCAGATCTGGATTGTGACTTTCGCATCTCATTCTTCATCCTCAAGACCTCTGAATCCTCACACTCACTCTCATATCACCTGCATAATCAATTCTTGGAGCTTCGAGCAAAGTAAAGATTCAATCACTCTCTCTGATCTTGCATCAGCTTCATCTGTAAGCCTTTATTTGGCCTGAACAAGATCCAAGGAAGCTTGAAGAGAGCAAGGAGATCTCTGGATTTCTCAGCATCTGCAAGAAGCTTCAAGCACATGTTTGAGTCTCTCAATTGATTGCTTCAGTTTGAATGCATTATGGCTTGTTTTGTGTTGTTATGGATTAATATGTATGATATGAAGTGTTTAGAAGCTCTGTATGGCTTTAAATCATGTATTTATGTTTTGATGGTTGATCTGGTTGCATTCGGTTTGCTGCATATATTAGCTGTTTGTGAAAACTATTGGCATATTCGTGATTCTTGTGTTTCAGACTTCATTTTTGGTTTTTACATGTTTGATTTTCATTAAGAGGTGACGAATTTATGCTGCTCTGAAGTGATGATGGTATGCGGAAGTTGTTCTGTTTTCTGCGTTTTTTCGAATATTTCCATGAGCGGGAGGTAGGAGACGATGACATGGAGTGATGTGAGTGGTTGTGCTGATTTTTTGTCATGTAGTGACTTAACCCTAACTTTACCAGTTGATGTCACGTTCACATAACTTTTGTTCATTTTATTTTAATAAAATTAATTATTTCATGTGACAAATCTGATTATTGGTGGGGTTTTTGGAGATTTCGAATGGGCCTAAGGCCAGTTGCTAAGCGCACCTCCATTGTTGGGCCCAGGTTTTATTGAACTGATACATATTGTTGTCTGCACCTCTGCCTTATTAATTCTTATTCTTATTTCTATTTTATTTTCAGTTTGATTTTTATTTTTCTAAGATAGAAATAAGTCATTAAAAATTCTAAAAAATTTCAGGAATGATCTTTTAAGTTTTCTCTAATTTTTGGCATTTTTATTTTTTTCATTTATTTTCATTTGCCACGTGGGAATTAATTGTTTCTTTAATTAATTGCTTTTATTTCATTTTTGAAGCATGTTGTCTTGTATAATTTCTATCTTGACCATTAATTTGAATTTTGAACTAATTCTTTTTGCTCTGGATTCATGTTGAGGTGTAGTTTGTTGTTGATTTTTCTCCTGATTTTTAGAAACTTTCTTAATTAGTTTTGGTCTCTAACTTTTGCATGAAGCCTTCTAACCCTAATCCATGTTTAAGCATTTATTTGACTTGCTTGGGTTCTGATTTTGATTCTCTCCTTTTGGCATGTCAATATTGTATGTTTGAAGAGTCTTTGTGCAAGTTTGTGGAATTTTTTAATGTATGTTTGATTTGATTTGAATTTTGTTCCTTACTTGTCTTCTTTTGCATCTCTTTTGGTCATATGTTCAATCCCTAGGTTAGAAGGGCACTTGTGCCAACTTCTTTAAGTTGTTTAGAGCCTTTTTAGGATGTTGATACCTCTCTGGTCTTGAGTTGATTTTTGTTCTTTGAAAATTTTTGTGATTGTTTGCTTTTAAAGTTCATTCACTTTTATGCATGTCCTCCTCACTTCTTTTGTTTCTTTGCTTCTCATAATGTTAATACTTGAGTTTGTATGCTTCTTCTCTTCATCTCATATGATCCTTAGGCACTTTCTTAACATGTTAGGGTTCTTGTCTTGGAGTTTGTGATGTTGGTTTACTTGGTTTTCCTTGTGTTCTCTCATGTTTGTTTTGATTTGTCATGATGATCCATGTTGCTTCATGTTGAGTGGTATAGTTCCTTTCTCATTCTTATGCTTTGTATTTGCATTTGGCATTTATGATTAAGTCTTCACTTCTTGTTGTGTGGCTTTGATTTGATATTATTCTCATTTTGTGTTGCATTTTTTCTTATGTTACTAACCATTTCAGGGGCTTTGGTAAGTGAGAGGTGTGGATGTGATTCCCACATCTCCAAGTCTTATCTCTTCTTATTTCCTTATTTGTTATACTCTTACTTGTGATTGTTGGGGCTTAGGCCTTACTTCCTCCTTCTTCTCTTCTTCATTCTTCTCTTTCTCTTCTTATCTCTTCCTCCTTTAGGATAGTAAACCACACTAACCCTAGGGTATCCTTTGCATGTTAACATTAGGATTTGTTAGTCCCCCATTAGACTTTTACCTTTAAGATCCTTTGGTTTCTTTTCTCTTCTCATCTCAAAACAAAAAAACTCTAAAAAAAAGTATCATAATAAGGATTGAAGTTGTCTCCTGTGCAATATCCTTATTCCATGAAACACTTGTAGTTTTCCCATCTTGGGATAGTACAAGCTTGTCTTGTGATGCACAAGTCTGATCAGGTTACCATCTTCACCAAAAAATCCTAAAAAAAACACTTCTTCATCCAAAAACACAAAAATACTTAATAAATTCAATGAGTTAGTGAGCTTAGGCCCTAATCTCTGGAATTAAGTTTTGGGGATCTTCTCCTTACTTGAGTGTGATTGTTCTGTTATTCCATCTTGGAATGTAGTCGCAAGTACACATTCCATGGAAAAGAGCTTGAGTTCACTTCCTTGTGACACACTCATAAAAGCTTCTAAAACACACAAGCAAACAATAAACGTCTCTCCTTCGGGACTTCTTTTCTCATCCCACTCACTCCTTACGTACGAACTTGCTACTACTTGTCACTTTGCAAGACGGTAACGCACTCGTCGTCCGAGCCTGCAACACCTGAGCATTGACATAGGCAGTTAAAGCCTTAAGACACAAGCAATATTTTTCACCCCTAGTTAGGGGAACTACGGCAACTCTGATCCTCATTGTCCAGATGAGGTACGTAGGCAGCATGGTAGGGCCCGTTCGAGAACAATATTTATTTTCCCTACATTTTTCCTTTTCATTTCTTTTTCAGTTCCCTTTTTGTCTCTTTTATCCAGTTTAGTTCCTTTTCTTTGCAGCAGCTTTCATTTCTTCACCCTTTGAAACAGTTTCTTTGCAAGCGTGGATCCCGTCGGGTACGGTGGACGATCTGGGTGCTAATACCTTCCCAGGTCGTAACCGACTCCCGAACTCAGTCTCTTTGGTTCGCAGGACCCGTGTCCTTCCTCTTATTTTCTTCTGGTTTGTGCAGCATTACCATTCCCGTTCCTTCAGGATAAAAATGCCTGGCTGGCGACTTTACCTCTTCCGCGCCACTTTCGCGTTTGTACCAGGATGGAAATCCAGGGAGCGACAGCTGGCGACTCTGCTGGGGATCGACCCCAGAATCTCTAGTTCCCTTGAGAGTCTCTCCTAGTGCTTACGTGTTTCTGTTTCCTTGGGTGTTGATTGTTTGCTGTGTGCATATTTTACTGTTGTTTATTTACAGTTTATTTACAGCTTTATTTATAGTTTTCAGTATTTATTTTCCTGCATCATATATTATACTGGACTGTCTGGACTGGATTTTCTGTTTGGTGGGACTTGGGTGATATTGTTACTGTGATATGAGCTCATTACTAAGGCTCGAGTGCACCTTAGGACTTAGAGTGGTTCCACTTTGGCCTCATGAGATCTTGTCATGGGGGTAGTAGTGAGTTCCACACCTAGATTTGCGATTGTCTTGGAAATGTCTTGATTTGGGGATCTTCCTCTTTCACTTCATAACCTTGATAGTTATGTGTAGCTGGGGACCGATCACTGAGAACCTTGTGGAAACATCCCTCTCTAGTGGTGACAGTGGCAAACCACATTGTGTGGCAAACCCATTCGCACCCGAGGGCCCACCTGGGACTCATATAGGATGACCTTGTTTTCCCGGACTCAGCTGAGGCCTCCCTGCGTAGTATATAATGCCGAACCGATTCCCTGATTTGGTCATGAGCCATTTATCAGAAATGGTGAAAGTATTATTTCTATTCGGCTTTGAGAGTCCGTGATGTTTGACCCGGAGCACACCAGTGAGATTGGGAGGGGTTTACAGGTTTGCAGGAACCCTTGGCATCTACATACCATCATTATCAGTGTGGTCTCTGTTATGATTTGGTCATTATGGTTCTGGAATTCTTGGTCTTTTGGTTCTGAGAGTTCCTATCAGATGGTTATGGCTCAAAGAATCCTGGTTTTCAGTTATTCAGAGGATATTCAGTATCCAGATGGTCCCAGATTGATCATATGTCTGCATTGCATTTTCATCGCATCATACTCGCATTAACCATTTGTGTTTCCATTTTTCAGGTTTTGTTTACAGTTTAGCACCCAGTTCTAGTAATTGTAAGCTCTCCAGATGGCAGAAGTTAAGAAAATTACAAGAAAGAAGAATGTTCATTACACTTTTCTCCAACCAGAAGTCAAGAGTGTTCAGAGACTAGCAGGGCTGATGAATGACCAAGTCTTAGGGAATTTCAGAAAGAGGTATGGTCAGATTTTGAAGTACATGGATAAACCTATTGCAGACCAAAAGGATAGCTTGCACACTTTGCTTCAGTTCTATGATCCCTTGTTGCGGTGTTTTGTATTTCCGGATTATATCTTGACTCCTACCTTGGAGGAGATTTCCAGTATTTTGGGTGTTCTTGTCAGAGATACTTTGCTTTATTATGGGTCAGAGGTGGTTCTTAAGGAAGAAGACATATCCAGAGTCTGTCGTATACCAGTCGTCAAGGTCAAGAAAGCTTTGAAGGACAGTGAGGGAAGAGGACTTCCTTGGGATGTGCTTATATCAGAGGCTGAAGAGTATGCCAAAGAGAGTAAGTGGGGAGATTTTGCTGTTGTGGTAGCCCTGATGGTATATGGATCTAGTCTTTTCCCGGGAGAAAAGGAGTTTGTAAGCTTGGAGGTGATTTCCATTTTTGCTAAAGGCAATCCTGTGCCAACTCTGTTGGGAGATTTCTATTACGGTGTTCATTACCGGAATGAAAAAGGCAGAGGTGGACCGGTGGGTTGTTGTGCTCCATTATTTGTTGATCGGTTTGCTAGGCAGTTGCCAAAGTCAGGCTCTTTCAAGGAGATGAGAGATGAATGAAGGTGGTCTAGGAGGTTAATGGGACTAACTTCTAAGGATATAGCTTGGGGATATGACAAAGATTTGTTGGGAAAGGAGTTACTGGTTAGTTGTGGAAGATTTATTGGTGTGCCTTTACTAGTAAGAAAGGGTGTGATCAGTTACCATCCAGTCTTAGCCAGGAAGCAATTTGGCTATCCTCTGAGGGATCCACCAAGTATGGAAGAATTTGCTGAGTCTTTGTACTTTTCTGTGGAGGGAAACAGAGAGTTGGTTATACAAGTATCTCAGGCTTGGGCTCACAGGGTGAAGAAAGGAAAGAAGGATTTTGGAAATGTAGATCCCAAGACATATCCTCCTTTTGCTACATGGTTGCAGAAGCGTGTAGAGGAAGTGCTGATGCCATTTTCAGTGGAAGCTCCATTATATCCCAAAGAAGTGCCATGTCAGAATACTGTTTCTCTGGAAGATTATAAGAAGTTGGAAGCTCAGTTGCACGAGATCCGGATAGAGAATGCTGAAATGTTTAACTTGTACCACCTTGCCAATCGTGCTAAGAATGAAGCAGAGGATAAGCTACAGAAGATGGAGGTCTCCTTAGAAGCTAAGGAAAAAGAGTTTGCTGGAAGAGAAGCTCACTTTCAGAGATTGGGTCTAATGGAATCTAAAAGGGAAGCAGAGCGTAAAAAGACTTTGAAGACTCTTAAAGAAGCTCGCCAGTCCATTGTTTGGTTGCAAGGCCAAAGGGAACAGGAGCAGAAGAAGTATAAAGAAAAGGAAGAGTTTTTCGAGGTACAAATGGCCTTCAAGAAAGAAGAAGTAGAACAAGTTCACAAGATACGAAGGGAAAAGACTCAACAGTTGGCACAGAGCCAGATGGCCTTGGAGGAGGCATTGAAAGAGATTGAAGAGCTCAAGCTGAGAGCAGGTGTGAAGAAGAACCAGACAGAGGTGATAGCTGCAGAAGAAGAACCTGAGTCTTTAGTTTAGATTTTATTTATTGTTGTTCAGACTACCTACAGGCTTGTTGTAGGAGTCTTGCTTTATCTTTTGTCTTTGTTCATGTATTGACTTGTAACCCTTCGGGGAATTTTGTTTGTGCTCTAACTCTTTGGCTGTCAGTGGGTTATCCATGTTATGCAATGTTAATTTCCAATTACCATTTCTGAGTATGCAAAGCCTGTTTGTATGAGATTGTTGAGATCTGAACACTCTTCAAAGGGAAAGTTTGAAAATTAATGCTCAAAGTGGCTATCTGGAGCAAATACCAGAACTGGGGCATATAAATGCCTAAACTTGGAAACATGAATAGTTACATTGTGTGCATATAACGTGTTTGTTTGTTTTGCAGGTGGTTCTTTAGTTTCTAACGTTTATGTCCTTTCAGGCACTATAGCTCCCAGGAAGGTCCGAGAACAGCCAACTGTACACAGATATCCCACAAGAGTCAACAGAGAAAGAGTGATGGATCAAATGCAGGCTGATTTAGCTGACTTGAGATTGAGAATGGACAATTTCATGACCCTTATGGAAGGGATGGGTCAGACTCAGGAACACTTGCGCGAGATGGTGGAAAATAATCAAGCCAGGAACAATGGGGCTGCTGATGGAGGTAATCGCAACGGTGCTGGCGCCCGTCAAGTTGAAATCCATGTGGCACAACCAGGGGTCACCATTATCAATGATGGACTGAACAACGTGCAGATGGATGGTCAAGATGAACAGTTTACTTTGCTGGACGAAGAAGAAGGCCAAGGGGCTGAAATGAACAGAAAGTTTGAAGAGATTGCTGATCAAATCCATGCCATTCAATCTCAGAGCTCCCTGGGATTTGATATTACTGACTTGGGCTTGGTTCCAGGGGTTAGAATCCCTTACAAGTTCAAGGTTCCTACTTTCGACAAGTACAACGGCATGACTTGACCAAAGACTTACCTCCAGTCCTTTGTCGGAAGAATTGCTGCCCATACTGATGATGAGAAGCTATGGATGTATTACTTCCAGGATAGCCTGGTGGGGGCTTCCTTGGAGTGGTATATGAAGCTGAGCAGGGTTAACATTAGGAGCTGGAAGGATTTAGCAGAGGCGTTCATGAAGAAATACCAGTACAATTTGGATATGGCTCCAAATCGCACTCAATTGCAGACCATGTCTCAAAATGCTAAGGAGGGGTTCAAGGAGTACGCTCAAAGGTGGCGTCAGCTTGCTGTTAGAGTGCAACCACCCTTGCTGGAAAATGAGATGGCTGATATGTTCATGGGAACGCTTCAGGGGGCGTTTATCGAGAGGTTGGCGTCTTGTTCAGCTACAAAGTTCAATGATATCGTGATATCAGGAGAGAGGGTCAAAACTCTGTTAAAGATGGAGAGAGGGTCAAAACTCTGTTAAAGATGGGGAGGATTTAGCTGAAACCTTATATTGTGAAGTGCAACCTGATTCAGCTGTTGTCAGACAAGCATCCTGGGCTTGGGACAACATCCAAACAAAAGGAGTAGCTATTCTTGGAAGATGTAACAATGTTACTTCACCTCAGTACTATGACTGGTCTCGTACTAGAGCTCAGATTACCAGAATGCCTTTCACCTTGGAAGACATACCTGGGCCATCCACGGTATAACCAGCAGCAACTGTCAGCCTGGAAGAAT
The DNA here is from genome assembly GCA_963966055.1 of Lathyrus aphaca. NCBI lineage: Eukaryota > Viridiplantae > Streptophyta > Magnoliopsida > Fabales > Fabaceae > Lathyrus > Lathyrus aphaca. The sequence goes on along the minus strand of OZ014519.1, from coordinate 295,213,515 downwards.
TTGAAAAGTTAAAGGAAAGGAATGAGAAGTTATCTGAGGCTTTAAAGAAGACTCTTTGGGATAGGAGTGACGGTCGTCTGGACATTGAGAGATTGGAGAAGCTCAAGGTTGAGCATCTGACCAAAATTGAAAGGACAGAAGACTACATAAGGAAAGCAAGGGCTAGAGAATAGATATTGAAGAATGCCTGCAAGGAGGCTAAAATTCAGAAAGCTAGGGCTGAGCATTATCTGCAAGAAAGTCAGGTTAGGTGGGTCAGGATCACCGAAGCCTGTACACAAGAAGACCAGAAGACTCAAGCCAAGATTGAACAACTGGAAGCCAATGAGAAGAAGCAGCAGGAAGCTTTGTTGGCTGCACAGAAAGAGATATCAGAGCTGAAGCTCAGAGCAGGATTGAAGAGATCAAAGGACCAAGGCAGGCATAAGAAGCTGACTACTGCTATTGCCACCAGGAACCTCCTCATTAGGACCATTACAGAGCACCCAGCTGGTCCGGTAACTGAGGCCCTCCTGAAGGAGGTCAGAGAGGATGAGTTTGGACTGGATGTCTGATCCTTTGCTTATTGTTTGTTTCCATTTGATGTATTTTTTTCTTTTTGATGTATTTTGACCCTTCAAGGGAATGTATTGTAAAACAGACTATGTATTGCTCCATCATTTGTAATATATTTTGGTTTGTTTTTATTCGGGCTTTCTCTCAACAACATCAAGCATCTTCCTCGAGGTCTGGAAAGAAAGGTCAAAACCAAGAACCAAATCGGATACCTTGGAAAACAAATAAGCATACTGCATTGCATACTAACTTTGTTTTTGTTTTGTAGGTTTTGTTATTATTATTGGTTCTAACTTTGTTGTGATATCAGGAAATATTGCTCGCCGCCGAGTGTTCCCTATTAACCGCACGCACCGGTACCCAACTCGTAACAACCTTCCCGACATTCAAATGGAACAAGTACAGCAGGACCTGTCTGAGGTCAGAAACCAAATGGCCAATGAGAGAGTGGAGATGAGAAATCAGATGTCTCAGTTTATAGCAGTGATGACTGGCTTAGCCCAGAGTCAAGAAAGGCTAAGAGAGCTGGTGGAAAGACAAACTCCTAACGAGCCCCATCTTGGAACAGGAGGAACTAGCAACAATGAACGGGGCCAGCCTCGTATTGACCCACCAGTATATGGACCTCATCTGGATCCAGAGGTTAACATCCCGAGGAATGTCCAAGGTAACACTACTGGGAGCAGACTCCTGCAGGAGGATCCCTAGGAAGAACAGTTCACTGTCATAGGAGCTGGAGATGAGGTATATGACAGGAGATTGGATGAGCTTGCTGAAAAGTTAAGATCTTTGGAGTCTCATAATTCTTTGGGCTTCGATGTGATGGACATGGGCCTAGTGGATGGGGTGAGAATTCCCCACAAATTCAAACCCCCATGCTTTGAAAAATACAATGGTACCTCCTGTCCACGCACTCACCTGCAGTCTTTCTTGGGAAGGCTCAAAGCTTATACTATGGATGAAAAGTTGTAGATGTTCTACTTTGAGGACAGTCTGACCAGAGCTTCGAGGGAGTGGTATTCACATTTGTATAGGGCCACTATAAGATGTTGGAAGGATTTGGCCGATGCTTTCATCCGTCAGTATCAATACAACCTGGACATGGCTCCCAACAGGACCCTCCTAATGGGAATGTCTCAATCTTCTAGAGAAAGCTTCCGGGAGTATGCTCAAAGATGGAGACAGCTTATTGTTGCTGTCCAACCACCCATGTCGGAGAGGGAAATGGCTGACATGTTCATGAACACGTTGCAAGGGACTTATATTGATAGGCTGACTGCTTTCTCCTCTACAAGTTTTGCTGATGTGGTCATAGCTGGTGAGAGGATTGAAAGTCTCTTGAAGATGGGCAAAATCTCCGACAGTGGTGCAAGTTCCTCCAGCAATCCCAGAAAACCATTTGCAGGACCCCGAAGGGCAGGTGAAACTAATTCCATCCATGCAAGCAGGGGCAGGCCTCAATATGCTCACCGGTCAGTAGCAGCTGTTACCATCCCAACTCCCATGCCACAACAGTCATCATATCCTCAACAACAACAACCACAGTATCAACAACAAGTTCATTATCCGCAACAGAGGTCGTACAACAACAGCGTCCTTTCCAACAAAGGCCATCACAAGCAAACAGGGTAATTGACCCAATCCCAATGCCGTATGCTGCTCTCTTGCCACAACTCCTAAAGCTCAACCTAGTTGAGTTAAGGACATTGGCACCTCCAGATCCTCTTAATCTACCAAAGAACTATGATGCAAATGCCAGGTGTGCATTCCACTCAGACGCACTGGGGCATAATACTGAAAAATGCAGGGCCTTACAGATGAAAGTCCAGGATTTGGTGGACACAAAAGCTCTCAATTTTGCACCTCCTCCAAATGTTATAGAAATCCAATGCCTAGTCACAACGGGCCCAGGATTAATGCTATTGAGGAAGGCAAACCATCCATATTAATCAACAGTGTTGCACAAATCCGAACACCCTTGGTTGAAATCAAAGCCCAACTGTTAGAATGCCAAGTGTTCCCCGGATGTGAGCTCGGCTGTGGATATTGCAAAATTGCTGTTAATGGATGTGAGATACTGAGAAACGGCATAGATGGTCTTATTAAGGATGGTATCCTTAAAATTACAACAACAGTAACTACAACTCCAACGATTCCTTCATCAACAATCACAGATACTCCTACAACGTCAGTAACCATTGTTCCAACAGATTCTACTACAACTCCAACAACTGCTCAATCAATCACTTCAACGGATACAAGTTCAATCACCATTCCTTCTACAATGACAACACCCATTATTCCATCAGTTCCTGCTACAATTTCAACACCTTCTACAACATCAGCAATAGTTAATGAAAGCGTCTCAACGGTTACGATATACTACGATCCTGCAAATGTTCCTACCAACAACTCATAACAAATTACTGCTCCCGTCAGAACTCCGGTTACCATATATTATGATCCACACACCATTGTGGTCCCCTCTGCAGCTGCTATCAGCCCGGTCACTATCACAGTGCCTGGGCCAGTTCCTTATGAAAGCAATAATGCAATCCCTTGGCATTATGGCTCAGATCTATACTGCGAGGGGCAGAAAATCACTTTAGAATCATCAACTTCTTCACCTCAGATAGACAATGTGGGGGGAGGCGGAGGCTTCACTAGAAGCGGACGTCTCTTTGCCTCGCAAATACCTAGACCCATTGCTGAAGCAGAAGTTGCTGCTAAGGCAAAAGGGAAGAGCATGGTGCAAGAAGAACCAGTTGCTAAAGAAACTTTGAAGACTCCTTTTGATCAAGAGGTTGATGAATTAATGTGAATCATCAAGAAGAGTGATTACAAGGTGGTGGACCATCTTCACCAAACGCCTTCCAAAATCTCCATACTATCATTGCTAATGTGCTCCGAGGCTCATCGGAACGCACTATTAAAAGTCCTGCATGCAGCTTATGTGCCGGAGGAGATTACCGTCAATCAGTTAGAGGCTGTGGTTGGAAATGTCAACGCTAGTCATAGACTAGGATTTACCAACACTGATCTGACAGTGGAAGGTCACAATCACAACAAGGCTTTGCACATTACCTTGGAGTGTAAGGGTGCAGTTCTTTCTCACGTATTAGTGGACACAAGGTCATCACTCAATGTCCTACCCAAGAAAGCCCTTGTGAAGCTGGAGTATGATGGCTTGGCACTACGCCCAAGCAACTTGGTAGTAAGAGCCTTTGACGGTTCTAAGAGATCAGTTCTGGGAGAGATAGAGTTGCCTATAATGATTGGCCCACAGGTTTTCAAAACGACCTTCTTTGTGATGGATATACAGCCTGCCTACAGCTGTCTATTGGGTAGACCGTGGATATACGCCGCTGGCACCGTGACGTCAACCTTTCACCAGAAGTTAAAATTTGAGTGGGAGGGTCAAGTCATTACCATTTGTGGGGAGGAGGATATTTTTGTTAGCCAGTTGGCTACTTTCAAATACATTGAAATGGATGGGGAGATCCATGAAACAATGAGTCAGGGGTTTGAGGCCCTTAATATTAATGAAACATCTGATGTGCTGGGGACTTCCATCACCTCGTATCAACAAGCCCGGAAGGTTGTTGAGGAGGATACTGCTCAAGGCTGGGGCAAGCTGCTTCCAGTTGAGAAGAAAGAAGACCGATTCGGGTTGGGTTACAGACCAACTCGACAAGATCAACCAGAGGCTGCAACGGAGCCCAAGTTTGTTAGTAGGGGGATGCTCACCCCGGATGCTGTGAATAGCTTGGAAGATGAGTCAGAAGACGAGCGCAACCTGGAAAGCTGGATACGTCCAAGGATCCCGGGGAACCGTGTCTCAAACTCGTCTTCCCAGGAAATTATAAGAGTTACTCCTGCAGAGTAATTATTATTTCCTGTTTTTAAAGCGTGCATCAAGTCCTACATCTTGCCCAAGATGTCAGGACTCATTTTGTAATTGGGCCATCTTGTATTTTGTGCAAACGATCAATTAATGAATATCAGGACATCTTTTGCAAATGAGTCTTTTCTTTTCCGCTCACTGCTTTTCATTTTTCATTTTTTGTACAAAAATAAAATGGCGATGTTTTTCAAAATAATAACTTCATTTTCACTTTTTTTAAACAAGATAAAACCGATCACTAAAATGAACCAATCTCAAACCTTGCAGAGAGTGCCCTCCAGACTGCACCGACAACAACACTGCTATGACTTTGTATGACTTTGACAATCCGATTAATCAAGCCGATGTAGGGGTTGAAGAAGATTATGAGCTACCTGAAGAACTAGCCAGGTTGTTAAGACAATAGGAGAAGGTTATAACTCCTCATCAGGAGGATGTTGAAACGATTAATCTTGGTACAGAAGAAGACTTGAGAGAAGTTAAGATCGGGGCCTGTCTGCAAGATTCAGTGAAAGAACAACTTATTGATATGCTTCGGGAGTATGTGCATGTTTTTGCTTGGTCTTATCAGGACATGCCAGGGTTGGACACCGACATTGTTATGCACAAGCTGCCTCTGAAAGAAGACTGTCCGCCAGTAAAACAGAAGCTGCGCCGTACTCGCCCAGATATGGCAATGAAGATAAAAGAGGAGGTACAAAAACAGTGGGACGCCGGTTTCCTTGCTGTAATTAGCTACCCGCCGTGGGTTGCTAACATTGTACCTGTGCCTAAGAAGGATGGCAAGGTGAGGATGTGTGTGGATTATCGGGATCTGAATAGAGCCAGCCCGAAAGATGACTTCCCTTTACCTCACATTGATGTATTGGTCGACAACACGGCTCAGTTCTCGGTGTTCTCCTTCATGGATGGATTTTCAGGATATAATCAGATCAAGATGTCACCTGAAGACATGGAGAAGACAACTTTCATCACACCCTGGGGCACGTTCTGTTATAAGGTGATGCCATTCGGACTAAAGAATGTTGGTGCCACTAATCAACGGGCTATGGTAACATTATTCCACGACATGATCCATAAATAAATTGAATGCTATGTGGATGACATGATTGTTAAGTCCCTCACAGAAGAAGACCACCCGGTGAATCTGTTGAAGCTGTTCAAACGTCTGAGGAAGTACCAATTGAAGTTGAACCCCAATAAGTGCACATTCGGGGTGCGGTCCGGTAAGGTGCTGGGATTTATTGTAAGCGAGAAAGGGATTGAAGTTGACCCTGACAAAGTCAAAGCCATTCAAGAAATGCCTGCACCAAAGACTGAAAAAGAAGTTCGGGGGTTTCTGGGTAGATTGAACTACATTTCAAGGTTCATATCTCATGTTACAGCAACTTGTGAGCCCTTGTTCAAGTTGTTAAGGAAAGAATAAACAGTCAGGTGGAATGAAGACTACCAAAGGGCTTTTGAAAAAATCAAGGAATACTTACAAGAGCCTCCAATCCTTATGCCTCCAGTTGAAGGAAGACCTCTAATAATGTATTTGACAGTATTAGAAGAGTCAATGGGGTGTGTGCTGGGCCAGCATGACGAGTCTGGTCGAAAAGAGTAAGCAATTTACTACCTAAGCAAAAAGTTTACCGACTGTGAACAACGTTATTCACTGCTCAAGAAAACTTGATGTGCTTTAGCGTGGGCTGCTCGCCGACTAAGGCAGTATATGTTGACCCACACTACCTTATTGATCTCAAAGATGGACCCAGTTAAGTACATTTTTGAGATGCCAGCACTTACCGGACGGGTTGCAAGATGGCAAATGATTCTCACAGAGTATGATATTCAGTACACCTCTCAAAAAGCCATCAAAGGCAGTGTATTGTATGATTATCTTGATGAGCAACCCATTGATGATTACCAGCCTATGAGATTTGACTTCCCTGATGAAGACATCATGTTCATAAAAGAAAAAGATCATGAAGAGCCTATTCACACTGAAGGGACTGACCCGGAAGAAGAGTGGACTATGATGTTTGATGGGGTTGTTAGTATGAATGGTCGTGGGGTTGGTGCAATACTCATTACACCAACGGGAGTTCACATGCCTTTCTCGGCGAAACTCACCTTTAACTGCACTAACAATGTGTCATACCCCAAATTTGTCCTATTCATATAATCATTTTTATTTTATTTTATTTATTTTATTTGTAGTCTCATTAATAGCTATTGATATTAAAAAAAAAGTAAAAAAAAGAAGAATATATATGGATTGTTAGTTTCATTTTATTTTATTGTCAAAGATTGGTCATAGTTCGATCATGTTTGTCGAGGTCAGGTTGAATTGAATTCAAATGTGTCAGAGATTTGAGAATTATCAGGTGATGCAGATCAATTTTATTTGGGCTACTCCCTAATATTTTTGAGTAGAGACATGAACAAAATGCAATTTAAGTTTGAAGTTGCCTTGGGATTTCGGATTGTGATATAGGTTGTGTCCAAAATTATTTGTTTGAGTCCAAATCATGATTATCTGTCTCAAGGGGTTTGCAAGCTAGTTACTAAACTAGCCAAGTTTGTTGTGCTATAAGGTGCTGAGCCTAGATTAAGGTGATCATTAAATTCATGGCAGGTTTTAGAGTGGTTATGCGGTGTATGATTAATTGAGGATTTGTTACTTGTACAATTACTGTGTTAGCGGTACTTTGGCTTCAATTTAAGTCAAATATCCAAAATTACAACTAATCTCATCTATTATGCCAAAGCACCACATCTACAAACAATTACAATAATGAAGAAGTGAAAATTAAAAAAGGCATTTGGTCCTGTTGACATTCAAAAGGTCATTTCGAGACAGCTTGAGGATATGGATTTAATAGTTGTTCAGGCAGCTTTAAATGTTGACAGTTTACAAAATAAAGGCTAAGCTTCCAGTAACAGATTTAAAGTTACAAACGGTGATATGATGTTCATTAAAACGACGAGATGCAAGGCTTATTTGAAGTTGATGATTGTCAGTACTTGTACAGGTTTATTTCCAGCCAAGGATGCGGATATTTTTGCAAGGTCCTCGCCATCCATATCTAAGTTCGCAATAGGTGGTGCATCAATTCAGGCCAGTCAAAAACCGCAAGGATGAAACAATGTCAATAAAAAAGCGCAGCACGCATCTGCTCCATAACAGACTGCATAACAGGTACCCGGGCTTTAATTTCCAGCTCCCGAGAAGTCCGTAACCAGCTGCACAAACAAACTGTCATATGAGCAGGAATTAGTACCAAATTCCAAAGCACATAGCAGGACAAACATTTAAAAGTCAACAGAGTGTGAATATGCGTGTGCATTGCATTTTCGCGGCAGCCAGTAATACTTACCATTTGCAAACACCACTGTTTCCGTAACTGTGGCAGAGTGAATTTATTGATTAAGATCAAGAATTTGAGATGTTGCTAAAGAGTTTTTGCAGCTGGTTATTTCTCTATCAATCATTTGCCCAAAGTCAAATTCCCAAAGCTAAGGCCCTCTGCGATGTGGGAAAATGAAATGATAGAGCTGCTGATGCTAAGATGTCTCAATTCTCTGTTTTTAATAGCAGAAGGTTTCACGGAAGCCGGTGGTGCCTTGAGCAATACTATAGCGAACTTGCTTTTGAATCAAAGTCCTGCAAAAGTAGATTCTGCATTGTTATTACCGGTTATGGTGAATGGGTGTATTACAAAACCGGCATATACCTTTGGTTCACTATCAGAAGCACTTGGACGAACACCATTTTCTCCTCTTCTTTGCAATTTCATTAATATACAAAGATCTCCATCCTGCAACATTCTGTCAGCTGAAACCAAGTCCAGAATACACAAAAGGATTACATTAGTTATTCACGTTGCCATTTGGTGTTTGGCCTCACAATTCACCTGCCAGTCATTTCGTCGACATACCTCGCTCTTCATGTAGCAGTACCAACTGACTCCAACAAGCCAAGGAAATGTAAATCCCTACATGTGAAAGTGCAACATAAAACTGAGTTTCAAGTTACCATTACGGAAATAAAGAAGGATCCTTCGTAGGTTACGAAGTTACAGTAGTTACATTAGGATTTCTTCAACAAATGGGCGATACGAGAGGATCGTGAACTGTCCCGCACAACAACTCGTCCATGAATCGTGACTGCAGCACATCCAGTTCCCATGTTATTCCAACTTCAAGTTCGCTAAAGCATTAATTAGGCATCCATTACCTGCACAATGCGGATCACGGAGGCAGATTAATAAAAGAATGAGTAGAGTTGAGAAGTATGGGCAATATGATTAATAAAGTTTCATCGGAACACTTTCGCACACATCAAAAGAAAAGGAACAAGATGGTCATGCTAAAAGAAAAACACCATCAGTTCATACTTTACAAAGGAAAAAAGCAACATGTGCAGATTTTTGAGGTAACATTTAATACAAATCAATGCTATAATAATACCATGAAACAATGAAGTCAGCTTCAACTCGCAACAAACCAAGCTTCGAGCGCAAGGCCTCCGTGTCCCAAAGTTGTCCTGTGAAAAGTCAGAAGAATAGTCATTGAAGCACTAAAACTATATCAATAATGAATCAAAAGTACAAAGGTGAAAACAAGTCTTGTTAGCAGGGTGTAATAACAAGTAAAACACAGCACGGTAAGGCAACCTTTTTTTTTTTACAGTGGTAAAACGCAAATCTCAGCAGCAGTAGAAATTCAACAAAAAATAAGCATCAGCAAGGAACCACCGTGTGTTCTAGAAGCATTTTCAGGTTGCACTACAGACAAGAATAATTTCAGTGACTCACAATTTTGGGGTCCCCACACACAAATCCACTCAGAAATTCCCTCTAACAGATTTCTGATTTCACAAATCACAGCTCACACGATTCCCTCACGCAAGTCTCTCTCCAATCTCATACACACCAATTCATCCTCACTCTCCTATAAGAAGGACCCCAATCATTTACAAAAGGGGAGAGCACGAAAAAACCTAATCACTGAAAAGAGGAAAGAACCCTAACGTGACCCTTCTCATAAACAATCCCCATAAACCTCACTAAAGCTCATATTTTTGAAGGTTATTGAGCCTTCACATTGAAGCTCAATTAACCTGAGCTAAACCTCAAGCAACAACGATTAATAGCAACAACAACACAACCCAGAGAAGAAGCAACAAAGAGACGAGAAGAATCACACAATAACTCCAGAAGAAGAAAAGAGAAGGTGGGAACACGAACAAAACAAGAAGAAGATTCAAATTAAAGAATGATACCAGTTCTTCTGTATCTTCAACTTCTGCTTTCGGTAGACCCTTTGCCTCTTTATGTTTTCGCTGCCTCTTGGTTGAAGCATCCTTGCTTTGATTACCTTAATAATATGTTGATTGGCTTTAATCCATATTGAATATTGAGATTAGGGTTTCTCAAATGGGGGTTAAGTTTTTGATTCGGGATAGTTTTTTCTCGGTTCTATTTGTGACCCTTTGGTTTCGCTTGCGATAATGTTTATGATACGATGATGCATGGTTTTCGTTTGAAACCATAACTGAGTTGAAACAAAGAGATGGACAATGAAGGATTCGGTTGAGAGTTTTGAGAAGCAGGATATCATTTCGTATTTTACAAAGTTATTTTTCTTTTTTCAAAGTAGTAATAGTAATTTGATATTTGGTTTTAATTTTAATAATGATTCTTTAGTATTGGGAAAACAACTGTCTTTGGGGAATAATGTTGGGTCTGCTGGTGTTTAATGCTTGCTCGATACTTGTCCCAATTACCGTTAAGTTGCTTTTTTTTCCCTTCCCTTTTTTTGCTTGTTTGACCGATGATGCTGGAATAGTTAGGTCGTTTGGTTTTTCCTTAACCTTGTTTGTGGGCTGTGAGTAAACCGGGTTCTTATTGACCCGGACCCGATTTAGGCTGAATTGAAGTTAATGGGCCTGCACCCCACCTTATTCAGACGGCCCATGTTCTTTTAGGTTGTTTTATTAATAAATCATTCTGTTTTTTTATATATTTATTTTTTGCTTCTTTTATAAAAAAATAATAAATAAATTGTTTCAAAAAAGAAAAATATGTTAATCAATTTATTTTATTTGGGGCCGATGATATAATTATGGTATTGATATTCAATCATTTTTTGATTCGATATTATTGATACCGGTATGAGGCCATTGTTATTTTTTCTCTATTTATTTAATCGATTATTCGATTTATTATTTGGTTAATGATAAAATGTGATATTCGATTATTTTAATCGACGTTATCCATTAAATTGAGACCGATTTTGTTATTTCTCTCATTATTTTATTTTATGTGGCCTATGATAAAAATATGGTTTATTGACATTCCACTTAGCGACGTTGTCTAAACCAATTTGAGGCCGACTTTTTTCTTCATTTATTATTTTACCGATTTATTGATTTATTTATATTTATTATTTGGTCTATGATATTATCATCCGATTTGTGATATTCCACTTTGCGACGTTGTCCAAATTGATATGAGACCTCTTTCCATTATTTTTATGGTTTTCTAATTAATTTTAGATCCATTGTCATTATCGACTTTATTCTTTTATCGGCCAATGATAAATGGTGATATTCGATTTCTAATAAATCGACGTTATCCCCTAATTTGAGGCCACACTTTTATTTTTCTTATTATTTCTCATTATCTCAATTTATTTTATTTCGGCCGATGAACAAATATTTAAATATTCGATTTCAAATAAATCGACGTTATTTAAATTAAATATGAGGCCAAACTATTATTTTATTATTATTTCGACTTTATTTTATTTTTATGGTCGATGATATAACAAACGAATTAAATATTCGATTTCAATAAATCGACGTTGTTTAAGTCAATATGAGACCAATTATTTATTTTTATCACATTTTCTTTTATTTAATAATTATTTGATTATAAAGTAACGCTCGACTTCTCATAGAATGATTCTAAATTTGAATCGATTCTAAGACAGTTAAAGAGCTAAATTTCGACGCTTTCGGTTTAATTCGAGCTCCAACGGCTCCACCTTAGCTTAAGACTAGGATTCGTTCTTGCATAATCGTTTAACTCTTAACCTCCATTTTTCACTCACCCTTCGCGATCGCTTTATGCCTCGCAATCGACCTACCAAAATGTTTCTTTAAATCCAAACCCTTGATCCAACGTCAAGTGGTTTTAGGTATTAAAACACTTTAATAATATGAGAGAAATTGTACGCCACGAGCCTTAAGTGGTAGAAAGGAGGATTACGAGCTCTCGTTATTCGCTCCGATTATTCCGTCGCAAGACACTTGGCTTGTTGGTTCGGAATAAACTATCCATAATCTTTAGTGCAATTCGACTCCTAAAGAAAGATAATAAAATTTAATTCCTTTTCCTCTTTTAGCAAGTAAATACATTAGGCATAGACATCCTTTCGCGCGTGACAACTTAGAAGGTTCCCATCGAGTACGATGGATGTAGGGGGTGCTAATACCTTCCCCCTGCATAACCGACTTCTGAACCCCGACAATGGTTACGATGACCTTGTCTTTATCCTTTCTTCCCGGGTTTTATCTATATTTTCCCTTTCCCTCTTTGGGAATAAATCAAAATTAGGTGGCGACTCTCAAGTCAGCCCAGCCGCGACCGCATTCGCGAGGATCGTATTTTTCGAGGTACGACAGCTGGCGACTCTGCTGGGGACTGGTTCACCCCTATGCAAGTCAAGCCTAATCTAGGTTGTTTCATGCTTGTTTGTATGCTTACCTTTATGTCTTACTTGTTTATGTTTTACCGCTTTCTTTATCGCTTTCCATATTATGCCTTGTGGTTCTTGGATCGATATTTTGAAACTTGAGTGAAAGGCTTTATACCCGGGCTTTCGAGTGCAAACATAAGTTAGCGAGGTTGTGTAGTATGGGCTCCTGAGAGAACCACTCTCATGGGTTGTCGATACGAAAACCTCACTTGGAGTAGATTCTAATGAGAATACTGACAACCGTCAAGTCCTTGGCGTGTGTGCTCAGTTATTTGCATTAGGGTCGTCGACTCTGAGGACCTTTAGAACCTTTTGGTTAAAACATCGGTTGATGGTTGCGTAGTATGGGGCACCAGGGTTCGCCCTCGCGTGGCTCGATACAAAAACTTCTCTTAGAATAGACTTACTCAATGGAGTTGATTGACTGTCAAGAATATATAAAACTGACACGTGCATCAAACAATTGAGAAAGGTCTATAACTCTGAGACTTTGTTTTAAACCACGTGTCGATGATCGCGTAGTATGGGGCACCGAGAGACTTCCCTCTCGCGTGGCTCGATACGAAGATCTCACCCAAAAGAGATTCACATGGTGGAGTCAATCAACTGTCATGCTTCTGGCGTGTGTGATGAACAACCATAGGGATTGTTAACTTTGGGACCCCTAAAACTTTAGAGTCTACCCAGTGAGTTCTTGATCCGAGTATCCTCCATCCGTACCTTTGTACTTATGATACCTTGACTTTATGTTTAATATGTTTTCACATTTTTGCATATCATTGCATTCATATTTGCATTCATTTTGCATTCATAGTCGCTCATGTTCATTCGTTCTCGTCTTCAGAGTTGTTGAGTACCCGTCAAACTGATTCCTAAGCACAGATTCAGAATTAAAGCCAACATCGGAAGAAGAATGGAAAATCAAGAACATCATAACAGAAGGGTTAGAGAAGACCTTGATGAATTGAGAGGAAACATGAATGTACTCATGGAGATGATGCAAACATTGTTGGCTAGGGAAGCTCAGTCCCAGAGGATTGTCATACCTCAAATTAATGTTACCCCTACGGGTATTGTTTCCCAAATTGTTTATGAGAATCCTCACTTTTTGCACCATGATGCTGAGTCTTCTAGAAATTCCTCCGAAAAGCCTCAAAAGAGGAAGGAGTTTGTGACAAAAGTTGAAGATAGGGTTCCCCCACACAGGAATGCTGGTCAGAATCTGAATCACAGAGTCAGAAATAGGACTACAATTGACCCTATTCCTATGGCGTATTCTGAGTTGTACCCTTATTTGGTCCTAAAAGGTCTGATCACAACTGGACCCCTTACTCCTCCAAATCCTCTTCCAGCAGGATTTAGAGCTGATCTTCATTGTCCATACCATGAAGGAGCTGCAGGCCATGATATTGAACATTGTTATGCCTTCCAACGTCGAGTTCAAGACTTGGTTAGAATGGATGTGCTCACTTTCACACCGAGAGGGATTCCCCATATTGGTAGAGATCATATACCAGAACAAAGTGGCTGAAGATTTGATTGAAGAATCACAAGTTACTACCTAAAGCCAGTGAGTCAGACGGGAAAGCTCATCCTTGTTACTGATTAGACACTAGGCCTTGTTTCTCTTCAGTTTTAATTTCCTTGTTTGTATTATGTGTACTTGTTTAAAGACTTTGTTTATTCTCTAATGTTAATGTTAATGAAATGAGCATCACATGTTTTTGAATCAATTCATTCACTTTCATATTTGTGCATATTTATGCTTTTCATGTTTCGAAAATTCCAAAAAAATATATATACCATTGTTTCTCTTATTCATTTATTGTATAAGCAATGATTGGAGGGAGGATGACGGAAAATACCCAAATTGCTGAATGATATGCTTTCAAAATAAAACCTTGCTGATGATATGCTGGCATTGTTTCAACTCCCAAACACTGGAGAAATAAGGAAGTTAATCCCTCGTCAACCCCTTTTGAGCCTAGAAGTTGGAGTTTCTTTCTACACGAAATAACCCATATTTTAACCCGGGATAGGGTAGTTCTCAATTAATTCAAATATGCATTCGATTTCAGGAATATTATTCATTGCACCTTTCAATTTCAAGTCCAAGTTTTCCTTCGCACAATTGTCGAGGAAATTGATGGCAGTCATTGTCCAAATCAAAAATGAAAAGCCGCTAAGTCAATACCCAAAAGGCGACTTAGGCAAAATAAAAGCATCTCGGTGGACTGAAAACTTCAAGGATACAGTCCAGGCAAAAGTTAGGGATAATAAGAATTTCAAATCATGAGGGGTCACCAAAAAAATTCCTCAACAAAGACAAGGATGAGTTGATCCAAAATCCTCATCAAATAAACCAACAAAGTGTTGTGAATAAGCAATGACTGCTATCCAATAATCCTTTGTCTTTTAAGCCAACCTCATTGATGCAACCTCAAATAACCTGAATGTATAGGTTGAATTAATTGAGCATAGGACTGGAGATCATCACGGAGAATGGGTTGGGCAAAATTAAATTTTGAGCCTAATATCCTTTGTTTCATAAACCGTGAACCAAGCCACATTACAACCCTTTAAGGACCTAATTGAAGTTGGGTTTGTTTCGAAAGCATATCTCAACAAGGTTGCGTAAGCTGACTCCCCATGAGATTTGCCAATCATTTGCTTTGGTATCATACCTTTTTCATATTTTTCAATGTGCATTATCTTTCATTTTGCACTTTGCATGACTTAATAAACAGTGCATTCTTGCCAGTATTTCATTTTCTTTACACCAATGTCATTCCAATGATGATTTTGATTTCAAAAATTTGTGCTTGAGCATTGTATTAAAATTAACATTTTTGAATGAACATTTTTATTTACAATAAGTACTCATCATCAAGGAATTTTAAACAGTTGAGAAACTTGATCGGTGGTCCTATCAGGGGCATATTACAGTCAAAGATCATATTCTTCAAGGAATCTTCCTTCTAGACTTACACTGGGGCAAGCATTTCAAGCGATCAGTCAAACAGTCACTTCAGAATCATTCAGCATGGGGCAGTCTACTTCAAGCG
The DNA here is from genome assembly GCA_963966055.1 of Lathyrus aphaca. Lineage (NCBI taxonomy): Eukaryota > Viridiplantae > Streptophyta > Magnoliopsida > Fabales > Fabaceae > Lathyrus > Lathyrus aphaca. The sequence goes on along the minus strand of OZ014519.1, from coordinate 295,198,242 downwards.
ACCCCCAAGCAAAGCTTATAACTCCTTCCCAAAAGGATCAATATCTTGATACTTCTAACAAGTATAATGAAAGTTGTGTTCAGGATATCTTTCAAGGGGCATAGTTGGAAAAATTCACTGTGTTGTGGAATCAGCTACTTCAGCCGCACCTCTCCAAAGAGTCTTATCCAGTGGTCTTAGCATTTGCATTGCAAACATTGACCATTTACATCATACAATTTCATATCAAGCATAACTCTAAGTTTACTTCATGCTCATACGCATTTCCCGAGGTCTTGTCATCTTACCTTGTGGTCAAAGTCCAATTTTGTTTGGCACCCTTAAAGTCCAATTTCCATTGGCAATCACCAAAAGCCAAAGCCCAACTCCCTTGGCACTTACCAATGCAATAATGTCTGTCATTCTGTCTTTCAGCCAATGTTATTCTTGGATCCAGATTTCTCTCTCCGGTTGTTCCCATTGAGAAGTTCTTTTTTCTTCAGATTTCTCTCTCCGGTTGTTCCCATTGAGAAATTCTTATTTCTTTTAACTTTCTCACTCCGGTTGTTCCCATTGAGAAGTTCTTATTTCCTTTAAAGTTCTCACTCCGGTTAATCCCATTGAGAAGCTCCTATTTCTTTTAACTTTCTCACTCTGGTTGTTCCCATTGAGAAGTTATTTGTTTCTTTCTATTTTCTCTCTCCGGTTAATCCCATTGAGAAGTTCTTATTTCCTTTAATTTTCTCACTCCGGTTGTTCCCATTGAGAAATTCCTATATTTCTTCTAGTCTCTCTCTCCGGTTGTTCCCATTGAGAAATCCTTATTTCCTTCTAGTTTCTCTCTCCGGTTGTTCCCATTGAGAAATCCTTATTTCCTTCTAGTTTCTCTCTCCGGTTGTTCCCATTGAGAAATCCTTATTTCCTTCTATTTTCTCTCTCCGGTTGTTCCCATTGAGAAGTTCTTATTTCCTTTAATTTTCTCGCTCTGGTTTTTCCCATTGAGAAGTTATTTGTTTCCTTCGAAGTTCTCACTCCGGTTAATCCCATTGAGAAATTCTTATTTCTTTTAACTATCTCAATCCGGTTGTTTCCCATTGAGAAGCTTTTTGTCTCCTTCAGATTTCTCTCTCCGGTTGTTCCCATTGATAAATTCTTATTTCTTTTAACTTTCTCACTCTGGTTGTTCCCATTGAGAAATTCTTATTTCTTTTAACTTTCTCACTCTGGTTAATCCCATTGAGAAATTCCTATTTCTTTTAACTTTCTCACTCTGGTTAATCCCATTGAGAAGTTCTTATTTCCTTTAATTTTCTCACTCCGGTTGTTCCCATTGAGAAATTCCTATATTTCTTTTAGTTTCTCTCTCCGGTTGTTCCCATTGAGAAGTTCTTATTTCCTTTAATTTTCTCGCTCTGGTTGTTCCCATTGAGAAACCATTTGTTTCCTTCAAAGTTCTCACTCCGGTTAATCCCATTGAGAAGCTCTTATTCCTTTCAACCTTTCTCACTCCGGTTATTCCCATTGAGAAGTTATTATTACTTTCAAATTTCTCACTCCGGTTGTTCCCATTGAGAAAATCCCTTATTCCTTCAATTTTCTCTCTCCGATTATTCCCATTGAGAAATTCGTTATTTCTTTCAACTGTCTCTCTCCGGTTCATCCCATTGAGAAGTTTGGCACAAATTTTTATTGCAAGTATCATCTCTCTGGATTCCTCGTTGAAATTTTGATGTTTCCCTTGGCATACCTTCATAATTTGGTTTCATTCCGCATCTAATATTTTTTTAGATGTGTTAGACGTTGATATTCAAGTTCGGTACTGGTGCATCTGTAGTATTGCTAGATGTTGTTGATGCCCCTTCTGGGGTTTAACCCCTTTCACTCCAAGTATTCCTGATTATTCCAGGTCGTTCAGACAAATTTTCAGAAATATCTTGTATCCCCAGCCATTTTTCCTACATTACTGTTTTCAGTAGATTCCCATCATTTAATCATTTCGTCATTCTCCACAGACTTTGTGTCTCATATCAACATGCATTAGATCCCCCGCAACTGCATATGTACGAGCGTATCAGGTCGCATTTTTTTTTTGCATTGCATTCTGCATTGGACAAATTTTCGGCTATTCCTATATCTAATTAACTTTTACCTTGAAATTGAACATTTCACAATAGTTCATTTATCAGGTTCAAGATAATTAGATAGGGGCATCTGTCATACCCCAAATTTGTCCTATTCATATAATCATTTTTTTTATTTTATTTATTTTATTTGTAGTCTCATTAATAGCTATTGATATTAAAAAAAAGTAAAAAAAAAGAAGAATATATATGGATTGTTAGTTTCATTTTATTTTATTGTCAAAGATTGGTCATAGTTCGATCATGTTTGTCGAGGTCAGGTTGAATTGAATTCAAATGTGTCAGAGATTTGAGAATTATCAGGTGATGCAGATCAATTTTATTTGGGCTACTCCCTAATATTTTTGAGTAGAGACATGAACAAAATGCAATTTAAGTTTGAAGTTGCCTTAGGATTTCAGATTGTGATATAGGTTGTGTCCAAAATTATTTGTTTGAGTCCAAATCATGATTATCTGTCTCAAGGGGTTTGCAAGCTAGTTACTAAACTAGCCAAGTTTGTTGTGCTATAAGGTGCTGAGCCTAGATTAAGGTGATCATTAAATTCATGGCAGGTTTTTGAGTGGTTATGCGGTGTATGATTAATTGAGGATTTGTTACTTGTACAATTACTGTGTTAGCGGTACTTTGGCTTCAATTTAAGTCAAATATCCAAAATTACAACTAATCTCATCTATTATGCCAAAGCACCACATCTACAAACAATTACAATAATGAAGAAGTGAAAATTAAAAAAGGCATTTGGTCCTGTTGACATTCAAAAGGTCATTTCGAGACAGCTTGAGGATATGGATTTAATAGTTGTTCAGGCAGCTTTAAATGTTGACAGTTTACAAAATAAAGGCTAAGCTTCCAGTAACAGATTTAAAGTTACAAACGGTGATATGATGTTCATTAAAACGACGAGATGCAAGGCTTATTTGAAGTTGATGATTGTCAGTACTTGTACAGGTTTATTTCCAGCCAAGGATGCGGATATTTTTGCAAGGTCCTCGCCATCCATATCTAAGTTCGCAATAGGTGGTGCATCAATTCAGGCCAGTCAAAAACCGCAAGGATGAAACAATGTCAATAAAAAAGCGCAGCACGCATCTGCTCCATAACAGACTGCATAACAGGTACCCGGGCTTTAATTTCCAGCTCCCGAGAAGTCCGTAACCAGCTGCACAAACAAACTGTCATATGAGCAGGAATTAGTACCAAATTCCAAAGCACATAGCAGGACAAACATTTAAAAGTCAACAGAGTGTGAATATGCGTGTGCATTGCATTTTCGCGGCAGCCAGTAATACTTACCATTTGCAAACACCACTGTTTCCGTAACTGTGGCAGAGTGAATTTATTGATTAAGATCAAGAATTTGAGATGTTGCTAAAGAGTTTTTGCTGCTGGTTATTTCTCTATCAATCATTTTCCAAAAGGAAAATTCCCAAAGCTAAGGCCCTCTGCGATGTGGGAAAATGAAATGATAGAGCTGCTGATGCTAAGATGTCTCAATTCTCTGTTTTTAATAGCAGAAGGTTTCACGGACGCCGGTGGTGCCTTGAGCAATACTATAGCGAACTTGCTTTTGAATCAAAGTCCTGCAAAAGTAGATTCTGCATTGTTATTACCGGTTATGGTGAATGGGTGTATTACAAAACCGGCATATACCTTTGGTTCACTATCAGAAGCACTTGGACGAACACCATTTTCTCCTCTTCTTTGCAATTTCATTAATATACAAAGATCTCCATCCTGCAACATTCTGTCAGCTGAAACCAAGTCCAGAATACACAAAAGGATTACATTAGTTATTCACGTTGCCATTTGGTGTTTGGCCTCACAATTCACCTGCCAGTCATTTCGTCGACATACCTCACTCTTCATGTAGCAGTACCAACTGACTCCAACAAGCCAAAGAAATGTAAAGCCCTACATGTGAAAGTGCAACATAAAACTGAGTTTCAAGTTACCATTACGGAAATAAAGAAGGATCCTTCGTAGGTTACGAAGTTACAGTAGTTACATTAGGATTTCTTCAACAAATGGACGATACGAGAGGATCGTGAACTATACCGCACAACAACTCGTCCATGAATCGTGACTGCAGCGCATCCAGTTCCCATGTTATTCCAACTTCAAGTTCGCTAAAGCATTAATTAGGCATCCATTACCTACACAATGCGGATCACGGAGGCAGATTAATAAAAGAATGAGTAGAGTTGAGAAGTATGGGCAATATGATTAATAAAGTTTCATCGGAACACTTTCGCACACATCAAAAGAAAAGGAACAAGATGGTCATTCCAAAAGAAAAACACCATCAGTTCATACTTTACAAAGGAAAAAAGCAACATGTGCAGATTTTTGAGGTAACATTTAATACAAATCAATGCTATAATAATACCATGAAACAATGAAGTCAGCTTCAACTCGCAACAAACCAAGCTTCGAGCGCAAGGCCTCCGTGTCCCAAAGTTGTCCTGTGAAAAGTCAGAAGAATAGTCATTGAAGCACTAAAACTATATCAATAATGAATCAAAAGTACAAAGGTGAAAACAAGTCTTGTTAGCAGGGTGTAATAACAAGTAAAACACAGCACGGTAAGGCAACCTTTTTTTTTACAGTGGTAAAACGCAAATCTCAGCAGCAGTAGAAATTCAACAAAAAATAAGAATCAGCAAGGGTCCAACGTGTGTTCTAGAAGCATTTTCAGGTTGCACTACAGACAAGAATAATTTCAGTGACTCACAATTTTGGGGTCCCCACACACAAATCCACTCAGAAATTCCCTCTAACGGATTTCTGATTTCACAAATCACAGCTCACACGATTCCCTCACGCAAGTCTCTCTCCAATCTCATACACACCAATTCATCCTCACTCTCCTATAAGAAGGACCTCAATCATTTCCAAAAGGGGAGAGCACGAAAAAACCTAATCACTGAAAAGAGGAAAGAACCCTAACGTGACCCTTCTCATAAACAATCCCCATAAACCTCACTAAAGCTCATATTTTTGAAGGTTATTGAGCCTTCACATTGAAGCTCAATTAACCTGAGCTAAACCTCAAGCAACAACGATTAATAGCAACAACAACACAACCCAGAGAAGAAGCAACAAAGAGACGAGAAGAATCACACAATAACTCCAGAAGAAGAAAAGAGAAGGTGGGAACACGAACAAAACAAGAAGAAGATTCAAATTAAAGAGTGATACCAGTTCTTATGTATCTTCAACTTCTGCTTTCGGTAGACCCTTTGCCTCTTTATGTTTTCGATGCCTCTTGGTTGAAGCATCCTTGCTTTGATTACCTTAATAATATGTTGATTGGCTTTAATCCATATTGAATATTGAGATTAGGGTTTCTCAAATGGGGGTTAAGTTTTTGATTCGGGATAGTTTTTTCTCGGTTCTATTTGTGACCCTTTGGTTTCGCTTGCGATAATGTTTATGATACGATGATGCATGGTTTTCGTTTGAAACCATAACTGAGTTGAAACAAAGAGATGGATAGTGAAGGATTCGGTTGAGAGTTTTGAGAAGCAGGATATCATTTCGTATTTTACAAAGTTATTTTTCTTTTTTCAAAGTAGTAATAGTAATTTGATATTTGGTTTTAATTTTAATAATGATTCTTTAGTATTGGGAAAACAACTGTCTTTGGGGAATAATGTTGGGTCTGCTGGTGTTTAATGCTTGCTCGATACTTGTCCCAATTACCGTTAAGTTGCTTTTTTTTCCCTTCCCTTTTTTTGCTTGTTTGACCGATGATGCTGGAATAGTTAGGTCGTTTGGTTTTTCCTTAACCTTGTTTGTGGGCTGTGAGTAAACCGGGTTCTTATTGACCCGGACCCGATTTAGGCTGAATTGAAGTTAATGGGCCTGCACCCCACCTTATTCAGACGGGCCATGTTCTTTTAGGTTGTTTTATTAATAAATCATTTTGTTTTTTTTATATATTTATTTTTTGCTTCTTTTATAAAAAATAATAAATAAATTGTTTCAAAAAAGAAAAATATGTTAATCAATTTATTTTATTTGGGGCCGATGATATAATTATGGTATTGATATTCAATCATTTTTTGATTCGATATTATTGATACCGGTATGAGGCCATTGTTATTTTTTCGCTATTTATTTAATCGATTATTCGATTTATTATTTGGTTAATGATAAAATGTGATCTTCGATTATTTTAATCGACGTTATCCATTAAATTGAGACCGATTTTGTTATTTCTCTCATTATTTTATTTTATGTGGCCTATGATAAAAATATGGTTTATTGACATTCCACTTAGCGACGTTGTCTAAACCAATTTGAGGCCGACTTTTTTCTTCATTTATTATTTTACCGATTTATTGATTTATTTATATTTATTATTTGGTCTATGATATTATCATCCGATTTGTGATATTCCACTTTGCGACGTTGTCCAAATTGATATGAGACCTCTTTCCATTATTTTTATGGTTTTCTAATTAATTTTAGATCCATTGTCATTATCGACTTTATTCTTTTATCGGCCAATGATAAATGGTGATATTCGATTTCTAATAAATCGACGTTATCCCCTAATTTGAGGCCACACTTTTATTTTTCTTATTATTTCTCATTATCTCAATTTATTTTATTTCGGCCGATGAACAAATATTTAAATATTCGATTTCAAATAAATCGACGTTATTTAAATTAAATATGAGGCCAAACTATTATTTTATTATTATTTCGACTTTATTTTATTTTTATGGTCGATGATATAACAAACGACTTAAATATTCGATTTCAATAAATCGACGTTGTTTAAGTCAATATGAGACCAATTATTTATTTTTATCACATTTTCTTTTATTTAATAATTATTTGATTATAAAGTAACGCTCGACTTCTCATAGAATGATTCTAAATTTGAATCGATTCTAAGACAGTTAAAGAGCTAAATTTCGACGCTTTCGGTTTAATTCGAGCTCCAACGGCTCCACCTTAGCTTAAGACTAGGATTCGTTCTTGCATAATCGTTTAACTCTTAACCTCCATTTTGCACTCACCCTTCGCGATCGCTTTATGCCTCGCAATCGACCTACCAAAATGTTTCTTTAAATCCAAACCCTTGATCCAACGTCAAGTGGTTTTAGGTATTAAAACACTTTAATAATATGAGAGAAATTGTACGCCACGAGCCTTAAGTGGTAGAAAGGAGGATTACGAGCTCTCGTTATTCGCTCCGATTATTCCGTCGCAAGACACTTGGCTTGTTGGTTCGGAATAAACTATCCATAGTCTTTAGTGCAATTCGACTCCTAAAGAAAGATAATAAAATTTAATTCCTTTTCCTCTTTTAGCAAGTAAATACATTAGGCATAGACATCCTTTCGCGCGTGACAACTTAGAAGGTTCCCATCGAGTACGATGGATGTAGGGGGTGCTAATACCTTCCCCCTGCATAACCGACTTCCGAACCCCGACAATGGTTACGATGACCTTGTCTTTATCCTTTCTTCCCGGGTTTTATCTATATTTTCCCTTTCCCTCTTTGGGAACAAATCAAAATTAGGTGGCGACTCTCAAGTCAGCCCAGCCGCGACCGCATTCGCGAGGATCGTATTTTTCGAGGTACGACACAATGAAGCTGAATACGAAACTTGCATTATGGGTCTTGAGGAAGCCATTGACCTCAGGATCAAGACTTTAACTGTATTCAGAGATTCAGCTTTGGTAATCAATCAAACCAACGGAAAATGGTATACTCACCAGGAGCATCTGATACCTTACCGGGATTATACGAGGAGGTTACTTACATTCTTCACCACAGTCAAGCTTGAGTATATCCCTCGAGATTAAAATCAGTTTGCAGATGCTCTGGCTACCATTTCATCCATGATCAAAGTTCAAGTTGCCAACTTTGTACCTCGGATCTCAGTGTCCAGGCTTGACAGACCAGCATACGTATTCTCTGCAGACCTTGCTAAAGATGATAAGACTTGGTTCTATGACATCAAATGCTTCTTGGAGGATCAAACATACCCACCTGGGGCATCATCCAATGACAAGAAGACATTAAGAAGGCTGGCTGGTAGCTTCTTCCTGAATGCTGATGGTTCCCTGTACAAGAGAAACTTTGATATGGTACTCCTCTGATGTGTTGATAAAGCAGAGGCAGACTTGTTGATGCACGAGGTGCACTAAGGATGTTTTGCTACCCATGCTGGAGGGAATGCTCTGGCTAAAAAGTTGCTAAGATCAGGCTACTACTGGATCACAATGGATGTAGACTGTTGTGCTTATGCCAGGAAATTTCATAAATGCCAGATTTATGTAGATAAAGTGCATGTGCCTCCGAATCCTCTGAACGTGATGTCTTCACCTTGGCCCTTTGCCATGTGGGGCATTGATATGATTGGCAAGATTGAACCGACTGCTTCAAATGGCCACAGATTCATCCTGGTTGCCATTGACTATTTTACCAAATGGGTTGAAGCAGCTTCATATGCAAATGTCACCAGGCAAGTGGTAGCCCGATTCCGGAAGAGAGACATCATTTGTCGGTATGGAGTGCCCGGGCGAATCATTACTGATAATGGTTCCAACTTGAACAACAAAATGATGGCGGAACTGTGCCGGGACTTCAAGATCCAACACCACAATTCTTCTCCTTACATGCCAAAGATGAATGGCGCTGTGGAGGCAACTAACAAGAATATCAAGAAGATTGTGCAGAAGATGGTGGCCACATACAAAGACTGGCATGAAATGCTACCATTTGCCTTGCATGGGTACCGTACATCAATCAGAACATCCACTGGGGCAACACCGTATCAACTTGTGTATGGTATGGAGGCAATCCTACCTGTTGAAGTTGAATTACCCTACTTGCGGGTAATAATGGATGTCAAATTGAATGAAGCAGAATGGGTCCGATCCCGATACGAACAACTGAATCTGATCGAAGAGAAGAGATTAGCTGCAATCTGTCATGCGCAGTTATATCAGAAAATAATGAAGAAAGCCTTCGATCAGAAAGTCAGGCTTCGGGAATACCAAGTAGGGGATCTTGTGCTGAAAAGACTCCTTCCTCCTCATACAGACCACAGGGGCAAGTGGACTCCGAATTATGATGGTCCGTTCATAGTAAAGAAAGTTTTCTCTGGTGGAGCGCTGATGCTCAGTACTATGGATGGTGAAGATTTCTTATCCCCTGTGAATTCAGATGCAGTTAAAAAATACTTCGCATGAAATGACCCGCTGGACATAAAAACAGAATGTAAGTCCATGCAAAAATAGGGCATCCCGGCGAGTCAAAAACAGAATAAAAAGACTCGGGCAAAAATAAGGGAAAATAAATAAAAAATGTGTACACCCGCTGAGTTCAAAAGCCGCATTGGACAGCTCAGGCAAAAATGGGTATCCCGGTGGATTGAAAACCCGAAAGGGCGATCCACGCAAAATAAGGGAATAAGCGAACAACTGCATTCTGAATTCGTCTGTATCACTCACAACATGGCAAACTTCTAAAGGTTAAAGCATCGGTCAGAATCAACCTTCTTCAGAAAGCAGGATGTGAAGAACGTCAATGTCATACGAGTCATAGCAAAAGGGAAGCACACTGAAGCGTCATCAACATTGCCAGCATCTTTTTGTTTCTCAATTTGTAACAATCTCATCATTTCAGGGGATCTATTTCTTTGACTGTACTTGCCAATTCAGGGCACACAAATTAATAAAATCAGATCTTCAGTCACACTTAGTCTCGTACATTTTACTTTCATTTTACAAAAATGTCTGATGTCTTTAAAATATTGATTGCATAAATACAGATGCGTCTTTCCTAAATCACATGCTTACAGGAAATATATTTACTCCCGGGAGTGTCTAAATTCCTATGATGGAACCCGGTAAGGGACACCTCGAGGTACTTGTATGTTTTCTTTGTCATAACGGGACTGCAGGTGCTCAAAGTGCAACATGGGGCATGAAAGCTTCTCCCCGGCAACATTGCCAGATCATTATGTCCTCAACACCTCATATAAACAATATCTGGAATGTTTTCCCCAGCAAAGTTGCCAAAGCATTCTTCCCCAGCATCTTCTTCCAGGACAGCATCAGGAAAGGCTCATTTCCCCAACTGAGTTCATCATCCTTAACAGGATCTCTACAGAAACCTCTAGGAAGGTCGTTCAGTGATCGTTCCTCCCCAGCCAAGTGCGAAAACAGGGAACCATCTCCCCGCAAAGTTTCAACCTCTATCCAGAAGAGCAATGTCTGAAGATCTCACAACAAAGTGACGAAAGCTTCCACAGTCCCCAGCTAGGGTTTCTCATTACAAAGATAGGTCTATTAGTGATCTATTTTTTCCCAAGCAGGATCATCTGTATCCGATATACAAATGATCTCATCCCCAGCTGGGATATTCTTTCAAGCAGATTGGTCAAAGATCTCCACAACAGCAGGATCCAAATCCCGGATCGGTATCTTTTGCATAATCATAGCATTCACATCATAGTTTCCCCCAAAGCGTAGCATACCGTTTAATACGGAGCATTACGGCAAAAATCAAACATATTTCATAATCACAAGCCATGTTTTGAATCAGGCACCTGTGAATACTGACATACCATCAACATTATACAGAATACCTCCCAAATTTCCCAGCAAAGGCCAGAGCGTCCCCTTTCACAAATACATATTAATACACTCCTTCCGACACCCGTCCGTGTCATCCTATCCCCTCAAATTGACAGAATATCTCTTATAATTTGTACACTTCCCTTTGGGATACTCGTCCGTATCACACCATCCCCAGTGAGTTGAACACTTTTCTGTGTCTCAATCATACTTTTTACTCATAACAGATGATCGTCCGTATCTTGTACACACCTATTTCCCCCCAGAGTCGACACTCGTCTGTGTTCTTCGTCAACCAGTTGATACTCGTCTGTATCATCATCTCTGAACATGCGTCAGCATTTGTTTCTACCGATGCTCGTCTGTATCGTAATCTTAAGGATCCGCATCTTTAATCTATACACAGTGTCAAACATTTGTACCTTTTCTTTCTTGAATTTAGACACTCGTCTGTGTCTACCATTCCCCAGAAGAGTCCCCAGCAAATCCCAATTATTTCTTTCTATCCTGCATTCGTCCTATGTCGTGATACTTTTCGGCAGCCGTACCCTGCCAGGTGATCGTCCTTCACCTCTTGATGATCGTCCTTCATCATTCCCCCAGCGGAGTCTCCATTATTGGAATCCTTTTCTATCCGACATTCGTCCTATGTCGTGATATTTTAGAAGCCGTACCCTGCTAGGTGATCGTCCTTGACCTCTTGATGATCGTCTTTCATCATTTTTATCCGATGGCCGTCCCCATCGTTGACCTTGTTATCTGACATTCGTCTTATGTCACGATAAACCCCGAGAGCAGCCGTCCCCTGCTAGGTGATCGGCCTTCACCTCTTGATGATCGTCCTTCATCATGTTTATCCAATGGTCGTCCCCATCGTCGACCTTTTCTATCCGAAATTCTTCCTATGTCGCGATATTTTTGGCAACCGTACCTTGCCAGGTGATCGTCCTTCACCTTAGATGACCGTCCCTCATCTTTCTCCCCAACGGAGTAGCCGTCCCCTGCTAGGTGATCGTCCTTCACCTTTGATGACCGTACCTCATCGTTAATTTCATTCATGCTTTGAACCTGATGGTCGTCCCCATCATTTACTTTACCTTTAATTCCCAGAGAGTTTTGTTCCTTTACCTGATGGTCGTCCCCATCATGATCCCTTTACTTACCCTGCATGTCGGTCGTCCCCGTCATTGCTTTATCCCCAGCAGTCGTCCTCTGCTCGACGGTCGTCCTCCGTCACCCGCACTTTATAATCATACTTTATTTTCTTTTACAATCTATATCCCTTTTCTTCTTCATTTAGTGAGTGCAAGTTTTGGACTGTCTTTGGTATTCAACCACAAGTTACCCTGTTTGCCTGATAAGCCGTCGCTTACATCCTGCACAGCTAACTCATGTTTGAATAGGGGCAGCTGTAAACACCCTAAATTTTCCTTCATTCATTTCACCATGGCTTGTGATCTTTTTATTTGCATAAGTTCAATCATAGCATCTCACATTGCATTTTCACTTCACTGCATTGGTTCAAAGTCATCTGCATCTAGGGTTTGTGATTTGAGCAATCCCTGAGCTATCTGAGCTACCCCAAAGGTCATCAATCATCTCAAGAGGGTCCATGTATGTTCAAGCATCATATTATATCCTCCCAAGATCAAGAAAGTCAGAAAATCACAAGAATTGAGAGAGGTATGGAAGCAGAGCCAGGTTTAACTACACAGATGACCTAGAAATAGGGTTTTGGTTTCAGAGGCCATAACTCCAATTGTTTTGGTCATTCTTGCTTCTATTGGTCTCTATATGTTATAAGGATCATGCATACCAACTTTCATGAAGAAATTCAATGGGGAAAGCATCTAATCAATAGATGGCTTCTTGAGCAAGTCAGTGCAAAATCAGGGCATCTGAGGCCCCCAATCACCCAACCAAAGGGTCTTCTCCATCATTTTGGATGTATATGATCTTTATTTGATCTTAGAAGAAGTTAGGAGTTCACAAAATTGAAGAATTTCAAGCCATTTGCAAAGCTGCCATTTTGGGAAAGTGACTTGTAATGCAAACTTGCCAATTTGGGAAAGTTTTTCAACCTCCTCTTTTTGATTCAAAAATGCTTCAAATGAAAAATCCTTGGTCATGAAAGTTGTATATTGGATCATTCCCTTTTCAAAAAGTACAAGAATTTGATCTAATTCATCATAGAACTCAAGTTATGGCCTTGCAAAGTTGGGAAAAATCACAAAATTTCACTTATGTGCCAAAGAGGGAAACTTGCAAAACCACTTGCCAAAGCATTTTGTGACTTCAAACACACTTCTAACCATTACACAAACATAGTACATGACATAAAATTCAGAATTGCCCAAAGATTTCTCAAGTTTCATGCCTTGATCATTAAGATTTCTCAAAGGGGCCAAAACCTTCATAATTTGCAAAACACCCCATAACTTTCTTCTCTTTTGCTGCCTTGCCTCAAAACTGGTCCCATGGACCTCCCTAAAGCCAACTGCGCAGGACACCCCATTGTCCTTGGCCTGCCATGTGCCCATACCTCAAGTACACCAACTCTTGACTTTATGCATTTTGCCCCATACCAATCAACATAGGCCACCACCCACCCTCTGACCTATCACAGCTTATCATGTGGATCAAAACCAAGCCAAAGCACACAAAATTGCAGCCTAACACTTGATATTGTTGAGCATTGCCAAAAACCCCAAATTTGCAAAAGCCTTCAAATCTCATAACTCAGCCAACAAATCTCCAAACTTTTTCCACCATTCAACTCCACATTCATTGCTGATCATTTCCCACCCTTCATTTTGCCTTGAAACACACCATATCCAAGACAAGATTTTCACATCCTTTGAACTGAACTTCTGCCAATTTCATTTTGAGGCCATTTAAACTCCAAACAAGCATTGCAAGCTCTTGAGGGAAGTCATTGGAGTTGATTTGAGGCAAAGAACTGGTCAGAAAGCTCCTAGGTTGAAAGCTTCGTTTCAGGTAGCCATGGAATTTATTTTTCCAGAACCTTCATTTTATGTTATAAAATGATTCTATGTGTTCCCCTGATTACCATGATATGTTTTGTTTCGAAAATGGTTGAGTTTTAAGCATTTCACAAGCTTTTGAAAATTCTGATATGTTTTCTGTTTTGCTTCGATTCATGTTCTTGATGATGAATAAATGATTTTTGTTGTGTGATTCTTGTTGGGGTTGACGTGAGGATCATTTCTGGAGAGTTTAAGGGCTTGGGGTTGCGTATTGAGAGAGATTGAGTGAGAGGCTAGCCGGAGAAGATGATCGGAACACTGTTCCGGTCACCTGAAAGTGATTAGGGCTCAGATTAGGGTTTTAATCATAATCAGTGAAGTTTGAATTCTGGCCTTTGGATTGCGCGCGAAGTCAATTCCTTCCCCTTTTTATTTGAATCTGGACCACTAGATCAGCAACTTCCATTTTAATTCATTTAATTTTCATTTTAATTGCATTTCTTTGTACATTTTATTAAAAATAGCAAAACACTTCCAAATTTTTTATCTTTTGCATCTCCCTTTCAAATATTTTTTTCATTCTGAAAATAATTTTTATTTTATTTTTTGCATTAAATTCGTATTTTTAAAATATTTAAATGTTTATTTTAATTAGTTAATGGGAATTAATTAATTAAAATACCATTTAAGTTTCTAAAAATCACCAAAAAAATCACATTGCATCTTGATACATTTAGAAACATTATCAAACCCTTCACACAAATTTATTTTTGGTTCTTGACCTATTTTGACATTTTTCTTTAGATTTAGGGTTCTTAAAAATCAATATTTTGACCCTAACTTAGAAAAATCCTTTCTGCCTAACCATGAAGAGTTTGATAATGATTCTTTTTGCATTGCATCCCTCATGTCATTTAGTTTCTAGGATAAAATGGGCATGAATTTATCTTTCCTTTTCAATTTGTTTTGTATTTTTCCTTTTGAGGCATCCTAAAACCCTAGCAAACATGAGAAAATCATAACTTCCATTAGGTTAAGATTTAGGTCTCCTCCTTTGGGAAGTGAACTTGTATGGGTTTAGGGTACCTTTGATCCCATTTTAAATTTTTAATCTTATGATTTGCTTCTGATTTTGAATTTTGCATTGCATCTTGTACATAAACCCTAATTTGCGTCTTCATTTGCATTCATTCCTCATATGCTTGTATACTTGAACTTACCATGACACTTTGTGCATCCTCATGACATATAGGACATCTTAGGACATATTGAAATCATGTTTGATCATTGCATCATCCATTTGCCATGCTTTTGCTTTCATTTCATTCATATGCATTCATGTACTTTCATGGTTCTTACATGTTTCATTTGCATCCTCCTTGCTTGTATAATCATCCACATCACATGACATGCTTTCATACCATCCCATAACATCATTTTCCTCATGATATGCTTCTGATTTTGGTTTGCATCCTGCATCTCATCTCATTTTCATTTCATTTTATTCCTTGTTGCTAACTTTTCAGGTGGTAAGTGTTTGAGAAGTGAATTTGCCTTCACTTCTCATAATCTCTTCTCATCCCTTTTATGCATCCATTGCTGCATTTTACCTTTGTACTAGAGTGAGCTTTCTCATTCATGTTCCCTCCTCACCTTCTTTCTTCAAGCAACTTATCTTCTTAAGTGAAGTAAGTTGTCTTGCTTCTTCTGTCTCTCCTCCTTCATCCTGCTTCTTCCATGGTGGATTTTCCTTGAATATCTCTTGCTAGCCTCATAAACACTAAGAACACCCAAGAATGATCACAATTAGGGTTAGATTAGTCCCCATTAGTTTTACCTTTGTGTCATCTTTGAGTCTTCTCTTCTCATCTTATAATCAAGGACTAAACCCTTAAGGCCTTAAGGCTTTGTGATTAGGGTTATGCCTGTATCCTTCTATTAGGATGGAGTGTATAACTTTAATCCTAATTGTTAAACCCTTAATGTGTTTAAATCCTTTAATCAATTAACCTAATAAACACTAAGACATCAAGCTTGTAACTTGGGCCTTGCATTAGGGTTCTAATTCTTCCTTTATTGGTTAAGAAGGACTAACCCTAGTGTTAATGGACAAGTCCCCCTCAAGTTGTCTTACAAACCATAAAACTCATTTCTTAATCTCATCCTTAATTAAAATCCATGTAATAAAGTTTTGTTTTGTCATGAGGTTAATCCCTAATCATGGATTAAGTTGAGGAGCCTTTCTCAGCTTAAATGTTCTTGTCTATTATCCTTCTATTAGGATGGTATAATGAGTTCATTAAATCCTTGATTATGGCTTAAACTCATTACTTAACACTAAACAAAAAAATACCAATAACATCTAAATAAATGCCAGTAGGTTAATGATCTTAATCCTACATCATGGTGACTAAGTGTGAGGTGTTTACTTCATACTTAAGGTATTCTCATTACCCCTAATCAGAGGGAGGATGTGATGAGTCTACTAACCCTTGGTTTAGGCTTAAGCTCATTTTCTTATGACAAACTCAAAAAGCAATAAAAGATTGAAAACACAAAAACAAACAATAATCGTCTCCTCCGGGATTCTTTCCTCGCTATCTTCACTCATAAACGAGAACTTGCTTCTTCCGTCTAGTGCAAGACAGTTTGCACCTGAGCTAGACAGGTCATACACTTTAGCATAGACAAGTAAGCAGTTCATCAGTCAATTTCATCTTTCAGTCTCTTTGAGTCGAACTACGGTGTTCTGACTTCCTCATTGCACGAGAGGATACGTAGGCATAACTTAACAGTTATCGAACAAAAGTCTCTATATATACCCCCTCTTCCAGCATTATTCCTTAGCCTCATTATCCAGAGCTTTGCACTCTTTCCTTGCACTGACACTCTTATATTTCACTTCACATATCCTTTGCACTGATACTTGCATTCTTTTCCAGCTTTGATACACAAAATAGCACTGACACTACCCCTTTAAACACAAACTTTCAAGCGTGGATCCCGTCGAGTACGGCGGACAATCTGGGTGCTAATACCTTCCCAGGTTGTAACCAACCCCCTTTCTCAGTTTCTCTGGTTCGCAACCGTCTTATCCATCTTTTCTTAGGTTTATGCAGCATTACCTTTCCTTCGGGATAAAAATGCCTAGCTGGCAACTCTTTCCTTTTCAGTTCACCCTTGTGTGTTCTCTCCTTTCACCGACCGTTCGCGTCTGTACCCTATTTGACTTGGCCTCATTTAGTGGGAGCGACAGTTATGTCTAATTGAGGAAAAGAGATTAGCGGCTATCTGTCATGGTCAGCTTTATCAGAGGAGAATGAAACGAGCATTCGACCAACGAGTACGTACTCGGGAGTATCAAGTAGGAGAGCTTATGCTCAAGAGGATCGTTCCTCCAGGTTCAGATCACAGGGGAAAGTGGCCCCAAATTACGAAGGACCATTCATAGTGAAGAAAGTTTTCTCGGGAGGAGCACTGATGCTCACCACTATGGATGGAGAAGATTTCCAATCCCCTGTTAACTCAGACGCAGTTAAAAAATACTTCGCATAAAAAGACCTGCTGGACACAAAAACATAATTAAAGTCCAGGCAGAAAAGGGCATCCTGGAAAGCTAAAGACAGAATAAAAATCTCGGGCAAAAGTTAGGGAAAATAAGTAAAAAAATGTACACCTGCTGAGTTGAAAAGCCACATCGGACAGCTCAGGCAAAAAAGGGTATCCCGGTGGATTGAAAACCCGAAAGGGCGATCCAAACAAAATAAGGGAATAAGTGAACAACTGCGATCCGGGTAATCTGAACCAAATCATCGTTTCATATAGCCAGACAATATCAGAAGGATAGGAATCAGTCCCCTCATCTTTTCAGAAAGCAAAGGCAAGAATGGAGAGTTTTGAAAACATGTTGGTCATAGCAAGAAGGAAACTCATTAGGATGCCGTGCCCATTGCCATTAGGATAGTTTATTTTCTCAATTTTAGGGTAGCTACCTCTTTCCAGGTGGTTGCTTCTTGATGTAAAAACTCTGCCTATTCAGAGGCCTTTCAATAAAAGAATATTCAGTCAAAAAGCTGTGTTGTATTTATTTTTGTTTGCAAAAATGTCCTGAATTTTTGGCAAAAACAACATTGCATTTGAAACATGGTGATTTGTATTCTAAAAACAGAAAAATGACATTGCAGGGAAACTTTTAAAACTATTTTTGAGTGTCGGGTGACGATGGATGAACAGATCATACCATGCAAGTCCCTGGGGCACATTTGTGTTTTCTGTTGTTGTAGGTTTTGTAGGATGGCGTCACATCTCCCCATACACCTTTCCCCCAGCTGAGTCGGAGCAGGTGAAATCCCCAAGCAGACTATCTTTTCACAAGTGGAGTATGCCCAGCAAGCAACTGGATGCCCAAATTCCCCACAGAGTTTATAACTGTCAAAACTCTCTTCCCAAGTAAAGGATATTTGAGGAAGCATCTCCCTAGCCGTGTTGGAAGATCGTCATTCCCCCGCAGAGTTTCATGATAGAGATACAACCATCATTGAAATATTCCCCAACACTCGTCTGTGTTAGCACTATGTTGTTGCCCGTCTGCATTTCCCAACACTCGTTTGTGTTCGCACTTTGGTATTGCTCGTTTGCTTTCCCCAGCAGTTGCCCATGGTTGATAGATGTTGTTGCTTGTCTGCACTTCCCAGCACTCGTCTGTGTGTAACTTCCTTGTAGTACCCAACACTCATCGGTGTTTGATAGTTGCTTTTGCTCGTATGCATGCCCCATCACTCGTTTGTGTTTGATATTTGCTTGTTGCTTGTCTGCATTCTCCAGCACTCGTCTGTGTTTGTTATCCGTTTGAAGCTCGTTTGCATAGTTTGGATACTCATCTGTATCATCCCTCACACTCGTCCGTGTTAGCTTATATCCATATGTGTTGATTTGATAATCGCTCAGGTACTCGTCTGTATTGCTACTCCAAATGCTCGTCTGTGTTGGGTTTCTGGTATTCGTCTGTATCAGTGGTTGATATTCGTCTATATCGTCGCCTGAAGCGCTCGTCTGCGTTTCTTAGATCAACGTCTGATATTCGTTTGTATCATTGACTTATGGCACTTGTTTGTGTTCTCTGGATGATCATCCAATACTCATCTGTGTTGAAGAGGTTTGAGGTCCTGACGGTGGGATTAAACGTCAAAATGGTTACCGGTCCTGGCGTAACGGATTATTTGAAAGAGGTTCGTCTGTCTCAAGCGCCGCTTATCTACGAAAGATTTGTGAGGAGGGTTCGTCAAATCCTAATGTCACACCTGGCGTAACAGGTTTGCTCGAAGAAGGCTCGTTTGTCTTAGACCATATATCTACGAAGGATATATAAATAGGGTTTGTCTATCCTGATTCAGCATGTTTATCCCACAGACTTAAGTGCATCACTGGTCCTGGCGTAACAGGATTATCCGAAGGAGATTCGTTTGTCTCAAGTCATAGGTTTTGTGAAATGTATGAAGAGGGCTCGTATGTCCAGTTCCTGGCGTAACAGGTATACGTGTTGAGGGCTCGTATGTCCAGCGCCTGGCGTAACAGGTTCTTCGAAGAAGACTCGTCTGTCTAAGTTTTCTATCTAAAGTAACAGTTCAACTTGGAAGGAGCTCGTCCACTTTCTCCCCACTTCAGTCGCCAAAGTGTCATTTGGTTGGGTTTATTTCCCATTTCTTGCGTTCTCCAGCAGAGTGCAAATTTCAGGATTTCTTGGTATTCAACCACAGTTCATCTTGAACGGTCGATAGCCCGTGCTACCGTCCTTTTCAGATTAACAATTGTTTGAATAGGAGCAGCTGTAACACCCCAAATTTTCTCTCTTCTTTTTAATCATCTTCATCATATCATAGTCATCATAAGCATATCATGACCTTAGCATCTTGGCATGGAAAAATGAAGCATAACATTCTCATGATCTAGCATTAGGCATATGATCAATTGTTGGTGGATTTGAGGCATTTCAAGCAATAACAAGAGGCACAGTGGACTTGTCCAGGTCCCATAAGGAGTCTACATGACATTCACAAGCCCAAGATCATTTACAAAAGCTCGGGAGGTTGAGAGATCATTAGCAAATTCAGGCTAGGGCAAGCTCCTACACAATGATCCCAAATTAGGGTTTCACTTTCAAGCATGAAATCTTTGTGACTTTGGCCATTTCATATGGGAAAAGTCTCTCATATGACAAGAGGATCCTAGGAATGAAATTTGGTGAGAAAATTCCTTAGGGAAGTCAGTTATTTCATCAGAAGTTCAAAAGTGCAACTTTTCTCCCGTGTAAGGGAAATCCTGATTAGGGTTTTGGGCCAAATCCTCATATATTCTTAACTTTGACCATTTCTTGTAGGCAAAGGCTCTTATTTGGTCTGCATGGCTTATGTATGAAGTTTGAGGCAAAAATTCATTGAAGAAGTCAAGGTTTGGTTCAATTACTTAGAGGTGAAGCAAGAAAGTCAACTGTGCAGTCAAAAAGTCAACATGAAGATTTCAGAGTTTTTAATCAGGATTATTAATTTTTGAGGTCATATCATGTCAAGGAATAATACAGTTGAGCTTAAATGTCAAAAATCGGGAGTATGCAAAAAGTTACTAAATTTGGAAATTTAGAAGTTTCCATTTTTGGAAATTATTTGGCTCTGAACTTCAGGCAATTATTTCATGTGCGAAAAAGCTCCGAATGATTTTCCGGTGAACACAAAAGTTGTAGATCACGATTTTCCCTTTCCGAAAAGTCGTAGAAGACTCTCATAGCATTTTTAGAACTCAAGTTATGATTTTTTGAAGTTTGGAGCATTTTAGGGTTTCTTGTGGTGGACATGTGTCAATTTGTGATTGGCTCATTATCAAATGAAGTTATGTGGCGTGGCATGTTGTTTTTGTTCACAAACGTTTTAATGGGTCCATTTTATTATTTTATGTGACCAAATATGAAAATGATACAAAGGCATGACATGTGTGATGGTGTACGAAAAAGTAGTGAGAAAATCAACAAGTAGGTCCAGCCAACCCTTACTTGCCACACGTCCCTTGTGAGCCTCCCATATTGGCCTTGAAGTCACGTTTTGCTTACTCATACACACGCGGATAATACCAAGAGGGGAAGCAAAAGCTCACGTGAAACAACAGTGTACATGCACTCCATACACCACACCAGGTCACCACCAATCACAACCCTCACTTCATTTTCGTTTCCTCTTATCATCGAATAGTGATTTAACAACTCGTGCGGGACACCATAATATCATACTCTCTCATGTATGCGATCCGTTTCAAAAACACAAATTGAAAAAAGAGAGCAAAAGGAGCCTCACGCATGCTCTGTGTTTATGAAGAGGAAATAACTAATTTAGTTCACCACACCACAAAATGCACCCTGCACCCTTGTGATATAAGAAGGACAATCACGATTCTTGCAGCATTTTTTTGGATCACACTCTTCAACCTCTCTCTCCTCTCTCATTGTGCTCTCAAGCTGTGAAAGCAAATTCCAGATCTGGATTGTGACTTTCGTATCTCATTCTTCATCCTCAAGACCTCTGAATCCTCACACTCACTCTCATATCACCTGCATAATCAATTCTTGGAGCTTCGGGCAAAGTAAAGATTCAATCACTCTCTCTGATCTTGCATCAGCTTCATCTGTAAGCCTTTTATTTGGCCTGAACAAGATCCAAGGAAGCTTGAAGAGAGCAAGGAGATCTCTGGATTTCTCAGCATCTGCAAGAAGCTTCAATCACAGGTTTGAGTCTCTCAATTGATTGCTTCGGTTTGAATGCATTATGGCTTGTTTTGTGTTGTTATGGATTAATATGTATGATATGAAGTGTTTAGAAGCTCTGTATGGCTTTAAATCGTGTATTTATGTTTTGATGGTTGATCTTGTTGCAATCGGTTTGCTGCATATATTAGCTGTTTGTGAAAACTATTGGCATATTCGTGATCCTTGTGTTTCAGACTTCATTTTTTGTTTTTACATGTTTGATTTTCATTAAGAGGTGAATGATTTATGCTGCTCTGAAGTGATGATGGTATGCGGAAGTTGTTCTGTTTTCTGCGTTTTTTCGAATATTTCCATGAGCGGGAGGTAGGAGACGATGACATGGAGTGCTATGAGTGGCTGTGCTGATTTTTTGTCATGTAGTGACTTAACCCTAACTTGACCAGTTGATGTCACGTTCACATAACTTTTGTTCATTTTATTTTAATAAAATTAATTATTTCATGTGACAAATCTGATTATTGGTGAGGTTTTTGGAGATTTCGAATGGGCCTAAGGCCAGTTGCTAAGCGCACCTCCATTGTTGGGCCCAGGTTTTATTGAACTGATACATATTGCTGTCTGCACCTCTGCCTCATTAATTCTTATTCTTATTTCTATTTTATTTTCAGTTTGATTTTTATTTTTCTAAGTTAGAAATAAGTCATTAAAAATTCTAAAAAATTTCAAGAATGATCTTTTAAGTTTTCTCTAATTTTTGGCATTTTTATTTTTTCATTTATTTTCATTTGCCACGTGGGAATTAATTGTTTCTTTAATTAATTGCTTTTATTTCATTTTTGAAGCATGCTGTCTTGTATAATTTCTATCTTGACCATTAATTTGAATTTTGAACTAATTCTTTTTGCTCTGGATTCATGTTGAGATTTAGTTTGTTGTTGATTTTTCTCCTGATTTTTAGAAACTTGCTTAATTAGTTTTGGTCTCTAACTTGTGCATGAAGCCTTCTAACCCTAATCCATGTTTAAGCATTTATTTGACTTGCTTGGGTTCCGATTTTGATTCTCTCCTTTTGGCATGTCAATATTGTATGTTTGAAGAGTCTTTGTGCAAGTTTGTGGAATTTTTGAATGTATGTTTGATTTAATTTGAATTTTGTTCCTTACTTGTCTTCTTTTGCATCTCTTTTGGTCATATGTTCAATCCCTAGGTTAGAAGGGCACTTGTGCCAACTTCTTTAAGTTGTTTAGAGCCTTTTTAGAATGTTGATACCTCTCTGGTCTTGAGTTGATTTTTGTTCTTTGAAAAATTTTGTGATTGTTTGCTTTTGAAGTTCATTCACTTTTATGCATGTCCTCCTCACTTCTTTTGTTTCTTTGCTTCTCATAATGTTAATACTTGAGTTTGTATGCTTCTTCTCTTCATCTCATATGATCCTTAGGCACTTTCTTAACATGTTAGGGTTCTGGTCTTGGAGTTTCTGATGTTGGTTTACTTGGTTTGCCTTGTGTTCTCTCATGTTTGTTTTGATTTGTCATGATGATCCATGTTGCTTCATGTTGAGTGGTATAGTTCCTTTCTCATTCTTATGCTTTGTATTTGCATTTGGAATTTGTGATTAAGTCTTCACTTCTGGTTTTGTGGCTTTGGTTTGATATTATGCTCATTTTTTGTTGTATTTGTTCTTATGTTACTAACCATTTCAGGGGCTTTGGTAAGTGAGAGGTGTGGATGTGATTCCCACATCTCCAAGTCTTATCTCTTCTTATTTCCTTATTTGTTATACTCTTACTTGTGATTGTTGGGGTTTAGGCCTTACTTCCTCCTTTTTCTCTTCTTCATTCTTCTCTTTCTCTTCTTATCTCTTCCTCCTTTAGGATAGTAAACCACACTAACCCTAGGGTGTCGTTTGCATGTTAACATTAGGATTTGTTAGTCCCCCATTAGACTTTTACCTTTAAGATCCTTTGGTTTCTTTTCTCTTCTCATCTCAAAACAAAAAAACTCTAAAAAAAAGTATCATAATAAGGATTGAAGTGTTCTCCTGTGCAATAGCCTTATTCCATGAAACACTTGTAGTTTTCCCATCTTGGGATAGTACAAGCTTGTCTTGTGATGCACAAGTCTGATTAGGATACCATCTTCACCAAGAAAATCCTAAAAAAACACTTCTTCATCCAAAAACACAAAAACACTTAATAAATTCAATGAGTTAGTGAGCTTAGGCCCCAATCTCTGGAATCAAGTTTTGGGGATCTTCTCCATACTTGAGTGTGCTTGTTCTGTTATTCCATCTTGGAATGTAGTCGCAAGTACACATTCCATGGAAAAGAGCTTGAGTTCAGAAGGACGCCTCCACAACAAAGCTTTGCATATAACTTTGGAGTGCAAAGGAGCTGTCTTATCTCATGTGCTTGTAGACACTGGGTCCTCACTCAATGTATTACCCAAGAAAGCCCTTGTCAAGCTAGAGTATGATGGGATAGCTCTTCGGCCAAGTAATCTTGTGGTCAGGGCTTTTGACGGCTCCAAACAATCTGTTCTTGGAGAGGTGGAGTTGCCAGTGATGATCGGTCCACAATTCTTTAAGACCATTTTCTATGTGATGGACATACAACCAGCATACAACTGTTTGTTAGGTCGACCCTGGATTCATGTCGCAGGCGCTGTAACGTCGACCCTTCACCAGAAACTGAAGTATGAATGGTAATGACAGATTATCACCATATGTGGTGAGGATGATATATGTTTTAGCCAACTGGCTACTTACAAGTATATAGAGATGGATGGTGAAATCCATGAGACAATGAGCCAAGGGTTTGAGGCCCTAAATGTTAATGAGGCTACTGGAGTACTGGCTGCATCTCAGGAAGACAAGATGGGTACTTCAATCATCTCTTATCAGCAAGCCCGAAAGGTTGTTGAAGAAGGTATTGCTCAAGGCTGGGGCAAGCTGCTGCCAGTGGAAAAGACGGAAGATAGATTCGGGTTGGGTTACAGACCTATCCGACAAGATCAATCAGAGGCTGCCAAGGAGCCCAAGTTTGTCAGTAGGGGGATGCTCACCCCAGATGCTGTGAACAATCTAGAAGACGAGGAGGAAAGCGATCGCAACCTGGAGAGTTGGATACGTCCAAGGATCCCGGGGAGCCAAGTCCTTAACTGGTCTTCCTAGGAAATTATAAGGGTTACGCCTGCAGAGTAATTATTATTTCCTATCTTTTTAGCATGCATCAAGTCCTGCATCTTGCCCAAGGTGTCAGGACTCATTTTGTAATTGGGCCATATTGTAATTTTGTGTAAATGATTAATCAATGAATATCGGACATCTTTTGCAAACGGGTCTCTTTTTCGCTCACTGTCTTTTCATTTTTCACTTTTGTACAAAACAATAAAATGGCAATGTTTTCAAAATAAATAACTTCATTTTCACTTTTTCTACACAAGATTAAAATTGATCACTAAAACGAACCAATCTCAACCCTTGCAGAGTTTATCCTCCAGATTGCACCGACAACAGCACTGCTATGACCTTGTATGACTTCGACAATCCGATTAATCAAGCTGATGAAGGGGTTGAAGAAGACTATGGGTTACCTGAAGAGTTAGCCAGATTGTTAAGGCAAGAAGAGAAGGTGATCACTCCTCATCAGGAGGAGGTTGAAACAGTCAATCTTGGTACTGAAGAAGACTTGAAAGAAGTGAAAATTGGGGCCGGTCTGCAAGATTCAGTGAAGGAACAGCTTATTGATATGCTTCGAGAATATGTCGACGTCTTTGCTTGGTCCTATCAAGACATGCCAGGGTTGGATACCGACATTGTTATGCACAAGCTGCCTTTGAAAGAAGATTGTCCTCCAGTGAAACAGAAGTTGCACCGTACTCGTCCAGATATGGCAATGAAGATTAAAGAAGAGGTACACAAACAGTGGGACGCCGGTTTCCTTGCTGTGACTAGTTACCCGCCGTGGGTTGCTAACATTGTACCAGTGCCTAAGAAGGATGGAAAAGTACGGATGTGTGTGGATTACCGAGATCTGAACAGAGCTAGCCCGAAGGATGATTTCCCATTACCTCATATTGATGTATTGGTCGACAACACAGCTCAGTTCTCGGTGTTCTCCTTCATGGATGGATTTTCAGGGTATAATCAGATCAGGATGTCACCCGAAGACATGGAGAAGACTACCTTCATTACACCTTGGGGCACATTCTATTACAAGGTAATGCCTTTTGGACTGAAGAATGCCGGTGCTACTTATCAACGGGCTATGGTAACGTTATTCCACAACATGATCCACAAAGAAATTGAATGCTACATGGATGACATGATTGCCAAGTCCCTCACTGAAGAAGACCATCTGGTAAATTTGTTGAAGTTGTTCAAGCGTCTGAGAAAGTATCAGCTGAAGTTGAACCCCAACAAATGCACATTCAGGGTACGATCCTGTAAACTGCTGGGATTTATTATAAGTGAAAAAGGAAATAAATTGATCCTGACAAAGTCAAAGCCATTCAAGAGATGCCTGCACCTAGGACTGAAAAGGAAGTTCGGGGTTTCTTAGGTAGATTGAACTACATATCAAGGTTCATATCTCATCTTACTGCAACCTGTGAGCCCCTGTTCAAACTGTTAAGAAAGGAACAAACGGTCAGGTGGAACGAAGATTGTCAGAAGGCTTTTGACAGAATCAAGGAGTACCTACAAGAACCTCCAATTCTTATGCCTCTAGTTGAAGGAAGACCTCTAATAATGTACCTGACAGTATTAGAAGAATCAATGGGGTGTGTGTTGGGCCAGCATGACGAGTCTGGTAGAAAAGAGTATGCAATATACTAACTAAGCAAAACGTTTACCGACTGTGAGAAACACTATTCACTGCTCGAGAAAACTTGATGTGCTTTAGCGTGGGCTGCTCGCCGACTAAGATAGTATATGTTGACCCACACTACCTTGTTGATCTCAAAGATTGATCCAGTCAAGTACATATTTGAGAAGCCAGCACTTACCGGAAGGGTTGAAAGATGGCAAATGATTCTGACAGAGTATGACATTTAGTACACATCTCAAAAGGCCATCAAAGGCAGTGTATTGTCTGACTATCTAGTTGAGCAACCCATTGATGATTATCAGCCCATGAGATTTGACTTCCCTGATGAAGACATAATGTTCCTAAAAGAAAAAGATCATGAAGAGCCTGTTCACACTGAAGGGCCTGACCCAGAAGAAGAATGGACATTGATGTTTGATGGGGCTATCAATATGAATGGTCGGGGAGTTGGTGCAGTGCTTATTACACCTAAAGGAGTTCATATGCCTTTTTTGGAAAAACTCACCTTTTCCTGCACTAATAACAAAGCTGAATACGAAGCCTGTATCATGGGTCTTAAGGAAGCCATTGACCTCAGGATCAAGACTTTAACTGTATTCGGAGACTCAGCTTTGGTAATCAATCAGACCAACGGCAAGTGGTACACCCAGCAAGAGCATCTAATTCCATACCGTGACTATGCGAGGAGATTATTGACTTTCTTCACAACGGTCAAACTTGAGTATATCCCTCGAGACGAAAATTAGTTCGCGGATGCCTTGGCTACCATTTCCTCCATGATCAAGGTTCAGACTGCCAATTATGTGCCTGAGATTTCAGTATCCAGATTAGATTGACCGGCGTACATATTCTCCGTGGACATTGCTAAAGATGACAAGCCTTGGTTCCATGACATCAAGAGCTTCTTAGAGGATCAAACATACCCACCTGGGGCATCATCCAATGATAAGAAGACATTAAGAAGGCTGGCTGGTAGTTTCTTCCTGAATGCTGATGGTTCATTATACAAGAGAAACTTTGATATGATTCTGCTCAGATGTGTTGACAAGAAAGAAGCAGAATTGCTGATGCACGAGGTGCATGAAGGATCTTTCGGTACCCATGCTGGAGGACATGCAATGGCAAAGAAATTATTACGATCCGGCTACTACTGGATCACAATGGATGCAGACTGTTGTGCCTATGCCAGGAAGTGCCACAAATGCCAGATTTATGCAGACAAAGTGCATGTGCCTCCAAATCCTTTGAACGTGATGTCTTCACCTTGGCCCTTTGCCATGTGGGGCATTGACATGATTGGAAATATCGAACCGACTGCTTCAAATGGTCATAGATTCGTCCTGGTAGCCATTGATTACTTCACCAAATGGGTTGAAGCACCTTCGTATGCAAATGTCACCAGACAAGTGGTAGCCAGATTCCTGAAGAGAGACATCATCTGTCGATATGGAGTACCCGAGCGAATCATTACTGACAATGGTTCCAATTTCAACAACAAAATGATGGCAGAACTATGTCGGGACTTCAAAACCCAACATCACAACTCTTCTCCTTACAAGCCAAAGATGAATGGCGTTGTTGAGGCAGTTAACAAGAACATTAAGAAGATTGTGAAAAAGATGGTGGTTACATACAAAGACTGACATGAGATGTTACCATTTTCCTTGCATGGGTAACGAACCTCAATTAGAACGTCCACTAGGGAAACACCGTATCAACTTGTGTATGGTATGGAAGCAGTCCTACCTATTGAAGTTGAACTACCCTCCTTACGGGTACTGATGGACGTCAAGCTGAATGAAGCAGAATGGGTCCGTTCTCGGTACAATCAACTGAATCTGATCGAAGAGAAGAGATTAGCTGCAATCTGTCATGGGCAGTTATATCAGAAAAGAATGAAGAAAGCCTTCAATAAGAAAGGCAGGCTTCGGGAATACCAAGTGGGAGATCTTGTGCTGAAAAGACTTCTTCTTCCTCATACAGACCACAGGGGCAAGTGGACCCCGAATTACGATGGCCCATTCATAGTAAAGAAGGTTTTCTCCGGTGGAGCACTGATGCTCACTACTATGGATGGTGAAGATTTCTTATCCCCTGTGAATTCAGATGCAGTTAAAAATACTTCACATAAAATGACCCGCTGGACATAAAAACAGAATGTAAGTCCAAGCAAAAATAGGGCATCCCGGCGAGTCAAAAACAGAATAAAAGACTCGAGCAAAAATAAGGGAAAAATCAAAAAAAATGTACACCCGCTAAGTTGAAAATCCGCATTGGACAACTCAGGCAAAAATGGGTATCCCGGTGGATTGAAAACCCGAAAGGGCGATCCACGCAAAATCAGGGAATAAGCGAACAACTGCATTCTGAATTCGTCTGTATCACTTAACATGGCAAGCTTCGGAAGGATAAAGCATCGGTCAGAATCAACCTTCTTCACAAATCAATATGAGAAGAGCGTCAACGTCATACGGGTCATAGCAAGGGAAGTTCATCGGGACGTCGTCAACATTGCCAGCGCTTTTACTTTTCTCAATTTGTAACAATCTCCTCATTTCAGGGGATCTGTTTCTTTGACTGTATTTTCCAATTCAGGGCACCCAGATTAATAAAATCAGAATTTTCAGTCACACCTCATTTCTTACATTTTTGTTTCGTTTGCAAAATGTCCAATATCCATGATATATTATTTGCATAAAACAGATGCGCCTTTCTAACTAAATGCTTGCAGGAAATGTATTTACTCTCAGGAATATCTAACTCCTATGACGGAATTCAATAAGGGATACCTTGGGACACTTGTGCGTTTCTTTGTCTTAATAGGTTGCAGGTATTTAAATACAAACATGGGGCATGCCAAGCATCACTTCCCCAACACATCTTCTTCAAGCAACCTCTGAAATGCTTTCTCCCCAGCTGAGTTGTCAAGCCTCCTCGTCCCCCAGTCGGGATCCCCACAAATTTTTCTAGGAAGATCTTTTAGTGATCTTTCCTCTCCCCAAGTAGAGTGCCAGGTCTCCCAAAGACAATGGAACTATCTCCCCGCAGAGTTCCAGCCTCTATCCAGAAGAGCAATGCCTGAAATTCTCACATAACAAAGTGACGGAAGTCTCCTCATCCCCAGCTGGGATATTTTCCTACCGGATAGATCTATCAGTGATCTATTTCCCCAAGCAGAGCCATAAATTTTATCATATCTACTAATGATCCCATCCCCAGCTAGGATATCCTTCAAAACAGATCAACCATAGATCTTTGCTGCAGCGGGATCCGAATCCCAGATCGGTATCTTTTGCATAATCATGGCATCCGCATCATCTTCCCCCACAGAGTGTAGCATTCCATCTAATACGGAGCATTACAGAAAAAATCAAACATTTTCATGATCACAAGTCAGGTTCGAACCAGTAACCTGTAAATACCAACAATACCTCATCAGCAATATACAAAATACATCTCCCCACAGAAATCCAAAGCGTCCCCTTTGCACTCCCCAACAGATACATGTTTATATATACTCTTCTGACACTCATATCATCCCCTGCAGATAAGCCACAAAAAGCCCCTGTGAATACAAATACCTATATACACTCTCTTGACACCCGTCCGTGTCACCCCTCCCCAGCATGGTTGCCCAAACACTTTTTGCAAACCAAACACCTGTTTATAATACACTCTCATTGACACCCGTCCATGTCATCCCATCCCCTCAAGTCGCTGAAACACCTTTCACACCCTCATATACATATAAGCTCATAACTTATACACTTTCCCTTCTGACACCCGTCCGTGTCACACATTTCCCCAACAAGTTGAACACTCGTCCGTGTCTTGCTCATGCTTCAAAGATACTTGTTCATACTTATATAGATACTTGTTTGTATCTTGTATACACTTATTTCCCACAGATTCGACACTCGTCTGTGTTCTTTGTTAACCAGTTGGTACTCGTCTGTATCATCATCTTTAAACACATGTCAGCGTTTGTTTCTACCGATACTCGTAAGTATCATTGTCCTAAGGATGCTCGTCCGCATCTTTAATCTATACACATTGTCAAAACACTTATACCTTTTATTTCGGAAAGCGTAACCACTCGTCCATGTTTACCATCCCCCAACAAATTTCCAGCAGAACAACTTTTCTTCTATCCGACATTCGTCCTATGTCGTGATACTTTCGGCAGCCGTACCCTGCCAGGTGATCGTCCTTCACCTTTAGATGACCGTCCCTCGTCCCTTTCCCCAACGGAGTCTCCATTATTGGAACCCTTTTCTATCCGACATTCGTCATATGTCGTGATATCTTTCGGCAGCCGTCCCCTGCCAGGTGATCGTCCTTCACCTCGGATGACCGTCCCTCATCCTTATCCCCAACAGAGCAGCCGTCCCCTGCTAGGTGATCGTCCTTCTCCTTTTGATGATCGTCCTTCATCATTTTATCCGATGGCCGTCCCCATCGTTGATCTTGTTATCTGACATTCGTCCTATGTCATGATAAACCCCGAGAGCAGTCGTACCCTGCTAGGTGATCGTCCTTCACCTCTTGATAACCGTCCTTCATCATGCTTATCCGATGGCCGTCCCCATCGTCAACCATTTTTTATCCTACATTCGTCCTATGTCGTGATAAAGAGCAGCCGTCCCCTGCTAGGTGATCGTCCTTCACCTTTAGATGATCGTCCCTCATCAATATTTCATTTATTCTTTGACCCGATGGCCGTCCCCATCGTTGTTTATCGTTACTTTGCAAACCTGATGGTCGTTCCCATCATTGCCTTTACTTTAATCCCCAGAGAACATTGTTACTTTACTTGATGGCCTTCCCCATCATGATCTCTTTATGTCCCCAGCTTGTCGGCCGTCCTCGTCATTTCTTTATTTACCGTTTCATTTCCCCAGCTTGTCGGCCGTCCCCGTCATTGCTTTATCCCCCAGCAGTCGTCCTCTGTTCGATGGTCGTCCTCCATCTCCCGTATTTGATAATCATACTATACTTTCTTTTACAATTTATATCCCTTTTCTTCTTCTCCCCAGTGAGTGCAAATTTCGAACTGTCTTTGGTATTCAACCACAAGTTATCTTGCTTGTCTGTTAAGCCGGGCGCTTACATCCTGCACAGCTAACTCATGCTTGAATAAGGGAAGCTGTAAACACCCCAAATTTGCCCTTACTAAGTTCACACCATAGCTTGTGATCTTTCATATTTGCATTAGTTCAAGCATATCATATCATATTGCATTTTTGTTTCACTGCATTAGTTCAAGTTCATCTGCATCTAGGGTTTGTGATATGAGCAATCCAAAGATTCATCTGAGCCACTCCAAAGGTCTTCAATCATTACAAGAGGGTCCATGTGTGTTCTATCATCATTTTATATCCCTCAAAGATCAAGGAAGCCAAGAAATCACAAGAACTTGGAAAGTATGGAAGCAGAGCTAGGGTTTCACTACATAGATGACCTGAAATTAGGATTTTGGTTTCAGAGGCCATAGCTTCATTTTTTTTGGTCATTTTTGTTTCTAATGGTCTCAATGTGTTATAAGGATCATGTATACCAAGTTTGATGAAGGAATTCATTGTGGAAGTCATTTGTTCACTGGGTAACTTCTTGAGCAAGTCAGAGCAAAATCAGGGCATCTGAGGCCCCAACCAATGGAACCAAAGTGGATTTTTCATCAAATTGAAGTTATATGATCTTTATTTGATCATTTAAGTGCTTGGAAGTTCAAAAAATTGAAGAAAAGTGAGCTAAACCAAAAGTTGCCAAAAATGGAAATGACTTGTAATGTAAACTTTCCATTTTGGGAAAGTTTTTCAACCTCCTCTTTCTCAACCAAAAATGCTTCAAATGAAACATTTTTGGTCATGAAAGTTGTAGATTGGATCATTCCCTTTTCAAAAAGTACAAGAATAAGTTCTAATTCATTATGGAACTCAAGTTATGATCTTTCAAAGTTGGCAAAAATCCTATAATTTTCAAGAATACACCAAAGAGGGATTTTTGCAAAACCACTTGCCAAGCCATTTTGTGACTTCTAATACACTTCTATGCATCATAAAAACATAGTGCATTGCCTAAAAGTCAGAATTGGCCCAAGAATCTCAAGTTTTTATGCCTTGCACATCAAGAAATCACAAAAGGGGGAAAATGAACCAAACTTGCCAAAACTCATACAACCATACCTCCACTTGCTGCAGCACCTCAATTTCAATTCTATGGTTCTCCTTGATCAAAGCTGAGGCCAGACATGCCTTTGTACAACCTCTGAACCAGCCCATGCCTAAAGTACAAGTTTCATTAACTTTATGCAAAATGACCCATACCAATCACCATAGGCCACAACCACTTCTCTGACCTATCACAACTTATTATGTGGATCAATCACAAGCCATAACACACAACAAGCAAGCTTGAAACCTCAGAATCCTCAAGCTCTCAAAAATTCCCTCATTTGCAAAAGCCTTCGAAACACACAGCACACTCACTCAAACTGTAAACTTCTTTCACCAAACAACTCAGCATCACAAGAGGATCATTTCCCACCCTTCATTGCAACCAAAAACCCCCTATAGCCAAAACACGATTCTAGTGCAGCAAGAGTGTAAGCTCTCAAACCAGCCATTAAAAACTTCCTCCAAGCATCAAAGCATCACCAAGAGGATCATTGGAGTTGTTCTTAACCAAAGAGGAGGCCAAACAGCTCAGTTTGAGAAAGCTTCACTTCAGGTAACCTCAAGAACAAATTTTCCAGAAATGAAATTTTTAAGTTCTTAGATTGTTCCTTATGCCTTGCTAATGATCCTGATGTATTTAGTTTTGAAAATGATCAAGTATTGAGCATGTATTGAACCTCTGAAATTTCTGTGTTATTTTCCGTTTGCTTTCGATTCTTGATTTTGAGTGAAAATAAATGGATTTTGTTGGCTGAATCTTGTTTAGGGTTGTTAGTTGAGTGTTTCTGGAGAGTTAGGGGGTCTGGGGTGGCCTAGGGTAAATTTAGGGTGGAGAGTTGGCCGGAGAAGATGACCGGAGGTCTTCTCCGGCCACCTGAAAGTCATTAAGAGGTTAATTAGGGTTAGGGCAGAGTTTGAATGTGAGCCCTTGGATCTTGCGTACCCGCGTGTTTGAGTGGCTGAGATGAAGTCATTAAACCCTAATTCACTTAATTAATTTAATTAATTAAAATTAACTCAGATTAAACCACAGCCCTTGGATAACGTGCGTAGTCAATCACAATCTTCCCAGTTTGAATCCTGACCTTCAGATTAGATTACTTTCCTTTAATTCAGTTTTTATTTCATTTTTTATCATTTATTTTGCATCATTTATTTAAAATACCTAGAAATTTCCAAAAATATTTTCCTTTTGCATTTTAAATTCAAATATTTTTCTCAACCAAAAACATTTTTATTTTTATTTTTTGCATTAAAAAACCATTTTAAAAATATTTAAATGTTTATTTTAATTAATTAATTGAAATTAATTAATTAAAATACCATTTAGGTTTCTGAAAATTCCGAAAATAATCACATTGCATCTTAGGACATTTAGAAATATTGTCAAACCATCCATACAAATTTATTTTTGGTTTTGAATCAATCTTGACATTTTTCTTTGAATTTAGGGTTCATAAAATCCCATTTTTGAACCCTAACTTCAAGAATTCTTTTCTGCCTAACCATGAATGGTATGACATTGTTTATTTTTGCATTGAACTTCATATAGCATGTAGTGTCTAGCATATTTTTGTCACAAATTTATCTTGCATTTTTTATTTGATTTGCATTTTTCCTCTTAAGGTACCTTAAAACCCTAGATAATTTAGAAAAATCACAACTTTCTTTAGGTTAAGAGTTAGAACTTCTCCTTTGGGGTGTGATATCTTATGGGGTTAGGGTTCCTTTGAATTCATTTGCAATTTTTTATATTATGTTTTTCTTCTGTTTTTGACTTTTGCATCTCATGTTGCATTAAAACCCTAATTTCTCATGTACATTTGCATACATCTTGCATATGCATCCATTCATGAACTTGCCATGACATTTCTTGCATTCACATAACTTCTAAGGCATCATAGGACACATTAGAACCATGCTTGATCATTTCTTTACTCATTTTCCATGATGTGCATTCATTTCATTCCATGAACTTTCATGTGTTTTCATACTTCCAAACATGCTCCTTTGCATTCTCATCACTTGTATGATCATTCATAACACTTGACATGCCTTTGCATCATCTCATAGCATCATTTTCATCATGTTTATGCTTCTGATTTTGGTTTGCATCTTTGCATACATTCCATTTTCATTTCATTCCTTTTCTTATGCTAACCATTTCAAGTGGTAAGTACTTTGAGAAGTGAATTTGCCTCCACTTCTCATTTCTCTTCTCATCTCTCTTATGCATCATTTATGAATTTTCTTTTGCTTTAGAGTGAGCTTGCTCATTCATGTTCATTCACTTTCTTTCCTCAAGTAACGTATCTTCTTCAATGAAGTAAGTTAACTTGTTTCTTCTGCTTCTCCTTCCTTTCATCTGCTTCTTCCATTGGTGGCTTCTCTGGAGATCTCTTGCAAGCCTCATAAACCATAGGAACACCCAAGCATGACAATAATTAGGGTTTTGATTAGTCCCCCTTTAGTTTTTGCATTTGTGTCTTCTTTGTGTCTCTCTTCTCATCTCATAATCAGAGACTAAACCTTTAAGGTTTTAAGACTTTGTGATTAGGGTTATGCCTGCATCCTTCTCTTAGGATGGAGTGTATAACTTTAATCCTAAGCGTTAAACCCTTAATTTGTTTAAACCTCTTAATCAATCCATCTTAATAATCACTAAGACAATATCTTGTAACTTGGGCCTTGCATTAGGGTTCTAATTCTTCCTTTATTGGTTAAGAAGGACTAACCCTAGTGTTAATGGACAAGTCCCCCTCAAGTTGTCTTACAAATCATAAAACTCATTTCTTAATCTTACCATTAATTAAAATCCACTTTAATAAAGGTTTGTCTTGTCATGAGGTTAATCCCTAATCATGGATTAAGTTGAGGTATCTTCCTCAACTTAAGTGTGCTCATCTATTATCCTTCTACTAGGATTGTGTAATGAGTCCATTAAATCCTTGATTATGGCTTAAACTCATTACTTAACACTAAACAAAAACACCAAAAACATCTAAATAATCACAAGTAGGTTAATGATATTAATCCTACATCATGGTAATTAAGTTTGAGATGTTTATCTCCTACTTAAGGTATTCTCATTATCCCTAATCAGAGGGAGGATATGATGAGTTTATTAACCCTTGGTTTAGGCTTAAGCTCATCAACTTATGACAAACACAAAAATCAATAAAAGATTGAAAACACAAAAACAAACAATAATCGTCTCCTTCGGGATTCTTTTCTCATCATCTTCACTCACAAACGAGAACTTGCTTCTTCCGTCTAATGCAAGACAATTAGCACTTGAGCCAGACGAGTCATAAACTTGAGCATATGCAAGTAAGCAGTTCACAGTCATTTTATCTTTCAGTATCTTTGAGTCGAACTACGGTGTTCTGACTTCCTCATTGCACGAGAGGATACGTAGGCATAAATTAACAGTTATCGAACAAAAGTCTCTGTGTCTCCCCCCCTCTTTCAGCATTCTTTTCAAAGCCTCAGTTCCTGAGCAATTCACTTCACTTTCTTGCACTGACACTTGTACATTCTTTTCCAGCTTTTGCACACAGATAACACAGACACTACCCCTTTAAAGACAAACTTTCAAGCGTGGATCCCGTCGAGTACGACGGACAATCTGGGTACTAACACCTTCCCAGGTTGTAACCAACCCCCTTTCTCAGTTTCTCTGGTTCGCAACCGTCTTATCCATATATTTCTAGGTTTATGCAACATTACCTTTCCTTCGGGACAAAAATGCCTAGTTGGCGACTCTTTTCACTTCATTTCATTTTTTTCTCTTTCACTGACCATTCGCGCTTGTACCGGGATGCAAATCTTCGGGAGCGACACACTCGACGTTGGATCAAGGGTTTGGGTCGTAAAGAAATATTTTGGTTTTTGAAGGTCAAATGTGAGGCACAATGCGCTCAACAAAGGTAAATGCAAGTGGAGGTTTATTTGTTAGTTTGTTAGCGAGGCACAATACACTCAGCTCGCAAGGTTGGGAGACTTGATATGTGGATCAAGTGAACTAAAGACTAGCTATGAAAAACAAGCGCGATGCGTTGATTCATTTAAGTTAAAATAGTTGGGAAAAGTACAAGGTGTAAAATAGTGCAGATGGCGATCAAAGAATGATCGACTTATGTGTGTGTATGAAGTGAAGTATGTATGGATATTTACTTGGCGTTGGACCAAAGATTTTGTTTATCTTTGAAATGATTAGTCTTAGTGTGCGTTCGTTTTTTTTTACTTAGCAATTTATCGTCAAAATGCAATAGTAAATCACACAAGTAAGCATAATATCATATCACAAGCAAGAAGGATCGAGCATACACAAACATTCATCACACACATAAAAATCGATCCAAGAGGAAAAGGTTAATTAACCAAATTAATAGAAATATTTAACTAGATTAATTATCAAATTAATTAATTGAATTAAATAAAACTATTTAATACAATTAATCAATGAAAATGCCTTTTTTTGATTTTTTGGATATTCAAATGAGAAATTAATCACAAGAAAATAGAGAATTAAAATTTGAATAAAACTAAGTAAAGAAAATGTTTTTTTTATAATCAAAAGAGGAAATAATTAATTAATCAAATTATATGAAATTATTTGATATAATTAATTAATTAATTAATCAAATTAAATAAAATTATTTAAAATGATTAATTAATATCAATGTTTTTTTTGTTTTAGATTTTTTTAATAGAAAGAAAACAAATTAGAATAAAAAAAATAAAAGAAACAAGTTAATGGGCTGGATTCAATCAGTAAATAGGTGGTGTAGTTAGAAATTCGTCAAGGCCCAACATAGAGGGAGCCCTTGCAGGAATTAGGGTCCATCATAGAGCTTCAGTCAAAGCTTTGACTACGTGAATCAATCTGAAACGTCTGATGAGTGATGAAGTCAATAAGCTGACTTTGATCAAAGGGTACTAACGCATGGAGCACGATAAAGACCAAAGAAATTCACACATGGGATCCTGTGCCGGAGAATTTTTCACCAGTGACACTTGTCAAGGACGATGACAAGTGTCACCGAACCTCTTCACCAACACAACGGTCAAGAGTGCATTTAAAAACTAATTTATAAAGCCTTTTCATATTTCAGAAAAAAAACAAAACGTGCTTCTTTTTCAAGTCTTTCTCTCTCACGAGTCTCTCTCTCACTGTTTTTCACAGGAAAACAAAACCTCGTCGGAGAAGAAGGATGCTGGCGGTGCCTCCGCCCCTCTTCTCCGACTAAACACCGATTACACCCCTATCCCAGCTAAACAGAACCGCACGAGTTCGAATCCAAACTCAGATTTTTCAAATTCTCAATTAAAACAACAAAATTCGAAACCCTAAAGAACCTAGATCTATCGGATAGGGAGAGAAATCAAGCAATGACGTGAGGTTTCACCTCATATTCAAACAAAGAACACAAAGACCTCAACAAATACAAGAAAAAGAAGCAGCGATAGTTACCTGACCGGAGCTAGTCCGGCGAACGTCTTCTCCGATGACGAACGAAAAACCCCCGGTAAGTGTCTTTTATTCTCAACTTCTAATCCTCTTCTTCTTCAAACTTCTATGTGTATGAAACCTCATCTTCTTGTTCTGTTACGCCATTCTTTCTTCTTTTCCACGAATGTTGTTGGTGTTGCCTTGCTTGTCCGCTGTTGTGTGACTATGCTCAAACCATTTTGAGTCTCAATGCGAGACTCAAAAGGCTTCCATTGTGAGCTTTTAGGTGAATAGGGTTTTTTTGTATTGCTTATTCTGTTGTTCTTGCTTTGCTAGGCTGCTAGGGCTTATGTGTATTCAGGTGTTGATTGTGTAGAGGCTGTTAGGGTTTATGTGGTGTGTAGTCTCATTTTTAATCATTGTTAATGATTAGGTTTTTATAGGAGGGATTGAGAGGATTTGATACGTATGAATCGTGTGAGAAAATTGAATTTGTGTGAGGTTTGTTAGTTGATACGTGAGAGGAATCGTGAATACTGTTAGAGAGGTAGATTATTCCCCTGCTGTCAATATTTTTGTGGGACCATTGAGATAGTGATGGTTGTGAGTTTTGGTTGTTATGTGAGCTAGATTATTTCTAGAAAGTTTGGTGGTCCCATGAGCTTGGAATTTTGAATACTGTGATGCGAGGTCCTGATGTTTGATGCGAGGTCCTAATGTGTAAGGATGGTAAGGAACCGTGGCAATTTATTTAAGTGGATGGTTAGTTCTCTTTGTTCATGTTTTGTTTTGTGCAATGCTCATACTCATCAGTATGTATTGTGACCCTGTATTTCTCTTTGCAGTTTGCGAAGGTTTGGACCGCAAAGATAAGCCTAACTCAGTATGATAGCTTTGGATCTTTGGAGATTACATTGTCATTAGAAGCATAGTTAGATGCCCGAGGATTGTGAAAGGCTTAGTGAGGACTTGATGCAAAGCGGTAAACATTGCTTTTCGTTGCCGCATACTTGATTTTCATGGCTATAGAACTCTATTTTCACTGCTGCTCAATTTGCCAATTTATTGTTGTCAAGGTTATGATATATTTCATGTAGGACTTGGTTTTTCTACAGGGTTGTCACGGTTGTGGATTGCTCACCCTCAAAGGTCTAAACATTAACCTTTAGTCTGCATATTCCATGGGTCTTTTTATTTGTATCTTCAATGTGATTTTGGTGCTGATCTTTTGGCATGGTGAGTTTAAAGATTTGGGGCTATATGAGATATATCAGTAACATTGCTACGTTGGTCTGGAATTTGAACTTTGGTTCTCTTAACCACTGATTCTTTGCTGAATTTTTTGTTCTTATTCTTGTAGGTGGACAATATAGACGCGAGATACTCGGAGGCTTATATTTTTTAGAATTTAAGTTTGTATTCTCTTGGTGATAGGACTCGTAACCTCATGCTCTTGCATCTTTGTAATTTATGTTCAAAACTTGTTATGGCTTGTAGAAAGTAATGTCACAAACTTTTGGCCATTCCTCCTTGTTTATTGTTTGCAAACTCACTTTATTTGTACACGTACACTCAATTAATGTATTATGACAAACTCATTGAATTTGATGCCATCATCTTTTCTGTCGGTGACAATCAGTATCCTTTGAAATTAATAAATCAATTCATCCATGATATTTATAACTTTTGATTTCCTTTGGGAACTAAGGGTAATTTTCAACTTATGGTTTGAATCTTGCCCTTGCAAAAAAACTTGTAACCTCGCCTTACTTTTTTTTAATGTAACCCCGCCTTGCTTTTTTAATGGCACTGAAAGAGTAAATATTCCACCAGCTATCCAATATACAAGTTTTTGATCTCTTGAAACTAAAGCAAACAAAAAGGCTGTTGAACGAATAGCTCCTTGAAATTGAGTCCACGCTTCTAAACCTTGAAATGGAATGATAACCTTCCTAATCCTGACATGGAACCAAATGAATGATAACTTCTTA
This sequence comes from Lathyrus aphaca, assembly GCA_963966055.1. Classification (NCBI taxonomy): domain Eukaryota; kingdom Viridiplantae; phylum Streptophyta; class Magnoliopsida; order Fabales; family Fabaceae; genus Lathyrus; species Lathyrus aphaca. The sequence continues at coordinate 295,158,327 of OZ014519.1, read as the reverse complement.
AAACTAGGACCCTAAAAATAGGAGATCAACACCAATTCATGTTTTAAATGGACTTTATTCAAGATATGCCTTGAATTAAAATCCAAGTCTTGAATAATCACTAATTCACAAATCCCTTTGGAGATTAATATCAAACATCACCCATATTGAACACATTATGATCTTAGCTTAGATTCTTAAGAAACAACACACCTAGAGGAATTTATCTTGAAGTGTCCAATTGATACATGATGAGCCAGAACATTCACCCAGAACCTTGTAAAGCCTACAAACTTGATAACGAATCAATCTTTCTGCTTGACCAAGATTAGTTCAAACTCAAATGAATCTCAATCATCCCTTCCCACATCCCAGATTTGATAGCCTTGATCGAACTATGGCTCATCCCTGCCACACCTGAAATCTGACAACCAAAGAATACAAGCAATGTGTACAAATTTTTTTGATTTTTTTCAAGTAATGGTTAGTAATATAATATGAAAAAAATAAAAATAAAATCATTTTGGTAGGACAAATTTGGGGTATTACACCAATCTCAATCAGAGACATCCATCGTCGGACATAACAGTCTGGACAATTATTTTCACACCCTGGAAAGATGTCATTCTTAGCCAAGCAAGCTCTTACAGCCAACAATGAATTCTTCGGGTTACTGACATCAGATACCAGATTCAAACATTCCCCACTATCAACAGCCCCAACAGTCCTTCCATGAGGAGGCATAGGGTTTTGTATCACATTTGGGGTCGGAGCGAAGTTGATCGCTTTGGAGTCTATCAAATCTTGAATGACATGCTTCAAAGCTTTGCAATTCTCGGTACTATGGCTCAGAGCCCCAGAATGGAATTCACAGCGAGCATTAACATCATAGCCTTCAGGAATTTGCCCCGACCTCAGAGGCTGCAGGGTTCTAAATTGAACCATCTGAAGTTGAAGGAGATTATGTAGAAGGTGAGAGTATGACATGGGAGGTACTTCGAACTGTCTATCCCTTGGCTTGGGAGGATAGTATGGACGAGGAGCCCTTTGTTGTTGGTAATTCTGCTAGCACTGTTGTTGAGGTTGTTGAACCTGTTGCTGGTTAGTTGGAGCAAAATTGGTGACAGGCGCTGCATAAGCATTACGACTCCCCCTCTTCTTATGAGTATATACAGCCCTAGTTTCTCCTTCCATTCTCTTCACGAAAGGCTTCTTAACCCAGGAGGTTGGAGCTCCACCGCTCTGAATCTTTCCTTGTTTCATCCAACTCTCGATTCTTTCACCTGTCAGAATGATATCAGAAAATCCACTAGAGGAACAGCTAGCCAATCTCTCCATGAAGTGCCCCAGGAGGGTGTCCATGAAGAGATCAACCATTTCCCTTTCGAGCAACGAGGGTTAAACTCTGGAAGCAACCTCGCGCCATCTCTACGCATAATCTTTGAAACTTTCTGAATTCTTCTGAGACAAGCTTTGAAGTTGAGTTCGGCTGGGAGCCATGTCGATGTTGTATTGGTATTGTTTGAGAAAGGCTTCCCCAAGCTCCTTCCAGATGTGGAAAAAATTCTTCTCCAGCTTCATGTACCACTCCAACGAGCCCCCAAACAGACTGTCCTGGAAGTAATACATCCAAAGCTTCTCGTCTTTGGTATCTGCAGAAATCTTAAAATAGAAGGCTTGCAAGTGAGTCTTAGGGAAAGAGCTACCGTTGTACTTGTCGAAAGTTGGAGGTCTGAACTGTAGATGTCTTGAATTGGCAGAATTTTTGACCAACAAGAAATATTGAATTCAGTTCAGAATGTCCTATCAAATGTTGGGACATTATCAAACAGAGTATATGGACTTATTTTAGGATGTCTCATCAGATGTTGGGACATTGTGTTAATGACTTAAGTTCAGTTTTTCTGGATGTCCCAACAGATGTTGAGACATCTCAAACCTGCTACCAGAATTAATTATTGACTAACTGATCAGAGATATTTAAGGAGAGTTATCTGGAATTAATTAATGATGGATAAAAACAGAACAAGGCGCATCTGTAGGGAGTTTTATATTGAAGATTCAGATTAAAACAGAAGAACTAAATCACCTAGAATCTAGGAAGTAACAAACCCTAAATTCAAGGTGGAAGCTGCATGCGCATTAGGGCTGGATCATTCTACAGAAAGCCCAAATTACAGATACCTATTTAATCAACAGAAACTCATAAGAATTGTGTACGAATTTCAGAAGACCAAATAGGGTGTCTAGTGTTTTTAATAGCAGGTTGTTTTTATTGTACCACTTGATGAGCTTTTAAGCATAAGTGCATTTGTGACTTGATTGAAACTGTGAAGTAAGATCAAGCTGTATTGTTTGAAGAATGTCTTCAATTTTATTAAACTTGTAAACTTGATCACTGTGTGATTGAGGGGGAGTGAGTAGGGTACTCTTATCTAAGTTGTGTCTTAGGTAGAAATTGCATTGGGTAGTTATTAAGTGATAGATTAAACAGGGTGGTTTAAGTCTAGAATTAATATTACTTATAGTGGATTTCCTCCTGGCTTGGTAGCCTCCAGATGTAAGTGTGGTTATACACTGAACTGGGTTAACAAACTTCTGTGTTGTTTACTTTTCTTGCTATTTAAGTTTTGGTTAAATCTGTCAAGTGTTGGGACATCTCTTAGGACATCTCATACCTGATCACAGAATTTCAATTGGCATCAGATCAGGCACCCTGCCTGTTTATACTCGGTGAGATCTAGGGAATACAAATTCTGGAAACATGGACAGAGATATAGGGTCAGTAAATAGACCACCTATTCTGGATGGATCAAATTATGACTACTGGAAACCAAGAATGATTGCATTCTTAAGATCACTTGACAACAGGGCCTGGAGAGCAGTCAACATTGGATGGGAACATCCTATCCAAGACACCAAAGATGGATCAAAAGTGTTGAAACCTGAAGAAGAATGGAGTAAGGAAGAAGAAGATTCAGCACTAGGCAACTCCAAGGCCTTAAATGCTCTATTCAATGGCATTGATAGGAACATCTTTAGACTTGTGCATCACTGTGAGCTAGCCAAAGAAGTATGGGATACTCTCAAAACAACTCATGAAGGAACATCAAAGGTAAAGATGTCAAGACTTCAACTTCTCACCACCAAGTTTGAAAATTTGAGAATGAAGGAAGATGAGACAGTTCATGAATTCTACATGAACATCTTAGAAGTAGCCAATACTTCTGGAGCTTTGGGAGAAAAAATGACTGATGAAAAACTTGTAAGAAAGATTCTCAGATCTTTGCCAAAAAGATTTGACATGAAAGTCACAGCAATAGAAGAAGCTCAAGACATATGCACTATGAAAGTTGAAGAACTCATTGGTTCCCTTCAAACATTTGAGATGGGAATGAATGACACAAATGTTAAGAAGAACAAAAGCATAGCCTTGGTAACAAACACTGATGAAGAAGAAGATGATGAATCAGAAACTGGTAAAAGCTTATCAGACAACATTGCTATGCTTGGAAGACAATTCAAAAAGATTCTCAGAGGAATGGAAGGAAAATCCAATCCTAGTGGAAGATACACAAAATCTTCTGAGAACAAGAGATCTTTTGATGCTAACAGAAGGTCAAATTATACTGAAAAGACCAGTCAAGAAAAAGGAATCAAATGCCATGGATGTGAAGGATATGGACACATCAAGAATGAATGTCCTACCTACTTAAAAAGGCAAAAGAAAGGACTATCTGTAACCTGGTCTGATGAAGACTCAGGAGGTGATTCAGAAGAAGAATCAGCTAAGCATATCACTGCTTTAGCTGGACTATGTGAGTCTGAAAGTGAATCCAGTGATGAAGAACTTACTTATGAAGATCTTGAGCAAGCATTCAAAGATCTGTACAAAAGAAGCACTGAAATATGCAGTGAGGTTATAAAGCTAAAGAAGCAGAATGAGGCATTAGAAGATGAAAAATCAAGTGATCAAGAGATCATTGACACCTTGAAAAGTGAAGTAACTCTTCTCAACTCCAAGTTGGAACATATGTCCAAATCTGTTAGAATGTTGAACAGCAGCTCAAATACACTGGATGTTATTCTCAACAACAATAAGCACTCAGGGGATAAAAGTGGACTGGGATTTAACAGAATACATAAAGATGAAGCTAGCTCTAGCAAAACAACTTCAAAATCCATACAGTCAAGCAAGATGTCCCAACAGATGCTTCAACATCAGGAAAAGAACACAAAGTCAAGCATAATGTTCCAACAGATGTCTCAACATTCTGGAAAGAACAAAATGAAGAAGAAGTATCAAAGATGGAGATGCCATCACTGTGGAAGATTTGGACATATCAAACCTCATTGTTATAATCTACATGGATACCCAAATCAGATGTGTCAGCAACCTTCTAAGCAGAAAATAGAAGCTAAAGTGCTGCATAGACATCAAAGAAATCAGCAAGAAGGTATGGAGACCAAAAACTAGCATTCAGGCTGATCAAAGCTACATACCCAAGAACAAGATCAACAATCAATCTTGGAGATCTGCTGGTGAACAACACACAGGGCAAAGAAATCAAAAGAAATCTCAACTCAAATGGTCAAAGAAAAGTGTTGCATATATAGCACATACATCACTAAGAGTATCAGCTAAGGAAGACTGGTATTTTGACAGTGGATGTTCAAGACACATGACTGGATTGAAGAACCTGCTAGTAAACTTAAAGTCACATTCATCCAGGTATGTAACCTTTGGAGATGGAGCTAAAGGAGAAATCAAGGGAGTTGGGACCTTGGACTGTCAAGATGTTCTAAGACTAGATGATGTGCTTCTAGTTAAAGGTTTAACTGCTAACCTGATCAGTATAAGTCAATTATGTGATCAAGGGTACAGTGTAAACTTTACCAAAACTGAATGTATAGTGACTAACAAAGAACAAGAAGTGGTCATGTGAGGAGCCAGATCTAAAGACAACTGTTACATGTGGGAATCTCAAAACCTCAGTCTCACTTCAACTTGTTCTTTAGCTAAAGAAGAAGAAGTGAAACTATGGCACCAAAGGTTAGGTCATCTTCATTTCAGAGGCATAAAGAAGATAATATCTATGGATGCTGTAAGAGGTATTCCTAAACTGAAGATTGATGATGGCAAAATATGTGGTGAATGTCAAATAGGCAAGCAAACCAAGATGTCCCATCCAAAGCTCCAACATCTGACAACCTCCAAAGTTTTGGAACTATTACATATGGATCTTATGGGACCTATGCAGGTTGAAAGTCTTGGTGGCAAGAGGTATGCCTATGTGGTGGTTGATGACTTTTCAAGATATACATGGATAAATTTCATCAAAGAAAATTCTGATGTATTTGATGTATTCAAAGAATTATGCCAAAGATTACAAAGGGAGAAAGCCAGCTGTGTGATCAGAATAAGAAGTGATCATGGAAAAGAATTTGAGAACCAAAAGTTCTTAGATTTCTGCTCTTCAGAAGGAATAAATCATGAGTATTCTTCACCTATCACTCCTCAACAGAATGGGATTGTTGAGAGGAAGAATAGAACTATTCAAGAATCAGCAAGAGCTATGATCCATGCTAAAAAGTTACCTTTGTACTTCTGGGCTGAAGCTATGAACACTGCTTGTTACATCCATAACAGAGTTACTTTAAGGAAAGGAACTCTGTCCACAATATATGAAGTCTGGAAGGGCAGAAAACCCACAGTTAAGTACTTCCATGTTTTTGGAAGTATCTGTTATATTCTGGCAGATAGGGAGCAAAGAAGAAAAATGGATCCTAAAAGTGATGAAGGGATTTTCCTTGGATACTCCATAAACAGCAGAGCATATAGAGTATTTAATTCTAGAACCAAGGTTATCATGGAATCCATAAATGTGATAATTGATGATGCTCCTACAGATGTCCCAGAAGATGTTGGAACATCTGCTGATATCAAGATTGAAGCTGAAGAAAAGAATGATCATTATAACTTCACTCAAACTGATACAAGAACAGAAGAATCCAGCAAACCTCCCTCCATCAGAATACAGAAGGATCATCCCAAAGATCTGATAATTGGTGATCCCAACAGAGGTGTGAGCACTAGATCTAGAGAAGTGATTTCAGGTTCTTGTTTTGTTTCCAAAATAGAACCTAAAAACATCAAGGAAGCTCTTACTGATGAATACTGGATTTGTGCTATGCAAGAGGAATTAGGTCAATTCACAAGGAATGAAGTATGGAATCTTGTTCCTAGACCTGATGACATAAATGTGATTGGAACAAAATAGGTATATAAGAACAAGTCAAATGAACAAGGAGTTGTTACAAAGAAAAAAGCCAGACTTGTAGCTCAAGGATACACTCAAATTGAAGGAGTTGACTTTGATGAAACCTTTGCACCAGTAGCAAGGCTTGAATCAATCAGACTACTTTTGGGAATTGCTTGTATCTTAAAGTTCAAGCTATTTCAAATGGATGTGAAAAGTGCCTTTTTAAATGGTTATCTGAATGAAGAGGTATATGTAGAACAGCCTAAAGGATTTGTTGATCCAAGCTGTCCAAATCATGTATACAAACTGAAGAAAGCACTTTATGGTCTGAAGCAAGCTCCAAGGGCATGGTATGAAAGACTGACCACATTTCTTATCAAGCAAGGGTACAGAAAAGGTGGAATTGACAAAACCTTGTTTGTTAAAGATGAAGAAGGAAATATCATAATTGCTCAAATATATGTTGATGATATTGTCTTTGGTGGGATGTCTGATAAGATGGTCAAACATTTTGTCAAGCAGATGGAATCTGAATTTGAAATGAGCCTAGTAGGTGAGTTAACCTACTTTCTTGGTCTACAAATAAAGCAAATGAAAGATTCAATGTTCATTTCCCAAAGCAAGTATTCCAAGAACATAGTCAAGAAATTTGGAATGGAAAATGCTACTCATAAGAGAACTCCTGCTCCCACACATTTGAAGCTGACTAAAGATGAAAAGGGTGAGAATGTAGATCAAAGCTTATACAGAAGCATGATTGGAAGCTTGTTATACTCGACTGCTAGCAGACCTGACATAGCATTTGCAGTAGGTGTATGTGCAAGATATCAAGCTGATCCAAAAGTCAGTCATCTCAATCAAGTCAAGAGAATTCTTAAATATGTTAATGGTACTTGTGACTATGGCATAATGTACTTTCATGGATGTAAACCAATTCTCACTGGCTTTTGTGATGCTGATTGGGCTGGAAGTGCAGATGACAGAAAAAGCACTTCAGGAGGATGCTTCTTTCTAGGAAACAACTTGATTTCTTGGTTCAGTAAGAAACAAAATTGTGTATCCTTATCTACAGCTGAAGCTGAATATATAGCAGCTGGAAGCAGTTGTTCTCAGTTGGTTTGGATGAAGCAAATACTCACTGAGTACAATGTCCCACAGGATGTCATGACATTGTACTGTGACAACTTAAGTGCAATCAACATATCAAAGAATCCTATCCAACATAGCAGGACCAAGCATATTGATATCAGACATCATTTCATCAGAGATCTTGTAGAAGAAAAAGTGATTTCATTGGAACATGTAGCTACAAATCTGCAGTTAGCTGATATCTTTACCAAAGCATTGGATGCTACACAATTTGAGAACTTAAGGGGCAAACTGGGAATCTGTTTATGTGATATTTAGCAGTTAATGAGATGTGCCAACATGTCATATGACATTGTATGGCATAAGTTCCAGATGGCAAAACAAGTCTGGACAAGAACCTTGGGAATTCCATTCCTAATGATTTACAATGTAACGGCTACTTATTTAGTAACTACTTATAATCAGCTATCAAGATTCTCATCATTCTATCACAAGCGAATCTCATTAACTAGCTATTCTTCAGAAATCATCAACCCTAAAGATCTTCATCCATATTCCTTAACATTGTCTCAAAACCCTAACACTCCTGAAGAAGTTCTCAACAAAGAAGACGTAGTTCATGCAACTCCCATCTCTGTAGTTCCAATGAAATCAACCCCATTGGACGAACTCAGAGGAAGTGCTTCTCACACTAAAAAGCCAAGAACTCCAAAGAGAGCTAAAGATCAAGTCTGCAGCAAAGCCAAAGGAGGCATTCCTTCACCTGCTAACATGCCCCCAAAATCTTCAGAATATGTGGATGATTCCATCAAGGAGATTGTCAGCCAAATTCTTTTTGAACAGAGAGTGGTGAGTGGAATTTCTATTCCTCTAAACACCATGCCTGCACCTCAAGAAGAACAAGCTCAAGCTGCAGAGGACACTCCTGCTCAACAGGATGTCCCAATAGATGTTGGAACATCTGAGGATGAGAAAAAGAACTCATCTAATGCTGCTGCAGAAGAATCTGAGGACCAGAAACAGGCCTCAAATGAAAGTGATGAAGAAGGCTCTGAGGATCAGACCAAAGCCTCAAATGAAGATCAAATCTCTGCTGATCAACCAGCTGAAGAGGAGACTGCTCAATCTTCTCCAGTGGTGAACCTTGAACAAGACTCTGATACAGAGATCATAGCCTCTGTTAGACCTAGCATAGCCAAAAGGCTCAGGTCCAGGAAAGGAAAGATGCAAGCTGAAGCTGAAATTCCTGAGAAGAAGAAAGCTTCCCCAAAGAAAGGCAAAGCTAAAGCTGCCTTTGGCCCAACAAAACAATGGAGTAAAGTTCAAACTCAGAAAAGAAAAGCTGTCACCCCATCAGACTCAGATGTTGAATCAGATGTCCCAACATCTCCTCCCAAAAAGAAACCAGCACCATCTAGGGCTTCATCTGCTGTTCCAGAAGCCCCCTTGGACAACATATCATTCCATCATGTCTCTAGTGTCAACAGATGGAAGTTTGTGTACCAAAGAAGGGTTGCCCTTGAAAGAGAACTGAGCAGCAATGCACTTGAGTGCACTGAACTGATTGACCTCATCTCTGCTGCAGGACTATTCAAAACAGTCTCAGATCTCTCTCCCTGCTATGAACTTCTTGTCAAAGAGTTCATTGTTAATCTTCAGGAGGATTGTTCCAATGGTAAGTCCTCTGAGTTTAGAAAAGTCTTTGTTAGAGGTAAGTGTGTAGAGTTCTCTCCTCAAATCATCAATCAGTACCTAGGAAGAGAAACAGATGGACCAAATGAGCTAGGTAAGACAGATAACCAAGTCTGCAAGGTTATCACTGCAAACCAGGTCAAGGCATGGCCTGTGAAGGGAAAGCTCTCAGTGAGCATGCTAACTAGAAAATATGCTATGCTGAACAGGATTGGTACAGCAAACTGGGTGCCTACCAACCACACATCTTCAATATCCACTGGCCTGGCCAGGTTTATCTATGCTGTGGGAACTCAGACCAAGCTGGACTATGGTGCTTACATTTTTGATCAGACCTTGAAGCATGCCAGCTCTTCTGCAACAAAGCTACCAATAGCTTTTCCTTCATTGCTGTGTGGTATAGTGTTAAGCCAATATCCTGGGATTCTAACTGAGAAGGACACAGTCTGCAAGAGAGAAAGCCCCCTGGCATTTCACTACAAACTGTTCCTCAGTCATCATGCAGCAGATGTTGAAGCACCTTCTGGGACATCTGCAGGTCCTTCAACTGCCAAGACTCCAATCTCCAAGAAGGCATTAATTGCTGAACTCAAGAGCACTTGCAAAGAGCTTGAAGCCAGAAAGCAGAAGCTTGAAGAAATCATTCAAAGGCTTGAGAATGAAGGAGATCAGAAAGCTGCCTCTGATGAAGAAACTGCCTCTGAAGAAGAAACTGAAGCTGATGAAGAAACTGAAAGTGAAGAGTCTGAGTGATCATTGTATGTGAGGCAATTGTAATGACAACACTGCTTTGTATTTCTGGTTTAGTGTCTTTGGACCCAAAATTTGTGACTAACAAGGGGGAGAACAACAACAAACAAATTGTATTGCTTTTTATTATGAATGAAAAATCTGCTTGTTTGTGTCTGAACTGAATCAGTGTGTTTTGATAAATATTTCTGTTGCAACAAGACTTGATACACATAGGTTTGAGGGGGAGTAATCTCAAATATGAATCAACAGAAAAGCAATGCTATACTCTGATAAAAGGAACTTCTGCTGCACTCTGATAACCATAAAAGATGTTAGCCAAAAATTAGCCAAAGGGGGAGTTTGTAGATGTCTTGAATTGGCAGAATTTTTGACCAACAAGAAATATTGAATTCAGTTCAGAATGTCCTATCAAATGTTGGGACATTATCAAACAGAGTATATGGACTTATTTTAGGATGTCTCATCAGATGTTGGGACATTGTGTTAATGACTTAAGTTCAGTTTTTCTGGATGTCCCAACAGATGTTGAGACATCTCAAACCTGCTACCAGAATTAATTATTGACTAACTGATCAGAGATATTTAAGGAGAGTTATCTGGAATTAATTAATGATGGATAAAAACAGAACAAGGCGCATCTGTAGGGAGTTTTATATTGAAGATTCAGATTAAAACAGAAGACCTAAATCACCTAGAATCTAGGAAGTAACAAACCCTAAATTCAAGGTGGAAGCTGCATGCGCATTAGGGCTGGATCATTCTACAGAAAGCCCAAATTACAGATACCTATTTAATCAACAGAAACTCATAAGAATTGTGTACGAATTTCAGAAGACCAAATAGGGTGTCTAGTGTTTTTAATAGCAGGTTGTTTTTATTGTACCACTTGATGAGCTTTTAAGCATAAGTGCATTTGTGACTTGATTGAAACTGTGAAGTAAGATCAAGCTGTATTGTTTGAAGAATGTCTTCAATTTTATTAAACTTGTAAACTTGATCACTGTGTGATTGAGGGGGAGTGAGTAGGGTACTCTTATCTAAGTTGTGTCTTAGGTAGAAATTGCATTGGGTAGTTATTAAGTGATAGATTAAACAGGGTGGTTTAAGTCTAGAATTAATATTACTTATAGTGGATTTCCTCCTGGCTTGGTAGCCTCCAGATGTAAGTGTGGTTATACACTGAACTGGGTTAACAAACTTCTGTGTTGTTTACTTTTCTTGCTATTTAAGTTTTGGTTAAATCTGTCAAGTGTTGGGACATCTCTTAGGACATCTCATACCTGATCATAGAATTTCATGAACTTTGGAGGGATAACCACCCCTGAAACCTAGCCCATATCAGAAATGTTGATACCGAGAGTATCCTTGCATTCCAGAGCTCTCACCTTCTCTGCCAACATTTGGAAATCCAGATTGTTAGCTCTATAGTACCAAACCCCATATCTTTGTTGACCAGAGTGAACTGATCCTTCTGTTGGTCTGTCACATGCACAAGAGTTGGGCCAGCAGCCTCTGGAGTTGGTGGTCTGTTTACCACAGGTGGAACAAGAGTGTCATTGATTGAATTGCCTTGAGCATCCAAAGTAACCACCAGGGGATATTTTTGTGAGGGATTAAGCCTTTGCATAACATCCCTCATCTCCTGTTGTCCCAGCACTATACCCTACATCATTGTCATGAACTCCCCCATTCGGGTGCAAAGCTCGTTAAGTTCTGTTTGCACAGTATCCATGAAATTCCTCTGATTTAGACGGGTAGCATACCAGTGCGGTGGTATATCGTGCTTGAGAAGACAAGTCTAGGTAGTTCTCGCAATCCTTCCTACAAAGAACATAAGTTAAGCAATCTGGAAAACCTGAAAAAGAAAAAATGCAAATGATATGCAGGCAATGCTGTGTTCATTTCATTCTCAAGGTTTTTTACGTTCCCATTCCGGTATTCAAGAATTCAGATAGCTCTTCAGATTTAGGGAAAAAGACCCTGCATGATGCTCAGATAAGATGACAATCGTGGAGATATGGGGTTTATTACCCCATGTCGGTGCAAGAGATATCAATTAGAGATTCAAACCAGGTCAAGCATATCGTAAACTGAAATCTGAATATAACAACGTCCCCGAAGGGTGCCAATTCATACATCTAAAGGGAATAACAAAGCAAAGTAAAGAGGAATCCCACAACAAGTATGTGGGTAATCCAGGTACAAGAGTACTACACCCTAGGAAGCTCCATGTCTTGCATCCTCCAGCTAAGACGCTTGACAGCCTGGAACAACTGGGTTATATCCGGATGATTCAACTCCTGGATGAGCTTCTGGATAAGAAGGTCCCTTAGATCAAAGGAAGCGTGCAACTCGTTGATCTGTTATAGGAATACCTCATCCTTTTCCTTTCTAGGACTCGGCTCAGTATTGACCTTCTTGAAATCGACCCGAAGCTTCAACTCTTCTAACTCCTTCTGGATGTTTTCCATCTTCTGAAGGTGGTCTCTTCGTTGCTGGGGGCTTTCTGGAGCAGCTCTCCCTGCTCAGTCAGAGTCTCTTAAAGGCCTTTGATCTTGAGCTTGTACTCAGTCTTTACCTATTTTTGCTTTCTCAGATGGTCTTCCCACATCTCTTGCCAAAGGGTCAGAGCTTCGTTAGCCTCGTCTAAGGCTTTCTTATCCCTCTAGCGCTGCCCAGCCCTGTGGATCTCAGTTAAACCCCTCTTCTTGAAGTAGAGCTATCATTCTTCGAAGTCTTGCTGCTTGAGCCTGACCAACTCTTTAACTTGATAAGCTCTCTCTTCTAGCTTCTGGTTCTGAATCTCCAGCTTCTGATAGGAATTGTTGGCCTCCTGATTTTCAGCTCTTAGTTGTTGGACCAAAGCCTCCAGTTTCTGGTAGTCCTCCAATGGCACAGTTGTAGAAGGTAAAACAGGTGCAGAGAAAGGGATTAGGGACACTTGAGCCTCCTCCCTTATCCAAGCTTCGAACTCGGGGAACATTTGATTGTTGCTCTTACCCAGGCACTCTATACCTTTCCTTTTGATGAGTTTTTAGGCCCAGGCGGCTTCTCGAACCAAGGGAAGATTATATTTCACAGAGAAACAGAAGGTTTGAACTAGCTCAGATTCTTTGGGAACAGTCTTGAGTGCATATCCCAATTGTCTTCTCAGGAATATGGGGTTGTAGTTGATGCCTCCAACTACTCCTAAGAGTGGCACATTAGGATAACCTCCACAACTGGAAATGAGATCCTTCCCTTTCATCCTCAGAGTAAACCATCTAATGTCTTTGGCAGACAACGTGCTTAGCTTTTGCGCCCAAATCACCTTAGGACTTGTGAAAGCTTCAGCAATAGGGAGATGCCTCAAAAACCATTTGTAGAAGAGAGGGGCACACCATTTAACCAAACCACCCCGCCTTTTCTCATTCTTGTAATGCACTGAATAATATAGATCACCCAATAGAGTGGGTACCGAATTCTTCAGCACAAACAGATAGATGGCATTGATGTCCACGAACTTCTCCATATCATCAAAAAAGACAATCTTGTAGATGGACAAGGACAGGATGGCACAAACTGAATCCCACCGATTTATAGTAGCAAGTTCTCCAACTCTTCTTACCAGAAACTCTAGAGAGAAAGCAAGTACCCCTGCTTTGGTAGAAATCAGACTGTCAGACACTTCAGATGAGCTCAAATAAAGAGCTTTGGCGATGTTATAATGAGTTAGCCTGGTCATCTCTGAGTTGAAGGAAATATGATCTTGGATTGGCACCCCTAAAATCTTAGCATACTCTTCAAGCAGAGGGACTAACTGAAAGTCTCGAAAGGTGAAACACCTGAGTCGTGGGTCATAGTAATACAATAAATTATGAATGGTGCTCCTTTGAGAACTATCCAAATCAACCACCAAATCCATAATATCACCATATCTCTCCTTGAAGTATCCCGGCTGACCCGGGGTAATAAGAGACACCATCTGGTGGATCAGATCCACTTTGGTGTCGAAGAATTTGTAGTGCACGGTCTTTTTTTTGACGTCTTCCATCTCTGAAACAGAAGTATGACCGGGAACCGGGAGTAGTATGAACCCTGAGAATGAAAAAGAACACAATGATTAACAATAGAAAATCCCCAACCCGTGTTACATATCAGAGCATCCTAAAACTCGAACACATTAACACGACTCTACACACTCTAAGCACCTGGATTATATGTACTTCCATATAAGCACATACACAACATCAACAACAAAGGGGTGAGAAACAAATTCAAATATAAATGGCGCATATAACATCAGGGTAGTTTCTCACATAAACAACAATAATCACATCATTATTCAACAATAGTCCATAATAGCAATTACAACAATAATTATGCAGCAACAATCAACAATATATGCAATGTGACTCAACATGACACAATGCATGTGGTATCAGGTTTTGTTCATTCAATCAAACACAGATAATCACATACACCTATCTGGTAATGATTATCCCAACACCCTCCATAATGGAGTACGGATGATCGTATTCGCCCATCCAACCGATCATCCCAACAATAATGACAAATGTATGCATGTCAATGTAAAGGCATACATCATGTATAATTCACCATATTATACATCTACACGATCCATTCGATCAAACACAACAAAATTTCCATCAATAATCACCAATAATTACTTCACGTGATTCACTTGATTTTACGACTAAATTAATCTACCTAATTTCCAACATTTATTCATCCTCAAGATTAAATCTCAATAAATATGTTTTAAGATTCAGCTCAATGCCTCACACCAAAAGAATCATCTACGCACGTGAAATCGGGGAGAACTTGCAAAACTGCGCGGTTTTGCACCCCACATTGGCCATACGCGTATGGGCCTAGCCATACGCGCATTGGCATGGCCTATATGCCCCCATACGCCCCAATACACGTATCGACCTCCTCATACGTGTATTGGCCCAAATCTTCAGCCCTCAACATGAAAGATTAGCATGGATTGATGAACATGATTATTTATAATGGCTTGCTTTGTTAAATAATGCACAAAAACATCTATGCAAGAAGTATGCCTTTTGAGCACATGAGCATAAGAGCATGAAATGTGAATATGCATAAACAAGAATCAACAAAATGAGCATGAAACTTCATGCAAAAATCAGAATTGACATCAAAGAATTGTTTAATCAAATATACAAAGAAAATGCAAGGATGAATATGCATATATGATTACACGTTTTCAAGTGAATCATGGTATGGCATTGAAGCACTCAAACAAATAAGAAGCATGCATGCATTACAAAGATGATGCAAAACATAATGTGAAATAATTATTTACATGCTAATTGATGGATTTGAACCTAGCAACAATATGTACAAACCACTTCACGCATTAATGAACAAATAAGCTCAAAATATGCAAAAGTGCCGAAACGCATGTCGAAACGACTCAAAACGATGGAATTGAACACCTAAAACAGTCCTAAAAATTCCCTAAAATCATGATCTATCAAGCTATGAACATTAAAGGGACAAGGCCATGCCAACATGCAATGAAATAAACAAAATTTTCAAAATCACACAGTGTTAACCGGTTAACGCTATAGGTTAACCGGTTAACGCCCTTAAATTTTCAAATCCAGGGCAATTTTTAACGTGTTAACCGGTTAACCATATGCGTTAACTGGTTAACACTGAACAGAATGCAAAAACAAGTCAAGAAATAAGCACTTTTGGTCATGAACCTACTTCTAAGGACCCCTAACACATACATGAACATGCTAGCACAAATTTTCTCCTTATCTAAGGTATTATAACACCTATTAGCACCTAGAATAAGCTACTATTCTAGCTTCTAACAACCCAAATAAGAAAAACGCGATCAAATCGTAATCAAACATAAAATGATAAAAAAATGCAAGCATAACAATAAGAAATCGAAGAATATCGTACGACGAGATGAAAAGAAAAAGTTAAAAGCGAGGAAACGATATCGGATTCACGAACCTACAAAGCGGAGGATTGCTTTGGTGAGTGTTGCAATTCTATCGGTGTGCAAAGTGAAGAGAAAACCGTGAGCTTCGATCTTCAATCCGCAAGAATGCAAAATAAATGTCGATGCTCCAAAGTGCTTTCGATTGGTGAAATAAACACCATAACCTTGCTAAATCTTCGATTAATCAATGAATTGGTGAAGAAGAGGGAGGCTAAGCTTCCGATCGATCGAGTTTCAATGTGAAATTTGATGGATCGTGATGAAAATGAAGCTTTGATGAATTTAATGGAAGAGAATTGAGAGAGAAATGAGAAATTTGGAAAGTGAAATGATGAAAATGAAGTTGGAACCCCTTGCTTTGGAGTGATTAGGACTTATATAGAGTGTAGGCATGGACTTAGGTTTGGGTATGGAGCGTGCTTCAACATTAGGTTAGGTTTGAACTTAAGTATGGAGTTAGTTAAAGTTGGTTATGGTTTAGGGAATATTCCTTGGAATATTCCTTAGAAGAGTGTGGAAGGGTCTAGAATATGGTAGACATTTCTAGTGAATGAAGTGTAAGTGAAATGTGAAGTGAAGTGGAAAAAAGGAAAAGAAAAAATGGAGGGAAGTGTGAGAGCAACCAAAATTTGAAGGGTTATGTCCAAAATTCGCATATGTTAACCGGTTAACCATATGCGTTAACCGGTTAACAACATGAAAATTTCTAATTTTCTTTTCTTTGGTGACACCTCATGGAAATGGCTTGGATTATTTTTGTTACATTATTACTTCTCTTGAGCTCCAATATATGACAAGCCTTGTCCAATCACATGCCTCAAGAACATGCAAATGATCATGATTTATTTTATTTTTATTATTGAATGTGATGCGATGCTTGGACGATCATGCGGAATGGCGAAGCATAAACCACTTGAGGTTGGAAATAAATTAAGAGGGTAAATTTTAGGGTATTACACAACTTAATTTCCATCTTGGAAGTAAGTTGCTTTCTTCTTCTTCTTCTTCTTCTTCTTCTTCTTTCTTCTTCTCTCCTTATCCTTTCTTATAGGATGGATTTCTTCAAACCTCGCTAACCCTAGGACATCCAAGCATGACAATTCATAGGAATGATGCCCCTTAGAGTTTTCCTTTTCTCTCCATTTGAGTCTTTCTCTTCTCATCTCAAAACATTTTAAGAACACATAATAAATGTTGATGCCTCTTCATATGCCAAGAGCCTTATGCCATAGGGTGCTTGCATTCATCCCATATTGGGGTTAGTTGTAAGTCATCTAGCATGTTGAACAAGTCTTAGCATGGAGTTCTATTGCAAAAATAAATAAAAAACACTTCTTCATGTCAAAAATCACAAAAACACTTAATAAGTAAAATAGGCTAGTGTGCTTGACCCTTAATCTTTGGAACTAGGTTTGGGGATCTCCTTCTTACGTAGGTGTGCTTCTTATTCATTGAATCTTGGAATGACGTAAGAAGTACATACTCCATTGAATGAGATTTGAATACACTCTCCTATGCAAACTTTCAAATAAAAGCTTCTAAAAAACTCCAAACCAATAAGCTTCTTTCCTTCGGGAACTCTCTTCTCATCTCCTTCACTCAAAACAAAAGAACTCGCTTAGACTTATCTTTTGCAAGACGGTAAACACACTCTTTCTAGACGAGCCTGCAACACCTAAGCATAGGCATAAGCAGTCCCCTTCTAAAAAACACAAGCAAGATGTGTCAGTCTTATTGAGTCAAACTACAGTGTTCTGACTTTCCTATTGCCCAAAGGGAATACGTAGGCACAAGCGACGACGCTTGGCGAACACAATCCTTCAATCTATTTCCTCGTTCTTAGTGTTATTTCATCTCCTTATCATTTCATCTCATTCCTTGGTATTTGTAACGCCCTGATTCGATAATTCCCATTTTGTTGGAGTCTTTTATTTTAATTGAGTAATTATTATTTTATTTGTGAAATTAATATGATGATATATTATGTTGTGGGATTTTACTGTTTTATGAATTTTCGGGTAAAATTGGATAAGAGGGTATTTTAGGTATTTGTTAATTAATGATAAGTTAGAATTAGTAGAATTGGTATTTTTGTGAGAGAAATGATATTTGGTTGGAAAGAGTAGAAAATAGAAATAGAAGAAATAAAATATAAGAGAGTGAGAAAGAGTGAAATAGAAAAGTTGGTAAGAAGAGAAAGAAAAAGAGAAGAAAGAAAAAGGGAGAAGAGAAAAAGAAGAGAAAAGAGGAAAAGTGGGAAAAACTTCAAGATTGCTCCAAGAAATCGAAATAATCGGGTAAGGGTGTGAAATATTGTTATCTTAACATTGTGTATGATTATGTATGTGTTTGGTTGATTGGGTTTATGATTTGGAGAAGTCTTAGAGAATGTTAGGTTTAGGGTTTTGATGAAAAAACATGGAAATTGGTGGATTAATCGGTTAGAAATTGTTGTAACCGAAGTATGATAGCGAGAACATGTTATTGATCATGTTTGTATGAGTTTAGAGGAGTTTTGGGGGCATTTGGTTAGACTGTTCGCAGCTAGTATTTTGCTGAAATCGCAGTGGTCGCTCAGCGAGCTATCCCTCGCTCAACGAAAGTTCCAGGGTGATTTTCGCTCAGCGAGCTGTCCGTCGCTCAGCGCGCCTGGGAGGATTTTTGGGTTTTTACGTTTTGTTTCGTAACTTGAGTTTCAGGTATTTGTTTTTAGCGATCCTTATATTGATTCGAAGCTAGAAACGTGTAGAATCTATTGATGCTAAAATATGTAATGTTTAGCCGACTTTTACCCGACTTTTCCGATAAAATGTAATTATGTTAATTATGGAATTGTGGGTTTGATTGTTGTGTTGTGGCCGTTTGGCAAGTAAATACATTGCTTGAATTAAATGTGAATGTATGCTAATTGTATGAGATGAATGCATAACTATATTGTGAATATGTATGCATATTCAAGAATGTTGTGTGTCATTTTGCATGTAAGCATAATGTATGCATTTTTGTGCTGTGGGATTCTTTGTGAATCCGTTGTAGCATCGTGTGCTCATGTGGAGTGTGAGCGATGACTACAAGAAGATCGTGTGCCCATGTGGGGTGTGAGCGATCAGATTGTGTGCCCGTGTGGGGTGTGAGCAATCCAGAAACATCGTATGCCCGTGTGGGGTGTGAGCGATGGGTGATTTATTCACATTGATTGTGTGCCCATGTGGGGTGTGAGCAATCGAATTGTGTGCCCGTGTGGGGTGTGAGCAATCCATAAACATTGTGTGCCCATGTGGGGTGTGAGAAATAGGGAACATCGTGTGCCCGACGGGGAGTTACTTTAGGTAACAAGCAATGATTCCAGTTGGTTCCTGAGTGAACCTGCTGAAATGTTGATTCGGTACTGCATTTGCATCTGCAAAGAGTTGTGTGTCGGTCTCTATGAGTTGAATTTTTATCATTTTAATTATGATATGCAGAAATAAACATGAATGTGCATATGTTTATTTGGAGTGTTATGGAGATGATAGTATGTGTGATGAAACATACTTGCTGATATATATGCATGTTTGATATGTATATGTATGTGATTTATACACTTGTAATGTATATGTGTGATTAAACATAGCTAGACGTATGTTTATGCGGAATGAATAGAATTGAGGAATAGACATAAATGATGTAAGTTTATGTGAATTAGTGAATTGGTGCATGATGAACATGCTTGATTTGTATATGTACACATTGCGATGTGTATAGGTGATGAGGATTGAAATGTGTGGTGAGAATATGTTTTATGTGCATTTTTATATGTTGAGATATATAATTATATGCAATGTTATTATGATAATGTTTCTCACCCTTCTGTTGTTTTATGATGCTCTATGAGGCATTGCAGAGTAGGTTGCTGGATGATATTTTGTGAAGTTCGTCTTTATCTTTTGGTCGGTTGGCTCTGATATGTAGCACCGGGTAGCTAGGATTGGCTTGATAGCTTTTTGTGAATACATTTGTATATGTATTTTGATGTGATATGTTTTATGTAAACATGGAGTATTTTGGTGATTCAAACTTACAGATATATTTATGATAAGTATATAAGTTTGAAATTGTTATGTTTTGTTTCCGCTGTTTAATGAATTGATGAATACGGGTGTAAGGATGAAATCCTTGTGTATGTAAGTTACCCTATTTGTTGCATATCTTTATTGAGCAGGTGTTGTATGTTTTCAATTTCAAGTATAATGTGGCATTTCTCTTTTATACCGTTTTTCAAATATACTCTGATGAAATTTTAATATGTGCCTAAGTGATTTAATTGCTTATTTGGGGTATAGAAAGGGGGTGTTACAGTATTTCTTTTCAGTCATTTCCAGTAGCAGTTGCAGCAGTAGCAGATACCCTCACCCTTTGAAAGAGTGCTAGAAAGCATGGATCCCGTCGAGTACGCCAGACGATCTGGGATGCTAATACCTTCCTATTTCATAACCGACTCCCTTACCCTTTCTCTTTAGTTCTTGAGACCCCACTTTCTCCTTCTTCTGGGATTGTGCAGCATTACCATTCCTTCGGGATAAAAATGCTTGGCTGGCGACTCTTCCTTTTCCGCGCCACTTTCGCTTTTGTACCAGGATGGAAATCCTGGGAGTAACAGTTGGTGACTATGCTGGGGATTCTGCCTCCCCCTATGCGAGTTAATCATAGAGCTTGGTTGTTTATGTTTATTTGGGTGTTTATCTGTTTGTTGTTGTGTGCTTTAGTATAGCTTTACTATTTTATTTATAACTTTACTTTACAACTTTACTTTACAACTTTACTTTACTGCTTTCCGCATTTACTTTTCATTCATCATTATACTAAACTGTCTAGATTGGTTTTCTTGGTGGGATGGAAGTTACTGTGAGATGAGCCCAATACCCAAGATTGAGTGCACCTTAGAATTTAGCATGGACATACATTGTACTTCCATGATGTATAGTCATGATGAATGGCGGTGTGTTCCACACCCAGATTACGACCGTCTTGGAAATATTATATGTGGGGTCTTCCCTACTTCAAGATACGACCTTGATAGTTATGTGCATCTGAGGACCGATCATTGAGGACCTTAGTGGAAACAACCCTCTCCCATGGTGATAGTGGCATACCACATTTGTTGGCAAACCCACTCGCACCCGAGGGCCCACTGGGAACTCGCATAGGATAACCTTATTCTTTCGTAAGGAATAAATCAAAGCATTCTTTGTATGGCGATAGTATTGTACCCTTCGGGATGAATTTACTATTACTTCTTGATTTCAGTGATTTAAACTGGGAACTTATGGGGGATGATTGTTTTCAGGAATCAGTGGAGACCTCCTCGATTAGTGTATAATGCAAAACCGGAAATGGTAACCGCATTATCGCTTCTGGACCTGAGAGTCAGAGAAGCTGACCCTTAGAAACACCCGTGAGATGTGGGGATTGTTTACAGGTTTGTAGGAACCCTGGCCTTCTACATACCCGTTTCATTTGTGTGTCATATGAATAGTGATCTAGTTCTATATGTTCTTTGGCTCTCAATTCGGGGTTCTGTACATAGATGATATTGTTGTTGTGGTTTTACACAACTACTTGGCTTGTTATTCAACACCAACACCACACATATCATTGATCACATGCCTACTGCATACATGACATCATAGCATTTCAGCACACATCTTCAGTTATTTTCGAGGATCTCGTATCTAAATCATGTTATTGGACTTATTTTGTATCAAAATATGAATCAAAGCAGATAAATTACTTGGAAATAACCGAACATAACATTTACATAAATCCTTGCATTCATGATAGGTGTTCATAGACAAATTATTATCTTGACCTGGTTTCTATTAAGAATGGCAGACTTGAATCACAATTATCGGGGTATGGATTTGGAACAACTCCGAGCGGAGGTAATCGAAATGAAGACCCAGTTGGCACAGTTTAGGGCAGAGGTGCAAGCTTTATTTCAGGGTCAGAAATTTTTGAAGGAGGTATTCTACCTTATGAAGACTCATATGAAGTTGCTTACAGGGATCATGAATGATGTGTTGAAGAAAGAAAGTAATCTCGCATCTGCTTCCCCAACAGAAGGTCATGTTTCTCCCAGTTCTTTGGGATTTTTGCTGAATCAAGAGGTGTTTTGTGGATTACATTCACAATTTGAGCCTCCTCACCAGCAATCATTGCTTGTTAGCCAAGAGGAGCCTGAGACAAAAATTAGCTTCTCCCTATTTGATACAAATGAACCGAAGAATCCCATGCCGATTGTTACCAAGGAAACAAGTACTCTATTTCCTTATCAAGGATCCTCCTAAAATCATATGCCTTGGTTTCCAGAAGAAAGACTCCAGCAAGCTTCAGTTGTGGCTCTTCTAGTGGAGGTATCTCGTTACCGACATAAGCAAGAAAGGGTTATTGATCTGTTGCCTATGTTTCGTGGTACATCAATAGGTTTTGTTGATATTGGGATCGCCGGTGAGAGAATTGAGAGTTTGTTAATGCTTGTGGAGATTCAAGATTATAGTGCATCATCTTCAGGTACTAAGAAGCCTTTTGTCAATGGCCATAAAAAGAATGAGGGGAAGCTAGAGAAACATCTCATCAATGTAGAAGAGATAGAAGATATCAACCACGCCATCATCAGGCTTCCTCTATGACCACAGTCGCGAATAATTGGTTTAATCATCAGCCACAACAAAGTAATCCTCAACATGGCCATCAACATCAACAAAAAAGAGAAAGGGCTTTTTATCCTTTACCAATGTCTAATGCCGATCTACTTCAGCATCTACTTCAGTTGAAATTGATTGAGCTTCGTAAGTCGTTCGCACCTTCTTCTACACTTCCAGATGGATGGGATGCCAACACCCACTATGACTTCCATTTTGGGGCACAAGGACACCATATTGGATGGTGTAAATCTTTTCACCATAAAGTACATGATTTGATTGATTTAAAAGTATCCCACCTTGAAAAATACGATCTTGCGATAAAAGACTGTGATTAGGTTGACATGAGAGTCGCCACCTAATTCTAATTTATTCCCAAAAGGGGAAAGGGAAGATATAGATAAAACCTATCTAAAAAGATGATAAAGACAAAGGTCTTCGCAACCATTGCCTGGGTTCAGAAGTCGGTTATGTAAGGGGAAGGTATTAGCACCCCTTACATCCATCGTACTCGATGGAAACCATCTAAGTTGTCACGCGAGAAAGGATGTTTATGCCTAATGAGTTACTTGCTAAGGGAAAAAAAATTTAATTGAAGTTTGCTTGATCCTAAGTGCTCAGCAAGGATTGAGATCCTTGTGCCTACGTACTCCCTCGTGCAATAGGAAAGTCAGAGCCTCGTAGTTCGGCCTACTACGGTTGGTTGGTTGTTGATTTTATTACCTTTCTTTCAAAAAGGATTTAGGAGTCGAATTGCACTAAAGACTATGGTATAAGTGATTATTCTGATCAATCTGTCCAAATGTCTGACGTCGAAATAATTAGAGTGAGTAACAAAATGCCCATTATCCTCCTTCTACCACTTAAGGCTCGTGGCATACAATTCTTCTCGAGAATATTAAAGTGTTTTATTTCCTAAAACCGCTTGACGTTGGATCAAGGATTTGGGTCTAAAAGAGACGTCTTGGTTATTTGAGGTTGGACCGCGATGCGTGAGGCACTCGACTTACAGGTGAATGCAAATGGAGGTTTATTTGTTGGTTTGTTAGCGAGACACAATGCGCTCAACTCGCAAGGTTAGGAATCCACTTAGCGTTGGACCAAGGGTTCGCGAAAGAAGAAAATCGATACTAGTCCTTAGAGGTGCTCCTAGCGATCGAAATGATAATAAAGCGAAAAAGTAAATTGCGTACAAATGGAATGGGAGAGGGGTACACAATAAATTACACGGGATTGCATGAAATAAAAGGGTTCATTGTATTGGCCCAAGAGGAAGCGTGTGTGAAGTGTCCTAAGCTATACGGAGACGTTGAAGCTTGGAATTAAATCGAAAGCGTAAAAACTCTAGCTCTTTAACTATCTTAGAATCGATTCAATGTTAGAATCATTCTATGAGAAGTCTAGCGTCGATTTATGCATCCGTGTGGATCTCGGAAATTAAATTGAATTTTAATTCCGATTTCACAATGCAAAAGGCAACCGATTATGGTCTCGTCTTAACTAAGATTCTTGATAATCTGGATTTTTATACTTTCATTGACCAAATGATAAAAATAAAATAAAAATACAATAAAATAAAATTTCTAAAAGGGACATAAAATGGTCTCATCATTTAATCGAGATTTCAAGTCGGCTTGCGACGAATCTCAAGATCTAGATGTTCATCGACCATAAATCGAAAATAATATGACAAATAAAAAAACTAAACTAAATTGGCCTCATATTGATCAAACTTGACCGATTTAATGAAATCGAAAATATTTGACCATTTTTATATCATCGGCCCAAAATCGAAAAATAAATATGAACAAGATAAAGTAACGAAACAATTATAAGAAGCACATTAAAATGACTTCTAAACAGAAAATAGACCCCAAAAGTGAAAGAGAAAAAAAAATCATGCAAGTTAAAAAAGAAAAAAGAAAATTGAATTAAAAATAAAGAAGTTAAGATTAAAAATAGAATGAGGTACTAGTAGAAAATAGAGGGTCCAGACAACAATACCAAAAGCCCAAAATGCATAAGCCCAATAAATAAAATAGAATATTAATAAAAAACAAAGAAGTTCGTCAAACATGATCAGACCCATTGGATCATATTAATGGCTTCTAACGCGTGGCCAGGTGATCCATTTGATCTAGAGACCTGGACCTAGTATGCAAATCGTATGGTTGTAATGAAGCATAACACGGTAAGGAACGATATATGCTATCACATGTGACTAAAGTTCAAAGGACGTATAAAAGAAAAACTTGCTAGGTTTCTCAAGGAAAATAGAAAAATAAGCAACACATTTTCTTGGCACAGAAATACATGGAAACCAGTATCATCATGAAATTATTAATATTATTATGTCTTAATCTTTAAAAAACAACAATATGTGCTACTAAAGAAGTATCTATCAGTGCATGAAATGAACAGGAAAAGCATGGAAATTTAATAAACACAAATTAAACACCACCACCCCATTTCAAAAGGCCACGGTGGCATGCTGGTGACGATGTAGAGTATAACACCTAAATACCCCATATTTAAAAATAAAACACTTAAATACCCCTTTTTGAAAAAAAATCCTAATATTTCCCTTTTATTGTGTATGCTCGGCCACTGGGTTGGCAAGCATGTCAAAGAGACATGAGTTATCGTATGCTCGACCACTGAGTTGGCGAGCATGCAAATTTTTTTCTTCTATTTTTAAAGTTTATTGTGGATTTATCTGCGCATTTTGTTAATTTCCTGCGAATTTACCTGCGGATTTAACAAAATCCGAAGGAAATTAATTTATTAATTTCCTTCAGATTTTGTTAAATCCGCAGGTAATTTTGAAGGAAATTAAGTAAATCCATAGATAATTCCGCAAGAAACTTTAAAAACAGAAAGAAAGAAAATTTTGCATGCTCGTTGTCGCTCCCACCTGATGACACAGGGCCAAGAGGGGTACAAACGTGAACGGTCGGCGAAAGGAGAAAGGATGAAAAGAGTCGCCAGCTGGGCATTTTTATCCCGAAGGAAAGGTAATGCTGCATAAACCTAAGAAAAGATGGGTAAGACGGTCGCAAACCAGAGAAACTAAGAAAGGGGGTTGGTTACAACCTGGGAAGGTGTTAGCACCCAGATTGTTCGCCGTACTCGACGGGATCCACGCTTAAAAGATTTGTGTTTAAAAGGGGTAGTGTCTGTGCTATTTTGTGTGCAAAAGCTGGAAAAGAATGCAAGTGACAGTGTAAAAGAAATGTGAAGGGAAATGAAAGAGTGTCAGTGCAAGAAAAGAGTGCAGAGCTCAAGACTATGAGGCTTAAAAGAATAGTGCTTAAGAGGGGGGATATACAGAGACTTTTGTTCGATAACTGTTATGTTATGCCTACGTATCCTCTCGTGCAATGAGGAAGTCAGAACACCGTAGTTTGACTCAAAGAGACTGAAAGATAAATTGACTTGTGAACTTCTTACTTGTCTATGCCCAAGTGTATGACCTGTCTGGCTCAGGTGCTAACTGTCTTGCATTAGACGGAAGAAGCAAGTTCTCGTTTGTGAGTGAATGAGATGAGAAAAGAATCCCGGAGGAGACGATTATTGTTTGTTTTTGAGTTTTCAATCTTTTATTGCTTTTTGGTGTTTGTCATAAGTTAATGTGCTTAAGCCTAGACCAAAGGTTAGAAAACTCATCACATCCTCCCTTTGATTAGGGGTAATGAGAATACCTTAAGTATGAAGTAAGCACCTCACACTTAATCACCATGATGCAGGATTAAGATCACTAACCTACTTGTAATTATTTATATGTTTTTTGGTGTTTTTTGTTTAGTGTTAAGTAATGAGTTTAAGCCATAATCAAAGATTTAATGGACTCATTACACCATCCTAATAGAAGGATAATAGATGAGAACATTTAAGCTGAGGAAGGCTCCTCAACTTAATCCATGATTAGGGATTAACCTCATGACATAACAAGGCCTTTATTAAAGTGGATTTTAGTTAATGGTAAGGTTAAGAAGTAATTTTTATGACTTGTAAGACAACTTGATGGGGACTTGTCCATTAACACCAGGGTTAGTCCTTCTTAACCAATTAAGGAAGAATTAGAACCCTAATGCAAGGCCCAAGTTACAAGCTTGATGTCTTAGTGATTATTAGGTGAATTGATTAGAGTTTTAAACACATTAAGGGTCTAACACTTAGGATTAAAGTTATGCACTCCATCCTAATAGAAGGATACAGGCATAACCTTAATCACAAAGCCTTAAAACCTTTAAGGTTTAGTCCTTGATTAAGAGATGAGAAGAGAAGACACAAAGATGACACAAAGGTAAAACTAATGGGGGGACTAATCAAATCCTAATTATGATCATGCTTGGGTATTCATAGGGTTTATGAGGCTTGTAAGAAGATCTTCAAGGAGAAGCCACCATGGAATAAACAAGATGAAGGAAGAGAAGCACGAAGAAGCAAGACAACTTGCTTCACTTAAGAAGACAAGTTGCCTGAAGAAAGAAAGTGAGGAGGGAGCACGAGTGAGCTAGCTCACTCAAACACAAAAGAAAAATGCAGCAATGATGCATAAAAGAGATGAGAAGAGGTTATGAGAAGTGAAGGCAAATTCACTTCTCAAACACTTACCACTTGAAAAGTTAGTAACAAGAAATGAAATGAAATGAAAATGAGATGAGATGCAAGGGTGCAAACCAAAATCAGAAGCACATTCATGATGCAAATGATGCTATGGGATGATGCAAAAGCATACCAAGAGATGTGGATGATCATACAAGCAATGAAGATGCAAATGAGTCATGAAAGGAAGCATGAAAGTTCATGAAAACTGATGAAATGCAATGGATGCATAACATGGTAAATAGATGATGCAATGATCAAACATGATTTCAATGTGTCATAAGATGTCTTATATGTCATGTGGATGCACAAAATGTCATGGCAAGTTCATGTATGCAAGCATGTGAAGGATGAATGCAAATGAAGACAAAATTAGGGTTTACATACAATATGCAATGCAAAATTCAAAACCAGAAGCAAATGACATGATAAAAAATTGAAAATGGAATCAAAAGTACCATAAACCCATATGATATCACACCCCAAAGGAGGAGACCTAACTCTTAACCCTAAGGAAGTTATGATTTTCCTAAGTTATCTAAGGTTTTAAGGTACCTCACAAGGAAAAATGCAAAACAAATCAAAAATGAAAGATAAATTCATGCCAATTTTATCCTAGAAACTACATGATATGTGGGATGCAATGCAAAAACAATCACTATCAAACCCTTCATGGTTAGGCAGAAAAGATTTTTCTAAGTTAGGGTCAAAAATATTGATTTTTAAGAACCCTAAATCCAAAGAAAATGTCAAAATGGATCAAGAACCAAAAATAAATTTGTATGAATGGTTTGATAATGTCTCTAAATGTATCAAGATGCAATGAGATTTTTTTGGTTATTTTTAGAAACTTAAATGGTATTTTAATTAATTAATTTCCATTAATTAATTAAAATAAACATTTAAATATTTTAAAAATAAAAATTTTATGCAAAAAATAAAATAAAAATTATTTTCAGAATTAGAAAAATATTTAAAGTCATGATGCAAAATATGAAATTTTTTAGAAGTGTTTTGCTATTTTAAATAAAATGCACAAGAAAAATGTAAGAAAAACAAAATAAATATGAAATTAAATAGAAGTCAACGTATCCAAGGATTCAGGTTCAAAGAGAAATGGAGGGAATTGACTCGCGCCTTATCCAAGGGCTGAGATTCAAACTGGATTTTCAAATTTCCTAAACCTAATTAATTACGCTAATGACTGGATTAGGGCTTAAGTGACAAATCTGGATCGTTCACACGCACGCGGGAAACCTAATCTAAAGGCCAATATTCAAAGTTGCCTAATTAATGGGATTGGGGTTTAAACAAATTCAGGTGACTGAAACAGTGTTCCGGTCATCTTCTCCGGTGGATACAAACCCTAACTTCTTCTCTAAGCCTCTAATATTCAACTTTCTTGCCCAGAAATGATCCTCCAACATTCCTAAACCTAAATCCCAACCAAAACTCATTTATTTCGCATCATGAACAAGAATCGAACCAAAACGTAAAAACGGGCAAAAGTTTCAGAACTTGCATACATGGTAGTTTCTCAACCATTTTTAATAATAATCACATCCCTATGACCAGGGGAGCTCAGAGAATCATAAAAGAACTTAATAACAAGCTTTTGGGGAAAAAAGTTCATAAGTTATACCTGAGATTGAACCTCCTAATGCCGAGCATTCTGGATCCTTCTTTGGTGCAAATCCCCTCATATGAACCTCCTGATGATGAAATGAAGCTTAGAACAAGCTTGTGTGGCCTGGTTTGAAGGTTTTGGCTCTGGTGTAGCAGGTTTGGAGGGTTGTGAATGTGATGTTTTAGGCTGTTTCAGTGCTTGATTCTTGATCCATGGATGGTATGTGATTTGTTGGTGAAGAAAAATTTGAGGTTTGATGGCTGTGGGAAGAGTTTCGAAGAGATAAAGGAATTTAAAGTTTTTGTGAAATCTGATTGTGTGTGTCTTCTGAGCTCATGTGAAGCTTGCTTTATGATCCATAAACTAATCCTAAACTATTGGAAAGAGTCAGAGGGATTGACATGTACTGTGGGAATGGCATGGGGCAATTGGCCAAAAAGTCAGTGGTAGGTGTACCTCAAGTATGGGCTGTGACAGAAGCTATCCTAGGGCTGCTCTGAGTTCTGCTGGCTTTAAGGGTGGCCATGGGATGCTTTGGAATGATCAGAAGTGGATGAATGGTGAGATGTCACATGTTTTGCCTTTTTCACAATTTGTGGCATTTTGAAGTTTTGGTCATGGACATGTGACATTCCTTGGGAAATTTGCAGCAAGGTGGACCACATAATGTTTTTATGATACTTTGAGATTGATTAGAATCCAAACAAACCCCTAAGAGTCATTCTTGCAAGAATTTCCTCTTTGTGACTTTTATGATAAATGGCTTATGATACTTGTGATCAAGGCATGAAAGTGAGAGATTCCTTGGGCATTTCTGAATTATAGGTCATGTATGATGTTTGTGTAATGGTTAGAAGTCACTTTGAGGTCACAAATTGCCTTTGGTATGAGTTCTTGCAAGTTTCCCTCTTTGGTACATAAGAGAAATTTTGTGATTTTTCCCAACTTTGCAAGGTCATAACTTGAGTTCTATGATGAATTAGATCAAGTTCTTGTACTTTTTGAAAAGGGAATGATCCAATCTACAACTTTCATGACCAAGAATTTTTCATTTGAAGCATTTTTGAATCAAAAAGAGGAGGTTGAAAAACTTTCCCAAAATGGCAAGTTTGCATTACAAGTCATTTTTTCCCAAAATGGCAACTTTGAAAATGGCTTGAAATTCCTCAATTTTGTGAACTTCTAACTTCTTCTAAGATCAAATAAAGATCATATACACCCAAAATGATGGAGAAGACCCTTTGGTTGGATGATTGGGGGCCTTAGATGCCCTGATTTTGCACTGACTTGCTCAAGAAGTCATCTATTGATCAGATGCCTTCCCCATTGAATTTCTTCATGAAAATTGGTATGAATGATACTAATATCATATAGAGACCAATAGAAACAAGAATGACCAAAAAATTTGGAGTTATGGCCTCTGAAACCAAAACCTTAATTTTAGGTCATCTGTGCAGTTAAACCTGGCTCTGCTTCCATGCCTTTCTCAGTTCTTGTGATTTTTTGACTTCCTTGATCTTGGGAGGATATAATATGATGCTTGAACATACATGGACCCTCTTGAGATGATTGAAGACCTTAGGAGTGGCTCAGATGGCTCATGGATTTCTTAGATCACAAACCCTAGATGCAGATGACTTTGAACCAATGCAGTGAAGCAAAAAGAATGCAATATGAGATGATATGATTGAACTTATGCAAATGAAAAGAATCACAAGCCATGGTGAAAACTAGTGAGGGCAAATTTGGGGTGTTTACAACTGCCCCTATTCAAGCATGAGTTAGCTGTGTAGGACGTAAGCGATGGCTTATCAGGAAAACAAGATAACTTGTGGTTGAATACCAAAGACAGTCCAAAATTTGCACTCACTGGATGAAGAAGAAAAGGGATATAGATTGTAACAGGAAGTGAAGTATGATTATAAAGTGCGGGCGACGGAGGACGACCATCGAGCAGAGGACGACTGCTGGGGAAATAAAGAGATCCTGATGGGGACGACCATCAAGGAAAGAAACAAGACTCTCTGGGGATTATAGATAAAGTCAATGATGGGGACAACCATCAGGTTAATGAAATCAAAGGTGAAGGATGATCACCTAGCAGGGGACGGCTGCTCTGTTGGGGATAAGATGAGGGACGGTCATCTAAGGTGAAGGACGATCACCTGGCAGGGTACGGCTGCCGAAAATATCACGACATAGGACGAATGTCGGATAGAAAAGGTCGACGGTGGGGATGGCCATTAGATAAGCATGATGAAGGGCGATCATCAAGAGGTGAAGGATGATCACCTAGCAGGGTACGGCTGCTCTCGGGCAGGAAAGGGGTTCCAATAATGGAGTCACCGCTAGGGGAATGATGAAGGACGATCATCAAAAGGTGAAGGACGATCACCTGGCAGGGTACGGCTACCGAAAGTATCATGACATAGGACGAATGTCAGACAGAAGAAAAGTAATTCTACTGGGGAATGGTAAACACGGACGAGTGTCTACATTCAAGAAATGAAAGGTATAAGTGTTTTGACGCTGTGTATAGATTAAAGATGCAGACAAACATCCTTAAGACTGTGATACAGACGAGTATCAGTAGAAACAAACGCTGACGCATGCTCAGAGATGATGGTACAGACGAGTACCAACCGGTTACTCAAAGAACACGGACGAGTGTCGACTCTGAGGGGAATGGTGGTGTATACAAGATACGGACGAGTATCTGTATGAGTAAAAAGTAAACATGAGTGGGACACAGACGAGTGTTCAACTTGGTTGGGAGAGTATGATACAGACGAGTATCATAAAGGGATGTGTATAAGTTATAAGAAATATTTCTGAAGATCTGTGGGGATAAGATGACATGGACGGGTGCCGGAAGAAGTGTATTAAAAACAAGTGTTAGTTTACAATAAATGTTTAGGCAACCATGCTGGGGATGGGTGACACGAACGGGTGTCAGGGAAGTGTGTAGATGTATTTGTGAGTGCAAAGGGGACGCTTTGGCTTTCTGCTGGGGAATTTGAGAGGAATTTTGCATGTTGTTGATGGTATGTCATTATTCACAGGTGGCTGATTCAAAACATGGCTTATGATTATGCAATATGTTTGATTTTTGCCGTAATGTTCCGTTTTAAACGGAATGCTACGCTTTGGGGGAAATATGATGCGAATGCTATGATTATGCAAAAGATATCGATCCGGGATTCGGATCCTGTTGCGGTAGAGATCTCTGGCCGATCTGCTTTGAAAGAAATATCCCAGCCGGGGATGATATCATTGGTAGATCTGACATATCGCTTTGCTTGGGGAGATAGGTCACTGATAGACCTACTATAATGAGGAGCCCAGCTGGGGCTATGGATGCTTTCATCACTTTGTTGTGCGGGAAATTCAGATATTGCTCTTCTGGGAGAGGCTGGAGCTCTGTGGGGAAATTGTTCCCTGTATAACACTTGGCTGGGGAGGAATGATCACTGAAAGACCTTCCTAGAGATTTCTGTCGGGATCCTGCTGAGGGTGATGAACTTAGCTGGGGAAATAAGCCCCTTCCTGATGCTGCTCTGGATAAAGTGTTGTAGAAATGATGCCTGGCAGCTTGCTGAGGAGAAGCTTTCATGCCCCATGTTGTGCTTTGAATACCTGCAATCCCGTTATTACAAAGAAAACATACATGTATCTCGAGGTGTCCCTTACCGGATTCCATCATAGGAATTTAGACACTCCCGGGAGCAAATACATTTCCTGCAAGCATGTAATTTAGAAAAGACGCATCTGTATTTATGCAACCATTATATTAAGGACATCGGACATTTTTGCAAATAAAGATAAAATGTACGAGACAAAATGTGACTGAAAATCTGATTTTATTAATTTGTGTGCCCTGAATTGGCAAGTACAGTCAAAGAAACAAATCCCCTGAAATGAGGAGATTGTTACAAATTAAGAAACAAAAAGATGCTGGCAATGTTGATGACGCTTCAGTGTGCTTCCCTTTGCTATGACCTGTATGACACTTGATGCTCTTCTCGTCTTGCTTTCTGAAGAAGGTTGATTCTGATCGATGCTTTAACCTTTCGAAGTTTGCCATGTTGTGAGTGATACAGACAAATTCAGAGTGCAGTTGTTCGCTTATTCCCTAATTTTGCGTGGATCGCCCTTTCGGGTTTTCAATCCACCGGGATACCCATTTTTGCCTGAGCTGTCCATTGTGGCTTTTCAACTCAGCGGATGTACATTTTTTATTTATTTTCCCTTATTTTTGCCCGACTCTTTTATTTTGTTTTTGACTCGCCGGGATGCCCTATTTTTGCCTGGACTTACATTCTGTTTTTATGTCCAGCGGGTCATTTTATGCGAAGTATTTTTTAACTGCATCTGAATTCACATGGGATAGGAACTCTTCTCCATCCATAGTGCTGAGCACCAGTGCTCCACCAGAGAATACTTTCTTCACTATGAAAGGACCATCGTAATTCGGAGTCCACTTGCCCTTGTGGTCTGTATGAGGAGTTAAATGTCTTTTCAGCACAAGATCTCCTACTTGGTATTCTCGAAGCCTGACTTTCTGATCGAAGGCTTTCTTCATTCTCTTCTGATATAACTGTCCATGACAGATTGCAGCTAATCTCTTCTCTTCGACCAGATTCAGTTGTTCGTATCGGGATCGGACCCATTCTGCTTCACTCAGTTTAACATCCATTAGTACCCGCAAGGAGGGTAATTCAACTTCAACAGGTAGGACTGCTTCCATACCATACACAAGATCTCCTACTTGGTATTCTCGAAGCCTGACTTTCTGATTGAAGGCTTTCTTCATTCTCTTCTGATATAACTGTCCATGACACATTGCAGCTAATCTCTTCTCTTCGACCAGATTCAGTTGTTCGTATCGGGATCGGACCCATTCTGCTTCACTCAGTTTAACATCCATTAGTACCCGCAAGGAGGGTAATTCAACTTTAACAGGTAGGACTGCTTTCATACCATACACAAGCTGATACGGTGTTGCCCCAGTGGATGTTTTGATTGACGTACGGTACCCATGCAGGGCAAATGGTAGCATTTCATGCCAGTCTTTGTAGGTGACCACCATCTTCTGCACAATCTTCTTGATATTCTTGTTAGCTGCCTCAACAGCGCCATTCATCTTTGGCCTGTAAGGAGAAGAATTGTGATGTTGGATCTTGAAGTCCCGACACAGTTCTGCCATCATTTTGTTGTTTAAGTTGGAACCATTATCAGTAATGATTCGCTCGGGCACTCCATATCAACATATGATGTCTCTCTTCAGGAATCGGGCTACCACTTGCCTGGTGACATTGGCATACGAAGCTGCTTTAACCCACTTGGTGAAGTAATCAATGGCTACCAGGATGAATCTGTAACCATTTGAAGCAGTCGGCTCAATCTTTCCAATCATATCAATGCACCACATGGCGAAGGGCCAAGGTGAAGACATCACATTCAGAGGATTCGGAGGCACATGCACTTTATCTGCATAAATCTGGCATTTATGACACTTTCTGGCATAAGCACAACAGTCTGCATCCATTGTGATCCAGTAGTAGCCTGACCTTAATAACGTTTTAGCCATTGCATGCCCTCCAGCATGGGTACCGAAAGATCCTTCGTGCACCTCGTGCATCAGCAAGTCTGCTCCTGTCTTATCAACACATCTGAGGAGTACCATATCACAGTTTCTCTTATACAAGGAGCCATCAGCATTCAGGAAGAAACTAACAGCTAGCCTTCTTAATGTCTTCTTATCACTACAACAAACAAGACCTTAGACAACGCTTTTTTTAGCCTTAGACAGCGCTTTAAAGCGCTGTCTAAACCTCCGCTGCTAAAGGTTTAGACAACGCTTTTTAAAATGTTAAAAGCGCTGTCTAATCCCCCACCCTTAGACAGCGCTTTGGCCAAAAGCGCTTTATAAGACCCTCTTATTTTAAATTTTTTAGGTACACCTTAGACAACGCTTTTTAAAAGCGCTGTCTAAGCCCCCCCCCCCCTTAGACAGCGCTTTGGCCAAAAGCGCTGTCTAAGCCCCTCCTATTTTAATTTTTTTTAGGTATACCTTAGACAGCGCTTTTCACAAAGCGCTGTCTAAGCCCCCCCCTTAGACAACGCTTTTTCCTAAAGCGCTTTCTAATCCCCCCCTTAGACAGCGCTTTTGGCAAAAGCGCTGTCTAAGGTATACAAAATTTTTTGTAGGATTTGTTTGAAACCACATTTTTTCCAGGTTTATAAACCAGAATTGGTACCTGTTTTCAACCAGATTTTGGCAGACAATTATCACATTTTATATATGCCATTTTGGCCTTTTTTTTACCAATTTTTGGCTAACCAATTCAAACCAATTCAAACCAAATTTGCCATAAATGTATCAAAATATATACAAATTTATGTTTACATTTATAAGTCATTACATATACTACTACAAATGTACACATTAATTACACACTTTGAGCTCTATCATGTATTGACACCACTCCTCTTTGATTTCGTCCACTTGATCCTTTGTATAAGATGCACACTTGAATTCATCAAAGTACTACATAATAATATAACATATTTTGAATTAATTCCAACTATTTAATTATATGAGATATGTGTAAATATAAAAATAATTTATAAGTTAGAAATACATACATCGGTGGGAATCTCTAATCGGCCCAACATGAGAGTATCTCGCATAAACCTCAACATGAAATACCCGCAATCTATTTGATTACGTTGAAGAGGACACTACATATGAAAAAAAAATATGGATTATAAATCCTAAGTTTTATCAAGTGTAGTCATCACTAATATAATAAAAAACGCGGTAATTAAAAATATACCGCCACTTTAATCCATGTAATGGAGTTGGCGCCCCTCCTTGAGGTTTGGATAACTCGTTGGGCCCGAAAAGCTTGTAGGACGCTAATAAAATAAAAATGAAGCAATTAGAACAATTCACATAAACTAAGAAAAATTTTGAACATTCTCACTTACGTGTCAATTAGGACCTTCATATCCGGGTATGTTGTCCAATCATTTCCTAACGAGTCAAGATAATACACAATTTCTCGGATAGGATTGATTGCGAGCAACAACCAATGTCCACTGTAATGATTAGGCAAATGTTAGATGGTAACTTGGAAAATAATTATAATAGATGAATTTAGAATGAAATGCTAACCAGGTATTAAACAGTATAAAAAACAACTTCTCCGCATCTTTATTGTCCATGAGGATCTGAAGAACGTACTCCGTCACGGTATCCGGTCTACTTAACATTAAACTATAGTTGACGGTCGCGGGTGCTAAGAATCCGAATGACACGTCCAAACCATTGGGGCGCATCAATTTGTCATACAAAAACCTAATATAAAAACATCATTAACATAAAGTAAACATCATTAAAATAAGTTGTTTAATTAATAAAACAAAGTAGTCCGGATTTACCTAACATATGTATTGACAACGTTGACGCCGATTTCTTCACGACCAAAAACTTGCATGAAGTCCTCATTACCAATCATTTGTTCGTAATCAAAGCCGAAAATCCCTACCTCCATATGTATAGTCCGAACACCTCCGGTCGGTATATCGGTCATCTCTAGAAATGTCCTGAGGCACGACCTATACTTGGTGGTAGGTTTTTTCCTAGCTACGGACTTCTTAGCACCAGAACTTTGTACCCGTGCGGAGGCGTTGCTAACCTCCTTTTTTTGTTGTGCGGAGGCATTGCTAGCCTCATTTTCTTGAAGCTACATGTCATATAAATAGTTAGATCAAATTAAGAATGTAACAACTTCCATGAATATATGTCATATAATTGTATATTACCTCTTTTCTTGAAACCGTGGACTCGGTATGCCGTGGAATCGCACTATCTTTTGATTTGGATTTTGTGGGAGTCTATTTAACATAGGAAAATATGTAAGTAAAATTTTAAGCATAAATTTTAAACTTTGAATATACCAAGGAAGTTAACATAAGTTTTAATCATACCTCATATCCTACGCATATGAGGTTTGTCGGCCATGCAACAAACGAACCTACTGCTTCGTGCACCGTTGTTGCATCCGAATCATCGCTAGGATATGGTAATACTGCATTCGGCTCAACTGCAATATCAACTGATACCTTCATACATCCAGCAGGGAGCTCTCTAGTGTGGAGTAATACTCCGCTAACGTTATGCACTTTTCCCTTGCCAACCATCCGATAGTATGGTGACGACAAATACAGCTGACAATGGGAAATGCCCTAAAACCAATAATAACAAGAAATCGTTAATGTGTATATATGTCAAATACATAATTTAAGCAAATAGTTCAATTTAAGACAATTATATGTAATTACCTCTGGAATGTTCGGCTGAAAGGTACAGTTGATACTGTCTTTGTCCGAAGCATCTATGTATACTGTTGAGGCACTAGCCTCTCTTTCTCTCCTCAATGCATCAAGCTCAGCTTGCATGGCTTCCATTCTTGCATGAAGCTCCCGATTACTAGGAGCCTTTCCTTTTCTAATACTCAGGGAGGTCGGAGTGACTCCAAATCCCTTACCCCTCACCCGACCAGAATACTCAGGGACATCTAATGCCCGACCAAGTATGCTCCTAGTATCATCGGGAGATAAAGACTGAGATAGCTCCTCCTGAAAAATCAGATGAATACCATATACTTGTCAAATATTTGTGTATAAAAATGTTATTCAATTAATGAAAAAATGTTATACTTACACATTTCTGGTATACATGTAAAACTTCTTCTTGAGGAACTCCAGATTTGCCCACACGGGCTTCCTTCCACAAAACATGTGCAGGAAGAGATGTTTCTGAACTTTCCTCCTTCTGCAGCTACACATTAAGTCATACAATTTGATCAGATAAAACTAATATATGATGAACAAATTTGTTATCGCAATTTAAAAATACTTACCATGGATTGTTCTAACCGTCCATATCCGACACGTCCTTTTCGGTACGGATATGCGGGACTTGATGCTCTTTCCCGATTTGTAGCACTTATTCTTTGAAAAACCGGGTCTTGTCTTTTGGATTTGAAAGCTTCCCATTCTTCAGCCGATATCAAACTTTCATATTTTTTGGGAAGCTCCGCATCCACAAAATTACCATCCGCATCCTTAAGGAACTTGGATGATAAAAATGTCTGAAACCCTCTTAGAAGCTTTCCGGCCAATTTCATACAAAAGCCTCTTCTTTCTTCTTCGATGTTAAAACATCGCTAAGAAAAACATACAGATTGATAGTTAGTATCGGTAATTGAAAAAACATAATTGATACCGTATAATTAAGGGCCAAATGATTGTACCTTTATCTCACTCCAAATTTTTTCTTTGGACTCATTCAGCTCTTTGTTTCTCCAATCATCACATGTAATGGGAATTTCATTCCTTACTAGTGCACCGATAAAACTAGTTAAGGTATGCCCATTAGGTTCTATAAGCTGTCCCTGGGTGCTCCAATAGACATCTAGTATGATGCCTCGAGATCTTCCTTGGACCACCCTTCTCATTACTGTGATGCCTCTTCGAATTTCTTCTTCCGCGGATACTTTTTTAGGAACTTCCTCATGTTGGTCATCAGCCATGTCTAACCTGTAATAAACCAAGGAAACCATCAAATATCAAATATAACTTATAATCAAAGCAATTGAAAACAAAAAAATAAAGAAATCATGCATTATCATATATAACTTATAATCAAAGCAATTGAAAACAAAAAATTAAAGAAATCATGCATTATCAGATATAACTTATAATCAAAGCAATTGAAAACAAAAATATAATGAAATCATGCATTATCACATATAACTTATAATCAAAACAATTGAAAAAATAAAATAAAGAAACCATGGATAATTTACCTAAGTCACTAACATCTCTTTCTTTTCTTTGTTGGAATATTAATCACTTGTTTCTTAGCAATGCGTACGGATGAATTGATCCAAATTCCCTCATTATGATCGTTTCTTATATATGACTCATCCAGTATAAGATCCTCAACTTCATCATTTCTATTCAACTCATTCCGTCTAATGCATGACTCATTCTCAACATCAATATCATATTGATCGACACCGCTTTCATCAGTCACTTTGTTAGAGAAAAGCACTATAGACCATTTTGTACTCTTCGGGTCATTCACATAGAACACTTGTTTAGCCTGAGATGCTAGAATAAAAGGTTCATCTTTGTACCCCACCCTAGTAAGATCAACTTGCAAAAATCCAGACTTATCCATTCGTATGCCACTACTATTCACCCACTTGCAACCAAAGATGGGAATCTGAAACTTCTCGTAATCAAACACTCAAATGTGCTCAATAACTCCAAAATATGACAAATTTGCATATTTGGGGTTTAAGTCCTTCATACTTGATATATGCATTGCTTCAGCTAGCACGGTGACACCACTATTTTGCATAGTACTCTTATCATCTTGTTCTTTGGTATAAAATGTGTATCCATTAATTGAATATGCGCTATGAGAAAACACATGCAAACTTGGACCATATGCCAAACATCTCAACCTTTCTGTTACCGAAGAAGGATCTGAAGAGCGCTTCAAATAAATATGATCCTTCAACCATTGTATGAAACTTTGATTGTGCTCTATAACTATCCAATTTTCATTTCTGTTCAGATTTAACCTTCGGAGTACATCCTTGTGCATTTCAACATATGGCTCAACCTCATTATTATTGTGCAGAACATACAAATGAACTTGATCCCGTTCATCCCTTGATATTGTCACAATTTTATTCCCAATTAATTTTTTACCTTCCATTTTGTCGAAAATCTGAGCTCTGGGGAGTCCAATCGATTGAACGTTAGACAAATATTCAGTACAAAACTCAACATCTTCTTCAACAATGTATCGTTCAACAATACAACCCTCTGGTCGACTTCGGGATTTCACGTACCCTTTTAATATTTTCATATACCGTTCAGCAGGGTACATCCATCTCATATAAGCTGGTCCACACAACTGTGTCTCTTTCACAAGATGAACAACTAAATGAACCATTATGTCAAAAAAAGACGGAGGAAAATACATTTCAAGCTCACACAAGGTAATTACAATCTCTTTTTGTAGTGTTGGTAAGATCTCGGGATCGATCACCTTACTACAAATTGACCTAAAGAAAAAACACAATTTAGTTATGGAACTTCTTACTTTTTCTGGCAAAATAGAACGTATACCGATCGGTAGAAAATGTTCCATTATAACATGACAATCATGTGTCTTCAAATTCTTCAACTTGAGGTCTTTCATAGAAACAAGTCTTCTGATATCAGATGAGTATCCTTCTGGAACCTTAACATCACTCAGAGACTTACACAAAATTTTTTTCTCCTTTCTAGATAAAGTAAAAGCAGCAGGTGGTAGATATGTTCGTCTTCCTTTCTTCATGGGTGCTAATTCAGTTCTCATTCCCATTTTTAACATGTCCTCCCTTGCTTTAAGGCCATCCTTAGACTTGCCTTTTATATTGAGTAATGTACCGATAACACTTTCAAATACGTTTTTTTCAATATGCATAACATCGAGAAAATGTCTCACGTACAAAGACTTCCAATATGGCAATTCAAAAAATATCGACCTTTTCTTCCACCCACCTTTCACAATCTTATGTGCAAAAGGCTTGCCAAACTCAGTACGCACATCTTTCACCTTTTCAAAAACTTGTTCACCTGACAATGCGGGTGGAGCTCTACGATGTTCAGTGTCTCCATTGAATGCTTTTCTCCACCCACGGTAGTGATGTTTAGAATGTAAGAATCTACGATGACCGAGAAACACATTCTTCTGGCAAAGTTCCAATCGAATCGTATCAGTTCCGTCTTCACAAACAGGACACGCACGTTGACCTTTAATGCTATACCCAGATAGATTCCCGTATGCTGGAAAATCATTAATTGTGCCAAACAACATCGCCCTCAAATTGAAACTTTCTTTCCTATATCCATCATAAACCTCCACACCGTTCTCCCACAAAATCTTTAAATCTTCGATCAGAGGTGTCAAGTATACGTCTATGTCATTACCTGGTTGTTTAGGCCCAGAGATTAACATAGATAACATCATGTACTTACGCTTCATACATAGCCACGGAGGTAGGTTATAAATCATAAGAATCACAGGCCATGTGGTATGTGAAATACTTTGAAGACCATGTGGGTTCATTCCATCAGTAGATAATGCCAATCAAAGGTTTCTTGCTTCTGATCCAAACTCAGGATAATCATTATCAATCTTCGACCACTGTGGTGAATCAGCCGGATGCCGATACTTTCCAGCAGTAATTCTTTCATCTGCATGCCAAGTAAGATGTCTTGCATCGGTTTCACTACGAAACATGCGCCTAAATCTCGGAATTATCGGAAAATACCATAAGACTTTTGCGGGAGATAATCTTTTCTTATATCGAGACAAACCGCATTTAGGGCACTCAGTTAACGTTGCATATTCGTTACGAAACAAAATGCAATCGTTAGGACAAGCATGTATCTTATCATAGCTCATGCCAATAGAGCACAACATTTTTTTTGCCTCATAGGTTCGATTAGGAAGAACATTATCATCCGATAGCATTTCTCTCATAAGGGCCAACAACTCTGTGAAACTTGTATCCGACCATCCATTGCCCGCCTTTAAGTTGTACAACTTTAATACCGCAGAAAGTCTTGAGAATTTAGTGCAACCTTTGTACAACGGTTTCTCTGCATCGCTTACCATCCTCTCAAACATTTCAGGACAATCATGAAGATCTTCTTCCAGTGCTTCTACAATCTCTTCAACTCGATCAAAATCATATGTTTCCGTGTCTTTGTCGTATGAAGCATAGGTCGTATTACTTTTTCCACTCGATTCAACATTCCCGTTAATTTTCTCACCATGAAATATCCAACACTGATAACTTTGATCAATTCCATGCCTCAGCAAATGCGATTTCAATCCATGTGCGTCAACCTTACCAATATAACAACAACGCAAGCAAGGACAATGCATTCGTCTGGGGTTTTCAGCGTGTTGAACAGCATACTTAACGAATTCCGCAACCCCACTCTCGTACTCTTTGGTCATTCGATCGGCACTGATCCATGTTTTATCCATGGTTTTCCTACTTAAAAAACGTATACATAACCAATGTTAATATAAACTTCAATAACATATCCGATACGCCAATATACCAACTTTAATTACCTCATCACTTTCATTTTTTAAATTACAAGAATCAAACTTTTTCTATTACAATATACCTATAACTATATAAGAGTTCGTTCAATCATTTTATGGGAGAAATCTTTTGGCTAGATTTGCAGCCAGAAAGCAAACTGTTGTTGCTTTAGAATGAAATGTTAGTGGACCTGTCATGTCCTCCATGGATTCTATGAGGAACCACATTAGATTGCTAATGGTTGTTATCAAGGTGTATTAGCAGTTGGATCTATTTGTGGAATTCAAGATTTGAAGTTCCTTTGAAGAAAAAGAGAGAGTTATTCTCTATTGAAGTGGAGTTTCTTACACCTATCAACCATTAGACGAAAAGATTAAAGTCTTCAAAGAAGGATTGAGTGAAGATCGATCCACTATAATGATTCATTAAATTGTCAAATTGTGATTCTAGATTGTTTAATGATTGATTAATCCAAAAATAAATTAAATTGCTTGTTTGATCTATTAAAGGTTAATTAGCATATTACTTCTCATTATGTCCACATCATTGGTGTGTGTGTGTGTCAATTTGATCAAATCTTTGAATTGTTGTAGAATTTTTTTCAAAACAATTTTCACCATGAAAGCTTTCGCAAGTTACTCTGATTTTTTAAAATATTATAAGGGATATTTTTTCTATTCAACATCCTTTGATACAATCAACACCATATTCAAACAAATAAAACTAAGTTGTTAGAAGTGTAGTTATATCAAAATGGAAGTTCTAAACTAATAAATGGAAGAGACAAAGTCCTTTAACGTGAAACAAAGTTTATTCAAAGTCCTTTAACGTGAAACATCTAATTACAAGTATCAAAGTTCAGAACATCTAAATAATGATATCACCATTAAGAAACACATTAACATAGCATGAAAAATCAGAACTTTTAAGAAACAAAAATCAGAACTGTTAACAAACAAAAATCAGAACTGATATCATAGCATGAAAAATCATAAATCAGAACAGTAGAAACAGAAGAAATGAAAAAATGAACATACCTCAATGAAGAACAGTAGAAACGAATGATTCTTTAAACACTTTCAATGACTGAAACGAATGAAAGAAAATAATGTATTGAAGTTCGCGGTCGGCCGTAGGGTTTGTTCGAAGAAATGAAACAGAAGAAATGAAAAAATGAACATACCTCAATGAAGAACAGTAGAAACTGGCGATTCTTTAAACACTTTCAATGACTGAAACGAATGAAGGAAAACAATCTATTGAAGTTCGCTGTAATGGCGTTCGCTCGCTGGTAGGGTTCGTTCGCTGGGAGGGAAAACAAAAAGAACAGAGAACGAAAATAGAAGTCTGAAATTTAATTTTAATAAGACATTAGACAGCGCTTTTGAGGAAAGCGCTTTCTAAGATATGCCTTAGACAGCGCTTTCCAAAAGCGCTTTCTAAACCCCCCCTTAGACAGCGCTTTTGGTTTTAAATTTTTTTTTAATTTAAAGACTTTAAACAGCACTTTATCAAAAGCGTTGACTAAGGTATATATTTAAAAGCGCTTTCTAAAAGCGCTGTCTAAGGGGGGGTCTTAGACAGCGCTTTTAGAAAGCGCTGTCTAAGACCCCCCCTTAGACAGCACTTTCATTATTTTTTTGGACCATTTTCCGTGTTTTATTTTAATTTTAACCTTAGACAACGCTTTCTTTTAAAAGCGCTGTCTAAGGTGCGCTGTTAAAAAACGTTTTTGGCGTAGTGTATCATTGGAGGATACCCCAGGTGGGTATGTCTGATTCTCCAAGAAGCATTTGATGTCATAAAACCAAGGCTTATCATCTTTAGCAAGGTCTGCAGAGAATACGTATGCTGGTCTGTCAAGTCTGGATACTGAAATCCGAGGCAGAAAGTTGGCAGCTTGAACTTTGATCATGGATGAAATGGTAGCCAGAGCATCTGCAAACTGATTTTCATCTCGAGGGATATGTTCAAGCTTGACTATAGTGAAGAAAGTCAGTAATCTCCTTATATAATCCTGGTAAGGTATCAGATGCTCCTGGTGAGTATACCATTTGCCGTTGGTTTGATTAATTACCAGAGCTGAATCTCCAAACATAATTAAAGTCTTGATCCTGAGGTCAATGGCTTCCTCAAGACCCATGATACAAGGTTCGTATTCAGCTTCGTTGTTAG
The DNA here is from genome assembly GCA_963966055.1 of Lathyrus aphaca. Classification (NCBI taxonomy): domain Eukaryota; kingdom Viridiplantae; phylum Streptophyta; class Magnoliopsida; order Fabales; family Fabaceae; genus Lathyrus; species Lathyrus aphaca. The sequence goes on along the minus strand of OZ014519.1, from coordinate 295,114,276 downwards.
TGCAGTTAAAGGTGAGTTTTGCCGAGAAAGGCATGTGAACTCCCTTAGGTGTAATGAGTACTGCACCAACACCACGACCATTCAATTAACAGCCCCATCAAACATCATAGTCCATTCTTCTTCCGGGTCAGGCCCTTTAGTGTGAACAAGCTCTTCATGATCTTTTGATTTTATGAACATGATGTCTTCATCAGGGAAGTCAAATCTCATTGGCTGGTAATCATTAATGGGTTGCTCAGCAAGATAATCAGACAATACACTGCCTTTGATAGCTTTTTGGGATGTGTACTGAATGTCATATTCTGTGAGAATCATTTGCCATCTTGCAACCCGTCTGGTGAGTGCTGGCTTCTCAAAAATGTACTTGACTGGGTCCATCTTTGAGATCAATAAGGTAGTGTGGGTCAACAAGTTTTCTCGAGCAGTGAATAATGTTGTTCACAGTTGGTAAAATTTTTGCTTAGGTAGTAAATTGCATACTCTTTTCGACCAGACTCGTCATGCTAGCCCAACACACACCCCATCGACTCTTCTAATACTGTCAAGTACATGATTAGAGGTCTTCCTTCAACTGGAGGCATAAGGATCGGAGGCTCTTGTAAGTATTCCCTGATTTTATCAAAAGCCCTCTGGCAGTCTTCATTCCACCTGACCGTTTGTTCTTTCCTTAACAATTTGAACAAATTCTCACAGGTTGCTGTAAGGTGAGATATGAACCTTGAAATGTAGTTCAATCTACCTAGAAACCCCCGAACTTCTTTCTCAGTCTTCGGTGCAGGCATTTCTTGAATGGATTTAACTTTATCAGGGTTAACTTCAATCCCTTTCTCACTTACAATAAATCCCAGCAGCTTACCGGATCGTACCCCGAATGTGCATTTGTTGGGGTTCAGCTTCAATCGGTACTTCCTCAGACACTTGAATAGTTTCAACAGATTCACCAGGTGGTCTTCTTCTGTGAGGGACTTGGCAATCATGTCATCCACATAACATTCAATTTCTTTATGGATCATGTCATGGAATAATGTTACCATAGCCCGTTGGTAAGTGGCACCAGCATTCTTCAGTCTGAATGGCATTACCTTATAACAGAATGTGCCCCAGGGTGTGATGAAAGTTGTCTTCTCCATGTCTTCAGGTGACATCTTGATCTGATTATATCCTGAAAATCCATCCATGAAGGAGAACACCGAGAACTGAGCCGTATTGTCGACCAATACATCAATGTGAGGTAAAGGGAAGTCATCTTTCGGGCTGGCTCTGTTCATATCCCGGTAATCCACACACATCCTCACCTTGCCATCCTTCTTAGGCACAGGTACAATGTTAGCAAGCCACGGCGGATAACTGGTTACAGCAAGGAAACCGGCATCCCACTGTTTTTGTACCTCTTCTTTTATCTTCATAGCCATATCCGGACGAGTACGACACAGCTTCTGTTTTACTGGCGGACAATCTTCTTTCAGAGGCAGCTTGTGCATAACAATGTCGGTGTCCAACCCTGGCATATCCTGATAAGACCAAGCAAAAACATCCACATACTCCCGAAGCATGTCAATAAGTTGTTCTTTTACCGAATCTTGCAGACAGGCCCCAATCTTAACTTCTTTCAGGTCTTCTTCTGTACCAAGATTAACCGTTTCAACCTCCTCCTGATGAGGAGTTATAACCTTCTCCTCTTGTCTTAATAACCTGGCTAGTTCTTCAGGTAGCTCATAATCTTCTTCAACACCTTCATCGTCTTGATTAATCGGATTGTCAAAGTCATACGAAGTCATAGTAGTGTTGTTGTTGGTGCAGTCTGGAAGGCACTCTCTGCAAGGGTTTAGATTTGTTCATTTTAGTGATCAGTTTTATCTTGTTTAGAAAAGTGAAAATGAAGTTATTATTTTGAAAAACATTGCCATTTTATTTTTGTACAAAAAATGAAAAATGAAAAACAGTGAGCGGAAAAGAAAAGACTCATTTGCAAAAGATGTCCTGATATTCATTAATTGATCGTTTGCACAAAATACAAGATGGCCCGATTACAAAATGAGCCCTGACATCTTGGGCAAGATGCAGGACTTGATGCATGCTTAAAGACAAGAAATAATAATTACTCTGCAGGAGTAACTCTTATAATTTCCTGGGAAGACCAGTTTGAGACATGGTTCCCCGGGATCCTTGGACGTATCCAGCTTTCCAGGTTGTGCTCGTCTTCTGACTCATCTTCCAAATTATTCACAGCATCTGGGGTGAGCATCCCCCCGCTAACAAACTTGGGCTCCGTTGCAGCCTCTGGTTGATCTTGTCGAGTTGGTCTGTAACCCAACCCGAATCGGTCTTCTTTCTTCTCAACTGGCAGCAGCTTGCCCCAGCCTCGGGCTGTACCCTCCTCAACAACCTTCCAGGTTTGTTGATATGATGTGATGGAAGTCCCAGACACAGCAGATGCCTCATTAATAATAAGGGCCTCAAACCCCTGACTCATGGTCTCATGGATCTCCCCATCCATTTCAATGTATTTGAAAGTAGCCAGCTGGCTAACGAAGATATCCTCCTTCCCACAAATGGTAATGACTTGGCCCTCCCACTCAAATTTTAACTTCTGGTGAAGGGTTGACGTTACGGCGCCAGCGACGTGTATCCATGGTCTACCCAATAGACAGCTGTAAGCAGGCTGTATATCCATCACAAAGAAGGTCGTTTTGAAAACTTGTGGGCCAATCATTATTGGCAACTCTATCTCTCCCAGAACTGATCTTTTAGAACCGTCAAAGGCTCTCACTACCAAGTTTCTTGGGCGTAGTTCCAATCCATCATGTTCCAGCTTCACAAGGGCTTTCTTGGGTAGGACATTGATTGATGACCCTGTGTCCACCAATACGTGAGAAAGAACTACACCCTTACACTCCAAGGTAATGTGCAAAGCCTAGTTGTGATTGTGACCTTCCGTTGTCAGATCAGCGTTGGTAAATCCTAGTCCATGACTAGCGTTGACATTTCCAACCACAACCTCTAACTGATTGACAGTAATCTCCTCCGGCACATAAGTTGCGTGCAGGACCTTTAATAATGCGTTCCGATGAGCCTCGGAACACATTAGCAATGATAGTATAGAGATTTTGGAAGGTGTTTGGTGAAGCTAGTCCACCACCTTGTAATCGCTTTTCTTGATTATTCGCATGAATTCATCAACCTCTTGATCAAAAGGAGTCTTCAAAGTTTCTTTAACAACTGGTTCTTCTTGCACCATGCTCTTCCCTTTTGCCTTAGCAGCAGCTTCTGCTTCAGCAATGGGTCTTGGAATTTGTGAGGCAAAGAGACGTCCGCTTCTAGTGAAGCCTCCGCCTCCCCCCACATTGTCTATCTGAGGTGAAGAAGTTGATGACTCTAAAGTGATTTTCTGCCCCTCGCAGTATAGATCTGAGCCATAATGCCAAGGGATGGCATTATTGCTTTCGTAAGGAACTGGCCCAGGCACTGTGATAGTGACGGGACTGATAGCGGCTGCAGAGGGGACTACAATGGTGTGTGGATCATAATATATGGTAACCGGTGCTCTGACAGGAGTAGCATTTTGTTGTGAGTTGTTGGAAGGAACATTTGCAGGATCGTAGTATATCGTAACCGTTGAGACGCTTTCATTAACTGTTGCTGATGTTGTAGACGGTACTGTTGACTAGACGAGTGTTGAAGTTGTAGCAGGAACTGATTGGGTAATGGGTGTTGTTGTTGTAGAAGGAATTGTGACTGAACTTGCATCCGTTAAAGTGATTGATTGAGTAATTGTTGGAGTTGTAGCAGAATCTGTTGGAACAAGGGTTGCAGATGTTGTAGGAGTATCTGTGATTGTTGATGAAGGAATTGTTGGAGTTGTAGTCATTGTTGTTGTAATCTGAAGGGTGCCATCTCTAATGAGGCCATCTATGCCGTTTCTCAGTCTCTCACAATCATTAACGGCAATATTGCAATATCCACGACCGATCTCACACCCGGGGAACACTTGACATTCTAACAATTGAGCTTTGATTTCAACCAAAGGTGTTTGGATATGTGCAACACTACTAATTAATGTGGATGGTTTTCCCTCCTCAAAAGCATTAATCCTAGGCCCGTTGTGACTAGGCATGGGTTTTCTTGTGACGTTCGGAGGAGGCGCAAAATTGAGAGCTTTTGAGTCCACCAAATCCTGGACTTTCATCTGTAGGGCCCTGCATTTTTCAGTATTATGCCCCGGTGCGTTTGAGTGGAATGCACACCTGGCATTAGCATCATAGTTCTTTGGCAGATTAAGAGGATCTGAAGGAGCCAACGTCCTTAACTCAACTAGGTTGAGCTTTAGGAGTTGTGGCAAGAGTGCAGCATACGACATTGGGATTGGGTCAATTACCATGTTTGCTTGTGATGGCCTCTATTGGAAGGGACGTTGTTGTTTATTACCGTTGTTATTGTTATACGACCTTTGTTGTGTGAAATTCTGTGATCAGGTATGAGATGTCCTAAGAGATGTCCCAACACTTGACAGATTTAACCAAAACTTAAATAGCAAGAAAAGTAAACAACACAGAAGTTTGTTAACCCAGTTCAGTGTATAACCACACTTACATCTGGAGGCTACCAAGCCAGGAGGAAATCCACTATAAGTAATATTAATTCTAGACTTAAACCTCTCTGTTTAATCTATCACTTAATAACTACCCAATGCAATTTCTACCTAAGTCACAACTTAGATAAGAGTACCCTACTCACTCCCCCTCAATCACCCAGTGATCAAGTTTACAAGTTTAATAAAGTTGAAGACATTCTTCAAACAATACAGCTTGATCTTACTTCACAGTTTCAATCAAGTCACAAATGCACTTATGCTTAAAAGCTCATCAAGTGGTACAATTAAAAACAACCTGCTATTAAAAACACTAGACACCCTATTTGGTCTTCTGAAATTCGTACTCAATTCTATGAGTTTCTGTTGCTTAAATAGGTATCTGTAATTTGGGCTTTCTGTAGGATGATCCAGCCCTAATGCACATGCAGCTTCCACCTTGAATTTAGGGTTTGTTACTTCCTAGATTCTAGGTGATTTAGGTCTTCTGTTTTAATCTGAATCTTCAATATAAAACTCCCTACAAATGCACCTTGTTCTGTTTTTATCCATCATTAATTAATTCCAGATAACTCTCCTTAAATATCTCTGATTAGTTAGTCAATAATTAATTATGGAAGCAGGTTTGAGATGTCTCAACATCTGTTGGGACATCCTGAAAAACTGAACTTAGTCATTTACACAATGTCCCAACATCTGGTAAGACATCCTGAAATAAGTTCATATACTCTGTTTGATGATGTCCCAACATTTGATAGGACATTCTGAACTGAATTCAATAATTCTTGTTGGTCAAAAATTCTGCCAATTCAAGACATCTACAAATCCCCCCTTTGGCTAATTTTTGGCTAACATCTTTTCTGGTTTTCAGAGTGCAGCAGAAGTTCTTTTTATCAGAGTATAGCATTACTTTTTCTGTTGATTCTTATTTGAGATTACTCCCCCTCAAACATATATGTATTCAATATTGTTGCAATAGAAAAAAAACTTATTCAGTTCAGAAGCAAACAAACAGATTTTTTCATTCATACTTAAACAACAATTACAATTTGTTGTTGTTCTCCCCCTTGGTAGACACAAAATTTAGGGCCAAAGACACTATTCCAGAAATACATTGCTGTCATTACATTTGCCTCACATACATTGATCACTCAGATTCATCACTCTCAGTTTCTTCCTCAACTTCTGTTTCTTCATCAGCTTCACTTTCTTCATCAGAGCCAGCTTTTTGATCTTCTCCACTCTCCAGCCTTTGGATGATTTCTTCAAGTTTTAGCTTCCTTGCTTCAAGTTCTTTGCATGTGCTTTTGAGCTCAGCAATTAGAGCCTTCTTGGAGATTGGAGTCTTAGCAGTTGAAGGACCTGCAGATGTCCCAGAAGGTGCTTCAACATCTGCAGCATGATGACTGAGGAATAACTTGTAGTGAAAAGCCAAGGGGCTTTCTCTCTTGCAGACTGTGTCTTTCTCAGTTAAAATTCCAGGGTATTGACTTAGAACAATACCACACAGCAAGGAGGGAAAAGCTATTGGCAGCTTTGTTGCAGAGGAGCTGGCATGCTTCAAGGTCTGATCAAAAATGTATGCTCCATAGTCCATCTTGGTTTGAGTTCCCACAACATATATAAACCTGGCCAGACCAGTGGAGATTGAAGAAGTGTGGTTGGTAGGCACCCAGTTAGCTGTACCAATCCTGTTTAGCATGGCATATTTTCTTGTAAGCATGCTCACAGAGAGGTTTCCCTTCACAGGCCATGCCTTGACCTGGTTTGCAGTGATAACCTTGCAAATTTGGTTATCTGTCTTACCTAGCTCATTGGGTCCATCTGTTTCTCTTCCTAAGTACTGATTGATGATTTGAGAAGAAAACTCTACACATTTACCTCTAACAAAAACTTTTTGAAACTCAGAGGACTTACCATTTGAACAATCCTCTTGAAGATTTACATTGAACTCTTTGACAAGAAGTTCATAGCAGGGAGAGAGATCTGATACTGTCTTGAATAGTCCTGCAGCAGAGATGAGGTCAATCAGTTCAGTGCACTCAAGTGCATTGCTGCTCAGTTCTCTTTCTAAGGCAACCCTTCTTTGGTACACAAACTTCCATTTGTTGACACTAGAGACATGATGGAATGATATGTTGTCTAAGGGGGCTTCTGGAACAGCAAATGAAGCCCTAGAAGGTGCTGGTTTCTTTTTGGGAGGAGATGTTGGGACATCTGATTCAACATCTGAGTCTGATGGGGTGACAGCTTTTCTTTTCTGAGTTTGAACTTTACTCCATTGTTTTGTTGGCCCAAATGCAGCTTTAGCTTTGCCTTTCTTTGGGGAAGCTTTCTTCTTCTCAGGAATTTCAGCTTCAGCTTGCATCTTTCCTTTCCTGGACCTCAGCCTTTTGGCTATGCTGGGTCTAACAGAGGTTATGATCTCTGTATCAGAGTCCTGCTCCAGGTTGACCACTGGAGGAGATTGAGCAGTCTCCTCTTCAGCTGGTTGATCAGCAGGGATTTGATCTTCATTTGAGGCTTTGGTCTGATCCTCAGAGACTTCTTCATCACTTTCATTTGAGGCCTTCTTCTGGTCCTCAGTTTGTTCCAAATCAGCATCAGATGAGTTCTTGTTCTCATCTTCAGATGTTCCAACATCTATTGGGACATCTTGTTCTGCAGGAGTGTCCTCTGCAGCTTGAGCTTGTTCTTCTTGAGGTGCAGGCATGGTGTTCAGAGGAATAGAGATTCCACTCACCTTTCTTTGTTCAAACCGAATTTGAGTGACAATCTCCTTGATTGAATCATCCACATAATATGAAGATTTTGGGGGCATGTTAGCATGAGAAGGAATGCCTCCTTTGGCTTTGCTGCAGACTTGATCTTTAGCTCTCTTTGGAGTTCTTGGCTTTTTAGTGTGAGAAGCGCTTCCTCTGAGCTCGTCCAATGGAGTTGATTTCATTGGTACCACAGAGATGGGAGTGGCATGAACTACGTCTTCTTTGTTGAGAACTTCTTCAGTTGTGTTAGGGTTTTGAGACATTGTTGAGGAAGATGGAAGAAAAGCTTTAGGGTTTTTGATTTCTGGAGAATAGCTGGTTAATGTGAATCGCTTGTGATAGTATGATGAGAATCTTGATAGCTGATTATAAACAGTTACTAAATAAGTAGCCGTTACAGTGCAAATGATGAGAGATGGAATTCCCAAGGATCTTGTCCAGACTAGTTTTGCCATCTGGAACTTATGCCATACAATGTCATATGACATGTTGGCACATCTCATTAACTGCTAAATATCACATAAACAGATTCCAAGTTTGCCCCTTAAGTTCTCAAATTGTGTAGCATCCAATGCTTTGGTAAAGATATCAGCTAACTGCAGATTTGTAGCTACATGTTCCAATGAAATCACCTTTTCTTCTACAAGATCTCTGATGAAATGATGTCTGATATCAATATGCTTGGTCCTGCTATGTTGGATAGGATTCTTTGATATGTTGATTGCACTTAAGTTGTCACAGTACAATGTCATGACATCCTGTGGGACATTGTACTCAGTGAGCATTTGCTTCATCCAAACCAACTGAGAACAACTGTTTCCAGCTGCTATATATTCAGCTTCAGCTGTAGACAAGGATACACAATTTTGTTTCTTACTGAACCAAGAAATCAAATTGTTTCCTAGAAAGAAGCATCCTCCTGAAGTGCTTTTTCTGTCATCTGCACTTCCAGCCCAATCAGCATCACAGAAGCCAGTGAGAATTGGTTTACATCCATGAAGGTACAATATGCCATAGTCACAAGTACCATTAACATATTTAAGAATTCTCTTGACTTGATTGAGATGACTGACTTTTGGATCAGCTTGATATCTTGCACATACACTTACTGCAAATGCTATGTCAGGTCTGCTAGCAGTTAAGTATAACAAGCTTCCAATCATGCTTCTGTATAAGCTTTGATCTACACTCTCACCCTTTTCATCTTTAGTCAGCTTCAAATGTGTGGGGGCAGGAGTTCTCTTATGAGTAGCATTTTCCATTCCAAATTTCTTGACTATGTTCTTGGTATACTTGCTTTGAGAGATGAACATTGAGTCTTCCATTTGCTTTATTTGCAGACCAAGAAAGTAGGTTAACTCTCCTACTAGGCTCATTTCAAATTCAGATTCCATCTGCTTGACAAAATGTTTGACCATCCTTTCAGACATCCCACCAAATACAATATCATCAACATATATTTGAGCAATCATGACATTCCCTTCTTCATCTTTAACAAACAGGGTTTTGTCAATTCCACCTTTTCTGTATCCTTGCTTGATAAGAAATGTGGTCAGTCTTTCATACCATGCCCTTGGAGCTTGCTTCAAACCATAAAGTGCCTTCTTTAGTTTGTATACATAATTTGGACAGCTTGGATCAACAAATCCTTTAGGCTGTTCTACATATACCTCTTCATTAAGATAGCCATTTAAAAAGGCACTTTTCACATCCATTTGAAATAGCTTGAACTTCAAGATACAAGCAATTCCCAAAAGTAGTCTAATTGATTCAAGCCTTGCTACTGGTGCAAAGGTTTCATCAAAGTCTACTCCTTCAATTTGAGTGTATCCTTGAGCTACAAGTCTAGCTTTGTTCTTTGTAACAACTCCTTGTTCATTTGACTTGTTCTTATACACCCATTTTGTTCCAATCACATTTATGTCATTAGGTCTAGGAACAAGATTCCACACTTCATTCCTTGTGAATTGACCTAATTCCTCTTGCATAGCACAAATCCAGTATTCATCAGTAAGAGCTTCCTTGATGTTTTTAGGTTCTATTTTGGAAACAAAACAAGAACCTGAAATCACTTCTCTAGATCTAGTGCTCACACCTCTGTTGGGATCACCAATTATCAGATCTTTGGGATGATCCTTCTGTATTCTGATGGAGGGAGGTTTGCTGGATTCTTCTGTTCTTGTATCAGTTTGAGTGAAGTTATAATGATCATTCTTTTCTTCAGCTTCAATCTTGATATCAGCAGATGTTCCAACATCTTCTGGGACATCTGTAGGAGCATCATCAATTATCACATTTATGGATTCCATGATAACCTTGGTTCTAGAATTAAATACTCTATATGCTCTGCTGTTTATGGAGTATCCAAGGAAAATCCCTTCATCACTTTTAGGATCCATTTTTCTTCTTTGCTCCCTATCTGCCAGAATATAACAGATACTTCCAAAAACATGGAAGTACTTAACTGTGGGTTTTCTGCCCTTCCAGACTTCATATATTGTGGACAAAGTTCCTTTCCTTAAAGTAACTCTGTTATGGATGTAACAGGCAGTGTTCATAGCTTCAGCCCAAAAGTACAGAGGTAACTTTTTAGCATGGATCATAGCTCTTGCTGATTCTTGAATGGTTCTATTCTTCCTTTAAACAATCCCATTCTGTTGAGGAGTGATTGGTGAAGAATATTCATGGTTGATTCCTTCTGAAGAGCAGAAATCTAAGAACTTTTGGTTCTCAAATTCTTTTCCATGATCACTTCTTATTCTGATCACACAGCTGGATTTTTCCCTTTGCAATCTTTGACATAATTCTTTGAATACATCAAATACATATGACTTTTCTTTGATGAAATTTATCCATGTATATCTTGAAAAATCATCAACCATAACATAGGCATACCTCTTACCACCAAGACTTTCAACCTGCATAGGTCCCATCAGATCCATATGTAAAAGTTCCAAAACTTTGGAAGTTGTCAGATGTTGGAGCTTTGGATGGGACATCTTGGTTTGCTTGCCTATTTGACATTCACCACATATTTTGCCATCATCAATCTTCAGTTTAGGAATACCTCTTACAGCATCCATAGATATTATCTTCTTTATGCCTCTGAAATGAAGATGACCTAGTCTTTGGTGCCATAGTTTCACTTCTTCTTCTTTAGCTAAAGAGCAAGTTGAAGTGAGACTGAGATTTTGGGATTCCCACATGTAACAGTTGTCTTTAGATCTGGCTCCTTTCATGACAACCTCTTGTTCTTTGTTAGTCACTATGCATTCAGTTTTGGTAAAGTTTACACTGTACCCTTGATCACATAATTGACTTATGCTGATCAGGTTAGCAGTTAAACCTTTAACTAGCAGCACATCATCTAGTCTTGGAACATCTTGACAATCCAAGGTTCCAACTCCCTTGATTTCTCCTTTAGTTCCATCTCCAAATGTCACATACCTGGATGAATGTGATTTTAAATTTACTAGCAGATTCTTTAATCCAGTCATGTGTCTTGAACATCCACTGTCAAAGTACCAGTCTTCTTTAGCTGATACTCTTAGTGATGTATGTGCTATGAATGCAGTACTTTTCTTTGACCAGATGAGTTGAGATTTCTTTTGATGCCTCAGCCCTGTGTGTTGTTTATCAGCTGATCTCCAAGCTTGATTGTTGTTCTTGTTCTTGTAGCTTTGATCAGCTTCAGGGCTAGCTTTTGGTTTCCATACCTTCTTGATGTTTTCTGTTTGCTGCTTAGGAGGTTGCTGATTTCTTTGATGTTTATGCAGCACTTTCTTGGTAACTTCTATTTTCTTTCTGGAAGGTTGATGATACATCTGATTTGGATATCCATGCAACTTATAACAATGAGGTTTGATATGTCCAAATCTTCCACAGTGATGACATCTCCATCTTTGATACTTCTTCTTCATTTTGTTCTTTTCAGAATGTTGAGACATCTGTTGGAACATTATGTTTGTGTTCTTTTCCTGATGTTGAAGCATCTGTTGGGACATCTTGTTAGACTGTATGGATTTTGAAGTTGTTTTGCTAGAGCTAGCTTCATCTTTATTTATTCTGTTAAATCCTAGTCCACTTTTATCCCTTGAGTGCTTATTGTTGTTGAGAATCACATCCAGTGTATTTGAGCTGCTGTTCAACATTCTAACAGATTTGGACATATGTTCCAACTTGGAGTTGAGAAGACTTACTTCACTTTTTAAGGTGTCAATGATCTCCTGATCATTTGCTTTGTCATCTTCTAATGCCTTATTCTGCTTCTTTAGCTTTATAACCTCACTGCATATTTCAGAGCTTCTTTTATATAGATCTTTGAATGCTTGCTCAAGTTCTTCATAAGTAAGTTCTCCATCACTGGATTCACTTTCAGAGTCACATAATCCAGCTAAAGCAGTGATATGCTTAGCTGATTCCTCTTCTGAATCACCTCTTGAGTCTTCATCAGACCAGGTTACAGAGAGTCCTTTCTTTTTCCTTTTTAAGTAGGTAGGACATTCATTCCTGAGGTGTCCATATCCTTCACATCCATGGCATTTGACTCCTTTTTCTTGACTGGTCTTTTCAGCATAATTTGACCTTCTGTTAGCATCATAAGATCTCCTGTTCTCAGAGGAGTTTGTGTATCTTCCACTGGGTTTGGATTTGCCTTCCATTCCTCTGAGAATCTGTTTGAATTGTCTTCCAAGCATAGCAAGGTTGTCTGATAAGCTTTTATCATTTTCTGATTCATCATCTTCTTCTTCATCAGTATTTGACACCAAGGCTATGCTTTTGTTCTTTTTAACATTTGTGTCATTCATTCCCATCTCAAAAGTTTGAAGGGAACCAATGAGTTCTTCAACTTTCATAGAGCATATGTCTTGAGCTTCTTCTATTGCTGTGACTTTCATGTCAAATATTTTTGGCAAAGATCTGAGGATTTTTCTTACAAGCTTTTCATCAGTCATTTTTTCTCCCAAGGCTCCAGAAGTATTAGCTACTTCTAAAATGTTCATGTAGAATTCATGAACTGTCTCATCTTCCTTCATTCTCAAGTTTTCAAATTTTGTAGTGAGGAGTTGAAGTCTTGACATCTTTACTTTTGATGTTCCTTCATGAGTTGTTTTGAGAGTATCCCATACATCTTTGGCTAGCTCACAATGATGTACAAGTCTGAAGATGTTCCTATCAATGCCATTGAATAAAGCATTTAAGGCCTTTGAGTTGCCTAGTGCTGAATCTTCTTCTTCCTTACTCCATTCTTCTTCAGGTTTCAGCACTTTTGATCCATCTTTGGTATCTTGGATAGGATAATCCCATCCAATGTTGACTGCTCTCCATGCCCTGTTGTCAAGTGATCTTAAGAATGCAATCATTCTTGGCTTCCAGTAGTCATAATTAGATCCATCCAGAATAGGTGGTCTATTTACTGACCCTATATCTCTGTCCATGTTACAGAATTTGTATTCCCTAGATCTCACCCAGTATAAACAGGCAGGGTGCCTGCTCTGATGCCAATTGAAATTCTGTGATCAGGTATGAGATGTCCTAAGAGATGTCCCAACACTTGACAGATTTAACCAAAACTTAAATAGCAAGAAAAGTAAACAACACAGAAGTTTGTTAACCCAGTTCAGTGTATAACCACACTTACATCTGGAGGCTACCAAGCCAGGAGGAAATCCACTATAAGTAATATTAATTCTAGACTTAAACCTCTCTGTTTAATCTATCACTTAATAACTACCCAATGCAATTTCTACCTAAGTCACAACTTAGATAAGAGTACCCTACTCACTCCCCCTCAATCACCCAGTGATCAAGTTTACAAGTTTAATAAAGTTGAAGACATTCTTCAAACAATACAGCTTGATCTTACTTCACAGTTTCAATCAAGTCACAAATGCACTTATGCTTAAAAGCTCATCAAGTGGTACAATTAAAAACAACCTGCTATTAAAAACACTAGACACCCTATTTGGTCTTCTGAAATTCGTACTCAATTCTATGAGTTTCTGTTGCTTAAATAGGTATCTGTAATTTGGGCTTTCTGTAGGATGATCCAGCCCTAATGCACATGCAGCTTCCACCTTGAATTTAGGGTTTGTTACTTCCTAGATTCTAGGTGATTTAGGTCTTCTGTTTTAATCTGAATCTTCAATATAAAACTCCCTACAGATGCGCCTTGTTCTGTTTTTATCCATCATTAATTAATTCCAGATAACTCTCCTTAAATATCTCTGATTAGTTAGTCAATAATTAATTCTGGAAGCAGGTTTGAGATGTCTCAACATCTGTTGGGACATCCTGAAAAACTGAACTTAGTCATTTACACAATGTCCCAACATCTGGTAAGACATCCTGAAATAAGTTCATATACTCTGTTTGATGATGTCCCAACATTTGATAGGACATTCTGAACTGAATTCAATAATTCTTGTTGGTCAAAAATTCTGCCAATTCAAGACATCTACATTGTGGATAATGAACTTGTTGCTGATACTGTGGTTATTGTTGTTGAGGATATGATGGTTGTTGTGGAATTGGAACTGGGATGGTAACAACTGCTACTGACCTGTGAGCATATTGAGGTTTGCCCCTGATTGTATGAATGGAATTAGTTTCACCTTCCCTTCGGGGCCCTGCAAAAGGTTTTCTTGGATTGCTGGAGGAACTTGCACCATGTCGCTCCCACCTGAATGACACAGGGCCAAGAGGGGTACAGACGCGAACAGTCGGCGAGAGGAGAGAGAACACACAAGGGTGAACTCAGAAGACAAGAGTCGCCAGCTAGGCATTTTTATCCCGGAGGAAAGGTAATGCTGCATAAACCTGAGGAAAGATGGATAAGACGGTTGCGAACCAGAGATACTGAGAAAGGGGTTGGTTACAACCTGGGAAGGTATTAGCACCCAGATTGTCCGCCGTACTCGACGGGATTCACGCTTAAAAGATTTGTGTTTTAAAGGGGTAGTGTCAGTGCAATTTGTGTATCAAAGCTGGAAAGAATGCAAGTGTCAGTGTAAAAGAAAAGTGAAGTGTATAAGAGAAGTATCAGTGTAAGAACAAGAGTGAAATGCTCAAGATTATGAGGCTTAAAGAATAATGCTGGAAAGAGGGGGAATATACCGAGACTTTTGTTCGATAACTGTTAAGTTATGCCTACGTATCCTCTCGTGTAATGAGGAAGTCAGAACACCGTAGTTCGACTCAAAGAGACTAAAAGATAAATTGACTTATGAACTGCTTGCTTGTCTATGCTCAAGTGTATGACCTGTCTGGCTCAGGTGCAAACTGTCTTGCATCATACGGAAGAAGCAAGTTCTTGTTTGTGAGTGAATGAGGTGAGAAAAGAATCCCGGAGGAGACGATTATTGTTTGTTTTTGATGTTTTCAATATTTTTTTGATTTTTGGAGTTTGTCATAGGAAAATGAGCTTAAGCCTAAACCAAGGGTTAGTAAACTCATCACATCCTCCCTCTGATTAGGGGTAATGAGAATACCTTAAGTATGAAGTAAGCACCCCACACTTAGTCACCATGATGTAGGATTAAGATCATTAACCTACTTGCAATTATTTAGATGTTTTTGATGCTTTTGCTTAGTGTTAAGTAATGAGTTTAAGCCATAATCAAGGATTTAATGGACTCATTACACCATCCTAATAGAAGGATAATAGATGAGAACACTTAAGCTAAGGAAAGCTCCTCAACTTAATCCATGATTAGGGATTAACCTCATGACAAAACAAAGCCTTTATTAAAGTGGATTTTAGTTAATGGTAAGATGGAGAAGTGATTTTTATGGTTTGTAAGACAACTTGAGGGGGACTTGTCCATTAACACTAGGGTTAGTCCTTCTTAAACAATTAAGGAAGAATTAGAACCCTAATGCAATGCCCAAGTTACAAGCTTGATGTCTTAGTGATTATTAAAGTGGATTGATTAAAGGAGTTAAAAACATTAAGGGTTTAACACTTAGGATTAAAGTTATACACTCCACCCTAATAGAAGGATGTAGGCATAAGCTTAATCACAAAGCCTTAAAACCTTTAGGGTTTAGTCCATGATTATGAGATGAGAAGAGAAGACTCAAAGATGACACAAAGGAAAAACTAAATGGGGGACTAATCAAACCCTAATTGTGATCATTCTTGGAAGTCCTAGGGTTTGTGAGGCTTAAGAGGAGATATCTTCAAAGAGCCACCAAGGAGAGAAGCAGATGAAAGGAGAAAGAAACAGAGAGAAGCAAGACAACTTGCTTCACTTAAGAAGACAAGTTGCTTGAAGGAAGAAAGTGGGAAAGAGCATGAATGAGCAAGCTCACCCTAGAACAAAAGTAAAATGCAGCAATGATGCATAGAAGAGATAAGAAGATATTGTGAGAAGTGAAGGTAAATTCACTTCCCAAAACAACTTACCACCTGAAAAGTTAGCAAAAGAAATGAAATGCAATGCAAATGAGATGAAATGTCATGATGCAAACCAAAGTCAGAAGCCTAAGCATGATTCTAATGATGCTAAGAGATGATGCAAACACATGTCAAGAGTTGTGGATGATCATACAAGGATGAGGATGCAAATGAAACATGCTTTGAACCATGGAAGTTCATGAAAGTTTATGAAATGGAATGGACATATAATATGGAAAATGAAAGATGCAATGATCAAACATGATTCTAATATGTCCTAAGATGTCTTATATGTCATGTGGATGCACAAACTGTCATGGCAAGTCATTGAATGCAAGCATATGGGAGATGGATGCAAAGGAAGGCACAAATTAGGGTTTACATACAACATGTAATGCAAAAATTCAAAACCAGAAGCAAATGACATGACAAAAAATTGGAAATGGGATCAAAGGAACCCTAACCCTACACAAGTTCACTTCCCAGAGGAGGGGACCTAACTCTTAACCTAATGGGAGTTATGATTTTTCTAAGTCAACTAGGGTTTCAAGGTACCTCACAATGAAAAATGCTAAACAAATAGAAAATGAAGAATAAATTCAAGCCAATTTTACCCTAGAAACTACATGATGTGAAGGATGCAATGTAAGAATAACCATCATCAAACTCCTCATGGTTAGGCAAAATGAATTTTTCTAAGTTTGAACAAAAATATTGCCTTTAAATGAATTTAATTCCAATGAAAAAGGTCAAAATAGTTCAAGAACTAAAAAGAAATTTTTTTTGAGGGTTTGATAATGTTTCTAAATGTTTTAAAATGCAATGTGAATTTTTTTGTGATTTTTAAATACCTAAATGCATTTTTAATTAATTAATTCTCATTAACTAATTAAAAATAAACATTTAAATGATTTAAAAATATTTTTTAACGTAAAAAATAAAAATAAAAATATTTTTGGGTTCTGAAAATTAATGAAATGCTTAACAAAAATTTTCAGAATTTTTAAATATGTTTTACTATTTTTAATAATTCGTAGAAGTTAAATATAAAATAAATGAAATAAAAAGAAGTCAACAGATCTAATGGCTGGCATTCAAATGGTTTTGGAGGGAGTTGACCCGCGCCAGATCCTATGGCTGTAATTCAAACTGACCAAATTAAATTAAACCTAATTAATTAATTTAATTAATTAGGATTAGGGTTTTAATGAAAGATCTGGTCCATTCATTTGCGCGCGAGTCAACCCAAGTCAAACAGATCCATGGCTCACATTCAAACTTAGCCCTAACCACAATTAATGCACTAATGACTTTCAGGTGGCCGGAAATGACCTCCGGTCATCTTCTCCGGCCACATCTCCCCTGAGATTTTGCTATCTCTCTCCCCAAGCTTCTAAAACTTAATCTCTCTGCCCAGAATCCAACCCCATACATCATACAACAAGAATCATCAACCAAAACACATTTATTTCACGTATCAAAGTTGAATCGAATCAAAACATTTTTAGTTCAAAAAATTCCAGAAGCTTCATACATACTCAATACTTAACCATTTGCAAAAATAAACATATCAGCATGATCAGCACATCACATAGATTTATTTAGGAACTTAAAAACATGTTTCTGGAAAAAATGTTCTTGAGCTCACCTGAACTGGAGCTTTGATCTTTGAAGCTTTCTGGCTGCTTCTTTGGTCCAAGATGCCTTTAATGGACCCCCTGAGAAGCTTGCAATGCTTGTTTGGAATTTCTTATGGCTGGTTTAAAAGATTGATGAAGTTCTGTTCAGAAGGGGTGAAAAATCGTGTTTTTGCTTGGGGTGATTTCAGGGTCAAATGAGGATTGGGAAATGATCAGAGGATCATGGTGAATGGTTCTATGAAGTTTGCTTTGATGTTTGAGACTTGAGTGCTGAGTTTTGAATGAAAATGCAAGGGGGAGAGTTTTTGGGAACTATGGCAATGCTGTGTATTCAGGCTTGCTTGTTGTATGTTTTGAGTCTCTTTTAGTCCACATATCAAGCTGTGATAGGGCAGAGAGTTGTTGGTGGCACAACTTGATTGGTATGGCCCCTTTTGCAAAAAGTCAAGTCTAGGTGTACTATAAGGTATGGGCTGTTTTAGGGCTAGAACAAAAGCATGTCTGTTGCAGCTTGAATCAAGGCTGACCATGGAAATGAATTTGAGGCCAATTTGCAAGTGGATTAGAGTTTATGTGTGGTTTTGCAATTTTGTGATCTTTTGGCCCTTTTGAAGTTTCTTAATGTACAAGTCATGAAACTTGGAGATTCTTTGGTGCATTCTGATTTTTAGGTCATGGTTCATGTTTGTGTAATGCATAGAAGTCCATTTGAAGTCACATTTTGCCTTGGCATGAGGTTTTGCAACTTTGCCTCTTTGGTACAAAAGTGAGAATTAAGTGATTTTGCCCAACTTTGACAAGCCATAACTTTTGATCCAAAATGAATTAGGATGAGTTCTTGTACTTTTTGAAAAGGGAATGATCCATTCTACAACTTTCATGACCAAAGTTTTCTCATTTGAAGCATTTTTGAATTAATTTGAGGAGGTTGAAAAACTTTCCCAAAATGGCAAGTTTTCATTACAAGTTACTTTCCCAAAAAGGCAACTTTGCAAATAGCTTGAAATTCTTCAATTTTGTGAACTTATAACATCCCCTATGATCAAATAAAGATCATACACATTCAAAATGATGAAGAAATCCCTTTGGTTGGGTCATTGGGGGCCTCAAATGCCCAGATTTTCCACTGACTTGCTCAAGAAGTCATCCCTTGATCAGATGCCTTCCCCATTGAATTTCTTCATGAAACTTGATATGCATGATCCTCATAACATATAGAGACCAATAGAAACAAGAATGACCAAAAAATTTGGAGTTATGGCCTCTAAAACCAAAACCCTAATTTTATGTCATCTGTGCAGTTAAACCTGGCTCTGCTTCCATGCCTTTCTCAGTTCTTGTGATTCTTTGATTTCTTTGACCTTGTGAGAATATAATATGATGCTTGAGCACATATAGACCCCTTTGAAGTGATTGATGACCTTTGGAGTGGCTCAAATGGCTCAGGGATGGCTCAGATCACAAACCCTAGATGCAGATGACTTTGAATCAATGCAGTGAATCAAAAATGTTATATGAGATGCTATGATTGAACTTATGCAAAATGGGTGAGGGAAAATTTGGGGTGTTTACAGCTGCCCCTATTCAAGCATGAGTTAGCTGTGCAGGATGTAAGTAACGGCTTAACAGGCAAACAAGATAACTTGTGGTTGAATACCAAAGACAGTCCAAAATTTGCACTCACAGAATGAAGAAGAAAACGGATATAGATTGTAAAGGGGAAGTAAAGTATAATTATAAAGTGCGGGCGACGGAGGACGACCGTCGAGCAGAGGACGACTGCTGGGGATGGAGCAATGACGGGGACAACCGACATGCTGGGGAAAATGCGGGCAATAAAGCAATGACGGGGACGACCGACAAGCTGGGATATAAGAGATTATGATAGGGACGACCATTAGGTAAAACTATAAGACTCTCTGGGGATTAAAGGTAAATGATGAGAACAGCCATCAAGTTCAAGGTATGAATGAAATAAATGATGAGGTACGGTCATCAAAGGTGAAGGACGATCACCTAGCAGGGTACGGCTGCTCTGTTGGGGATAAGATGAGGGACGGTCATCTATTGGTGAAGGATGATCACCTAGCAAGGTACAGTTGCCAAAAGCATCACGACATAGGACGAATGTTGGATGAAAAGGTCGACGATGGGGACGGCCATCAGATAAGCATGATGAAGTACGATCATCAGGAGGTGAAGGACGATCACCTAGCAGGGTACGGCTACTCTCAGGGTTTATCATGACATAGGACGAATGTCAGATAACAAGATCAATGATGGGGGACGGCCAACGGATAAAATGATGAGGGACGATCATCAAGAGGTGAAGGATGATCACCTAGAAGGGGACGGCTGCTGAAAATATCACGACATAGGACGAACGTCGGATAGGAAGGGGTTCTAATGAATAGAGACTCCACTGGGGGGTGATGAAGGACGATCATTAAAAAGGTGAAGGACGATCACCTGGCAGGGTACGGCTGCCGGAAGGCATCATGACATAGGACGAATGCCAGATGAAAGGAAATAGTTTAACAAGTTTTGTTGGGGATTCTTCTGGGGAAGGGTAGACACAGACGAGTGTCTAAAATTCAAGAAAATATAAGTGTTTGACACTGTGTATAGATTAAAGATGCAGACGAGCATCCTTAAGACTATGATACGGACGAGTATCAGTAGAAACAAACGCTTGACGCATGTTCAAAGATGATGATACGAACGAGTACCAACTGGTTAACAAAGAACACGGACGAGTGTTGGATCTGAGGGGATATAAGTGGCATATACAAGATACGGACGAGTATCTGTATGAGTAAACAATGATGAGTAAGACACAGACGAGTGTTTAACTTGCTGGGGAAAGCACGACACGGGCGAGTGCCGAAAAAAGTGTATTATAAACAAGTATTTGATTTACAAAGTGTTTAGGTAACAACGTTGGGGAAGGTGATACGGACGGGTGTCAAGGATTTGTATATATGTGTATCTGCGTTAGTGAGTGCAAAGGGGACGCTTTGGCTTTCTACTGGGGATATGACACGGACGGGTGTCAAGAAGTATCTGTACTGTTTAAGCATCTGTTTGCTCGGGCAGTTTACTGGGGAATGATGACACGGACGAGTGCCACGAGGAGCATGTATCTGTAATTGTGAGTGTGCAAGTAAATGCTTTGGCTCCCTGGTGGGGAATCAGGAAATATTCTGTATTCAGTTGATGGATTGTCAGTATTTACAAGTGTTTTGATTTACACATGGCTTATGATTATGCAATATGTTTTATTTTTGCCGTAATGCACCGTATTAGACGGAATGCTACGCTCTGGGTGAAAATATGATGCGAATGCTATGAGTATGCAAAGATACCGATCCGAGGTTCGGATCCCGTTGCTGAGGAGATCTCTAGCTGATCTGCTTGAAGTGGATGCCCCAGCTGGGGATGAGATTATTGATAAATCTGACATATATGACTCTGCATGGGGAAGTCGGTCATTGATAAACCTATCTTGGTAATGAGGGACCCAACTAGGGCCTGTAGAAGCTCTCTTTACTCTGTTATGAGATCCTCAGGCGTTGCTCTTCTGGATAGAGGCTGAAGCTCTGTGGGGAGACGGTTCCCTGTCTGTCACTTGGCTGGGGAAGAAGAAAGATCACTAAAAGATCCTCCTAAAGATTTCTGTGGGGATCCTGCTGAGGATGATACTTGACAACTCAGTTGGGGATATGAACACCTTCTGGTGCTGCTCTTGAAGGAAATGTTGGGGAAGTGATGCCTGACAACTTTGATGGGGAGAAAACATCTCTGGTGCTGTTTGGGAAGGTGTGCTGAGGAAACAATGATTTTGGCAGTCTACTGGGGAGAAGCTTTCATGCCCCATGTTGCGCTTTTGAAAACCTACAATCCTGTAAAGATAAAGAAACGCACAAGTACTCCGAGGTATCCCTTACTGGATTCCATCATAGGAGTTTAGACACTCCCGGGAGTAAGTATACTTCCTGCAAGCACGTATTTTTAGAAGGGAAGCATCTGTATTTATGCAATCAATATCTCAAGAACATCGGACATTTTGCAAATGAAAATAAAATGTACGAGACGAAACATGACTGAAAATCTGATTTTATTAATTCGTGTGCCCTGAATTGGCAAGATACAGTCAAAGAAATGGATCCCCTGAAATGAGAAAATCATTACAAATTGAGAAACGAAAAGGTGCTGGCAATGTTGGCGACGCTTCGAGGAGCTTCCCTTTTTCTATGACTCGTATGACTTTTGATGTTCTCCTCACTTTGCTTTCTGAAGAAGGCTGATTCTGAATGAAGCTCGACCCTTTCGGAGTTTACCATGTTGTAAGTGATACAAACGAATTCAGAATGCAGTTGTTCGCTTATTCCCTTATTTTGCATGGATCGCCCTTTCGGGTTTTCAATCCATCGGGATACCCTTTTTTGCCTGAGTCGTCCAATGCGGCTTTTCGACTCAACGGGTGTACATTTTTTTAATTTTAATTTCCCTTATTTTTGCCCGAGTCTTTTATTCTGTTTTTGACTCGCCGGGATGCCCTATTTTTGCCTGGACTTACATTCTGTTTTTATGTCCAGCGGGTCATTTATGCGAAGTATTTTTAACTGCATCTGAATTTACAGGGGACAGAAAGTCTTCACCATCCATAGTACTGAGCATCAGTGCTCCACCAGAGAAAACTTTCTTTACTATGAATGGACCATCATAATTCGGAGTCCACTTGCCCCTGTGGTCTGTATGAGGAGGGAGTATTCTTTTCAGCACAAGATCTCCTACTTGGTACTCTCGGAGCTTGACTTTCTAATCGAAGGCCTTCTTCATTCTTTTCTGATACAGCTGCCCATGACAGATTGCAGCCAATCTCTTTTCTTCAATCAGATTCAGTTGTTCGTATCGGGATCAGACCCACTCTGCTTCACTCAGTTTAACATCCATTAGTACCCGCAGGGAGGGTAATTCAACTTCAACAGGTAGGACTGCCTCCATACCATACACAAGCTGATACGGTGTTGCCCCAGTGGATGTTCTGATTGACGTACGGTACCCATGCAAGGCAAATGGTAGCATTTCATGCCAATCTTTGTAGGTAACCACCATCTTTTTCACAATCTTCTTGATATTCTTGTTAGCTGCCTCAACAGCGCCATTCATCTTTGGCCTGTAAGGAGAAGAATTGTGGTGTTGGATCTTGAAGTCCCGGCACAACTCTGTCATCATTTTATTGTTCAAGTTGGAACCATTATCAGTGATGATTCGCTCAGGAACTCCATACCGACAGATGATGTCTCTCTTCAGAAATCGGGCTACCACTTGCCTGGTAACATTTGCATAAGAAGCTGCTTCGACCCACTTGGTAAAATAGTCAATGGCAACCAGGATGAATCTGTGGCCGTTTGAAGCAGTCGGTTCAATTTTTCCAATCATGTCAATGCCCCACATAGCAAATGGCCAAGGTGAAGACATCACATTCAGAGGATTCGGAGGTACATGCACTTTATCCGCATAGATCTGGCATTTATGGCATTTTCTGGCATAGGCACAACAATCGACATCCATTGTGATCCAGTAATATCCTGATCTTAACAAAGGATCCTTCGTGCACCTCGTGCATTAACAAGTCTGCTTCTGTCTTATCAACACATCTGAGGAGTACCATATCAAAGTTTCTCTTGTACAAAGAACCATCAGTATTCAGGAAGAAACTACCAGCTAGCCTTCTTAATGTCTTCTTATCATTGGAAGATGCCCCAGGTGGGTATGTTTGATCCTCCAAGAAGCATTTGATGTCATGGAACCAAGGCTTATTGTCTTTGACAACGTCTGCTGAGAACACATATGCTGGTCTGTCAAGTCTGGACACTGAAATCCGAGGCATAAAGTTGGCAGCTGAACTTTGATCATGGATGAAATGGTAGCCAGAGCATCTGCAAACTGGTTTTCGTCTCGTGGGATATACTCAAGTTTGACTGTTGTGAAGAAAGTCAATTACCTCCTTGTATAATCCCGGTAAGGTATCAGATGATCTTGGTGGGTGTACCATTTGCCGTTGGTTTTATTAACTACCAGAGCTGAATCTCCGAACACAGTCAAAGTCTTGATCCTGAGGTCAATGGCTTCCTCAAGACCCATAATACAAGCTTCGTATTCAGCTTCGTTGTTAGTGCAGTTGAAGGTGAGTTTTGCCGAGAAAGGCATGTGAACTCCCTTAGGTGTAATGAGTACTGCACCAACACCACGACCGTTCATGTTAACAGCCCCATCAAACATCATCGTCCATTCTTCTTCTGGGTCAGGCCCTTCAGTGTGAATAGGCTCTTCATGATCTTTCGCTTTTATGAACATGATGTCTTCATCAGGGAATTCAAATTTCATGGGCTGGTAATCATCAATGGGTTGCTCAACGAGATAATCAGACAATACACTGCCTTTGATGGCTTTCTGAGATGTGTACTGAATATCATATTCTGTAAGGATCATTTGCCATCTTGCAACCCGTCCGGTAAGTGCTGGCTTCTAAAAAATGTACTTAACTGGGTCCATCTTTAAGATCAATAAGGTAGTGTGGGTCAACATATACTGTCTCAGTCGGCGAGTAGCCCACGCTAAAGCACAACAAGTTTTCTCAAGCAGTGAATAACGTTGTTCACAGTCGGTAAACGTTTTGCTTAGGTAGTATGTTGCATACTCTTTTCGACCAGACTCGTCATGCTGGCCCAACACACACCCCATTGACTCTTCTAATACTGTTAAGTACATGATTAGAGGTCTTCCTTCAACTGGAGGCATAAGGATTGGAGGCTCTTGTAAGTATTCCTTGATTTTGTCAAAAGCTCTCTGACAGTCTTCGTTCCACCTGATCGTCTGTTCTTTTCTTAACAGCTTGAACAAAGGCTCACAAGTTGCTGTAAGGTGAGATATGAACCTTGAAATGTAGTTCAATCTACCTAGAAACCCCCGAACTTCTTTTTCTGACTTCGGTGCAGGCATCTCTTGAATGGCTTTGACTTTATCAGGGTCAACTTCAATCCCTTTCTCACTTACAATAAATCCCAGCAGCTTACCAGACCGCACCCCGAATGTGCACTTGTTGGGGTTTAACTTCAGTTGGTACTTCCTCAGGTGCTTGAATAACTTCAACAGATTTACCAGGTGGTCTTCTTCTGTGAGGGACTTGGCAATCATGTCATCCACATAACATTCAATTTCTTTATGGATCATGTTGTGGAATAATGTTACCATAGCCCGTTGATAAGTCGCACCAGTATTCTTCAGTCCGAATGGCATCACCTTATAACAGAACGTGCCCCAGGGTGTGATGAAAGTTGTCTTCTCCATGTCTTCAGGTGACATCTTGATCTGATTAAATCCTGAAAATCCATCCATGAAGGAGAGTACCGAGAACTGAGCCGTATTATCAACCAATACATCAATGTGAGGTAAAGGGAAGTCATCTTTCGGGCTGGCTCTGTTCAGGTCCCGGTAATCCACACACATCCTCACCTTGCCATCCTTCTTAGGGACATGTACAATGTTAGCAACCCACGGCGGGTAACTAGTTACAGCAAGGAACCCGGCGTCCCACTGTTTTTGTACCTCCTCCTTTATCTTCATTGCCATATCTGGGCGAGTACGGCACAGCTTCTGTTTTACTGGCGGGCAGTTTTCTTTTAAAGGCAGCTTGTGCATGACAATATCGGTGTCCAACCCTGGCATATCCTGATAAGACCAGGCAAAAACATCCATGTACTCCCGAAGCATATCAATCAGTTTCTCTTTCACTGAATCTTGTAAGCAGGCTCCGATCTTAACCTCTTTCACGTCTTCTTCCGTACCAAGATTCACCGTTTCAATCTCCTCCTGATGAGGAGTGATGACCTTCTCCTCTTGCCTTAACAACCTGGCTAACTCTTCAGGTAGCTCATAATCTTCTTCAACCCCTTCATCAGCTTGATTGATTGGATTGTCAAAGTCATATAAAGTCATAGCAGTGTTGTTGTCGGTGCAGTCTGGAGGGCACTTTCTGCAAGGGTTTAGATTGGTTTATTTTAGTGATCAATTTTAATCTTGTTTAGAAAACGTGAAAATGAAGTTATTTATTTTGAAAAACATTGCCATTTTATTTTTGTACAAAAAGAAAAATGAAAAGACAGTGAGCGAAAAAAGAGACTCGTTTGCAAAAGATGTCCGATATTCATTGATTAATCCATTTGCACAAAATTACAAGATGGCCCGATTACAAAATGAGTCTTGTCATCTTGGGCAAGATGCAAGACTTGATGCATGCTTTAAAATACAGGAAATAATAATTACTCTGTAGGAGTAACCCTTATAATTTCCTGGGAAGACCAGTTAAGGACTTGGCTCCCCGGGGTCCTTGGACGTATCCAGTTCTCCAGGTTGCGGTCGGTTTCCTCCTCGTCTTCCAAGTTGTTCACTGCATCCGGGATGAGCATTCCCCCGCTGACAAAATTGGGCTCTTTTGCAGCCTCTGATCGATCTTGTTGAGTTGGTTTGTAACCCAACCCAAATCTGTCTTCTTTCTTTTCCACGGGCAGCAGCTTGTCCCAGCCTTGGGCCGTACCCTCTTCAACAACCTTCCGGGCTTGCTGATATGACGTTATGGAGGTTCCCAGTACAGCAGATGCTTCATTAATGTTCAGGGCCTCAAACCCTTGGCTCATAGTTTCATGGATCTCTCCATCCATTTCTATGTACTTGTACATAGCCAGATGGCTAACAAAGATGTCTTCCTCCCCACAGATGGTGATGATCTGGCCTTCCCACTCGAATTTCAGCTTCTGGTGAAGGGTAGACGTAACAGCGCCAGCGGCATGGATCCAGGGTCTACCCAACAAATAGCTGTAGGTCGGCTGAATGTCCATCACATAGAAGGTAATTTTAAAAGTCTGCGGGCCAATCATCACAGGTAGATCAATATCCCCAAGCACTGATCTTTTAGAGCCATCAAATGCTCTCACCACCAAATTACTCGGACGCAGTGCCAAGCCATCATACTCCAGCTTCACCAAGGCTTTCTTTGGTAGAACATTGAGTGACGACCCAGTGTCCACCAGTACATGAGATAGAACATCACCTTTGCATTCCAAGGTGATATGTAAAGCCTTGTTGTGGTTACGTCCCTTTGTTGTTAAGTCAGCATTGGTGAAGCCCAGTCCATGACTGGTGTTGACATTTGCCACCATAGTTTCTAGCTGATTAACGGTAATCTCCTCTGGCACGTATGCTGCGTGAAGGACTTTCAACAATGCGTTCCTGTGAGCTTCAGAACACATCAACAGTGATAATATGGAGATTTTTGAGGGAGTTTGGTGAAGCTGATCCACCACCTTGTAATCACTTCTCTTTATGATTCTCATGAACTCGTCTACATCTTGTTCAAAAGATGTCTTATGAGTTTCTTTGACAACTGGCTCTTCAGGTACCACACTCTTTCCTTTTTCTTTGCCAGCAGCCTCTGCTTCAACATTAGGTCTTTGAGTTTGTGAGGCAAAAAGGCGTCCGCTTCTGGTGAAGCCTCCGCCTCCCCCAACATTATCAATTTGTGGAGAAGAGGTTGAAGAATCCAAAGTGATTTTCTCCCCGTTGCAGTAGAGATCAGAGCCATAATGCCAAGGTATGGCTTTACTGCTTTCATAAGGAACTGGTCCAGGTACCGTAATAGTAACTGGACTGACTGCTGCAGAGGAGGGTACTGCAATGGTGTGCGGATCGTAGTAAATTGTGATTGGTGACCTGGCAAGGGGTGCCACTGTTTGTTGCTGAAAGTTGTTGTTTGGAGGAACATTTGAAGGATCATAGTAGATGGTGACTGCTGAGACATCTTCATTCATTTCTGTTGGCGTTGTAAAAGACTCTGCTGATAGAAAGGATGTTGATGTTGTAGAAGAAATGGTTGTTGAAACTTGACTCGTGGAAGTGATGGACGGAGCCATTGCTGATGATATTGATGAATCGGTTGGAATGATTGTTGATGCTGTTGTAGAAGAATCAGGAATTGTTGTCAAAGGAATCGCTGGATTTGTAGGCGCCGTTGTTGAGATTTGAAGGATACCATCCTTGATAAGACCATCTATGCCTCTTCTCAAATTTTCACACCTGTTGACTGCAATGTTGCAATATCCACAACCGAGCTCACACCCGGGGAACACTTGGCACTCTAGAAGCTGAGCTTTAATTTCGACCAAAGGTGTTTGAATTTGTGCAACACTGGTGATCAGGGTAGATGGTTTGTCTTCCTCAATGGCGTTAATCCTTGGCCCACCATGATTAGGCATAGGATTTCTGTTGACATTCGGAGGCGGTGCAAAGTTGAGGGCCTTAGAATCCACCAGATCCTGTACTTTCATTTGTAATGCCCTGCATTTTTTCGTATTGTGTCCTGGTGCATTGGAATGGAAAGCACACCTGGCGTTGACATCATAATTCTTCGGGAGATTAGAGGGATCTGGTGTGCCAATGTCCTTAACTCAACCAAGTTAAGCTTCAGGAGTTGTGGCAATAAAGCAGCATAAGGCATATGGATAGGGTCAATCACCCTATTTGCCTGTGATGGTCTTTGTTGAAAGGGTCTTTGTTGTTGATTGCTATTGTTGTTGTTGTAGGTTCTCTGCGGCGGATACTGAACTTGTTGTTGATAATGTGGTTATTGTGGTTGTTGATATGCTGATTGCTGAGGAATTGGAGCTGGAATAGTGATAGCTGCTACTGATCTGTGAACATACTGAGGTCTGCCCCTGCTGGCATGAATGGCATTTGTCTCACCGGTCCTTCGAGGTCCCATGAAAGGCTTCCTGGGATTACTGGACGAGCTTGCACCGTTATCAGAAATTTTGCCCATTTTTAATAGACTTTCAATTCTTTCACCG
Source organism: Lathyrus aphaca (assembly GCA_963966055.1). Taxonomy (NCBI): domain Eukaryota; kingdom Viridiplantae; phylum Streptophyta; class Magnoliopsida; order Fabales; family Fabaceae; genus Lathyrus; species Lathyrus aphaca. The sequence goes on along the minus strand of OZ014519.1, from coordinate 295,085,978 downwards.
GCTATAACTACGTCAGCAAAACTGGTGGAAGAAAAGGAAGCCAGCCTATCAATATATGTTCCTTGCAAAGTATTCATGAACATGTCGGCCATTTCTCTTTCCGACATGAGTGGTTGGACAGCAGCAGCAAGCTGTCTCCACCTTTGGGAATATTCCCTGAAGCTTTCTCTGGAGGATTGAGACATTCCCATTAGGAGGGTCCTGTTAGGAGCCATGTCCAGATTGTATTGATATTGCCTGATGAAGGCCTCAGCTAGGTCCTTCCAGCATCTGATAGTAGCTCTGGTCAGGTGTGAATACCACTCTCTTGAAGCCCCAGTTAAACTGTCTTCAAAGTAGAACATCTACAGTTTTTCATCCATGGTATATGCTTTAAGTCTCCCCAGGAAAGACTGCAGGTGAGTTCGTGGACAAGAGGTTCCATTGTATTTCTCAAAGCACGGGGGTTTGAACTTGTGGGGAATTCTCACCCCATCCACTAACCCCATATCCATTACATCGAAGCCCAAGGAATTTTGAGACTCCAAAGATCTCAACTTCTCAGCAATTTCATCAAACCTCCTATCATAGACTTCATCCCCAGCTCCCATGACAGTAAACCGCTCTTCTTGAGGATCCTCTTGCAGGATCCTCCCCCCAGTAGTATTTCCTAGCACATTAACCGGGATGTTGACTTCCGGATCTAGATGAGGTCCAAATACAGGTGGATTAACATGAGGCTGACCTCTCTCATTATTACTAGTCCCTCCAGTTCCAGGATGAGGTTCCTCGGGGGTTTGTCTTTCTACTAATGCCCTTAGCCTTTCCTGACTCTGGGCCAAGCCAGTCATTACAGTCTTGAATTGGGCCATTTGGTTTCTCATCTCCACTCTTTCATTAGCCATCTGGGTTCTGACATCAGTCAGGTCTTGCTGTACTTGCTCCATTAGAATACCCGGAAGGTTGTTGCGAGTAGGATACCAGTGTGCACGGTTGACAGGGAACACTCTTCTGCGAGCAATATTTCCTGAGCCACAACAGAGTTAGAAACAAACAAAATAATAACAAAACCTACAAAACAAAACAAAAGTTAGTATGCAATGCATTATGCTTATTTGTTTTCCAAGGTATCCGGCTTGGTTGGTTTTGACCTTTACAGACCTCGAGGAAGATGCTTTGATGTTGTTGAGAAAAGAAAACCCAAATGGAAACAAACTAAAATATATTACAAATGATGAATAATACATAGTCTGTGTTTACAACATATGCCCCTGAAGGGTCAAAATACAACACAAAAGAAAAGTACATCAAATGAAAACAACAACAATCAAAAAGTCATACATCTAGTCCAAATTCGTCCTCCTTAACCTCCTTCAAAAGCGCCTCATTCATTGGACCAGCTGGATGCTCTGTAATAGTCCTGATGAGGAGGTTTCTGGTGGCAATGGCAGTGGTCAGCTTTTTGTGCCTATCCTGGTCCTTTGACCTCTTCAAACCAGCCATAAGCTTCAACTCTGAAATCTCCTTCTGGGCTTCCAGCAAAGCTTCCTGCTGCTTCTTTTCATTGGCCTCTAACTGCTCAATCTTGGCTTGAGTTCTCTGATCTTCTTGAGTACGGGCTTCAGTGATCCTGACCCACCTAGCCTGACTTTCTTGCAGATAGAGCTCAGTCCTAGCCTTCTGAAGCTTGGCCTCTTTACAGGCATTCTTCAATATTTGTTTCCCAGCTCTTACTTTTCTGATGTAGTCCTCTGTTTTCTCAATCTTGGCCAAATGCTCTACCCTAAGCTTCTCCAACCTTTCAATGTCCAGACGACCATCACTCCTCTCCCAGAGGGTCTTCTTCAGAGCTTGAGACAGATTCTCATTCCTTTCCTTTAGCTTCTCAAATTCTTCCAAGATGACAGTGGCTGATGGCTGTACTGTGGATGGTCCAGGTATGTCCTCAATGGTGAAAGGCATTCCAGTAAGCTGAGCTCTAGCATGGGACCAGTCATAGTACTGAGCTGAAGCAACATTACTGCACCTCCCAAGAAGAGCCATCTCTTTTGTCTAGATGTTGTCCCAAGCCCAAGATGCTTGTCTGACAGCAACTAGATTAGGCTTTATTTCACAATACAGGGTCTCAGCTAAATCTTGTACTCTAGGAGGGTGAATCAAAGCATAGCCCAGTTGTCTCTTAAACAACAAAGGATTGTAGTTGATGCAACCCTTTACTCCTATCAGAGGTACATTTGGGTACTGCCCACAGCTAGTGATAATGTCCTTGCCTTTGATGCTCTGGGTACACCATCTGATGTCATCTGAAGTCAAAGCAATGAGCCTCTTGGCCCAATTCTTCTGTTGGTTGGGATTCATGAATGCATCTGACTTAGGCAGGTGTTTGAGCAGCCAGGTGTGAAACAGAGGAGCACAACATCTCACCAACTTCCCTCTTTGTTTCTCATTCCTCTGATGAATGGAGTAATAGAAATCTCCCAGTAATGTGGGTACTGGGTTCCTCAGAAGGAAAAGATGAATGGAATTCTTGCTGATAAATTTGGGCTCATCTGCAAACATTATAACCCCATATATGCTGAGGGCTAACAATGCACAGACTGCCCTCCATTCTCCCAAAGAGGCCTTCAGGATGGCCTGAGAAATCAAGAAATCCAAGTGCAAACCAGGGATCCCAGCCTTTGTTGTCATGTTTTGCTCAATCAAAGTAGGCTCCAGGTACAGTGCTTTTGCTACTTCTCCATTGCTGGGAGAAGTCATCTCTGGGTTGAAGGGGACACCACCCCTGACAGGTACTCCAATCAATGATGAAAACTCCTCCAACAGAGGTCCTAGTTGAAAGTCTAGGAATGTGAATCATCTAAAAGGAGGGTCATAAAACTGTAGGCAGGTGTGGGATCATGCTCCTCTGAGAAGGGTCCAGGTCCATAACCATATCAAGGATACCTCCATAATGCTCGCTGAATAATGGGATGTGGTCAGGGGTGATAAGTGACTGGACCTGCCTGATACCAGTCAACACAGGCTCAAAGAAATGGTAAGATATGTTTCTCTTTCTGGGAGTAGCCATGAGTGCTGATGAAGAGCTGAAGACAAGTGCTGATGAGGATCAAGACTGATACTGGAGATAAGCCACTGATAGGCTGATGCTGGTGATGATGAAGATAGCTGAAGCAGACAACTGATGAAGACAACTGGAGCAGAGGTCTATACAAAAGATGGGGTCAAAACCAAGCCAGATATAATGTGGATACCCTGAAAAACAAATAAACAAATGTTAAATGATGCAATGATGCAATGATAATGTATGCAAATGATATGCAAGGGTTTGTGATCAAGCTGGATCTGATTATCTGTATGTTCAAGAAGTCCAGATGGAGGTTCAGAAATCCAGTAACCAAGGTGGGGGACTCAAATAAAGAGTCACATATCCAGGGTTAAATCACAAGAACTGTCCAAAGTGAGGTACTCTTGATCAAAACAAGTAACAGGGTATGATGTGGCCAATGGTACCTGCAAACCTGTAAACAGCCCAACCCCCTCACAGGTAGTGTTCTAGAACAAGGATCCTTAGACTTGGATCAATTATGAGAAGTGTAAACACTTCTAACCCGGAGGTACAGTGTTTACAATAACCATAAAAGATCCTCCTCTAATTCACCTCAGTTTCTGAAGGTCATAATAAAGTTCATCCAGACTTAGCAGGCTTCCCAGATAGCCCTAGCACTACAGGAAATCTGTAGCACAGAGTTCTCAAGAAGAAACCCACATCTGAACCGTGTTTCATATTCCCGCACCAGACCGAAATGGAATGGGAAAGAACATGAACCACTCTAGCCTAGGTGTCACTCAGGTCCCAGATATAGGACCTTAAACTCTCAATGAAACCCCACCCACCAAGACAGAAGAACAAATCTAGCAATGATAATGACAATATGAAATATAAAAAAAAACTGTAAGGAAAACAATAAATAAAGCTGTACATAAAGCAATAAATAAAGCAACTATATAAACACAATTAGCACATAACACCCCTGTAAACACAAATCAAACAAGCGCTAGGAGGAACCCACAAAAAGAACCAGAGGCCCTGGTTACGGTATAAGGATCCCCAGCAGAGTCGCCAAGCTGTCGCTCCCACCTGAATGACACAGGGCCAAGAGGGGTACAGACGCGAATGGTCGGAGAGAGGAGAGAGAACACACAAGGGTGAACTCAGAAGACAAGAGTCTCCAGCTAGGCATTTTTATCCAGGAGGAAAGGTAATGCTGCATAAACCTGAGGAAAGATAGATAAGACGGTTGCGAACCAGAGATACTGAGAAAGGGGGTTGGTTACAACCTGGGAAGGTATTAGCACCCAGATTGTCCACCATACTCGACGGGATCCACGCTTAAAAGATTTGTGTTTTAAAGGGGTAGTGTCAGTGCAATTTGTGTATCAAAGCTGGAAAGAATGCAAGTGTCAGTGTAAAAGAAAAGTGAAGTGTCGGTGTAAGAACAAGAGTGAAATGCTCAAGATTATGAGGCTTAAAGAATAATGCTGGAAAAAGGGGGAATATACAGAGATTTTGTTCGATAACTGTTAAGTTATGCCTACGTATCCTCTCGTGCAATGAGGAAGTCAGAACACCGTAGTTCGACTCAAAGAGACTGAAAGATAAATTGACTTATGAACTGCTTGCTTGTCTATGCTCAAGTGTATGACCTGTCTGGCTCAGGTGCAAACTGTCTTGCATCAGACGGAAGAAGCAAGTTCTCGTTTGTGAGTGAATGAGGTGAGAAAAGAATCCCGGAGGAGACGATTATTGTTTGTTTTTGATGTTTTCAATCTTTTATTGCTTTTTGGAGTTTGTCATAGGAAAATAAGCTTAAGCCTAAACCAAGGGTTAGTAAACTCATCACATCCTCCCTCTGATTAAGGGTAATGAGAATACCTTAAGTATGAAGTAAGCACCCCACACTTAGTCACCATGATGTAGGATTAAGATCATTAACCTACTTGCAATTATTTAGATGTTTTTGATGCTTTTGCTTAGTGTTAAGTAATGAGTTTAAGCCATAATCAAGGATTTAATGGACTCATTACACCATCCTAATAGAAGGATAATAGATGAGAACACTTAAGCTAAGGAAAGCTCCTCAACTTAATCCATGATTAGGGATTAACCTCATGACAAAACAAAGCCTTTATTAAAGTGGATTTTAGTTAATGGTAAGATGGAGATGTGATTTTTATGGTTTGTAAGACAACTTGAGGGGGACTTGTCCATTAACACTAGGGTTAGTCCTTCTTAACCAATTAAGGAAGAATTATAACCCTAATGCAAGGCCCAAGTTACAAGCTTGATGTCTTAGTGATTATTAAAGTGGATTGATTAAAGGAGTTAAACACATTAAGGGTTTAACACTTAGGATTAAAGTTATACACTCCACCCTAATAGAAGGATGTAGGCATAAGCTTAATCACAAAGCCTTAAATCCTTTAGGGTTTAGTCCATGATTATGAGATGAGAAGAGAAGACTCAAAGATGACACAAAGGAAAAACTAAATGGGGGACTAATCAAACCCTAATTGTGATCATGCTTGGAAGTCCTAGGGTTTGTGAAGCTTAAGAGGAGAAATCTTCAAAGAGCCACCAAGGAGAGAAGCAGATGAAAGGAGAAAGAAACAGAGAGAAGCAAGACAACTTGCTTCACGTAAGAAGACAAGTTGCTTGAAGGAAGAAAGTGGGAAAGAGCATTAATGAGCAAGCTCACCCTAGAACAAAAGTAAAATTCAGCAATGATGCATAGAAGAGATAAGAAGAGATTGTGAGAAGTGAAGGTAAATTCACTTCCCAAAACAACTTACCACCTGAAAAGTTAGCAAAAGAAATGAAATGCAATGCAAATGAGATGAAATGTCATGATGCAAACCAAAGTCAGAAGCCTAAGCATGATTCTAATGATGCTAAGAGATTATGCAAACACGTGTCAAGAGTTGTGGATGATCATACAAGGATGAGGATGCAAATGAAACATGCTTTGAACCATGGAAGTTCATGAAAGTTTATGAAATGGAATGGACATATAATATGGCAAATGAAAGATGCAATGATCAAACATGATTCTAATATGTCCTAAGATGTCTTATATGTCATGTGGATGCACAAACTGTCATGGAAAGTCATTGAATGCAAGCATATGGGAGATGGATGCAAAGGAAGACACAAATTAGGGTTTACATACAACATGCAATGCAAAAATTCAAAACAAGAAGCAAATGACATGACAAAAAATTGGAAATGGGATCAAAGGAACCCTAACCCTACACAAGTTCACTGCCCAAAGGAGGGGACTTAACTCTTAACCTAATGGGAGTTATGATTTTTCTAAGTCAACTAGGGTTTCAAGGTACCTCACAATGAAAATGAAGAATAAATTCAAGCCAATTTTATCCTAGAAACTACATGATGTGAAGGATGCAACGCAAGAAGAACCATCATCAAACTCCTCATGGTTAGGCAAAATGAATTTTTCTAAGTTTGAACAAAAATATTGCCTTTAAATGAATTTAATTCCAATGAAAAAGGTCAAAATAGTTCAAGAACCAAAAAGAAATTTGTTTTGAGGGTTTGATAATGTTTCTAAATGTTTTAAAATGCAATGTGAATTTTTTTGTGATTTTTAAATACCTAAATGCATTTTTAATTAATTAATTCTCATTAAATAATTAAAAATAAACATTTAAATGATTTAAAAATAATTTTTAATGCAAAAAATAAAAATAAAAATATTTTTGGGTTCTGAAAATTAATGAAATGTTTGACAAAAATTTTCAGAATTTTTAAATATGTTTTACTATTTTTAATAATTCGTAGAAGTTAAATATAAAATAAATGAAATAAAAATGAAATAATGAGAAGTCAACAGATCTAATGGCTGGCATTCAAATGGTTTTGGAGGGAGTTGACCCGCGCCAGATCCTATGGCTGTAATTCAAACTGACCAAATTAAATTAAACCTAATTAATTAATTTAATAAATTAGGATTAGGGTTTTAATGAAAGATCTGGTCCATTCATTTGCGCGCGAGTCAACCCAAGTCAAACAGATCCATGGCTCACATTCAAACTGAGCCCTAACCACAATTAATGCACTAATGACTTTCAGGTGGCCGGAAATGACCTCCGGTCATCTTCTCCGGCCACATCTCCCCTGAGATTTTGCTATCTCTCTCCCCAAGCTTCTAAAACTTAATCTCTCTGCTCAGAATCCAACCCCATACATCATACAACAAGAATCATCAACCAAAACACATTTATTTCACGTATCAAAGTTGAATCGAATCAAAATGTTTTTAGGTCAAAAAATTTCAGAAGCTTCATACATACTCAATACTTAACCATTTGCAAAAATAAACATATCAGCATGATCAGCACATCACATAGATTCATTTAGGAACTTAAAAACAAGTTTCTGGAAAAAATGTTCTTGAGCTCACCTGAACTGGAGCTTTGATCTTTGAAGCTTTCTGGCTGCTTCTTTGGTCCAAGATGCCTTTAATGGACCCCCTGAGAAGCTTGCAATGCTTGTTTGGAATTTCTTATGGCTGGTTTAAAAGATTGATGAAGTTCTGTTCAGAAGGGGTGAAAAATCGTGTTTTTGCTTGGGGTGATTTCAGGGTCAAATGAGGATTGGGAAATGATCAGAGGATCATGGTGAATGGTTCTATGAAGTTTGCTTTGATGTTTGAGACTTGAGTGCTGAGTTTCGAATGAAAATGCAAGGGGGAGAGTTTTTGGGAACTATGGCAATGCTGTGTATTCAGGCTTGCTTGTTGTATGTTCTGAGTCTCTTTTAGTCCACATATCAAGCTGTGATAGGGCAGAGAGTTGTTGGTGGCACAACTTGATTGGTATGGCCCCTTTTGCAAAAAGTCAAGTCTAGGTGTACTATAAGGTATGGGCTGTTTTAGGGCTAGAACAAAAGCATGTTTGTTGCATCTTGAATCAAGGCTGACCATGGAAATGAATTTGAGGCCAATTTGCAAGTGGATTAGAGTTTATGTGTGGTTTTGCAATTTTGTGATCTTTTGGCCCTTTTGAAGTTTCTTAATGTACAAGTCATGAAACTTGGAGATTCTTTGGTGAATTCTGATTTTTAGGTCATGGTTCATGTTTGTGTAATGCATAGAAGTCCATTTGAAGTCACATTTTGCCTTGGCATGAGGTTTTGCAACTTTGCCTCATTGGTACAAAAGTGAGAATTAAGTGATTTTGCCCAACTTTGACAAGCCATAACTTTTGATCCAAAATGAATTAGGATGAGTTCTTGTACTTTTTGAAAAGGGAATGATCCATTCTACAACTTTCATGACCAAAGTTTTCTCATTTGAAGCATTTTTGAATTAATTTGAGGAGGTTGAAAAACTTTCCCAAAATGGCAAGTTTTCATTACAAGTCATTTTCCCAAAAAGGCAACTTTGCAAATGGCTTGAAATTCTTCAATTTTGTGAACTTCTAACATCCCCTATGATCAAATAAAGATCATACACCTTCAAAATGATGGAGAAATCCCTTTGGTTGGGTCATTGGGGGCCTCAGATGCCCTGATTTTCCACTGACTTGCTCAAGAAGTCATCCCTTGATCAGATGCCTTCCCCATTGAATTTATTCATGAAACTTGATATGCATGATTCTCATAACATATAGAGACAAATAGAAACAAGAATGACCAAAAAATTTGGAGTTATGGCCTCTGAAACCAAAACCCTAATTTTAGGTCATCTGTGCAGTTAAACTTGGCTCTGCTTCCATGCCTTTCTCAATTCTTGTGATTCTTTGATTTCTTTGACCTTGTGAGAATATAATATGATGCTTGAGCACACATAGACCCCTTTGAAGTGATTGATGACCTTTGGATTGGCTCAAATGGCTCAGGGATGACTCAGACCACAAACCCTAGATGCAGATGACTTTGAATCAAGGCAGTGAATCAAAAATGTGATATGAGATGCTATGATTGAACTTATGCAAATGAAAAGAATCATAAGCCATGGTGTGAATGGGTGAGGGCAAATTTGGGGTGTTTACACACCACTGTCGGAGATTTTTCCCATCTTCAAGAGACTTTTAATCCTCTCACCAGCTATGACTACATCAGCAAAACTGGTAGAGGAGAAAGCAGCCAGTCTATCAATATAAGTCCCTTGCAATGTGTTCATGAACATGTCAGCCATTTCCCTCTCTGACATGGGTGGGTGGACAGCAGCAGCTAGCTGTCTCCACCTTTGAGTGTAATCCCGAAAGCTCTCTCTGGAAGACTGAGACTGCCCATTAGAAGAGTTCTATTGGGAGCCATGTCCAGGTTGTACTGATATTGCCGGATGAAAGCCTCGGCCAAATCCCTTCAACATCTTATGGTGGCCCTAGACAAATGCGAATACCATTCTCTCGAAGCTCCAGTCAGACTGTCCTCAAAGTAGAACATCTATAACTTTTCATCCATAGTATAAGCCATGAGCCTACCCAAGAAAGATTGCAGATGAGTGCGAGGACAGGAGGTACCATTATACTTTTCAATGCATGGGGGCTTGAATTTGTGGGGAATTCTCACCCCATCTACTAGGCCCATGTCCATCACATCGAAGCCCAAAGAATTCTGAGACTCCAAAGATCTTAACTTTTCAGCAATCTCGTCCAATCTTCTGTCATATACCTCATCTCCAGCCCCTATAACAGTAAACTGTTCTTCCTGGGGATCCTCCTGCAGGATTCTGCCCCCAGCAATATTACCTTGCACATTCCTCGGGATGTTAACTTCTGGATTCAAGTGAGGTCCATACTCCGGTGGATCAATACGAGGCTGCCCCCGTTCATTGTTGCTAGTTCCTCCTGTTCCCAGATGAGGCTCTTCAGGAGTTTGTCTTTCCACCAGCTCTCTTAGCTTTTCTTGATTCCGGGCCAAGCCAGTCATCACTGCCATAAACTGAGACATATGATTCCTCATTTCCATTCTTTCATTGGCCATCTGATTTCTGACCTCAGTCAGATCCTGCTGTATTTGTTCTATTTGAATGTCGGGAAGGTTGTTACGAGTCGGGTACCGGTGCGTGCGGTTGACAGGGAACACTCGGCGAAGAGCAATGTTTCCTGAGATCACAACAAAGTTAGAAACAAAGACAATAACAAAACCTACAAAACAAGAACAAAGTTAGTATGCAATGCAGTATGCTTATTTGTTTTCCAAGGTATCCGGTTTGGTTCTTGGTTTTGACCTTTCCAGACCTCGAGGAAGATGCTTGATGTTGTTGAGAGAAAACCCAAATGAAAACAAACTAGAATATATTACAAATGATGAACAATACATAGTTTGTTTTACAATACATGCCCATGGAGGGTCAAAATACAATAAAAGGAAAAGTACATCAAACGGAAACAAACAACAAGCAAAGAATCAGACATCCAGTCCAAACTCATCTTCTCTGACCTCCTTCAGGAGTGCCTCAGTCACTGGACCAGCTGGATGCTCTGTAATGGTCCTAATGAGGAGGTTCCTGGTAGCAATGGTAGTAGTCAGCTTCTTATGCTTATCCTGGTCTTTTGATCTCTTCAATCCTGCTCTGAGCTTCAACTCTGATATATCTTTCTGTGCAGCCAACAGAGCTTCCTGCTGCTTCTTCTCATTGGCTTCCAACTGTTCAATTTTGGCCTGAGTCTTCTGGTCTTCTTGTGTACGGGCTTCTGTGATCCTGACCCATCTAGCCTGACTCTCTTGCAGATAGTGCTCAGCTCTAGCTCTCTGAATCTTGGCCTCTTTGCAGGCATTCTTCAATATTTGTTCCCCAGCCCTTGCTTTCCTTATATAGTCTTCTGTCTTTTCAATTTTGGCCAGATGCTCAACCCTGAGCTTTTCCAATCTCTCAATATCTAGACGACCATCACTTCTTTCCCAAAGAGTCTTCTTCAAGGCCTGGGATAACTGCTCATTCCTTTCCTTCAACTTTTCAAACTCCTCCAGGCTAACTGTTGCTACAGGCTGTACTGTAGATGGTCCAGGTATGTCTTCCAAGGTGAAAGGCATTCTGGTAATCTGAGCTCTAGTATGGGACCAGTCTATATACTGAGCTGAAGCAACATTGTTACATCTTCCAATAATAGCTACCCCTTTTGTCTGGATGTTGTCCCAAGCCCAGGATGCTTGTCTGACAACAGCTGAATTAGGTTGTACTTCACAATATAAGGTCTCAGCTAAATCCTGTCCTCTGGGAGGGTGAACCAAGGCATATCCCAGTTGTCTCTTAAACAGTAAAGGGTTGTAGTTGATGCAACACTTCACTCCTATCAGAGGCACATTTGGGTATTGTCCACAGCTGGTGATAATGTCCTTGCCTTTGGTGCTCTGGGTGCACCATCGAATATCATCTGAAGTCAAGGCAATGAGCCTCTTGGCCCAATTCTTCTGTTGGTGCGGGTTCAAGAAAGAATCTGACTTGGGCAGGTGTCTGAGCAGCCAGGTGTAAAACAAAGGAGCACAACATCTTACCAACTTCCCCCTTTGTTTCTCATTCCTCTGATGAATGGAGTAGTAAAAGTCTCCTAGCAGTGTGGGTACTGGGTTCTTCAGAAGAAACAGATGGATGGCATTCCTGCTGACAAATTTTGGTTCATTTGCAAATAGTATAGCTCCATATATGCTGAGGGCCAACAGTGCACAGACTGCCCTTCACTCTCCCAATGAAGCCTTCAGGATGGCTTGAGAAATCAAGAAGTCCAAATGCAAACCAGGAATCCCAGCTTTTGTTGTCATACTTTGCTCAATCAGGGCAGGCTCCAAGTATAGTGCCCTGGCTATCTCTTCATTTCTAGGAGCAGCCATCTCTGGGTTGAAGGGGATTCCACCTCTGATAGGTACTCCAATCAATAAAGAAAACTCTTACAGCAGAGGCCCTAACTGGAAGTCTGGAAATGTGAAGCATCTCAGTGGTGGGTCATAAAACTGCAAGCATGTGTGGATCATGCTCCTCTGAGAAGGATCAAGGTCCATAACCATATCCAAGATACATCCATAGTGTTCTCTGAACAGTGGGATGTGGTCAGGTGTGATGAGTGACTGGACCTGCCTGATTCCAGTCAATACAGGCTCAAAGAAGTGATAGGATATGTTGCTCTTCCTGGGAGTAGTCATGAGTGCTGCTGAAGAAGCTGAAGGTAAGTGCTGATGAAGATCACAGACTGATGCTAAAGATGGACCACTGACAGACTGGTGCTGGTGAGGATGGAGATAACTGAAGCAGATAACTGATGAAGACAGCTAAAGCAGAGGTCTATGTAGAAGAAGGGGTCAAAACCAAAACCAAGATATAATGAAATGGATACCCTAAAAAGCAAATAAACAAATGTCAAATGATGATATATGCAAATGATATGCAAGGGTTTGTGATCAAGCTGGATCTGATTATCTGTCTTGATATAAGGCCCATGTATGTTCAAGAGTCCAGATGAGGGCTCAGAAATCCAGTAACCAGGGTGGGGGACTCAAATAAAGAGTCACATGTCCAGAGTTAATCACAAGAACTGTCCAAAGTGGGGTACTCTTAAACAAGATAATAACAGGGTATGATGTGGCCAAGGGTTCCTGCAAACCTGTAAACAGCCCAACCCCCTCACAGGTAGTGTTCTAGAACAAGGATCCTCAGACTTGGATCAGTTATGAGAAGTGTAAACACTTCCAACCCGGAGGTACAATGTTTACAATAAGCATAAAAGATCCTTCTCTAATTCGCCTCAGCTTCTGAAGGTCATAATAAAAGGTCATCCAGACTTAGCAGGCTTCCCAGATAGCCCTAGCACTATAGGAAATTTGTAGCACAGAGTTCTCAAGAAGAAACCCACATATGAACCGTGTTTCATATTCCCGCACCAGCCCGAAATGGAATGGGAAAGAACATGAACCACTCTAGCCTAGGTGTCACTCAGGTTCCAGGTATAGGACCTTAAACTCTCAATGGAACCCCACCCACCAAAACAGCAAACCAGATCCAGCAAATGACAGTATGAAATATGCAAAACTGTAAAGAAAGCAATAAATAAAAGTTGTACAGTAAATAAAGCAAAATAAATAAACACACATAGCACATAACACCCCAGCAAACACAAATCAAACAAGCACTAGGAGGAACCCACAAAAAGAACTAGAAGCCCTGGTTGCAATATAAGGGTCCCCAGCAGAGTCGCCAAGTTGTCGCTCCCACCTGATGACACAGGGCCAAGAGGGGTACAGACGTGAACGGTTGGCGAAAGGAGAAAGGATGAAAAGAGTCTCCAGCTGGGAATTTTTATCCCGAAGGAAAGGTAATGCTGCATAAACCTAAGAAAATATGGGAAAGACGGTCACGAACCAGAGAAACTGAGAAAGGGGGTTGGTTACAACCTGGGAAGGTGTTAGCACCCAGATTGTCCGCCGTACTCGACGGGATCCACGCTTAAAAGATTTGTGTTTAAAAGGGGTAGTGTCTGTGCTATTTTGTGTGCAAAAGCTGGAAACGAATGCAAGTGTCAGTGTAAAAGAAATGTGAAGGGAAATGAAAGAGTGTCAGTGCAAGAAAAGAGTGCAGAGCTCAAGACTATGAGGCTTAAAAGAATAGTGCTGAAGAGGGGGGATATACAGAGACTTTTGTTTGATAACTGTTAAGTTATGCCTACGTATCCTCTTGTGCAATGAGGAAGTCAGAACACCGTAGTTCGACTCAAAGATACTGAAAGATAAATTGACTTGTGAACTACTTACTTGTCTATGCTCAAGTGTATGACCTGTCTGGCTCAGGTGCTAACTGTCTTGCATTAGACGGAAGAAGCAAGTTCTCGTTTGTGAGTGAATGAGATGAGAAAAGAATCCCGGAGGAGACGATTATTGTTTGTTTTTGAGTTTTCAATCTTTTATTGCTTTTTTGTGTTTGTCATAAGTTAATGTGCTTAAGCCTAGACCAAGGGTTAGTAAACTCATCACATCCTCCCTTTGATTAGGGGTAATGAGAATACCTTAAGTATGAAGTAAGCACCTCACACTTAATCACCATGATGTAGGATTAAGATCACTAACCTACTTGTAATTATTTAGATGTCTTTTGGTGTTTTTTGTTTAGTGTTAAGTAATGAGTTTAAGCCATAATCAAAGATTTAATGCACTCATTACACCATCCTAATAGAAGGATAATAGATGAGAACATTTAAGCTGAGGAAGGCTCCTCAACTTAATCCATGATTAGGGATTAACCTCGTGACATAACAAGGCCTTTATTAAAGCAGATTTTAGTTAATGGTAAGGTTAAGAAGTAATTTTTATGACTTGTAAGACAACTTGAGGGGGACTTGTCCATTAACACTAGGGTTAGTCCTTCTTAACCAATTAAGGAAGAATTAGAACCCTAATGCAAGGCCCAAGTTACAAGCTTGATGTCTTAGTGTTTATTAGGTGAATTGATTAGAGGGTTTAAACACATTAAGGGTCTAAAACTTAGGATTAAAGTTATGCACTCCATCCTAATAGAAGGATACAGGCATAACCTTAATCACAAAGCCTTAAAACCTTTAAGGTTTAGTCCTTGATTAAGAGATGAGAAGAGAAGACACAAAGATGACACAAAGGTAAAACTAATGGGGGGACTAATCAAATCCTAATTATGATCATGCTTGGGTATTCCTAGGGTTTATGAGGCTTGCAAGAAGATCTTCAAGGAGAAGCCACCATGGAATAAACAAGATGAAGGAAGAGAAGCAAGAAGAAGCAAGACAACTTGCTTCACTTAAGAAGACAAGTTTCCTGAAGAAAGAAAGTGAGGAGGGAGCATGAGTGAGCAAGCTCACTCAAACACAAAAGCAAAATGCAGCAATTATGCATAAAAGATATGAGAAGAGGTTATGAGGAGTGAAGGCAAATTCACTTCTAAAACACTTACCACCTGAAAAGTTAGTAACAAGAAATGAAATGAAATGAAAATGAGATGAGATGCAAGGGTGCAAACAAAAATCAGAAGCACATTCATGATGCAAATGATGCTATGGGATGATGCAAAAGCATACCAAGAGATGTGGATGATCATACAAGCAATGAAGATGCAAATGAGACATGAAAGGAAGCATGAAAGTTCATGAAAACTGATGAAATGCAATGGATGCATAACATGGTAAATGGATGATGCAATGATCAAACATGATTTCAATGTGTCCTAAGATGTCTTATATGTCATGTGGATGCACAAAATTTCATGGCAAGTTCATGTATGCAAGCATGTGAAGGATGAATGCAAATGAAGACAAAATTAGGGTTTACATACAATATGAATGCAAAATTCAAAATCAGAAGCAAATGACATGATAAAAAATTGAAAATGGAATCAAAAGTACCCTAAACCCATATGATATCACACCCCAAAGGAGGAGACCTAACTCTTAACCCTATGGAAGTTATGATTTTCCTAAGTTATCTAAGGTTTTAAGGTACCTCACAAGGAAAAATGCAAAACAAATCAAAAATGAAAGATAAATTCATGCCAATTTTATCCTAGAAACGACATGATATGTGGGATGCAATGCAAAAAAATTCACTATCAAACCCTTCATGGTTAGGCAGAAAAGATATTTCTAAGTTAGGGTCAAAAATATTGATTTTTAAGAACCCTAAATCCAAAGAAAATGTCAAAATGGATCAAGAACCAAAAATAAATTTGTATGAATGGTTTGATAATGTCTCTAAATGTATCAAGATGCAATGTGATTTTTTTGGTGATTTTCAGAAACTTAAATGGTATTTTAATTAATTAATTTCCATTAATTAATTAAAATAAAAATTTAAATATTTTAAAAATACAAATTTTATGCAAAAAATAAAATAAAAATTATTTTCAGAATGAGAAAAATGTTTAAAGTCATGATGCAAAATATGAAATTTTTTAGAAGTGTTTTGCTATTTTAAATAAAATGCACAAGAAAAATGTAAGAAAAACAAAATAAATATGAAATTAAATAGAAGTCAACGTATCCAAGGATCCAGGTTCAAAGAGAAATGGAGGGAATTGACTCGCGCCTTATCCAAGGGGTGAGATTCAAACTGGATTTTCAAATTTCCTAAACCTAATTAATTACGCTAATGACTGGATTAGGGCTTAAGTGACAAATCTGGATCGTTCACACGCACGCGGGAAACCTAATCTAAAGGCCAATATTCAAAGTTGCCTAATTAATGGGATTAGGGTTTAAACAAATTCAGGTGACCGGAACAGTGTTCCATTCATCTTCTCCGGTGGATACAAACCCTAACTTCTTCCCTAAGCCTCTAATCTTCAAATTTCTTGCCCAGAAATGATCCTCCAACATTCTTAAACCTAAACCCCCAACCAAAACTCATTTATTTCGCATCATGAACAAGAATCGAACCAAAACGTAAAAA
Organism: Lathyrus aphaca; assembly: GCA_963966055.1. Taxonomy (NCBI): domain Eukaryota; kingdom Viridiplantae; phylum Streptophyta; class Magnoliopsida; order Fabales; family Fabaceae; genus Lathyrus; species Lathyrus aphaca. The sequence goes on along the minus strand of OZ014519.1, from coordinate 295,069,573 downwards.
CGGGCAAAAGTTTCAGAACTTGCATACATGGTAGTTTCTCAACCAGTTTTAATAATAATCACATCCCCATGACCAGGGGAGCTCAGAGAATCATAAAAGAACTTAAAAACAAGCTTTTGGGAAAAAAAGTTCATAAGTTATACCTGAGATTGAACCTCCTAATGCCGAGCTTTCTAGATCCTTCTTTGGTGCAAATCCCCTCCTATGAACCTCCTGATGATAAAATGAAGCTTAGAACAAGCTTGTGTGGCCTGGTTTGAAGGTTTTGGCTCTGGTGTAGCAGGTTTGGAGGGTTGTGTATGTGATGTTTTAGGCTGTTTCAGTGCTTGATTCTTGATCCATGGATGGTATGTGATTTGTTGGTGAAGAAAAATTTGAGGTTTGATGGCTGTGGGAAGAGTTCCGAAGAGATGAAGGAATTTGCAGTTTTTGTGAAATCTGATTGTGTGTGTCTTCTGAGCTCATGTGAAGCTTGCTTTATGATCCATAAACTAATCCTAAACTGTTGGAAAGAGTCAGAGGGATTGACATGTATTGTGGGAATGGCATGGGGCAGTTGGCCAAAAAGTCAGTGGTAGGTGTACCTCAGGTATGGGCTGTGACAGAAGCTATCCTAGGGCTGCTCTGAGTTCTGCTGGCTTTAAGGGTGGCCATGGGATGCTTTGGAATGATCAGAAGTGGATGAATGGTGAGATGTCACATGTTTTGCCTTTTTCACAATTTGTGGCATTTTGAAGTTTTGGTCATGGACATGTGACATTCCTTGGGCAATTTGCAGCAAGGTGGACCACATAATGTTGTTATGATACTTTGAGATTTATTAGAATCCAAACAAACCCCTAAGAATCATTCTTGCAAGAATTTCCTCTTTGTGACTTTTATGATAAATGGCTTATGATACTTGTGATCAAGGCATGAAAGTGAGAGATTCCTTGGGCAATTCTGAATTATAGGTCATGTATGATGTTTTTGTAATGGTTAGAAGTCACTTTGAGGTCACAAATTGCCTTTGGTATGAGTTTTTGCAAGTTTCCCTCTTTGGTACATAAGTGAAATTTTGTGATTTTTCCCAACTTTGCAAGGCCATAACTTGAGTTCTATGATGAATTAGATCAAGTTCTTGTACTTTTTGAAAAGGGAATGATCCAATCTACAACTTTTATGACCAATAATTTTTCATTTGAATAATTTTTTAATCAAAAAGAGGAGGTTGAAAAACTTTCCCAAAATGGCAAGTTTGCATTATAAGTCATTTTTTCCCAAAATGGCAACTTTGCAAATGGCTTGAAATTCCTCAATTTTGTGAACTTATAACTTCTTATAAGATCAAATAAAGATCATATACACCCAAAATGATGGAGAATACCCTTTGGTTGGATGATTGGGGGCCTCAGATGCCCTGATTTTGCACTGACTTGCTCAAGAAGTCATCTATTGATCAGATGCCTTCCCCATTTAATTTCTTCATGAAAATTGGTATGCATGATCCTCATATAATATAGAGACCAATAGAAACAAGAATGACCAAAAAATTTGGAGTTATGGCCTCTGAAACCAAAACCCTAATTTTAGGTCATCTGTGCAATTAAACCTGGCTCTGCTTCCATGCCTTTCTCAGTTCTTGTGATTTTTTGACTTCCTTGATCTTGGGAGGATATAATATGATGCTTGAACATACATGTACCCTCTTGAGATGATTGAAGACCTTAGGAGTGGCTCAGATGGCTCATGGATTGCTTAGATCACAAACCCTAGATGCAGATGACTTTGAACCAATGCAGTGAAGCAAAAAAATGCAATATGAGATGATATGATTGAACTTATGCAAATGAAAAGAATCACAAGCCATGGTGAAAACTAGTGAGGGAAAATTAGGGGTGTTTACACTCGTCAACTTAGGGGTTGAGCACACGATAACCCATGTCTCTTTGACATGTTCGTCAACCCAGTGGCCGAGCATACACAACAAAAAGGGTATATTGGGATTTTTTTTCAAAATGAGGTATTTAAGTGTTTTATTTTTAAATATGGGGTATTTAGGTGAAAAATCCGACAACATATATTAAATGAAAAAAAAAGTAACATGCCATTCAAACAAAAAAATGGCGCATGACACCAGGCGTGTGATGGCAATAATTAAATGAGAAGAAATTAAATGCTATTAAAATGAGAAAAACATACTAGTAAATGAAAAATAAGTGGCACAGAGAATTATATGCTATAAATAAAAAAAATGTATTTTCATTTATTAAATGGCAATGTAGTTGAATATAGTATGGTCCTGAATAAAACAAGAATGTGAGAATGACTTCAAATTTAGACTTATATATCATGTTAGACAAGTTCACATTATCCCAAGATGTGATAGATGTAAATATTCCACGGAATAAGTCCATAACACAAGAAGTCACTTCAACCTTTATTAAGTCTTTTGAAGTTGTTTTTAGATGAGAAGAGCGAAAGCACCAAAGGATCTTCAAAGGTAAAATATCTAAAGGAAGCTAACCTAATGAAGTTATCATGCTTGGATAAACCTAGGTTAGTGAGGTATGAGATCTCTATCTTAATGAAGAAGTAAGAAGAGAAGAAGAAAAGAATATAAGAGAAGAAAGGAGAAAAAGTTAGAAAACAACTTACTTCCGAGAAGGAAGTTAAGTTGCTTCTAAAAGGGGGTGAGAAACAATTATGAAAAGCCAAATCATATTAAATGCTTAACCAAACACAACTATGAAAATTAAAAGGGAAAAGAGAGGTTGGAATCTGGGAGCACATCCACATCCCTACAACTTACCGTAACGCCTGCAAGGTTAGTAAAATAAGCATGAAAGTTCAATATACAAGACATAAGAGCTAAACACACCTAAAGAACCAAATAAATTACAATCAAGGGTACTAAGACCCTAAAAATCATAACCAAGTCCTAAAAACACTCACCAAGTTCAATGGACTCAAACATAATCAAACCACTTGCAAAGAGGTGCAAAAAAAAGATGAAGAAGTTCACAGAAGATGCATAATAAGAAGTAAGAAGGCAAAGGTGCATGAACATGGTCAAATACAAATGAAAAACCACAAAGTAAGAACTCAAACATCCCCTTTAAATTCATAAAATCATCCTAAATGATCATGCAAACATTCAGGAGTTAGTTCATGGTAGAATGAGAGATGAGTAGAGAAATGTAAGCACATAATCAAGTTACAAGACGAGCAAAGTGAAGATGAAGACAGAAGATGCAATGATGATATGGAATGGTCAAATTTAGAAGTATAGGCATTATATGACATATTACAGATTCACAAATAATCACGACAAAGAGTTACGACAATCAAATTCATAGAACTATGCAAACATGTACAAGGAAGTCACATTATGGAATGAATGCATCATGCTTGAAATGAAACACAAAAGATGAAAAATGGCATACAAATATGAATGATTATGTATGAATTCAGTAGCATATCATGCATGGGAATGCAAATAAGATGTCAAGGTATTCACATTTGAAGCACACAAGAAAACATGATAGGCAAAGGTTGAATGCATGTACAGAATTAATTCAAAACCTCATATAAAATGGATCAAACCAACCACAAAGGGAACACACACCAAATTAATTCAACAATGATCAAATATGATTTCTAAGAGTATGAACAAACCACACAAACTCAAACAAAAGACCTCAAAGAGTGGCACAAAAGCCTTCAATCAACTAGGGTTAAGGAAGTGGTAAGAATGATTCATAAAAAGTAACCTCAAGCACAAGAAACCAAACACTTATCAAATAGCATTAAAAAATTATCAAATTAAACCTAAGAGGACCTAACTCAGGGGCTAATCACTTACTAAAAGATCACACAAAAATTCACAAGGGAACTATTCCAAACAAAGGTCTAAAGTTTCATAAGGATCAACTAGCAAATGTGTAAGAGAAAGGGACCAAAATGAAATTAAAAATGATTTGCAAAATATTTTAAAAAAATTATATGAATTTTAAGATGTTGTTTTATGAATGTAAAAATAATGGGTGAAAATTTGTTTGAGTCAGGAGAAATAAATTGATGAATTTGAACTATCAAAACAAAAATCCATTGGAAAAGAATTGTAAAAAAAAATCAAAATAAAATCTAACATTCAACAAAATTAGAAATTAAAGATACACAAAATTTCTAAACTGAGTTCGCATTCTATCATAATTTTTGTAATGTTTTATGCAATGGGAATTATTTTTAATGGGAAAAACATGAAACTATGTCAAAATTAAAAGTAAAATAGAAGAAAAGAAAAGGGGATTGCATCTATATCAAATTTCTAGTTATAACCATGGATGGACCTAAAAAGGAGGGTGCTAAAAGAAGTAAGCCTAAGCCCATATGCATAGAAGCCTAAGTTGCATCGTATGGGGCTTAGTTAACATGTTTGACTACATCTGGACCATACGATCTAAAGACTCTCAAGATAGTATCATCTGATGGCTTAGGAAGCGACAGTGTATGATATTACAAGGTGCTAGCATGCGTATGATTGAGGGATGAAGGTCCTACCAGAAAATGACAAGTGTCACCGTCGGTGTAGAGAGAATCTCAAAATTCTAACCAGTAGCCTTATCCTATCTACCTATCTTAATCTCTTTATCACAAATCAAATGAAAATCAAATAAAATCACAAAACAAACAACAAGAACACACTATCGTCTCTCTCTCTCTCTCTCTCTCTCTCTCTCTCTCTCTCTCTCTTTCTCTCTCTCTGAACTGAGTCTTCTTCTCCTTAAACCTAAATGCCACTATCCTTGCTGGAGAAGGCAGTGGCACGTGGTGACCATCGTCGTCCTTCTCCTGCCAACCACCCCCCCAAATACCTCAAACCTAACATAAACCTACCTAATTTGGTCCCTCATCAGAAATCGGGAATCAATTTCATCAAAAACTAAACCGTGGTCGACGATGCGATTAACGAAGTATGATGATGTTGTTGTTTCGATGACGATGTGAGATTGACGATGAAGGTTTTTGTTCGATTGATGAAGGAGAGAGAAAAAGATTTTCGTTTGGTTTCAATGAAGAAGAAGGTTTTCTGTTATGATTTCAATTGAAGAAGAAGGTTTTTTGTTTTGTCTTCAATCAAGAGTGAAGAATTTGGTTATGATGCTCTGAAGAAGATGGAGATTCAATTCGGTTTTGGTGTCATGAAGAAGAATGATGGAATTTTGACTTCGGTTTCAATGAAGATTGATGATTTTTCGGTTTTGGATCAAATTAAAGAATTAAGATTAAAGAATTCTGTTATGGTTTAGATGAAGAAGAGTGGTTGAATTTTCCATTTTTGATGAAGAAAAGTGATGAGATTTTCTGGTTTTGGTTTCAGTTTTATAATCAGATTGAATTCGGTTACGGGTTTTTGTTGAAGAGCGATGAAAACTTTGTTTTTTTTAACGAATTTTTTCGATCAATCCCCAACTTCGATTCTGTTATCCATTTTCTCATTGATTTTTTTTTTATTTTCAGTAAAATATTTTGTTCATACTATTATTTTTTTGCTGCGTTTTGAATTGTTTCATCTGCGTTTTGGATGTAAATGTGCAACATTTTGATGCCTCACACTTTTGCGTGTTTTACTGTGGAATCGGCTTGTACGGCTTGAAGTGGAAGCTGAAGTATGTGTGTATATAGTTTGGATGCGTTATGTTCAGCTTGGTGATGCGTTTCAATTTTTTGTGTCAATGGATGTGAGTTTCGGCTTATGGCCTGTGGCTTGGAGACTGCTCATATGCGTTTCATATGTTTTCCCTGCATTTTATGTTCAATGGGAAACACATGCTATTGCTTGTGTATTAAGCTGTACGTTTTGGATGCTTTAATGTGCATCTTAATGTGTTGTTTGTGTGGCTTTAGGTGATGTGTACATGTGGTTTTCTTGTGTGGATGGCTTGTGAATGCTTGGAAAGTGGCTGATGGAAGATCACGTGATGGCTAGATGTATTGCTGATGAAAGGAAAAACGTCGCTGGTTGATGATATGCTCAGATGTATTCAACTTCCTTCTTCTTTTTTCTTTTTCTTTTCTTTTATTTTATTTTATTTTATTAATTGGTATAGAAACAGGAAGATATGGGTTTAATGATATGGGCTTAATATTTTTTTTGTATTGGTTTATGAAAATGTTGAATGGACTTGAATATTGATATAAAATTGGAAATAGGGTTGGAAATAAAAACAAATTAATGATATTAATATGAATATTGGATAATAATAATAAAAAAAATGATTTTATGGAATATTTGGTGAAAATTTGGATAAAGGATATAAGTATGAAAAATTGGACAATGATTTGTGAATGGATAGAAATAATTGGATAATAGAAATATGGGCGAAGTAAAAAAAAATGGTAACTAAAAATGTATGAATCAGATAATGGATAAAACAATGATTTTTTTTAAGCCCATGATCAAGTTTGAACTTTTCCACACGCCTAATGAACGAAAACAACCCCAAGCCACTGAATAATTTTCCAATTAAGCCACAACCATTTGAACCTTCTGAAACGTGTCTTGATTACTTAAATCCGTCTGAATCGAATCTCTGGAAAAATAAATCCACTGATGAATCACTGATGAACTGATGATCAAGACAAATTGGACTGAGCTTCTCACAAACCACTGTTCGATAAACCAGAGAACTTTTGCACACAACACGACTTGAAATTGAATACGCATCGCCTGAGAAATAACCACTGGCACAAATAACTTGCAGTTGCAGCAATCTCCTGGTAGTTTGACCAAGAATAGGTCAAACATCCATCCGGGTCGGATCATAACTGAACAACCACCTTTGAAGTGAAATAACTATCGTTCTCTATGCTTCAAAAATGAATGTTATGTTTCATATTTTTATTCTAAGAATGCAATGATATGTATGCAAATGACATGCTAAATTCTAGAAATGAGAGGGCAAATTTTGGGGTGTTACAACTGCCCCTATTCAATCATCTGTTAATCTGAAAAGGATGAAAGCATCGGCTATCAGGCGTTCAAAATAAGCTGTGATTGAATACCAAAAACAGCCAGAAAATTTGCACTCTGATTGAGTAGAAGAAAAGGGATGTAAACCCAACCAAAGAAAATTATGCCTGGAGAACTCTGATGTGATGAATAGTATCCAAATGATAACTATAGAGAACTGTCTTTTGTACGACGCCATAAGACTACTGGCTTGTCACAACGACATGGGACTTTGAAAATGTATTTTGTACGATGCCAGATGACTACTATCTTGCCATGCTGCGGGTGGACTTTGAAAATGTCTTTTTGAACAACGCTAGATGACTACTGGCTTTCCAAGCTGCGGGTGGACTTTGAAAATGTATTTTGTACGACGCACGATGACTATTGGCTTTCCACGATGCGGGTGGACTTTAAAAATGTCTTTGTACGATGCCAGATGACTACTAGCTTGCCACACTGCGGGTGAAATTTGAAAATGTCTTTTGTATGACGCCATATGACTATTGGCTTGCTACGCTGCGAGTGGACTTTGAAAATGTCTTTTGTACGATGCAAGATGACTACTGGCTTGCCACGCTGTGGGTGGACTTTGAAAATGACTTTTGTATGACGCCAGATGACTACTGGCTTTCAACGATGCAGGTGGAATTTTGTCATACTGTGTGTTGCTCCCGGGATTTTCATCCTAGTACAAACGCGAAAGTGACGCGGAAAAGGTAGAGTCGCCAGCCATGCATTTTTATCCCGAAGGAACGGGAAAGATAATGTTGCACAAACCTGAGGAAGAAGGAAAGGACAAGGTCCTACGAACCAAAGAACTGGGTTCGGGAGTTGGTTACAACCTGGAAAGGTATTAACGCCCCAAATCGTCCGCCGTACCCGACGGGATCCACGCTTGTTTGCTTATTTCAAAGGGTAAAAGAATATAACTGCTAACTGGAATGAGAATGGAAATGAGAAAGGGAACTGGAAAAGAGAGAATGAAAAGAAAGGAGAAAATGTAGGGAAAATAAAGAATGTGCTCGAACGGGCCCTACCCCGTTGCCTACGTACCTTATCGGGAAAATGAGGATCAGAGTCGACGTAGTTCGCCTAACTAAGGCGGGAACTATTTATTTGTGTTTTTTATAGCTTGAACTGCGTATGTCTATGCTCAGGTGTTGCAGGCTCGTCTAGTACGAGTGCGTTTACCGTCTTGCATGCGAGACAAGTCGTCGCAAGTTCGCGTTATGAGTGAATGAGATGAGAAAGAGAAGTTCCTGTAGGATAGTCGCTTATTGTTTGTTATTTTCTTTTATGAGAAATGTTTTGAATTTGTTTGTGAACACTCTCATACTAAGACCTATCCATCGTGGTAAATACCTACACCTCGCCCCGAAACAGGACGCGTATAAGTACTCCGCAACAAAGTCTCATGGCGTATAAGAACATTCAATTTTTATTAAGTATTTTTATTATTTTCTTTATAAGGAGAGAAAGAAAGACTCAAGTTGCAAAAGGAAAAAACTAAGGGACTAAGACTCAACCCTAATTTAGTCATTATATTCAAAAAGTGGTCCTAATGGTTTGTGAAGTTTTCTAATCCTAAGGAAGAAAAGAGAACTAAAAAACTACTAGAACTCAACTTACTTCCTAAGGAAGTTAAGTTGGTTCTAGGAAAAATGGGAAGGCATATACAAGTATAAATACAAATATTAAGGCAAAAACAAGAAATTAGGAAGAAGAACTTAATTCCAAAAACGCATATTAAAGCATATAACTAAAAATAAGGCTAAACCTCATGTAAGCACACTCAATGGGAATTCTAAGCCTAAGTCCTAAACTAAAGGAATTTACTTAATATCATCATTCTAAAATCAGTAGCTAAACTATATTAAGTCCTCCTAATATTCTAAGATTAAACCTAATTAGTCTAAGTCTTAATAAACCATAAGATCCTAAGCTAAACTAGGGATTTACAATGTAAAAGAAATGGACTAAACAAATGCACTAAAAAAATAGTAAAATTCCTGGAAAAAAATGAAATTAATTCTTTAAGGTCCTTAATCTGACTATAATATTGTGTTAAAAAATCTCCTAAAAATTCATAGCATGACTATGCAAAATAGTCACTTAAATCTACCTAAACATTACTCACAATTTTACACAAACTAAGCTACCAAAACAGTGGATAAACTGGCCAAAAAATATACCAAAAATTATTCTACGTCCTATTCTTAGTCCTCTAATCATAGCAAAAAAGTGGGCCAAAACTCATACTGGAGGTTGGAGAAAGAAAATGCACAAAATAAAGTGTTCAAGAAAGAAATCAATATAACACTAATTAAATGGAAAATCGAAATTAAATTGAAAAATGCCAAAATTCAGAAAGTAAGAATGTAGAAAATTTCTAAATTGAATTAGGAACCTACTGGAATTTTTGTAGATTTTTATTATGTGTTTTCATATTTTTTTGTGAATAAATTTTGATCCTATGACAAAATAGAAAAATAAAATCTAAAGAAGAATGAAGGGGGGTGAGAATAGAAATAGTTTAGTTCAAAAATGAAATGGGCCTTTGAAAAGGGGTGTGAAGAGCGCAAATCTTAGGCCCATGCGCTGGCTCCTGGGAGATGTATCCTATGGATCTTCAGTCAACATTTTGACTGAAATCTGGGTCGTGTGATCCAATTGACTCCTAAGTAATTCCATCAAGTGATTCAAGGCATACGTACACGGAAACTACAATGGGTGAGACGCACAACATTGTCGTAGAACAGGCCTACCAAACGGTGACACGTGTCACCGTCGGTATGGCTGGGAATCCAAAAAGCCATCTTATCTCTTCTCTTAGGAAAACTGAACGTGATTAATGGTGGATTAATGGCCTTAACTTCATTTTATTTCCAATAACTCTTCATTATTATCATAATATTCCTTTAATATTCATTTAATTTTACTTTTCTATTAACATTAAAACAAAACTCAAGAAACATAAAAACATATAAGCTAATTGAAAGGGGAATAAGAACCCTAGTCCTCACTTCTCTCTTCTTACGCCGCCGCATTCTTCTTGTATCTTCTTCGCCTCCTCTTCCAAGCGACACCGCCACCGTCCAATTCCTCTTCTCCCGGCCCAAACACACTCTAAATGGCAAACCGAACCTGAACACCATCCTACTCTTAACTATTAACCCAAAGATAACCTAAATACCCTTTCTAAACCTAACTTTCTTATTACAGAACTGCAAACAAAGCCTTACAAATTAATCGCACAATCAAGCTTGAAAACAAAATCGGATTTGCACCTTGTTAATCAATGAGGCAACGGGGTCGCAACGGAGATGCTAGTCGAGTGATTCACGGAGGAGAAGATGATGCATATCGTTGATCAAGGATGACGTGAAAAAGATGAAGAATTGAAGATAGATGTGATGTTGATGACGAACTCGCAACTCGTTGATGAAGCCGTGGTACTCTTGGTAAGTTCCGTTTCAACGACTCTCTTTGCGTACGATTCCTTTTTGGCTCTTTTCAAATTCTGCAAATCTTAAGATCTTCGTCGTTGATGGCTTGAAAAAATCCGAAAATTGATGCAGGTTGCATATTACAATCAATGGAAGTTCGTTGCAAATTGGATAATGAAGGATGATTGAGGTTCGTGAAGCAAGGTCTACAATGGTATTGAAGAAAAATGGTTCACGGATGAAATCTCAGAATGGAGAAGAAGAAGTTGAAGGCGAATCTGAGGAATGATTGAAGTGAGGTTGAAGAAGGGTGAAGAAGTGAAAAGGAGAGAATCAGGAAGAAATTGTGAAGAAGAGAGATGAAGATTGAGATTGGAGAAGTTGTGAGGTAGAAAAATCGAATAGAAGAAGATGTGTTCAGTTTTATAGAAATGAAAATCCAGGCTCTTGTGAAAAATCCAGATGAAACTTCCTGAAAAACGGTTAGGAGTTTGTTATAGGTTTGTTATTTTTCAGTTATGGCTTGTTTTGATTCTGTTATGAGTTTTTTTTTAATTCTACTTTGACAGTTAGTGAGCTCAATTAGGATCAATTTTCGTTATTGATTCTGGTATGTTGAAACTGAGTTTTTGTGTAATGTAGGTTATTATTTCGGAGGGAGAGGTCAAAGAAAATGATCAAAGAGATATTTTAGAGTGAAGACTGAAGTGTGATGTTGCAGAAGCTTTGAGAGAGATTATAGAAGATTGTAGAAGAGGGATTGAGAGGTTGAAGAGATCCTGAGTTTGGAGAGTTTCTTGGAGATCTTTTTCTGCATAATTTTTCTGTTTTTTGTTAAAAGTTAGAGAGCTTCCTTCTTTTTCTTTTTGTGAAATTTTTCCTGTTATTCCTATATCCGTTATTTTGTGAACAAAATTATTGATATATCATTTTCTTATTGTAACCATATTTTCTGTTTCTAACTAATTTTTCTCATCTTTTTTTTTGTGTGAAATCTCTCTCCTGGCAGATAAATCCCTCTGATAAAAATGCTTGTATTCTGTTTTTTTTTTGTTAGAATTTGAAGACCAAGTGGAGATATTCCCTTTTTCTGGTGGCTTTGTCTTTTTGTCACTAAAAATGGGCCTTAAAATGGTATTCATAAAATGACTTAAGAATCTCAAAAGGCTATTGATTTTAAGTATTTATGGTGTGGATAAGGTAATAAAATGAAGTTTTTTTCAAAAAATGAATGGACTTGGCTTTAATTGGCTAATAAAAACAAAATAACAAAATAGCCTTTTGGACATCTATGGGGTTAAAAAAAGAAAAATAATAGGCTTAATTTGAGATTGGAAATGGGTTAATTTTGAGAGAAATGATGAAAATAATAGTTTGGGCTTAAAATGGACGTGAAATGGACTCTCGAAACAAAATGAACTTGAATACGTGTTTGGATTTCAAATAAGTTCAGAGAGTGAAAATGGATATTGGGTTCAACATTTGAATATGGTTTTGAACTTTTGACTTTGCATTTGAATTTAAATGATGAAGAATAATGAGTTTAGAAATGATAACCTCAAGCTATGATGAATAACCAAAATAAACTTTGATGTAGAAACCTTAATCCAATGCAACTCAGCCGACGAAAGGTTAACAAAACCACATGACAGATAAGAAACTCTGACGTTCATGCCTTTGAGTATACACGACTGAATAAGTGCCCAGAAAAGCTGAAGAGGTCCAAAACCCTAATCCAAGTCTTCTCATCTGAATTACTGATAAAACCCCTAAACACCTAGTACTTTTAAGAAGTCAAGAAGGAAATAAACTTGATACTTCGATAAGAAAATGCTTATGATGAGTCCCCTTAACAAGGAAAACCTCGGAGCCTGATGAATCCCATAACAAGAATATGCTTTTGGTGATATGAACTCAAACTTTGTCTCATCTCGAATATAATGACCCGATAGATCACCTATGAATGAGAATCCCAATCACAAGGAAACGCTCTGATCCCATGCCTTATGAATTCAATGCAAATGCAGGGTTATGAATATTATGACCTAGTGAAAAATGTAGATGAATGCGAGCGTAAGCTAGTTAGTGGTAATAAATATGAGGGAAAATTTCGATGTATTACAGCTGCCCCTATTCAATCATCTGCAGGCCTGAACGAATATTTGCACTGGCTTTTAGAGGTTCAAGGTATGGAGTGATTGGATACTCGAATAAAATCGGGAAATTTGCTCTTTATGGGAAGTAAAATATGCTTGGAAGAATGCCATCCTCGAATGACAATTCTCAAAAGATCCTCGGATCTAACACGAAACCTTCCTCGAATGGAGACGCAATGGTATACCGGCCTCGGTCGATAACTAAAAACACAAAGACTGACCTCAGACAGACTTTTCAAAGGAGGCAAACTGACCTCAATCAATAAGCTCAAAATGGTCTATCATCCTCGAATGATAGCCACAACAAACAAGACCAACCTCAGAAGAACTTGAAGAAAAGAATGCCATCCTCGAATGACAATTCTCAAAAGATCCTCGGATCTAACACGAAACCATCCTCGAATGGAAATGCAATGGTATACCGGCCTCAGTCGATAACCAAAAACACAAAGACTGACCTCAGACAGACTTTGCAAAAGAGACAAACTGACCTCAATCAATTAGCTCAAAATGGTCTATCATCCTCGAATGATAGCCACAATAACAAGACCAACCTTAGAGGGACTTGAAGAAAAGAATGACATCCTCAAATGACAACTAACAAAAGATCCTCGGATCTAACACGAAACCATCCTCGAATGGAAACACAATGGTATACCGGCCTCAGTCGATAACCAGAAACACAAAGACTGACCTCAGACAGAATTTTCAAAAGAGACAAACTGACCTCAATCAATAAGCTCAAAATGGTCTATCATCCTCGAATGATAGCCACAACAACAAGACCAAACTCATAAGGACTTGAAGAAAAGAATGCCATCCTCGAATGACAATTCTCAAAAGATCCTCAGTCGATAACCAAACACACAAAGAAAATAGGAGAAGATGTAACGGGATCGTTGTAACTAACGAGAGTCCAGGCATAAAGGACCATTGTACAAAACGAGAACCTGCAATGCGATTGTTGTACAAAACAAGACACAGAATGGGTGACAAACATTAACCTGAAAAGACAAGGATGTCTGAAAAATGGTATAAGTATCTTCTATGGGGAGTATTTCAGGCTGAGAAGACATTATAGGTCATATGTAATACCTCAAAACTTGCCCATGCTGGCATGCACATGTTTGGATTTATGGCGTAATGCTCCATGATAATGGAAATGCTATGCTTTAGAGGATGCACATGTAATGATGATTATGCATATGCACATGCAAAGGATCTCCTGGAAGGAGATTGCAAGTATCCCAGATGGCTTGACTGGGGGGAAACTGATGATCACTGCATTGATCTTGGTCCGTCCTGGTGAGGAGGAAACAACTCTGCGGGGAACGTTGTTAATGATACACTGGCTATGAACTTTCGTCATTGACAAAATTAAATTGGACTTTAAGATTGGAGAGCCAAGACCCTGCTGGAGATGGACTCAAGATTAGAGAGCCAAGACCCTGCTGGAGATGGAATCTTCTCGAACTCTGATGGGGAAGTGGAGACCTCCTGATTTGGTTGTGAACCAGAGGTATGGCCCTGCTGAGGAAGCAACCTGCTGTGGAGGAAAGACACTCCTTACACTGTTGGGGATTTCCCCTGTGTTGAAAAGGAAACTCTGCTTGGGGAGGACAAGCATCTTTGGTCATTACCACTAGGGAAGAACTTCAACTTCATTTCTACTGGGGATAACAGGAGACACATAGGAAGGCACCTATCCTTGTTCAAGTATGTTGTTGAAATATTCTTCCTAGAAATTTGCTTTAGCTCTACTAGCAACACATGTACCTGCACCTGCGTAAACACAACTGATAGTGCCTGCAACATGGAGAGTTAGTACCTGTATGCCCCAGGCTTATGGTATGAATCATTATCCCGACCACTTAACCTTTTTAGAGTTGTATTAAATGTTTCGGTCCTCCTGCATGAGTTAGAAAGCATTCAAATGTTCACAACACAATATAAATCACAATTTGCTGGACTTTTTCGCAATCAATCAATGCTTGATGAAAAAAAACAAGAAGCAAATAGTCACAAGTTGACTGAAATTGAATTTTATTGATTTGGAACTTGGCCATGAATAGGCATTACATCAGGAAGCAATTCCCTGTAAAGAGGAAATCGCCCACAAGGAAAACAGACTATCCTTTTGGCAATGCGAAAAATGGATCTCATCAAGTTTCGACCCGGCTATGACTCGTATATCTTTAATACTATCCGCTTGCTCTGCCTATTGAGAAAGGTAATTAGAATGTTCTTCAACCCTTAGAATAACCTTAGTTGCAGATGGATTACGAATTTCGCAGATCGCAATCGTTCGTGTTAGTCCCTCTTTTGCGTGGATCACCCTTTCGGATTTTCAATCCACCGAGATACCGTTTTTTGCCTAAGTTGTCCGATGTGTCTTGTCAACACAGCGGGTGTACATTTTTTTTCATGATTTCCCTAATTTTTGCCCGAGCCTTTTATTCTGTTTTTGGCTCGCTGGGATGCCCATTTTTGCCTGGATCTTTATTCTGTTTTTATCCAGCGGTTTTTTTTACACAAAGTATTTTCTTACTGCGTCTGCGTTGACAGGGGGATGAATGTCTTTTCCATCCATGGTTGTTAGCATCAAGGCTCCACCTGAGAAAACCTTTTTAACCACGAATGGTCCTTCATAATTAGGTGTCCATTTGCCCCTATGATCGTTAAGAGGATGAAGAATCCTTTTCAGCACTAAGTCACCTGGTATGTACCTTTGAGGCCGTACCTTCTTGTCGAAAGTCTGTTTCATGCGCTGCTGATACAACTGTCCATGGCATACATCTGTTAGGCGTTTTTCTTCAATGAGGCTCAATTGATTATATCTGGACCGGAGCCACTCAACTTCATTTAGCTTAATGTCCATCATTAACCTCAACGAGGGGATCTCCACTTCAATTGGTAGGACTGCCTCCATACCATATACCAATGAGAACGGGGTTGCCCCTGTTGAGGTACACACTGACGTTCTATACCCATGTAAAGCAAATGGTAGCATCTCATGCCAGTCTTTGTATGTCACAACCATCTTTTTCACGATCTTTTTGATGTTCTTATTGGCCGCCTCGACGACGCCATTCATCTTTGGGCGATATGGAGAAGAGTTGTGATGCTATATTTTGAAATCCCGACACAAGTCAGCCATCATCTTGTTGTTGAGATTAGAACCATTATCCGTAATGATTCTTTCGGGAATTCCGTACCGGCAAATGATGTCTCTTTTAATAAACCGGGCTACCACTTGTTTTGTAACATTGGCATAAGACACCGCTTCGACCCACATCGTGAAATAGTCTATAGCGACCAGGATGAAGCGGTGATCGTTGGAAGCTATTGGTTCAATCTTATCAATCATATCAATGCCCCACATGGAAAACAACCAAGGTGAAGACATGACACTCAATGGATTTAGAGGTACATGGACCTTATCAGCATAAATCTGGCACTTGTGACATTTACGGGAATATTTACAGCAATCGGATTCCATGGTGATCCAATAATATCCCGATCTCAACAATTTATTTGCCATAACATGTCCTCTAGCATGAGTACCGAAGGAGCCTTCATGAACCTCTTGCATCAACAGGTCTGCTTCGTGTCTATCCACACATCTAAGCAGAACCATGTCGAAGTTTCGCTTGTACAGCACACCATTTTGATTAAGGAAGAAACCACCTGCTAGTCTTCTAAGGGTCTTCTTGTCTTTACTGGATGCCCCGGTCGGGTACTCTTGAGTCTTCAAGAATTGCTTGATATCATGATACCAAGGTTTGTTATCTTCACCACTGTCAACTGCAAAGACATAGGCAGGTCTTTCAAGATAGGAGACCATGATTCGAGGCACGAAATTCTCTTGAAAAACTTTAATCATAGATGACAAAATTGCTAGAGCATCAGTGAACTGATTCTCGTCTCGAGGAATATAACTCAACTTGACTTTGGTGAAGAAAGTTAACAGCCTCCTGGTATAATCCCTGTAAGGAACCAAGTGAGGTTGATGAACTAACCATTTTCCATTGACTTGGTTCACCACCAGAGCGGAATCTTCGAAGATCTCGAGGTTCTTGACTCACAAGTTAATTGCCTCCTCAACCCCCATGATGCAAGCTTCATATCCTCGTTGTTAGTGCATTCGAAAGTCAACCGAGCAACTAAAGGTGTGTGGACCCCTTTTGGTGAGATTATAACAACACCTACCCCGCTTCCGTTCACATTCACAGCTCCGTCAAACATCAACTTCCATTTGGATTCAGGGTCTGGCCCCTCCTCCGGAAGTGGTTCTTCACAGTCTTTCAACTTGAGGAACATGATGTCCTCATCTAGAAACTCGAATTTCATGGGTTGATAATCGTCAATTGGCTGCTGAGCCAGGTATTCTGACAATACACTCCCTTTTATTGGTTTTTGCGAAGTGTAATGGATATCATACTCCGTTAGAATCATCTGCCATCGGGTTACCCTTCCTGTTAGAGATGGCTTCTCGAAGATATATTTCACAGGATCTATTTTGGATATTAGGAGAGTGGTGTGAGTCAGCATGTACTGTCTTAGTCGGCGAGCAGCCCATGCCAAAGCGCAACAAGTTTTCTTGAGTAGTGAGTAGCGTGTCTCACAATCGGTAAACTTTTTGCTAAGGTAATAAATGGCGTGCTCTTTTCGACTAGACTCGTCATGCTGACCTAACACACACCCCATTGATCCTTCGAGCACAGTAAGATACATGATCAAGGGTCTCCCTGGCACTGGAGGCATGATAATTGGAGGTTCTAACAAGTACTCCTTGATTCGGTCAAAGGCTTGCTGACAATCTTCATTCCATTTGATGGCCTGATTCTTCCTCAGAAGCTTAATGATGGGCTCACACGTGGCTATTAGGTGAGAGATAAACTGTGCAATATAATTTAGTCTCCCTAAGAAACCACGCACTTGCTTTTCAGTCTTTGGCTCAGGCATCTCCTGGATGGCTTTTACTTTGGTTGGATCAACCTCAATTCCCCGCTCACTAACAATGAAGCCCAGTAGCTTGCTGGAACGGACCCCAAAGGTGCATTTGTTCAGATTCAACCTCAATCTGAACTTCATGAGTCTTCTCTCAAAGGCAACTTGTGTACCACAATGTCAGTGTTTAAACCAGGCATGTCCTGGTAAGACCAGGCGAAGACATCAACATATTCTCGAAGCATGGCGATTAGACGAGTCTTGATAGATTCTTCTAATGCGGCCCCGATCTTCACTTCTTTCTTGTCTTCTTTGGTACCCAGGTTTATTACTTCGATGGCCTCTTCATGCGGCTGAATCATCTTTTCCTCCTGTTTAAGCAGTCTGGCTAACTCTTCAGGTAGTTCGTAATCTTCTTCACCTTCTTCATCCGCTTGGTAAATCAGATTGTCAAAGTCTTACTTAGCCATAGCAGGGTCGTCATTGATAAGATCTGGTGACGAGGTGCATGAATGGTGATTCATGCAAGGCTTTAGAAAGAGTTTGAGAAAACGAGAAACATTGCCACTTTAAAACTTTTCTTTTTGTTTAAAAAACAAAAGCAAAAATGAAAGACAAGGAACAACAGGGATGAATTCAAAATGTCAGCTTTATTAATGATTACATATTGTGTTAGGAACAAAAGAACCCTTACAATAAGCTACTATACTCCGGGAAAAATCAAAAATCATTACTCTTCAAAGGAGGTGACTGAGATAAGCCTTTCAGACGACCAATTTCTTAGCCGAGTCTCTGGAGCACAAGGTATGATTCACTCGTCTAAGTCACAGTCACTATCAACTGTGTCGTCCTGCACGGCACTGATGCTTCCATAATCCACCATTCCCGCACTCGTGAAGGTAATCGGGCCTTGACGACATCTTATAAGAGGTTATGGAAACCCCCTTCTTTGATTCCTCCACAGAAGCTGCTGATGAGGACGCCAATTCAGTCTTCAGGGGCTCGAAAGCTTAATACAGAGTCTCAACTATCTCACCGTCCATCTCTACATATTTAAACGAAGCCAGATGACTGATGAATATATCCTCATCCCCACAGACCGTTACAATTTGTCCTTCCCAGACGAACTTCATTTTCTGATGGAGAATGGATGAAACTGCCCCCGTTGAATGTATCCAGGGCTTCCCCAACAAACAACTATATGCGGGCTGTATGTCCATTACATAGAATGTGGCATTGAAAATTTATGGACCCACCTTGATTGGAAATTCTACTTCCCCAAACACTGACCTTCTCGATCCATCGAAAGCTCGAACTACCAGGTCACTAGGTTTCAAAATCAATTTGTCATAATCCAACTTCATTAATGTCTTCCTGGGAAGAACATTCAGGGATGATCTGGTATCCACCAACACATGAGATAGCATTGCACCTTTACACTCTAAGGAAATATGCAATGCCCGATTATGAGCACGATCTTCAGAGGTTAAATCCGTGTCAGTAAAGCCCAATCCATGACTAGCATTGACACTAGATACCACCGTCTCCAATTGGTTCACCGAAATATCCTGAGGTACATAAGCTTTATTCAGGATGTTCAAGAGAGATTTTCTATAGGAATCGAAACACATTAGCAGAGACAAGATGGAGATCTTCGATGGAGTCTGTTGCAAATGGTCCACAATCTTATAATCACTCTTTTTGATAATTCTCAAAAACTCCTCAGATTCCTTGTCAAACATGATGTCTGGGTCCACCGCTGGTATGGGCTCATTAGCAGTCATTGGTTTCTTCCCTCTAGCTTTAGCATGGGCTTCTGCAGTGTCTCTGGGTGGTATCACACTATTTCTCAGTGTTTCTGGAGCAAAAAACCTCCCACTCCTAGTAAAGCCTCCTACTCCAACATTTTCTACTTGAGCTGGAGACGTACTAGATGTAGCCAAATATTGCGTCTAGCCGTTACAATATACTTCACCACCATAATGCCAAGGAACGGCCTTATCACTTTGATACATTATTGGCCCTGCAGTGGTGATAGTTATCGGTGCTACTCTGGCCTGTGGAGGAACTTGAGACGTATAGTAGAAAATGGTTACCGTAGAGACTTCTCTTTATTTTACAACTTTGTCAAACTGTAAAACCCCTTCATCAATCATGCTCTGGATCCCCCTTTTCAACTGCTCACAACCATCTGGAGCTTCAGCACACCCTAGACAATCATTTTCACAACCTGGAAAAACACCCCTCTGGGCCAAACAAACTTCGACAACACTCAACGGAGTTTGCAGGTCATGGACATTACACACCAAATTCAGATCCTCTCCATCATCAATCGCCCCAATTGTACCTCCATGAGGAGGTATGGGGTTTTGTATCACATTCGGAGTAGGAGCAAAACTAATCGCTTTGGACTCTATTAAATCCTAAACAACGTGCTTCAGGGCTTTGTAGTTTTCTGTAGTGTGACCGGGGGCTCCAGAATGAAATTCGCATCGGGCGTTTGCATCATAACCTTCAGGGATTTTCCCCGGCCTCATAGGTTGTAAAGTTCTGAGCTGGACCATTTGGAGCTAGAGAATATTCTTCAAGATCCGTAAATAAGACATAGGTGGAGTGTCAAACTGCCTGTCTTGAGCCTTTTGAGGATAATAGGGACGAGGGGCCCTCTGTTGTTGATAACCTTGTTGGCGTTGCCGTTGCGGTTGTTGAACTTGTTGTTGATTAGGCTGAGCTGAAATAGTAACAGGAGCCACTTGCTGATAAACACCTCCATAGCCTCTATTTCTCTGTGCATACACTGCTCTAGTTTCTCCTTCCCTCCTCTTCATGAAAGGTTTATTGACACCAGAAGTTGAAGCGCCACCATTTTGGATTTTCCCCTGTTTGATCCAGCTTTCTATCCTCTCTCCAGTTAAGATAATATCTGAAAAACCGCTTGAAGAACACCCAACCAACCTTTCCAGGAAAAGCCCAGGAAGGGTGTCCAGGAAAAGGTATACCATTTCTATTTCTAGCAAGGGTGGTTGCACCCTGGCGGCCACTTCACGCCACCTCTGTGCGTAGCTCTCCAAACCTTTTTGTGTCAGACTCTGAAGTTGAGTGCGACTAGGGGCCATGTCAATGTTAAACTAATATTGTTTAAGAAAAGCTTCTCCCAACTCTTTCCAGCTTCTTACCGAGCTTCTCTCCAACTTCAAATACCATTCCAAGGATCCTCCAGAGAGACTATCCTGGAAATAGTACATCCAGAGCTTCTCGTCCCTAGTATGGGCAGCAATCTTTTGGTAGAATGCCTGTAGATAAGTTTTAGGGCAGGAATTACCGTTATACTTGTCAAAAGTAGGTAGCCTGAACTTGTAACGAATGACCACCCCAGGGACCAGGCCCATGTCGGATACATCTATCCCAAGAGTGTCTCTACACTCAAGGGCTTTGACCTTCTCAGCTAGCATCAAAAAGTCTTGAAAATTTCCTTCCACACCAAATCCCATATCATTGTTAAAAGAAGGAAACTGATCCTTTTGTCGGTCTTTCACAGGAATGAAGGTTGGTGTGCCAGTCTCCGGAACTGGAGGCCCACCTGCTCCATTGTTGTTGTTGGGAGGATTCACTTGAACTTCTGGAGTGACTACAGGAGGATTAGTCTGAGGAGGGTTGAGTCCCTGGATTGCAGTCCTCAAATCTTGTTGTCCTTGGGCCATCCCTTGCATCATAACCATGAATTCCCCCATCCTGGTGCAGAGTTCATTGAGCTCAGTTTACATAGCATCCATGACTGTCCTCTGGTTGTTGCGTGTTGCATAACGATGAGGAATATCTTGTCGAAGGTGTCGGGTCTTAGAAACTCTCGCAATCTTTTCCTGAAATGTAGATAAGTTACGTAACCTGGAGAAACCTGCAAGAGAAAGAAAATGAAAATGATATGTATGCAATGCAATGTGTTCCTGTTATCCTCGAGGTTTTTTTTTCTTTTCCCGTTCTGGTATTAGGAGAATAATATTTGGAAGAAGTCCCATATGATGTTCAAATAATGTGACGGCCGTGGAGAATTGGTGCTTATTACCCCGTGTCGGTGCAAAAGATAACAAACAAGAGATTCAAAGCAAGTCAATCACATAAACTGAAATTTGAAACAACAACGTCCCCGAAGGGTGCCAATCAAAAGAACAACAAAGTACACCAATAAAAAGGAATCCCACAACAAGCCTATGGGTAATCCAAGTACAATAGCGTGAAACTAAACTCTAGGGAGCTCTAAGTCCTGCAACCTCCAACAAAGTCGCTTGACATTCCGGAACAAATGAGCTATATCCGGATGATCGGGCTCCTGGATGAGTCTCTGGATGAGGAGATCCCTTAGATCAAAGGAAGCATGTAACTCTTCAATCTGCTGCAGGAATGCGTTCTCATTTTCTTTGCTCAGACCCAGCTCGGCCTTTGACTTCTTCACATTAGCTCGAAGCTTCAACTCTTCAACTTCTTTCTGGACATCTTCATCTATTTATTGACTCTTTGTCATCTGATGAAGGTATTCTCTTTGTTGCTCTTGGGCTTTCTGAACCAACTTTCCTTGCTCGACTAGGGCATCCTGAAGGCTTTTGATCTTCAACTCGAATTCAACCTCTACCTCCTTTTGCTTTTTCTGGTGATCGCTCCACTTCTCTTGCCAAAGTGTGATAACTTCATTAGCTTCATCCAATTCTTTCTTATCTCTTTGGCGCTGACTCGCCTTGTGGATATCAGCCAATCCTCCCTTCTTAAAGTATAGTTCTCTTTCATCAAAGTCCTTCTGCTTAAGCCGAACTATCTCTCCAGCTCAGAGAGCTCTCTCTTCTAACTGCTAGTTCTGAATCATAAATTTTTGACAAGAATTGTGAGCCTCCTGATTCTCAACTCTAAGCTGTTTGACCAAAGCTTCCAATTTTTGGTAATCCTCCAAAGGCACTGTAGTAGGTGGTGGTAATGGTGCAGAGGAAGGGATTAGAGTTACTTGAGCTTTCTCCCTTACTCAAGTTTCAAATTCAGGAAACATTTGATTATTACTCCTACCCAAGCATTCTATACCCTTTCTGTTAATCAATTTCTAAGCACCTGCAGCTTCTCAAACCAATGGGAGATTGTCCTTCACGGGGAAATAGAAAGTCTGAGTCAGCTCCGAATCTTTGGGCACATTCTTTAGAGCGTATCCTAATTGTCTTCTCAAGAGTATGGGGTTGTAATTGATGCCCCCGGCTACTCCTTAGAGGGGAACATTAGGATACCCTCTACAGCTGGAGATGAGCTCTTTCCCTTTTAGCCTTAAGGTGAACCATCTAATATCCTTGGCAGTCAACGTGCTTAGCTTTTGCGACCAAATTACTTGGGGATCAGTGAATACTCCATTAATGGGGATGTGTCTCATAAACCATGTGTAGAATAACGGGGCACAACACCTAACCAGGCCACCTCGTCTCTTCTCGTTCTTATAGTGTACTGAATAATACAAATCTCCCAAGAGAGTGGGTACAGGATTTTTCATCATGAACAAATGAATGGCATTCATGTCCACGAACTTATCCATGTCAGCAAACAAAATTATCCCATATACAGATAATGCCAGGATGGCGCAAACTGAATCCCACTGTTTTTCCACGACACATTCTTCAGCCCTTCTGACCAGAAACTCTAAAGGAAAACCAATCACTCCTGCCTTGGTGGCATCCAGATTAGCAGATAACTCTGATGAGCTCAAATAAAGAGCTTTAGCGATGTCATAATGGGTCGGTCTTGTCATCTCTAAATTGAAGGGAATTTGATCTTTGAGAGGCACTCCCAAAATCTCAACATACTCTTCTAGCAATGGACCTAACTGGAAATCAGGAAATGTGAAGCATCAAAGTCTAGGGTCATAATACTGTAGCAAGGTATGGATGGCACTCCTTTGTGAACTATCCAGGTTGAACACCAGGTCCAAAATATAACCATATCGCTCTTTGAAATATCCTAAATGACCCGGGGTAATAAGAGACACCATCTGTTTGAGCAAATCCACCTTGGTATTAAAATATTTGTAGAACACATTCTTCTTTTTGACATCTTCCATCTTTGAAGCAAGTATATGACCAGGAATTGGGAGTAGTGCGAACCCTGAGAATAAAAATAACACAAATGATTAATGATGGTATGATGCTTATGCAAGGCGAGGAATGCGATCAGTGACGTGTCTGTGATGTGCAAATCATATAATCAGGTGTCGGTACATGGTCACAATGTCAACATATCACAATAACAATCCCCCTGATATGGGATCCATATCTTAGAACCAAAGTACAAGGGAACCAGATCACAAAACTGAACCACTGGCAAAGCGGGTATCTTGAAGGTCTTAGGGTTCCTGCAAACCTGTAAACCCCTTCGAATCTCACGGGTGTGCTACTCGGGTCAAAAATCACGAATTCTCAAAGCTGAATAGCAATAATACATTCACCATTTCTGAGAAATGGCTCATGACCAAATCAGGGAATCGGTTTGGCATTATGTACTACTCAGGGAGGTCTCAGCTGAGTCTGGAAAAACAAGAATCCCTCATAAATCCCCACCTTCAAGCACTGAATCGAGAAACAATAGTACATTCATCCCGAAGGGTACAATACTATCGTCATGCGAACAATTTTCTTTAACTGGATTCCTATGAGAGAACCAGGCCATCCTATGCGAGTTCCCAATGGACCCTCGGATGCGAGTGGGTTTGCCAACAAATGTGGTCTGCCACTGTCATCACTGGAGAGAGGTGTTCCCATTAAGTTCCTCGAAGATCGGTCACCAGATGCACATAAATATCAAGGTCGTACCCTGAAGTGGGGTAATCCCCACACAGAATAGTTCCAAGACGGTCGTAATCTGGGTGTGGAGCACATCTCCACTCATCATGGTGAGATACCATGGAAGTACAATGTCTGTCCACGATAATCCTATAGTGCACTCAAGCCGGGTATTTGGCTTATGTCACAGTAACTCCCATCCCGCAGAAAAAATGAAAACCAGCACAATCAGACAGTCTAGTATAATATGATGCATGGAAAATAAATACTGAAAGCAGTAAATAAATGTTGTAAAGTAAAGTTGTAAAGTAAAACTGTAAATGAAAACAGTAAAGCTAAACTAAAGCACACAACATCAAACAAATAAACACCCAAAGAAACAAAACCAAACAGGCTTTGGGATTGACTCTACGAGGGAAACCAGAAATTCTGGATTCGTGCCCCAGCAGAGTCGCCAGCTGTCGCTCCCGGGATTTTCATCCTAGTACAAACGCGAAAGTGGCGCGGAAAAGGTAGAGTTGCCAGCCATGCATTTTTATCCCGAAGGATCAGGAAGGTAATGCTTCACAAACCTGAGGAAGAAGGAAAGGAGAAGGTCATGTGAATCAAAGATCTGGGTTCCGGAGTCGGTTACGACCTGGGAAGGTATTAGCACCCCAAATCGTCTGCCGTACCCGACGGGATTCACGCTTGTTTGCTTGTTTCAAAGGGTAAAAGAATATAATTGCTAACTGGAATAAGAATGGAAATGAGAAAGGGAACTGGAAAAGAGAGAATGAAAATAAAGGAGAAAATGTAGGGAAAATAAAGAATGTGCTCGAATGGGCCCTACCCCGCTGCCTACGTACCTCATCGGGAAAATGAGGATCAGAGTCGACGTAGTTTGCCTAACTAAGGTGGGAACTATTTGTTTGTGTTTTTATAGCTTGAACTGCGTATGTCTATGCTCAGGTGTTGCAGGCTCGTCTAGTACGAGTGCGTTTACTATCTTGCATGTGAGACAAGTCGTCTCAAGTTTGCGTTATGAGTGAATGAGATGAGAAAGAGAAGTTCTCGTAGGATAGTCGCTTATTGTTTGTTATTGTCTTTTATGAGAAATGTTTTGAATTTGTTTGTGAACACTCTCATACTAAGACCTATCCATCGTGGTAAATACCTACACCTCGCCCCGAAACAGGACGTGTATAAGTACTCCGCAACAAAGTCTCATGGCGTATAAGAACGTTCAATTTTATTAAGTATTTTTATTATTTTCCTTATGAGGAGAGAAGAAAGACTCAAGTTGCAAAAGGCAAAAACTAAGGGACTAAGACTCAACCCTAATTTAGTCATTATATTCAAAAAGTGGTCCTAATGGTTTGTAAAGTTTTCTAATCCTAAGGAAGAAAAGATCACTAAAAACTACTAGAACTCAACTTACTTCCTAAGGAAGTTAAGTTGGTTCTAGGAAAAATGGGGAGGCCTATATAAGTAGAAATACAAATATTAAGGCAAAAACAAGAAAATAGGAAGACGAACTTAATTCCAAAAACGCATATTAAAGCATAAAACTAAAAATAAGGCTAAACCTCATGTAAGCACACTCAATGGAATTCTAAGCCTAAGTCCTAAACTAAAGGAATTTACTTAATATCATCATTCTAAAATCAGTAGCTAAACTATATTAAGTCCTCCTAATATTCTAAGATTAAACTTAATTAGTCTAAGTCTTAATAAACCATATGATCCTAAGCTAAACTAGGGATTTACAATGTAAAAAAATGGACTAAACCAATGCACTAAACAAATAGTAAAATTCTTGGAAAAATTATGAAATTGATTCTCTAAGGTCCTTAACCTGACTATAATATTGTGTTTAAAAATATCCAAAAAATTCAAAGCCTGACTATGCCAAATAGTCACTTAAATCTACCTAAAAATTACTCACAATTTTACACAAACTAAGCTACCAAAATAGTGGATAAAATGTCCTAAAAATATACCAAAACTTATTCCAGGTCCTATTATTAGTCATCTAATCATAGCAAAACGAATGGGCCAAAAATCATAATGGAGGTGGGATAAAGAAAATGCACAAAATAAAGTGTTCAAGAAAGAAATCAATATAACACTAATTAAATGGAAAATCGAAATTAAATTGAAAATGCCAAAATTTAGAAAGCAAGAATGTATAAAAGTTCTAAATTTAATTAGGAACTTACTGGAATTTTTGTAGATTTTTACTATGTGTTTTCATATTTTTTTGTGAATTAATTTTGATCCTATGACAAAATAGAAAAATAAAATCTAAAGAAGAATGGAGGGAGGTGGGAATAGAAACATTTTAGTTCAAAAATGAAATGGGCCTTTGAAAAGGGGTGTGTATAACACAAATCTTAGGCCCATGCGCTGTCTCCTGGGAGATGTATCCTATGGATCTTCAGTCAATATTTTGACTGAAATTTGGGTCGTGTGATCCAATTGACTCCTAAGTAATTCCATCAAGTGATTCAAGGCATACGTACACGGAAACTAAAATGGGTGAGACGCACAACATCGCCGTAGAATAGACCTATCGGACGGTGACACGTGTCACCGCCGGTATGGCTGGGAATCCAAAAAGCCATCTTATCTCTTCTCTTAGGAAAACTAAACGTGATTAATGGTGGATTAATGGCCTTAACTGCATTTTATTTCCAATAACTCTTCATTATTCTCATAATATTCATTTAATTTTCTTTTAGTTTTACTTTTCTATTAACATTAAAACAAAACTCAAGAAACATAAAAACATATAAGCTAACTGAAAGGGGAATAAGAACCCTAGTCCTCACTTCTCTCTTATCACGCCGCCACCCTCTTCTTGTATCTTCTCCGCCTCCTCTTCCAAGCGACACCGCCATCGTCCAATTCCTCTTCTCTCGGCCCAAACACACTCTAACCGGCAAACCGAACCTAAACACCATCCTACTCTTTACTCTTAACCCAAACATAACCTAAATCCCCTTTCTAAACATAACTTTCTTATTACAAAACTACAAACAAAGCTTCACAAATCAATCGCACAATCAAGCTTGAAACAAAATCGGATTTGCACCTTGTTAATCAATGAGGTAACAGGGTCACAACGGAGATGCTAGTCGAGCGATTCATGACAGAGAAGATGACGCAGATCGTTGATCAAGGATGAAGCGAAGAAGATGAAGAATTGAAGATAGATGTGATGTTGATGACGAACTCGCAACTCGTTGATGAAGTCGCAGTACTCTTGGTAAGTTCCGTTTCAACGACTCTCTTTGCGTACGATTCCGTTTTGGCTCTTTTCAAATTCTACAAATCTTAAGATCTTCATCGTTGATGGCTTGCAAAAATCCGAAAATTGATGCAAGTTGCATATTACAATCAATAGAAGTTCAGTGAAAATTGGAGAACGAAGGATGATTGAGGTTCATGAAGCAAGGTCGAAAATGGTGAATGGATTGAAGAAAAATCAGTTCAAGGATGAAATCTCAGAATGGAGACGAAGAAGAAGTTGAAGGAGAATCTGAGGAATGATTGAAGTGAGGTTGAATAATGGTGAAGAAGTGAAAAGGAGAGAATCAGGAAGAAATTGTGAACAAGAGAGATGAAGATTGAGATTGGAGAAGTTGTGAGGTAGAAAAATCTGAATAGAAGAAGTTGTGTTCAGTTTTATAGAAATGAAAATCCAGGCTCTTGTGAAGAATCCAGATGAAACTTCCAGAAAAACGGTTAGGAGTTTGTTATATGTTTGTTATTTTTCAGTTATGGCTTGTTTTGATTCTGTTATGAGTTTTTTTGAAATTCTTCTTTGACAGTTAGTGAGCTCAATTAGGATCAATTTCCGTTATTGATTCTGTTATGTTGAAACTGAGTTTTTGTGTAATGCAGGTTATTGATTTCGGAGGGAGGGGTCAAAGAAAATGACCGAAGATATATTTTAGAGTGAAGACTGAAGTGTTATGTTGCAGAAGCTTTGAGAGAGATTATAGAATATTGTAGAAAAGGGATTGAGAGGTTGAAGAGATTCTGAGTATGGAAAGTTTCTTGGAGATCTTTTTCTGCATAATTTTTCTGTTTTTTGTTATCAGTTAGAGAGCTTCCTTCTTTTTCTTTTTGTGAAATTTTTCCTGTTATTCCTATATCCGTTATTTTGTGAACAAAATTAATGATATATCCTTTTCTTATTGTAACCATATTTTCTGTTTCTAACTAATTTTTCTCATCTTTTTTGTGTGTGAAATCTCTCTCCTGGCAGAAAAATCCCTCTGATAAAAATGCTTGTATTCTGTTTTTTTGTTGTTGTTAGAATTTGAAGACCAAGTGGAGATATTCCCTTTTTCTGGTGGATTTGTCTTTTTGTCACTAAAAATGGGCATTAAAATGGTATTCATAAAATGACTTAGAATCTCAAAAGGCTATTGATTTTAAGTATTAATGGTGTGGATAAGGTAATAAAATGAAGTTTTTATTTCAAAAAATGAATAGACTTGGCTTTAATTGGCTAACAAAAACAAAATAACAAAATAGCCTTTTGGACATCTATGGGGTTAAAAAAAGAAAAATAATGGGCTTAATTTGAGATTGGAAATGGGTTAATTTTGAGAGAAATGATGGAAATAATAGTTTGGGCTTAAAATGGACGTGAAATGGACTCTCGAAACAAAATGAACTTGAATACGTGTTTGGATTTCGAATAAGTTCAGAAAGTGAAAATGGATATTGGTTTCGACATTCGAATATGGTTTTGAACTTTTGACTTTGCATTTGAATTTAAATGATGAAGAATAATGAGTTTAGAAATGATAACCTCAAGCTATGATGAATAACCAAAATAAACTTTGATGTAGAAACCTTAAACCAATGCAATTCAGCTGACGAAAGGTTAACAAAACCACATGACAAATAAGAAACTCTAACATTCATGCCTTTGAGTATACACGACTGAATAAGTGCCCAGAAAAGCTGAAGAGGTCCAAAACCCTAATCCAAGTCTTCTCATCTGAATTACTGATAAAACCCCTAAACACCTGGTACTCTTAAGAAGTCAAGAAGGAAATAAACTTGATACTTTGATAAGAAAATGCTTATGATGAGTCCCCTTAACAAGGAAAACCTCGGATCTTGATGAATCCCATAACAAGAATATGCTTTTGGTGATATAAACTCAAACTTTGTCTCATCTCGAATATAATGACCCGATAGATCACCTATGAATATGAGAATCCCAATCACAAGGAAACACTTTGATCCCATGCCTTATGAATTCAATGCAAATGCAGGGTTATGAATATTATGACCTAGTGAAAAATGCAGATGAATGCGAGCGTAAGCTAGTTAGTGGTAATAAATATGAGGGCAAATTTCGAGGTATTACACTGTGGGGGACTTCTACCAATCTGCGGTTGGACTTTAAGCAATTTGCCACCCTGGGGATGGACTTCCGCCAATCTGCGGTTGGAATTTAGATGCTTTGCCACATTGAGGATGGACATTTGCCAATCTGCAGTTGGACTTCAGTTGATTTTGCCACCCTGGGGATGGACTTTCGCCAATTCTGCGGTTGGAATTTAGAAATTTTGCCACCCTGGGGATGGACCTTTGCCAATCTGCAGTTGGAGTTTGCAAGATATCAAGCCTGGATTATGTTGGGTAATCATATGTTGAATTGCATGATATGATGCCCCATGACACTGGGAATGCTATGTTTTAACTATGCAAATGAAATAATGCAAATGCAAAGGAAGTTCTCATGATGAGGAGGTAACAAGTTCCCACTGACTCTGTTGAGAATAAAAATGATCATTGATTCAATTCTGGAAATACCTGCGGGGATGACACCTATGCTGGAGAAGGGCGTGAATAATTCGTTCGTCTCGAATCATCACCTTTTCCAAAAATAAATTGGACTTTAGATTTAAGGGCCATGTTAGAGGATACTTCAACTACTGGGGATTGAATCCCAATCATAACACTCCACTGAGGGATTGACGACTTTCTGACTTGGCTGGGAAAATGTCTTGTTAAGATTTAACTAGGGAAAAGTCTCGTCAAGGCTTTGATGAGGAGAACTCTCTGTCAACCTGAATTTTCCAAACATATATGGGGAAGGACAACATTCAACTGGTTGCTGATAAAACTTCACTATGGGAAGATAACTCTCTACCTGGGGATTATCACTCCTCATTACTCTACTGGAGCAAGGAAATCTTCCGAGATCTGTTGGGGAAGAGAAAAATATGTATGTGATCTACTAGTGGAACAAGATCCATACTAGATCTACTGAGGAGCCGAATCAAGGAAACCTGATGAAGAGAAAAAGTTTGTGATGCCCTCTACTGGACATAACTTCCATCATTCTCTTGGGAAAAACAAAACCGAAACACACCTTGTTGGGGAGGAAATATTTCAAGTAGTCTCGTGTTGGGGATCATTTGCTTTTTCCCGGACTTTACCTCAAGAGGATTTTACAAAAGACCTGGTGTCTTTAAACTCTTAGGTATAGTAGCGATTGTATGAATTAGCTTAATAACCTTGTCTGGGATAAAATATGCTTAGGAATGCCACCCCTTTCATCTTGCTCTGAAATGAAACTGATTGGGGGAAAATATTTTCACAATGTGTTATGCTGAAACAAATCCTTTCTTTCAACTCTCTTAGTTGCGAACCCTGCTACTACAAAATGCACACACATGCCCCGGGGAATTGTATGGTCCGAATCAACCAACCGGTGTTATTCAACATTCAAAAATAATTTTAGATGTTTTCCTCCTTACATGTTATTGGTAAAGCCACCTTGCTTAAATGCAATGTCTTTTATAAAAAATTCCGGACATTTTTTGCAAACAAAACAATTGAAATAAAACAAAGATGAAGCTTTTTGACTGAATAATTCTTTTTATTGATAAGCCTCTGAATAGGCAATGATCCATCAAGAAGCAACCCCCTGAAAAGAGGTGATCACTGTAAATTGAGAAAAGAAACTACCCTACTGGCAATGTGAAAACGACCTTCCACTGAGTTTCAATTCTACTATGACTAGTATGTCTTCAAGATTTCTCCTTTTGATCTTGCTTCCTGAAGGAGTAGATTGGCATGATTCCTATCCTTTAGAGATATCCAGACTGAATGAGACGACAATGTAGTACAGATAACTCAAATCGTAGTCATTCGCTTATTCCCTCTTTTGTGCGGACTGTCCAATGTGGATTTTCAACTCACCGGGTGTAAAATTTATTTATATCCCTAATTTTTTCCCGAGCCTTTTATTCTGTTTTTGGCTCGCCGAGATGCCTTTTTTTGCCCGGACTCTTTATTCAATTTTTTGTCTACCGGGTCTCTTTTATGCGAAGTTTTTTTTAATTGCATTTGAGTTAACAGGAGATGGAAAGTCTTCACCATCCATGGTTGTAAGCATTAAGGCTCCGCTTGAGAAAACCTTTTTAACCACATATGGACCTTCATAGTTGGGAGTCCATTTTCCCCTGTGATCTGTACTTGGAGGAAGAATTCTCTTGAGTACAAGTTCACCAACTTGGTATTCCCGAGGACACACTCTTTGATCAAATGACCACTTCATTCTCCTCTGATATACTTGACCATCGAATACAATGGCCAGTCTCTTATCCTCAATCAAACTCAGCTAGTTGTACCTGGCACATACTTATGCAATTTCATCCAATTTGACATCCATCATCACCCACAGTGACGAAATATCAACTTTAACATGTAGGACAACTTCCATACCATATACGAGTGAGAAAGGTGTTTCCCTAGTAGAAGTCCTAACTGATGTTTTATACCCATGAAAGGTGAACAATAACATCTCATGCCAATCCTTGTATGTCACCACCATTATCTTCACAATCTTTTTAATGTTCTTATTGGATGCCTCAACCGCTCCATTCATCTTTGGATGGTAAGGAGAATAATTGTGGTGTTGAAGTTTGAAGTCCCGACATAAATCTGCCATCATCTTGTTATTGAGATTAAAACCATTGTCAATAATGATACTCTCGGGAACTCCGTATCTGCAAATAATATCTTTCTTTAGAAACCTGGCAACCACCTGCTTGGTGACGTTGGCATAAGATGATGCTTCAACCAATTTGGTAAAGTAATCCATAGCGACCAAGATGAAACGATGTCTGTTAGAAGCAGTAGGTTTGATCTTCCCAATCAAGTCAATGCCCCACATAGAAAAGGGCCAAGGAGAAGATATGACGTTTAGCGGGCTTAGAGGCACATGCACTTTATTTGCGTAAATCTGGCACTTGTGGCAGTTACGGGCGTACGAGCAACAATCTGCATCCATTTTCATCCAGTAATACCCCGATCTTAATAGTTTCATTGCCATTGCATGTCCTCTGGAATGGGAACCAAAAGATCCTTAATGTACTTCTTGCATTAACATTTCTACTTCCAGCTTGTCTACAGATCTAAGCAAGATCATGTCAAAGTTTCTCTTGTATAACAAGCCATCAGAGTTCAAGAAGATACTTGCGGCAAGCCTTCTCAAAGTTTTCTTGTCATTGGAAGATGCCCCCCGCTGGGTATTCCCGACTCTTCAGGAAACACTTGATATCATAATCCAATGCAACACTTATTTTCCTCACGTGGTCTATAATACTACTTCACTATCGTAAACAACATCAACAATCTTCTCACATAATTCCGGTATGGAATTAAGTGAGGTTGGTGAGTATACCACTTCCCAATAATATGGTTAATCATGAGGGATGAATTTCCAAATATATCGATGGTCTTAATCCTTAGATTAATCACCTCCTCTATTCCCATGATACAAGCCTCATACTTTGATTCATTGTTGGTGCAATCAAAAGTTAATTGGGCAGTGAAGGGAAAGTGAACACCTTTAGGAGTAATATCTACGATACCAACTCTGCAACCATTCATGTTGACATCCCCATCAAAAATCATACTCCATTTGGATTCAGGGTCTGGCTCTTCCTCCGGGAGTGGTTCCTCGTAATCTTTAACCTTGAGGTACATGATGTTCTCATCAAGTGGTTGTTATGCAAGATAGTCTAAAACAATACTTCCTTTGATGGCTTTCTAGGAAGTGTATTGTATGTAATATTCAGTCAACACCATCTGCCAACAAGAAACCCTTCCAGTTAATGTTGGTTTCTCAAATATGTACTTGACAAGATCCATTTTTGAAATTAGAAAAGTTATGTGTGTGAGCATGTATTGTCGCAACCTCTTAGCAGCCCATGCTAGTGCATAACATGTCTTCTCAAGCATTTAGTACCTTGATTCATAGTCAATAAATTTATTGCTCGGGTAGTAGATAGCGTGCTCTTTTCTACCCGTCTCGTCATGTTGACCGAGAACACAACCCATAGATCCTTCAAGTACTATTAGGTACATGATGAGTGGACTCCCTGGAACCGGAGGTATAAGAATAGGAGGTTCTTGTAAATATTCTTTTATCTTTTCGAAAACCCTTTAGCAATCGTCGTTGCACCTGACCGCTTATCCTTTTCTTAGCAATTTGAATATTGGTTCACAGGTGGCTGTGAGGTGAGATATGAATCGTGCAATGTAGTTCAATATACCCAAAAAACCACAAATTTCTTTTTCTGTCTTCGGTGCAGGAATGTCTTGTATTGCTTTTACTTTAGCAAGATCGACCTTTATTCCCTTTTCACTCACTATGAAACCCAACAATTTACTGGACCGCACTCTGAAAGTGCACTTGTTTGGATTCAATCTCAGACGAAAATTTCTCAGTCTTTCAAATAACTTCTAGAGATTAACCAGATGTTCTTCCTCAGTTCTTGAATTGGAAATCATATCATCCATATAGCATTAAATCTCCTCGTGAATCATGTTGTGGAACAATGTCACCATAACCCTCTGATACGTTGCCCCGACATTCTTCAGACCAAAATGCATCACCTTATAGATGAACGTACCCCATGGGATAATGAACGTTGTATTATCCATGTCTTTCGGTGCCATCTTAATATGATTGTATCAGAATAAGCCATCCATGAAGGAGAATACCGAGAATTACGCAATGTTGTCAACCGGTACATCAATGTGAGGTAATGGGAAGTCATCTTTTGGACTTGCTCTATTAAGATCTCGGTAATCAACGCACATTCGAACCTTGTCGTCCTTTGTCGCTACGGGCATAACATTGCTACTCAAGGTGGATAACTAGTTACGGCAAGAAATCCAACATCCCACTACTTTTGAACTTCCTCTTTAATCTTCATAGCCATGTCAGGACGAGTTCGACGAAGCTTCTTCTTAACTGGCGGACATTCCTCTCTCAATGGCAGCTTATGCACAACGATGTCGGTATCTAAACTCGATATATCTTGATATGACCAAGCAAAGATATCATATCCTCAATCTCCTCCCGGTGACGCTGACCCCAATCTTTATCTATTTCTTTGTGTCCTCGGACCCGATGTTGATAACCTCAATCTCCTCCCGGTGACGCTGAATGACCCCTTCCTCTTGTCTCAACAACCTAGCTAACTCTTCAGGGAGTTCACAGTCTTCCTCAACCC
The DNA here is from genome assembly GCA_963966055.1 of Lathyrus aphaca. Classification (NCBI taxonomy): domain Eukaryota; kingdom Viridiplantae; phylum Streptophyta; class Magnoliopsida; order Fabales; family Fabaceae; genus Lathyrus; species Lathyrus aphaca. The sequence continues at coordinate 295,034,680 of OZ014519.1, read as the reverse complement.
CTTCATCAACTTGATATATCAGATTATCAAAGTCATACTTAGCCATAGCAAAACCATTATCAGTGTAATCCAGGTGATTAAATCTACACGAGTGATGTGCTTTATTTTAGATTTCTCTTTTTATAAGAAAGAAAACAAAATAAAATAAAACATTTCCATTTTTTGTTTTTGTGCAAAATTTAAAATGAAAGAAAGAGAACACATTTTTGAATGAAAAAGTGTCCTTTATTAATAATACAAATAACTTACAAATATTGCAAAGGGTGGCCCTACAAATAGATCTATACACTTTGGGCATAGTGTAGGACTTGACATGCAAATGGAAATGAGAAACACATAGAAAATTACTCTGTTTGTAGAGTAACTCAGATGATCTCCTCTGCAAACAAGTTCCTTAACTCCTCTCCGGGGATACATGGGCGCACCTAGTTGTCCAGGTTGCAGTCAATATCAATGTCTTCCCCCGTGGCATCACACATCTGATTAGGATCAATGACACCTCCATTAGAGAAAATGACCAACCCCTTGCTCTTTGAAACAACTGCGTGACCCGGTTGGTAGCTGTTGCACCCCAAAATTTGCCCTCACAATACAAGACTTTGTGTGCTAAGAAGGTTTACAAGGTTCACAAGACCTTCCATGAGATTCATGAAGTTTACAAGACACTTTATGAGGTTCACAAGGTTCACAATACTTACAAGACCTTTCATGAGGTTCATGAAGTCTACAAGACACTTTATGAGGTTCACAAGGTTCACAAGACCTTCCATGAGGTTCACAAGGTTCACAAGACATCTTATGATGGTTCACAAAGTTCACAAATAGTCAAAAGATTTGACAATTCCCTCAGACAATGCACCTCCTAAGTAGTGCATCCAAAACTAGGGTTTTGACTTTAATCAGGCTAAATGAACTTCCAAGACTTCAAGTGAGCTTCATAACATCTTATATTTGTGTAAGAACCCCCATGACAAGTTTCAAGACTTTCCTCAAAGTTTTGCTCAGTCAGATGATCAGATAAGTCAAAATCAATCAAAGCAGTTAAAAAGTCAAACTGAGGTCAACTGTGGTCAAACCAAAGTCAAACATCATGATTTTTTGCCAACATCAAGTATCTGAAGTAAAATTCATCATTTGATCAAGGGTTGATCATGATTCATCAAGGATATTTCAGATCATCAAGAATCAGGAGTTTCTAAATTAGGGTTTCCTTAGTAAAAGTCAACTGAACTTTGACCAGCCATAACTTTCACATGCTTCATCACCAAGTCTCCATCCAAAGCTCATTTTTAAGGAAATTGAATTCTCTACAACTTTGTGTCTCACAAGCCAAGCCCAAAAATGCTTCATTTGGAAGGTATGAGCTAAGACATTATAGGTCCTTTTGAAAGTCAACAAAAAGTCAACAACTTCAAAAGGGCATAACTTGAGAATGGTAAATGACATGGACATGAAACCAGTGGGGTTGGTTAGAGGACTCTTCAAGCTTTCCAAAATGTCCAAGAACACCATCATAGCATTAAAATTGAAGGATGTGTGACCTTGCAAAGTTGGGAAATTTTTGGTTGGTTTATGAAGAAAATGGAGGTTTAAAACCAATTTTTTCTAAATGGGCTTGCCATATGATGATCCAATCCATACTAATACTTCATGCACGACCCAAGTCTCTAAAAATCAGATTTTTTTCATCATTTTATTTTATTTATTTTGATTTAATTCATTTAAAATCATTTTAAATTAAAATAAAATAGAAAAGTCAAATATTTAAAAGAGATTGAGCTTCTAGAAATTCATAAAAGTGATTGGGATCAAATTGGTAAGAGAATCATGATGATTGGCTTGAAATAGAAAGGCTTAATTCTCAAATATTTGAAGTTTAAAGCTTGATCTTTTTCAATCTTTTTCAATCAATTTCTTCACACAATGATCAAGTTTTTTGACCTAGAATCATCACACTATAAGTACATAACACAACCCTACTCATTGCAGATGAAATTCAGCCTCCAAGAGTAAGTTTGTATTTTCAAAAACCTCACCAAAACTCAAATTTGGTTTCCATACTACAAGGCATTTGAAGGTATTTTAAGGACATGAGAATGATCCCTGGACTTCACTGATCATGTACCAATGCTCATATGCATCCATAACCTCATGAACATCTCAAACCGAATCAAAATATTAACATCTTTATGATTTTTTCGTTCTCATATATACATGTAATATAAATTGAATTTGATTGTGGATTTGTGTTTGTGATAAGCTTGTGAATGTTTCTGGGCAACTCAATTTGGTTTTCGATGCAGGATTAAAGAATCACCATGGCTAGGGTTTCGGCCATGGGATTGGGGTTTTGTATTAAACCTAATATAAATAAGTTCTAAGAACATAGAACAATTCCATGGACCTTGGGGATCATGAAGCACTGATTATTATTGAGAAATGTCACTGTTTGGATGCTTTTCCAATTTTCGTAGGTTCTTATGTTTTGAAATTCGCAGGAAACATTGTAGCAAAGTGCATAGGAAATTTCGCAGGTACCATGAAGAAGATGAAGGCCTGTGCGCGTTTCTGGAAATTCAAATAATTGATAATATATTTTATGAATTGGTTTCTATTTTGTTTCACAGTTGGTGGCTGGCTCAGTTGGCTAGAGGACGCGCGTATAAGGCTTAGGTCCAAGGATCGAATCCTGGCCTCAGCAATTTTTCTCATTTTTCCAGTTTAGCAATGAAACTTAATATATTATGTATTGTAGCTGTTATATGGACAGATACGCCCTCCCGGCTGGAATGGAAAGTGTGTTTGTGTGCATTGCGAAGGTCCTGGGTTCGATCCCCCCAGGCCTTTTTGTGTTGTTTTATTTTTCATGATATTTCTAGGATTACACAACAAAAGCAATTGGACTCCCTCCTTTGTCACCTGCGCGCAGGCTAGCCTAGTGGATGGAAGCTTTTCCAGGTATTGGGAGGTCCTGGGTTCAAAACCAGGCCTCCCCTTTTTTCCTTTATTTTCATTATTTCTCTTGTTTTATTTATTTGTTTATAATTATTATTAAGATTAATTTTAGTAATATTTTCTAAAAACCCTAAAAAATATATTTTTCTCAAACCCTAATTTTTCTTCTTCTATTTATTTAATACTATCATTTGTATATATTATATTCATGACTTAATTAAAATTCTCAATTTAATTTTTGTTAATGTAATAATATAAATTGTTTATAATTTAAATTTTTGTATATAAATAAATTTTTAATATATGTTAAAAATTGCTAATAATATATAAATATTACATAAATTGTTTATAACTTAATTTTGTGTATGAATAATTTTTATCATATGTTTAAAAATAATTGCTAATTTAATTTTGTAATTATAATTTTATTTTTCATAACATGTTTATAATTATTTTTTTATATATAATTTACATTTAACTTAAAATTTCATAATAATTAGTATAATTGTTTATATTTCATTCTTAAAAATAATTGTTCATTAATCTTTTAATATTTTTGCTTATATTATTAACTATGTTTATTTTTATTTATTTCATTATTATTATTAATTATATTCTTATGATATTTATCACTAACCCCATTTAATTTTATATTATTATTATTCTCTACTAACCCAATTATTATTATTATTTATTTTCGTTTATTATATTTAATTTTGCTTTATTATTATTATGTAATTGCTCCTTGGTGTAATATTTAGTAATAATATTTATTGTTTATATTTTATGCTATGGTTAGTAAAAATAGGGAGTGTAACATGTATGTATATTTAAAATTAATTTAGATCATTTAAATTTGAAGATAAATATTAAAAATTGTACACTCACACACGTAAGTCGATCTTTGATCGCCATCTCACTTCCTTAAGGGATACCTCTCATGTTGCCTAATCAAAAAGGTCAAGTAGGGTGTATAAAGCAAAGTCCCTCAAATTCACATCATCTAGTCCCTTAACAGATAAAAGATCAAGTCCCTTTCGAATGTTGCCTTCGTAATGATCTTGTCCCTTTCGAATAAAGATGATAAGTCCCTTCAAAATTGCTTATACACCCCACAGTTGCCTAAATAAACAGATGACCCTTCACTTGTCCCTTACATCCAAGGTAATGACTACCTATTCCTTAATAATAGGGATAGTCTTACCATTTAAAGGATCAAAGAACAGAAAAGACTTAAGCTTAGGGTAGGTTCCTTTTAGATACTTGCTCACTTTTCAAAACAATTTCAAACACTTCACAATTTTCAAACAATTTTCAAAACAAAGGTTTTTTACGCATCCATACATGGATCATTATAAAACTCTTAAGAAAATTTTTATTCACACACTTCGCATTTCAAAAACATTTTAAAGTGAGCTAAGTAACTAAGAGCCCATGGATAACCATGGATGTAAAGGGTGCTAACACCTTCCCTTTACATAACCTACCCCCCGAACCCTAAAAATCTTTTAAAAAGGTCTTTCCTGTTCTTTTATGCCTTTCCTTTGGATAAAATAAAAGTCGGTGGCGACTCTTGCTATCCGCAACATAATTAAAGTCAGTTCTCCCACCGTGTTACAGTAGCCAATTCCAAACATGTCCTCTTTACATTCTACCTCTATCACCTTGCCTCAGCCTTGGGCGTTGCCTGCTTGAACTACTTCCAAAGATGCTATTGAAGTGCCCATTTTCTCATTGTTTTAGACCATAGAATTAGGAGAGACTTCACCAACGTTAATGACTTTAAAGGTATGTCACAACGTTTCGTGAATCTCACCGTCCATTTCCTCATACTTGAATGTAGACAAATGACTCACAAAAATGTCCTCCTCCCCATAGACTGTCACTACCTTCCCATCAACCACATACTTAAACTTTTGCTGCAAGGTGGATGTAACTGCTCCAGCAGCATGAATCCAGGGCCTACCCAGAAGACAACTATATGCCGGTTAGATGTCCAACACATAAAATATGCATTTGAAAGTTTGGAGATAAATCTTAACAGGAAGCTCAACCTCTCCAAACACTTACCTCTTCGATCCGTCAAAGACACGTACTACCAGGTCATTGGGTCTAAGAATAATGTCATCAGCATCTAGTTTCATTAAGGCTTTCTTTGGCAATATGTGCAAAGATGATCCAATATACACCAATACATGAGATAATGCATCACCTTTTGCATTCCATGGTGATATGCAGGGCCATATTATGGTTACACCCTTCTGAGATCAAGTCACGATCCGTGAAACCCATCCCATGGATGGCATTTACATTAGAGACTACGGATTCCAGTTGATTGACTGTGATTTCCTGTGGTACATAAGCCATCTATAATACTTTTAACAATGCCTCTCGGTGAGCCTTGGAGCACATTAGCAAGGACAAAATTGAGATCTTTGACGGAGTTTAATTTAATTGTTCAACAACTTTGTAATCACTTTTTTAATGATTTTCATAAACTCTTCAACTTCCTTCTGGAACATACTCTGACCAGCCTCTGGAGTCACAACCTCCTTAGTCATAACTTGTTTAACTTTGCTTTAGCTGCTGCCTCGTTTTTAGTGTTGGACCTCAAGGTTTGTGGTGCAAACAAATGACCACTTCTCATGAATCCACCTAAGCCACCAACATTATCAACGCTTGAGCTGACACCCACAACAACTTTCTCTTATTGCTTCTGCCCCTGGACATATACGTCTGCACCGTAATGCCACATGATGGCTCTTTCATTGGTATATGGAACAGGTCTAGGCACTATAATAGTAATTGGGCTCACTTCATTTGGCACGAAGATGGTAACAGGCCCTGGCCTTGGTGGCATAGGGATTTCAGCATGCATGAAATAAATGGTCATAGTTGACACATCATCTTTCTATTTTCTCGATTGGTCAAACTGCAGGCTACCCTCATCCATCAACTTCTAAATTCCAGCCTTCAGCTGGTCACATCCATTACTGTTGTTAGCACACTCAATACAATTCTCAAGGAAACCAGGGAACACTTGTCCCTTCAGCAATCTGTCATTTACCACTAGCAATGAAGTCTTCACTCGATTCATGTCAGAAACCAGGTTCAAACCCTCACCATCTTCCACGACATTCACTCTGGCACCGCTGTGATTAAGCATAGGATTGTTGAGCACATTCGGGGGAGGAGAAAAATTGATAGCCCTGGAGTCAATCAGGTCTTGTACCTTATTCTGAAAATCCCAACATTTCTCGATAGTGTGCCTCTGGGCACCCGAATGGAATTTGCACCTGGCGTTTGTATCAAAATTTGGTAGTAAATTGTCATCTGGGGGGCTCTCATGGTACGGAGTTCGACCATGTTCAATTTAAGAAACTCTGGAAGCAATGTAGAATACACCATTGGGATAGGGTCAATTTTGTGATCCCTCGCTCTTGTTCTTTGGTGAAATGGTCTTTATGCCTGTTGTTGTTGAACCTGATGATGAGGTTGTTGTTGAACCTGTGGCGCAAGAATAGTCACTGCGGCTTTTTGGTGGTACCCTTGAGAGTGGCCTCTACCCCGACACACAACATTAGTTTCTCCCTCTCTCCTCCTCTGAGGGCCAACAAAAGGTTTTCTAACTCCAAATGAGCTTTCTTCATTAACATCTTGTATTTTACCCATCTTCAATAAGTTCTAAATCCTCTCACCAGCGGCAACAATATCAGCAAAGCCTGTGGATAGAAAGGCAGTTAATCTATCAAGGTATGTACCCATAATCATATCGTTCATTTCACGATCAAGTAGGGGAGTTTGTACTCAAGCAGCGACTTAGCGCCAGCGTTGGGTATACTCCTTGAAACTATCTTTGGATGTTTGGTTCATACTCTGAAGTTGAGTACAATTGGGCGCCATATCCATGTTATATTAATATTGTTTCACGAAGGCCTCAGACAACTCTTTCCAGCTTCTCACGAAGGATTTACTCAACTTCATGTACCACTCCTATGATACCTCAGTAAGGCTATCTTATAAGTGTCATACGCCAAATTTGTCCTACCTTTTTATTTTACTGTCTAATCATTGTTTCAAAAAAAAATTGTACCATTTTATTTATCTGTTTAACAAATATTTCGAAAATTAAAAAAAATGTATTATTTTATTTTGTCTGATCTTATAAAAAATTCAAAAATTTATCACATTTCCTTTTATTCAAAAAAAATGCATTCTCTCTTTAGTTTTTTTTATTCTTCATTATTTAGTCATATGAAAAATTCTATAAAAAAAATAATTTTATTTTTGCTACTTTCTTTTCTCGCTTAAAAATATCCATATCATTATTTCTTTTTATTTTATTTTATTTTATCAACTTTATTTATAACATTCAATTTCCATTTAGTATTTTGTACACAAAATCAAGAATCCATTTTTATTATCCCATTTCATTTTTATTTTGTTATTATAATTTCCATCTTTATTATTATTATTATTATTATTATTATTATCATTATTATTATTATTATTATTATTATTATTATTATAATTGTTATTATTTTTCTATTCTTATTCTTATTGTTATTATTATTATATTTGTTATTAGTTTTACTAAGTTTTATTTTTCCTGCTACACATCAAAGCAACCCCACTTTCCAATTTACAGCTCACCCAATGCACATCACAACACAGTACACAACAAACTTTTATTTCAGCAACGTATCACACTACCCCATCAATATCACGTAACAAACTTTTCCACCACCACCACCATCCTGTACGAAATTTCTCCCAAAAGCAACAAATTCTACAACTCATTTTTTATCTAATTCCTCTTTAATTTTCGATTTTACCCTCATCAATCTCACCTATAAAACAACCTTCATTCCCCACTAATTAAGAGGAAGCTTGAATAGACTAAGAATATTCTGCAAAAAATAGAACCAAGACAAAGCTTCAGAAAAAAATACAAAAAATATGCATAACTCTTTTCTAAACATAGAAAAAATATAGGAAGCAAACCATTATCCTTCATCATTGACACAGACCTGTGAACGCATCCGCTAAATCTCTGAAATCGTGCCGAACCACCTTTGAATATCCTTCACTACAATGCAAAAAAAAAAAACACAAACCTATAGTCATTCCCTCTATTAACGTCGCCATCATCTCCTTCGTAAAATACAACCCTCCATTAAAACCTTCAAACACTTTTTCATAAACCACCTCCATCATTTTTTACAAAACCAATCCACCGTGAAATCCAAATCGCGAGTTCCAAAACCCCAACCAGATCCGAACTTCCGCGCCGCCGGCCATGACACCACATCACCACATACCCGAAATCCATCTTCACCGCAGAAACTCCAAGCAAAAGGCCATAAACACACACAAACCCATGTAAACCCAATAAGAAACCGATTCGAACATCACCGAAAATCAAGAATCTGAAACTAATAAACCAGAGTCGCAAAACTATCGCGAGTGAGAAGCGATTGGGAATGAGAGCCAAATCAAGAGTCCGAGTGAGAAGAACAAGCGGCCGCCGCTATAAGCCAATCGAGGGTGGGTCTCTTTGTTTTGTTCTTCAAACTCGTGACCCTTTTCCTTTTAATGGTGAATGCTAGTTTTTTAATAAATTATCTGACCCTTTCTTTTTTTATTATTATTTATTTTTCTGTGTTTTTATTTTTAAAAAAAAGAAAGAAAAAGGTTTGGATTTGCTTTGGGGCTTTTGAAGCCCGAAGGTTTCATAATCACACCCCATTAAATCAGCAGTGATACCACCCTGTTCTTTTTCAATTATTTTTATTGCTATTGGGCTCAGCCCATGAATATGTTTTTTCTCTAAACGCACCCTACTGCACACGCTGAACCTTCCCTTTCTATTCTTATTGTAATTTGGTTTTATTAGTTTTGCCTCATTTTAATTTTATCCTTATAATCCTTTTTCTGTTTTTTTTATTTATTTGTTAAGTTATTCTCTTCATTTAAAAAAAATCGTTAAAAAAAAAAAGCGCGTTAATATTTTTATGTTATGGGCCGATGATATGCTAAAAGGTTAAATTTGTTCCGATTTTATTAAGTAGAAATGTTTAATCAGTATGAGGCCCTCCTTTTAATTAGTTTTTATTTTATTATTTTATTTTGACCAATAACTTTTAATTTAATTTATTTTATTCATTATACCATTATAAACTATCCATAGTCTTTAGTGAAATTCGGCTCCTAAACCCTTTCATCGAAGAAAGGTAATAAAATCAACAACCACCAACCGTAGTAGGCCGAACTACGAGGCTCTGACTTTCCCATTGCACGCGGGAGTACGTAGGCACAAGGATCTCAATCATTGTCGAGCACCTAGGATCAATCTAACTTATAATTCAAACTCGTTTCCCTCTAGCAAGTAATTCGTTTAAGCATAGACATCCTTTCGCGCGTGATAACTTAGATGGTTCCCATCGAGTACGATGGATGTAGGGGGTGCTAATACCTTCCCCCTGCATAACCGACTCCCGAACCCAGGAAATGGTTCCATTGTCCTTTGTCCTTATCTCTCTCTTCCTGGGTTGTATCTATATCTTCTCTTTCCCTCTTCGGGAATAAATAGAATTAGGTGGCGACTCTTCAGTCTGTCCAGCACGCGGTCCCGTCCTTTCGGATCGCGTGAGATCGTATTTTTCAGGGTACGACAGCTGGCGACTCTGCTGGGGAGTGGTTCACCCCAATGCGAGTCAAGCCTAGTCTAGGTTTCCACGCTTGTTTGGATTTTTTCTTATATGCTTTACTTGTTTATTTTTATTCGCTTTCTTTATCGCTTTACATCTTATATCCTGTGGCTCATTGGTACTATAATTTGGATCGATACTTTGCAAACGAAACTTGAGGGAAAGGCTCTATACCCGGGCTTACGAGTACAAACATAAGTTAGCGAGGTTGTGTAGTATGGGCTCCCGAGGGAACCACTCTCGTGGGTTGTCGATACGAAAACCTCACTTGGAGTAGATTCTAATGAGAATACTGATGACCGTCAAGTTCTTGGCGTGTGTGCTTAGTTGTTTTAATTAGGGTCACCGACTCTGAGAACCTTTAGAACCTTTTGGTTAAAATATCGATTGATGGTCGCGTAGTATTGGCACCCGAGAAATTTGCTCTCGTGGGTTGTCGATACAAAGACCTCACTCAAAATAGACTTTCTCAATGGAGTTGATTGACTGTCAAGAGCTGACACGTGCATCAAACATTTGAACAAAGTCCATAACTCTGTGGCCTTTGTTTAAACCTTGTTTCGATGATCGCGTAGTATGGACTCCCGAGAAAATTTTCTCTCGTGGGTTGTCGATACGAAGATCTCACCCAAAATAGATTCATAAGGTGAGTCAGTCAACCGTCATGCTTATGGCGCGTGTGATGAACAACCATATGAATTGACAACTTTGGGGTCCCTAAAACCTTAGAGTCTACCCAGTGAGTTCTTGATCAGAGTATCGTCCATCCGTACCTTGGACTCATGAGACCTTGATCTTATGATCCTGGATTCTGACATTGCATATCATTTCATTAGCATTATCTATTCATATTTCATTTCATTCCTAAGCCGAAAACTCATTTCATGTTCCTCCATCTTCAGTAAATCAAACTGGTTTCCCGACGCCCGTATCGTGCTAGACGCCCGTACTTAACTTGAGCCAACACTAAAAGACTGATGGACGTGATTCAAGAAGAGCAAGCTGCTATGAGGTAAGAGATTGACTCGGTCAAGAACAAGATTAACCAGATTTATGAGACCATACAAGCTTTGGCTATAATGGAAGAACGTCGCGAAGCTGCTGCCGCAATGAATAATGCTCTAGTGCAAGGATCTGCCTCGCGAGCAATGCCTTCAGTTCCAGTTCCAAATCCGTTGGTCTATGGTTTTCCTCCAGGCTTCACTCCTGCTGTTGAAGAGGTCACTTCCCAACCAATACCTACCTCCGGTGTCACTGTTGGTGCTATTCCTCAAGCTCAACCTTTTCCAACTCAAGTCCAGTGTCCTCATGCTGAAGAGGATCATCAAGTTGAGTATGAGATGCATATCGCTGTTCTAATCACCAATCCCCATGTTGTTCAAGAATCTGAAGCTATAAAGATGTGTCATGAGTTAGCTGAAAAACTCCGAATCATGGAAGGACACAACTCAACCTCTCTGAGTGCCTCAGACATGTGCTTAGTTCCAGATGTTGTGATCCCTGCTAAGTTCAAACTTCCAGAATTCGAGAAATACAAAGGCCTCAACTGTCCTGAGCTTCATTTGAGGATGTATTACAGAAAAATGGCCGCTCATGCCAAAGACGACAGACTCATGATCCATTGCTTCCAAGACAGTCTATCTGGAGCGTCTCTAGAATGGTACATGCAACTTGAACGCAACAATGTTCGTACTTGGCTTGATCTATCTGATGCATTCAAAAAGCAGTACAAGTACAACACTGACCTTGCTCCTAACCGTACTCAACTTTAGAGTATGACTCAAAAGGAAAGCGAATCCTTTAAAGAGTACGCCCAACGCTGGAGGGAGTTAGCTGCCAAAGTGCATCCGCCATTGGTTGACCGTGAATTGATCGATATCTTCATGGGTACCTTACAAGGGAAATACTACGAGAAGCTGATCAGCAACGTATCTTCTGGATTTTCAGACATGGTGATGGTAGGAGAAAGAATTGAAGAAGGTTTGAAAAATGGAAAGATCCAAGGAGGCTCTAGCAGCCAAAAAAATGTCAAGAAACCTTTCAATGGGTACAAAAAGGGCGAAACAAATGCCATTTTTGCTGCAAGTGGGAATCCACAACATAGTGTACCTAATCCAGTTCCCTACTATCAGTATCCATATGTTGCTGCTGCACAATACACTCATGTGCCATATCAACCAGTTCCCTACTATCAGTATCCATATGTTGCTGCTGCACAATACACTCCTGTTCCATATCAACCAGTTCCTCAAATGCCTTACCAGTCAGCTATTCAAGCTCCATTTCCACCTCAGATGGCTTATCAACCACGTCCATATCCTCTAGTTGCAGCTGCTCAATATGCACCTGGACCATACCAGCAACCGGCTTATCCGCAACAGCCTGGTCAACAACGCCAACGCGCTCCTCAATAACGCCCACCATATCAACAAAGAGGATATGATAGACACATTGATCCTCTGCCTATGACATATTCCAAAATTTTTAATGGGCTGATGGCAAAAGGATCTCTTACTTTGAAAGATATGCCACCTCAGACTGGTAATGCCCGGAACTATGATGCCAATGCTCGCTGTGAGTATCACAAAGGCGCTCCAGGTCACACAATCGAGAACTGCCATGCCTTCAAACACAAGGTTCAAGATATGGTCAACTCTAAGGACCTCACCTTCACTCCGAGAAATCCAAATGTCCAGAACAATCCAATGCCTCCGCACGGTGCCAACAAGTGAAGACATTTGAAGGGGTTGTTGAAGACCAAACTGAGTAGTCTCCAACTTTGAAGTATTCAATCAAGAGAAGTTCAATTCCTCAAATCAAGGCAGCCATCGCCATTTACCATTTTCGCAGTCTTTGTTATTTTGTATTGTTTGTTAAGTACTTTCTGCTTTGAACATTATCGTTTGTACTTGGTTTTGTTAATATTATGTTTATGCATGTTTTGAATCAATTTATTCGCATTCGCTCATCATTTATCATTTATCACAAAAATCACAAATTTTTCTCTCACTTCACTTTAGCAAATATTTGAGGGAGGATGATGAAAACGAAATACCCATAATTGTTGCGGTATGCTTTCAGATAAAACCTCGTCAATGATGTACAAGCATTCTTTCATATTCCCAAACACTGGAGATACAAGGAGTTAATCCCTAGTCAACCACTTCGAGCCTAGAAGTAGGAGTTTCTTTCGGATACAACCCTCACATCTAACCCGAGGCAGGGTAGTTGTTCAGTTAATCTGACCACATTTCCAAATCGCAAGATGAGACATCCCGTCAGAGGACCCCCAACAAGTGACTTGGCAGTCACAACATTCAACAAAATAAAAAAATTGAAAAGAAAAATCACTAAGTTGAGCACCCAAGGGAGACTTAGTCGACAAAGAAAAAAAAACAAATCAAAAGAGGAGTCCAAATCCTCAACAAAAACAAAACAAAGATCAGGTGACCACCAAATCAAAATCAAAGGGGCACCAACATCAAAGCAAAATAAGATGACTGTCAATGACAAGTAAGCTTTAGTGCATCATCTTTACTCTTACAACGTCAAAACAAATGCATCTGTAGAGTTATCTGAACATAGGACTGGAGAACATTACGAAGAAGGGTGAGTACAAATCAAACTTTGAGCCTTATATCCTTTGTTTCTCAAACCATTAACCAGACCACGTAACAACCCTCGAAAGACCTAATTGAGGCGTGGCTTATTCTGAAAGCATGCTACCAACAAGGTTGCGTAAATTGACTCCCATATATTTGCTAATCTTCAATCTTAATCGCACATTATTCTTGATGCATCTTTCACGCATTTTCTAAATCAGCACCACATTTGGACCAACGGTCCATCCGTCACACTATCACAATCATTCAAATAAATTGACTTTTTTCAAAATTTACATGAACGTTGCATTAACACTACCATTTGTGTATGAATAATTTAATTACAATTCAGTGCTTGACATCAGTGCAATCCCAACAAGGGACAATCAAAACAGAAATTTGAACTTCATTGGTACCAACATGAATCAAGACTACCTCAATAGTCCAATCAGGGGCAAAACCATTCTCAATAGCCCAATCAGGGGCAAATCATCTTCAAACAACTCAATCAGGGGCAGGTGCCTATCAAACCTAGACTCTGGGGCAGATCATGCCATGGCCATTGTCAAAGCTTCCCCACCAGAATTCTCTCTAATACCCTACAGGCAGGGGCAGTCATACAAGGAGCAAGTCTTCCTCTCTCTTCTCCCCAGCTGAACAGGAAATCCTCGTTGGACGTTGGCAATCATTCAAAGCAAATCAGTTCTTCATGTGTCAACCAAGTCGTTCCGCTCGTCAGCAAGTGACCCAAACTTGGAGCATTCAGATTCATCTTCTGATCGGGCGTCGTTAAATATCGAGTGTCAGGGAATCAATCCCTCCACCCACCCAGAGTCCAGTCATTATCGGCAACTACCAAACTAAAAGTCCACCAAGCTGGCACCTTTCAATCCCTCATATGCATCATTATGTATCATCAATGTCATACTCATCGTTTACATCAATCATTTATAGCATATGCATCATTGCATACCTAAATAAATCAGCTTTTCATAATCCCCAACATTTTTAACTTACATCTCACTGCATAAACATTTGCATCATATTTCCATCTTTATGGAATACCACTTCAAAACAAATAAACATAGTTGCATAATTCAGGATCCAGGATCAACACAAGTTTCTAGTCCTTTCCCCAGCGGAAGTCAGGATCATATCAATTGAAGGTTCCAAGCATCTCCTCGACGGATTCAGTGGCCGTCCCCATTAAATCTTTTATTTTCGGCTATTTTAATTTCCAGCCACTCGGTTTTCCCTTTAGTAATGGGAGTCGTATTTAAGTTTCATTCGCCTTATTATTCTTTGGTGATAAATGATTTTATTTTCAGTCGTTTGCCTTATCATCCTTTGGTGATGAGTGATTTTATTTTCAGTCATTCGCCTTGTCATTCTTTGGTGATAAGTGATTTTATTTTCAGTCATTCGCCTTGTCATTCTTTGGTGATAAGTGATTTTATTTTCAGTCAGTTGCCTTATCATCCTCTGGTGATAAGTGATTTTATTTTCAGTCATTCGCCTTATCATCCTCTGGTGATAAGTGATTTTATTTTCAGTCTTTTGCCTTATCATCCTCTGATAAGTGATTTTTATTTTCAGTCATTTGCCTTATCATCCTCTGGTGATAAGTGATTTTATTTTCAGTCATTCGCCTTATCATCCTCTGGTGATAAGTGATTTTATTTTCAGTTACTCGCCTTATCATCTTCTGGTGATAAGTGATTTTATTTTCAGGCACCCGCTTTATCATCCGTCGGTGATAAATAATTTATTTTGTTAGCTTATTCACTGTGTCACCCGTTTTTCAGTTTTAAATCATTTAGCTAATCAGTACATTTTCTTTTATCAGACAAATTTGGAGTATGTTAATATCTAATTATCTTATACCTTGAAAGATTGAACACGAGCCAGTTCATCTTACTCAGTCTAAGCCAATTCGATAGGGGCATCTGTCATACCCCAAATTTGTCCTACCTTTTTATTTTACTGTCTAATCATTGTTTAAAAAAAATTGTACCATTTTATTTATCTGTTTAACAAATATTTCGAAAATTAAAAAAAATGTATTATTTTATTTTGTCTGATATTATAAAAAAATTCAAAAATTTGTCACATTTCCTTTTATTAAAAAAAATGAATTCTCTATTTAGTTTTTTTATTCTTCATTATTAAGTCATTATGAAAAATTCTAAAAAAAAATCAATTTATTTTTGCTACTTTCTTTTCTCTCTTAAAAATATCCATATCATTATTTCTTTTTATTTTATTTTATTTTATCAACTTTATTTATAACATTCAATTTCCATTTAGTATTTTGTACACAAAATCAAGAATCCATTCTTATTATCCCATTTCATTTTTATTTTGTTATTATAGTTTCCATCTTTATTATTATTATTATTATTATTATTATTATTATTATTATTATTATTATAATTGTTATTATTTTTCTATTCTTATTCTTATTGTTATTATTATTATATTTGTTATTAGTTTTACTAAGTTTAATTTTTCCTGCTACACATCAAAGCAACCCCACTTTCCAATTTACAGCTCACCCAATGCACATCACAACAAACTTTTATTTCAGCAACGTATCAGACTACCCCATCAATATCACGTAACAAACTTTTCCACCACCACCACCATCCTGTACGAAATTTCTCCCAAAAGCAACAAATTCTACAGCTCATTTTTTATCTAATTCTCTTTAATTTTCGATTTTACCCTCATCAATCTCACCTATAAAACAACCTTCATTCCCCACTAATTAAGAGGAAGCTTGAATAGACTAAGAATATTCTGCAAAAAATAGAACCAAGACCAAGCTTCAGAAAAAAAATACAAAAAATATGCATAACTCTTTTCTAAACATAGAAAAAATATAGGAAGCAAACCATTATCCTTCATCATTGACACAGACCTGTGAACGCATCCGCTAAATCTCTGAAATCGTGCCGAACCACCTTTGAACATCCTTCACTACAACGCAAAAAAAAATACCACAAACCTATAGTCATTCCCTCTATTAACGCCGCCATCATCTCCTTCGTAAAATACAACCCTCCATTAAAATCTTCAAACACTTTTTCATAAAACACCTCCATCAATTTTTACAAAACCAATCCACCGCGAAATCCAAATCGCGAGTTCCAAAACCCCAACCAGATCCGAACTTCTGCGCCGCCGGCCATGACACCACATCACCACATACCCGAAATCCATCTTCACCGCAGAAACTCCAAGCAAAAGGCCATAAACACACACAAACCCATGTAAACCCAGTAAGAAATCGATTCGAACATCACCGAAAATCAAGAATCTAAAACTAATAAACCAGAGTCGCAAAACTATCGCGAGTGAGAAGCGATTGTGAATGAGTGCCAAACCGAGAGTCCGAGAGAGAGAGAAGCGGAATCGGCGAGGCAGAGAGATTCCGAGTGAGAAGAACAAGCGACCGCCGCTATAAGCCAATCGAGGGTGGGTCTCTTTGTTTTGTTCTTCAAACTCGTGACCCTTTTCCTTTTAATGGTGAATGCTAGTTTTTTAATAAATTATTTGACCCTTTCTTTTTTTATTGTTATTTCTTTTTTTGTTTTTTTATTTAAAAAAAAAGAAAGAAAAAGGTTTGGATTTGGTTTGGGGCTTTTGAAGCCCGAAGGTTTCATAATCACACCCCATTAAATCAGCAGTGACACCACCCTGTTCTTTTTCAATTATTTTTTTTGCTATTGGGCTCAGCCCATGAATATGTTTTTTTCTCTAAACGCACCCTATTGCACACGATGAACCTTCCCTTTCTATTCTTATTGCAATTTGCTTTTATTAGTTTTGCCTTATTTTAATTTTATCCTTATAATACTTTTTTTTGTTTTTATTTATTTATTTGTTAAGTTAGTCTCTTCATTTAAAAAAAATCGTTAAAAAAAATGTGCGTTAATAATTTTATGTTATGGGCCGATGATATGCTAAAAGATTAAATTTGTTTCGATTATATTAAGTCGAAACGTTTAATCAATACGAGGCCCGCCTTTTAGTTAGTTTTATTTTATTATTTTATCATTATAAATATTCTCAATGTTATCAATTTATTTAATTATTTGTACTTATTATTCTATTCTAATTTAATTTTCGCAATTCAATTCAATTTATTTATTTATTTTCGCATTCCAACAAAAAGCGATTTGACTCCTCATAGAACGATTTCATTAAATTGGTTCTAAGGTAGTTAACGAACCACATCTCGACGCGTCCGAAAAGGTCCAACGCCTTCGAATAGTTGTCTCCGATTAAAAAGGCCGAACACCTTCGAACAATTCAAAAACACTGCATACACGCTTTCTCTTGGGCGAATTACAACGAGACCCTTTATTTCTCGCAATCCCCTGTATTTTATTTTGTATCCCTCCCCCATTTTATGTACGCATTTTATTTTTCGTATTCTATTTCGTTCGCGAACCCTTGGTCCAACGCCAAACGGTTGCACTTGCACACTCACACTTTATTTTTCAGTTATCGTTTCATTTATTAGGATCCACCTCACCTTGCGAGCCGAGCGCTTTGTGCCTCGCTAATAAACCACAAAATAAACCTCCATTTGCAATTACCCATAAACTTCAAAAAAACCAAAATGTTTCTATTAGATCCAAACCCTTGATCCAACGTCAAGCGGTCTTAGGAAATAAAACACATTCTAATGATACGAGAAGAACTATACGCCACGAGCCTTAAGCGGTAGAAAGGAGGATAACGAGCTCTCGTTACTTGCTCCGATTATTTGGACGCAAGACGCTCGTCTTGTTGGACGGAATAAACTATCCATAGTCATTAGTGCAATTCGACTCCTAAACCCTTTCATCGAAGAAAGGTAATAAAACGAACAACCATCACCCTTAGTAGGCCGAACTACGAGGCTCTGACTTTCCCATTGCATGTGGGAGTACGTAGGCACAAGGATCTCAATCCTTGCCGAGCACCTAGGATCAATCTAACTTATAATCAAACTCATTTCCCTCTAGCAAGTAATTCATTTAAGCATAGACATCCTTTCGCGCGTGATAACTTAGATGGTTCCCATCGAGTACGATGGATGTAGGGGGTGCTAATACCTTCCCCCTGCATAACCGACTCCCGAACCCAGGCAATGGTTCCGTTGACCTTTGTCGTTATCTCTCTCTTCCTGGGTTGTATCTATATCTTCCCTTTCCCTCTTCGGGAATAAATAGAATTAGGTGGCGACTCTTCAGTCTGTCCAGCGCGCGGCCCCGTCCTTCCGGATCGCGCGAGATCATATTTTTCAGGGTACGACAATAAGTAATACATCCACAATTTTGCATCATCCGTATGAGCAGCAATTCTCCTTACATAAGACTGCAAGTGGGTCTTTGGACAGGTAGAACCGTTATACTTCTAGAAAGTAGGGGATTTGAACTCATGGGGAGTCCTCACTCCTGGAACCAACCCCAAATCAGACACATCGAAACCAAGGGTATTATGTAATTCACTAAACCTGGTCCTTTCAGCAATGTCATCAAATCTACGGTTCACAACAGCTTTCTGCGCATCCATGTTCTCATCTACCAAAGTGAATTGGTCCTCTTGACCATCCATATAGGCACCATGACGACCCGCATCTCCGCCCGGAGCACCATGACAACCCATGTCTCCTCCCGGAGCACCATTCATGTTAACAACATGGGTAACAACAGGATTACCCTAAGGAATTGGAATTCTAGTGCTAGCATTTCCTTCTGGAACTTTATGAGTTCTCTCCACCGCTTCTCTGATCCTTTCTTGATTTTTGTGCATGCCCGTCATCAAAGCCGTGAATTGATCCATGCGTGCCCTCAATTCAGCCAACTCTGCCTGCATTTTCTCCTTAACTCTTGTTCTGTTTTCCCTGATCAAGTATCGATGAACTCTCCTGTCAGCTATAGTGCCTGTAATAGAAGATACGTCAGAAACCAGAAACCTGTACCTACAAAACAAGAAATAAGGGCGATATGCATGCTATTCAATGTTGTGTCTTTCATTCTCAAGGCCATTTGTGCCCTAGTTCTGGTATTCAATAACAATTAAAGAAATCCAGATGGCTTTGGGACTTGACTTTTGAGAAGCAACATTCACACAAGATTCAAATATAGTTGGTATGGATGAACAAGTGTTAGTGCATGGACGACAATCAAGGATATGAGCAAAAAATAAAATATCATAAAAAGGCTTACAAAGCAACAAAATATCTCCCCGTAAGGTTACAACATGTTACATCACCAAAGAAAATAAGAAGAAAGATAAAGCAAGGATTCCCACAACAAGCCTGTGGGTAATCCAAATACAATTACAAAAACTAAACTCTACGAAACTCCACATCTTTCAGCCTCCAGCTAAGCTTCTTGAGGGCCTCGAACAGTTGAGCGACATCGGGGTGCCCCAGATCTTCTATTAGCTTATGAATAAGAAAGTCTCTCTGGTCGAAGGAAGCATGCAAATAACCGATTTGTTGCAAGAACACTTCTTCATTCTCCCTAATGGAACTAGGCTCCGACCTAGCCTTTTTGGTTTCAGCGAGAATCTTGAGCTCTTCAATTTCTTTCTAAGCTTTCTCCATATATTTCTGACTTTGCTATAGCTTTTGCAAGTATTCCCTTCTCCGCCCATGAGCTTTCTGAAGTTCTTCATTTCTACTGTCTATTTGAACTTTCAAATCCTCAATCTTCTGTTGATATTCTTTTTCTACTTATTTCTGCTTTATCTAATTTGTTTCCTATCACTCTTGCCAAAGAGTTATGGTTTCATTTGCGTCATCCAAAGACAAAGATTTCTTATTCTTTATGCGTTCACCAACTTTGCTAATCTCTGCCAAAACTTTCTTTTTGAAGTACAACTACCTGTTAGCAAAATCCTTCTTCTTGTCTTCCATGACCTTCTGATCCAGATGAACTTTTTCCTCCATTGCTTTGTTTGCATGCACCATATACTGATATAAATTGTTAATATCGGAGTTCTCAATTCTGACCTCATGAAGTTTAGCTTCTTACTTTTGGTATTCTTTAATAGGTATAGTGGTTTGAGGTTCAACCACCTTGGGATACAGGGGAGGCTCCACTAAAAACGGGAGACGCGTAACTTCAACTCAATGCCTCAGCCAATCAGCATAGGGAGCTAAGTCTTTGGATCAATTCTTCCGAATTCTTTCTTACCCTTCTTTACCCTTACAACCCAAGCTTGAAAAACTTGGATCGATAATTCTTTATTTCCCTTGGCAAGAAAGTAAAGGGATTCTGCAACGTCTTCTTCTCTGGAGGAGCCTTCATAGGATACCCAAATTGCTTAAGAGCCAATATCGGGTTATGGTTGATTTCCCCTTTCCTACCAAGTAACGACATTTTGGAGAAATTACCATAGTTTGCAATCAAGTCTTTCCCAACCAGATCCATATTATAGCACCAGGTGATGTCATCTGAAGTTAACCCCATCAATCTCTTGGACCATTTAACCTCTCCTTTAAGCTCAATGAAAGGTCCTGACTTTGGAAGGTGTCGGGCAAACTAGGCATAGAATAAGGGTGCACAACAAAGTACAAGACATCCCCTTCTTCTCTCATTCTTGTAGTGAACTGAATAACAAAAATCTCCCAATAGAGTGGGAACAGGGTTTCTCTTAATGAAAATAGATATGCCATCCATTCACACAAACTCCTTCTCATTTAGAAATAAGTTATCCCGTACACAATCAGAGCTAATATTGCACTAAAATATGTCCATATTTGCTCTGTAGCATAATTCTTAGCTTCATCAATCAAGAAAGCTAGATGAAAACCCTTACTCTCTTTTGGTCTTGATGTTGTCTGTAACCATACCTAGATTCAGGTGAGTAGCCTTAACAATATCTTCATTTGAGGGGACTCTATCTGAACTGTAGAAAAGAAGGTTGTCCCTGATTGGAACTCTCAGAATATTGGAAATCTCCTCCAAAGTAGGCACCAAAACACAGTCTGCGAAAACAAAGCACCTCAACTGAGGGTCATAGAACTAAATAAGAGTGTGAAGACCACCCCCCGTGCTCTTGAGTAGCCTCATCCAAGTAACTCATAATTAAACCAAACTTCTTGCTAAAATCATCCAACACTTTTTCATTCATCAAACCAACCAAACTCTGAATGTCTTCAGTTTCTTTCCTTGAAAAAGTATAATGAACATTATTTTTCCGAGGAATTTCTTGAGCCATCTAGAATGAGAAGATCAAAACCACCGGAAATGGGAATGAAAGAGAATAACCTAAGAAATGAAAGACACAAAATTTAATGATGATATGATATAATGCAGTGCAAGGCAAGTGATCAGTGGTACGTGTCTGTGTTGGTGCTGAGTAGTTAATCAAGAGCCAAGTGTCTATAGCCACAATAATCAAGATCTCTGAATAACAACCCAAAATTGAAAACCAAGAATCCATAGGACCGGATCAAATAATAGAATAACCATGAAGAAATGGGTATGTTGAAGGCCTGGGCTCAAGTAAAGCTATAAACAAACCCCCTAATCTAATAGGTATGCTACTACGAGTCAACATCACGGACTCTCAGGTCGAGTAGTGATAATAAGTTCACCATCTCTAAGAAACAGTTTAGCATTATACACTAAAAGAGGAGGTCTCAAATGAGTCCTGAAAAACAAGCATCCTCCATAAGTTCCCAACTTCAAGCACTAAGATCGAGAAAAAATAGTACATTCATCCTGAAGGGTACAATACTATCGTCATACGAACAACACTTTAACTGAGTTCTTACGAGAGAACGAGGCCATCCTATGCAAGTTCCCAGTGGGCCCTCGTGTGCGAGTGGGTTTGCCAACAAATGTGGTCTTCCACTGTCACCGCTAGAGAGGGATGTTTCCACAAAGGTCCTCAATAATCGGTCCCCATATGCACATAACTATCAAGGTTGTATCCTTAAGTAGGGAACACCCCTATATCATAATATTTCCAAGACGATCGCAATCTGGGTGTGGAACTCACTACTACGCGCATGACAAGATATCATGAAAGCAAAGTGACTGTCCATGCTAAAGTCTGGGGTTCACTCGAGCCTTGGTATTGGGATCATCTCACAGTAACTCCCATCCCGCCAAAGAAAACTAGACAGTCCAGAGAGTATAATAATTATGCATGATAAATAAATACTGAAAGCAGTAAATAAAGCAGTAAAGTAAAACTGTAAATAAAGCAGTAAACTAAACACACAACAACAAACAGATAAACACCCAAAGAAATAGAAACAAACAAGCACTAGGATTGGCTCGCATAGGGAACTAGAGATTCTGGGTTCGGTCCCCAGTAGAGTCGCCAGATGTCGCTCCCTGGATTTTTATCCTAGTACAAATGCAGAAGTGGCACGGAAAAGGAAGAGTCGCCAACCAGTCATTTTTCATCCCAAGGAAAGGGAAAGGTAATGCTGCATAAACCGAAGGAAAAGGAAAGAACAAGGTCTTGCGAACCAAAGAGATTGGGTTAGGGAGCCGGTTATGAACTTGTAACACCCCAAAATTTGCCCTCATATTTATTACCATCTAGTTGGTTACGCTTCACATTCACATGTCATCGTCATAGGCTTGTTATTGGGGTGAGAAGCTTATTTGTAAATCCTTAATATTGGTTTGGATTCATGGTCATCGAGATGTAAGGAATTAAGCTCTCAAGTTCACATAATCTTGGCAAAAATGGATCAAAGTTTGCTCAATACTGAGTCTAGGCCTTATATCGAAGAATTCAAGATTATGAGATTTAATTTCAAAGGTGGGTTTCAGATTCAATTGAATTGTTTTATAAAGGTCAGTATGATGTCTTAGTTTCAAGTTCAACTCAAAGCATGGAGTCGTTAATTCCTACAAGTTAAGTTGTGTTGAACTTTTGGTGTTGATTCCAAGCATTATTCCAGGATTGATTTAAATATTTAATTCAGTCTAAGCCACATTCTAAAACATTGTCATCCATATCCATTTTTACAATAATTCCATGATAAACATATCTACTCATAAGCCATTGCATAATATCCAAGTCCAATTTCAATAAGCATCTGATTTTGTCCGGATTCATTTGTCCACTTCTACAGTCAAGTTACAACCACATCTAAAAGTTATAAATTATGTCCATGTTTTTTACCATAGTCATTATCAATTAGATCCATGATCCATAATTCATTTTGAACTACCTTTTAAACCAATTTCAAAAGATCTAGTTACAAACTATTACCTTTTTCTTTCAACTCTTTCACAGCAATTTCTTTTGTTGTTGTTTTAATCAATTTTGCTTGTGTTATTTGTGATTTTGAGATTGTTGAATTGAATTGACTGGATTTTGTTTAAGCAGAAAATGTGGTTCTTATGGAAGTATAAATAGTGGTTCGTGGGATCTGTTTCTTTTTTATTCTCTTTTCCTTTTTTTGGACTAATCATGCAGTGTATCATCCACAGCACCAGCCAAAGTTACCAAACTCAGCAACAAAATTTGATTGATAAAAAAACAAACAGAATTCTAACGAAAATATGGGATTATTTCACAGAAACTTCATGGTCATTTACAACATCCAAACAAAAATAAGAATAGCAAAATACAACTGAAAACCATTAGGAGAAGGGAAGAAGTTCAATAACAAAAATTCAAGCTACAAGCTCTAACTGTTCTAACAACTTCTTAACAAAATTCCTAACCGAATTCAATTGAAATTCCAAAGTCGCCCTTACCATTCTTCTTATATAAATGTTATGTCATCATATCCTGGGGGGATTTCACTGATTCTTCACCATTTTCCTTCCACTTCTTCAATCTTCTTCCTCACTCATCCCAAACCTCTTCATTCTTCTTCATTCTTCTTCCTCATTCTCTTCTCCATTTTCAATTATTCACCTTCACCCATTTCTGAATCAACTTCTCTCAATTCCAATTTCATCGTTCAACCACCTTCATTATCATCTTCAACCATCGACCATAACCATAACCTCCAACGATATTCATCAACCTGCTGCAACATCTACATCGATAATAAATTCAGAATCATCGATCTTCTTCTGTTTTGATCATCACTCTTCAATTTTGAAAGAATTCTGAACACCATCACCAGCACCATAACCATCATCTTTATTATCCTCCTGATTATTCACCAACAACTCTGATCGATCTCATCTGAATTCCATAACCACTTCAACCTCTTTATCATTCAACATGTCACCTTCATCAATCAACCTGCAAGAGTCCACAACCACGATTCAGAACCACAAAAACCTTGCATAAATAGAACTGAAGAAGAAGGAAAACAAAGGGTAAAAATCGACATTCAAGAACCAACACATTCAACAAAATAGACTCATATTCATGAGAAAGAAGAGGAAGAAGATCGCATGGTAATAACGTGCAGAAACAAGAATGACGTACCAGGAGTTTTGAATCTGATTTGCACAACTCGTATCGTCACGGTCACGCCTGAAACACCATCGATCTTCAGCACCTCTTCTTCATCCATCTTCACCTTCTCCTTCGAGAATCAGCAACCATATCCCAAAGCCGCATCAATCTGCAACTTGGCACGTCTATCTGCCGCAATCCTCCATCACTAGCATTGTTAACATCGTCGCATCAACTTGCAATAACACCAAAATATAATATCATGACGATGATTTTCTGATATCTCAAGGTAATCAGAACACGAAATCACAAAGGAAAAGGGGATCGAATCAGGTACTTACGCGAGAGATTCGTCAAGATCATCTTCGTTTCACAGGTGTGTTGATTCCTCCTTAAAGCTTGCAAATGATTCAATGATTTTGTTTAGGCAGTGATTAGAGAAGGAAGAACCCCATAGGATCGAGCACGAATTCGCGATTTTGAGAGGCGGATTTGAAGGATTCACATTTAGGGTTCTTTATGAACTTAGCTTCGTGATAGGGTTAGGTTTACGGCGGAGGATGAGGTTTTCGCCATGGTGAGTCTCGTCCTTGTCGGTGAGGCGCGCAGCGGTTTTGGGAGAGGAAAAGGATGCAGCGTCGGCAAGGTAGAAGAGAAGGAGGTTGATTTAGGGTTTGTTTTTCCTTCAATGGTATTTTTCCCATTTGTTTATAAGTTATTTTGTTTAATGAGTGTTAAAGAATCATAAAAGAGTTTTATTAATATTAATTAATTCCACCGTTTGAATTTCTGAGGATAAGGATAAGATTTTGAGTTTCAACCACACCGACGGTGACACTTGTCACCGTCCAATAGGTTCCTCCCCAGGATGATCATGTGCGCGTTGGCTCACCATAACCATTATGTTCCGTTTCTTTGTGATCCATTTGATGAAGATACCTTATAAGTCTACACGATCGAACGTTCCTCATTGAGTCTGAGGATGTTGACTAAAGCCCATAATTTTATCCCTCCAAGACTTGGCGCATGTGCCCAGTTTTTGTTGCTATCCGCACCTCCTCGCTCTGGCCCATTTATTTTGTTAAATGAAAAATTACTTTCTGCACCCCTCTCCTTATTTCTTTCTTTTTAATTTTTGTTTTAGATATAGTTCAATTTTAATCATTAGAAAATAGTAAATCACATGATAAAATTCCATAAAAATTACAGTAGGATCCTAATTCATTTTAGAACTTTTTTACATTTTTACTTTATGATTTTTTTCCATTTTTCCATTTTATTTCGATTTTCCATTTAATTAGTGTTATATTGAATTCTTTCATGAACACTTTATTTTGTACATTTTTTTTCTCCCATTTCCTGTAATATTTTTGGTCCATTCTTTTTGCTATGATTAGAGGACTAATAATAGAACCTGGAATAAATTTTGGTATATTTTTTAGGCCATTTTATCCACTGTTTTGGTAGTGTTGTTTGTGTAAAATTGTGAATAGATCTTAGGTAGATTTATGTGACCATTTGACATAGTTAGGTTATAAATTTTTAGGATATTTTTAAACACAATATTAGATTCAGGTTAGAGACCTTAGGGAATTAATTTCATATTTTTTTCCAGGACTTTTGCTATTTTTAGTGCCTTGATCTCATTCAACTTTTCCATTGTAAATCCATCTAGTTTAGCTTAGGATTTTATGGTTCATTAAAACTTAGATTAATTAGGCTCGATCTTAAGATATTAGGATGAGTTAGTGTGGTTGAACTACTGATTTAGAAGCTTGTTATCATTTAGGGTCCTTTAGTTTTAGGACTTAGACTTAGAAATCGTTCAAGTGCGTTTCCATGAAGCGATTAGCCATTATTTCGGTTTTATGCATTATATGCTTTAGAAATTCTTGCAACCTTTTTTACTTTAATTCATTTTCTTCATATTGTTGCATATGCATCTTCATCTCATTTACTAACAATTTTATTTTTGTGCAAGGTATTTTTCGAGGATTCGCTTATGGATTTGGACTATATTTTTATTATGCTTTGATTGTATCTTTATGGTTTATACTTTGTGATGTAATAGTTAGAACTTAATATGTGATACCTATAATTAGGATAGAAAATATAAAATGAAGCGTTAGATAACCAATTTTCAAAAATAAAGAAAAGGAGTTATTCGATCCAAAATCGAAGACTTTCAAATAAATAAATAAATGAAGTTTCATGTGACTTTAGGATCCCTCGATTATCATCGCTCCACTCCAATACACCCAAAAGCAAGCCTTGTATGTTGCACACCATAATTCGTGCATCTCAGCACCATGCAACCGACCCACCCGATCCATTGTTTCATTCCATTTACGATTTACGAACGCTTTTACCCACCATGACATAGGAGGGCCATATTATTCACTATTACTTTATGTACTTGCATTTCTAGTCTAATATCTGCTTAGATAGATTTAATCTTTCAAGCCTCACTAACCATAGGCCACAATTAAACTCAATTAACTTAGGGTAAGTTTTAGTCCCCTTAGTTTTTCCCTTTTTCAATTTGAGTCTCGCTTCTCACCTTTAAAGAAAAATCAAAAAAACATTTAAAAGGAAAGTAGGTACAATACACCATGAGCCTTAAGCCATATGGGAAATGATTAGTGGAGGTCTCCTCCACTCTTCTAGAATGCATTACAAACGTTCCATTGGGGGCAATCTTGGAAAGTATTCGCTCCTATATCATAGTCTTTAGTGTTGTACCCGCGATAAACATAAAGTCAAAACACTTCTTCTAAAAGACAATAAACCAACAAGACAATACATCTTCTCTTCTCATCTTACTCTTTGCGGACGAATGTGACTTGCCTCGACAGTTCAAACAGCGATACAGTAAACACCCTCGAGTCAGAGCCGGTAACACCTAAGCTAGAGCTATGGCAACTTCATCCTAAAAAAGATAAGCAAGTTTCCACCTTAGTTAGTGATGGGCTAAAGACGTATCTAATTATGTGTCTAGCGGTATCTTAACTGCAAGTGCACAGCCTATCAAAGTAATATTTAAGATTATCGATCCACAGGGACTCTATGGTTACTTAGTGCTAGATGAACTTCTAGTTTAGCTAAGGTGAAGGGTTGTCACGATTTTTTGTTGTTTTTAAAGATTAAAGGCGGGAATTAAATTTAAGTTTAATAAAATAATACTAAGGCGGTCGGTATGTAATTATGCTAACTTAGGCGGGTCAATCTAACCTAGGCTTATAAAGATGGTTCACTTAATCTATTCTGTAGAGGTTACCAGTTTAAATACCTTTAACTCACACTCTCGTGGTCTTATCTCAGATCTTACCCCTAAAGCCCTATGCCTGCTCTCGCTAGCCCATAAGTGTTTAGAGATAATTTTTGGAAACTTAGTAATTCTAATTTATTTTAAAGCGCTCTCGCTGTGTATAATTTACATGCCTAACTTTAGCTATCTGGTTAAAATCTCACACTCTCGTGGTCTTGGCCTAACCTAATACACTTTCCTTACTCTCGTAACAAAAAGGTCGATTTTATAATAAAAAGTATCAGCCAAAATACTAAGCTATTAATTATTTTAAGCCTATAGTTGATTTTACCGATTTAGTTTGTTTTAATTACATACCGCCCTAAGGTAATTAGCTACTCATTTTTGTCGAACCAGACAGAGGAAGAGAAACATAAAACGAAATATTCATGGCAGAAAAATAAATATTCAACATAAATATAAAATTGCAAATTAATATAAACCTGGTTAACAATAAAAATGGCAGACTCCTTCTTCCACAGACCGGAAAGCTCGGAGTATTTGGCGGAATCGAAAATAAACTAAAAATTCTGAAGGCTTTGAAACAACTAAATTTTATAACAATTTCCTGATGTTGGAAATGGTTATAGGTTGGGTTTGGATACAATAAAAATAGAGCAATGAAAATAATGCTGAAAAAAAATAATAAGGTTGTAAAATAATTCGGCAGAGCTTCCGCAAGAAATTGATAAAATAATACTATGTGTATTGTTCAAATGAATTAAGCTATTTATAGAAGATTTAATGGGCTGGTGGTTGAATTGTTTCTTGGGCCTCGTAGGAGCATTTGAGAAAATCCAGGAACGTGGATACAGGAGAGTTAGCTGGAAAATAGCCACTTCATGTGCAGCGTAACGTTATGACCAAGTTTCAGTCAAATAACCTATTTTTCCCTTGTCACGGTCGTGACAAGGGCATCACGTTCGTGTCCTTTGTAATTTAAGTGTCACGGTCGTGAGGGATATGTCACGGTCGTGATTGCTCCTTTTGGGGTGTCACGGTCGTGACACCTAGGTGACGATCGTGAGTGTTACAAAATATGCAGGTTTTGCAGCATTCTTCATTTCTTCATCTTTTTATGGTTGTTTTCGCTCCTTTTCTTGTGGCTCATGATTTAGCTCTGTATACGATGTACCTGCAAAATGGCAAGGAAAACTCGAGGAATCGGGTGTTAAAACGACGATTATGCGATAAAACGGTAATGAAACTTAGCAATATAATCGATACATTTTCTCGTTATCAAACTTCCCCAAACTTAAACCTTTGCTTGTCCTCAAGCAAATAGTCGGTTGAAAATTGTCGGACAAGTTTTTATCGACGCACACACATAACAAACCGTACGAGGGATCGTTTTGTCGGATAAACCGGTACTATGATAAAACACTAACGATACACTAATGACACAAGCAACAAGCTAAGTCGTCGACTTCCCGTTAAACGAAACAATCGGTAATTGCTTTACGATTCCACCTAGAATTTTTCGATCTTATTTTGCCCGATTTCATTCTAGTGCAATCACATTAAGCCATTTGCCTTAGCACGCACGTAGTGGAGTAGCCGGTTAGCGACTTTGATCCTTTTTAAGCACGGGGTCTGGTACACGAGTGCGGTAACCCTACATACATTATCCGATTTGGAGGTTGTGGGGGATCGAGCCGTAGCACGCCCTACCAAGTTCAGAACCAGTACCTCTGAACCAACCCGCAATGGACTCCTTCTCATATTTCTCGTTTCTTATATGCGACCGTGTACTTTGGTGCAATTTCTTTTTATTTGCATCGAGATATGAAGGATTATTTTAGATTAGGCATCAAACGCTTATATTCATCGGCTCCCCACGTGGTTTGTGTTCAGACGGTGCTGACTGCTAGTATAAACTACTAGGGGTTACTTTTGAACTGAAACTTAAGGTGTAGTCGTTACAATCATCGGAACGGGATTGCTTAAGTGGGAAGTCTAAGGTGTCAAGACTGTATTGATCTTGTTGAATCGTTCTCAGCTTCCTAATTATGATTTCGTAGGTAAGTCGGGTAATGCGAATAATTAAAGATTTTTTTTCGGCATGGCTAAATAAACGGGGAAAGTTCGAAACTAAAGAAAATAGCACAAAAATTGCTCGTTTCATTAACTTACGAAAAGAAATACAACGGAATGGAAATACAACGAAATGGAAAAGATGCGAAAAAAGGGAAAATGCGGAAAATGAAAGGTACCTCTCCCACACTATATACGTCCTCAATGTTGTGATATAATAGCGGTAAAAGCACAATACAAACTATGAAAATGAAAAACAAACATAAACAAAAAACTAAAACTAAGGCTACTGATGACCGCGGCCTCGGCTTCTGGTACGGGAGCGTCTGGTCGGAGTCGCTTCAGGATCAGAACCGGTACCGGTGATAGCAGTGATGTCAATACGTAAAGCCTCTAGCTCGCTAAGGATTTCTCCTAGCTTCTCATCAGTAGCTGTCTGGTTGGTTGCAATAGTGCGGAGTAAAGCATCATGCTGCTCCTTCTACCTTCGCTCCAGTGCGGCATTCATCTGGTTTTGTTGATGAATCGCACGGAGGACTTCCTCAAGTGTGTATTCCTGTGCAGGAGGCTATCGGGTGGATGTCTCTGGAATGTCCTGGACAGGCTCAGTTGCATCCATCGCGTCTTGCATCTCGTCCGCTGGTGGATCGGCCTGATCATCATGAATGGGGGCGTGGCCGGCAGCATCCGGTAAAGCAAAAAGCCAGTTGGCTCGGCTAGATGGATCGATGCGGTCACGAGACAGCAGGAGGATGTGGTGATAAACAGTGTCGTGGATAACAGGGCTGAACCTGCCATCCTCTCTCTGCGCAATCAAGTGTGCGGACCTGCAATAATTCTTGGTGAGGAACTCGGCGTCTCTGAAAGGCTGATTTACGATCAAGTCACCAAGCCCCAACTGAATGGCAAGGGTGGTGACAATGCCGCCAATGTAAAATGGGGTTGCGCCTCTTTGCGCAATGGACTGGATATGGTTCAGCATGAACGGGGCAGCGTTGATAGGCTCGTCATTTAGAGCGCAGTACAAGAACAGAAGCTCCTTGGAGTTGAGCTTATGGTTACTCTCTCGTGCAAAGATGGTGTTGCAAATGATGCGGTGAAAATATTTGATTGTCAGGTTGTGGATGTATGTAGCATTAAGGCTCTGAAAGGCTGAGGCACGGGTGTTGGTTATGTCGTGACATAAAGTGAAAGCGGTTTCACTGAAATTGTCCGGCACGCGGAGGTGAGCTTCATTCCCGTGATCGAAGCCTAGCAACTCGGCTATCCTGTTTTGCGAAAGTTCGAACTCCTAGCCATGCAATCTGAACTTAGCGAAACCGGTAAGTTGACTCTGAGAATCGGCAGGAGTGATGTAATGGAATGAGCTTAGGAATTCCAATGTCAGAAGCTCGAATGTGGGCTGGGGCTGACTGCAAAGATCCCACTGACCGACTTTTTGAAGCAGGCTCTTGACACTGTTAAGAATTCCGAGTTCTCTCAAACAGACAATGTCGATATAACGCGTGGGTTGCACGCCACGAATCTTTCTCTCTGGTTTTCTCCATTCTCACCCTCTCTAAATTGAATAGCTTCCATTGCATGCGAGAACAAAAGTGGGAGATGAGGAGTTTGGATTTTTGTGAAAAAGTGATAAAATGAGAGAAATAATGGTTCGGATAAATATTGGAAGGTGAGAATGTGATAGGTGTGGTGATAATGGAGAGGTTAATGGGTTTTAATTTGGTAATGGGAGGTTACAGAAGTTGGGGGAGATAATGGGTGGTTTTGAAAGTTATGGAAGAAGAAAGATGAAGAGGTTTCGAAAGAGAAACAGTTCTGTTTCTCACGAATTCTATATTTAGGGTTGTCACGGTCGTGACAAGGAGATGACGGTCGTGACACGCTAATTAGCTTGTCACGATCGTTAGGGGGGTGTGACGACCGTGAGGGTTGAATTCCTTGAATAATTTCCAGAAAGCATTATCTCTCACGCTTCATATAATTTATCTAATATTTTTGATCACTTCTCACTCAATATTAAATATAAACACCATATAATAAATAATTTCAATATAGTACTTGTAAATTTGCATCACACGAGAGATTGTATAAAATATGAATCAATTCAAGCATAACAGTATATAGATTGAAAACATATAAATTGATTAAAATGAAAAAAAAATTGTAAACTAGAAGTGCTTTGCATTTGGTAATTGAAATGAAATTACATAAATGAAAATACGGTACGAAAATGTTTGCGAAAAGATAAAAATAACTAGAAACGAAAACAATAAGTAAAGTAAGCTAGATCACTACAGCATTTTCAAAAGTGCTTCTTCAAATCTTCGATTGCGGAGTTCAGGTGGTAGAATTGCTCACATGTTATGTCAGTTAATCCTATAATGTCCAATCGCATGCTCTTAATCTCATCCTTAACAGTATTTATATCAGTTTGGTAAGCTTCAAGAGTGTTCATGATATTCTGTAAGTTGTTAGCATAATCTACTTGATTCACTTCAGGGGTTTCAATCACTTCGTCAGTGTGGTCAATGTCATGGTAACCAGGAGGCGTCTCAGGGTCACTTTCGACATCTTTTATCTTGTAAGACTGAGGTGTTTCAGGAGTAGATGGATAGTCAGGTGGGGTTAACTCATAAAGCCAGTTATCCTTATTGTGAACACTTACTCTAGCATGGTTTGGTAGTGTGAATAGGGTTACTACCTCATTCCGGATTAGGTACTCGAAAGGTGGATGTCCTAAATTCCTTATGATATGGCGATTGAAGCAAAAGTTAAGATTCATAGGACGGATGGTACCTAAACGGTTGCACCTGTGCAATTGGTATCTAAGTCCTAAGGCATCAGCAATCATGGTTACAAGACCTCCTACTAATATAGGTAATTCAGGTTCTTCTTGGATTCTGGTGAAGGTTTGCATCATGAAAGGTACACCATTGACTGGCTGTCCATTAGTGAAACAAGACATAATGAATATCTCATCTTTAGATACTCCGATAAGGTTTTCTTCTTTTCCAAAGAAGGTGTGGGCAAGAATCTTATGGAAGTAACGGATAGCTGGGTTATGTATCTCATCATTGTTCATGCTATTTGGTTCAGGGTGGTAGTTTCCGGTTAATGTTCCCCAAAAGAAATCCAGCTCAATGTCCATCAATTCTACCTGTGTGGTAGTAAAAGCAAAGGGTCCACTAGGGAATCCTAATAAGTCAGCTAGCTCTTTATGGTTAAAGTCATATTCTATTCCAAATAGGCGGAAACTGATAAATCCTTTCCTGAAACCAAAACCGCGCTCGGGTAGGTAAACTAAGGAGCTAAGGAACTCAAGGGTGAGCTCGCGGTAAGTCACAAACTTATGTTGAATTAGTGCATTCTCCCATCCAAGTCGGTTAAACAAGTACAGGATGCTATCATGTATACCTAGGGTTTCCATAGTCAGATCATCCGGGTACAGGGTTAAATCCATTGGCCTCTGTGATAACTCTTCAAATTTCATTCTTTGGTTCCTACCTCTAAATTTGGTTTCCATATGGTTTATCAGTTGGTTAGCCATGGTTAGTGAAAATACGGAGGAAACAAATCAGGGGGAGAAGGAAAGTGGAAAAGACTTTTAGAAAATCTGTAAAAGTGATTTAAAATTAAAATAAGGAGAAATAAGGAAATAAAATGCATAAATTAAAGGCAATAATAGTAATAATGAAATAAAACTATAAAATGACAAAACAAATAAATGAAGAATAAAATGATAAATGACAAAATAATAAAATGATGAAAATGATTTAAATGATTTAAATGAGTAAATGAGTAAATGGGTTGCCTCCCACTAAGCGCTGTTTTTATCGTCTAAAGCCTGACGTAATGCTTAGGTTTAGATTAATCAGTGGAATTAGTGGACAACTCTAAAAGCCTTAGACTATTCGCATAATCTCTATTTTCAACTTTATGATAATGTTTTAAATGTTGTCCGTTTACTATGAATGGTTCACTATTCCTACCCTTAATTTCTATTGCTCTACTCGGGAACACTCTAGTTATTTCAAAGGGTCCTGACCTTCTAGATTTTAATTTCCCAGGAAAGAGCCTAAGTCTTGAATTAAAGAGGAGTACAACGTCTCCCACACTAAATTCTTTCCTAGATAGGCGTTTATCATGCCATCGCTTAGTTCTTTCTTTATATATCTTAGCATTCTCATAAGCATCTAGCCTTAATTCTTCTAATTCGTTAATGTCTAGGATTCGCTTTTCTCCTGCAGCATTATAGTTTATATTGAGAGTTTTGATCGCCCAATAATCTTTGTGTTTTAGTTCTACCGGGAGGTGACAAGATTTTCCATAAACTAGTTTGAAAGGTGTAGTACCTATGGGTGTCTTGTAAGCGGTCCTATAAGCCCATAAAGCTTCATTAAGTTTAGATGACCAATCTTTCCGAGATATGGCGACAGTCTTTTCTAAGATTTGTTTGATTTCTATGTTTGAGACTTCGACTTGTCCACTTGTTTGTGGATGATATGGTGTTGCCACACGGTGTCTTACTCCATACTTAGATAGTAATTTGTCAAAGATTTTTTAAATGAAGTGCGAGCCACCGTCACTTATGACGAGTCTAGGCACACTAAATCTGGGAAAGATTATATTTTTGAAAAGCTTTATTACTACTCGCGTGTCGTTTGTAGGAGAAGCTATAGCTTCAATCCATTTTGAAACATAATCAACAGCTACGAGTATGTAATTATTACCGAAAGATGATGGGAATGTGTAAGCACCCCAAATTTGCCCTCACCCATTCACACCATGGCTTGTGATCACTTCATATGCATAAATCCAATCATAGCATCTCATACCACATTTTTGATTCATTGCTTTGGTTCAAAGTCATCTGCATCTAGGGTTTGTGATCTGAGCAATCCAAGAGCTTCTTGAGCCACTCCAAAGGTCATCAATCACTTCAAAAGGGTCCATGTATGTTCAAGCATCATATTATATCCTCTCAATGTCAAGAATGTCAAAGAATCACAAGAACTAAAAATGGCATGGAAGTAGAGCCAGGTTTGACTGCACAGATGACCTAGAATTAGGGTTTTAGTTTCAGAGGCCATAACTCCAAATTTTTTGGTTATTATTGTTTCGATTGGTCTCTATATGGTATAGGGAGCATGCATATCAAATTTCACGAAGAAATTCCATGGGGAAGTCATCTGATCAAACGTTGACTTTCTAAGCAAGTCAGTGTAAAATCAGGGCATCTGAGGCCCCCAATGACCCAACCAAAAGGTGTTCTTCATCATTTTGATTGTGTATGATCTTTATTTGATCATAGAAGATGTTGGAAGTTCACAAAATTGAAGAATTTCAAGTCATTTGCAAAGTTGACTTTTTGGGAAAGTTTGACTTTTAATGAAATTGCCATTTTGGGAAACTTTTTCAACCCTTGCTTTTGGATTCAAAAATGCTTCAAATATAAAAACTTTGGTCATGAAAGTTGTAGAATGGATCATTCCCTTTACAAAAAGTACAAGAACATGACCTAATTCATTTTGGATCAAAAGTTATGGCTTGTCAAAGTTGGCTAAAATCACAAAATTTGAAGTTTTCTACCAAAGAGACATTTTGCAAAATGGTTTGTTCAAGTGTTCTAAAGGCCTCAAATGTGTATCATTTCTTCACAACATGATCATATAACATCTAAAATTCAGAATGGGCCAAGGGATCACTCATCTTCATGACTTATGGAGCAAGATTTCTCAAAAGAAACAAAAGTGAAGCAAGTTGCAAAAACTCACTCAAGTGTGAATCCACTTGCTTGCTGACTTCACAACCAATCCTATGGCTCTCCACACATCTTGCTGCGTAGGACACCCCATATGTCCTTGGCTAGCTAGTAGCCCATGCCTCTCTTACACAACTTTGACATTTTGGCAACTTGAGCCATACCAATCACAAAAGCACACATCAACTCATCTGACCAATCCCATTAGTTTATACAAACAAAAAGCAAGCCAAAGCACATACAACACAAGCCTGAAAGCACCAAGACCTCAGCTCTCTCATTTTCACCCCATTTTTGCAAAAGCTTTCGAAACACTCTCCACAAGCTGCAAACACACAAACCAACTTCACAAACCAACTCAGCACACTTCACTGATCAAAAACCACCCATCACCATTGCCTGAAACTCCCTGAATCAAGAATACGATTTCCACCCCACCTTGAATAGAACTCCTGCCATCTCAAAAACCAGCCATCATAAACTTTCTCCAAGTATCAAGACTTCATCAGGGGCTTAAGAGGAGTGGTTTGCACAAAGAAAGAGGGTCAGAAAGTTGCAAACTGAGAAAGCTCAAAGCTCAGGTATATCAAGAACTTTTTTTCCAGAAATGAGTTTTTAAGTTTCTAATTTGTTCCTCATGTTTTGCTGATCACTCTGATGTTATTACTTTTTGAAATGGTTGAGAAATAAGCATTTAATCGTGTTCTGAAACTTTTCTGACCTAAACATGTATTGCTTCGATTCGCATGATTAATGAATGAAAAATGGTTTTTGTTTAGGGGTTTTGATTCAGTGTTGAATGGGGATGATTTTTGGGCCATTAGTTTTCATTTTCATGGAGTTTTGAGGATTTTAGCAACTTTCAGGTGAGGGTCTTGCCGGAGAAGACGACCGGAAGTCTTCTCCGGCCACCTGAAAGTGATTAGGGTTTAATCTGTGTAATTAATGAAGTTTGAATGTGGAGCGTAGATGTTGCTGACTTAGTCAATTCCCGCGCGTGCTCAATGGTCCAGATCTTCTACTTAGCCCTAATCTCAATTAATTAAATTAATTAATTCATTTTAGTCATTTTGAATGACAACCCTTGGATCTGGCGCGCAGTCTTTCCCTCCTTCCTGAGTTTGAATCCTGGCCACTGGATGCGCATACTTTTCATTTAATTCATTTTATTTTCATTTTATTTGATTTGTTTTCTTCATTCATTTTAAAATAGTAAAAATCATGAAAAAATTCTGAAAATTTTTATGCAAGCTTTTATTAATTTTCAGAAACCAAAAAAATTTTTATTTTTATTTTTTGCATTAAAAAATATTTTTAAATCATTTAAAAGATTATTTTTAATTAATTAATGAGAATTAATTAATTAAAAATACTTTTAGGTATTTAAAAATCACAAAAAAATTCATGAAACCTTTAAAATCATTTAGAAACATTGTCCAACCCTCAAACCAAATTTCTTTTTTGATATTGATGTCTTTTGACAATTTTTCATGGAATTAATTTCATTTCAAGGCATTATTTTGATCCAATCTTTGAAAATTCATTTCTGCCTAGTCTTTGAGAGTTGGACTTTGATTCTTTCTGCATTGTGTCTTGCATATCATGTAGTTTATAGGATTAAATTGGCATGAATTGTTTGTGCATTTTCAATTTGTTTGACATTTTCCTTGACAAGGTACCTTAAAACCCTAGCAATCTTAGGAAATTCATAACCCTCATTAGGTTAAGAGTTGGATCCTCTCCTTTGGGCAGTGAGTTTGTATAGGCTTAGGGTTCCTTTGAATGCATTTTCAATTTTTTATCTTGATGTTTGCTTCTGGTTTTGGTTTTTGTTTTGTGCATTGATCATAAACCCTAATTTGGGCTTTCTTTTGCATTCATCTTGCATTTGTTTGCATACCATGACTTGCCATGACATTTTATGCATCCATTTGATCCATGACACATCTTAAGACATATTAGAATCATGTTTGATCATTGCATCTTGCATTTGCCATGTTGTATACCATTTGCATTTCATAACTTTTCATATATGTCCATGGTTCTAAGCATGCTTCTCTTGCATCCATATGTTTGTATGATCATCCTCATGCCTTGATTCATGTTTGCATAATCTCTTAGTATCATTATCATCACACACATGCTTCTGGTTTTGATTTTCATCATGCCATTTCATCTCATCTTGCATTGCATTACATTTCTTTCATTAACTTTTCAGGTGGTAAGTTACTTTGAGAAGTGAATTTGCCTTCGCTTCTCACAATCTCTTTTCATCTCTCTTATGCATCATTGCTGCATTTTGTCTTGTGCTTGAGATTGAGCTTTCTCATTCTTCTTCTTCTTACTTTCTTTCCTCAAGTGACTTGTCTTCTTGAATGAAGCAAGTTACTTTGCTTTTCTTTGCTCCTTTCATCTGCTTCCTGGTGGTTCCTCTGAAGATTTCTCTTGTAAACCTCACAAACCTTAGGAACAACCAAGCATGACAATAATTAGGGTTTTGATTAGTCCCCCATTTAGATTTTATCTTTATGTCTCATTGAGTCTTCTCTTCTCATCTCATAATCCAGGACTAAACCCTAAAGGCTTTAAGGCTTTGTGATTAAGCTTATGCCTGCATCCTTCTATTAGGATGGAGTGTATAACTTTAATCCTAAGTGTTAAACCCTTAATGTGTTTAAATCCTCTAATCAATTCACTTAATAATCATCAAGACTTCAAGCTTGTAACTTGGGCCTTGCATTAGGGTTCTAATTCTTCCTTAACTGGTTAAGAAGGACTAACCCTAGTGTTAATGGACAAGTCCCCCTCAAGTTGTCTTACAAACCATAAAACTCATTTCTTCATCTTATCATTAACTAAAATCCATCTAATAAAGGCTTTGTTTTGTCATGAGATTAATCCCTAATCATGGATTAAGTTGAGGAGTCTTCCTCAGCTTAAACATCCTCATCTATTATCCTTCTATTAGGATGGTGTAATGAGTATGTTTAATCCCTGATTATGGCTTAATCTCATTACTCAACACTAAACAAAAACAACAAAAACATCTAAATAATCACAAGTAGGTTAATGATCTTAATCCTACACCATGGTGATTAAGTGTGAGAAGCTGACTTCACACTTAAGGTATTCTCATTACCCCTAATCAGAGGGAAGATGTGATGAGTTTACTAAATCCATTGGTTTAGGCTTAAGCTTATCAACTTATGACAAACTTTCAAAAGCAATAAAAGACTGAAAACACAAAAAACAAACAATAATCGTCTCCTCCGGGACTCTTTTCTCATCTCATTCACTCACAAACGAGAACCTGCTTCTTCCGTCTAATGCAAGACAGTTTGCACCTGAGCCAGACAGGTCATACACTTGAGCATAGACAAGTAAGCAGTTCACAAGTCAATTCATCTTTCAGTCTCTTTGGGTCGAACTACGGTGTTTTGACTTCCTCATTGCACGAGAGGATACGTAGGCATAACTTAACAGTTATTGAAAAAAAGTCTCTGTATATTCCCCCTCCTTCCAGTTTCATTCTTTTAAGCCTCATGATCCTGAGAATTTCATTCTTGTCCTCGCACTGACACTTCATTTATACACTTCACTTCTTTTACACTGACACCTGTACATCCTTTTCCAGCCCTTTTATACATAGATTGCACTGACACTACCCCTCTAAAACACAAATCTTTTAAGCGTGGATCCCGTCGAGTACAACGGACAATCTGGGTGCTAATACATTCCCAGGTTGTAACCAACCCCCTTTCTCAGTCTCTCTGGTTCGCAACCGTCTTATCCATATCTTCCTAGGTTTATGCAGCATTACCTTTCCTCCGGGATAAAAATGCCTAGCTGGCGACTCTTTCT
This sequence comes from Lathyrus aphaca, assembly GCA_963966055.1. Lineage (NCBI taxonomy): Eukaryota > Viridiplantae > Streptophyta > Magnoliopsida > Fabales > Fabaceae > Lathyrus > Lathyrus aphaca. The sequence goes on along the minus strand of OZ014519.1, from coordinate 294,995,056 downwards.
TTCTCTTGGGTTCACTCCTGTGTGTTCTCATTTCATCCCTTTCGCCGACCGTTCGCGTCTGTACCCTTATTTGAGTCATTCTCATTTATTGGGAGTGACAGCTTGGCGACTCTGCTGGGGACACTTATACTGTAACCAGGGCTTCTAGTTCTTTTTGTGGGTTCCTCCTAGCGCTTGTTTGATTTGTGTTTACTGGGGTGTTATGTGCTATTTGTGTTTGTATATTTGCTTTATTTACTGCTTTATGTACAATTATTTATTGCCTTCTTTACAGCTTCACATATATCATACTGTCATACTGTTTTGGCTGGATCTGGTTTTGTTGCTTTGGTGGGTGGATGTTCTATTGAGAGTTTAAGGTCCTATACTTGGGACCTGAGTGACACCTAGGCTAGAGTGGTTCATGTTCTTTCCCATTCCATTTCGGTCTGGTGCGGGAATATGAAACATGGTTCAGATATGGGTTTCTTCTTGAGAACTCTGTGCTACAGATTTCCTGTAGTGCTAGGGCTATCTGGGAAGCCTGCTAAGTCTGGATGACCTTTATTATGACCTTCAGAAACTGAGGTGAATTAGAGGAGGATCTTTTATGGTTATTGTAAACACTGTACCTCCGGGTTAGAAGTGTTTACACTTCTCATAACCGATCCAAGTCTGAGGATCCTTGTTTTAAAACACCACCTGTGAGGGGGTTGGGTTGTTTATAGGTTTGCAGGTACCCTCGACCTCAGCATACCCTGATACTTTGTTTTGATTAAGAATACTCCACTTTAGGACAATTCTTGTGATTTTAACCCTGGACATGTGACTCTTTATTTGAGTTCCCCACCTTGGTTACTGGACTTATGAACCTCCATCTGGACTTCTTGAACATACATGGACCTATATCAAGGCAGTTAATCAGATCCAGTTTGATCACAAACCCTTTGCATATCATTTGCATACATCATCATTGCATCATTTAACATGTGTTTATTTGTTTTTCAGGGTATCCATATTACATTTGGCTTGGTTTTGACCCCTTCATCTGCATAGGCCTTTTGTTCACCAGCTATCTGTTTCAGCTACTTTCATCAGCTACCTGCTGCAGTCACCTGCATCACCAGTATCAGCCTGTCAGTGGCCCATCTCCAGTGTTAGTCATCATCATCAGCATCTATCTCAGCTCTCCAGCAGCAGACATGGCACCCAAGAAGAGCAACATCTCCTACCATTTCTTTGAGCCTGAGCTGGCTGGCATCAGGAAGGCCCAGGCCCTGATTACTCCAGACCATATACCACTATTCAGAGTACATTATGGAGGCATCCTTGATGTGGTTATGGATTTGGACCCTTCCCAGAGGAGCTTGATTCATACTTGCCTGCAGTTCTATGATCCCCCTCTGAGGTGCTTCACCTTCCAGAATTTTCAGTTGGGACCCTTGTTGGAAGAGTATTCATCACTGATTGGTGTACCTATCAGGGGTGGAGTCCCCTTCAACCCTGAGATGACTTTTCCTACTAATGAAGAGGTGGCAAAGGCATTGTATCTGGAACCAGTTCTGATTGAGCAGAACATGACAGCAAAGGCTGAAATCTCTGGTCTGCACTTGGATTTCTTGACCTCTCAGGCTATTCTGAAGGCCTCCTTGGAGAATGGAAGGTAGTCTGTGCATTATTAGCCCTTAGCATATATGGGGTCATATTATTTGCAGATGAGCCTAAGTTTATTAGCAAGAATGCAATCCATCTTTTCATTCTGAGGAACCCAGTGCCCACCTTACTGGGAGATTTCTACTACTCTGTTCACCAAAGGAATGAAAAGCAAAGAGGAAGATTGGTGAGATGCTGTGCTCCCCTATTTCATACCTGGCTGCTCAAGAACTTGCCCAAGACTGATGCATTCTTGAATCCTCACCAGCAAAAGAATTGGGCTAGAAGACTCATTGCTTTAACCTCAGCTGACATCAGGTGGTGCACTCAGAGCACCAAGGGCAGGGACATCATTACTAGTTGTGGGCAGTTCCCCAATGTACCCCTGATAGGAGTAAAGGGTTGCATCAACTACAACCCTCTGCTATTCAAAAGACAACTGGGCTATGCATTGGTCCACCCTCCTAGAGTACAAGATCTAGTTGAGACCCTTTATTGTGAGATCAAGCCTAATCTGGCTATTGTCAGGCAAGCATCCTGGGCTTGGGATAATGTCCAGACCAAAGGGATGGCTATTCTTGGGAGATGCAACAATGTGGCCTCAACTAAGTACTATGAGTGGTCTCATGCTAGGGCTCAAATTTCTGGGATGCCCTTCACCATTGAGGATGCACCTGGGCCATCCACAACACCACCTCCAGCCACTGTCAGCTTGGAAGAGTTTGAGAAACTGAAAGAGAGGAATGAGAATTTGACTCAAGCTCTGTAGAAGACCCTCTGGGAGAGGAGTGATGGTCGTCTGGACATTGAAAGGTTAGAAAAGCTTAAGGTGGAGCATCTAGCCAGGATTGAAAAGTCAGAGGACTACATCAAGAAGTCAAGAGCTGGGGAGCAGATTTTAAAGAATGCCTGTAAAGAGGCCCAGTCCCAGAAGGCTAGGACTGATCTCTATCTGAAAGAGAGTCAAGCTAGGTGGGTCAGGATCACTGAAGCTCGCACTCAGGAGGATAAAAGAACTCAGGACAAGATTGAGCAGTTGGAGGCTAATGCAAAGGAGCAAGAGGAAGCTCTATTAGCAGCCCAGAGGGAGATCTCAGAATTGAAACTCAAGGCTGGTGTGAAGAGGTCAAAGGACCAAAGCAGACACAAGAAGCTAACCATTGCTATCACCACCAGGAATCTTCTCATCAGGAACCTCACGGAGCATCCAGCTAATCCTGTGACTGAAGCACTTTTGAAGGAAGTCCAGGAGGATGAGTTTGGTCTTGGTGTCTGACTTTTGATTGTTGTTGTTTTCATTTCATGTACTTTTATTTTATGTTGTTTTTATTGACCCCTCAGAGGGCATGTATTGTAAAAAACAACCATGTATGTTTTTCCATTTGTAATATATTAATTAGTTTGTTTTATCTGAGTTCTTTTTCCCTCAAAGCAACATCAAAGCACTTTCCTCAGGGGTCTGGAAAGGTCAAAACCAAATGCCAAGCCGGATACTTTGGAAACAAATAAGCATACTGCATTGCATACTAACTTTTCTTTTGTTTTGTAGGTTTTTGTTTTGTTTGTTACTAACTCTGTTGTGGTTCAGGAACTATTGCTCGGCGTCGGGTGTTCCCACTCAACCGTCCACACAGATATCCTACCCACAACAACCTTCCGGGTATACAAATGGACCAAGTACAGCAGGACCTTACAGAGGTTAGGACACAAATGGCCAATGAGAGACTGGAAATGAGAAATCAGATGACCTAGTTTATGGAGGTGATGAATGGATTGGCACAGAGCCAAGAGAGATTAAGGGCACTAGTAGAAAGGCAGACCCAGGAGGAACCCCATCTAGGGACTGGGGGAACAAGCAATAATGAGAGGGTTCAACCTCATGTCAACCCACCTGTGTATGGCCCTCACCTTCACCCAGAGATCAACATCCCTGCTAATGTACAAGGGAATGCCACTGCAGGCAGAGTACTACAAGAAGACCCCCAAGAAGATCAATTTACTGTGATGGGAGCTGGGGATGAAGCCTATGACAGAAGGCTAGATGAAATTGCTGAGAAATTGAGATCCCTGGAGTCCCAGAATTCCTTGGGCTTTGATGTTATGGACATGGGTCTAGTGGACGGGGTAAGGATTCCCCACAAATTTAAACCTCCGTGCTTCGAGAAGTACAACGGAACTTCCTGTCCACGAACCCACTTACAATCTTTTCTGGGGAGGCTGAAGGCATATACCATGGATGAAAAGCTATGGATATTTTATTTTGAAGATAGCTTAACAGGGGCTTCAAGGGAATGGTACTCTCACTTGACTAGAGCAACCATTAGATGCTGGAAAGACCTAGCTGAGGCCTTTATCAGGCAATACCAGTACAACTTGGATATGGCCCCTAACAGGACCCTCTTGATGGTAATGTCTCAATCATCCAGGAAAAGCTTCCGGGAATACGCCCAGAGGTGGAGACAGCTTGCTGCTGCTGTCCAGCCACCCATGTCGGAAAGGGAAATGGCCGACATGTTTATGAACACCCTCCAAGGGACATACATTGACAGGCTAGCTGCCTTTTCTTCCACCAGCTTCGCTGACGTAGTCATAGATGGAGAAAGGATTGAAAGCCTATTAAAGATGGGCAAAATTTCTGATAACGGTGCGAGCTCGTCCAGCAACCCCAGAAAACCTTTTGTGGGTCCAAGAAGAACCGGTGAGACTAATGCTATTCAGGCCAGCAGGGGCAGACCACAATATGTTCATAGGTCAGTGGCAGCAGTCACCATTCCCAATCCACTTCCTCAGCAACCAGCATATCAACCACAGCAACAACCCCATTACCAGCAACAAACTCAGTATCTTCCTCTGAGAAACTACAACAACAACAACAACAACAATCAGCAAAGACCATTTCAACAGAGACTGTCTCAGGCCAATAGAGTGATTGATCCAATCCTTATGCCTTATGCCGCTTTACTGCCACAGCTCCTGAAGCTCAACCTGGTTGAGTTAAGGACGTTGGCGCCACCAGACCCTTCCAGTTTGCCAAGAAATTACGACGCCAACGCCAGATGCGCTTTTCACTCCAACGCACCTGGCCATAGTACAGAAAAGTGCAGAGCTTTACAGATGAAGGTACAAGACTTGGTAGATTCTAAAGCTCTAAACTTTGCACCCCCGCCAAATGTTAACAAGAACCCCATGCCCAACCATGGAGGGCCCAGAATTAATACTATTGAGGAAGATAAGCCGTCTTTCTTAATAACCAGTGTTGGGCAAATCCGGACACCCCTGGTAGAGATTAAAGCTCAACTCCTTGAATGCCAGATATTCCCTGGGTGTGAGCTCGGGTGTGGTTATTGCAACATTTCGGTAAATGGATGTGATAACTTGAGAAGTGGCATAGACAGTCTTATCCAGAATGGTCTACTTCAAATCACAACATCAATACCTTCAAATCCGGCAATCTCTCCGACAACAGTTCCAGAGTCTCCTACAACTGCAACAACAATTATTCCAAACAATTCTTCAGTTTCCTCAACAAATGCTTCAAATATCACTTCAACAAGCCAGATATCAACAAACATTACTTCTACAACGTCAGCACCCCTCTATTCAGAATCTTCTCCTACAACACCAGCAAACATCTCCGCGGTCACTATTTATTATGATCCGTCAAGTATTCCTCCGAACAACAATTTTCAACAACAAGCAGTGGCATCTCCTGCCAGGACACCAGTTACTATCTACTACGATCCACATACTATTGCAACACCCTCCTCTGCTGCAGTCAGCCCGGTTACCATCACGGTACCTGGGCCTGTTCCATATGAAAGCAGTAATGCCATCCCTTGGCATTATGGCTCTAACCTGTACTGCAATGGGGAGAGAATCACTCTTGACTCTTCAACCTCTTCTCCACAGATTGACAATGTCGGGGGAGGCGGAGGCTTCACCAGAAGCGGACGCCTTTTTGCCTCGCAATCACAAAGACCTAATGCCGAAGCAGAAGCTGCTGCCAAAGCAAAGGGAAAGAGTGTAATAGCTGAAGAACCCATTCTCAAAGAAACACAGAAGACATCTTTTGAACAAGATGTAGACGAGTTTATGAGAATTATCAAGAGGAGTGATTACAAGGTGGTGGATCAGCTTCACCAAACTCCCTCAAAAATCTCCATTTTATCCCTGCTGATGTGTTCCGAAGCTCACCGGAATGCATTACTAAAAGTCTTGCACGCAGCATATGTGCCGGAGGAGATCACCGTTAATCAGCTGGAGACCGTGGTAGCAAATGTCAATACCAGCCATGGATTGGGTTTTACCAATGCTGATTTAACAACTGAGGGTTGTAACCATAATAAGGATTTACACATCACTCTCGAATGCAAGGGTGCTGTTCTATCACATGTACTGGTAGACACTGGGTCTTCACTCAATGTCCTACCAAAGAAAGCCTTGGTGAAGCTGGAGTATGATGGCTTGGCGTTGCGTCCAAGTAATTTGGTAGTGAGAGCATTTGACGGCTCTAAGAGATCAGTGCTAGGAGAGATTGATCTACCTGTGATGATTGGCCCACAGACGTTTAAAATAACCTTCTATGTGATGGACATTCAGCTGGCCTACAGCTGTTTGTTGGGTAGACCTTGGATTCATGCCGCTGGCGCAGTAACGTCTACCCTTCACCAGAAGTTAAAATTCGAGTGGGAGGGCCAGATCATCACCATTTATGGTGAAGAAGATATTTTTGTTAGCCATCTGGCTACATACAAATACATTGAGATGGATGGGGAGATCCACGATACTATGAGTCAAGGGTTTGAGGCCTTGAACATAAATGAAGCATCCGCTGTACCTGGAACCTCAATGACATCTTATTAGCAAGCCCGGAAGGTTGTTGAAGAAGGGACAGCCCAAGGCTGGGGCAAGTTGTTGCCTGTAGAGAAGAAAGAGGATAGATTTGGGTTGGGTTACAAACCAACTCAACAAGATCAAGCAGAGGCTGCTAAGAAGCCCAATTTTGTCAGTGGGGGGATGCTCACCCCCGATGCAGTAAACAACTTGGAAGATGAGTCGGAAGATGAGCGCAACCTGGAGAGCTGGATACGTCCAAGGATCCCGGGGAGCTGTATCTCAAACTGGTCTTCCCAGGAAATTATAAGGGTTACTCCCGCAGAGTAATTATTATTTCCTGTGTATTTTAAGCATGCATCAAGTCTTGCATCTTGCCCAAGATGACAAGACTCATTTTGTAATCGGGCCATCTGTAATTTTGTGCAAACAGATCAATCAATGATAATCAGACATCTTTTGCAAATGAGTCTTTTTCTTTTCTGCTCACTGTTTTTTATTTTTCTTTTTGTACAAAAATAAAATGGCAATGTTTTCAAAATGATAAACTTCATCTCACTTTTTCTAAACAAGATTAAAATCAATCACTAAAATGAACAAACTGAACCCTTGCAGAGAGTGCCTTCCAGACCGCACCGACAACAGCACGACTATGACTTCGTATGACTTTGACAATCCAATCAATCAAGCTGATGAAGGGGTTGAAGAAGAGTATGAGCTTCCTGAAGAGCTATCCAGGTTGTTAAGGCAAGAGGAGAAGGTTATCACTCCTCATCAGGAGGAGATTGAAACAGTTAATCTTGGTACGGATGAAGACGTGAAAGAGGTTAAGATCGGGGCCTGCCTACAAAACTCAGTGAAAGAACAACTGATTGATCTGCTTCGGGAGTATGCGGATGTTTTTGCTTGGTCTTACCAGGATATGCCAGGGTTGGATACCGATATCGTCATGCACAAGCTGCCTTTGAAAGAAGATTGTCCGCCAGTAAAACAGAAGTTGCGCCGTACTCTCCCAGACATGGCAATGAAAATCAAAGAAGAGGTACAAAAGCAGTGGGACGCCGGGTTCCTTGCTGTAACTAGCTATCCGCCGTGGGTTGCTAATATAGTACCTGTGCCTAAGAAAGACGGCAAAGTAAGAATGTGTGTTGACTACCGAGATCTGAACAGAGCCAGCACGAAAGATGATTTCCCATTACCTCACATTGACGTATTGGTTGATAATACGGCTCAGTTCTTGGTGTTCTCCTTCATGGACGGATTTTCAGGATACAATCAAATCAAAATGTCACCTGAAGACATGGAGAAAACAACCTTCATCACACCCTGGGGCACGTTCTGTTACAAGGTGATGCCATTCGGGCTGAAGAATGCAGGTGCAACATATCAACGGGCTATGGTAACATTATTCCACGATATGATCCATAAAGAAATCGAGTGTTATGTGGATGACATGATTGCCAAGTCCCTCACAGAAGAAGACCACCTGGTGAATCTGTTGAAGCTATTCAAGTGTCTGAGGAAATACCAACTGAAATTGAACCCCAACAAGTGCACATTCGGGGTGCGATCTGGTAAGCTGCTGGGATTTATTGTGAGCGAGAAAGGGATTGAAGTGGACCCTGATAAAGTTAAAGCCATTCAAGAAATGCCTGCACCGAAGACTGAGAAAGAAGTTCAGGGGTTTCTAGGTAGATTGAATTACATTTCCAGGTTCATATCTCACCTTACAGCAACTTGTGAACCTTTGTTCAAGCTGTTAAGAGAAGAACAAACGGTCAGGTGGAATGAAGACTGCCAGAGGGCTTTTGACAAGATCAAAGAATACCTGCAAGAACCACCAATCCTTATGCCTCCGGTTGAAGGAAGACCTCTGATAATGTACTTGACAGTATTAGAGGAGTCAATGGGGTGTGTGCTGGGCCAGCATGACGAGTCTGGTCGAAAAGAGTATGCAATTTACTACCTAAGCAAAAAGTTTACCGACTGTGAACAACGTTATTCACTGCTCGAGAAAACTTGCTGTGCTTTAGCGTGGGCTGCTCGCCGACTGAGACAGTATATGTTGACCCACACTACTTTATTGATCTCAAAAATGGACCCAGTTAAGTACATTTTTGAGAAGCCAGCTCTTACCGGACGGGTTACAAGATGGAAAATGATCCTCACAGAATATGACATCCAGTACACATCTCAGAAAGCCATCAAGGGCAGTCTATTGTCTGATTATCTTGCTGAGCAACCTATTGATGATTACCAGCCTATGAGATTTGACTTCCCTGATGAAGACATCATGTTCATAAAGGCAAAAGATCATGAAGAGCCTGTTCATACTGAAGGGCCTGACCCGGAAGAAGAATGGACCATGATGTTTGATGGGGCTGTTAATATGAATGGTCGTAGTGTTGGTGCAGTACTCATTACACCTAAGGGAGTTCACATGCCTTTCTCGGCAAAACTCACCTTTAACTGCACTAACAACGAAGCTGAATACGAAGCTTGCATTATGGGTCTTGAGGAAGCCATTGACCTCAGGATCAAAACCTTGACTGTATTCGGAGATTCAGCTCTGGTAGTTAATCAAACCAACGGCAAATGGTACACCCACCAGGATCATCTGATACCTTACAGGGATTATACAAGGAGGCTACTGACTTTCTTTACAACGGTCAAGCTTGAGTATATCCCTCGAGATGAAAATCAGTTCGCAGATGCTCTGGCTACCATTTCATCCATGATCAAAGTCCAAGCTGCCAACTTTGTGCCTCGGATTTCAGTGTCCAGACTCGACAGACCAACATATGTATTTGCAGCAGACGTTGTCAAAGATGATAAGCCTTGGTTCCATGACATTAAGTGCTTCTTGGAGGATCAAACATACCCACCTGGGGCATCTTCCAATGATAAGAAGACATTAAGAAGGCTAGCTGGTAGTTTCTTCCTGAATACTGATGGTTCCCTATACAAGAGGAACTTTGATATGGTACTCCTCAGATGCGTTGATAAAACAGAAGCAGACTTGTTGATGCACGAGGTGCACGAAGGATCCTTCGGTACCCATGCTGGAGGACATGTAATGGCTAAAAAGTTGTTAAGATCAGGCTATTACTAGATCACAATGGACGCAGACTGTTGTGCCTATGCCAGGAAATGCCATAAATGCCAGATTTATGCGGATAAGGTGCATGTGCCTCCCAATCCTTTGAATGTGATGTCTTCACCCTGGCCCTTTGCTATGTGGGGCATTGACATGATTGGCAAGATTGAGCCAACTGCTTCAAACGGCCACAGATTCATCCTGGTTGCCATTGACTATTTCACCAAGTGGGTCGAAGCAGCTTCTTATGCAAACGTTACAAGGCAAGTGGTAGCCAGATTTCTGAAGAGAGATATCATCTGTCGATACGGAGTTCCCGAGCGAATCATTACTGATAATGGTTCCAATTTAAACAATAAAATGATGGCAGAGCTATGCCGGGACTTCAAAATCCAACACCACAATTCTTCTCCTTACAGGCCAAAGATGAATGGCGATGTTGAGGCAGCTAACAAGAATATCAAGAAGATTGTGCAGAAGATGGTAGTCACCTACAAAGACTGGCATGAGATGCTACCGTTTGCCTTGCATGGGTACCGCACGTCAATCAAAACATCTACTGGGGCAACACCGTATCAACTTGTGTATGGTATGGAAGCAGTCCTACCTGTTGAAGTTGAATTACCCTCCCTACGAGTACTGATGGATGTTAAGCTGAGCGAAGCAGAGTGGGTCCGATCCCGATACGAACAACTGAGTCTGATTGAAGAGAAAAGATTGGCTGCAATCTGTCATGGGCAGTTGTATCAGAAAAGAATGAAGAAAGCCTTCGATCAGAGAGTCAGGCTCCGAGAGTACCAAGTAGGAGATCTCGTGCTGAAAAGAATCCTCCCTCCTCATACAGACCACAGGGGCAAGTGGACTCCGAACTATGAAGGACCATTCGTAGTGAAGAAAGTTTTCTCCGGTGGAGCACTCATGCTCAGTACCATGGATGGTGAAGACTTTCCGTCCCCTGTGAATTCGGATGCAGTTAAAAAATACTTCGCGTAAAAATGACCCGCTGGACATAAAAACAGAATGTAAGTCCAGGCAAAAATAGGGCATCCCGGCGAGTCAGAAACAGAATAAAAGACTCGGGCAAAAATAAGGGAAATAAATAAAAAATGTACACCCGCTGAGTTGAAAAGCCGCATTGGACAACTCAGGCAAAAATGGGTATCCCGATGGATTGAAAACCCGAAAGGGCGATCCATGCAAAATAAGGGAATAAGCGAACAACTGCATCCTGAATTCGTCTGTATCACCTACAACTTGGAAAGTTTCGAAAGGATCAAGCCTCTTTCAGAATCAGCCTTCTTCAGAAAGCAAGACGAGAAGAACGTCAAGTGTCATACAAGTCATAGCAAGGGGAAGCTCCTTGAAGCGTCGTCAACATTGCCAACATTTTGTTTCTCAATTTATAAGCAACCTCCTCATTTCAGGGGATATGTTTCTTTGACTGTATCTTGCCAATTCAGGGCATACGAATTAATAAAATCAGATTTTCAGTCATGTCTCATCTCGTTCATTTTATTTTCATTTGCAAAATGTCCGATGTCTTTAAGATACTGATTGCATAAACACAGATGTTTCTGTTCTAAAGAATGTGTGCTTGTAGGGAACATATTTACTCCCGGGAGTGTCTGAACTCCTATAATGGAATCCGGTAAGGGATACCTCGGGATCACTTGTACGTTCCTATCTTTTCAGGATTGCAGGAATTCAAAGCACAATATGGGGCATGAAAACTTCACTCCCAGCCACCTGGCAAATCAATACTCACTCAGCCTTAGCACCAGAAATGTTTTCTCCCCAGCTGAGTGGCCACTTGTTATTTCTCCCCAGCCGAGTTACCATTTACTATTTCTCCACAATCAAAGTACAAAAGCCAGGGAACCATCTCCCCACAGAGCGTCAACCTCTACCCGAAGAAAAAAACAACACACGAAAGAATCACAACAGAGTGACGAAGGCTTCTACAAATCCCAGCTGGGTCCCTCATTACCAAGAATGGGTCTATCAGTAACCTATTTCTCCAAGCAGATACATCTCAATGGTCTCATCCCCAGCTGGGATGTCCACTTCAAGCAGATCGGCCAGAGATCTTCGCAGCAACAGGACCCGAATCCCGGATCGGTATCTTTTGCATAATCATAACATTCGCATCATATTCACCCCACAAAGCGTAGCATTCCGTCTAATACGGAGCATTACGGCAAAAATCAAACATGTTGCATAATCATAAGTCATGGTCTGAATCAAACACTTGTGAATAATGACAATCCATCAACAATATAACGGAATGCTCGCCAGCTTCCCCAACAAAGAGCTAAAGCAGCTGCCTTACACCCACAAACCCCAGTACATACTCCTTGTGGCACCCGTCCGTGTCATTTCCCCAGTAGAAAGCCAAAGCATCCCCTTTGCACTCACAGATACTTTTATATAACTTTCTTGACATCCGTCCGTGTCACTTTCCCCAGCACAGTAACCTAAACACTTTGTATATTAGATGTTTGTTTATACTATACTCCTTTCGACACTCGTCTGTGTCACTCTCCCCAGCAGGGTAAATGCCCGTCTATACGCTACTCATACTTTTTACTCTTATTTCACTTATACAAATACTCGTCCGTATCTTGTATACACCACTTATATCCTCAGATTCGGCACTCGTCCGTGTTCTTTGTTAACCAGTTGGTACTCGTCCGTACCATCATCACAGAACATGCGTCAAGCGTTTGTTTCTACCTGATACTCGTCCGTATCATAGTCTTAAGGATGCTCGTCCGCATCTTTAATCCATACAGTGTGTCAAACACTTATGTCTTCTTGAATTTAGACACTCGTCTGTGTCTACTGTTCCCCAGAAGAGTCCCCTCAGAATCAACACTCATCCGTGTTCTTTGTTAACCAGTTGATACTCGTCCGTATCATCATCTCTGAACACGTGTCAGTATTTGTTTCTACCCGATACTCTTCCGTATCGCAGTCTTAGGGATGCTCGTCCGCATATTTAATCTACACACAAACACTTATACCTTTTATTTCTTGGATATAAACACTCGTCCGTGTTTACTATTCCCCAGTAGATCGCCAGCAAAGCAAAATTTTCTTTTCTATCTGACATTCGTCCTATGTCATGATAAACCCAGAGAGCAGCCGTACCCTGCTAGGTGATCGTCCTTCACCTCTTGATGATCGTCCTTCATCATGCTCATCCGATGGCCGTCCCCATCGTCGACCTTTTCTATCCGACATTCGTCCTGTGTCGTGATATTTGGCAGTCGTCCCCTACTAGGTGATCGTCCTTCACCTTTTGATGATCGTTCTTCATCATTTTATCCGATGGCCGTCCCCATCGTTGATCTTGTTATCTGACGTTCGTCCTACGTCATGATAAACCTTGAGAGCAGCCGTCCCATGCTAGGTGATCGTCCTTCGCCTCTTGATGATCGTCCTTCATCATGCTCATCCGATGGCCGTCCCCATCGTTGACCTTTTATCCGGCATTCGTCCTATGTCGCGATACTTTCGGCAACCGTACCCTGCCAGGTGATCGTCCTTCACCTTAGATGATCGTCCCTCATCTTAACCCTTTCAGAGCAGCCGTCCCCTGCTAGGTGATCGTCCTTCACCTTAGATGACCGTCCCTCATCTTAACCCTTTCAGAGCAGCCGTCCCCTGCTAGGTGATCGTCCTTCACCATTGATGACCGTCCCTCATCATTATTTCATTTATTCTTTAACCCGATGGCCGTCCCCGTCGTGGTCCCTTTTTCCTTTTCCTGATGATTGTCCTTCATCAATTTAGGCTGATGGCCGTCCCCATCGTTGGTTACCTTACTTTATGAACTTGATGGCCGTCCCCATCATTTTTCATTAATCCCCAGAGAATCTTATAGCTTTACTTGATGGCCGTCCCCATCATAATCCCTTTTATCCCCAGCATGTCGGCCGTCCCCGTCATTGCTTTACTTCACACACTCTCCCCAGCATGTCGGCCGTTCCCGTCATTGCTCTTTCCCCAGTAGTCGTCCTCTGCTCGACGGTCGTCCTCCGTCGCCCACACTTTATAATATACTTTATTTTCTTTTACAATCTATATCCCTTTTCTTCTTCATTCTGTGAGTGCAAATTTTGGACTGTCTTTGGTATTCAACCACAAGTTATCTTGTTTGCCTGATAAGCCGTCGCTTACATTCTGCACAGCTAACTCATGTTTGAATAGGGGAAGCTGTAAGCACCCCAAATTTGCCCTCACCCATTCACACCATGGCTTGTGATCACTTAATATGCATAAATCCAATCATAGCATCTCATACCACATTTTTGATTCATTGCTTTGGTTCAAAGTCATCTGCATCTAGGGTTTGTGATCTGAGCAATCCAAGAGCTTCTTGAGCCACTCCAAAGGTCATCAATCACTTCAAAGGGGTCCATGTATGTTCAAGCATCATATTATATCCTCTCAAAGTCAAGAATGTCAAAGAATCACAAGAACTAAAAATGGCATGGAAGCAGAGCCAGGTTTGACTGCATAGATGACCTAGAATTAGGGTTTTGGTTTCAGAGGCCATAACTCAAAATTTTTTGGTTATTATTGTTTCTATTGGTCTCTATATGGTATAGGGAGCATTCATATCAAATTTCACGAAGAAATTCCATGGGGAAGTCATCTGATAAAAGGTTGACTTTCTAAGCAAGTCAGTGTAAAATCAGGGCATCTGAGGCCCCCAATGACCCAACCAAAAGGTGTTCTTCATCATTTTGATTGTGTATGATCTTTATTTGATCAAAGAAGATGTTGGAAGTTCACAAAATTGAAGAATTTCAAGTCATTTGCAAAGTTGACTTTTTGGGAAAGTTTGACTTTTAATGAAATTGCCATTTTGGGAAACTTTTTCAACCCTTGCTTTTGGATTCAAAAATGCTTCAAATAGAAAAACTCTGGTCATGAAAGTTGTAGAATGGATCATTCCCTTTTCAAAAAGTACAAGAACATGACCTAATTCATTTTGGATCAAAAGTTATGGCTTGTCAAAGTTGGCTAAAATCACAAAATTTGAAGTTTTCTACCAAAGAGACATTTTGCAAAATGGTTTGTTCAAGTGTTCTAAAGGCCTCAAATGTGTATCATTTCTTCACAACATGATCATATAACATCTAAAATTCAGAATGGGCCAAGGTATCACTCATCTTCATGACTTATGGAGCAAGATTTCTCAAAAGAAACAAAAGTGAAGCAAGTTGCAAAAACTCACTCAAGTGTGAATCCACTTGCTTGCTGACTTCACAACCAATCCTATGGCTCTCCACACATCTTGCTGCGCAGGACACCCCATATGTCCTTGGCTAGCTAGTAGCCCATGCCTCTCTTACACAACTTTGACATTTTGGCAACTTGAGCCATACCAATCACAAAAGCACACATCAACTCATCTGACCAATCCCATTAGTTTATACAAACAAAAAGCAAGCCAAAGCACATACAACACAAGCCTGAAAGCACCAAGAACTCAGCTCTCTCATTTTCACCCCATTTTTGCAAAAGCTTTCGAAACACTCTCCACAAGCTGCAAACACACAAACCAACTTCACAAACCAACTCAGCACACTTCACTGATCAAAAACCACCCATCACCATTGCCTGAAACTCCCTGAATCAAGAATACGATTTCCACCCCACCTTGAACAGAACTTCTGCCATCTCAAAAACCAACCATCATAAACTTTCTCCAAGTATCAAGACTTCATCAGGGGCTTAAGAGGAGTGGTTTGCACAAAGAAAGAGGGTCAGAAAGTTGCAAACTGAGAAAGCTCAAAGCTCAGGTATATCAAGAACTTTTTTTCCAGAAATGAGTTTTTAAGTTTCTAGTTTGTTCCTCATGTTTTGTTGATCACTCTGATGTTATTACTTTTTGAAATGGTTGAGAAATAAGCATTTAATCGTGTTCTGAAACTTTTCTGACCTAAACATGTTTTGCTTCGATTCGCATGATTAATGAATGAAAAATGGTTTTTGTTTAGGGGTTTTGATTCAGTGTTGAATGGGGATGATTTCTGGGCCATTAGTTTTCATTTTCATGGAGTTTTGAGGATTTTAGCAACTTTCAGGTGAGGGTCTTGCCGGAGAAGACGACCGGAAGTCTTCTCCGGCCACCTGAAAGTGATTAGGGTTTAATCTATTTAATTAATGAAGTTTGAATGTTGAGCGTAGATGTTGCTGACTTAGTCAATTCCCGCACGTGGTCAATGGTCCAGATCTTCCACTTAGCCCTAATCTCAATTAATTAAATTAATTAATTCATTTTAGTCAGTTTGAATGACAACCCTTGGATCTGGCGCGCAGTCTTTCCCTCATTCCTGAGTTTGAATCCTGGCCACTGGATGTGCATACTTTTCATTTAATTCATTTTATTTTCATTTTATTTGATTTGTTTTCTTCATTCATTTTAAAATAGTAAAAATCATGAAAAAATTCTGAAAATTTTTATGCAAGATTTTATTAATTTTCAGAAACCAAAAACATTTTTATTTTTATTTTTTGCAATAAAAAATATTTTAAAATCATTTAAAAGATTATTTTTAATTAATTAATGAGAATTAATTAATTAAAAATACTTTTAGGTATTTAAAAATCACAAAAAAATTCATGAAATCTTTAAAATCATTTAGAAACATTGTCCAACCCTCAAACCAAATTTATTTTTTGATCTTGATGTCTTTTGACAATTTTTCATGGAATTAATTTCATTTCAAGGCATTATTTTGATCCAATCTTTGAAAATTCATTTCTGCCTAGTCTTTGAGAGTTGGACTTTGATTCTTTCTGCATTGTGTCTTGCATATCATGTAGTTTATAGGATTAAATTGGCATGAATTGTTTGTGCATTTTCAATTTGTTTGACATTTTCCTTGACAAGGTACCTTAAAACCCTAGCAATCTTAGGAAATTCATAACCCTCATTAGGTTAAGAGTTGGATCCTCTCCTTTGGGCAGTGAGTTTGTATAGGCTTAGGGTTCCTTTGAATGCATTTTCAATTTTTTATCTTGATGTTTGCTTCTGGTTTTGGTTTTTGTTTTGTGCATTGATCATAAACCCTAATTTGGGCTTTCTTTTGCATTCATCTTGCATTTGTTTGCATACCATGACTTGCCATGACATTTTATGCATCCATTTGATCCATGACACATCTTAAGACATATTAGAATCATGTTTGATCATTGCATCTTGCATTTTCCATGTTGTATGCCATTTGCATTTCATAACTTTTCATGTATGTCCATGGTTCTAAGCATGCTTCTCTTGCATCCATATGTTTGTATGATCATCATCATGCCTTGATTCATTTTTGCATCATCTCTTAGTATCATTATCATCACACACATGCTTCTGGTTTTGATTTGCATCATGCCATTTCATCTCATCTTGCATTGCATTGCATTTCTTTCATTAACTTTTCAGGTGGTAAGTTACTTTGAGAAGTGAATTTGCCTTCGCTTCTCACAATCTCTTTTCATCTCTCTTATGCATCATTGCTGCATTTTGTCTTGTGCTTGAGATTGAGCTTGCTCATTCTTCTTCTTCTTACTTTATTTCCTCAAGTGACTTGTCTTCTTGAATGAAGCAAGTTACTTTGCTTTTCTTTGCTCCTTTCATCTGCTTCCTGGTGGTTCCTCTGAAGATTTCTCTTGTAAACCTCACAAACCTTAGGAACAACCAAGCATGACAATAATTAGGGTTTTGATTAGTCCCCCATTTAGATTTTATCTTTATGTCTCATTGAGTCTTCTCTTCTCATCTCATAATCCAGGACTAAACCCTAAAGGCTTTAAGGCTTTCTGATTAAGCTTATGCCTGCATCCTTCTATTAGGATGGAGTGTATAACTTTAATCCTAAGTGTTAAACCCTTAATGTGTTTAAATCCTCTAATCAATTCACTTAATAATCATCAAGACTTCAAGCTTGTAACTTGGGCCTTGCATTAGGGTTCTAATTCTTCCTTAACTGGTTAAGAAGGACTAACCCTAGTGTTAATGGACAAGTCCCCCTCAAGTTGTCTTACAAACCATAAAACTCATTTCTTCATCTTATCATTAACTAAAATCCATCTAATAAAGGCTTTGTTTTGTCATGAGATTAATCCCTAATCATGGATTAAGTTGAGGAGTCTTCCTCAGCTTAAACATCCTCATCTATTATCCTTCTATTAGGATGGTGTAATGAGTCTGTTTAATCCCTGATTATGGCTTAATCTCATTACTCAACACTAAATAAAAACAACAAAAACATCTAAATAATCACAAGTAGGTTAATGATCTTAATCCTACACCATGGTGATTAAGTGTGAGAAGCTGACTTCACACTTAAGGTATTCTCATTACCCCTAATCAGAGGGAAGATGTGATGAGTTTACTAAATCCATTGGTTTAGGCTTAAGCTTATCAACTTATGACAAACTTTCAAAAGCAATAAAAGACTGAAAACACAAAAAACAAACAATAATCGTCTCCTCCGGGATTCTTTTCTCATCTCATTCACTCACAAACGAGAACCTGCTTCTTCCGTCTAATGCAAGACAGTTTGCACCTGAGCCAGACAGGTCATACACTTGAGCATAGACAAGTAAGCAGTTCACAAGTCAATTCATCTTTCAGTCTCTTTGGGTCGAACTACGGTGTTCTGACTTCCTCATTGCACGAGAGGATACGTAGGCATAACTTAACAGTTATCGAAAAAAAGTCTCTGTATATTCCCCCTCCTTCCAGTTTCATTTTTTTAAGCCTCATGATCCTGAGCATTTCATTCTTGTCCTCGCACTGACACTTCATTTATACACTTCACTTCTTTTACACTGACACCTGTACATCCTTTTCCAGCCCTTTTATACACAGATTGCACTGACACTACCCCTCTAAAACACAAATCTTTTAAGCGTGGATCCCGTCGAGTACGACGGACAATCTGGGTGCTAATACCTTCCCAGGTTGTAACCAACCCCCTTTCTCAGTCTCTCTGGTTCGCAACCGTCTTATCCATATCTTCCTAGGTTTATTCAGCATTACCTTTCCTCCGGGATAAAAATGCCTAGCTGGCGACTCTTTCTTTCTCTTGGGTTCACTCCTGTGTGTTCTCATTTCATCCCTTTCGCCGACCGTTCGCGTCTGTACCCTTATTTGAGTCATTCTCATTTATTGGGAGCGACAGAATGGTCCCATGAAATCTATTCCCCAGACGTCAAAGATTTCTACTTCTAATATTCCTTTTTGAGGCATTTCATCTCTTCTTGAAATATTGCCGGTGCGTTGACACCGATCGCAATTTATAACAGTGATGTGGACATCCTTCCATAGATTAGGCCAGAATAGGCCGGCTTGCAAGATTTTTGCACAAGTCTTGGAAGTACTTGCATGTCCACCATAAGGAGATGAATGGCATTGAGCAATGACATCTTCTATTTCTTCTTCGGGAATACATCGACGAAAAATTCCATCGGGTCCTCTTTTGAACAATAATGGTTCATCCCAATAGTAATGTTTTAGATTATGAAAGAATTTCTTTTTCTGCTGATAGGTTAAATCAGGTGGAAGAGCTCCTGCAGCTAGGGAATTGACAATGTCAGCGTACCATGGCAGTCCTACAGTTGTCTGGATTGTTTCCACGGGTTCTGGTTCATTTATGTCTAACTGGATTGGGTAGCTTCCTATTTGTGCTATCAGCTGTTCATACGGAAAATCATCGTTAATCGGCACTTGTTCGGGTTTAATACCTTCTATTCTAGATAAATGATCCGCTACGACGTTTTCAGTACCTCTTTCATCTTTTATTTCGAGATCAAACTCTTGTAAGAGTAAAATCCATCTCAAGAGTCTCGGTTTAGCATCTTTCTTAGTCAATAGATATCTGATAGCAGTGTGGTCTGTGTAGACTATTATTTTCGCTCCTACTAGGTAAGAACGGAATTTGTCAAGCGCAAAGACAACTGCTAACAGTTCTTTTTCAGTAGTGGCGTAGTTCATCTGAGCAGAATCTAAGGTTCTACTGGCATAGTAAATCGCATGAAGTTTCTTTTCCTTTCTCTGGCCTAGAACTGCGCCTACAGCATAGTCACTCGCATCTCACATGATTTCGAAAGGTAATCTCCAGTCAGGGGGTTGCATGATTGGTGCGGTGATGAGGGATGTTTTTAGAGTTTCGAATGCTTTAAGACAATCTTCATTGAATATGAACTCAACATCTTTCATTAATAAACCAGTAAGAGGTTTAGTGATTTTCGAGAAATCTTTGATGAATCGTCGGTAAAAACCGGCGTGTCCTAAAAAGCTTCGTATTTCTCGAATGGTTTTAGGGGGTTGAAGATCTTTTATGACTTCTATCTTAGCTTTATCTACTTCAATTCCCTTGTCGGATATAACGTGGCCTAATACGATTCCTTCTCTGACCATAAAATGACATTTCTCCCAGTTAAGCACGAGGTTTACTTTTACACATCTTTCTAACACCATTTCTAAATTCGATAGGCATCCTTCAAAACTTTGCCCGCATACAGAGAAGTCGTCCATGAACACTTCCATGATGTTGTCTATAAAATCTGAGAAGATTGACATCATACATCTTTGAAAGGTTGCAGGAGCGTTGCATAATCCAAAGGGCATTCGTCTATAAGCGAACGTTCCATAGGGGCATGTGAATGTAGTCTTCTCTTGATCATCTGGGTGGATAGGGATTTGGAAAAATCCTGAGTAACCATCAAGATAACAGAAGTATGAATGCTTGGCTAATCGCTCTAACATTTGATCTATAAAAGGTAGTGGGAAATGATCTTTTCGAGTGGCTTTGTTTAGTTTACGATAATCTATGCACACTCTATGTCCTGTCACTACTCTTTGCGATATCGGTTCGCCTTGAGCATTTTTCACAACAGTGATACCTCCTTTCTTTGGTACTACATGTACTGGACTAACCCATTTACTATCAGAGATTGGATATATTATTCCGGCATCTAGTAGTTTCTTAACTTCTTCTTTTACTACAGTGCTAAGGATTGGGTTAATTCTTCTTTGAGATTCTCTGGAGGTTTTGCAATCTTCTTCTAGCAGAATACGATGCATACAGATTGAAGGGCATATTCCTTTGAGATCAGATATGTTATATCCTAATGCAGTTGGATATTTCTTTAAGACATCTAAAAGTTTCTTTGTTTCGATAGTTCCTAAACTGGAATTTATTATAACTGGTCTTTTACATTCAATGTCTAAGAATTCGTATCTTAGGTTATTAGGTAAAGTTTTTAATCCTAATGTAGGTTTATCTTTACTTGGCATGGGATCCAGTGTAAGTGCTAAACTTTCGCTTAGACTATCGTCTTGATATGGTGCACGCCAATTATCATCTTCAAAAATCGGAGGGATTTGAATTTTCATAATTTCAGAATAGGTAGTTTCTTTCAGTTCCATTTCTCTTACACATTCGTCAATTACGTCCAATAGATAGCAGGTATCCTCTATAGCTGGTGATTGTAAGAATTGTGTTATAATAAATTCAACTTTCTCTTCACCTACTTCAAAGGTTAGCTTTCCTCTTTTTACGTCTATTATAGCTCCGGCGGTAGCTAAGAATGGTCTTCCTAGTATGATAGGTGTAGTGGAGTCTTCAGAGATGTCCATGATTATGAAATCAGTAGGGATGTAGAATTGTCCTATACGTACTGGGACGTTTTCTAGTATGCCTACAGGATATTTAACTGAGCGATCGGCTAGTTGAACAGACATTTTAGTTGGTCTTAGGTCTCCCATGTCTAGCCTTTTGCAAATCGTTAAGGGCATAACACTGATACTGGCTCCTAAATCGCATAGAGCTTTGTCAATGACGAATTTTCCTATTACACAGGGTATAGAGAAACTTCCTGGATCTTTTAGCTTAGGAGGCATATTATTCTGAATTATGGCACTACACTCAGCAGTAAGTGTAACTGTTCCGTTATCCTCTATCTTTTTCTTATTGGATAAGATCTCTTTTAAAAACTTAGCATACGAGGGAATTTGAGTGATAGCTTCTGTAAACGGAATAGTAATATTCAACTGTTTCGATAGTTCAACAAATTTCTTAAACTGACCCATCGTCTTGGAATTGGTTAATCTCTGAGGGTACGGAATTGGTGGTTTATAGGGTGGTGGAGGCACATAAGGATTTTCTTTCTCCACTGCCTCTTGATTATCATCTTCCTTTTCTTCTGGATCATTCACCATTTCAGTCGGTTTATCCGGTTTTTGGTACATGGCAGGATTGTCAAGTCTTGGATCGGTAGGTCCGTCAAGTTCCTTGCCACTTCTTAATATCACATCATTGGCATGTCCTTTCGGATTAGGTTGAGGTTGTCCAGGAAATACTCAAGCTGG
The DNA here is from genome assembly GCA_963966055.1 of Lathyrus aphaca. Lineage (NCBI taxonomy): Eukaryota > Viridiplantae > Streptophyta > Magnoliopsida > Fabales > Fabaceae > Lathyrus > Lathyrus aphaca. Next base: position 294,973,109 of record OZ014519.1, on the reverse strand, counting down.
TGCAGCGGTAGGTGCTTGTTGTTGAGCTACTTGTGAAATCTGAGTTTCAAGCATTTTGTTATGTGTAGCTAATGCATCTACTTTGCTTACTAATTGCTTAATCTGCTCACTAGTGTGAATGTTTTGGTTTAAGAAGTCCTTGTTTGTTTGATATTGGTTAGCTATAAAGTTTTCCATCATCAACTCAAGGTTCGATTTTCTAGGGACATTAGGAGCAGTCTTTTGATATCCTGGTGGTGTAACTGGTGCTTGACCTGGTGCGTATAAAGCATTGTTGTTCTTATAGGAGAAGTTCAGATGATTCTTCCAACCTGGGTTGTATGTGTTTGAGTATGGGTTTCCTTGAGCATAATTCACTTGATCAGTGGGAATTCCTGTTAATAGTTGACAATCAGAAACTTCATGTCCTGGAACTCCACATAACTCACAGTTAGGTGTTACTGTAGCCACGGTGGCTGTTGGTGTTATGGCCAAGTTGTCGATCTTTTGGCTTAGTTGGTCAAACTTTGCATTGACTTGGTCCATACTACTCACTTCCTACATACCTCCTTTTGTTGGTTTCTCAGTTGCGACTCTCTCGCTTCCCCATTGGTAATGGTTTTGAGCCATACTTTCGATAAGTGCATAAGCATCATTATATTCTTTGTCCATCAATGCACCGCCCGCGGCAGCGTCAATTGTCATTCTTGTATTGTACAAGAGTCCATTATAGAAGGTATGGATGACCATCCATTCTACTAATCCGTGATGTGGACAAAGTCTCAGCATATCCTTATAGCGTTCCCAAGCTTCGAATAGTGATTCGTTTTCCCTTTGCTTAAATCCGTTGATCTGAGCTCTCAGCATAGCTGTCTTGCTAGGTGGAAAATATCTGGTCAAGAAAACTCTCTTTAGTTCCTCCCACGTAGTTACTGAGTTCGAAGGCAGAGATTGAAGCCAGGCTCTCGCTCTGTCTCGAAGTGAAAAAGGAAACAAACGTAGTCTAATAGCTTCTTGGGTAACTCCATTGGCTTTTACGGTATTTGCGTATTACACAAAGATCGAAAGATGAAGGTTCGGATCCTCGGTAGGATTTCCGGTGAATTGATTTTGTTGCACGGCTGATATCAACGAAGGTTTTAGTTCAAAATCATTTCGGTTGATAGCCGGTGCGGCAATGCTAGAATGCGGTTCAACTTGCGAAGGACTAGCGTAATACTTGAGTGGGTGATTCTGTTCTTCAGCCATCTCTGCGTCCTTTGATGTTACGACTGGTTTAGGTGGATCTAATTGAAGATCTGGAATATTGTAACTTTGTTCGTAATCGAATATCCGTCTTCTTACGTGTAAGAAGCGTTCCGATTCTGGGATTAGAGGTTGCAAGTCTTCGCCTTTGGAGCGAGTACTTGGCATACACTCGGGAATTTAGATTAAGAAAAGAAAATAGTTGTTACCTTAGTCTAGACAATGCTACCTAAAGTGCACTAGTAACTAAATTAAGGTCCCCGGCAACGGCGCCAAAAACTTGATGGGCTAAAGACGTATCTAATTATGTGTCTAGCGGTATCTTAACTGCAAGTGCACAGCCTATCGAAGTAATATTTAAGATTATCGATCCACAGGGACTCTATGGTTACTTAGTGCTAGATGAACTTCTAGTTTAGCTAAGGTGAAGGGTTGTCACGATTTTTTGTTGTCTTTTAAAGATTAAAGGCGGGAATTAAATTTAAGTTTAATAAAATAATACTAAGGCGGTCGGTATGTAATTATGCTAACTTAGGCGGGTCAATCTAACCTAGGCTTATAAAGATGGTTCACTTAATCTATTCTGTAGAGGTTACCAGTTTAAATACCTTTAACTCACACTCTCGTGGTCTTATCTCAGATCTTACCCCTAAAGCCCTATGCCTGCTCTCGCTAGCCCATAAGTGTTTAGAGATAATTTTTGGAAACTTAGTAATTCTAATTTATTTTAAAGCGCTCTCGGTGTGTTTAATTTAAATGCCTAACTTTATCTATCTGGTTAAAATCTCACACTCTCGTGGTCTTGGCCTAACCTAATACACTTTCCTTACTCTCGTAACAAAAAGGTCGATTTTATAATAAAAAGTATCAGCCAGAATACTAAGCTATTAATTATTTTAAGCCTATAGTTGATTTTACCGACTTAGTTTGTTTTAATTACATACCGCCCTAAGGTAATTAGCTACTCATTTTTGTTGAACCAGACAGAGGCAGAGAAACATAAAACGAAATATTCATGGCAGAAAAATAAATATTCAACCTAAATATAAAATTGCAAATTAATATAAACCTGGTTAACAATAAAAATGACAAACTCCTTCTTCCACAGACCGGAAAGCTCGGAGTATTTGGCGAAATCGAAAATAAACTAAAAATTCTGAAGGCTTTGAAACAACTAAATTTTATAACAATTTCCTGATGTTGGAAATTGTTATAGGTTGGGTTTGGATACAATAAAAATAGAGCAATGAAAATAATGCTGGAAAAAAATAATAAGGTTGTAAAATAATTCGGCAGAGCTTCCGCAAGAAATTGATAAAATAATACTCTGTGTATTGTTCAAATGAATTAAGCTATTTATAGAAGATTTAATGGGCTGGTGGCTGAATTGTTGCTTGGGCCTCGTAGGAGCATTTGAGAAAATCCAGGAACGTGGATACAGGAGAGTTAGCTGGAAAATAGCCACTTCATGTGCAGCGTAACGTTATGAACAAGTTTCAGTCAAATAAATTATTTTTCCCTTGTCCCGTGACAAGGGCATCACGTTCGTGTCCTTTGTAATTTAAGTGTCACGGTCGTGAGGGATATGTCACGGTCGTGATTGCTCCTTTTGGGGTGTCACGGTCGTGACACCTAGGTGACGACCGTGAGTGTTACAAAATATGCAGGTTTTGCAGCATTCTTCATTTCTTCATCTTTTTATGGTTGTTTTCGCTCCTTTTGCTTGTGGCTCATGATTTAGCTCTGTATACGATGTACCTACAAAATGGCAAGGAAAACTCGAGGAATCGGGTGTTAAAACGACGATTATGCGATAAAACGGTAATGAAACTTAGCAATATAATCGATACATTTTCTCGTTATCAGTTAGACGAACTACCGCGACTCTGATCCTCATTTTCCCGATGAGGTACGTAGGCAGTGGGGTAGGGCCCATTCGAGCATAATCTTTATTTTTCCTACATTTTCCCTTTTTCTTTTCGATCTCTTTTCCACTTCCATTTCACTTCCATTCCAGCTAGCAATTCTTTCGTTCAACAGCATCTTATTTCTCCCCCTTTAAAACAGACTTATAAGCGTGGATCCCATCGGGTACGGCGGACGGATTGGGGGTGTTAATACCTTCCCAATTTGTAACTGACTTCCGGACCCAGATCTTTGGTTCGCAAGGCCTCGTCCTTTTCCTTCTTCCTCGGGTTTGTGCAGCATTACCTTTCCCATTCATTCGGGATAAAAATGCATGGCTGGCGACTTTACCTTTTCCGCGCCACTTTAGCATTTGTACTAGGATGAAAATATCGGGAGCGATATAACTGAGAAGGTATTAGCACCCCAGATCATCCGCCGTACCCAACAGGATCCCCGCTTGCTAGAACTGTTTCAAAGGGTGAGAAAAAACTGATGTGGAACAAAAGAACTGCTAATAAATTGGAAAAGAGAAAAGAAAGGTATGGAAAAATGTTAGGAAAATAAAGAGAGTGCTTGAATGGGCCCTACCCCAATTCCCACGTATCTTATGGGAAATGAGAATCAGATTCAAAATAGTTCCCCAAACTTGGGAGGAAATTTTTTGTTTCTATTTTTTATGGCTTGAACTGCTTATGTCTACGCTCAAGTGTTGCAGGCTCGTCTGGTACGAGTGCATTTACCGTCTTGCAAAGAGACAAGTCGAAGCGAGTTCTTTCTCTAAGAGTGAATGAGATGAGAAAATGATTCCCGAAGGAAAGACGTCCATTGTTGGTTTGAATCCTTTTAGAAGTTCTTATTGAATTTGGCATAAGAAAGTGTATTCAAGTCCCTTTCTATAGAGTATGTACTTCTTACATCACTCCAAGATGGAATGAGTAACAAGCACACCCAAAGTAAGGAGAATATCCCCAATACTTGGTTCCAATGATTAGGGCCAAAGCACACTAACTCATTGAATTTATTAAGTGTTTTTGTATTTTGAAGTAAAGAAATGTTTCTTAGCTTTTCTTTGTGAGAATGACTTCAAGTTTAGACTTGTACATCATGCTAGACAAGTTCACATTACCCCAAGATAGGATATATTTAAATGTCCCATCGAATAAGTCTATAACACAAGAAGTCACTTCAACCTTTATTAAGTCTTTTGGAGTTATTTTGAGATGCGAAGAGAGAAATCACCAAAGGATCTTCAAAGGTAAAATGTCTAAAGGAAGCTAACCTAATGAAGTTATCATGCTTGGATAAACCTAGGTTAATGAGGTATGAGATCTCTATCCTAATGAAGAAGGAATAATAATAAAATAAAATAATAGAAGAGAAGAAAGGAGGAAAAGTTAGAAAACAACTTACTTCCAAGAAGGAAGTTAAGTTGCTTCCAAAGGGGATGAGAAACAATTATGAAAAGCCAAAGAATGTTAAATGCTTAACCAAACACAAGTATGAAAACTAAAAGGGAAATGAGAGGTTGGAATGTGGGAGCACATCCACATCCCTACAACTTAACAATGCCCCTGCAAGGTTAGTAAAATAAGCATGAAAGTTCAATATACAAGACATAAGAGCTAAACACACCCAAAGAACCAAATAAATTGCAATAAAGGGTAATAAGACCCTACAAGTAATAACCAAGTCCTAAAAACATTCACCAAGTTCAATGAACTCAAACATAATCAAACCACTTGCAAAGAGGTGCAAAAAAAGATGAAGAAGTTCACATAAGATGCATAATAAGAAGTAAGAAGGAAAAGGTGCATGAACATGGTCAAAGACAAATGAGAAACCAAAAAGTAAGAACTCTAACATCCCCTTTAAATCCCTAAAATTATCCTAAGTTATCATGCAAACATTCATGAGTTAGTTCATGGTAGAATGGGAGATGAGTATAGAAATGTAAGCACATAATCAAGTTATAAGACAAGTGAAATGAAGATGAAGATAGAAGATACAAGGATGATATGGAATGATAAAAGTCAGAAGCATATGAATTATATGAAATATTAAGGATGCACAATTGATCATGAAAAAGATTTACGGCAGTCAAATTCATACAACTATGCAAACATGTACAAGGAAGTCACATTATGGAATGAATGCATCATGCTTGAAATGAAATGCAAGAGATGAAAACTGGCATACAAATATGAATTATTAGGTATGAAGTCAGTAGCATATCAGGTATGATAATGCAAATAAGATGTCAAGGTATTCACATTTGAGGCACACAAGTAAACATGAGAGGCAAAGGATGAATGCATGTAGAGAATTAATTCAAAACCTCATATAAAATGCATCAAACAAAACACAAAGGCACCACATACCAAATGAATCCAACAATAATCAAATATGATTCTAAGAGTATGAACAAACCACACAAACTTAAACAAAAGACCTCAAAGAGTGGCACGAAAGCCTTCAATCAACTAGGGTTATGGAAGTGGTAAGAACGATTCATGAAAATTATCCTCAAGCACAAGCAACCGAAAACTTATCAAATAGAATTAAAAAATTATCAAATTAAACCTAAGGTTACCTAAGTCAAGGGTTAATGACTCACTAAAAGCTCACACAAAAATTCACAAGGGAACTATTCCAAACAAAGGTCTAAATTGCATAAGGATCAACTAGAAAATGTGTAAAAGAAAGGGACCAAAATGCAATTAAAAATGATTTGAAAAATATGTAAAAAATTGTTTTTATGAAGTTTAAGATATTATTTAATGAATGCAACAAGAATGGGTGAACAATTGTTTATGAGCCAGGAGAAATAAATTGATGAATTTAAACTATCAAAACAAAAATCCATTGGAAAATAATTGTGAAAAAAAATCAAAATAAAATCTAAAATTCAAAAAAATTAGAAATTAAAGATACACAAAATTTATAAAAATGTGTTAGCATTCTATCATAATTTTTGTAAAATTTTTATGCAATGGGAATTATTTTTAATGAGAAAAACATGAAACTATGTCAAAATTAAAAGTAAAATAGAAGAAAAGAAAAAGGGGTTCACCTATAGAAAATTTCTCGTTATAATAATGGATGGGCCTAAAAAGGAGGGTGCTAAAAGAAATAAGCCTAAGCCCATACATATAGAAGCCTAAGGTGCATCATATGGGGCTTGATCAACATGTTTGACTGCATCTGGACCATACGATCTAAAGACTCTCAAGGTAGTATCATCGGATGGCTTTGAAAGCGAGGGTGTATGATAATACAAGGTTCTAGCACGCGTACGATTGAGGAATGAATGTCCTACCGGGCGGTGACAAGTCTCACCGCAGGTGTGAACAGAATCTCAAAAATCTAACCACTAGCCTTATCCTATCTACCTCTCTTAATCTCTTTATCACAAATCAAATGAAAATCAAATAAAATCACAAAACAAACAACAAGAACATTCTACCATATCTCTCTCCATGAACTGAGTCTTCTTCTTCTTAAACCTAAACGCCACTACCCTCGCCAGAGAAGGAGGTGGCACGCCATCCCCAAATACCTCAAACCTAACACAAACCCTACCTTAATTTGGTCCCTCATCACAAATTCGGAATCAATTTCATCAAAAACTAAATCAATGAACGATATCGGAGCATCAGAAACAAAAATCAATAGGCAACAACCAACACATCTAAAAGATTTCGGATCCATGCACATGTGAATCAAAGACGCGAAGAACAAAATTGCGGTTGATGTTGTGATTGAAGAAGGATGATGATACTGTTGTTCTGTTGACGATGTGAGATTGACGATGAAGGTTTTTGTTCATTTGATGAAGGAGAGAGAAGAATATTTTCGTTCGGTTTCTAAGAAGAAGAAGGTTTTCTATTATGGTTTCAATTGAAGAAGAAGGTTTTCTGTTTTATCTTCAATCAAGAGTGAAAAATTTGGTTACGATGCTCTGAAGAAGATAGATATTCAATTCAGTTTTGGTGTCATGAAGAAGAATGATGTAATTTTCACTTCGGTTTCAATGAAGATTGATGATTTTTCTATTTTGGATCAAATTGAAGAATTGAGATTGAAGGATTTTGTTATGGTTTAGATGAAAAAGAGTGGTTGAATTTTCTATTTTCGATGAAGAAGAATGATGAAATTTTCTGGTTTTAGTTTCAGTTTTATAATCAAATTGAATTCAGTCACCATTTTTTGTTGAAGAGTGATGAAAATTTTGTTTTTTTTTGTAACTAACTTTTTCGATCAATCCCCAAATCCATCCCCAACTTTGATTCTGTTATCCTTTTTCTCATTAATTTTTTTTTATTTTCAGTAAAATATTTTGTTCATACTTGTAATACCCCCAAATCTGGACTATCATTTTCATGGTATTTAGCATATCGCATTGCATTCATAATTCCATACATTGCATAAAAATATAAAGAATAAAGTAAGTCACGCATCATTGGTTAGCGTACAAGGCATATGATCGAGGTTAACTCAGTGGCAAAATCAACTATCAGAACTCAAGGTTGAAGCTGGCTCAGAATGGACGGTGGAGATGCATTATGAGGGTTTCCCACCAACAGGAGGGGAATTTAAATTTTTCATTTGTTAACCAGTTAACACCAGGGGTTAACCGGTTAACGCCTGCGAATTTTGGGTAATATTTTCAAAATTATGTTGGTGCCTCTCTTTCCCTTTCATTCTCCACTTTGCTTTGTTTTTCTACCAAGCTCTAGAACATTCCATATCCTTCCCAAGGAATATTCCAAGAATACGCCAAGGAATATTCTAGGAATATTCCCAACCGACCCTTAGCTTAGGATCCAAGTCTTGATCCCTAGCCTAAACCTAACTCCAAGCCTAATGCCTATATAAACCCTATTCACCAAGTAAAAAAGGAGTTAGCCATTTTTCTTCAAGATTATCCATTTCTTCACAAAATTTCATAATCTAAATTCTCTCATTTTCTTCCATTTTCCCAAACTCACCAAAGCTTCATCATCAAGATTTTTCAAGTTTCACATCGAAACTCGAAAGATCAGAAGCTTAGCCTTCATCATCTTCACCAATTCAGCGGATAATCAAAGGATTCGTTATGGTCACGGTGTTTATTTCATCATTCGGAAGTGTTTCAGATTCTCATCGGTTGCATTTATTTTGCACTCTCGCGGATCGAAGCTTGGAACCTCTGGTATTCTCTTCGTTCGTGCATTGATCAACATAGCAACAATCACCAAAGCAAGGCTCCACTTTGTAGGTTGATGGATCCGAAACTACTTCTTGCTTTAATTTATTTCTCTTTATTTTGCCGTAAGGCATTCTTCGATTTTTTTGCTTGTGATGCTTTATTCGGTTTGGTCATTCGTAGCTAGAATCGTAGGATGATTATAATGTTCATAGGCGTTAGAAGGTTGTATTTAGGTGGCAATTTCGTGTTAGTATGGTAATGGTTGTATTAGGAGCTTTAGGAAATAAGTTGATAGCTAGAAGTGCTTTTTCCTCCACTATTTTTCAATTCTGGTTCAGTGTTAACCGATTAACACCCAGGGTTAACCAGTTAACACAATGTTTTTTACCCCCGTTTAACTGATTTTGAACCCGTTAACCAGTTAACCCTGGGCGTTAACTGGTTAACGTTGTGCTATTTTACATTTTTGTGTTTTTTTGTTGCATGTTTGTGCATCACTCTTCCTTTTATCATCTCAGATTGTTAGAATATGATTTTAGAGAATTTTTAGGAGTTGGTTTAGTGCAAGGGCGTAGAGTTTCGATAGCTTTCGACACACGTTTCGTTAGATTTCATTGTAAGCATAAATTATTGCATTTGTGTTCATATCATGGTAGGATCATTGTTTACATGATTTAGCATATGTTATAGCAGGTTAATAAATGTTTACACTTCTGTTTTGCATCACATTCAAAGTTCGTTCATGTTTTGGTCAAATCATGTGCATAATGGAAAATTTGCATATGGTTAAAAATCACATAATCATCTAGTTTGTATCCATTGATTTCATGATGATATGTTGCATTCCATTGTTAGTGATCCATTCCATATTGTTGCATAACTTGCATGATCATTACATTCCATTGTTTGCATTAAAACTCATGTTTTTGCATTTGGAAAATAATGAAAATCTTCCTTGCTTCCGTCGCTGCATTTTGAAACAGGAGTTGTAAAAGCATGTTGCATCATTCGGTTTTTGGTCTTTTACACCTATTTTCATGCTGATTAGTAGATGTAATAGGTTGTTTGTGTTGTGCATTGCATTTAGTAGCTGCTTGTGCAATATGAAGTTGTAGTAGCTGCTGGATTTAGGCTTTGCTTAATTTTTAGGATCCTTATACTTAGGATTGAGTCTAGTTTAGGCCATAGATGTATTAGGACATGTGTGGTACTTGTTTACCTTATTTCCTTTTATCATTTTAGCCTTATCCTACTAACCTTTGTTTTGTAGGGAGGTTGAGATAAGTTTGTTCACACAACGTCTTCCTTTTATCTTCTTTACGGTTTCTAATTGTGTTTGCCTTAGTACTTTGTGCTTTGTTTGTATAGGCTTTCCCCCTTCTTAGAAACAGCTTAGCTTTCTTAGGAAGTAAGTTGAGTTCTAGTTTCCTCTTATTTTCCTTTTTCTCATTAGGATTAGAAAACCATACAAAACATTAGGATATCCTTTTGCATGCAATAAACAACTTAGGGTTATGTCTTAGTTCCCTTAGTTTTTCCCTTTTCTCGATTTGAGTCTCTCTTTCTCATCTCATAAAGAGAAACAACAAAATACCTAATAAAGGTCGAGCTTCTCGTACTCCAGGTTTACCGTGGGTTACTTATACGTCCCATTTCGGGGAGAGGCGTGAGGCATCTACCACGATGAACAAGTCTTAGTATGAGAATGTTTCACAAACAACAAATTTGAAACATTTCTTCTAAAAGACAGCAAATAAATAACACTCGTATTTCCCTATGAGAATTATTTTCTAACCTCATTCACTCTAAAATAGAACTTGCTACGACATATATCATTGCAAGATGGTAACACACTCGTTCAAGGCGGGCCTGCAACACCTGAGCATAGGCATAAGCAGTTCAATTCATAAAAAACACAAACAAAGTTCCTGCCTTAGTTAGGCAAACTACGTCGACTCTGATCCTCATTTTCCTGATGAGGTACGTAGGAAGCGGAGTAGGGCTCGTTCGAGCACACTCTTTATTTTCCCTACATTTCCCCCCTTTTTGTTCCTTTTCCAGTTCCCTTTCTCATTCCAGTTCCACTAGCAATTCTTTTGTTCAACAACATCTTATTCCTTTTACCCTTTGAAATAGACTAACAAGCATGGATCCCATCGGGTACGGTGGATGATCTGGGGTGTTAATACCTTCCCAGGTCGTAACCGACTCCCGAACCCAGATCTTTGGTTCGCAGGACCTTGTCCTTTCTTTTTCTCTTAGGTTTGTGCAGCATTACCTTTCCCTATCATTCGGGATAAAAATGCCTGGTTGGTGACTCTACCTTTTCCGCGCCACTTTCGCGTTTGTACTAGGACGAAAATCTCGGGAGAGACAATACTATTATTTTTTGCTGCATTTTGAATTGTTTCATCTGCGTTTTGGATGTAAATGTGCAGCATTTTGATGCCTCACGCTTTTGCGTGTTTTGATGTGGAATCGGCTTGTATGGCTTGAAGTGAAAACTAAAGTATATGCGTGTGTATAGTCTAGATGTGTTTTGTTCAGCTTGGTGCTGCGTTTCAATTTGTTGTGTCATTGGATGTGAGTTTCGACTTATGGCTTACGGCTTGGAGACTGCTCATATGCGTTTCATCTATTTTCCTCTGCATTTTATGTTCAATAGGAAACACATGCTACTGCTTGTGTTTTAAGTTGTGCATTTTGGATGCTTTAATGTGCATCTTAATGTGTTGTTTGTGTGGCTTAAGGTGATGTGTATGTGTGGTTTCCTTGCGCGGGTGGCTTGTGAAAGCTTGGAAAGTGGCTGATAGAAGATCACGTGATGGTTGGATGTATTGCCGATGAAAGGAAAAACATGGCTGGTTTATGACGTGCTGACGTGTTCATCTTCCTTCTTCTTTTTTCCTTTTCTTTTTTTATTTTATTAATTGGTATAGGAATAGGAAGACATGGGCCTAATGACGTGGGCTTAATATTTTTGTAATAGTTTATGAAAATGTTGAATGGACTAGAATATTGATTTAAAATTGGAAATAGGATTGGAAATAAAAACGAATTAATGATATTAATATGAATATTGGATAATAATAATAAAAAAAAATGATTTTATGGAATATTTGGTGAAAATGTGGATAAAGGATATAAGTATGGAAAATTGGAAAATGATTTGTGAATGGATAGAAATAATTAGATAATAGGAATATGGCTGAAGTAACAAAAATAGTAACTAAAAATGTATGAATCAGATAATGGACGAAACAATGATTATTTCAAATATTTTAAGCCCAAAACCAAGTTTGAAATTTTCCACATGCCTAATGAACGAAACCAACCCCAAGCCACTGAATAATTTGACAATTAAGCCACAACCATTTGAATTGTCTGAAATTTCCATGATTACTTAAATCCATCTGAATCGAATCCTTGGGAAAATAAATCCACAGATGAACCATTGATGAACAGATGATCACTCAATCAAGACAAATTGGACCGAGCTTCTCACAAACCAATGTTCGATAAACCAGAGAACTTTCATACATAACACGACTTGACATTGAATACGCATCGTCTGAGAAATAACCACTGACACAAATAACTTGTAGTTGCAGAAATCTCCTAGTAGTTCGACCAAGAATAGGTCAAACATCCATTTGAGTCGGATCATAACTGAACAACCACGTTTGAAGTGAAATCATTGTCGTGCTTTATGCTTCAAAAATGAACATTATGCTTCATTTTTTTATGCTAAGAATGCAATGATATGTATGCAAATGACATGTTAAATGCAATGAAATGAGAGCGCAAATTTTGGGGTGTTACACCAGCAACATCACAAAAATGCAAAGTAAGACCACTATCTGAACCGAAATTCCGTGTAGATTCCAAATATACAATCAGTTTTTAAAGATCTCGAACCAATTTTAAAAAATTCGCACAAACTTAAAACACACCAAAACTAAATAACACAAATACAACACTTACAAGCATGGATATTGAACAATAAACATAGATCTAGAATCAGGAGAGCATGGCAAGCATCATAGCATCAAGAAAAATGGAAAATCTCACAAAAGTTACCGAAACCGCAATGATAAATTGCTTGTACAACTCACACGAGATAAAAAACCAGGTGTTTGGCAATATTTTGACGGAATTTATTTTGCTCTCCAAGCTTGAAAAATAAGGTGGATGAGTCTCTATTTATAGAGAAATGATTCTTAGGGTATGAATGAGGGTTGTAAACAAATCAAGAGGCTTGTGGCTTGGCAATTAGGTTTGGAAGAGCGAAATTGTCAAAATAACATAAATGGTGGTGGTTTGGATGAAGGCTTGGAAAACAAGCCATGTGCACATATTTAGGGTAGGATAAGGTGTAAAATTTGTGCACCGTGAGTTGGCAAGGATACTACTTGCTGAACAAGTTTGAAAATTATGAAATTTGCATTTTTTGACATGAAAAAATGGTGCATGAAGGCTTCTTGGGGTGAGCATAACTTGAGGTAGGAGCATTGAAATGTGGTGTTTTTGGTGTCAAAAGAAAGCTTAGAGAAAAGTATACAACTTTTATCTCTAAAGAAAAATTGAGAAAAGCCTTGGATCATGAAGAAATTTGCCTTTAAACTGAGGAAAAAACTTAAGAAACTTGCCAAAAATGGAAAGTTCTAAAATTCTAAATTTCCAAAAATAATAACTTTCATAATTCTTGATTTTTGAATATTCTCCTGACTTTTGTTGATCAAATCTCATCCATTGATCATGTTTGACTCGTGTGACACCATTTTGACCATAAAATTGAGAGTTGACTTTTTCTCTGCATAGTTGACTTTTTTTCTCAATTTAACCGACTCACGAACATCTGAACACCTGAACCTCATATGATTAAAATTGATAACCTAACTTCCACACATGAATGCATCGTGACATTTAGATGACCATTGAACCAAATCTTTCTCCAATAATCAGAAATAAACTGATTATATCCAAAACCTTAGTTTCAGTTTAAAACGGCAAGAGATGTCGATCAACATTCAAAGCCCTAATTCCTTTGAGAAAAAGTTGGAAACTCTTGAACAAAATTGCCTTGTGTGATATGACAATGTCGGTGCTTCAAAGATCTTGCTTGTGAGAGAAATATCACACTCAAATAATTGAAACCCTAGTCTTTGATACTGCACTTTGGGAAATGAAGACTGAAACAACATTATTTTTGGATATTTTGAATAATGGTTAGTAAACATAAACAAAATGGTAATAATTATACAGGTAGGACATATTAGTGTTGCTCCAAACAGATAAGGAAGAGGGCATTATATTGATTTGAAGTCTTCTTATCAAAGTCCTTAAGAAAAAGAACCAAAGTAATAAAAGAAGAAGTAATGACAATCATTTGTTTTCTTCACTGCATTTTCATCCCTAGTGAGGGAAACTATGTCGCTCTGATTCTTCATTTGTCATGGGCCAATGAAGATACGTAGGCAAAAGATCGTCAGGTCTTTGTGAGAAACCTTATGTGTCAAATTTATCTCTCATCTTGACACTTTTCTTCAGACGTCTTCTATCAATGTTTAAGTTCAGAGTTTTAAGGTCAGAATACTTTGAGAGGAGGTATGATTACCATTCTGGGCATATGGTCATTTAATTGAAGATTGCAATTCCTTCGGAAAAAAGCTACTTACTACTGAAAGTCGTCAGGACTGATATGTCCAGACGAAGTCTGGTCTCCTCAATGATGGCAAAGTTCAACTTTTATTTACTGCATTTTCATTTATGTTTGTTAAGCTTTTTTTTTGCATGCATGAAACTTATTTATTTGTAATGTCAATCATAATAAAACATGCATGTTTTTCTTGAAGTAATCCATTCATATTCACTCATAATTTTGTCTATGTGTATTGTAATACCAACAGTCGTGCTTAAACTCTAAAGGGAGGATGGTGAAGTAAAAATGCAAAAAAGTCTTTGATAGGGAACTCTTGAATAAGAAACTGTTGATGATGTATATGCATTGTTTCAAATCCCAATAACTGGAGATATAAGGGAGATAAACCCTCGCTAACCCCTTTGAGCCTCGAAGTAGGATTTTATTTTTGCATGAAAAAACCTTACATTTAACCCTGGGGCAGGGTAGGTGTCATCTAGTTGGACCGAGCGTCCAAACTTTCATAAAGGAGTGTATATGAGAATTCATTACATTTCATGGTACCAAATCAAGAGGTCCAAAAACCAGAAACCACAATGGTTATCCCAATATGGAGGTCCAAATACTGGAAGTTGCAATGGTTGTCCTTCATCGACCAAAGAACGAGGCATTCACAACCTTCGCAAAGAAATCAAGACAAACATCATCACACGATTTGTTCAAAAAAATAATTGAAGAAAAAGAATTGAAAAATAAGAAATAAAAAATCCCACTAGGTCAAACTCGAAAACGAGCAAATTAGGCAAAAGTTAGGGCATCCCGCTGGACCCCAATTGCAAAAGATTCAAAAGAATCGGATCAGGCAAAAGTTAGGGGTAAAAAAAAGAGTGAAATACAGAAAACAGAAAAGGATTATGATACAAAAATCCTCACAAAAACAAAGTCATGTGGCACAGACGCAAAGACAAAGAATGGGTAACTGACTTCAAACAACAATTTGATTTGTGCTTAAATCGTTAGCAGTAATGGTTCCTTAACTGTTCCTGAATCCCTTACGAAAGGTGAGCACTTGTGAAAATTAGCTGAACATAAGACTGAAGGACATCACAAAGAGTGGGTGGGTAAAAATAAACCTTGAGCCATAATTTTATTCTAAAACCGTGAACCAGGCCACGATACAACCCTTAAAAGTACTAATTGAAACAAGGTTAGTTCTAGTACCATGAGATAACATTTTTGACTCCCATGAGTTGTGCTAAAATGAATGTGTTGGTGTTGCATATGCTTGTTTACTTTCATTCAAAGCCGATGTTGCACTAGTGATTCGCTCACAAAGGTTTGCAACATCTTTTCAATTAAAATTTCAAGATTAACATGTGTGTTGCATTAGAATTATCATTCTCAGAATAAACATTCTCTACTTGCATACATATTTTTGACACCAAAGAGGTTTACAGTCCAGAAGCTTAATCTTGCTGAGTTTAGAATTCTGAAAATTCCAAAGAAAAATCATGCCAAGGTGCACTTTTCCAAGAAACTCTATTGAGTAGGGAATTTCCTAACCAGTTGTGTTAAGAGGTAGCCAATTTGGGGCTGTCACATTGAGCCATCTCTTTAAGGTGTAGCCAACCTAGGCCGATCACGTCGAGTAATCTCTCTAAATTGCAGCCAATCCGGGGCAATCACTTCGAGATTCAAATCTCTTAAAGAGCCATTAGTCTGAGGCATTCATTTAAAGTTCAACCAATATGGGTCAGTCATGTCGGGAAATCTCTCCAAAAATAGATAGTCTGGGAATTCTCTCAAAGATCATTTAGTCAGGGGCAATCACTTTAAGTCTCGTACCAAGGAAGGCACCCCAAGAGCATGATAGGTCATATTCTCCAGAAGACTATTAATCGAAAATACCTATCCAGGGTTCAAAGTACTCGAGCAGAATATCTCACAGGTATATAAAGGTTTTTATGAATCCTCGTGGGATAAATTCCTTCATAAACCATGAAGTCTAGGGCATTTATTTCGAGATCCGACGAATCTCTCAAAGAGTTTGAAAACATTGGGGCATTTTGGATGCCAGGTTTTCTGTAAAATCCTCTTGAGATAATTTCCTCGTAAATGATACAGTCAAAGGCTTGAAAGACAAAATCATTTTTAGCACAAAGCATTGTGGAGATATTTTCCCCATCAGAGTATGCACAAATTTTAATCATTATAAAATGCTCCTCATAACAAGGTGTTAAAGGGTTGGTATTCCCCAGGTAGAGGGTATATCTATAAAGAGGAACTTTCTATCTTTTCTCCCTAGTGAGAGACGCCTTACAACTTTTATCCCCGTCAGAAGGTATTCTCATTGATGTTTTTCCGACGAATGGTGGTTCAGGCATATCATCCCCAGTGGAGTTTAAGATTGAAACCTTCCCCAGCTGATTCAGAGTAAGATGGTTTCCCCAGCAGAACTCCAAAGTTGGTTGTAGGTTGATAGTCCTCAAACAGAGTTATCTTCCCACACTGGAGTGTTTCCCACAAGAATCCAAGTATTCCCAGCATCCAGCTGAACGCTTTTCTTCCCTACAGAGGTTGGGAAGTTCGAATTGACAAAATTCTCACCTCAGCAAAGTTTTGACAAGATATTTTCCCAGACTAGTCGGAAAGTAGTCAGTTCTCCAATAGAGTTTCATGATCGGGATCCATTCCTAACTTTTTGATGTAGTCCCTAGCAGGATCTTCATATTCCAAGTCCAATTTATTTTTGGCAGGCGTGACAAGTCGAAACAGACAAACTGTTCACACTCTCCCCCACATAAGTGTTATCCGCAAAGGGGATTCTAAGATCGATTCAAAGATCATTTGTTCCCTATCAAGTGTATGATAATTGTCAGAGTATCTTTGTTTCATTCCTCAGTAGAATGATAATCAGGACGTTCTCATCCTCAGCAGAGTTCTATAGACAAAATCTTCCCCTATAGTGTCATTCCATTTGTTACTCCTCACTTTTCGAGTCGTAAATCAGATGATATTACAGTCTCTTCTCTTGAGAATCACTCTAAGCTCACTGGCAGTGTAGCAGGCCAGTAGTCGTCGGGCTTCATACAAAATACAGGCAATTAATCGCCTGGCTTCATTCAAAAGACATGCCAGTAGTCGCCTGACTTCGTACAAAATACAAGCCAATAGTCGTTTGGCTTCAGACAAAAGACAGGTCATTAGTCCTCTGGCTTCGTACAAAAGATATGATCTAGTCTTAGTGGGTTTAGCCTTGAAATGCATATCTAATTGGTAGATTAAATGCATACTTCAGAAGGAGAGTCGTTCAACGCATATTCAGATACGAGATCCTGACGGTGGGATTCATTGTAACACCCCATTTCTACCCGACTTTAATATTAAATCATAGTTATATAAATATTCACCAAAACATGGGATATCACAATTTCAACTTTAAAATCAAATAACAAACTTCATTAAATAATCATGCTTCACAAACTACGCAACGAATTCTACAAAAATTTGCAACTTTAAAACAACTTCAAAAATATTCAACATCAAATACTTCAACATTTTTTTCAACATGAAACAACTAAAACGAGTTGATAAACTAAATAAAATCCACAAAACAAATCATTTGTTCATCCCCCCGAAGTGCTACGTATCAGAGCGACAAACACCAAATTGAGGGAAACATTCAAATAGAAGGGGTGAGATATCGAATAACATAAACAGGAGTATGATAATCAATATATAAGCAAGAATTCATACAATCACCCACTTCACACAACAAGCAACATCAACATGCAACTTGGAACTGACAACCAATAACAACATAGATAAAATGAGACTCAAATGCGACACAACTCATATATGCATGTGGTACCATTTAGAGTAAACACTCAACTTGAAACCTTTCCAGTTTATCGAGGCATCAACAACTTATTTTCCAATCCATATCAAATTGAATCGAGCATTCGCTCCAACTTGAAAATATGCAAATGTATGCAACTATGAATGACATACAACAACAACATAATCTAAAAATTAACAACTCAACAACATGAATCAACATTGGTCATAAGACCCGGAACTTAATAATTTCCCCCCAAGATTAGGGCAACACGACTTCTAACAACTTAATACCACTTTGACATGGAAAAAGACTAATTACGGCTTAATCACTTAAATCCCAAAATTAATTATTTTTAATCCTCAAATATACTAAAATAAACTTATTTTACTTTTACTTAAAGTCTAAGATTAACTCAACTTGAAACGAATGCGAAAACAGGATAAATCGCCAAAAACTGCATTTTTCTGCACCCACTTTACCCATATGCATAATGCCGACTCTACACAACCTCTTACGCGTGATGCCTTACATGTTACGTATAATGCCTGCGTAATGGGGATGTGTTACGCGTAATGCCCTACCTTGTTATGCTTAATGTAACACCCACTTTCTATACCCCCAAATAATCAATTCAATCATTTAGGCACATGATAAAAATTCCATCAGAATATAATTAAACATGGTATAAAAGAGCAATGCCACATTATACTTGAAATTGAAAACATACAACACCTGCCCAATAGAGATATGAAACAAACGGGGTAACATACATACACAAGGATTTCATCCTTACATCCGTATTCATCAATTCATTAAACAGCGGAAACAAAACATAACAATTTCAAACTTATATACTTATCATAAATATATCTGCAAGTTTCAATCACCAAAATAATTCCATGTTTACATAAAAAATATCACATCAAAATACATATACAAAAGTATTCACAAAAGGCATCAAGCCAACCCTAGCTACCCGGTGCTACATATCAGAGCCGACCGACCAAAAAGATGAAGACGAGCTTCACAAAATATCATCCAACAACCTACTCTGCAATGCCTCATAGGGCATCATAAAATAGCAGAAGGGTGAGAAACATTATCATAACAACATTGCATATAATTATATATCTCAACATATAAAAATGCATATAAAACATATTCTCACCACACATTTCATTCCTCATCACCTATACACATCACAACGTGTACATACGCAAATCAAGCATGTTCATCATGCACCAATTCACTATTTACTTAAACTCATATTATTTATGTTTATTCCTCAATTCAATTCGTTCCGCATAAATATACGACTAGCTATGTTTAATCACACATATACATTACAAATGTATAAATCACATACATGTACATATATCAAACATGCATATATACAAACAAGTATGTTTCATCACACATACTATCATCTCCATAATACTCCAAATAAACACATGCACATTCATGTTTATTTCTGCATATCATAATTAAAATGATAAACTGCAACTCATAGAGACCGACACACGACTCTATGCAGATGCAAATGCGGTACCGACTAGACATTTCAGCAGGTTCACTCAGGAACCAAATGGAATCATCGCTTGTTACCTAAAGTAACTCCCCGTCTGGCATACGATGTTCCCCATTGCTCACACCCCACATGGGCACACAATGTTTATGGATTGCTCACACCCCACACGGGCACACAATCCGATTTCTTACACCTTACACGGGCACACAATCAATGTGAATAAATCATCCATTGCTCACACCCTACACGGGCACACGATGTTTCTGGATTACTCACACCCCACATGGACACACAATCCGATTGCTCACACCCCACATGGGCACACGATCTTGTTGTAGTCATCGCTCAGACTCCACATGAGCACACGATGCTACAATGGATTCACAAAGAATCCCACAGCACAAGAATGCATACATTATGCTTACATGCAAAATGAAACACAACATTCTTGAAAATGCATACATATTCACAATATAGTTATGCATTCATCTCATTCAATTAACATACATTTGCATTTAATTCAAGCAATGTATCTACTTGCCAAATGGCCACAACACAACAATCAAACCTACAATTCCATAATTAACATAATTACGTTTTATCGTAAAAGTCGGGTAAAAGTCGGCTAAAAATTACTCTTCTTAGCATCAATAGATTCTACACGTTTCTAGCTTCGAATCGATATAAGGATCACTAAAAACGGATACCCGAAACTAAAGCTACAGATTAAAACACATAATCCCTCAAAAACCTACAGGCTCGCTGAGCGCCCTCTCGTACGCTGAGCGAGAACCACCCTGGAACTTTCACTGAGCGAGGGATAGCTCGCTGAGCTACCACTGCGATTTCCAGAATTTCAGCAGCGTAACAGTCCATCAAGATGCCCCCAAAACTCCTCCAAAACTCAACAAACATGATCAATAACATATTCTAGCTATCATACTTCGGTTATAACGATTTCTAACCGATTAATCTACCAATTTCTCACATTTTCTCTCAAATCCTAACTATTCATCTTCTCTAACTACCATCAAAACCAAAACTCAATCAATCAAACACATACACAATCATACACAAGATTAAGATAACAATGCTTATCACCCTTACCCGATTATTTCGATTCCTCGGAGCAATCTTGAAGCTTTTCCAACTTTCCCTCTTTTCTCTTCTTTTTCTCTTCTCTCCTTTTTCTTTCTTCTCTTACCAACTTTTTTGTTTCACTCTTTCTCACTCTCTTATATTTTCTCTTCTATTTCTATTTTCTACTTTCTCCAACTAAATATCAATTCTCTCTCAAAAATACCAATTCTACTAATTCTAACTTATCACTAATTAACAAAAGTCTAAAATACCCTCTTATCCAATTTTACCCGGAAATTCACAAAACGGTAAAATCACATATCGCACCAATATATCACATTCATTCATCAACATATCATCATATTACTTTCACAAATAAAATAATAATTACTCAATTAAAATAAAAGACTCCAACAAAAATGGAAATTATCGAATCAGGGCATTACAACTCTCCCCCACTTTAGAAATTTTCGTCCTTAAAAATATTACCTGATCCAAACAACTCCGGATATGACTCACGCATCCTTCCCTCCAATTCCCAAGTCATATTGCCTTCCGCAACGCCTCCCCACACCACTTTCACAAGCGCAATATCCTTGCCTCTTAGCTTCTTGATTTCACGGTCCAAAATCCTAACCGGAAAAGCTTCCACCGTAAGGTTATTCTTACTTCAACCTCATCCATAGGAATAACATGTGAAGGATCCGGAACATACTTCTGAAGTTGCAAAACATGAAACACATCATGCAAATTCGAAAGTTTCGGAGGCAACTCCACACGGTAAGCCACAACACCAACTCGTGCAGTAATCTGATACGGCCCAATAAAATGAGAAGTCAACTTCTTCGAATTCAAAGCACGACCTACACCCGTAACCGGTGTAACTCTACAAAACACATGGTCTCCTTCCTGAAACTCAAGATCCTTCCTTCTCTTGTCATGATAACTCTTTTCTCTACTTTGAGAAGCTCTCATATTCTCTCGAATAAACTTTACTTTTTTCGTCGTTTGTTGTATCATCTCCGGTCCAACTACCGTTCTCTGTCCGGTTTCATGCCAACAAAAAGGTGTTCGACATCTCCGGCCATACAAAGCCTCAAATGGTGCCATACCAATACTCGAATGAAAACTGTTATTATAGGTGAACTCAATCAACGCTAAATAACTATCCCAAATACCACCTTGCTCTAGCACACAAGCACGCAACAAATCCTCTAACGATTGAATCGTCCTCTCGGTTTGACCGTCTATTTGCGGATGGTAAGCCGAACTCAATCTTAGGTTAGAACCCAAAGCCTTTTGCAAACTTTCCCAAAATCTCGATGTAAATCTAGGATCTCTATCCGGTACAATACTCTTAAGAACTCCATGTAACTTCACAATCACAGAAACATAAATCTCGGCTAGCTTCTCCAAAGAATAACTAATATCCATCGAAATAAAATGAGCAGATTTAGTAAGCCTATCCATAATTACCCAAATAGCATTATGACCTCTTTGCGTACTCGGAAAACCTGTAACAAAATCCATCGATATACTATCCCATTTCCATTCCAGAATATCCAACGGTTGCATCAAACCACTAGTTACTGATGTTCTACCTTAGACTTCTGACAAGTTAAACACGCATACACAAAATGAGCTACATCTCTCTTCAATCAGGACCACCAAAAGATCTTCTTCAAATCTGGATACATCTTATTCGCTCCCGGATGAATACTTAAATTAATCCGGTGTCCCTCTTCTAATATCATCTTTTTCAACCCCTCATCATCGGGAATACAAATACGACCACGAAATCTCAAAACTCCAAAATTATCAACCTTGAAATCCTCATTCTCATTCATCATCAAATCGACAAATTTCAAATCCAACTTTTTCCTTTCCCAAACGGTTGCAAGAAAGTCATTCGTAACATGAAGCATACGAAGTCTGACACCTCTCGGCGTCATCTCGCAAATCAAACTCAAATCTCTAAGATTCTCCAAAATGTCCCATTCTCTTATCATCAACGCGGACATATGTAACAACTTACGACTCAAGGTATCGGCCACTACATTCACCTTACCTGGATGGTAATTCAAACCAAAATCATAATCCTTTAAAAGTTTTAACCATCTACTTTGTCTCATGTTCAATTCCTTTTGATCAAATAAATACTTCAAACTTTTGTGATCACTAAAAACTTCAAATCTTGCACCATAAAGATAATGCCTCCAAATATTTAGAGCAAAACCCACAGCCGCTAATTCCAAATCATGCGTAGGATAATTCTTATCATGCACTCTCAATTGTCTTGAAGCATAAGCTACAACTTTTCCATCTTGCATCAAAACACCACCTAACCCAAACAATGAAGCATCACAAAACACCACAAATGGTTCTGTCGGATTTGGAAAAATCAAGATCGGAGCCGTTGTTAACCTTCTCTTAAGTTCCATAAAACTCTCGTCACAATGAATATCCCAAATGAAAGCTTTTCCTTTACAAGTCAACCGCGTTAACGGAAGTGCCAACTTTGAAAATCCTTCAATAAACCTCCAATAATAACCCGCCAAGCCTAAAAAGCTTTGAATCTCTGTAACTGATCTAGGAACTTCCCATTGCATTACCGCATAAATCTTGGATGGATCAACAATAATTCCACCATCGAAAATAACATGCCCAATAAAACTTACCTTCGACAACCAAAACTCGCACTTTGATAACTTAGCATACAATTGCTTCTCTTTCAAAATCTGTAACACAATCCTTAAATGCTCTTTATGCTCCTCTTGAGACTTAGAATAAATCAAAACGTCGTCGATGAACACAACCACAAAACGATCCAACTGTTCATGTAAAATACGATTCATGTATTCCATAAACACACCTGGCGCATTAGAAACTCCAAATGGCATCACAGAATACTCGTAATGACCATACCGTGTCCTAAAATCCATCTTTTGAATATCCTCCTCTTTCACACGAATCTGGTGATATCCTGATCTCAAATCAATCTTACTAAAAACACACGCACCAACCAATTGATCCATCAAATCATCGATCCTCGGAAGCGGATACTTGTTCTTAATTGTCACCTTATTCAACAGTCGATAATCAATATATAATCGCATGCTTCCGTCCTTCTTCTTTACCAACAACACCGGTGCACCCCAAGGAGAAACACTCGGCCTAAAAAACCTCTTATCCAACAAGTTATTCAACTGTTTCTTCAATTATACCAACTCTGAAGCTGACATACGATACGGTGCCATCGAAATCAGTCTAGTACCCGGAACTAGATCAATAGAAAACTCGACTTTTATTTCCGGCGGTACATCCATAATATCGTCCGGAGACACTTCTGGAAAATCACACACCACTGGAAACCTACTTATCTCCACTTCGCCTTCCACTGACCACGATGCAAACAAACCAAACAATTGAACTCCGTCCATTAAAAGTTTCTTCAACTCTTTCGTGGATAGGAAACTCTCTTCTTCACCATCATCCAAAGAAGGAAACCTTACTAACTTATGATAACAATCTATATGAACTCGATTAAATTGCAACCAGTTCATACCCAAAATCACGTCCAAAACCTCCAACGGTAGACAAACTAAATCCATAACAAAATCTTTACCATACATGGTCAAAGAACAACTTACACACACCAAAGAAGTAGTTACCGACCCTAAAGCAGGAGTTTCAATAACCATCTCACCACCCCAAGAAGACATAAACAAATTCAAACGCTTAGCGCACTTAAGAGAAATGAACGAATGAGTCGCTCTCATATCAATAATAGTAACTAAAGGCGTACTATTAATAAAGCATGTACCTTTAATCAAACGGTCTGCACTAGTAGTGTCCTTCCCTGCTAATGCAAACACCTTTCCGCCCGCCTGAGCTTGCTTCGGCTTAGTACACTTATTACTAATGTGACCAACTTCCCCACAATTGAAGCATTTCACCACATTCCTCCTACACTCGGTAGTAGCATGTCCAAGACCTCCACAGTTTTAACATTTCACAATATTCTTTCCACACTCAAAAGACTTATGGCCTATATCGCCACACTTGTAACACTTAACGGGGCCAGAACATCCTCCACCAGATCTCCTATCAAAGTTTCCCCTATGTTTTCCCTTATCAGCGGGTGTCACATAAGGTCCACTTCTAGCTTGTTGCTTCCCCTTCCTCTCATTCACACTCTTGTAATGTGTAGAACGAGCTTTGCTATCTTCTTCAAAGATTCTAAAACATTCAGTCAAATCTAAAAACCATCTGATTCTTTGATATCCCACAACTTGCTTAATCTCAGGACGCAAACCATTCTCATACTTGATGCACTTAGAAAACTCAGCAGTAGCAACAACATAATGAGGATGAAATTGAACCAATTCCACAAACTTAGCAATATAGTCAACCACTGACATACTACCTTGCTTTAGCTCAAGAAATTCCATTTCCTTCTTTCCCTTCACAATCTCAGGGTAGTATTTCCCTAAGAACTCAGTACAAAAAACTTCCCAAGTTATCTCTTCATCATCCTCCTCAAGAGTTTGACTCCTACCGACCCACCAATCATCGGCCTCTTCCTTCAGCGTGTGAGAACCAAGTCTTACCTTGCTCTCTTCAACACAGTCCATGACTATGAAGATTCTTTCAATCTCCTTCAA
Source organism: Lathyrus aphaca (assembly GCA_963966055.1). Lineage (NCBI taxonomy): Eukaryota > Viridiplantae > Streptophyta > Magnoliopsida > Fabales > Fabaceae > Lathyrus > Lathyrus aphaca. Next base: position 294,948,035 of record OZ014519.1, on the reverse strand, counting down.
TCAATTCTAAGCACCATCAGGATCGAATCTTCCTTTGAAGACCGGCGGTTGATTCTTCCTGAACTCATCATTTGCATTCACATTCGGCGCTCCCTACACCGCCCTAGCAATTGCTTCCAAAGCAGCAGCCATTGCATTGTCGTTTCTACCAGCCATATTCCGATTGTTCCCAAAGACAACAACAAGATTAATCAAAGTTCAATCACAACAACATTAAGACAGACACAACTGACTCGAACACTGGCTCTGATACCACTTAATGTAACACCCCCTTTCTATACCCCAAATAATCAATTCAATCATTTAGGCACATGATAAAAATTCCATCAGAGTATAATTAAACATGGTATAAAAGAGCAATGCCACATTATACTTGAAATTGAAAACATACAACACCTGCCCAATAAAGATATGCAACAAACGGGGTAACTTACATACACAAGGATTTCATCCTTCACCCGTATTCATCAATTCATTAAACAGCGGAAACAAAACATAAGAATTTCAAACTTATATACTTATCAGAAATATATCTGCAAGTTTGAATCACCAAAATAATTCCATGTTTACATAAAACATATCACATCAAAATACATATACGAATGTATTCACAAAAGGCATCAAGCCAACCCTAGCTACCCGGTGCTACATATCAGAGCCGACCGACCAAAAAGATGAAGACGAGCTTCACAAAATATCATCCAGCAACCTACTCTACAATGCCTCATAGGACATCATAAAACAGCAGAAGGGTGAGAAACATTATCATAATAACATTGCATATAATTATATATCTCAACATATAAAAATGCACATAAAAAATATTCTCACCACACATTTCATTCCTCATCACCTATACACATCGCAATGTGTACATACACAAATCAAGCATGTTCATCATGCACCAATTCACTATTTACATAAACTCATATTATTTATGTTTATTCCTCAATTCAATTTGTTCCGCATAAACATACGACTAGCTATGTTTAATCACGCATATACATTACAAATGTATAAATCACATTCATGTACATATATCAAACATGCATATATACAAACAAGTATGTTTCATCACACATACTATCATCTCCATAATACTCCAAATAAACACATGCACATTCATGTTTATTTCTGCATATCATAATTAAAATGATAAATTTCAACTCATAGAGACCGACACACGACTCTATGCAGATGCAAATGCAGTACCGACTCAACATTTCAGCAGGTTCACTCAGGAACCAAATGGAATCATTGCTTGTTACCTAAAGTAACTCCCCGTAGGGCATACGATGTTCCCCATTGCTCACACCCCACATGGTCACACAATGTTTATGGATTTCTCACACCCCACACGGGTACACAATCTGATTGCTCACACCCCACACGGGCACACAATCAATGTGAATAAATCACCCATCTCTCACACCCCACACGGGCACACGATGTTTCTGGATTGCTCACATCCCACATGGGCACACAATCCAATTTTTAACACCCCACATGGGAAAACGATCTTGTTGTAGTCATCGCTCACACTCCACATGAGCACACGATGCTACAACGGATTCACAAAGAATCCCACAGCACAAGAATGCATACATTATGCTTACATGCAAAATGACACACAATATTCTTGAAAATGCATACATATTCACAATATAGTTATGCATTCATCTCATTCAATTAACATACATTTGCATTTAATTCAAGCAATGTATCTACTTGCCAAACGACCACAACACAAAAATCAAACCCACAATTCCATAATTAACATAATTACGTTTTATCGGAAAAGTCGGGTAAAATTCGGCTAAAAATTACTCTTCTTAGCATCAATAGATATTACATGTTTCTAGCTTCGATTCGATATAAGGATCACTAAAAACAGATACCTGAAACTAAAGCTACGGATTAAAACACATAATCCCTCAAAAACCTACAGGCTCACTGAGCGACCTCTCGCTCGCTGAGCGAGAATCGCCCTAGAACTTTCTCTGAGCGAGGGATAGCTCGCTGAGCGACCACTGCGATTTCCAGAATTTCAGCAGCGTAACAGTCCATCAAGATGCCCCCAAAACTCCTTCAAAACTCAACAAACATGATCAATAACATATTCCAGCTATCATACTTCGATTATAATAATTTCTAACCGATTAATCTACCAATTTCTCACATTTTCTCACAAACCCCAACTATTCATCTTCTCTAACTACCATCAAAACCAAAACTCAACCAATCAAACACATACATAATCATACACAAGATTAAGATAACAATGCTTATCACCCTTACCCGATTATTTAGATTCCTCAGAGCAATCTTGAAGCTTTTCCAACTTTCCCTCTTTTCTCTTCTTTTTCTCTTCTCTCCTTTTTCTTTCTTCTCTTACCAACTTTTATGTTTCACTCTTTCTCACTCTCTTATATTTTCTCTTCTATTTCTATTTTCTACTCTCTCCAACCAAATATCAATTCTCTCACAAAAATACCAATTCTACTAATTCTAACTTATCACAAATTAACAAAAGTCTAAAATACCCTCTTATCCAATTTTACCCGGAAATTCACAAAACGGTAAAATCACATATCACACCAATATATCACATTAATTCATCAACATATCATATCATCATATTACTTTCACAAACAAAATAATAATTACTCAATTAAAATAAAAGACTCCAACAAAAATGGGAATTATCGAATCGGGGCGTTACAACTCTCCCCCACTTTAGAAATTTTCGTCCTCGAAAATTTTACCTGATCCAAACAACTCCGGATACGACTCACGCATCCTACTCTCCAATTCCCAAGTAATATTGCCTTCTGCAACGCCTTCCCACGCCACTTTCACAAGCGCAATATCCTTGCCTCTTAGCTTCTTGATTTCACGGTCCAAAATCCTAACCGGCAAAGCTTCCACCGTAAGGTTATCTCTTACTTCAACCTCATCCATAAGAATAATATGTTATGGATCTGGAGCATACTTCCGAAGTTGCAAAACATGGAACACATCATGAAAATTCGAAAGGTTTAGAGGCAACGCCACACGATAAGCCACAGCACCAACTCATGCAGTAATCTGATACGGCCTAATAAAACAAGAAGTTAACTTCTTCGACTTCAAAGCACGACCTACACACGTAACCGGTGTAACTCTCAAAAACACATGGTCGCCTTCCTGAAACTCAAGATCCTTCCTTCTATTGTCATGATACAAAGGAGAACTCTCATCTTCTCCCGAATAAACTTTACTTTTTCCGTTGTTTGTTGTACCATCTCCGGTCCAACTACCGTTCTCTGTCCGGTTTCATGACAACACAAAGGTGTTCGACATCTCCGACCATACAAAGCCTCAAATGGTGCCATACCAATACTCGAATGAAAACTGTTATTATAGGTGAACTCAATCAACGCTTAATAACTATCCCAAATACCACATTGCTCTAGCAAACAAACACGCAACAAATCCTCTAACGATTGAATCGTCCTCTCGGTTTGACCGTCCGTTTGCGGATGGTAAGCCGAACTCAATCTTAGCTTAGAACCCAAAGACTTTTCCAAACTTTTCCAAAATCTCGATGTAAATCTAGAATCTCTATCCGGTACAATACTCTTAGGAAATCCATGTAACTTCACAATCACAGAAACATAAGTCTCGGCTAGCTTCTCCAAAGAATAACTAATATCCATCGGAATAAAATGAGCAGATTTAGTAAGCCTATCCACAATCACCCAAATAGCATTATGACCTCTTTGCGTACTCGGCAAACCCGTAACAAAATCCATCGATATACTATCCCATTTCCATTCGGGAATATCCAACGGTTGCATCAAACCACTAGGCTTCTGATGTTCCACCTTAGACTTCTGACAAGTTAAACATGCATACACAAAATGAGCTACATCTCTCTTCAATTCGGACCACCAAAAGATCTTATTCAAATATTGATACATCTTATTTTCTCCCAGATGAATACTTAAATTACTCCGGTGTCCCTCTTCCAATATGATCTTTTTCAACTCCTCATCATCGGGTATACAAATACGACCACGGAATCTCAAAACTCCAAAATTATCAACCTTGAAATCCTCATTCTCATTCATCATCAAATCGACAAATTTCAAATCCAACTTTTGCCTTTCCCAAACGGTTGCAAGAAAGTCATTCGTAACATGAAGCATACCAAGTCTCACACTTCTTGGCGTCATCTCGCAAACCAAACTCAAATCTCTAAAATTCTCCAAAAGTTCCCATTCTCGTATCATCAATGCGGACATATGTAACAACTTACGACTCAAGGCATCGGCCACTACATTCGCCTTACCCGGATGGTAATTCAAACTAAAATCATAATCCTTCAAAAGTTCTAACCATCTCCTTTGTCTCATGTTCAATTCCTTTTGATCAAATAAATACTTCAAACTTTTGTGATCACTAAAAACTTCAAATCTTGCACCATAAAGATAATGCCTCCAAATTTTTAGAGCAAAAACCACAACCGCTAATTCCAAATCATGCGTAGGATAATTCTTTTCATGCACTCTCAATTGTCTTGAAGCATAAGCTACAACTTTTCCATCTTGCATCAAAACACCACCTAACCCAAACAATGAAGCATCACAAAACACCACAAATGGTTCTGTCGGATTCGGCAAAATCAAGATCGGAGCCGTTGTTAACCTTCTCTTAAGTTCCATAAAATACAACAACAATTACTACAACATGAACAACTTTCAGAACATCAATATGACAAGAACAACATAACATACATATCAGATTCATATGAAAATGCAACAACAATTCATACAAAAAACACAACAACGAAATCATACGAAATTCCAACCTACATACGGATTATCTAGTCCCGGTTATGGAATTCGAACCCCACCCTTACCTTGGATTGAAGGCAACTCGAATTCACAACAAAAATCTATTCGAAAATCCTCAACCTAACCTCTTTTTGATCTTCCTCTAAGACTTGTTCTCTCTTCTTAAAAAATTCTGATTATACTCTAATTAGGTCTTTTGTCTAATTTTTACTAAATTATCACTAATTATCTTGATTACTAATGGGCCTAAAACAATACCCCCAACTTTACTAATCTCACACTACAACTAAGCCCAACTTAATATATTATATCACTAATACTTATTTTATTTATCCGACTTAATTAAACAACTCAAACACAACTTAACCCACAACATAATATCAACTTAAACAACTTAAACAACTTTATGACACAAACGACCAAAAACACCAACCTAACAACAATTAATCCGGAAAATACGCGATAATATTTAATTAAATTAATTAATTAAATATGGGCGCTACAACTCTCCCTCACTTAGAACATTTTCGTCCTCAAAAATCTTACCTTGCTCAAACATCTCAGGAGATGATTCCTGCATCTTTCTTTCTAACTCCCAAGTTATACTTTCTTCGGCAACTCCCAACCAAACAACTTTCACTAAAACAATCTCTTTTCCCCTTAAAGTCTTCATTTCATGATCCTTAATTCATATTGGCATTGTCTCCACAATGAGATTATCCCATACTTGCACATCATCCATACTAATTACATGAGAAGGATCTGAAATATACTTCCAGAGTTGCGACACGTGGAACACATCATACAAATTTGACAAATTTGGCGGTAAAGCCACTATATAAGCAACATTACCAACTCTATCTGAAATCTAATATGGACCAATAAAACAAGGAGTAAGCCTCTTAGATTTCAACGCTCACCCAACACCTGTCACAGGCGTAACTCTTAAGAATACATGATCACCAGCTTGGAATTCTAAATCCTTCCTTCGCTTATGATGATAACTTTTCTGCCGACTTTGAGAAGCTTTCATCTTCTCTCAAATCAACTTCACCTTCTCGATAGTTTCTCGAACTATCTCTGGTCCAAGCACCACACTATCACTAGATTCATACCAACATAAAAGTCATATATCTTCGACCATACAACGCCTCAAAAAGTGCCATTCCAATACTAGAATGGTAATTGGTATTATATGTGAACTCGATCAATGAAAGATAAGTATCCCAAGAACCTCCCCACTCAAGTACACAAGCTCTCAACAAATCCTCCAACGACTGAATCATCCTCTAAGTTTGACCATATGTTTGAGGATGATACGCTGAACTCAACCTCAACTTAGAACCCAACGCTTCTTGCAAACTCTTCCAAAACTCTGAAGTAAACCTCGAATCTCGATCCGACACAATGCACAAAGGAACACCATGCAACTTCACAATCACTCTGACATAAATCTCAACCAACTTCGATACTGGAAAACTGATGTTAATAGGAATAAAATGAGCCGACTTCATAAGCCTATCAATAATCACCCAAATCGAATCATGTCCTCTTGAAGTATTAGACAATCCTGTTACAAAGTCTATAGATATGCTATCCCATTTCCATTCTGGAATTTCCAATGGTTGCATCAAACTAGCAGGCTTCTGATGTTCAACTTTCGACTTCTGACAAATCAAACAGGCATACACAAAATGTGCTACATTATTCTTCATTCTAGGCCACCAAAACAACTTCTTCAAATCCTTATACATCTTAGTCGCTCCTGGATGAATACTCAAATTACTTCTATGACTTTCCTCAAGAATCATTCTTTTCATTTCAATATCATCAGGTATAAAAATCCTATCATGTAGTCTCAAAACACCATGCGCATCCAACTTAAAACCATTCTTCTCCGATTCACTACAATCAACTATTACACCCACTAGTTTCACATCCAATTTCTGAGATTCTCTAATATTGTCTAGAAAATAATTATTAATCTTCAACATACCTAACATAACACTCTTTGGCATCACTTCACAAACCAAACTCATATCTCGAAACTGCTCAATCAAATCTAACTTCTTAAACATCATTGCCGACATATGCAACGTCTTATGATTCAAAGCATTTAATATAACATTATCTTTACTTGGATGGTAATTCAAACCAAAATCATAGTCCTTCAACAGTTCTAACCATCTTCGTTGCCTCATATTCAACTCTTTATGATCAAACAAATACTTCAAACTATTATGGTCACTAAACACTTCAAATATATAACCATAAAGATAATGCCTCTAGATCTGCAATACAAAGACAACTGTAGCAAGTTCTAAATCATGCGTATGATAGTTCTTTTCATGAACCCTCATCTGTCTCAACACATAAGAAATCACCTTACCATTCTGCATAAGAACACCTTCTAAATCCATCAACGAAGCATCACAATACACAACAAACGGTTCCTCTGAATTCGGTAACGTCAAAACCAGAGCAGACGTCAACCTCTTCTTCAACTCTGCAAATTTTTTTTCACAATGGACATCCCACACAAAAGTTTTACTCTTACAATTCAACCGATTCAACGGAAGTGCCAACTTAGAAAATCCTTCAATGAACCTTCGGTAATAACCAACCAATCCCAAGAAAATTCTAATCTTAGTAGTCGACTTTGGATTTTCCCATTGCAACACAACATCTATCTTAGAAGGATCCACAACAATACCACTACGTGAAATCATATGACCAAGAAAACTGACTTCCTTCAACCAAAATTCACACTTGGATAACTTCACATACAACTTCTTATCCTTCAAAACTTCCAATAATGTCCTCAAATGCTCTGCATGCTCTTCTTCTGACTTAGAATAAACCAAAATATCATCTATAAACACAACTACAAAACGATCTAGATAAGCATGACAAATATGATTCATGTACTCCATGAATACTCCCAACACATTAGTCACACCAAAAGGCATCACCGAAAACTCGTAATGTCCATACCGTGTCCTGAATGCCATCTTCTGAGTATCCTCATTTTCACCTTAATCTGATGATAGCCCGATCTCAAATCGATCTTTCTAAACACACAAACACCTACTAACTGATCCATAAAATCATCTATTCTTGGTAACAGATACTTATTCTTAATCATCACCTTATTCAACTATCTATAATCTACAAAAAGCCTCATACTTCAACCTTTCTTCTTAACTAACAAAATTGGAGCTCCCCACGACGATACACTCGGTCTTACAAACTTCTTCTCAAGAAACTCTTCCAACTACTTCTTTAATTCAGCCAACTCAGATGCGGACATCCTATATGGTGCCATAGAAACAAATCTAGTACCAGGTACCAGGTCCATCGCAAGCTTAACTTCTATCTCAAGTGGTACATCAGGAATTTCATCAAGGAACACCTCGGGAAATTCATTCACTACTTACAATTCTTCAACCTTAGCTTTACTCTCTACCGGCAATGACGCCATCAACGTAAACATCTAGGCTTCTTCTTTCATCAAATTCTGCAACTCTCTAAACGACAACAATCCAACTCCTTCCTCTTCTGGAGTAGAAAAGCTCATTGTCTTACAAAAACAATTAATATGAACATAGTTATACTCTAACAAGTTCATACCTAGGATTACATCCATCCCATTCAACGGTAAACACATCAAATCAACATAAAAATCTCTATCAAAGATAGACAATGGGCAACTCAAACACACTAGATAAGTAGTCACCGATCCCTTAGCCGAAATCTCTACGACTATTTCTCCTTTTATCTCAAACAACTCAAGACCCAACCTCTTAACACAATCAGCAACAATAAAACAATGGTTAGCACCCGTGTCAATAATAGTAATTAAAGGAATACTATTAATGAAACACGCACCTCTGACGAGCTTGTCCTTATTAGTTGTCTGATTCCAAGCTAAAGCAAACATTTTACCTCCAGACTTTGCTTTCTTTGGATTCTAGCACTAGTTACCAATATGCCCTTCTTCACCACAGTTAAAGCAAATCATATCTTTATGCGTGCAATCAAATATTGCATGCCCAACTTTTCCACAACGGAAACAACGCTTCACCTCAGTAATTCACACATTACTCTTATGTCCAGCTTGCCCACTGTAAACACTCCAAATTTTCCCTCATTAAGTTCACACCATGGCTTGTGATCTTCCATATTTGCATTAGTTTAAGCATATCACATCATATTGCATTTTGTTTCATCTGCATAGTTCAAGTTCATCTGCATCTAGGGTTTGTGATCTGAGCAATCCAGAGATCCATTTGAGCCACCCCAAAGGTCTCCAATCATTCCAAGAGGGTCCATGTGTGTTCTATCATCATATTACATCCCTCAAAGGTCAAGGAAGTCAAGAAATCACAAGAACTTGAAAAGCATGGAAGCAGGGCTAAGGTTTCACTACACAGATGACCTGGAATTAGGGTTTTGGTTTCAGAGGCCATAACTCCAAAGTTTTTGGTCATTCTTGTTTCTAATGTTCTTAATATGTTATAAAGATCATGTGTACCAAGTTTGATGAATAAATTCATTGTGGAAGTCATCAGTTCATTGGGTAACTTCTTGAGCCAGTCAGAGCAAAATCAGGGCATCTGAGGCCCCCAACAATGGAACCAAAGTGAATTTTTCATCAAATTGAAGTTATATTATCTTTATTTGATCATTGAAGTGCTTGGAAGTTCACAAATTTGAATAAAATTGAGCTAAACCAAAAGTTGCCAAAAATGGAAATGACTTGTAATGGAAACTTTCCATTTTGGGAAAGTTTTTCAACCTCCTCTTTCTCAACCAAAAATGCTTCAAATGAAAAAATTTTGGTCATGAAAGTTGTAGATTGGATCATTCCCTTTTCAAAAAGTACAAGAACAAGTCCTAATTCATTATGGAACTCAAGTTATGGCTTGGCAAAGTTGGCAAAAATCCTATAATTTTCACTTTCACACCAAAGAGGATTTTGTGCAATTTCACATACCAAGTCATTTTGTGACCTCTAATCACTCTCTAAGCATCATACAAACATACTACAATGAATTGTGACCAAAATTTCCCAAATAATCATTCCATTTCATGCCTTGAACTTCAAGTAATTCAAAAGGGGCCAAAATTCTTCAAAATTGCAAAAGGGGATGAAACTTCTCACACACTTGTTGCATCACCCCAAAACATTTTCCATGGTTCTCCTTGATCTTTGCTGAGCCAAGACATGCCCTAAAACAGCTGCAACATGAGCCCATACCTCAAGTACTCCTAATGTTGACATTTTGGCAACTTGCCCATACCAATCACCACAGGCCACCACCCACTTTCTGACCTATCAAACAATGTTATGTGGACTAAAAGCAAGCCAATCCATAACACACACAAGCTCAGATCATCCCATACACCAAGTTCCACAAAAATCACCTTCAAGCAAAAACCTTCGAAGCTTTCTGTCCAGCCATCAAACTTCAAAACAAACTTCACCATTCATTCAGAAATGATCCATAGAGCATAAACCAACCATCAAACAAGCCTCAAAGTCCCTCTACACAAAACACGATTCTGGTTCAGCAAGAGTGCAAGCTCTCATTTCAGCCATTCTAAACTTCATCCAAGCACTGCAACATCATCAGGGGGTCAAGTAAAGAGGATTTGTACAAAAGAAGAGGTCCAAAAGCTCCAGAAGTGAAAGCTTCAGTTCAGGTAGCCACCCTCAATTTTTTTTCCAGAACTTACATTTCTTGTTTCTAAATGAATCTATGAGCTCTCCTGATCACCATGATGTAGTTTGTTTTGAAAATGGTTGAGTTTCGTGCATGTACTGAGCTTCTGAAATTTTTGATGTGTTTTCCGTTTTGCTTCGTTTCATGTTCTTGATGATAAATAAATAATTTTGTTGGTTGATTCTTGTTTGGAGTGATGTGAGGATCATTTCTGGAGATTTTGAGAGCTTGGGGTTACGTTTTGAATGAGATAGCATGTTTGGCTGGCCGGAGAAGATGACCGGAGCTAGCTCCGGTCACCTGAAAGTAATTAGGGTTCTAATTAGGGTTTAGTTTCCAGTTTGAATAATGGTCGTAGGATGTGTTTTGCCCGCGTGCGTGGATGGCCGAGATTGAGTCATTAAACCCTAAACAGAATTAATTAAATTAATTAGGATTTATTAGCCAGGAGTGATTTGGACCACACAATCACGTGCACAGTCAACCCTTCCCCTGTGAGTTTGAATCTCAGCCCTCAGATGCGTTTACTTTCCCTTTAATTCATTTTATTTTCATTTTTATCCATTTATTTTGTGCATTTTATTTAAAATACTTAGAAAAGTCCAAAAGTTTCTTCTGCATTTTAACTTCAAATATTTTTTTTCATCCAAAAACATTTTTATTTTTATTTTTTGCATTAAAAAATCATTTTAAAAATATTTAAATGTTTATTTTAATTAATTAATGGAAATTAATTAATTAAAATAACATTTAGGTTTCCAAAATTCCAAAAAAATTCACATTGCATCTTAGGACATTTAGAAATATTGTCAAACCATTCATACAAATTTCTTTTTTGTTTTGATCCAACTTTGACATTTTTCTTGAATTTAGGGTTCATAAAATTCCCTTTTTGGAACCCTAACTTTGAAAATTCTTTTCTGCCTAACCATGAAGGGTTTGACAATGGTTCTTTTTGAATTGTTTTCCATATAGCATGTAGTTCCTAGGATAATCTTGTCATGAATTTATCTTTCATTTTCCATTTGATTTGCATTTTCCCTCTTAAGGTACCCTAAAACCCTAGTTTACTTAGAAAATTCACAACTTTCTTTAGGTTAAGAGTTAGACCTTATCATTTGGGGTGTGATATTATATGGGGTTAGAGTTCCTTTGAGTTAATTTGCAATTTTTTATCTTGTTATTTGCTTCTGTGTTTTACATTTGCATCTCATCCTTTCATGTAACCCTAATCTTGCATCCATACTTGCATCTTACATTGCATTGCATGAACATATGAACTTGCCATGAAATTCTAAGAATTTGTATGCCATCTTAGACATCTTAAGACAATGATTGAACATTGCTTGGTCATTTCTTCATACATTTGTTATGCTTTGCATCCATTTCATTTCATAAACATACATGTGTTTTCATACTTCATACATGCTTCATTTGCATTCCAATCTCTTGTATGAGCATTAATAGCACTTGGTATGCCTTTGCATCATCTCATGGCATCATTTGAATCATGTGTTTGCTTCTGGTTTTGGTTTTTACCTTTGCATATGTTTCATTTCATTCCTTTCCTTATGCTAACGTTTTCAGGTGGTAAGTAACTTGAGAATTGAATTAGCCTTCACTTCTCATTTCTCTTCTCATTCGTCTTATGCATCATTGCTGCATTTTTCTTTGCCTTAGAGTTAGATTTCTCATTCATGTTCATCATTCAACTTCTTTCTCCAAGTTACTTATCTTATTCAATGAAGTAAGTAACTTGTTTCTTTTGCTTCTCCTCCTTTCATCTGCTTCTTCCGTTGGTGCTTCTATGAAGATCTCTTCCAAGCCTTACAAACCATAGGAACATCTAAGCATGACAATAATTAGGGTTGTGATTAGTCCCCATTTAGCTTTTACCTTTGTTTCTTCTTTGCGTCTCTCTTCTCACCTCATCATTACAGACTAAACCTTTAAGGCTTTAAGATTTGTGATTAGGGTTATGCATGCATCCTTCTCTTAGGATGGAGTGTATAACTTTAATCCTAAGTGTTAAACCCTTAATTTGTTTAAACCTCTTAATTAATCCATCTAATAATCACTAAGACATTAACTTGTAACTTGGTCCTTGCATTAGGGTTCTAATTCTTCCTTTATTGGTTAAGAAGGACTAACCCTAGTGTTAATGGACAAGTCCCCCTCAAGTTGTCTTACAAACTTAAAACTCACTTCTTAATCTCATCTCTAATTAAAATCCATGTAATAAAGGTTTTTTTTGTCATGAGGTTAATCCCTAATCATGGATTAAGTTGAAGTATCTTCCTCAGCATAAGTGTGCTCATCTATTATCCTTCTATTAGGATGGTGTAATGGGTTCATTAATCCTTGATTATGGCTTAAACTTATTACATAACACTAAACAAAAACTCAAAAAACATCTAAATCATCACAAGTAGGTTAATGATCTTAATCCTACATCATCATGGTAATTAAGTTAAGGTGTTTATCTCATACTTAAGATATTCTCATTATCCCTAATCAGAGGGAGGATATGATGAGTTTACTAACCCTTGGTTTAGACTTAAACTCATTAACTTATGACAAACTCCAAAAAGCAATAATAGATTGAAAACACAAAAAAAAACAATAATTGTCTCCTTCGGGATTCTTTTCTCATCATCTTCACTCACAAACGAGAACTCGCTTCTTCTGTCTAATGCAAAACAGTTAGCACTCGAGCCTGACGAGTCATACACTTGAGCATAGACAAGCAAGCAGTTCACAAGTCAATTTTCCTTTCAGTCTCTTTGAGTCGAACTATGGTGTTCTGACTTCCTCATTGCACGAGAGGATACGTAGGCATAACTTAACTGTTATTGAAAAAAAGTCTATGTGTCTTCCCCCTCTTTCAGCATTCTCCTTTAAGCCTCATTCCTGAGCACCTCACTTCACTTTCTTGCACTGACACTTGTACATTCTTTTCCAGCTTTTGCACACAGATAGCACATACACTACCCCTTTAAACACAATCTTTCAAGCGTGGATCCCGTCGAGTACGACAGACAATCTGGGTGCTAATACCTTCCTAGGTTGTAACCAACCCCCTTTCTTAGTTTCTCTGGTTCGCAACCGTCTTATCCATATTTTATAGGTTTATGCAGCATTACCTTTCCTTCGGGATAAAAATTCCTAGCTAGCGACTCTATTCACTTCACTTTCATTTTCTCTTTTCGCCGACCTTTCGCGTCTGTACCCCATCTGACCGGGTGTCTTTTCGGGGGAGCGACAGCTTGGCGACTCTGCTGGGGAGTGGTATATTGCAACCAGGGCTTCTGGTTCTTTTTGTGGGTTCCTCCTAGTGCTTGTTTGATTTGTGTTTATGGGGGTGTTATGTGCTACTTGTGCTTGTTTATTTGCTTTATTTATTGCTTTATGTACAACTTTATTTATTGTTTCATTTACAGTTTTGTGCATTTCATAATGTCATTATCATGTGCTGGATCTCTAGTCTGTTTTGGTGGGTGGGGATCATTGAGTGATTAAGGTCCTATACCTGGGACCGTAGTGACACATAGGCTAGAGTGGCTTCATATTCTTTCCCATTCCATTTCGGCCTGATGCGGGAATATGAAACACAGTTCAGACATGGGTTTCTTCTTGAGAACTTTGTGCTACAGATTTCCTGTAGTACTAGGGCTATCTGGGAAGCCTGCTAAGTCTGGATGACCTTTTTATGACCTTCAGCATCTGAGGTTAATTAGAGGAGGATCTTTTATGGTTATTGTAAACACTGTACCTCCGGGTTAGAAGTGTTTACACTTCTCATAACTGATCCAAGTCTGAGGATCCTTGTTCTAGAACATTACATGTGAGGGGGTTGGGATATTTACAGGTTTGCAGGAACCCTTGACCTCATCATACCTTGTTACTAGATTTGTTAAGGTTGTATTATTTGGACAGTTCTTGTGATTACCCTGGACTTGTGACTCTTTATTTGAGTCCCCCACCTGGTTACTGGATTTCTAAGCCTCCATCCGGACTTATGAACATACATGGACTTTTACCAAGGCAGATAAACAGATCCAACACTTGGTCACAAACCCTTTGCATATCATTTGCATACATCATTTTTGCATCATTTAACATTTGCTTATTTGTTTTACAGGGTATCCATCATATTATCTTTGGTTTGGTTTTGACCCCTTCTGCTGCCAAGACTGCTTCAGTTATCTTCTCCAGCACCTTAATCAGTTTGTCAGTAATTCTGCTCCAGCTATCTTCATCAGAGACCCATCTCCAGCATCTCAGTCAGTGACCTTCATCAGAAGTTGCTCTCAGCTTCTTCATCAGCATCCATCATCAGCATGGACACTTCAAGAAAGAGCAACATCACATACCACTTCTTTGAGCCCACCCTGACTGGCATCAGGCAGATCCAGTCCCTCATTACTCCTGATTATGTCCCGTTATTCAGAGAGCATTATAGAGGCATATTGGACATGGTCATGGATTTAGATGCATCTTAGAGGAGCATGATCCATACTTGCCTACAGTTTTATGATCCTCCACTCAGATGTTTCACTTTCCCTGATTTCTAGTTGGGACCTCTGTTAGAAGAATTTTCCATGTTGTTAGGAGTTCCTATCAGGAGAGGAATTCCTTTCAACCTTGAGATGGTTGCTCCAAGAAATGAAGACATAGCCAAGGCATTGCATTTGGAGCCTGTCCTAATTGATCAGAACATGACAACCAAGGCTGGGGTTCCAGACCTACACCTAGACTTCTTGATCTCCCAGGCTACCCTGCATGCTGCAGTAGGGGAATGAAAAGCTGTTTGTGCACTTCTAGCCCTCGGTATATATGGGGTTATCTTATTTTCAGATGAGCCAAAAGTTGTGAGTAAGAATGTCATTCACCTGTTCTTATTGAGGAACCCAGTTCCTACCTTGCTAGGAGACTTCTACTACTCAGTACACCAGAGGAATGAGAAGCAAAGAGGAAGACTGGTCAGATGATGTGCTCCTCTTAATTACTCTTGGCTGCTAAGACACTTGCCAAAGTCAGACACCTTCTTGAACCCTCACCAGCAGAAGAATTGGGCTAAGAGGTTTATTGCCTTGACATCAGATGACATCATATGGTGCACTCAGAGCACCAAGGGCAAGGACATCATTACTAGTTGTGGGCAATATCCTAATGTGCCTTTGATAGGAGTAAAATGTTGCATCAACTACAACCCTTTGCTCTTCAAGAGACAATTAGGGTATGCTTTGGTTCACCCTCCCAGAGGACAAGATTTGGCTGAAACTCTTTACTATGAAATCCAACCCAACTCTACTATTGTCAGACAAACTTCCTGGGCTTGGGATAACATCCAGACTAAAGGGACATCCATCCTTGGCAAGTGCAACAACATTGCTTCAGCATAATATTCTGATTGGTCTCGTATCAGAGCTCAGATCACCCGGATGCCATTTACTTTAGAAGATGTACCTAGACCTTCTACAGTACAACCTGCAGCTACTGTCAGTTTGGAAGAGTTTGAAAAGCTGAAAGAGAGGAATACTCAGCTATCTGAAGCCTTGAAGAAGACTCTCTGGGAGAGAAATGACAGTCGTCAGTACAACCTGCAGCTACTGTCAGTTTGGAAGAGTTTGAAAAGCTGAAAGAGAGGAATACTCAGCTATCTGAAGCCTTGAAGAAGACTCTCTGGGAGAGAAATGACAGCCGTCTAGATAATGAGAGATTGGAAAGGCTCAGGATTGAGCACTTGACCAAGATTGAGAAGACGGGTGACTAAATCAGGAAGGCAAGGGCATGGGAGTTAGTACTGAAGAATGCTTGAAAAGAGGCAAAGACTCAGAAGGCTAGGGCAGAGCATTATCTAGAGGAGAGCCAGGCTAGGCGGATCAGGATCACTGAAGCCCGTGCATAGGAAGATCAGAGAACTCAGGCTAAGATAGAGCAATTGGAGGCTAGTGAAAAGAAGCATCAGGAGGCTTTGTTGGAAGCTCAGAGAGAGATATCTGAATTGAAACTACGGGCGGGATTGAAGAGGTCAAAGGATTAGGACAAGCATAAGAAATTAACCAGTGCCATTTCTACCAGAAATCTCCTCATCAGGACTATCACAGAGCACCCAGTGGGTCCAGTGACTGAGGCCCTCCTGAAGGAAGTTAGAGAGGATGACTTTGGATTAGATGTTTGACTCTTTTGCTTGTACTTTTCTCTTATTGTACTTTTCTTTTGTTTTTGTATTTTGACCCACCATGGGGATGTATTGTAACAAAACTATGTATTTTCACTCTTTGTAATATATGTGGTTTGTATTTTTTGTGGGCTTAATCTCTCTTCATCATCAGCATTTCCTCAAGGTTTGGAAAGGTCAAAACCAAAGAACCAAACCGGATACCCTTGGAAGACAAATAAGCATATTGCATTGCATACTAACATTTTCTTTGTTTTGTAGGTTTTTGTTTTATTACTGTTTCTCACTTTGTTGTGGTTTCAGGAAACATTGCTCGCAGAAGAGTGTTCCCTGTCAACAGAATACACCGGTACCCAACGCGAAACAACCTTCCTGGAATCCAGATGGATCAAGTTCAGCAAGACTTGAATGAAGTAAGGGCCCAGATGGCTAATGAGAGGGTTTAGATGAGGAATCAGATGACCCAATTCATGACTGTGATTACTGGTTTAGCTCAAAGCCAGGAAAGACTAAGGGAGTTGGTTGAAAGGCAGACTCCTGAAGAACACCATCCAGGTACAGGAGGTACCAGTAACAACGATCATGTGCAGCCTCGCACTGATCCACCAGAGTTTGGGCCTCATCTAAACCCGGAAATTAATGTCATAAGGAATACTCAGGGTAACACTGCTGGAGGAAGGGTCTTGCAAGAGGATCCTCAAGAATAGCAGTTTACAGTTGTTGGGGCTGGAGACGAAGTTTACGACCGTAGGCTGGATGAAATTGCGGAGAAGCTGAGGTCTCTTGAATCTCAGAATTCCCTAGGGTTTGATGTAATGGACATAGGATTGGTGGAAGGGGTGAGAATTCCTCACAAGTTAAAGCCCCCGTGTTTTGAAAGGTATAATGGCACATCATGCCCACACACCCACGTTCAATCATTCTTGGGAAGATTAAAAGAATACACCATGGACGAAAAGATGTGGATGTTTTACTTCGAGGATAGTCTGACAGGGGCATCCCGAGAATGGTATTCCCATTTGACTAGAGCCACGGTAAGAAACTGGAAGGACTTGGCTGAAGCTTTTATCCATCAGTATCAGTATAACTTGGACATGGCCCCATACAGGACCATCCTAATGGGGATGTCTAAATCTTCCCGTGAAAGCTTCAGGGAATATGCCCAAAGGTGGAGGCAACGGGCTGCTGCCGTTCAACCCCCTATGTCTGAAAGGGAGATGGCAGACATGTTCATGAATACTCTCCAAGGGACCTACATTGACAGATTGACTGCATTTTCTTCTGCCAGCTTTGCAGATGTGGTGATAGCTGGGGAAAGAATAGAGAGCCTATTGAAGATGGGAAAAATCTCCGATAATGGTGCCAGTTCAAGCAGTACAAGAAAACCATTTGCTGGGTCCTGTAGATCTGGTGAGACAAACTCTATGCACATGGGAAGAGGGAGACCCCAATACTAGCCCAGGATAGTTGTTGTTGTTACTATCCCTGCTCCACCTCCTCAGTATACTCAACAACTGCAACACTTTCCGCAACAACAACAGTTTCTGCAACAGAGATCTTATAACAACAATAACAATAATCAGCAACAACGCCCGTTTCAATAACGGCCATCTCAGGTCAACCGGGTAATTGACCCCATTCCAATACCATATGCTACACTGTTACCTCAACTCCTAAAGCTCAATCTTGTTGAGTTGAGGACATTGGCTCCACCTGATCCTCAAAACCTTCCTAGAAACTATGATGTCAATGCTAGGTGTGCTTTTCACTCTAACGCACCTGGTCACTCTACGGAAAAATGCAGAGCTCTGCATATGAAGGTTCAGGATCTGGTAGATTCAAAAGCCCTGAACTTTGCACCTCCTACCAATGTAATGAAAAATCCTATGCCGAGCCACAGTGGGCCAAGGATTAATGTTGTAGAGGATGGTTCACCCATGAGTTTAATAGAAGACATTACATGTATTTAAACACCTCTGGCAGAGGTTAAAGCCCGGCTTTTAAAGTGCCAAGTGTTCCCAGGTTGTGAGGCCTGTTGTGAATCATGCAAACTTTCTGAGAATGGATGTGCCAGCTTGAGGAGTGGAATTAATGACTTAATCAAAGAAGGCATCCTGTAAATTACAACCACAGCTTCTACAACACCAACAACTCTCTTGACGACAACAAGTGAATCTTCTACAAATGCAACAACCATTTTCCCTATTGGTTCTTCTACAACTGCAACAACCATTGTTCCAACTGATTCAACTACAACTCCAGCAATCATTTCATTTTTCACTTCAACACACAACAATTCATTTGCACCAGCTACTACAACTTCAACAACCAACAATGATGTTTCCACTGTCACAATTTACTATGACCCGGCAACGGTCCCGAACTCCAACAACTTTAAACAACATCAACAACAGTCTCAACAAAGCTTCAATTCACTGCCACCAACATCCACCAGAGGTCCTGTTACTATATTTTATGATCCACAGACTATTACAGTCCCAACATCTGCTGCAGTTAGCCCAGTCACTATCACGGTGCCCGGGCCAATTCCATATGATAAAGACAGTGCTATACCATGGCATTATGGTGTTGATCTATACTGCAACGGAGAGAAAGTCCTTCTAGTTTCTCAAGTTCTCACTCCCCAAGTGGATAATGTTGGGGGAGGCGGAGGCTTCACCCGAAGCGGACGTCTCTTCGCATCACAAGTCCCTAGAATCAACACTGAGGAAGAGGCTGCTGCCAGAGCCAAGGGGAAGAGTGTGATACCGGAAGAATCTGCGCCAAAAGAAACTCATAAGTCATCCTTCGATCAAGATGTGGATGAGTTTATGAGAATAATTAAAAGAAGTGACTATAAAGTTGTGGACCAGCTCCACCAGACTCCTTCAAAGATCTCAATCTTATCTCTGATGTTGTGTTCCGAAGCCCATCGGGATGCACTACTCAAAGTTCTGCACGCTGCCTACGTGCCAGAAGAGATCACTGTAAATCAGCTGGAAACAGTGGTGTCAAATGTCAATACTAACCATGGGCTAGGTTTCACTGATGCTGATTTGACAACAGAAGGACGTCTCCACAACAAAGCTTTGCACATAACCCTGGAGTGCAAAGGAGTTGTACTATCTCATGTTCTTGTAGACACTGGGTCCTCACTCAATGTCTTACCCAAGAAAGCCCTTGTCAAGCTCGAGTATGATGGGATAGCTCTCTGGCCAAGTAACCTTGTGGTTAGGGCTTTTGATGGCTCCAAAAGATCTGTTCTTGGAGAGGTGGAGCTGCCAGTGATAACTGGTCCACAAGTCTTTAAGACCATTTTCTATGTGATGGACATACAACCTGCTTATAGCTGTTTATTAGGTCGACCCTGGATTCACGCCGCAGGCACTGTAACGTCGACCCTTCACCAGAAACTGAAATATGAGTGGGAAGGACAGATTATCACCATCTGTGGTGAGGAATACATATTTGTTAGCCACCTGGCTACGTACAAGTATATTGATATGGATGGTGAAATCCATGAGACAATGAGCCAAGGGTTCGAGGCCCTGAATGTCAATGAGGCTACTGAAGTATTTGTTGCATCCCAGGAAGACAGGATGGGTACTTCAATTGTTTCTTATCAGCAAGCTCGAAAGGTTGTTGAAGATGGAAATGCTCAAGGCTGGGGCAAGTTGTTGCCAGTAGAAAATAAGGAAGATAGATTCGGTTTGGGTTACAGACCATTCCGACAAGATCAATCAGAGGCTGCTAAGGAGCCCAAATTCATCAGGGGGGATGCTCACCCCATATGCTATTAACAATCTGGAAGACGAGGCGGAAAGCGACCGCAACCTGGAGAGTTGGATACGTCCAAAGATCCCAAGGAACCAAGTCTTTAACTGGTCTTCCCAGGAAATTATAAGGGTTACTCCTGCAGAGTAATTATTATTTCCTGTCTTTTTAGCATGCATCAAGTCCTACATCTTGCCCAAGGTGTCAGGACTCATTTTTTAATAGGGCCCTATTGTAATTTTATGCAAATGATTAATCAATGAATATCAGACATCTTTTGCAAACGAGTCTTTTTTTCGCTCACTATCTTTTCATTTTTTCGATTTTCTAAAACAAGATTAAAACTGATCACTAAAACGAACCAATCTCAACCCTTGTAGAGATTATCCTCCAGATTGCACCGACAACAGCACTGCTATGACCTTGTATGACTTCGACAATCCAATTAATCAAGCTGATGAAGGGGTTGAAGAAGACTATGAGTTACCAGAAGAGTTAGCCAGGTTGTTGAGACAGGAAGAGAAAGTGATCACTCCTCATCAAGAGGATGTGGAAATAGTTAATCTTGGTACCGAAGAGGATTTGAAAGAAGTGAAGATTGGAGCCAGTCTGCAAGCTTCAGTAAAAGAACAACTTATTGACATGCTTCGAGAATACGTCGACGTCTTCGCTTGGTCTTATCAAGACATGCCAGGTTTAGACACATATATTGTTATGTATAAGCTGCCATTGAAAGAAGAATGTCCTCCAGTGAAGCAAAAGCTACGTCGTACTCGTCCGGATATGGCCATGAAGATTAAAGAAGAAGTACAAAAACAGTGGGACACCGGTTTCCTTGCTGTAACTAGTTACCCTCCGTGGGTTGCTAACATTGTACCAGTGCCTAAGAAGGATGGAAAAATACGGATGTGTGTGGATTACTGGGATCTGAACAGAGCTAGCCCGAAGGATGATTTCCTATTACCTCACATTGATGTATTGGTCGACAACACAACTCAGTTCTCGATATTTTCCTTTATGGATGGTTTTTCTGGGTATAATCAGATCGGGATGTCACCTGAGGACATGGAGAAAACTACTTTCATCACACCTTGGGGCACATTTTGTTACAAGGTAATGCCATTTGGATTGAAGAATGTCGGTGCTACTTATCAACGGGCTATGGTAATGTTATTCCATGACATGATCCACAAAGAAATTGAATGCTACGTGGATGACATGATTTCCAAGTCCCTCACGGAAGAAGATCATCTGGTAAATCTGCTGAAGTTGTTCAAGCGTCTGAGGAAGTATCAGCTGAAGCTAAACCCCAACAAATGCACATTCGGGGTACGGTCCGGTAAACTGCTGGGGTTCATTGTAAGTGAAAAAGGAATTGAAGTTGATCCTGACAAAGTCAAAGCCATTAAGGAGATGCCTGCACCTAGGACTGAAAAGGAAGTTCAGGGGTTCCTAGGTAGATTGAACTACATTTCAAGGTTCATATCTCACCTCACTGCTGTAAACACCCCAAATTTGACCTCACTCATTTCATCATGGCTTGTGATCTTTCACATTTGCATTAGTTCAATCATAGCATATCATATTGCATTTTTGATTCACTGCATCAGTTCAAAGTCATTTGCATCTAGGGTTTGTGATTTGAGCAATCCCTGAGCTATCTGAACCACTCCAAAGGTCTTCAGTCATCTTAAGAGGGTCCATGTATGTTCAAGCATCATATTATATCCTCCCAAGAGCAAGGAAGTCAGGAAATCACAAGAACTGAGAAAGGTATGGAAGCAGAGCCAAGCTTAACTGCACAAATGACCTAAAATTAGGGTTTTGGTTTCAGAGGCCATAACTCCAAATTTTTTGGTCATTCTTGTTTCTATTGGTCTCTATATGATGTAAGGATCCTACATACCAATTTTCATGAAGAAATTCAATGGGGAAGGAATCTGATCAATAGATGACTTCTTGAGCAAGTCAGTGCAAAATCAGGGCATCTGGGGCCCCCAATCATCCAACCAAAGGATCTTCTCCATCATTTTGGGTGTATATGATCTTTATTTGATCTTAGAAGAAGTTAGAAGTTCACAAATTGAAGAATTTCAAGCCATTTGCAAAATTGCCATTTTGGGAAAGTTTTTCAACCTCCTATTTTTGATTCAAAAATGCTTCAAATGAAAAATTCTTGGTCATGAAAGTTGTAGATTGGATCATTCCCTTTTCAAAAAGTACAAGAACTTGATCTAATTCATCATAGAACTCAAGTTATGGCCTTGCAAAGTTGGGGAAAATCACAAAATTTCACTTATGCACCAAAGAAGGAAGTTTGCAAAAACACTTGCCAAAGCCAAATGTGACCTCTAATTGACTTCTAAGCATTGCATAAACATCATACATGACATAAAATTCAGAATTTCCCAAAGAAATTCCAAGTTTCATGCCTTGAACTTTACAAAATCCAAAAGGGGCCAAAACTTCATGGATTTGCAAAATGGATCAAAACCTCTCACACACTTGCTGAATCACCACAATACCTTTTGCATGGTTATCCTTGAACCAAGCTGACTCGAGCCATGCCTTAAAATAGCCACTGAACCAGCCCATACCTCAAGTACCCCAACTCTTGACATTTTTGCAACTTGCCCATACCAATTAACATAGGCCAGCACCCACCCTCTGACCTATCCCAACACAAGCTGGAACCTCCAAAAACACAACATACTTAAAATCCCCCAAATTTGAAAAAGCTATCGAATCTCATAACTCAGCCAACAAACATCAAAACTTCTTCCACCATTCAACTACACACTCATCACTAATCATTTCCCACCCTTCATTTTGCCCTAAAACACCCAGAATAAAAAACACGATTTTGGCATTTCATAAACTGAACTTCTGCCAACTTCATTTTGAGTCCATCTAAACTCCAACCAAGCATCACAAGCTCTTGAGGGGAGTCATTGGAGTGGATTTGAGGCAAATAACTGGCCAGAAAGCTCCTGTTTCGAAAGCTCAACTTCAGGTAGCCATGGCATTTATTTTTCCAGAACCTTCATTTTATGTTATAGAATGATTCTATGTGTTCCCCTGATTGCCATGATATGTTTGGTTTCGAAAATAGTTGAGAAATAAGCATTTCATAAGCTTCTGAAATTTTTGAGATGTTTTCCGTTTTGCTCTGATTCTTGTTTTTGATGATGAATAAATGAATTTTGATGGTTGATTCTTGTTGGGGTTGATGTGGGGATCATTTCTAGAGAGTTTTAGGGCTTGGGGTCACGTATAGAGTGAGATAGCCCAAGTGGATAGCCGGAGAAGATGACCGAAACACTGTTCCGGTCACTTGAAAGTGTATAGGGTTCAGATTAGGGCATAATGATGTAATTAGCATAGTTTGAATCTCAGCCCTTGGATAGCACGCGAAGTCAATTCCCTCCTCTTTTTTATTTGAATCTGGGCCACTGGATCAACATACTTCCATTAATTCATGTTTTTATTTCATTTTAATTACATTTCTTTCCACATTTTATTAAAAATTGTAAAACACTTCTAAAAAATTTCATTTTTTGCATCATGACTTAAAATATTTTTCTCATTCTGAAAATAATTTTTATTTTATTTTTTTCATAAAATTCGTATTTTTAAAATATTTAAATGTTTATTTTAATTTATTAATGGTAATTAATTAATTAAAATATCATTTAAGTTTTTAAAAATCACCAAAAAAATCACATTGCATCTTGAAACATTTAGAAACATTATCAAACCCTTCAAACAAATTTATTTTGGGTTCTTGACCTGCTTTGACATTTTTCTTTGAATTTAGGGTTCTTAAAAGCCAATATTTTTGCCCTAACTTAGAAAATTCCTTTCTGCCTAACCACGAAGAGTTTGATGATGGTTCTTTTTGCATTTCATCCCACATGTCATGTAGTTTCTAGGATAAAATTGGTTTGAAATTATCTTTCATTTTCAATTTGTTTTGCATTTTTCATTTTGAGGTATCCTAAAACCCTAACAAACTTGAGAAAATCATAACTTCTTTAGGGTTAAGAGTTAGGTCTTCCCCTTTGGGCAGTGAACTTGTATAGGTTTAGGGTACCTTTGATCCCATTTTCAATTTTTTATCTTGTCATTTGCTTCTGATTTTGAATTTTGCATTGCATATTATATGTAAACCCTAATTTGCATCTTCATTTGCATTCATCCTTCATATGCTTGCATACATGAACTTGCCATAACATTTTGTGCATCTACATGGCATATAAGACATCTTAGGACACATTAGAATCATATTTGATCATTGCATCATCCATTTGCCATGTTTTGCTTCCATTTGAGGTCATATGCATTCATGAACTTCCATGCTTCCATTATGCCTCATTTGCATCCTCATTACTTGTATGGTCATTTGCATCTCTTGGTATGCTTTTGTACCATCTCATAGAATCATTTTCATCATGAATATGCTTCTGGTTTTGATTTGCATCTTTGCATTTCATCCCATTTTCATTTCTTTTCATTGCTTGTTGCTAACTTTTCAGGTGGTAAGTGTTTGAGAAGTGAATTTGCCTTCACTTCTCACAATCTCTTCTCATCTCTCTTATGCATCATTGCTGCATTTTACTTTTTTATTAGAATGAGCTTGCTCATTCATGCTCCCTCCTATCTCTCTTTCTTCAAGCAACTTATCTTCTTAAGTGAAGTAAGTTGACTTGCTTCTTCTGTTTCTCTTCCATCTTTGCTTCTTCCTTGGTGGCTCATCTTGAAGATCTTTTGCGAGCCTTATAAACCCTAGGAACATCCAAGCATGATCACAATTAGGGTTTGATTAGTCCCCCATTAGTTTTTACCTTTGTATCATCTTTGAGTCTTCTCTTCTCATCTCATAATCAAGGACTAAACCTTAAAGGTTTTAAGGCTTTGTGATTAGGGTTATTCATGTATCTTTCTATTAGGATGGAGTGTATAACTTTAATCCTAAGTGTTAAACCCTTAATGTGTTTAAATTCTTTAATCAATTCATCTAATAATCACTAAGACATCAAACTTGTAACTTGGGCCTTGCATTAGGGTTCTAATTCTTCCTTAACTGGTTAAGAAGGACTAACCCTAGTGTTAATGGACAAGTCCCCCTCAAGTTGTCTTACAAACCATAAAATCCACTTCTTAATCTTACCATTAACTAAAATCCACTTTAATAAAGGCTTTGTTTTGTCATGAGGTTAATCCCTAATCATGGATTAAGTTGAGGAGCCTTCCTCAGCTTAAATGTTCTCATCTATTATCCTTCTATTAGGATAGTGTAATGGGTCCATTAAATCCTTGATTATGGCTTAAACTCATTACTCAACACCATACAAAAACTCCAAAAACATCTAAATAAATACAAGTAGGTTAATGATCTTAATCCTACATCATGGTGATTAAGTGTGAGGTGCTTACTTCATACTTAAGGTATTCTCATTACCCCTAATCAGAGGGAGAATGTGATGAGTTTACTAACCCTCGGTTTAGGCTTGAGCTCATTAACTTATGACAAACACCAAAAAGCAATAAAAGATTGAAAACACAAAAAAAAGCAATAATCGTCTCCTTCGGGATTTTTTTCTCAACATCTTCACTCATAAACGGGAACTCGCTTCTTCCGTCTAATGCAAGACAGTTAGCACCTGAGTCAGACAGGTCATACACTTGAGCATAGACAAGTAAGCAGTTCATCAGTCAATTTATCTTTCAGTTTCTTTGAGTCGAACTACGGTGTTCTGACTTCCTCATTGCACGAGAGGATACGTAGGCATAACTTAACAGTTATCGAACAAAAGTCTCTGTATATTCCCCCTCCTCCAGCATTATTCTTTAAGGCTCATTATCTTGAGCTTTGCACTCCTATTCTTACACTGACACTTCACATATTTCACTTCACTTTCTTCCAGCACTGACACTTGCATTATTTCTTGCATTGATGCACAAAATAGCACTGACACTACCCCTTTAAAACACAAATCTTTTAAGCGTGGATCCCGTCGAGTATAGAGGCCAATCTGGGTGCTAATACCTTCCCAGGTTGTAATCAACCCCCTTTCTCAGTTTCTCTGGTTCGCGACTGTCTTGTCCATCTTTTTCTAGGTTTATGCAGCATTACCCTTCCTTCGGGATAAAAATGCCTAGCTGGCGACTCTTTTCTCTTCGGTTCACCCTTGTGTGTTCTCTCCCTTTCGCCGACCATTCGCGTCTGTACCCTGTCTGACCAGGTGTCATTTAGTGGGAGTGACAGCTTGGCGACTCTGCTGGGGACCCTTATATTGCAACCAGGGCTTCTGGTTCTTTTTGTGGGTCCCTCCTAGCGCTTGTTTGATTTGTGTTTACTGGGGTGTTATGTGCTATGTGTGTTTATTTATTTTTCTTTATTTATTTCTTTGTGTACAACTTTATTTACTTGCTTTCTTTACATTTTTATGCATCATACTGTCATATTGTCATTTGCTGGAACTGGTTTTCTGTTTTGGTGGGTGGGGTTCCATTGAGAGTTTGAGATCCTATACCTGGGACCTGAGTGACACCTAGGCTAGAGTGGTTCATGTTAATTCCCATTCCATTTCGGTTTGGTGCGGGAATATGAAACACGGTTCAGATGTGGGTTTCTTCTTGAGAACTCTGTGCTACAGATTTCCTATAGTGCTAGGGCTATCTGGGAAGCCTGCTAAGTCTGGATGACCTTTTGTTATGACCTTCAGAAGCTGAGGTGAATTAGAGGAGGAACTTTTATGGTTATTGTAAACACTGTACCTCCGGGTTAGAAGTGTTTGTACTTCTCATAACGGATCCAAGTCTGAGGATCCTTGTTCTAGAACATCACCTATGAGGGGGGTTGGGTTGTTTACAGGTTTGCAGGAACCCTTGGCCATATCATACCCTGCTACTGTTTTGTTTAAGAATGCTCCACTTTGGACAGTTCTTGTGATTAACCCCGGACATGTGGCTCTTTATTTGAGTCCCCCACCCTGGTTACTGGATTTCCGAGCCTTCATCCTGAACCTTTGAACATATATATGGACTTTGTATCAAGACAGATAATCAGATCTAGCTTGATCACAAACCCTTGCATATCATTTGCATATTCATCATTGCATCATTTAACATTTGTTTATTTGCTTTTCAGGGTATCCATTTCACTATATCTTGGTTTTGGTTTTGACCGCTTCATCTGCATAGACCTCTGCTTCAGTTGTCTCCATCAGTTATCTGCTTCAGTTATCTCCATCCTCACCAGCACCAGTCTGTCAGTGGTCCACCTTCAGCATCTCAGTCTGTGAATCTTCATCAGCACTTATCTTCAGCTTCTTCAGCAAGCACTTATGGCTGCTCCCAGGAAGAGCAACATATCCTACCATTTCTTTGAGCCTGTGTTGACTGGTATCAGGCAGGTCCAGTCACTCGTCACACCTGATTATATCCCTTTGTTTAGAGAGCATTATGGAGGAATCCTGGATATGGTTATGGACCTTGACCCTTCTTAGAGGAGCATGATCCACACATGCTTGCAGTTTTATGACCCTCCTTTGAGATGTTTCACATTCCCAGACTTTCAGTTAGGGCCTCTACTGGAAGAGTTTTCTTCATTGATTGGAGTACCTATCAGGGGTGGAATCCCTTTCAACCCAGAGATACCAGCTCCCAGAAATGAAGAGATAGCAAAAGCACTGTACCTGGAGCCTGCCTTGATTGAGCAAAGTATGACAACAAAGGTTGGGATCCCTGGTTTACACTTGGACTTCTTGATTTCTCAGGCCATCCTGAAAGCTTCTTTAGGAGAGTGAAGGGCAGTCTGTGTGCTATTAGCCCTCAGCATATATGGGGCTATACTGTTTGCAGATGAGCCTCAATTTGTCAGCAAGAATGCCATCCATTTGTTTCTCCTGAAGAACCCAGTACCTACATTGCTGGGAGATTTCTATTATTCCATCCATCAGAGGAATGAGAAACAAAGGGGGAAGTTGGTAAGATGTTGTGCTCCTTTGTTCTACACCTGGCTTCTCAGACACCTGCCTAAGTTTGATGCCTTCCTGAACCCACATCAATAGAAGAATTGGGCCAAGAGGCTCATTGCTTTGACTTCAGATGATATCAGATGGTGCACCCAGAGCACCAAAGGCAAAGACATTATCACCAGCTGTGGACAATACCCAAATGTGCCTCTGATAGGAGTAAAGGGTTGCATTAACTACAATCCTTTACTGTTTAAGAGACAACTGGGTTATGCCTTAGTTCATCCTCCCAGAGGACAAGATTTAGCTGAGACCCTATATTGTGAAATGCAACCTAATTCAGCTGTTGTCAGGCAAGCTGCCTCGGCTTAGGACAACATCCAGACAAAAGGGGTTGCTATTCTTGGAAGATGTAACAATGTTGCTTCTGCTCAGTACTATGATTGGTCCCGTACTAGAGCTCAGATTACCAGAATGCCTTTCACCTTGGAAGACATGCTTGGGCCATCTACTATACAACCAGCAGCAACAGTTAGCCTGGAAGAATTTGAAAAGTTGAAGGAAAGGAATGAGAAGTTATCTGAGGCTTTAAAGAAGACTCTTTGGGAGAGGAGTGATGGTCGTCTAGACATTGAGAGATTGGAAAAGCTCAAGGTTGAGCATTTGAACAAAATTGAAAGGACAGAGGATTACATAAGGAAAGCAAGGGCTGGAGAACAGATATTGAAGAATGCCTGCAAGGAGGCTAAGATTCAGAAAGCTAGGGCTGAGCACTATCTGCAAGAGAGTCAGGTTAGGTGGGTCAGGATCACTGAGGCCCGTACACAAGAAGACCAGAAGACTCAAGCCAAGATTGAACAGCTGGAAGCCAATGAGAAGAAGCAGCAGGAAGCTTTGTTGGAAGCCCAGAAGGAGATTTCAGAGTCGAAGCTCAGAGCAGGATTGAAGAGATCAAAGGACCAGGACAGGCATAAGAAGCTGACCACTACTATTGCCACTAGGAACCTCCTTATCAGAACCATTACAGAGCACCCAGCTGGTCCGGTGACTGAGGCCCTCCTGAAGGAGGTCAGAGAGGATGAGTTTGGGCTGGATGTCTGATCCTTTGCTTGTTGTTTGTGTCCATTTGATGTACTTTTCTTTTGTTATGTTTTGACCCTTCAGGGGCATGTATTGTAAAACAAACTATGTGTTGTTCCTCATTTGTAATATATTTTAGTTTTTTTTTTCATTTGGGCTTTCTCTCAACAACATCAAGCATCTTCCTCGAGGTCTGGAAAGGTCAAAACCAAGAACCAAACTGGATACCTTGGAAAACAAATAAGCATACTGCATTTCATACTAACTTTGTTTTTGTTTTGTAGGTTTTGTAATTATTTTTGTTTCTAACTTTGTTGTGACTTCAGGAAACATTGCTCGTCGCCGAGTGTTCCCTGTCAACCGCGCGCACCGGTACCCAACTCGTAACAACCTTCCCGACATTCAAATGGAACAAGTACAACAGGACCTGTCTGAGGTCAGAAACTAGATGGCCAATGAGAGAGTGGAGATGAGAAATCAGATGTCTCAGTTTATGGCAGTGATGACTGGATTAGCCCAGAGCTAAGAAAGGTTAAGAGAGCTGGTGGAAAGACAAACTCCTGTGGAGCCTCATCTTGGAACAGGAGGAACTAGCAACAATGAACGGGGTCAGCCTCGTATTGACCCACCAGTATATGGACCTCATATGGATCCAGAGGTTAACATCTCGAGGAATGTGCAAGGTAATACTACTGGGGGCAGAGTCCTGCAGGAGGATCCCCAGGAAGAGCAGTTCACTGTCATAGGAGCTGGAGATGAGGCATATGACAGGAGATTGGACGAGATTGCTGAAAAGTTAAGATCTTTGGAATCTCAGAATTCTTTGGGCTTCGATGTAATGGACATGGGCTTAGTGGATGGGGTGAGAATTCCCCACAAATTCAAACCCCCATGCTTTGAAAAGTACAATGGCACCTCCTGTCCACGCACTCATCTACAATCTTTCTTGGGAAGGCTCAAGGCGTATACTATGGATGAAAAGTTGTGGATGTTCTACTTTGAGGACAGTCTGACTGGGGCTTCGAGAGATTGGTATTCGCATTTGTCTAGGGCCACCATAAGATGTTGGAAGGATTTGGCCGAGGCTTTCATCCGTCAGTATCAATACAACCTGGACATGGCTCCCAATAGGACCCTCCTAATGGGAATGTCTCAATCTTCTAGAGAGAGCTTCCGGGAGTATGCTCAAAGATGGAGACAACTTGCTGCTGCTGTTTAACCACCCATGTCAGAGAGGGAGATGGGTGACATGTTCATGAATACATTGCAAGGGACTTATATTGATAGGTTGGCTGCTTTCTCCTCTGTCAGTTTTGCTGATGTGGTCATAGCCGGTGAGAGGATTGAAAGTCTCTTGAAGATGGGCAAGATCTCTAACAGTGGTGCTAGTTCTTCCAGCAATCCAAGAAAACCATTTGCAGGACCCCGAAGGGCCGGTGAAACTAATTCCATTCATACAAGCAGGGGCAGGCCTCAATATGCTCACCGGTCAGTAGCAGTTGTTACCATTCCAGCTCCAATTCCACAGCAACCAACATATCCTCAACAACAACAACCACAGTATCAACAACAACCTCACTATCAGCAACAGAGAACTTACAGCAACAGTAATAACAACCAACAGCAGCGTCCTTTCCAACAAAGGCCATCACAAGCAAACAAGGTGATTGACCCAATCCCAATGCCGTATGATGCACTCTTGCCGCAACTTCTGAAGCTCAACCTAGTTGAGTTAAGAACATTGGCACCTCCAGACCCTCCTAATATGCCAAAGAACTATGATACAAATTCCAGGTGTTCTTTCCACTCAAACGCACCGGCGCATAATACTGAAAAATGCAGGGCCCTACAGATGAAAGTCCAGGATCTGGTGGACTCAAAAGCTCTCAATTTTGCACCTCTTCCAAATGTTACAAGAAATCCAATGCCTAGTCACAACGGGCCTAGGGTTAATGCTATTGAGGAGGGAAAACCATCCACATTAATCAACAGCGTTGCACAAATCCATACACCTTTTGGTTGAAATCAAAGCTCAGCTGTTAGAATGCCAAGTGTTCCCCGGATGTGAGCTCGGCTGTGGATATTGCAACATTGTTGTTAATGGGTGTGAGAGACTGAGAAATGGCATAGATAGTCTTATTAAGGATGGCATCCTTCAGATTACAATAACAGCAACTACAACTCCAACAATTCCTTCATCAACAATCACGGATACTCCTACAACGTCAGCAACCATTGTTCCAACAGATTCTACTACAACTCCAACAACTGCTCAATCGATCACTTCAACAGATACAAGTTCAGTCACCATCCCTTCTACAACGACAACACCCATTATTCCATCAGTTCCTGCTACAATTTCAACACCTCCTACAACATCAGCAACAGTTAATGAAAGCATCTCAACGGTTACGATATACTATGATCCCGCAAATATTCCTGCCAACAACTCACAACAAATTACTGCTCCCGTCAGAACTCCGGTTACCATATATTATGATCCACACACCATTGTGGTCCCCTCTGCAGCTGCTATCAGCCCGGTCACTATCATAGTGCCTGGACCAGTTCCTTACGAAAGCAATAATGCCATCCCTTGTCATTATGGCTCAGATCTATACTGCAAGGGGCAGAAAATCACCTTAGAATCATCAACTTCTTCACAACAGATAGACAATGTGGGGGGCGGCGGAGGCTTCACTAGAAGCGGACGTCTCCTTGCCTCGCAAATTCCAAGTCCCATTGCTAAAGCAGAAGCTGCTGCTAAGGCAAAAGGGAAGAGCATGGTGCAAGAAGAACCAGTTGCTAAAGAAGCTCTGAAGACTCCTTTTGATCAAGAGGTTGATGAATTCATGTGAATCATCAAGAAAAGTGATTACAAGGTGGTGGACCAGCTTCACCAAACACCTTACAAAATCTCCATACTATTATTGCTAATGTGCTCTGAGGCTCATCGGAACGCACTGTTAAAAGTCCTGCATGCAGCTTATGTGCCAGAGGAGATTACTGTCAATCAGTTAGAGGTTGTGGTTGGAAATGTCAACGCTAGTCATGGACTAGGGTTCACCAACCTGATCTGACAATGGAAGGTCACAATCACAACAAGGCTTTGCACATTACCTTGGAATGTAAGGGTGTAGTTCTTTCTCACGTACTGGTGGACACAGGGTCATCCCTCAATGTCCTGCCCAAGAAAGCCCTTGTGAAGCTGGAGTATGACGGGTTGGCATTACGCCCAAGCAACTTGGTGGTAAGAGCCTTTGACGGTTCTAAGAGATCAGTTCTAGGAGAGATAGAATTGCCTATAATGATTGGCCCACAGGTTTTCAAAACGACTTTCTTTGTGATGGATATCCAGCCTTCCTACAGCTGTCTATTGGGTAGACCATGGATCCACGCTGCTGGCGCCATGACGTATACCTTCACCAGAAGTTAAAATTCGAGTGGGAGGGCCAAGTCATTACTATCTATGGGGAGGAGGATATCTTCGTTAGCCAGTTGGCTACTTTTAAATACATTGAAATGGACGGGGAGATTCACGAAACAATGAGTCAGGGGTTTGAGGCCCTTAATATCAATGAGACATCTGCTGTACTGGGAACTTCCATCACCTCCTACCAATAAGCCCAGAAGGTTGTTGAAGAGGGTACTGCTCAAGGCTGGGGAAAGCTGCTGCCAGTTGAGAAGAAAGAGGACCGATTCGGGTTGGGTTACAGACCAACTCGACAAGATCAACCAGAGGCTGCAACGGAGCCCAAGTTTGTTAGTGGGGGATGCGCACCCCGAATGCTGTGAATAGCTTGGAAGATGAGTCAGAAGACGAGCGCAACCTGGAAAGCTGGATACGTCCGAGGATCCCGGGGAACCATGTCTCAAACTGGTCTTCCCAGGAAATTATAAGAGTTACTCCTGCAGAGTAATTATTATTTCCTGTATTTAAAGCATGCATCAAGTCCTGCATCTTGCCCAAGATGTCAGGACTCATTTTGTAATCGGGCCATCTTGTATTTTGTGGAAAGATCAATTAATGAATATCAGGACATCTTTTGCAAATGTGTCTTTTCTTTTCCGCTCACTGTTTTTCATTTTTCATTTTTTGTACAAAAATAAAATGGCAATGTTTTCAAAATAATAACCTCATTTTCACTTTTTCTAAGCAAGATAAAATTGATCACTAAAATGAACAAATCTAAACCCTTGTAGAGAGTGCCCTCCAGACTGCACCGACACCAACACTGCTATGACTTCGTATGACTTTGATAGTACGATTAATCAAGCCGATGAAAGGGCTGAAGAAGATTATGAGCTACCTGAAGAACTAGCCAGGTTGTTGAGACAAGAGGAGAAGGTTATAACTCCTCATCAGGAGGAGGTTGAAACGGTTAATCTTGGTACGGAAGAAGACCTGAAAGAAGTTAAGATCGGGGCCCATCTGCAAAGTTCAGTGAAAGAGCAACTGATTGACATGCTTCGGGAGTATGTGGATGCTTTTGCTTGGTCTTATCAAGATATGCCAGGGTTGGACACCGACATTTTTATGCACAAGCTGCCTCTGAAATAAGACTGTCCGCCAGTAAAACAGAAGCTTTTCCGTACTCGCCCAGATATGGCAATGAAGATAAAAGAAGAGGTACAAAAGCAGTGGGACGCCGGTTTCCTTACTGTGACTAGTTACCCGCCGTGGGTTGCTAACATTGTACCTGTGCCTAAGAAAGATGGAAAAGTGAGGATGTGTGTGGACTATCGGGATTTGAACAGAGCCAGCCCGAAAGATGACTTCCCATTACCTCACATTGATGTATTGGTCGACTATACGGCTCAGTTCTCGGTGTTCTCCTTCATGGATGGATTTTCAGGATATAATCAGATCAAAATGTCACCTGAAGACATGGAGAAGACAACTTTCATCACACCCTGGGGCACATTCTGTTATAAGGTAATGCCATTCGGACTGAAGAATGCTGGTTCCACCTATCAACGCGCTATGGTAACATTATTCCACGACATGATCCATAAAGAAATAGAATGTTATGTGGATGACATGATTGCCAAGTCCCTCACAGAGGAGGACCACCTGGTGAATCTCTTGAAATTATTCAAGCGTCTGAGGAAGTACCAATTGAAGTTAAACCCCAACAAATGCACATTCGGGGTGCGATCCGGTAAGCTGCTGGGATTTATTGTAAGTGAGAAAGGGATTGAAGTTGACCCTGACAAAGTCAAAGCCATTCAAAAAATGCCTGCACCGAAGACTGAGAAGGAAGTTCGGGGGTTTTTGGGTAGATTGAACTACATTTCAAGGTTCATATCTCACCTTACAGCAACCTGTGAACCTCTGTTCAAGTTGTTAAGAAAAGAACAAACGGTCAGGTGGAATGAAGACTGCCAAAGGGCTTTTGACAAAATCAAGGAATACTTACAAGAGCCTCCGATCCTTATGCCTCCAGTTGAAGGAAGACCTCTAATAATGTACTTGACAATATTAGAAGAGTCAATGGGGTGTGTGATGGGCCAGCATGACGAGTCTGGTCGAAAAGAGTATGCAATTTACTACCTAAGCAAAAAGTTTACCGACTATGAACAACGTTATTCACTTCTCGAGAAAACTTGATGTGCTTTAGCGTGGGCTGCTCGCCGACTAAGGTAGTATATGTTGACCCACACTACCTTATTGATCTCAAAGATGGACCCAGTTAAGTACATATTTGAGAAGCCAGCACTTACCGGGCGGGTTGCAAGATGGCAAATGATCCTCACAAAAAATGACATTCAATACACATCTCAGAAAGCCATCAAGGGCAGTGTGTTGTCTGATTATCTTGCTGAGCAACCCATTGATGATTACCAGCCTATGAGACTTGACTTCCCTGATGAAAACATCATGTTCATAAAAGCAAAAGATCATGAAGAGCCTATTCACACTGAAGGGCCTGACCCAGAAGAAGAATGGACTATGATGTTTGATGGGGTTGTTAATATGAATGGCCGCGGTGTTGGTGCAGTACTCATTACACCAAAGGGAGTTCACATGCCTTTCTCGGCAATACTCACCTTTAACTGCACTAACAACGAAGTTGAATACGAAGCTTGAATTATGGGTCTTGAGGAAGCCATTGACCTCAGGATCAAGACTTTAACGGTATTTGAAGATTCAGCCCTGGTAATCAATCAAACCAACGGCAAATGGTACACTCACCAGGAGCATCTGATACCTTACCGGGATTATACGAGGAGATTACTGACTTTCTTCACCACAGTCAAGCTTGAGCATATCCCTCGAGATGAAAATCAGTTTGCAGATGCTCTGGCTACCATTTCGTCCATGATCAAAGTTCAAGCTGTCAACTTTGTGCCTCGGATTTCAGTGTCCAGACTTGATAGACCAGCATACGTATTCTTTGCGGACCTTGCTAAAGATGAAAAGCCTTGGTTCTATGACATCAAATAGTTCTTGGAGGATCAAACATACCCACCTGGGGCATCATCCAATGATAAGAAGACATTAAGGAGGCTAGCTGGTAGTTTCTTCCTGAATACTGATGGATCTTTGTACAAGAGGTACTTTGATATGGTACTCCTCAGATGTGTTAATAAAGCAGAGGTAGACTTGTTAATGCACGAGGTGCACGAGGGATCTTTTGGTACCCATGTGGGAGGGCATGCAATGGCTAAAAAGTTGTTGAGATCAGGCTACTACTGGATCACAATGGATGCAGACTGTTGTGCTTACGCCAGGAAGTGTCATAAATGCCAGATTTATGCAGATAAGGTGCATGTGCCCCCGAATCCTCTGAATGTGATGTCTTCACCTTGGCCCTACACCATGTGGGGCATAGATATGATTGGTAAGATCGAACCGACTGCTTCAAATGGCCACAGATTCATCCTGGTAGCCATTGACTATTTTACCAAATGGGTTGAAGCAGCTTCGTATGCCAATGTCACCAGGCAAGTGGTAGCCCGATTCCTGAAGAGGGACATTATCTGTCGGTATGGAGTGCCCGAGCGAATCATTACTGATAATGGTTCAAATTTGAATAATAAAATGATGGCAGAACTATGTCGGGACTTCAAGATCCAACACCATAATTCTTCTCCTTACAGGCCAAAGATGAATGGCACTGTTGAGGCAGCTAATAAGAATATCAAGAAGATTGTGCAAAAGATGGTAGTCACCTATAAAGACTGGCTTGAAATGCTACCATTGCCTTACATGGGTACCGTACGTCAGTCAGAACATCCACTGGGGCAACACCGTATCAACTTGTGTATGGTATGGAGGCAGTCCTACCTGTTGAAGTTGAATTACCCTCTATCATACCCCAAATTTGTCCTACCCGCACCATTTTATTTTTACTGTCTAACTATTATTCCAAAAAAAACAAAATATATGCCATTTTATTTTTCTGTGTGATATTCGAAAAAGTAAAAAAAAAACGATGCATTTATTTCCCTTTAAATGAAAAAATTCATATCTCCTTTTATTTTTAATATTATCATAAGCATTTTATTTTATTTTTATTATTCAGTCATTATTTAAAAATTATAAAAAAAAGTATTTGGGTTGTTTCTTTCATATTTTTGTTGTCAAAGATCAGGTATGGCAGGGATAAGTCATTAGTTCAATCAAGGTTACCAGGATAAGTGTGGCTTGAATTCGAGTACCATAGATTTGAAAGTCATTAAATGATCAATATCAGGGTTTTATGCAGATTCAAATTATTATTTTTGTTCAAGTCCATTTAGAGGATTCATCTCGGGCACTATGTGGATTTATTCAATTTCTCTTCCAACTATGGTTATATATGATTGCAGGCTATGTCCATTAATTTTCAAGACATAACTAATTGGTGCTTAAATCATGTATTCATCTCATGCTATGGTAGAGTTACCTTCAAGACATGTTGGAAATTGTTTTGGAAGCGATGTGGGATTTTGTTTTAAAAACTTTGATTTATCAAGGTATTTTGGAACCATGGGCTTTAAGGAGTTAAACTTTATTTTGATGAGTCATGTTTAAATTTGTCCAAGTTCTGTGGGCGAATCCGTTTTAAGACTTCAGCGTTGGTTCAAGAGATTTTTGAGGTTGGATGTAAGTCATAGTTAAGCTCATGATCAATATGAGTCAAGTTTTAATTTTAACGGATACAAGATATCTCAAGCCGTAATTTGAAATGTCTCAAACCATGAATAATTTATGTACAAATTTGTTTAGGCCCGGGCATGACATTTTGATACAAGTGTGTAACAAATTTTGTGCTAAAGCATGTGCAGGTTACAACATAATACAATCCCAAAGTCAATTGAAATAGTACAAAATGAAATGACAATTTTTGCTCTCAGCCTTTGAATGTTTACATCCAGTGGTCAAAAGGAAAATTTGCAGTGAGAAGTGATGGCAAGGTACAGTCTAGAACAAGACAAAAGGGAGAAATATTTGAGAAACACACAGTCGGTGATGCATCCTCCACTCTCATCAAATCCGCACAAAGTTGAGATTCTTTTCCTCACCATTAATTGTGTGTAATGAAAGAACAAGGGAATGATTGACATGAGATAAGTAAAGCCGTATACAGTAACTTGAAACACCAAACCAGAAATCAAGTCATATTTCAAGGGACATTAAGTTATCAACACAATCAAAGGAGTAGACTCTGCAGCAAGAATCAAAGTTATGTGAGTAGTCTGAAATTACTTTAACAACGGTAAAACCAAGTTATTGTAATAGTAAGATGATGTTTTACCACAACAAGATCAGAAAAGTACAGCAGTGAAAACAATCAATGTCCAGCAATACGAATATGTAATAACAAAGGCCATGATATTCATAGTGAGAAGAGAATCGTAAAGAGGGATGTAAGCGACATAACCTTGTTACAAGTAATCTCGTCCTTGATGCTTGAAGCATAGGTTCATCAGTATACCACCTTCCAAGTCTTCAGAATTTCTTCCACCCCTTAGGTCATCCATCATCATCTTTGTGACCTACGGAATACAAGAGAGATTAACAAAAAGTCATAAACCAGGATATCCAGAAATTTGAGAATGAGGAACAACATCCATGAACAAACAAGGTTTTATAGCTAAGAGAGTGTATAATAACAAGAGACAAGGTTCATATCACAAAGACTCATCAATCTCATACCACACAATTCCAATTTACTCATGAAAAAATAAGCATAATGGCATTTCATCCACTCTTCAAGAAATCGATCCAACTGTACCAGCATCCTTCACACATTCGGCTTTTCTTTCGACTGCGCAGTCACCTAGTTGTTTCTTGTCATTAAGCTGCAAGTTCGCTAGGTGGTCCTTCATCTTCGATGTATGCTACCGTACCATATGCTCAGGAAATACAACTGGTGTCTCTTTCGATTTTCTCAAATTCTACAGCGGATGCGCAACACGCTCCAGTTACCACTAGCTCAGGAATCAGCTGAACAAAACCTATCACACATTGAATCAAGTCAGGATAATTAAGAAAAATTCGAAAAAAGAGTTCCTGCAAGAACACATCAGGTATTACCTCATTTCAATTCAAGGCCATTAGAATACAGGGCAATCTTCCATGAGTATTTGCTGCTACGGAACTCCGTCGTTTCTGCAAGCATTCACAAGGCAAAAATAAATGTGGTTTAACAATTTCATCAGCATTGAAAAGCAAGTTTTGTAGCAGTTAAAATAACAAATTCACAGCAGTAAAAAGATTTACCTCAGTGAAATCTCCAAGGCAAATTCAGGACCATAAGCCAGCTCACCAATTCTAGGTCCCCACACAATCTCACGCAGGGAGATTCTCGTAACGGTATTGATATTTCACAGATCACCCCACATGATTCTTGCAAAACCTCACACGCACCAATATCTCAAACCTTCCCATATAAATCCACTTTCAATCATTTGCAAGGACACAGCCACCACCTGGAAAAAAAAAACCCTAAACCCTCAAAAACAAAAAAAAAATCAAGAGAGATGAGGTGAAGAGATTAAATCCGAAAATCACTCACCTTCAAAGAACCTCTCTGTGAGCCAATCTCAGCCGCCATTTCCGAAACCCTTCAACCACCTGTGAACATCATCTTCACAAACGAATCCATCTTCACCACCTAAACATAGCTACCTTCACCACCGCGCCTCCAACCCTTCAGCTGCACCGTCACCAAAACACATCGCAAGCCCACCACAACCAAAAACCCAGATTCGTTGCGAATCCCTCATCACACACAGCCCCACCGCGAATCGCAAACAACAGAGGGATTTGAACAGCAAACTCGAGCCGAAAAGATGTGCTGAGTCCGAGTGAAAGATTGGAGAAGTTAGGCTCGAGATCGTGAGCAAAAATTGCGAGTCATCAAGCGATTCCGAGACAGAAAGACGCGATTGTGAGAAGATTGAGTGGTCGTCATTTCTGTTGCTGAAAGTTTTTAGGATCTGGTCCGCTGATTTGTTTTCTTTGCGAAGAGGTAAATGGCAATGCATGAGGGATCTGTTTTAAGATTGCAACAGGCACTCTTGTGGTGATATTTTTTTGAATTTTTTTTCTTTCTTCTATGTGTGTTTATCTGCCTGGTATTGGGCTCATGGCCCTTGACGTGTTCTTCTTAACACCACACGTCCCTTTCCATTCTTTTCCTTTTTTTCTTTCATTTATTATTTAATTTGACTTGTTCTTTTATTTAATTAGAAATATATTATATTAAATTTTTTGGTTTTCTTTCTAAAGTCCACCATGATCTCATTATCACACACATAATGTTAATCCGTCACACTTCTGTTTATTTATTTATTTTACTTAGTTTATATTGCTTAGATTTTGGGCTTCAAAAGGCCTGTGATAATCCACTGTTTTCAAGCAACACCCCTCCTTGTTTGGTGTTAGTTTTTGTGTATTTTTATTGCTCTTGTTTACATTTTTTGGGATAAAGTTTATATATATATATTTTACTTAATAGTTTATTCTGATCTTAAAATTATTTTCTGGATTTATTATTTTATTCCTCTTTATTTTGATTATCTTTCTATATACGGGCCAATGATATAATAAAAGGCCGATTTTTCGCCCGATTTTAATCGGTGATATTCGGTCAATATGAGGCCCTCCTTGTAATTAATTTTTTATTATTTTATTATTTCGACAAACAAACATATAAATTAATTTAGTTTATTTTATTATTCTTAACATTATTTAATTTATTTAATTATTCAATTTATTATTCTATATTAATTTTCACAATTCAATTTATTCATTTATTATCGCATTTCAAATTATGTTTCGACTCCTCATAGAACGGTTTCTTTAAACTGGCTCTAAGGAAGTAAACGAAGTAAATTTTGCCGCGTCCCAAAAAGGTCCAATGCCTTCGAATAGTTGTGTCTCGATTAAAAGGTCCAACGTCTTCGAATAGTTGTGTCCCGATTAAAAGGCCGAACTACGAGGCTCTTACTTTCCCATTGCACACGGGAGTACGTAGGCACGAGGATCTCAATCCTTGCCGAGCACCTAGGTTCAATCTAACTTATAATTCAACTCATTTCCCTTTAGCAAGCATTTCGTTTAAGCATAGACATCCTTTCACGCGCGTTAACTGTAAACACCCCAAATTTGCCCTCACCCATTTCACCATGGTTTGTGATCTTTTCATATGCATAAATTCAATCATAGCATCTCATACCACATTTTTTATTCACTGCATTGTCTCTAAGTCATCTGCATCTAGGGTTTGTGATCTGAGCTATTCCTGAGCCACTTGAGCCACTTCCAAAGGTCTTCAATCAATTCAAAGGGGTCCATGTGTGTTCACGCATCATACTATATCCTCTCAAGACCAAAGAAGTCAAAGAATCACAAGAACTGAGAATGGCATGGAAGCAGAGCCAGGTTTAACTGCACTGATGACCTAGAATTAGGGTTTTGGTTTCAGAGGCCATAACTCCAATTTTTTTGGTCATTCTTGTTTCTATTGGTCTCTAATGTTATGAGGATCATGCATATCAATTTTCATGAAGAAATTCCATGGGGAAGGTATCTAATCAAGAGGTGACTTCTTGAGCAAGTCAGTGCAAAATCAGGGCATCTGAGGCCCCCAATGACCCAACCAAAGAGGTTTCTCCATCATTTTGAATGTGTATGATCTTTATTTGATCATATAAGATGTTATAAGTTCACAAAATTGAAGAATTTCAAGCCATTTGCAAAATTGCCTTTTTGGGAAAGTGACTTGTAATGAAAACTTGCCATTTTGGGAAAGTTTTTCAACCCTTTCTTTTTGATTCAAAAATGCTTCAAATGGGAAAACTTTTGTCATGAAAGTTGTAGAATGGATCTTCCCATTTTCAAAAAGTACCAGAACTCATTCTAATTCATTTTGGATCAAAAGTTATGGCTGGTCAAAGTTGGACAAAATCACATAATTTCAAGTTTTGTACCAAAGAGGAAAAGTTGCAAAACCTCTTGCAAAGGAAAAATATGACTTCAATTTGACTTCTAACCTTTGCACAAACATGAACCATGACCTAAAAGTCAGAATGCACCAAAGAATTGTCCAATTTCATGACTTGTGCATTAAAAAACTTCAAAGGGGCCAAGACTTTGTGAAATTGCAAAACATCACACAAACCCTAATCCACTTGCTGCATTTCCTCTAATCCATTTCCATGGTTCTCCCTGATTCAAGCTGCATCCAAGCAATGCCTTGTACCTTGACTGCCATAGCCCATACCTCTCTTACACAAAAAGTTGACTTTATGTATTTTGCTCCATACCAATCACACTGCTCCACAACAACTCTCTGACCTATCAAGGATTGATATGTGTACCAAAAGCAACCCAACACATAACACAACACAACATCAAAACACCACCCCAAGTAGAAACACAAGCCAAAAACTCACCTCTTATGCATTTTGTTTCAAAATTGATCCCACAAGCCACAAACATCAAAACAAACTTCATAGAATCACTCAACATGTTCCTCTGATCATTTCCCAATCCTCATTTGTCCCTAAAACCACCCCAAGCAGAAACACAATTTCTCACCCCTCCTGAAGAGAACTCTATCAATCTCTCAAACCAGCCAAAAGAAACTCCAACCAAGCATTGCAAGCTTCTCAGGAGGTTCATTAGAGGCGTTTTGGATCAAAGAGGCAGCCAGAAAGTTCCAAAGATCAAAGCTCCAGTTCAGGTGAGCTCAAGAACATTTTTTCCAGAAACATGTTTTTAAGTTCCTAAATGATTCTCTATGCTTCACTGATCATGTTGATATGTTTTGTTTTGAAAATGGTGGAGAAATGAGTATGTATTCGTATTCTGAAACTTTTTGACCTAAAACTGTTTTGATTCGATTCTCCTTGTTGATGTGTTTTAAATGTTGTTTGTTTGTTGATTCTTGAGGTATGATGTATGGGGATCATTTCTGGGCAGAGAGATTGGATTTTAGTGAGCTAGGGAAGAAGATAGAAATTTTCAGGGAGGGTTGTGGCCGGAGAAGATGACCGAAGGTCATTTCCGGCCACCTGAAAGTCATTAGTGTATTAATCACGTTTAGGGCTCAGTTTGAATTTGGACCGTGGATTGGTTTGACTGACATTGACTCCCGCGCGTTTGAAAGGCCCAGATCATTCATTAAAACCCTAATCCTAATTAATTAGATTAATTAATTAAGTTTAAATAAATCCAGTCAGTTTGAATGTCAGCCATTGGATATGACGCGGGTCAATTCCCTCCAATTTTGTTTGAACCTCAGCCTCTGGATCTACATACTTCTCATTAATTCATTTTTATTTTCATTTAATTTGTTTTATCTTTTACGAATTATTAAAAATAGAAAAATGCATTTAAAAATTCTGAAAATTTTTGTCAAACATTCCATTAATTTTCAGAACCCAAAAATATTTTTATTTTTATTTTTTGCATTAAAAATCATTTTTAAATCATTTAAATGTTTATTTTTAATTAGTTAATGAAAATTAATTAATTAAAAATACATTTAGGTATTTAAAAATTCCAAAAAAATTCACATTGCATTTAAAAACATTTAGAAACATTATCAAACTCTCAAAGAAAATTTCTTTTTAGTACTTGATGCCTTTTGATCATTTTCATTGGAATTAAATTCATTTTAAGGCAATATTTTTGTGCAAACTTTGAAAAAATCCATTCTGCCTAATCTTTGAGGGTTTGATGATGGTTCTTCTTGCATTGCATCCTTCATGGCATGTAGTTTATAGGATAAAATTGGTTTGATTTGATCTTCCATTTTCAATTTGTTTTGCATTTTTCATGATGAGGTACCTTAAAACCCTAATTGACTTGAGAAATTCATAACTTTCACTAGGTTAAGAGTTAGGTCCCCTCCTTTGGGCAGTGAACTTGTATAGGTT
Organism: Lathyrus aphaca; assembly: GCA_963966055.1. Lineage (NCBI taxonomy): Eukaryota > Viridiplantae > Streptophyta > Magnoliopsida > Fabales > Fabaceae > Lathyrus > Lathyrus aphaca. Next base: position 294,904,075 of record OZ014519.1, on the reverse strand, counting down.
TAGGGTATCTTTGATTGCATTTTCAATTTTTTATCATGTCCCTTGCTTCTGATTTTGAATTTTTGCATTGCATGTTGTATGTAAACCCTAATTTGTGCCATCCTTTGCATCCATCTTTCATTTGCTTGCATCCAATGACTTGCTATGACATTTTGTCCATCCACATGATTCATAATACATCTTAGGACATATTAGAATCATGTTTGATCATTGCATCTTTCATTTTCCATGTTATATGTCCATTGCATTTCATAAACTTTCTTGAACTTCCATGGTTCAGGCATGCTTCATTTGCATTATCATGCTTGTTTGATCGCTCTCATCTCTTGTATTGTGTTTACATCATCCCTTAGCATCCTTAACTTCATGTTTATGCTTCTGGTTTTGGTTTGCATCATGGCATTTCATCTCATTTGCATTGCATTTCATTTCTTTTGCTAACTTTCCAGGTGGTAAGTTGTTTTGAGAAGTGAATTTTCCTTCACTTCTCACAATCTCTTCATCCCTCTCTTGCATCATTGCTGCATTTTATCTTTGTATTAGAGTGAGCTTGATCATTCATGTTCTCTTACTACCTTCTTTCTTCAAGTAACTTGTCTTCTTAAGTGAAGCAAGTTGTTTTGCTTCTCTCTGTTTCTTTCTCCTTTCATCTGCTTCTTTCCTGATGGCTTCTCTCCTGAAGATCTCTTGCAAGCTTCATAAACCCTAGGAACAACCAAGCATGATAACAATTAGGGTTTGACTAGTCCCCCATTTATTTTTGCCTTTGTGTCATCTTTGAGTCTTCTCCTCTCATCTCATAATCAGGGACTAAACCCTAAAGGTTTTAAGGCTTTGTGATTAAGCTTATGCATGCATCCTTCTATTAGGATGGAGTGTATAACTTTAATCCTAAGTGTTAAACCCTTAATGTGTTTAAATCCTTTAATCAATTCATCTAATAATCATTAAGACATGAAGCTTGTAACTTGGGCCTTGCATTAGGGTTCTAATTCTTCCTTAACTGGTTAAGAAGGACTAACCCTAGTGTTAATGGACAAGTCCCCCTCAAGTTGTATTACAAACCATAAAAATCAATTCTTAATCTTATCATTAACTAAAATCCACTTTAATAAAGGCTTTGTTTTGTCATGATTTTAATCCCTAATCTTGGGTTAAGTTGAGGAGCCTTCCTCAGCTTAAATGTTCTCATCTATTATCCTTCTATTAGGATGGTTTAATGGGTCCATTAAATCCTTGATTATGGCTTAAACTCATTACTTAACACTAAACAAAAACAACAAAAACATCTAAGTAATCACAAGTAGGTTAATGATCTTGATCCTACACCATGGTGATTAAGTGTAAGGTGTTTACTTCACACTTAAGGTACTCTCATTACCCCTAATCAGAGGGTGGATGTGATGAGCTTACTAACCCTTGGTTTAGGCTTAAGCTCATTAACTTATGACAAACTCCGAAAAGCAATAAAAGACTGAAAACTCAAAAACAAACAATAATCGTCTCCTCCGGGATTCTTTTCACATCATCTTCACTCACAAACGAGAACTCGCTTCTTCCGTCTAATGCAAGACAGTTTGCACCTGAGCCAGACAGGTCATACACTTGAGCATAGACAAGTAAGCAGTTCATAGTCAATTTACATTTCAGTCTCTTTGAGTCGAACTATGGTGTTCTGACTTCCTCATTGCACGAGAGGATACGTAGGCATAACTTAACAGTTATCGAACGAAAGTCTCTGTATATTCCCCCTCCTTCCAGCATCATTCTTTTAAGCCTCATAGTCTTGAGCTTTACACTCCTATTATTACACTGACACTTCACTTATACACTTCACTTTTCTTTTACACTGACACTTGCATTCTTTTTCCAGCTTTGATACACAAAATAGCACTGACACTACCCCTTTAAAACACAAATCTTTTAAGCGTGGATCCCGTCGAGTACGACGGACAATCTGGGTGCTAATACCTTCCCAGGTTGTAACCAACCCCCTTTCTCAGTTTCTCTGATTCGCAACCGTCTTATCCATATCTTTCTAGGTCTATGCAACATTACCTTTCCCCCGGGATAAAAATGCCTAGCTGGCGACTCTTGTCTTCTGAGATCACCCTTGTGTGTTCTCTCCTCTTTCGCCGACCGTTCGCGTCTGTACCCCATTTGACCTAGCCTCATTTTGGTGGGAGCGACAGCTTGGCGACTCTGTTGGGGACCCTTATACTGTAACCAGGGCTTCTGGTTCTTTTTGTGGGTTCCTCCTAACGCTTGTTTGATTTGTGTTTACTAGGGTGTTATGGGCTAATTGTGTTTATATAGTTGGTTTATTTATTGCTTTATGTACAGCTTTATTTATTGCTTTCTTTACAATTTTACATTTTTCATACTGTCATGCTATCATTGTTGGATCTGGTTTCTGTTTTGGGTGGTGGGGTTCTATTGAGAGTTTAAGGTCCTATACCTGGGACCTGAGTGACACCTAGGCTAGAGTGGTTCATGTTCTTTCCCATTCCATTTCGGTCTGGTGCGGGAATATGAAACACAGTTCAGATGTGGGTTTCTTCTTGAGAACTCTGTGCTACAGATTTCCTGTAGTGCTAGGGCTATCTGGGAAGCCTGTTAAGTCTGGATGACCTTTATTATGACCTTCGGAAACTGAGGTGAATTAGAGTAGGATCTTTTATGGTTATTGTAAACACTGTACCTCCGGGTTAGAAGTGTTTACACTTCTCATAACTGATCCAAGTCTGAGGATCCTTGTTTTAGAACACTACCTGTGAGGGGGTTGGGCTGTTTGCAGGTTTGCAGGTACCATTGGCCACATCATACCCTGTTACTTGTTTAGGTTAAGAGTACCTCATTTTGGACAGTTCTTGTGATTTAACCCTGGACATGTGACTCTTTATTTGAGTCCCCCACCTTGGTTACTGGATTCCTGAACCTCCATCTGGACTTCTTGAACATACATGGACTTTATATCAAGATAGATAAATCAGATCCAACTTGATCACAAACCCTTGCATATCATTTGCATACTCATCATTTGCATCATTTAACATTTGTTTATTTGTTTTTCAGGGTATCCACATCATATTTGGCTTGGTTTTGACCCCTTCATTTGCATAGGCCTCTGTTTCATCAGTTATCTGCTTCTGCTACCTTCATCATCACCACCACCAGCCTATCAATGGCTCATCTCCAATATCAGTCTTGATCCCTATCAGCACTTGTCTTCAGCTCTTCATCATCACTCATGTCTGCACCCAGGAAGAGCAACATTTCATACCATTTCTTCGAGCCTGTGTTGACTGGTATCAGGCAGGTCCAGGCACTTATCACCCCTGACCACATCCCATTATTCAGATAGCATTATGGAGGTATCCTTGATATGGTTATGGACTTGGACCCTTCTCAGAGGAGTATGATCCACACCTGCCTACAGTTTTATGACCCTCCTTTGAGGTGCTTCACATTCCAAAACTTTCAGCTATGACCTCTTTTGGAGGAGTTTTCATCATTAATTGGAGTACCTGTCAGGGGTGGTGTCCCCTTCAACCCAGAGATGACATCTTCCAGCAATGGAGAAGTAGCAAAAGCACTGTACCTAGAGCCTATTTTGATTGAGAAGAATATGACAACAAAGGTTGGGATCCCTGGTTTGCACTTAGATTTCTTGACTTCTCAGGCCATCCTGAAGGCCTCTATGGGAGAATGGAGGGCAGTTTGTGCATTGTTATCCCTCAGCATATATGGGGTTATACTGTTTGCAGATGAGCCCAAGTTTATCAGCAAGAATGTCATTCATCTTTTCCTTCTGAGGAACCCAGTACCCACATTGCTGGGAGATTTTTATTATTCCATTCATCAGAGGAATGAGAAACAGAGAGGGAAGTTGGTGAGATGCTGTGCTCCCCTGTTTCATACTTGGCTGCTTAAACACTTACCTAAGACTGATGCCTTCTTGAATCCTCACCAACAGAAGAATTGGGCCAAGAGGCTCATTGCTTTGACTTCAGATGACATCAGATGGTGCACCCAGAGCACCAAAGGCAAGGACATAATAACTAGTTGTGGGCAGTACCCAAATGTGCCTCTAATGGGAGTGAAGGGTTGCATCAACTACAATCCTTTGCTATTTAAGAGACAATTGGGCTATGCTTTGGTCCACCCTCCTAGAGTGCAAGATTTAGCTGAGACCCTATATTGTGAGATAAAGCCTAATCTAGCTGTTGTCAGACAAGCATCCTGGGCTTGGGACAACATTCAGACAAAGGGGGTGGCTATTCTTGGGAAGTTTAATAATGTTGCTTCAGCCCAGTACTATGAATGGTCCCATGCCAGAGCTCAGATCACTGGAATGCCCTTTACCATTGAGGACACACCTGGACCTTCTACAGTACAGCCAGCAGCCACTGTCAGCCTTGAGGAGTTTGAGAAACTGAAGGAAAGGAATGAGAATATGTCTCAAGCTCTGAAGAAGACCCTCTGGGAGAGGAGTGATGGTCGTCTGGACATTGAGAGGTTGGAGAAGCTTAGGATGGAGCATCTGGCCAAGATTGAGAAAACAGAGGACTACATCAAGAAATCAAGAGCTGGGGAGCAAATATTGAAGAATGCATGTAAGGAGGCCAAGCTTCAGAAAGCTAGGATTGATCTCTATCTGCAAGAAAGTCAAGCTAGGTGGGTCAGGATCACTGAAGCTCGTACTCAAGAAGATCAGAGAACTCAAGCCAGGATTGAGCAGCTAGAGGCTAATGAAAAGAAACAACAGGAAGCTTTGCTGGCAGCCCAGAAGGTGATTTCAGAATTGAAGCTTAGGGCTGGTTTGAAGAGGTCAAAGGACCAGGACAAGCACAAGAAGCTTACCACTGCCATTGCCACCCGGAAACTCCTCATCAGGACTATTACAGAACATCCAGCTGGTCCGGTGACTGAGGAACTTCTGAAGGAGGTTAAGGAGGATGAGTTTGGACTTGATGTCTGACTTTTTGTTTGTTGTTGCTTTCATTTGATGTACCTTTCTTTTATGTTGTATTTTGACCCTTCAGGGGCATGTGTTGTAAAAAACAAATTATGTATGATTCACCATTTGTAATATATTTGTTAGTTTGTTTCCATTGGGTTTCTTTTTCTCAAGCAACATCAAAGCATCTTCCTCGAGGTCTGGAAAGGTCAAAACCAAGAACCAAGCCGGATACCTTGGAAAATAAATAGGCATACTGCATTGCATACTAACTTTTGTTTTGTTTTGTAGGTTTTGTTATTATTTTGTTTATTTCTAACCCTGTTGTGTCTCAGGAAATATTGCTCGCAGAAGAGTGTTCCCTGTTAACCGTGCACACCGGTATCCTACTCGCAACAACCTTCCGGGTATTATAATGGAGCAAGTACAGCAAGACCTGACCGAGGTCAGAACCCAGATGGCTAATGAAAGGGTGGAGATGAGGAACCAAATGGCCCAATTCATGACTGTGATGACTGGTTTGGCTCAGAGCCAAGAAAGGTTAAGGGCATTGGTAGAAAGACAAACCCCCGAGGAACCTCATCCTGGGACTGGAGGAACAAGTAACAATGAGAGGGGACAACCTCATGTTAATCCACCTGTATTTGGACCTCATCTAGATCCGGAAGTCAATGTCCCGGGTAATGTGCAAGGAAATACTACTGGGGGAGGATCTTAATAAGAAGACCCCCAAGAGGAGCAATTTACAGTCATGGGAGCTGGTGATGAAGTCTATGATAAGAGGTTTGATGAAATTGCTGAGAAGTTGAGATCTTTGGAGTCTCAAAACTCCTTGGGCTTTGATGTAATGGATATGGGGTTAGTAGACGGGGTAAGAATTCCCCACAAGTTCAAACCCCCGTGCTTCGAGAAATACAATGGAACCTCCTGTCCACGAACTCACCTGCAGTCTTTTCTGGGGAGACTTAAAGCATATACCATGGGTGAAAAGCTGTGGATGTTCTATTTTGAAGACAGTTTGACTGGGGCTTCAAGAGAGTGGTATTCACACTTGACCAGAGCTACTATCAGATGCTGGAAGGACCTAGCTGAAGCCTTCATCAGGCAGTACCAATACAATCTGGACATGGCTCCTAATAGGACCCTCTTGATGGGAATGTCTCAATCCTCCAGGGAAAGCTTCAGGGAATATGCCCAAAGGTGGAGACAGCTTGCTGCTGCTGTCCAGCCACCCATGTCGGAAAGAGAAATGGCCGACATGTTCATGAATACTTTGCAAGGAACATACATCGATAGATTGGCTGCCTTCTCTTTTACTAGCTTCGCAGACATGGTTATAGCCGGTGAAATAATTGAAAGTCTGTTAAAAATGGGCAAAATTTCTGATAATGGTGCAAGTTCGTCCAGTAATCCCAGGAAGCCTTTTGTGGGACCTCGAAGGACCGGTGAGACAAATGCCATTCATGCCAGTAGGGGCAGACCTCAGTATGTTCACAGATCAATAGCAGCTGTCACTATTCCAGCTCCGATTCCTCAGCAACCAGCATATCAACAACCACAACAACCACATTACCAACAGCAAGTTCAGTATCCTCCACAAAGAACCTACAACAACAATAACAACAATCAACAACAAAGACCCTTTCAGCAAAGAACATCACAGGCAAATAGGGTGATTGATCCTATCCCTATGCCTTATGCTACCTTACTGCCAGAACTCCTGAAGCTTAACTTGGTTGAGTTAAGGACATTGGCACCCCCAGATCCCTCCAATCTCCCGAAGAATTACGATGTCAACGCCAGGTGTGCTTTCCATTCCAATGCACCAGGCCACAATACTGAGAAATGCAGGGCTTTGTAAATGAAAGTTCAAGATCTGGTAGATTCTAAAGCCCTCAACTTCGCACCTCCTCCAAATTTCAACAGAAATCCTATGCCTAACCATGGTGGGCCGAGGATTAATGCCATCGAGGAAGACAAACCATCTACTTTGATCACCAGTGTTGCACAAATTCGAACACCTCTGGTCGAAATTAAGGCTCAGCTTCTAGAGTGCCAGGTGTTCCCCGGGTGTGGGCTCGGTTGTGGGTATTGCAACATTGCAGTCAACGGGTGTGATAATTTGAGAAGCGGCATAGATGGTCTTATCAAGGATGGTATCCTTCAGATCTCAACAACGGCGCCTACAAATCCAGCAATTCCTTTGACAACAATTCCTGATTCTTCTACAACAGCAGCAACAATCATTCCAACTGATTCATCAATATCGTCAACAATGGCTTCATCCATCACTTCAACAAATCAAATGGCCACAACCATTTCTTCTACAACATCAGCATCCTTTTTATCAGCAGAATCTTCTACAATGCCAACAAAAATTAATGAAGATGTCTCAGCAGTCACCATTTACTATGATCCATCAGATGCTCCTCCAAACGAAAATTTCCAACAACAAGCAGTGGCACCTCCTGCCAGATCACCAGTTACAATTTACTACGATCCGCACACCATTACAGTACCCTCCTCTGCAGCAGTCAATCCAATTACTATCACGGTGCCTGCACCAGTTCCCTATGAAAGCAGTAATGCCATACCTTGGCATTATGGCTCTGACCTCTACTGCAACGGGGAGAAAATCACTCTGGATTCTTCAACCTCTTCTCCACAAATTGATAACGTTGGGGGAGGCGGAGGCTTCACCAGGAGCGGGCGCCTTTTTGCCTCACAAGTGCAAAGACCTAATGCTGAAGCAGAAGCTGCTGCCAAAGCAAAAGGAAAGAGTGTGATATATGAAGAGCCAATTACCAAAGAAACTCAGAAGACATCTTTTGAACAAGACGTAGACGAGTTCATGAGAATCATAAAGAGAAGTGATTACAAAGTGGTGGATCATCTTCACCAAACTCCCTCAAAAATCTCCATATTATCACTATTGATGTGTTCTGAAGCTCACAGGAATGCATTATTGAAAGTCTTGCACGCAGCATACGTGCCAGAGGAGATTACTGTTAACCAGCTAGAAACTGTGGTGGCAAATGTCAACACTAGTCATGGACTAGGCTTCACCAATGCTGATTTAACAACGGAGGGACGTAACCACAACAAGGCTTTACATATCACCTTGGAATGCAAGGGTGCTGTTCTATCTCATGTGCTGGTAGACACTGGGTCCTCGCTCAATGTCCTGCCAAAGAAGGCCTTGGTGAAGTTGGAATACGATGGTTTGGCACTGCGTCCGAGTAATTTGGTGGTGAGAGCATTTGATGGCTCTAAAAGATCAGTGCTTGGGGAGATTGATCTGCCTGTGATGATTGGCCCTCAAACCTTCAAAACTACCTTCTATGTGATGGACATTCAGTCGGCCTACAGCTGTCTGTTGGGTAGACCCTGGATCCACGCCGCTGGCGCTGTTACGTCTACCCTTCACCAGAAGTTGAAATTCGAGTGGGAAGGCCAGATCATCACTATCTGTGGGGAAGAAGACATCTTTGTTAGCCATCTGGCTACGTATAAATACATTGAAATGGATGGAGAGATCCATGAAACTATGAGCCAGGGGTTTGAAGCCCTGAACATCAATGAAGCATCTGCTGTACTGGGAACATCCATAACGTCTTATCAGAAAGCCCGGAAGGTTGTTGAAGAGGGTACTGCCCAAGGCTGGGGCAAGTTGTTGCCCGTGGAGAAGAAAGAAGATAGATTTGGGTTGGGTTACAGACTAACTCAACAAGATTAATCAGAGGCTGCTAAAAAGCTCAGTTTTGTCAACGGGGGAATGCTCACCCCGGATGCAGTAAACAACTTGGAAGACGAGGAGGAAAGCGACCGCAACCTGGAGAGCTGGATACGTCCAAGGATCCCGGGGAGCCAAGTCCTTAACTGGTCTTCCCAGGAAATTATAAGGGTTACTCCTGCAGAGTAATTATTATTTCCTGTATTTTTAAGCATGCATCAAGTCTTGCATCTTGCCCAAGATGACAAGACTCATTTTGTAATCGGGCCATCTTGTAATTTTGTGCAAATGGATTAATCAATGAATATCAGACATCTTTTGCAAATGAGTCTTTTTCTTTTCCGCTCACTGTTTTTCATTTTTCTTTTTGTACAAAAATAAAATGGCAATGTTTTCCAAAATGAAAACTTCATTTCACTTTTTCTAAACAAGATTAAAATTGATCACTAAAATGAACAATCTAAACCCTTGCAGAGAGTGCCTTTCAGATTGCACCGACAACAACACTGCTATGGCTTCGTATGACATTGACAATCCAATCAATCAAGCTGATGAAGGGGTTGAAGAAGATTATGAGCTTCCTGAAGAGCTAGCAAGGTTGTTAAGGCAAGAGGAGAAGGTTATCACTCCCCATCAGGAGGAAGTTGAAACGATTAATCTTGGTACGGAAGAAGATGTGAAAGAAGTTAAGATCGGGGCCTGCCTACAAGACTTAGTGAAAGATCAACTGATTGATATGCTTCGGGAATACGTGGATGTTTTTGCTTGGTCTTATCAGGATATGCCAGGGTTGGACACCGATATTGTCATGCACAAGCTACCTTTAAAGGAAGATTGTCCCGCCAGTAAAACAGAAGTTGCGCCGTACTCGCCCAGATATGGCAATGAAGATAAAGGAAGAGGTACAAAAGCAGTGGGACGTCGGTTTCCTTGCTGTGACTAGCTATCCGCCGTGGGTTGCTAATATTGTACTTGTGCCTAAGAAAGACGACAAGGTGAGGATGTGTGTGGACTACCGGGATCTGAATAGAGCTAGCCCGAAAGATGATTTCCCTTTACCTCACATTGATGTATTGGTTGATAATACGGCTCAGTTCTCGGTATTCTCCTTCATGGACGGATTTTCAGGATACAATCAGATCAAGATGTCACCTGAAGACATGGAGAAGACAACTTTCATCACACCCTGGGGCACGTTTTGTTATAAGGTGATGCCATTCGGACTGAAGAATGCCGGTGCCACTTATCAACGGGCTATGGTAACATTATTCCACGACATGATCCATAAAGAAATTGAATGTTATGTGGATGACATGATTGCCAAGTCCCTCACAGAAGAAGACCACCTGGTGAATCTGTTGAAGTTATTCAAGCGTCTAAGGAAGTACCAACTGAAGTTGAACCCCAACAAGTGCACATTCAGGGAGCGATCTGGTAAGCTGCTGGGATTTATTGTAAGTGAAAAAGGGATTGAAGTTGACCCTGAAAAAGTCAAAGTCATTCAAGAAATGCCTGCACCGAAGACAGAAAAAGAAGTTCGAGGGTTTCTAGGTAGATTGAACTACATTTCAAGGTTCATATCTCAACTTACAGCAACCTGTGAGCCTTTGTTCAAGCTATTAAGAAAAGAACAAACGGTCAGGTGGAACGAAGACTGTCAGAGGGCTTTTGACAAAATCAAGGAATACTTACAAGAACCTCCAATCCTCATGCCTCTAGTTGAAGGAAGACCTCTAATCATGTACTTGACAGTATTAGAAGAATCAATGGGGTGTGTGCTGGGCCAGCATAACGAGTCTGGTCGAAAAGAGTATGCAATATACTACCTAAGCAAAAAGTTTACCGACTGTGAACAACGTTATTCACTGCTCGAGAAAACTTGTTGTGCTTTAGCGTGGGCTGCTCGCCGACTAAGGCAGTATATGTTGACCCACACTACCCTGTTGATTTCAAAGATGGACCCAGTCAAGTACATTTTTGAGAAGCCAGCACTTACCGGACGGGTTGCAAGATGGCAAATGATCCTCACAGAATATGACATTCAGTACACATCTCAAAAAGCCATCAAGGGCAGTGTATTGTCTGATTATCTTGCTGAGCAGCCCAATGATGATTACCTGCCTATGAGATTTGACTTCCCTGATGAAGACATCATGTTCATAAAAGCGAAAGATCATGAAGAGCCTGTTCACACTGAAGGGCCTGACCCAGAAGAAGAATGGACTATGTTGTTTGATGGGGCTGTTAATATGAATGGTCGTGGTGTTGGTGCAGTACTCATTACGCCTAAGGGAGTTCACATGCCATTCTCGGCAAAACTCACCTTCAACTGCACTAACAACGAAGCTGAATACGAAGCCTGTATTATGGGTCTTGAGGAAGCCATTGACCTCAGGATCACGACTTTGACTGTGTTCGGAGATTCAGCTCTGGTTATTAATCAAACCAACGGCAAATGGTACACACACCAGGATCATCTGATACCTTATCGGGATTATACAAGAAGGTTATTGACTTTCTTCACAACGGTCAAGCTTGAGTATATCTCTCGAGATGAGAATCAGTTCGCGGATGCTCTGGCTACCATTTCATCGATGATCAAAGTTCAAGCTGCCAACTTTGTGCCTCGGATTTCAGTGTCCAGACTTGACATACCAGCATATGTATTTGCAGCAGATGTTGTCAAAGATGATAAGCCTTGGTTCCATGATATCAAATGCTTCTTGGAGGATCAAACATACCCACCCGGGGCATCTTCTAATGATAAGAAGACATTGAGAAGGCTAGCTGGTAGTTTCTTCCTGAATACTGACGGTTCCCTGTACAAGAGAAACTTTGATATGGTACTTCTCAGGTGCGTTGATAGAACAGAAGCAGACTTGTTGATGCACGAAGTGCACGAAGGATCCTTTGGTACCCATGCAGGAGGGCATGCAATGGCTAAAAAGTTGCTAAGATCAGGTTACTACTAGATCACAATGGATGCCGACTGTTGTGCCTATGCCAGGAAATGCCATAAATGCCAGATCTACGCAGATAAAGTGCATGTGCCTCCAAATCCTCTGAATGTGATGTCTTCACCCTGGCCCTTTGCTATGTGGGGCATTGATATGTTTGGCAAGATTGAACCGACTGCTTCAAATGGCCACAGATTCATCCTGGTAGCCATTGACTACTTTACCAAGTGGGTTGAAGCAGCCTTTTATGCAAATGTTACAAGGCAAGTGGTAGCCCGATTTCTAAAAAGAGACATCATCTGTCGGTATGGAGTACCCGAGCGAATCATTACTGATAATGGTTCCAACTTGAACAACAAAATGATGGCAGAACTGTGTCGGGACTTCAAGATCCAACACCATAATTCTTCTCCTTACAGGCCAAAGATGAATGGCGTTGTTGAAGCGGCTAATAAGAATATCAAGAAAATTGTACAGAAGATGGTGGTCACCTACAAAGACTGGCATGAAATGCTACCATTTGCCTTGCATGGGTACCGTACGTCAATCAGAACATCCACTGGGGCAACACCATATCAGCTTGTGTATGGTATGGAGGCAGTCCTACCTGTTGAAGTTGAATTACCCTCCTTACGGGTACTGATGGATGTTAAGCTGAACGAAGCAGAGTGGGTCCGATCCCGATACAAACAACTGAATCTAATTGAAGAGAAGAGATTGGCTGCAATCTGTCATGGGCAGCTATATCAGAAAAAAATGAAGAAGGCCTTCGATCAGAAAGTCAGGCTCCGAGAGTACCAAGTAGGAGATCTTGTGCTGAAAAGACTCCTCCCTCCTCATACAGACCACGGGGGCAAGTGGACTCCGAACTATGATGGGCCGTTCATAGTAAAGAAAGTTTTCTCCGGTGGAGCACTGATGCTCAACACTATGGACGGTGAAGACTTCCTGTCCCCTGTGAATTCAGATGCAGTTAAAAAATACTTCGCATAAAAATGACCCACTGGACATAAAAAAGAAATGTAAGTCCAGGCAAAAATAGGGCATCCCGGCGAGTCAAAAACAGAATAAAAGACTCGGGCAAAAATGAGGGAAAATAAATATTAAAAAAAAATGTACACCCGCTGAGTTGAAAAGCCGCATTGGACGACTCAGGCAAAAAAGGGTATCCCGATGGTTTGAAAACCCGAAAGGGCGATCCATGCAAAATAAGGGAATAAACGAACAATTGCATTCTGAATTCGTTTGTATCACTTACAACATGGTATGCTCCGAAAGGTTCAAGCTTCATTCAGAATCAGCCTTCTTCAGAAAGCAAGATGTGAAGAAACGTCAAAAGTCATACGAGTCATAGAAAAAGGGAAGCTCCGTGAAGCGTCACCAACATTGCCAGCATCTTTTTGTTTCTCAATTTGTAACAATCTCCTCATTTCAGGGGATTTGTTTATATGACTGTATCTTGTCAATTCAGGGCACTCGAATTAATAAAATCAGATTTTCAGTCACACACTATCTCGTACTCTTTTATTTGCAAAAATGTCTGATGTCATTAATTTGTCGATCGCATAAATACAGATGCGTCTTTCCTGAATTACATGCTTACAGGAAATATATTTACTCCCGGGAGTGTCTAAAGTCCTATGATGGAATCCAGTAAGGGATACCTCGGGATACTTGTGCGTTTATTTGTCTTTATAGGATTGCAGGTATTCGAAGCGCGACATGGGGCATGAAAGTTTCTCCCCAGAAAGCTGTCAAATCATTATCTACTCAGTCCGTCTTCCGGATTAGAACCGGAGGTGTTTTCTCCCCAGCTGAGTTGTCGAGTATCATCCTCAGCAGGATCCCTACAAAAATCTCCAGGAAGATCTTCCAGTGATCTTTCTTCTTCTCCAGCCAAGTGCCAACCAGGGAACTACCTCCCCACAGAGTTTCAACCTCTATCCAGAAGAGCAACGCGTGAAGAACTCACAACAGAGTGAAGAAAGCTCCTAAAAGCCCCAACTGGGTCCCCCATTGCTGAAATGGGTCTATCAGTGATCTGTTTCCCCATGCAGATGCATCTTATCAGATCTACCAATGATCTTATCCCCAGCTGGGATACCCACTTCAAGCAGATCAGTCAGAAATCTCCACAGCAGCGGGATCCGAGTCCCAGATCGTTATCTTTGCATAATCATAGCATTCTGTCTAATATAGAGCATTACGGAAAAAATCAAACATATTTCATAATCATAAGCCATGTTCTGAATCAAACGCTTGTAAATACTGACATACCAACAACAGTATACAGAATGCTCCCCAAATTCCCCGGCAGAGAGCCAAGGCATTTTTCTTACAGACACAGATACATGATCCCTTCGGCACTCGTCCGTGTCATTATGCCCCAGTAAATTGCCCAAACAAATTGATGCCTATTCAGTACAGATACTTCTTGACGCCCGTCCGTGTCATACCCCCAGCAGAAAGCCAAAGCGTCCCCTTTGCACTCACAGATACATATGTACACAATTCCTTGACACTCGTCTGTGTCACCTTCCCCAGCACAGTTGCCTAAACACTTTGTAAACCATATACTTATTTATAATACACTTTTTCAGACACCCGTCCGTGTCATGCTCTCCACAGCAAGTTAAACACTCGTCCGTGTTTCACTCATACTTGTTACTCATCATCTTTTTACTCATACAGATACTCGTCCGTATCTTGTATACACCACTTATCTTTCTTAGATTCGAAACTCGTCTGTGTTCTTTGTTAACTAGTTGATACTCGTCCGTATCATCATCTCTGAACATGCGTCAGCGTTTGTTTCTACCGATACACATTCGTATCGTGGTCTTAAGGATGCTCGTCCGCATCTTTAATCCATACACAATGTCAGATACTTTTACCTCTTCCTAGACTCTAGACACTCATCTGTGTCTATTATTCCCTAGAAGAGTCCCCTCAGGATCAACACTCGCCCGTGTTCATTGTTAACCAGTTGATACTCGTCCGTATCATCATCTCTGAACATGCGCCAAGCGTTTGTCTCTACTGATACTCGTCCGTATCATAATCTTAAGGATGCTCGTCCGCATCTTTAATCTATACACCGTGTTAAACACTTATATCTTCTTGAATTTAGGCACTTGTCTGTGTCTACTTTTCCCAGCGAAGTCCCCAGCAAAACTTCTCTTCTATCAGACATTCGTCCTATGTCATGATACCTTTTCGGCATCCGTACCCTGCCAGGTGATCGTCCTTCACCTTTTTGATGATCGTCCTTCATCATCCCCCAGCGGAGTCTCTATTCATTAGAACCCCTTCCTATCTGACATTCGTCCTATGTCGTGATATTTTTAGCAGCCGTACCCTGCTAGGTGATCGTCCTTCACCTTTTGATGATTGTCCTTCATCATGCTTATCCGATGGTCGTCCCCATCGTTGATCTTGTTATCTGACATTCGTCCTATGTCATGATAAACTCCGAGAGCAGCCGTACCCTGCTAGGTGATCGTCCTTCACCTCTTGATGATCGTCCTTCATCATGCTTATCTGATGGCCGTCCCCATCGTCGACCTTTTTTATCCGACATTCGTCCTATGTCGTGATGCTTTTGGCAACCGTACCTTGCCAGGTGATCGTCCTTCACCTTAGATGACCGTCCCTCATCTTATCCCCAACAGAGCAGTCGTCCCCTGCTAGGTGATCGTCCTTCACCTTTGATGACCGTACCTCATCATTTATTTCATTTACCTATAATCCCCAGAGAGTCTTATAGCTTTACTTGAATGGCCGTCCCCATCACAACCTCTCATATCCCCAGCTTGTCGGCCGTCCCCATCATTGCTTTATTTCCTGCATTTTCCCCAGCATGTCGGTCGTCCCCGGCATTGCTTCATCCCCAGCAGTCGTCCTCTACTCGACGGTCGTCCTCCGTCGCCCGCACTTTATAATCATATTTTATCTTCTTTTACAATCTATATCCCTTTTCTTATTCATTCTGTGAGTGCAAATTTTGGACTGTCTTTGGTATTCAACCACAAATTATCTTGTTTGCTTGTTAAGCCGTTGCTTACATCCTGCACAGCTAACTCATGCTTGAATAGGGGCAGTTGTAAACACCCCAAATTTTCCCTCACCCATTTCACCATGGTTTTTGATCTTTTCATATGCATAAATTCAATCATAGCATCTCATACCACATTTTTGATTCAATGCATTGTCTCTAAGTCATCTGCATCTAGAGTTTGTGATCTGAGCTATTCCTGAGCCACTTCTAAAGGTCTTCAATCACTTCAAAGGGGTCCATGTGTGTTCAAGCAGCATACTATATCCTCTCAAGACCAAAGAAGTCAAAGAATCACAAGAACTGAGAATGGCATGGAAGCAGAGCCAAGTTTAATTGCACAGATGACCTAGAATTAGGGTTTTGGTTTCAGAGGCTATAACTCCAATTTTTTTGGTCATTCTTGTTTCTATTGGTCTCTATATGTTATGAGGATCATGCATATCAATTTTCATGAAGAAATTCCATGGGGAAGGCATCTAATCAAGAGGTGACTTCTTGATCAAGTCAGTGCAAAATCAGGGCATCTGAGGCCCCCAATGACCCAACCAAAGAGGTTTCTCCATCATTTTGAATGTATATGATCTTTATTTGATCATAGAATATGTTATAAGTTCACAAAATTGAAGAATTTCAAGCCATTTGCAAAATTGCCTTTTTGGGAAAGTGACTTGTAATGAAAACGTGCCATTTTGGGAAAGTTTTTCAACCCTTTCTTTTTGATTCAAAAATGCTTCAAATGGGAAAACTTTGGTCATGAAAGTTGTAGAATGGATCTTCCCATTTTCAAAAAGTACAAGAACTCATTCTAATTCATTTTGGATCAAAAGTTATGGCTGGTCAAAGTTGGACAAAATCACATAATTTCAAGTTTTGTACCAAAGAGGCAAAGTTGCAAAACCTCTTGCCAAGGCAAAATATGACTTCAATGTGACTTCTAACCTTTGCACAAACATGAACCATGACCTAAAAGTCAGAATGCACCAAAGAATTGTCCAATTTCATGACTTGTGCATTAAGAAACTTCAAAGGGGCCAAGACTTTGTGAAATTGCAAAACATCACACAAACCCTAATCCACTTGCTGCATTGCCTCTAATCCATTTCCATGGTTCTCCCCGATTCAAGCTGCAGCTAAGCCATGCCTTGTACCTTGACTGCCATAGCCCATACCTCTCTTACACAAAAAGTTGACTTTATGCATTTTGCTCCATACCAATCACACTGCTCCACAACAACTCTCTGACCTATCAAGGATTGATATGTGTACCAAAAGCAACCCAACACATAACACAACACAGCGTGAAACACCTCAGAAGCCATAGTTCCAAAATCTCACCTCTTATGCATTTTGTTTCAAAACTGATCCCACAAGCCACAAACATCAAAACAAACTTCATAGAATCACTCAACATGTTCCTCTGATCATTTCCCAATCCTCATTTGTCCCTAAAACCACCCCAAGCAGAAACACGATTTCTCACCCCTCCTGAACAGAACTCTATCAATCTCTCAAACCAGCCAAAAGAAACTCCAACCAAGCATTGCAAGCTTCTCAGGAGGTTCATTAGAGGCGTTTTGGATCAAAGAGGCAGCCAGAAAGTTCCAAAGATCAAAGCTCCAGTTCAGGTGAGCTCAAGAACATTTTTTCCAGAAACATGTTTTTAAGTTCCTAAATAATTCTCTATGCTTCACTGATCATGTTGATATGTTTTGTTTTGAAAATGGTGGAGAAATGAGTATGTATTCGTGTTCTGAAACTTTTTGACCTAAAATTGCTTTAATTCGATTCTCCTTGTTGATGTGTTTTAAATGTTGTTTGTTTGTTTATTCTTGATGTATGATGTATGGGGATCATTTCTGGGCAGAGAGATTGGATTTTAGTGAGCTAGGGAAGAAGATAGCAATTTTCAGGGAGGGTTGTGGCCGGAGAAGATGACCGGAGGTCATTTCCGGCCACCTGAAAGTCATTAGTGTATTAATCACGTTTAGGGCTCAGTTTGAATTTGGACCGTGGATTGGTTTGACTGGCATTGACTCTCGCACGTTTGAAAGGCCCAGATCATTCATTAAAACCCTAATCCTAATTAATTAGATTAATTAATTAAGTTTAAATAAATCCAGTTAGTTTGAATGTCAGCCATTGGATATGGCGCGAGTCAATTCCCTCCAATTTTGTTTGAACCTCAGCCTCTGGATCTGCATACTTCTCATTAATTCATTTTTATTTTCATTTAATTTGATTTATCTTTTACGAATTATTAAAAATAGCAAAATGCATTTAAAAATTGTGAAATATTTTGTCAAACATTCCATTAATTTTCAGAACCCAAAAATATTTTTATTTTTATTTTTTGCATTAAAAATCATTTTTAAATCATTTAAATGTTTATTTTTAATTAGTTAATGAAAATTAATTAATTAAAAATACATTTAGGTATTTAAAAATTCCAAAAAAATTCACATTGCATTTAAAAACATTTAGAATCATTATCAAACTCTCAAAGCAAATTTATTTTTAGTTCTTGATGCCTTTTGATCATTTTCATTGGAATTAAATTCATTTTAAGGCAATATTTTTGTGCAAACTTTGAAAAAATCCATTCTGCCTAATCTTTGAGGGTTTGATGATGGTTCTTCTTGCATTGCATCCTTCATGGCATGTAGTTTATAGGATAAAATTGGTTTGATTTGATCTTCCATTTTCAATTTGTTTTGCATTTTTCATGATGAGGTACCTTAAAACCCTAATTGACTTGAGAAATTCATAACTTTCACTAGGTTAAGAGTTAGGTCCCCTCCTTTGGGCAGTGAACTTGTATAGGTTTAGGGTATCTTTGATTGCATTTTCAATTTTTTATCATGTCCCTTGCTTCTGATTTTGAATTTTTGCATTGCATGTTGTATGTAAACCCTAATTTGTGCCATCCTTTGCATCCATCTTTCATTTGCTTGCATCCAATGACTTGCTATGACATTTTGTCCATCCACATGATTCATAATACATCTTAGGACATATTAGAATCATGTTTGATCATTGCATCTTTCATTTTCCATGTTATATGTCCATTGCATTTCATAAACTTTCTTGAACTTCCATGGTTCAGGCATGCTTCATTTGCATTCTCATGCTTGTTTGATCGCTCTCATCTCTTGTCTTGTGTTTACATCATCCCTTAGCATCCTTAACTTCATGTTTATGCTTCTAGTTTTGGTTTTCATCATGGCATTTCATCTCATTTGCATTGCATTTCATTTCTTTTGCTAACGATTCAGGTGGTAAGTTATTTTGAGAAGTGAATCTGCCTTCACTTCTCACAATATCTTCATCCCTCTCTTGCATCATTGCTGCATTTTATCTTTGTATTAGAGTGAGCTTGCTCATTCATGTTCTCTTCCTACCTTCTTTCTTCAAGTAACTTGTCTTCTTAAGTGAAGCAAGTTGTTTTGCTTCTCTCTGTTTCTTTCTCCTTTCATCTGCTTCTTTCCTGGTGGCTTCTCTCCCGAAGATCTCTTGCAAGCTTCATAAACCCTAGGAACAACCAAGCATGATAACAATTAGGGTTTGACTAGTCCCCCATTTATTTTTGCGTTTGTGTCATCTTTGAGTCTTCTCCTCTCATCTCATAATCAGGGACTAAACCCTAAAGGTTTTAAGGCTTTGTGATTAAGCTTATGATTGCATCCTTCTATTAGGATGGAGTGTATAACTTTAATCCTAAGTGTTAAACCCTTAATGTGTTTAAATCCTTTAATCAATTCATCTAATAATCATTAAGACATCAAGCTTGTAACTTGGGCCTTGCATTAGGGTTCTAATTCTTCCTTAACTGGTTAAGAAGGACTAACCCTAGTGTTAATGGACAAGTCCCCCTCAAGTTGTATTACAAACCATAAAAATCATTTCTTCATCTTATCATTAACTAAAATCCACTTTAATAAAGGCTTTGTTTTGTCATGAGGTTAAACCCTAATCATGGGTTAAGTTGAGGAGCCTTCCTCAGCTTAAATGTTCTCATCTATTATCATTCTATTAGGATGGTGTAATGGGTCCATTAAATCCTTGATTATGGCTTAAACTCATTACTTAACACTAAACAAAAACAACAAAAACATCTAAGTAATCACAAGTAGGTTAATGATCTTGATCCTACACCATGGTGATTAAGTGTAAGGTGCTTACTTCACACTTAAGGTACTCTCATTACCCCTAATCAGAGGGAGGATGTGATGAGCTTACTAACCCTTGGTTTAGGCTTAAGCTCATTAACTTATGACAAACTCCGAAAAGCAATAAAAGACTGAAAACTCAAAAACAAACAATAATCGTCTCCTCCGGGATTCTTTTCTCATCATCTTCACTCACAAACGAGAACTCGCTTCTTCCGTCTAATGCAAGACAGTTTGCACCTGAGCCAGACAGGTCATACACTTGAGCATAGACAAGTAAGCAGTTCATAGTCAATTTACCTTTCAGTCTCTTTGAGTCGAACTACGGTGTTCTGACTTCCTCATTGCACGAGAGGATACATAGGCATAACTTAACAGTTATCGAACGAAAGTCTCTGTATATTCCCCCTCCTTCCAGCATCATTCTTTTAAGCCTCATAGTCTTGAGCTTTACACTCCTATTCTTACACTGACACTTCACTTATACACTTCACTTTTCTTTTACACTGCCACTTGCATTCTTTTTCCAGCTTTGATACACAGAATATCACTGACACTACCCCTTTAAAACACAAATCTTTTAAGCGTGGATCCCGTCGAGTACGACGGACAATCTGGGTGCTAATACCTTCCCAGGTTGTAACCAACCCCCTTTCTCAGTTTCTCTAGTTCGCAACCGTCTTATCCATATCTTTCTAGGTCTATGCAGCATTACCTTTCCCCCGGGATAAAAATGCCTAGCAGGCGACTCTTGTCTTCTGAGATCACCCTTGTGTGTTCTCTCCTCTTTCGCCGACCGTTCGCGTCTGTACCCCATTTGACCTAGCCTCATTTTGGTGGGAGCAACATTAACTTAGATGGTTCCCATCGAGTACGATGGATGTAGGGGGTGCTAATACCTTCCCCCTGCATAACTGACTCCCGAACCCAGGCAATGGTTCCGTTGACCTTTGTCCTCATCCTTTTCCTCTCGGGTTGTATCTATATCTTCCCTTTCCCTCCTCGGGAATAAATAGAATTAGGTGGCGACTCTTCAGTCTGTCCAGCGCGCGGCTCCTGTCCATATCGGATCGCGTGAGGTCGTATTTTTCGGGGTACGACAGCTAGCGACTCTGCTGGGGAATGGTTCACCCCTATGCGAGTCGAGCCTAGTATAAGTTCTTGTTCTTGTTTGGATGTTTGCTTTTATGCCTTGCTTGTTTATTTTTATCTCTTTCTTTATCGCATTCCATTTTATATATCTTGTGGCTCCTTGGTACTATAATTTGGATCGATACTTTGCAAAAGAAATTTGAGGGAAAAGCTCTATACCCGGGCTTGCTAGTACAAACATAAGTTAGCGAGGTTGTGTAGTATGGGCTCCCGAGAGAACCACTCTCGTGAGTTGTCGATACGAAAACCTCACTTGGAGTAGATTCTAATGAGAATACTGACAACCGTCAAATTCTTGGCGTGTGTGCTCAGTTTCTTTCATTAGGGTCATCGACTCTGAGAACCTTTAGAACCTTTTCGGTTAAAACATCGGTTGATGGTTGCGTAGTATTGGGCACCAGGGTTCTCCCTCGCGTGGCTCGATACGAAAACCTCACTTGGAATAGACTTACTCAATGGAGTTGATTGACTGTCAAGAATGTATTGACACGTGCATCAAACAGTTGAGAAAGTTCCATAACTCCAGGACTTTGTTTTAAACCTTGTGTTGGTGATCACGTAGTATGGGCTCCTGAGAAAATTTTCTCTCGTGGGTTGTCGATACGAAGATCTCACCCAAAATAGATTCATATGGCGGAGTCAATCAACCGTCATGCTTATGGCGCGTGTGATGAACATCCATATGAATTGATAACTTTGGGATCCCTAAACCTTAGAGTCTACCCAGTGAGTTCCTGATCAGAGTATCCTCCATCTGTACCTTGGACTCGTGAGACCTTGATCTTGTGATCCTGGATTCTGACATTGCATATCATCTCATTTGCATTATTTGTTCATATTGCATTTCATTCCAAAGCCAAAAACTTATTTCTTGTTCCTCCATCTTCAGTAAATCAAGCTGGTTTCCCGACGCCCGTATCGTGCTAGACGCCCATACTTAACTCGAGCCAACACTAGAAGACTGGTGGATGTGATTCAAGAAGAACAAGCTGCTATGAGGGAAGAGATTGACTCGGTCAAAAGTAAGATTGACCAGGTTTATGAGACTTTGCAAGCTTTGGCAAGAATGGAAGAACGTCGTGAAGCTGCTGCCGCAATGAATAATGCTCAAGTGCAAGGATCTACCTCACGAGCAATGCCTTCAGTTCCCGTTCCAAATCCTTTGGTCTACGGTTTGCCTCCAGGTTTCACTCCTGCTGTTGAAGAGGTCACTTCCCAACCGATACCGACTTCTGGTGTTACTGTTGGTGCTATTCCTCAGGCTCAACATATTCCAACTCAAGTCCAGTTTCCTCAAATTGAAGAGAATCATCAAGTTGAGTATGAGATGCATACTGCTGTTCCAATCACTAACGACCCTGCTGCTCAAGAATCTGAAGCTATGAATATGTGCCGTGAGTTAGCTGAAAAACTACGAATCATGGAAGGACACAACTCAACCTCCCCGAGTGCCTCAGACATGTGCCTAGTTCCGGATGTTGTGATCCCTGCTAAGTTCAATCTTCCAGAATTCGAGAAATACAAAGGTCTCAGCTGTCCTGAGCTTCATTTAAGGATGTATTGTAGAAAAATGGCTGCTCATGCCAAAGATGATAAGCTTATGATCCATTGCTTCCAAGACAGCCTGTCTGGAGCGTCTCTAGAATGGTACATGCAACTCGAACGCAACAATGTTCGTACTTGGCTTGATCTATCTGATGCATTCAAAAAGCAGTACAAGTACAACACTGACTTAGCTCCTAACCGTACTCAGCTTCAGAGTATGTCTCAAAAGGAAAGCGAATCCTTTAAGGAGTACGCCCAACGCTGGAGAGAGCTAGCCGCCAGATTGCATCCTCCATTGGTTGACCGTGAATTGATCGACATCTTCATGGGTACCCTACAGGGGCAATACTACGAAAAGCTGATCAGTAGTGTATCTTCTGGATCTTCAGACATGGTGATGGTAGGAGAAAGAATTGAAGAAGGTTTGAAAAGTGGAAATATCCAAGGAGGTTCTAGCAACCAAGCCAATGTCAAGAAACCTTTCAACGGGTACAAAAAGGGCGAAACAAATTCCGTCTCTGGTGCAAGTGGGAATTTTCAACAGAGTGCACCTGCGCCAGTTCCCTACTACCAATATCCCTATGTTGCTACTGCACAATATGCTCATATGCCATATCAGCCAGTTCCTCCAATGCCTTATCAGCAGGCCTTTCAAGCTCAATTTCCGCCTCAGATGGCTCATCAACCACGTCCAATGGTTGCAGCTACGCAATATGCACCTGGACCATACCAGCAACCGGCTTATCCACCACGGCCTGGTCAACAGCAACAACGTGCTCCTCAACAACGCCCACCATATCAACAAAGAAGGCCTGAAAGAAACTTTGATCCATTGCCTATGTCATATGGAGAAATCTTTAACGGACTTATGGCAAAAGGAACTCTTGTGTTGAAGGACATGCCACCTCAAACTGGTAACGCTCGAGATTATGATGCCAACGATCGCTGCGAGTATCACAAGGGTGCTCCAGGTCACACAATTGACAACTGTAGGGTATTCAAGCACAAAGTCCAAGATTTAATCGATTCTAAGGATCTCACCTTCACTCCGAGAAATGCAAATGTCCAGAACGATCCAATGCCACCGCACGGTGCCAACAAGTAAAGACATTTGAAGGGATTGTTGAAGATCAAGCTGAGTAGTCTCCAACTTTGAAGCATTCAATCAAGAGAAGTTCATTCCTCAAATCAAGGCAGCCATCGCCATTTATTATTTCCGCATTCCTGTTGTTTTGTAATGTTTGTTTAAGTACTATTTTCTCTGAACATTGTTATCGTTTGTACTTGGTTATGTTAATGTTATGTTTATGCATGTTTTGAATCAATCTATTCGCATTCGCTCATTACTTGTCATTTTATCACAAAAATCACAAAAATATTTCCTCACTTCACTTTAGCAAATATTTGAGGGAGGATGATGAAAACAAAATACCCATAACTGTTGCGGTATGCTTTCGGATAAAACCTTGTCAATGATGTACAGGCATTTATGCAAATCCCCAAACACTGGAGATATAAGGAGTTAATCCCTAGTCAACCACTTCGAGCCTAGAAGTAGGAGTTTCTTTCGGATATAACCCTTACATTTAACCCGGGGCAGGGTAGTTGTTCAGTTAACATGGCTACACCTTCAAATCGTAAGATGAGACATCCTATCGGAGGACCATCAACAAATGAATTGGCAGTCACAACATTCAAGCAAAAATAAAAGAAAAGAAAAAACCACTAAGTTGAGCACCCAAAGGGAGACTTAGTTGAAAAATCAAAAATCAAAAGAGGAATTCAAATCCTCAGCAAAAACAAAACAAATATCAGTGACCACCAAATCAAGAATCAAAGGGTCACCAACAACAAAATAAGACGACTGCCGTCTTCAAGCGAATTTTAAAGTTTTATCTTCACTCTTGCAAAGTCAAAACAAATGCATGCGTAGAGTTAACTGAACATAGGACTGGAGAATATTACGAAGAAAAGATGGGTACAAATCAAACTTTGAGCCTTATATCTTTTATTTCTCAAACCATTAACCAGACCACGTTACAACCCTGAAAAGACCTAATTGAGGCGCGGTTTATTCTGAAAGCATGCTACCGACGAGGTTGCGTAAATTGACTCCCATATATTTTCTAATCTTCATCGCACATTATTTTTGCTGCATCTTTCACGCACTTTCTAAATCAACACTTCGTCTGGGCTAACGGTCCATTTGTCACACTTTCACAACATTCAAATAAATTGACTTTTTCAAAACGTACATGAACTTTACATTAACACTACCATTTGTGTATGAACAATTTAATTGCAAATCAGTGCTTGACATCAGTACAATCCCAACAAGGAGAAATCAAAAGAGAAATTTGAACTTCATTGGTGCCAACATGAATCAAGACTACTTCAATTGTCCAATCAGGGGAAAAGCGTCCTCAACAGCTCAATCAGGGGCAATTTATCTTTAGAAAGCTCAATTAGGGGCAGGTCGCGCCATGATCATTGTCAAAGCTTCCCCATCAATTTATTTCAAATACCCTACAGGCAGGGGCAAGCGAACAAGGAGCAAATCTTCCTATCTCTTCTCCCCAACTGGACAAGCAGATCTTGCTAAACATTAGCAATCGTTTAAAGCAAATCAGTCTTCATGTGTCAATTAAGTCACTTCGCTCATCAGCAGATAACCAAACTTGGAGCTTTCAGATCCATTTTCTGATCATACATCGTCGAAGATCGAGTGTCAGGGAATCAAGCCCTCCACCCACCCAAAGTCCAATCATTATTGGCAACTACCAGACCAAAAGTCCACCAAGATGGCACCTTCCAATTGCTCATATGCATCATTATGCATCATCAACGTCATAAAGCATCATTACATCAATCATTCGCAACATATGCATGCCTAAATAAATCGACTTTTTATTTTCCCCAACAGTTTCAACTTACATCTCAGTGCATAAAACATTTGCACCGTATCTCCATCGTTATGGAATACCATTTCAAAACAATCAAGTATAGTTGCATATCTCAGGATCCAGGATCAACACCAGTTTCCAGTTCCTTTCCCCAGCGGAAGTCAGGATCATATCAGTCGAAGATTCCAGGCATCCTCTTGGCGGATTCAATAGCCATGTTTAAATTTCAGTCCATTTCGCCTATCATCCTCTGTTGATAGTGATCCATTATTTTCAGTCTTTCGCATATCATCCTCTGTTGATAGTGATTCTTTATTTTTCTGTCTTTTCGCCTTATCATCCTCTTTTGATAAGTGATTTTATTTTCAGTTATTTGCCTTATCTTCCTCTGTTGATAAGTGATTTTATTTTCTGTCATTCGCCTTATCTTCCTCTGTAGATAAGTGATTTTATTTTCAGTCTATTTTCCTTATCTTCCTCTATAGATAAGTGATTTTATTTTCAGTCTATTCGCCTTATCATCCTCTGTTGATAAGTGATTTTATTTTTCTGTCATTCGCCTTATCGTCCTCTGTTGATAAGTGATTTTATTTTCAGTCAGTTGCCTTATCATCCTTTGATGATAAGTGATTTATTTTTTGTCAACTTATTTCTTGTTGTGTCACCCATCATTTCCAATTTATTTTCATTTTTACAATTTCTTTCTTTGTCGGACAAATTTGGAGTCTGTTAATATCTAATTATCTTATACCTCGAAAGATTGAACGCGAGCCAGTTCATTTTACTCGGTCTAAGCCAATTCGATAGGGGCATCTGTCATACCCCAAATTTGTCCTACCCGCACCATTTTATTTTTACTGTCTAACTATTATTCCAAAAAAAACAAAATATATGCCATTTTATTTTTCTGTGTGATATTCGAAAAAGTAAAAAAAAAACGATGCATTTATTTCCCTTTAAATGAAAAAATTCATATCTCCTTTTATTTTTAATATTATCATAAGCATTTTATTTTATTTTTATTATTCAGTCATTATTTAAAAATTATAAAAAAAAGTATTTGGGTTGTTTCTTTCATATTTTTGTTGTCAAAGATCAGGTATGGCAGGGATAAGTCATTAGTTCAATCAAGGTTACCAGGATAAGTGTGGCTTGAATTCGAGTACCATAGATTTGAAAGTCATTAAATGATCAATATCAGGGTTTTATGCAGATTCAAATTATTATTTTTGTTCAAGTCCATTTAGAGGATTCATCTCGGGCACTATGTGGATTTATTCAATTTCTCTTCCAACTATGGTTATATGTGATTGCATGCTATGTCCATTAATTTTCAAGACATAACTAATTGGTTCTTAAATCATGTATTCATCTCATGCTATGGTAGAGTTACCTTCAAGACATGTTGGAAATTGTTTTGGAAGCAATGTGTGATTTTGTTTTATAAACTTTGATTTATCAAGGTATTTTGGAACCATGGGCTTTAAGGAGTTAAACTTTATTTTGATGAGTCATGTTTAAATTTGTCCAAGTTCTGTGGGCGAATCCGTTTTAAGACTTCAGCGTTGGTTCAAGAGATTTTTGAGGTTGGATGTAAGTCATAGTTAAGCTCATGATCAATATGAGTCAAGTTTTAATTTTAACGGATACAAGATCTCTCAAGCCGTAATTTGAAATGTCTCAAACCATGAATAATTTATGTACAAATTTGTTTAGGCCCGGGCATGACATTTTGATACAAGTGTGTAACAAATTTTGTGCTAAAGCATGTGCAGGTTACAACATAATACAATCCCAAAGTCAATTGAAATAGTACAAAATGAAATGACAACTTTTGCTCTCAGCCTTTGAATGTTTACATCCAGTGGTCAAAAGGAAAATTTGCAGTGAGAAGTGATGGCAAGGTACAGTCTAGAACAAGACAAAAGGGAGAAATATTTGAGAAACACACAGTCGGTGATGCATCCTCCACTCTCATCAAATCCGCACAAAGTTGAGATTCTTTTCCTCACCATCAATTGTGTGTAATGAAAGAACAAGGGAATGATTGACATGAGATAAGTAAAGCCGTATACAGTAACTTGAAACACCAAACCAGAAATAAAGTCATATTTCAAGGGACATTAAGTTATCAACACAATCAAAGGAGCAGACTCTGCAGCAAGAATCAAAGTTATGTGAGTAGTCCGAAATTACTTTAACAACGGTAAAACCAAGTTATTGTAATAGTAAGATGAAGTTTTACCACAACAAGATCAGAAAAGTACAGCAGTGAAAACAATCAATTTCCAGAAATACGAATATGTAATAACAAAGGCCATGATATTCATAGTGAGAAGAGAATCGTAAAGAGGGATGTAAGCGACATAACCTTGTTACAAGTAATCTCGTCCTTGATGCTTGAAGCATAGGTTCATCAGTATACCACCTTCCAAGTCTTCAGAATTTCTTCCACCCCCTAGGTCATCCATCATCATCTTTGTGACCTACGGAATACAAGAGAGATTAACAAAAAGTCATAAACCAGGATATCCAGAAATTTGAGAATGAGGAACAACATCCATGAGCAAACAAGGTTTTATAGCTAAGAGAGTGTATAATAACAAGAGACAAGGTTCATATCACAAAGACTCATCAATCTCATACCAAACAATTCCAATTTACAAATGAAAAAATAAGGATCCAAATTACCTAGACCAGCATAATGGCATTTCATCCACTCTTCAAGAAATCGATCCAACAGTACCAGCATCCTTCACACATTCGGCTTTTCTTTCGAC
Source organism: Lathyrus aphaca (assembly GCA_963966055.1). NCBI lineage: Eukaryota > Viridiplantae > Streptophyta > Magnoliopsida > Fabales > Fabaceae > Lathyrus > Lathyrus aphaca. The sequence continues at coordinate 294,875,822 of OZ014519.1, read as the reverse complement.
TGCGCAGTCACCTAGTTGTTTCTTGTCATTAAGCTGCAAGTTCGCTAGGCGGTCCTTCATCTTCGATGTATGCTACCGTACCATATGCTCAGGAAACACAACTGGTGTCTCTTTCGATTTTCTCAAATTCTACAGCGGATGCGCAACACGCTCCAGTTACCACTAGCTCAGGAATCAACTGAACAAAACCTATCACACATTGAATCAAGTCAGGCTAATTAAGAAAAATTCAAAAAAAGAGTTCCTGTAAGAACACATCAGGTATTACCTCATTTCAATTCAAGGCCATTAGAATACAGGGCAATCTTCCATGAGTATTTGCTGCTACGGAACTCCGTCGTTTCTGCAAGCATCCACAAGGCAAAAATAAATGTGGTTTAACAATTTCATCAGCATTGAAAAGCAAGTTTTGTAGCAGTTAAAATAACGAATTCACAGCAGTAAAAAGGTTTACCTCAGTGAAATCTCCAAGGCAAATTCAGAACCATAAGCCAGCTCACCAATTCTAGGTCCCCACACAATCTCACGCAGGGAGATTCTCGTAACGGTATTGATATTTCACAGATCACCCCACATGATTCTTGCAAAACCTCACACGCACCAAATTCTCAAACCTTCCCATATAAATCCACTTTCAATCATTTGCAAGGACACAACCACCACCTAAAAAAAACCCTAAACCCTCAAAAACACAAAAAAAAATCAAGAGAGATGAGGTGAAGAGATCAAATCCGAAAATCACTCACCTTCAAAGAACCTCTCTGTGAGCCAATCTCAGCCGCCATTTCCGAAACCCTTCAACCACCTGTGAACATCATCTTCACAAACGAATCCATCTTCACCACCTAAACATAGCTACCTTCACCACCACGCCTCCAACCCTTCAGCTGCACCGTCACCAAAACACATCGCAAGCCCACCACAACCAAAAACCCAGATTCGTTGCGAATCCCTCATCACACACAGCCCCACCGCGAATCGCAAACAACAGAGGGATTTGAACAGCAAACTCGAGCCGAAAAGATGTGTTGAGTCCGTGTGAAAGATTGGAGAAGTTAGGCTCGAGATCGTGAGCGAAAATCGCGAGTCATCAAGCGATTCCGAGACAGAAAGACGCGATTGTGAGAAGATTGAGTGGTCGTCGTTTTTGTTGCGGAAAGTTTTTAGGATCTGGTCCGCTGATTTGTTTTCTTTGCGAAGAGGTAAATGGCAATGGATGAGGGATCTGTTTTAAGATTGCAACAGGCACTCTTGTGGTGATATTTTTTTGAGTTTTTTTTTCTTTCTTCTTTGTGTGTTTATCTGCCTGGTATTGGGCTCATGGCCCTTGACGTGTTCTTCTTAACACCACATGTCCCTTTCCATTCTTTTCCTTTTTTTCTTTCATTTATTATTTAATTTGACTTGTTCTTTTATTTAATTAGAAATATATTATATTAAATTTTTTGGTTTTCTTTCTAAAGTCCACCATGATCTCATTATCACACACATAACGTTAATCCGTCACACTTTTGTTTATTTATTTATTTTTCTTAGTTTATATTGCTTAGATTTTGGGCTTCATAAGGCCTGTGATAATCCACTGTTTTCAAGCAACACCCCTCCTTGTTTGGTGTTAGTTTTTGTGTATTTTTATTGCTCTTGTTTACATTTTTTTGGGATAAAGTTTATATATATATATTTTACTTAATAGTTTATTCTGATCTTATAATTATTTTCTGGATTTATTATTTTATTCCTCTTTATTTTGATTATCTTTCTATATACGGGCCAATGATATAATAAAAGGCCGATTTTTCGCCCGATTTTAATCGGTGATATTCGGTCAATATGAGGCCCTCCTTGTAATTAATTTTTTCTTATTTTATTATTTCAACAAAAAAACATATAAATTAATTTGCCCTCACTCATTTCACCATGGCTTGTGATCTTTCACATTTTCATTAGTTCAATCATAGCATATCATATTGCATTTTTGATTCACTGCATCAGTTCAAAGTCATCTGTATCTAGGGTTTGTGATTTGAGCAATCCCTGAGCTATCTAAACCACTCCAAAGGTCTTCAGTCATCTTAAGAGGGTCCATGTATGTTCAAGCATCATATTATATCCTCCCAAGAGCAAGGAATTCAGGAAATCACAAGAACTGAGAAAGGTATGGAAGCAGAGCCAAGCTTAACTACACAGATGACCTAAAATTTGAGTTTTGGTTTCAGAGGCCATAACTCCAAATGTTTTGGTCATTCTTGTTTCTATTGGTCTTTATATGATGTAAGGATCCTACATACCAATTTTCATGAAGAAATTCAATGGGGAAGGCATCTGATCAATATATGACTTCTTGAGCAAGTCAGTGCAAAATCAGGGCATCTGGGGCCCCCATTCATCCAACCAAAGGGTCTTCTCCATCATTTTGGGTGTATATGATCTTTATTTGATCTTATAAGAAGTTATAAGTTCACAAAATTGAAGAATTTCAAGCCATTTGCAAAATTGCCATTTTGGGAAAGTGACTTGTAATGCAAAATTGCCATTTTGGGAAAGCTTTTCAACCTCCTCTTTTTGATTCAAAAATGCTTCAAATGAAAAATTCTTGGTCATGAAAGTTGTAGATTGGATCATTCCCTTTCAAAAAGTATAAGAACTTGATCTAATTCATCATAGAACTCAAGTTATGGCCTTGCAAAGTTGGGAAAAATCACAAAATTTCACTTATGCACCAAAGAGGGAAGTTTGCAAAAACACTTGCCAAAGCCAAATTTGACCTCTAATTGACTTCTAAGCATTGCACAAACATCATACATGACATAAAATTCATAATTTCCCAAAGAAATTCCAAGTTTCATGCCTTGAACTTTACAAAATTCAAAAGGGGCCAAAACTTCATGAATTTGCAAAATGAATCAAATAAAGACCTTTTCATGAATCAAAACTTCATGAATTTTCAAAAGGTTTTGTGGTGAACTTTACAAAATTCACCACAAAACCTTTTCCATGGTTATCCTTGAACCAAGATGACTCGAGCCATGCCTTGAAACAGCCACTAAACCAGCCCATACCTCAAGTACACCAACTCTTGACATTTTTGCAACTTGCCCATACCAATCAACATAAGCCAGCACCCACCCTCTGACTTATCCCAACATGATATGTGTGCCAAAAGGAAGCCATTCCATAATACAACACAAGCTGGAACCTCCAAGAACACAATATACTCAAAATCCCCCAAATTTGCAAAAGCTATCGAATCTCATAACTCAGCCAACAAACATCAAAACTTCTTCCACCATTCAACTACACACTCATCACTGATCATTTCCCATCCTTCATTTTGCCCTAAAACACCCAGAATCAAAAACACGATTTTGGCATTTCATAAACTGAACTTCTGCCAACTTCATTTTGAGGCCATCTAAACTCCAACCAAGCATCACAAGCTCTTGAGGGGAGTCATTGGAGTGGATTTGAGGCAAAGAACTGGCCAGAAAGCTCCTGTTTCGAAAGCTCAACTTCAGGTAGCCATGGCATTTATTTTTCCAGAACCTTCATTTTATGTTATAGAATGATTCTATGTGTTCCCATGATTGCCATGATATGTTTGGTTTCAAAAATAGTTGAGAAATAAGCATTTCATAAGCTTCTGAAATTTTTGAGATGTTTTCCGTTTTGCTCTGATTCTTGTTTTTGATGATGAATAAATGAATTTTGATGGTTGATTCTTATTGGGGTTGATGTGGGGATCATTTATGGAGAGTTTTAGGGCTTGGGGTCACGTATAGAGTGAGATAGCCCAAGTGGATAGCCGGAACACTGTTCCGGTCACCTGAAAGTGTTTAGGGTTCAGATTAGGGCTTAATGATGTAATTAGCGTAGTTTGAATCTCAGCCCTTGGATAGCGCGCGAAGTCAATTCCCTCCTCTTTTTTATTATAATCTGGGCCACTGGATCAGCATACTTCCATTAATTCATGTTTTTATTTCATTTTAATTACATTTCTTTCCACATTTTATTAAAAATAGTAAAACACTTCTAAAAAATTTCATTATTTGCATCGTGACTTAAAATATTTTTCTCATTCTGAAAATAATTTTTATTTATTTTTTTGAATAAAATTCGTATTTTTAAAATATTTTAATGATTATTTTAATTGATTAATGGTAATTAATTAATTAAAATAGCATTTAAGTTTCTAAAAATCACCAAGAAAATCACATTGCATCTTGAAACATTTAGAAACATTATCAAACCCTTCAAACAAATTTCTTTTTGGTTCTTGACCTGCTTTGACATTTTTCTTTGAATTTAGGGTTCTTAAAAGCCAATATTTTTGCCCTCCCTTAGAAAATTCCTTTCTGCCTAACCATGAAGAGTTTGATGATGGTTCTTTTTGCATTGCATCCCTCATGTCATGTAGTTTCTAGGATAAAATTGGTTTGAATTTATCTTTCATTTTCAATTTGTTTTGCATTTTTCATTTTGAGGTATCCTAAAACCCTAATAAACTTGAGAAAATCATAACTTCTTTAGGGTTAAGAGTTAGGTCTTCCCCTTTGGGCAGTGAACTTGTATAGGTTTAGGGTACCTTTGATCCCATTTTCAATTTTTTATCTTGTCATTTGCTTCTGATTTTGAATTTTGCATTGCATATTATATGTAAACCCTAATTTGCATCTTCATTTACATTCATCCTTCATATGCTTGCATACATGAACTTGCCATAACATTTTGTGCATCCACATGGCATATAAGACATCTTAGGACACATTAGAATCATTTTTGATCATTGCATCATCCATTTTCCATGTTTTGCTTCCATTTGAGGTCATATGCATTCATGAACTTCCATGCTTCCTTTATGCCTCATTTGCATCCTCATTACTTGTATGATCATTTGCATCTCTTGGTATGCTTTTGTACCATCTCATAGCATCATTTGCATCATGAATATGCTTTTGGTTTTGATTTGCATCTTTGCATTTCATCCCATTTTCATTTCTTTTCATTGCTTGTTGCTAACTTTTCAGGTGGTAAGTGTTTGAGAAGTGAATTTACCTTCACTTCTCACAATCTCTTCTCATCTCTCTTATGCATCATTGTTGCATTTTACTTTTGTATTAGAGTGAGCTTTCTCATTCATGCTTCCTCCTCTCTCTCTTTCTTCAAGCAACTTATCTTCTTAAGTGAAGTAAATTGACTTGCTTCTTCTATTTCTCTTCCATCTTTGCTTCTTCCTTGGTGGCTCATCTTGAAGATCTTTTGTAAGCCTCATAAACCCTAGGAAAACCCAAGCATGATCACAATTAGGGTTTGATTAGTCCCCCATTAGTTTTTACCTTTGTATCATCTTTGAGTCTTCTCTTCTCATCTCATAATCAAGGACTAAACCTTAAAGGTTTTAAGGCTTTGTGATTAGGGTTATTCATATATCCTTCTATTAGGATGGAGTGTATAACTTTAATCCTAAGTGTTAAACCCTTAATGTGTTTAAATTCTTTAATCAACTCATCTAATAATCACTAAGACATCAAACTTGTAACTTGGTCCTTGCATTAGGGTTCTAATTCTTCCTTAACTGGTTAAGAAGGACTAACCCTAGTGTTAATGGACAAGTCCCCCTCAAGTTGTCTTACAAACCATAAAACCCACTTCTTAATCTTACCGTTAACTAAAATCCACTTTAATAAAGGCTTTGTTTTGTCATGAGGTTAATCCCTAATCATGGATTAAGTTGAGGAGCCTTCCTCAGCTTAAATGTTCTCATCTATTATCCTTCTATTAGGATAGTGTAATGGGTCCATTAAATCCTTGATTATGGCTTAAACTCCTTACTTAACACCAAACAAAAACTCCAAAAACATCTAAATAAATGCAAGTAGGTTAATGATCTTAATCCTACATCATGGTGATTAAGTGTGAGGTGCTTACTTCATACTTAAGGTATTCTCATTACCCCTAATCAGAGGGAGGATGTGATGAGTTTACTAACCCTCGGTTTAGACTTGAGCTCATTAACTTATGACAAACACAAAAAAGCAATAAAAGATTGAAACACAAAAACAAGCAATAATCGTCTCCTTTGGGATTCTTTTCTCATCATCTTCACTCATAAACGGGAACTCGCTTCTTCCGTCTAATGCAAGACAGTTAGCACCTGAGCCAGACAGGTCATACACTTGAGCATAGACAAGTAAGCAGTTCATCAATCAATTTATCTTTCAGTTTCTTTGAGTCGAACTACGGTGTTCTGACTTCCTCATTGCACGAGAGGATACGTAGGCATAACTTAACAGTTATCGAACAAAAGTATCTGTATATTCCCCCTCCTCCAGCTTTATTCTTTAAGCCTTATTATCTTGAGCTTTGCACTCCTATTCTTACACTGACACTTCACATATTTCACTTCACTTTCTTCCAGCACTGACACTTGCATTCTTTCCAGCATTGATACACAAAATAGCACTGACACTACCCCTTTAAAACACAAATCTTTTAAGCGTGGATCCCGTCGAGAATGGCGGACAATCTGGGTGCTAATACCTTCCCAGGTTGTAACCAACCCCCTTTCTCGGTTTCTCTGGTTTGCGACTGTCTTATCCATATTTTTCTAGGTTTATGTAGCATTACCCTTCCTTCGGGATAAAAATGCCTAGCTGGCGACTCTTTTCTCTTCAGTTCACCCTTGTGTGTTCTCTCCCTTTCGCCGACCGTTCGCGTCTGTACCCCGTCTGACCAGGTGTCATTTGATGGGAGCGACAACTATAACCTGTGAGCCCCTGTTCAAATTGTTGAGAAAGGAACAAATGGTCAGGTGGAACAAAGATTGTCAGAAGGCTTTTGGCAAAATCAAGGAGTACTTACAAGAACCTCCAATTCTTATGCCTCCAGTTGAAGGAAGACCTCTAATAATGTACTTGACAGTATTAGAAGGATCAATGGGGTGTGTGTTGGGCCAGCATGACGAGTCTAGTCGAAAAGAGTATGCAATATACTACCTAAGCAAAAAGTCTACCGACTGTCAACAACGTTATTCACTGCTCGAGAAAACTTGTTGTGCTTTAGTGTGGGCTGCTCGCCGACTAAGACAGTATATGTTGACTCACACTACCTTGTTGATTTCAAAAATGGATCTAGTTAAGTACATAATTGAGAAGCCAGCGCTTAACGGAAGGGTTGCAAGATGGCTAATGATTCTGACAGAGTATGACATTCAGTATACATCTCAAAAGGCCATCAAGGGCAGTGTACTGTCTGATTATCTGGATGAGAAACCCATTGATGATTACCAACCAATGAGATTTGACTTCCGTGATGAAGACATCATGTTTCTAAAAGCAAAAGATCATGAAGAGCCTTTTCACACTGAAGGGCCTGACCCAGAAGAAGAATGGACAATGATGTTTGATGGAGATGTTAACATGAATGGTCGTGGAGTAGGTGCAATGCTCATTACCCCTAAGGGAGTTCACATGCCTTTCTCGGCAAAACTCACTTTTGCATATACTAAAATTGAAGCTGAATACGAAGCCTGTATCATGGGTCTTGAGGAAGGCATTGACCTCAGAATCAAGACATTAATTGTATTCAGAGATTCAGCTCTGGTAATCAATCAGACCAACGGGAAATGGTACACTCACCAGGAGCATCTGATCCCATACCGTGACTACACGAGGAGATTATTGACTTTCTTCACAATAGTCAAACTTGAGTATATCCCTCGGGACGAAAATCAGTTTGCAGATGCTCTAGCTACCATTTCCTCCATGATCAAGGTTCAAACTGCAAATTATGTGCCTCGAATTTCGGTATCCAGACTAGACCGACCAACATACGTATTATCCGTAGACATTGCTAAAGATGACAAACCTTGGTTCCATGACATCAAATGCTTCTTAGAGGATCAAACATACCCACATGGGGCATCACCCAATGATAAGAAGACATTGAGAAGGCTGGCTGGTAGTTTCTTCCTGAATGCTGATGGTTCGTTATACAAACGAAACTTTGATATGGTATTACTCAGATGTGTTGATAAGAAAGAAGCAGACTTGCTGATGCACGAGGTGCATGAAGGATCTTTCGACACCCATGCCGGAGGACATGCCATGGCTAAGAAATTGTTAAGGTCAGGCTACTACTAGATCACAATGGATGCAGACTGTTGTGCCTATGCCAGGAAGTGCCATAAATGCCAGATCTATGCAGACAAAGTGCATGTGCCTCCAAACCCTTTGAACTTGATGTCTTCACTTTGGCCCTTTGCAATGTGGGGCATTGACATGATTGGAAAGATCGAACCGACTGCTTCAAATGGCAAAAGATTCATCCTGGTAGCCATTGATTACTTCACCAAATGGGTTGAAGCAGCCTCGTATGCAAACGTCACCAGACAAGTGGTAGCCAGCTTCCTGAAGAGAGACATCATCTGTCGATATGGAGTACCCGAGCGAATCATTACTGACAATGTTTCCAATTTGAACAACAAGATGATGGCAGAACTGTGCCAGGACTTTAAAATCCGACATCACAACTCTTCTCCTTACAGGCCAAAGATGAATGGCGCAGTTGAGGAAACTAATAAGAACATTAAGAAGATTGTGCAAAAGATGGTGGTTACTTACAAAGATTGGCATGAAATGTTACCATTTGCCTTGCATGGGTATCAAACCTCAATCAGAACATCCACTGGGGCAACACTGTATCAACTTATGTATGGTATGGAGGCAGTCCTGCCTGTTGAAGTTGAATTACCCTCCTTACGGGTACTGATGGATGTAAAGTTGAATGAAGCAGAATGGGTCCGATCTCGGTACAATCAATTGAACGTGATCGAAGAAAAGAGGTAAGCTGCAATCTGTCATGGGCAGCTGTATCAGAAAAGAATGAAGAAAGCCTCCGATCAAAAAGTCAGGCTTCGGGAATACCAAGTAGGAGATCATGTGCTGAAAAGACTTCTTCCTCCTCATACAGACCACAGGGGCAAGTGGACTCCAAACTACGATGGCCCATTCATAGTAAAGAAGGTTTTCTCTGGTGGAGCTCTGATGCTCACTACTATGGATGGTGAAGATTTCTTATCCCCTGTGAATTCAGATGCCGTTAAAAAATACTTCGCATAAAAAGACCCGCTGGACATAAAAAACAGAATGTAAGTCCAGGCAAAAATAGGGCATCCCGGCGAGTCAAAAACAGAATAAAAGACTCGGGCAAAAATAAGGGAAAAATCAAAAAAAATGCGTACAGCCGCTGAGTTGAAAAGCCGCATCGGACAGCTCAGGAAAAATGGTTATCCCGGTGGATTGAAAACCCGAAAGGGCGATCCACGCAAAATAAGGGAATAAGCGAACAACTGCATTCTGAATTCGTCTGTATCACTTACGACACGACAAGCTTCAAAAGGTTAAAGCATTGGTCAGAATCAATCTTCTTCAAAAAAGCAAGATGAGAAGAGCGTCAAGGTCATATGGGTCATAGCAAGGAAAGCTCACCGGAGCGTCGTCAACATTGCCAGTACCTTTACTTTTCTCAATTTATAACAATCTCCTTATTTCAGGGGATTTGTTTCTTTGACTATATTTGCCAATCCAGGGCACCCAGATTAATAAAATCAGATTCAGTCACACCTTGTCTTGTACATTTTCGTTCCGTTTGAAAAATGTCCAATATCCATGATATAATATTTGCATAAAACAAATGAGCCATTCCTAATAAATGCTTGCAGGAATTGTATTTACTCTCAGGAATATCTAACTCCTATGACGGAATCCGGTAAGGGATACCTCGAGATACTTGTGCGTTTCTTCGTCTGGACAGGATTGCAGGTATTCAAATACGCAGCATGGGGCATGCAAAGCATCACTTCCCCAGCGTACTTTCTTCCAAGCAGTATCTAGAATGCTTTTCCCAACAGAGTTGTCAAAGCCTCCTTGTCCCCAGCCGAGATCCCCGCAGATTTCTCTAGGAAGATCGTTCAGTGATCTTTTCTTCCCCAAACAGAGTGCCAGGTCTCTAAAAGAACCATCTCCCTGCAGGGTTCCAGCCTTTCCCCAGAAGAGCAATGCCTGAATTTCCCACACAACAAAGTGACGGAAACTTCCTCATCCCCAGCTGGGTTATCTCCTTACCGGATAGATCTATCAGTGATCTATTCCCTAAGCAGAGCCATATATTTTATCAGATCTACCAATGATCTCATCCCCAGCCGGGATTCTCCTTCAAGCAGATCAGCCAGAGATCTTCACAACAGCGGGATCTGAATCCCAAATCGGTTTCTTTTGCATAATCATAGCATTCACATCATTTTTCCCACAGAGCGTAGCATTCCATCTAATACGGAGCATTACGGAAAAAATCAAACATTTACATGATCACAAGTCAGGTTCGAGCCAGTCACGTGCAAAATTCCACCAACAACGTACATAAAAACTCGCTCTCTTTGCAATTAATAAAAGCTGAACCGTCCCCTTTGCACTCTCCAACACAAGTACCTGTTCATATATACATTTTCGACACTCGTCTGTGTCATACTACTCCCCTGCAGATATAAGCCAAAAACATCATCTTCGAATACAGATACCTATACATTCTCTTGACACCCGTCCGTGTCACCACTCACCAGCACGGTTGCCTAAACATTTGTTGCAAACCAAGCACTTGTTTATAATACCCTTTCATTGACACTCGTCCGTGTCATCCCATCCCCACAGGTCGCCGGAACACCTTTTAAGTTCATAACTTATATACTTTCTCTTCTGACACTCATCCGTGTCACCTTTTCCCCAGCAAGTTGAACACTCGTCCGTGTCTTGCTCATACTTCACACAATACTTTCTCATACTTATACAGATACTCGTCCGTATCTTTTATATACACTTATCTCCCCACAGATTCGACACTCGTCCATGTTCTTTGTTAACCAGTTGGTACTCGTCCGTATCATCATCTCTGAACACGCGTCAGCGTTTGTTTCTACCGATACTCGTCTATATCATGGTCTTAAGGATGCTCGTCCGTATCTTTAATCTATGCATAACATCAAAACACCTATACCTTTTTATTTCTTAATCGTAAGCACTCGTCCGTGTCTACCATTCCCCAGCAAAGCAACTTTTCTTCTATCCAGCATTCGTCCTATGTCGTGATACTTTCGACTGTCGTACCCTGCCAGGTGATCGTCCTTCACCTTTGGATGACCGTCCCTCATCCTTTCCCCAGCGGAGTCTCCATTATTGGAACCCCTTTCTATCCGACATTCGTCCTATGTCGTGATATTGTAGTAGTCGTCCCCTGCTAGGTGATTGTCCTTCACCTTTTTGATGATCGTCCTTCATCATTTTTATCCGATGGCCGTTCCCATCGTTGATCTTGTTATCTGACATTCGTCCTATGTCATGATAAACCTGAGAGCAGTCGTACCCTGCTAGGTGATCGTCTTTCACCTCTTGATGATCGTCCTTCATCGTGCTTATCCGATGGTCGTCCCCATCGTTGACCTTTTCTATCTGACATTCATCCTATGTCATGATAAAGGGCAGCCGTCCCCTGCTAGGTGATCGTCCTTCACCTTTGATGACCGTCCCTTATCATTTATTTCATTTATTCTTTAAACCGATGGCCGTCCCCGTCGTTGTTTATTTTACTTTGAAAACCTGATGGTCGTCCCCATCATTGACTTTACCCTTAAAATCCCCAGAGAGTCTTATTTCCTTACCTGATGGTCGTCCCCATCATGGTATCTTTATTTCCCCAACTTGTCGGTCCTCCCCGTCATTGCTTTATCCCCAGCAGTCGTCCTCTGCTCGATGGTCGTCCTCCATCGCCTTCATTTGATAATCATACTATACTTCATGTTACAATTTATATCCCTTTTCTTCTTCTCCCCAGTGAGTGCAAATTTTGGATTGTCTTTGGTATTCAACCACAAGTTATCTTGTTTGTCTGTTAAGCCAAGCCCTTACATCCTGCACAGCTAACTCATGTTTGAATAGGGGCAGCTGTAAACACTCCAAATTTGACCTTATTAAGTTCACACCATGGCTTGTGATCTTCCATATCTGCATTAGTTTAAGCATATCACATCATATTGCATTTTGTTTCATCTGCATAGTTCAAGTTCATCTGCATCTAGGGTTTGTGATCTGAGCAATCCAGGGATCCATTTGAGCCACCCCAAAGGTCTCCAATCATTCCAAGAGGGTCCATGTATGTTCTATCATCATATTACATCCCTCAAAGGTCAAGGAAGTCAAGTATTTACAAGAACTTGAAAAGCATGGAAGCAGGGCTAAGGTTTCACTACACAGATGACCTGAAATTAGGGTTTTGGTTTCGGAGGCGATAACTCCAAATTTTTTGGTCATTCTTGTTTCTAATGTTCTTAATATGTTATAAAGATCATGTGTACCAAGTTTGATGTAGAAATTCATTGTGGAAGTCATTTGTTCATTGGGTAACTTCTTGAGCAAGTCAGAGCAAAATCAGGGCATCTGAGGCCCCCAACAATGGAACCAAAGTGGATTTTTCATCAAATTGAAGTTATATGATCTTTATTTAATCATTGAAGTGCTTGTAAGTTCACAAATTTGAAGAAAATTGAGCTAAACCCAAAGTTGCCAAAAATGGAAATGACTTGTAATGGAAACTTTCCATTTTGGGAATGTTTTTCAACCTCCTCTTTCTCAACCAAAAATGCTTCAAATGAAAAATTGTTGGTCATGAAAGTTGTAGATTGGATCATTCCCTTTTCAAAAAGTACAAGAACAAGTCCTAATTCATTATGGAACTCAAGTTATGGCTTGACAAAGTTGGCAAAAATCCTATAATTTTCACTTTCACACCAAAGAGGATTTTGTGCAATTTCACATAACAAGTCATTTTGTGACCTCTAATAACTCTCTAAGCATCATACAAACATACTACAATGCATTGTGACCAAAATTTCCCAAAGAATCATTCCATTTCATGCCTTGAACTTCAAGTAATTCAAAAGGGGCCAAAATTCTTCAAAATTGCAAAAGGGGATGAAACTTCTCACACACTTGCTGCATCACCCCAAAACATTTTCCATGGTTCTCCTTGATCTTTGCTGAGCCAAGACATGCCTTAAAACAGCTGAAACATGAGCCCATACCTCAAGTACACCTAATGTTGACATTTTGGCAACTTGCCCATACCAATCACCACAGGCCACCACCCACTTTCTGACCTATCAAACAATGTTTATGTGGATTAAAAGCAAGCCAATCCATAACACACACAAGCTCAAATCATCCCATACACATAGTTCCACAAAAATCACCTTCAAGCAAAAACCTTCGAAACATTCTGTCCAGCCATCAAACTTCAAAACAAACTTCACCATTCATTCAGAAATGATCCATAGAGCATAAACCCACCATCAAACAAGCCTCAAAGTCCCTCTATACAAAACACGATTCTGGTGCAGCAAGAGTGCAAGCTCTCATTTCAGCCATTCTAAACTTCATCCAAGCACTGCAACATCATCAGGGGGTCAAGTAAAGAGGATTTGCAAAAAAGAAGAGGTCCAAAAGCTCCAGAAGTGAAAGCTTCAGTTCAGGTAGCCACCCTCAAACATTTTTCCAGAACTTACATTTCTTGTTTCTAAATGAATCTATGAGCTCTCCTGATCACCATGATGTAGTTTGTTTTGAAAATGGTTGAGTTTCATGCATGTACTGAGCTTCTGAAATTTTTGATGTGTTTTCCGTTTTGCTTCGATTCATGTTCTTGATGATAAATAAATGAATTTTGTTGGTTGATTCTTGTTTGGAGTGATGTGAGGATCATTTTTGGAGAGTTTGAGAGCTTGGGGTTACATTTTGAAATTCTGGTATGACAGACTCAGATGTCGAATATGATGTTGAGACATCTTATCTGTTACTTATAAACATGGTAAGGCATACATATCAGTACTTAAATAATTCTGATATATCAGAGTCAAACATGCTTCAGGATGTTGGGACATCTGATAGGACATTCAGTTCAGGTACTGCATAAAACATAAAAGATATAAAGAACATAACAGAATTTGTTAACCCAGTTCAGTGTATAACCACACTTACATCTGGAGGCTACCAAGCCAGGAGGAAATCCACTATAAGTAATATTAATTCTAGACTTAAACCACCCTGTTTAATCTATCACTTAATAACTACCCAATGCAATTTCTACCTAAGACACAACTTAGATAAGAGTACCCTACTCACTCCCCCTCAATCACCCAGTGATCAAGTTTACAAGTTTAATAAAGTTGAAGACATTATTCAAACAATACAGCTTGATCTTACTTCACAGTTTCAATCAAGTCACAAAACTTCTCTTGCTTACAAGCTTCGAGAATCACAAGTGAAACAGCCACAATAGAGTTACTTGTTATGCACGGCTGACACAAGGACACAACCCTAATAATGTTTACATTTTCGGTTGATTGGGTTGATTCTAAACTAGGTTACAAGGTTTCTTTTATAACCTATTCCCAACTGGATTTGGGCCTAAACAATCACAACAATAGCTGCTACAAATATGCAGAAATATCTGCTACAAATATTCCAAAAGATCTTCAACTCCTAAAATATCTCTAAATATAGAAACCTATATTTTTCAATATTTGTCTTCAATTTAAATTTGGTCTTTAAGATCTTCTAGATCAGCACCACATATGATTGCATAATATCTCCAGAATATTCTGCATAATTCAGATCTGATAAATCCAATGTCATCACCTTGAATTAGGGTTTGTTACTTCCTAGATTCTAGGTGATTTTGTTCTTCTGATTATTCTGAATCTTCATAACAAAACTCCCTACAGATGCGCCTTGTTCTGTTTTTATCCATCCATAATTAATTCCAGATAACTCTCCTTAAATATCTCAGATCAGTTAGTTATTAATTAATTCTGGTAACAGGTCTGAGATGTCTCAACATCTGTTGGGACATCCTGAAAAACTGAACTTACTTCATTTACTGATACAATGTCACAACATCTGATGTGACATCCTGTAAACTGAACTTATTCCATCAACTGATACAATGTCCTAACATCTGGTGTGACATCCTGATATCTTGACTTAAGTTCATTAACTGTTACTCTGTTTGACAGTGTCACAACATTTGGTGTGACATCCTGAACTAAGTTCAACACTTCTTGTTTGATATCTATATGTAACATATGACAGTAATGTTGTCATGACAGTTGCAGATGTTTCAACATTCTCTTTGACATCTGTCATGACATTTGCAGATGTTTCAACATTCTCTTTGACATCTGTCATGACATTTGCAGATGTTTCAACATCTTCTTTGACATCTGTCTGTAGCATATGACAGTAATTCTGTCATGACATTTGCAGATGTTTCAACATCTTCTTTGACATCTGACTGTAACATATGACAACATCTGTTGGGACATCCTGAATTAAGTTCTTCTACTCTGTTTGATAATGTCCCAACATCTGATAGGACATTCTGAACTGAATTCAACATCTTCTTTGACAACTTCCACATTTATGTCAGATGTCAACATCTGTTGGGACATCCTGAATTAAGTTCTTCTACTCTGTTTGATGATGTCCCAACATCTGATAGGACATTCTGAACTGAATTCAACATCTTCTTTGACAACTTCCACATTTATCTGTGCCACCATGTCAGGACATCATGTTTGACATGTTCTTCCAGAGTCTATACTATGTTAATATGGAACTTCTTATTCAACATTTTCCAGCCATATTAGTTTTACCAAACATAATGCCAATCATAAAATAATAGCATTAACACATTTTGAGTGAGATAGCATGTTTGGCTGGCCGGAGAAGATGACCGGAGCTAGCTCCGGTCACCTGAAAGTAATTAGGGTTCTAATTAGGGTTTAGTTTCCAGTTTGAATAATGGTCGTAAGATGTGTTTTGCCCGCGTGCGTGGATGGCTGAGATTGAGTCATTAAACCCTAAACATAATTAATTAAATTAATTAGGATTTATTAGCCAGGAGTGATCTGGACCACACAATCACGCGCGCAGTCAACCCTTCCCCTGTGAGTTTGAATCTCAGCCCTCAGATGCGTTTACTTTCCCTTTACTTCATTTTATTTTCATTTTTATCCATTTATTTTGTGCATTTTATTTAAAATACTTAGAAAAGTCCAAAAAATATTTTCTTCTGCATTTTAACTTCAAATATTTTTCTTCATCCAAAAACATTTTTATTTTTATTTTTTGCATTAAAAAATCATTTTAAAATATTTAAATGTTTATTTTAATTAATTAATGGAAATTAATTAATTAAAATATCATTTAGGTTTCCAAAATTCCAAAAAACTTCACATTGCATCTTAGGACATTTAGAAACATTGTCAAACCATTCATACAAATTTCTTTTTGGTTTTGATCCAACTTTGACATTTTTCTTGAATTTAGGGTTCATAAAATTCCCTTTTTGGAACCCTAACTTTGAAAATTCTTTTCTGCCTAACCATGAAGGGTTTGACAATGGTTCTTTCTGCATTGTTTTCCATATAGCATGTAGTTCCTAGGATAATTTTGTCATGAATTTATCTTTCATTTTCCATTTGATTTGCATTTTCCCTCTTAAGGTACCCTAAAACGCTAGTTTACTTAGAAAATTCACAACTTTCTTTAGGTTAAGAGTTAGACCTTCTCCTTTGGGGTGTGATATCATATGGGGTTAGGGTTCCTTTGAGTTCATTTGCAATTTTTTATCTTGTGATTTGCTTCTGTTTTTGACATTTGCATCTCATCCTTTCATGTAACCCTAATCTTGCATCCATACTTGCATCTTACATTGCATTGCTGTAAACACCCCAAATTTGCCCTCACCCATTCACACCATGGCCTGTGATCATTCTCATATGCATAAACACAATCACAACATCTCACATCTCATTTTTGATTCACTGCATAGTTTCTAAGGCATCTGCACCTAGGGTTTGTGATCTGAGCAATCTCAGGGCATCTTGAGCCACTCCAAAGGCTACCAATCACTTCAAAGGGGTCCATGTGTGTTCTTATATCATATTCCATCCTTTCAAAGTCAAAAATGCAAAGGAATCACAAGAACTAGGGTTTGAATGGATGCAGAGCCAAGTTTGACTGCACAGTTGACCTAAAATTAGGGTTTTGGTTTCAGAGGCCATAACACCAAATTTTTTGGTCATTCTTGTTTCCATTGGTCTCTATATGGTATAGGGAGTATGCATATCAATTTTCATGAAGAAATTCCATGGGGAAGGCATCTGATCAAGAGTTGACTTTCTGGACAAGTCAGTGTAAAATCAGGGCATCTGAGGCCCCCAATGACCCAACCAATGGGTGATCTTCATCATTTTGAGTGTATATGATCTTTATTTGGTTTGAAGTTCACAAAAATCAAGAATTTGGAGTTTTTGCAAATGTTGACTTTTTGGGTATAGTTGACTTTTCAAGAATGCTTCATTTAGGTCACTTTTCAAACCTTACTTTTTGATCCAAAAATGCTTCAAATGGAAAAACTTTGGTCATGAAAGTTGTAGATCTCATCTTTCCCTTTTCAAAAAGTACAAGAACATGATCAAACTCTTCTTGGATCAAAAGTTATGGTGTGTTAAAGTTGGCAAAAATCATTAATTTTCAAGGCATGCTTCAAACAAGAATTTTGCAAAACCATGAACCAATGCCTTTTGTGACTTCTAGTTCATTTCAAACCATGACACAAACATTCTATAAGCCATGAAAATCAGAATTGAACCAAGAATGCCCATGGTTTATGGTTTGTTGGACAAAGAAATCACATGTGAACCAAGGTTGCATCAACTTGCAAAACCACTCATCATGCTTCCTACAACTTGCAACTTTGGATGCTGACTTTTGCTAGCCTCTCACCTCATTTTGCTGCGCAGCCCCATGCCTTGTACTTGCCTAGATCATGAGCCATACTTCACTTACACAAAAGGTGGACATTTTTCAAAAGCAAACTTACCAATCACTATAGGCCAGGTCACATCATCTGACCTATAGGATTATAATACAATATCCCTTGGCAAGCAAAAGACATGAAGAAGCAAGGCTGAAACTCTCCCAACACACACATACACCAAAACACTCCATATTGCATTTCTCTTCGAATTTGTTTCCTCAGCTAGCAAACACAAAAACCATTTCCATAGATCAAATCCCCTGGCTTCACTGAGTAGAAACCAACAAGACTTGGGTCTGAAACAAGCAAGAACACACCACTGCCATTATTCACCTCAACTTGCAGTTCCATTCAAATCTCTTTCCACAGTTCACAAACATACAAACAAACACCACAGACCTTCTCCACTCATTGTTCTGATCACATGGAACCATTCATACTGGCCTGAAGCTGCCCATTTCACCATAGCCATTTTCAACTGAGTTGAAGCAGGAGCTGTCGAAACTCATCAACCAGCCAACATAAATTGCTCTAAAGCATTCAAACATCGTCAAGAGGTCCTAAGGAGTGGATTGCACAAGGAGAGGTGGCCAGAAAGTCATCAG
This sequence comes from Lathyrus aphaca, assembly GCA_963966055.1. Lineage (NCBI taxonomy): Eukaryota > Viridiplantae > Streptophyta > Magnoliopsida > Fabales > Fabaceae > Lathyrus > Lathyrus aphaca. The sequence continues at coordinate 294,857,292 of OZ014519.1, read as the reverse complement.
AGTGAAAGCTTCGAATCTCAGGTAGCTTGAAAATTATTTTTCCAGAAATCGTTTTTCATGTTATAAACTTGTTCTCTATGATTCACTGAGTATCCTGGTGCTTTTGGTTTTTGAAATGGTGAAGGAATGAACATTTAATTGATCTCTGAAACTGGTTTGCCCTAAAATTTGTTTTGCTCGATTCATGAATTCCAGGAAGATTAAATTGGTTTTGAGTGAGGGTTATGATTCGTGAGTGATTGGGATTCATCCCCATGTGTTCATATTTCATTTTTGGTCCGTTTTGGGAGAGTTTGGAGATTTTCAGGTGGACTCCCCACCGGAGAAGACGACCGGAGGTCTTCTCCGGCCACCTGAAAATAATTTGTGCCCTAATCCAGTCATTAAGCCAGTTTGAATCTGGGACGTTGGATGCGTTGAAAAAGTTGACTTCGCGCGCGTGTGAATGGCTAGGATGCAGTCATTAAACCCTAATCAGCATTATTTATTTAATTAATCAAGATTAAACCAATTTGAATCTGGGCCATCAGATGGCGCGCGCAGTCAACGTTTTCAAACCCAGAGCCAATCTCATCCCTCCATTCTGATTACTTTCCCTTTTATTTAATTTTAATTCATTTTCTTTTCATTTTATTTGCACAATTTATTAAAAATAGTAAAAAAGGTTTAAAAATTATGAAACTTTTTCTCCTGAGTTTTATTAATTTTGTAAACACAAAAATATTTTCATTTTTATTTTTATCATTTAAAAAGTATTTTTAAATATTTAAAGGATTATTTTTAATTGATTAATGGAAATTAATTAATTAAAAATACTTTTATGTATTTAAAAATCACAAAAAAATTCATGAAATGTTCTAAGACATTTAGAAACATTGTCCAACCCTCAAACCAAATTTCTTTTTTGATCTTGATGCATTTTGAGAATTTTTCATTGAATTAAATCATTTTTTATGCATTAATTTGATCCCAAGTTCAAAAATTCATTTCTGCTTATCTAAGAAGAGTTGGACATTGATTCTTTTTGCTTTGTTTTGTGTTTAGCATGTAGTTTCTAGGATTAAATGGCCATGTTTTGTTTCCTCATTTTCAATTTGTTTGGCATTTCTTTTGTTAGGAACCCTAAAAAACCCTAATGACTTAGAAAATTCATAACTTAGGATTGGTTAAGAGTTGAGACCTCCCCTTTGGACATTGGTTTAGTATAGGTCTAGGGTCACTTTGTGTGGCATTTTCCATTTTTTATCTTAGGGTTTGCTTCTGTTTTGGATTTTTGTTTGTTGTTTGATCCATAAACCCTAATTTGGGCTTTCATTTGCATCTTCCTTGCATTCTCTTGCATAACATGACTTGCCATGACATTCCAAGCATTCTTGTGATTCATTTGGCATCTTAAGACATATAGAAAGCATGTTTGATCATTGCATCACACATTTGCCATGTCATTTGCCTTGTATGTTTCATAACTTTGCATGTGCATTCATGCTCCTTAGCTTGCATCATTTGCATCCATGATCTTGTATGAACATCTCCATGCCTTGCCTCATGTTTTGTAGCATCTCATAGCATCCTTATCATCATCAACATGCTTCTGGTTTTGGTTTTGCATCATGTCATTTCATCTCATCCAGCATTGCCTTGCATTTCTTTCTAACATTTCAGGTGGTAAGTAAACTTGAGAAGTGAATTTGCCTTCACTTCTCATAACTTTTCTTTTCATCTCTCTTGCATCCTTTGCTGCATTGTTGGTTGTGTTTGAGATTGAGCTTGCTCATTCTTTTTTCTCCCCACTTTCTTTCTTCAAGTGACTTGACTTCTTGAATGAAGCAAGTCACTTTGCTTCTCTTGATCCTTTTCTCTGCTTCCTGGTGGTTCCATTGAAGATTCCTTTCTTAAACCTCACAAACCTTAGGAACAACCAAGCATGACAATGAATTAGGGTTTTGATTAGTCTCCCCTCTTAGTTTTACCTTTGTGTCTCCCTTTGAGTCTTCTCTCCTCATCTCATAATCAGGGACTAAACCCTAAAGGCTTTAAGGCTTTGTGATTAAGTTTATGCCTGCATCCTTCTATTGGGATGGAGTGTATAACTTTAATCCTAAGTGTTAAACCCTTAATGTGTTTAAATCTCTTAATCGATTCACTTAATAATCATCAAGACATCACACTTGTAACTTGGGCCTTGCATTAGGGTTCTAATTCTTCCTTAAGTGGTTAAGAAGGACTAACCCTAGTGTTAATGGACAAGTCCCCCTCAAGTTGTCTTACAAATCATAAAAATCACTTCATCATCATACCATTAAATAAAACCCACCTAGTCAAATGCTTGTTTTGTCATGAGTTTAATCCCTAATCATGGATTAAGTTGAGGAGCTTTCCTCAGCTTAAACACTCTCATCTATCATCCTTCTATTAGGATGGTGTAATGAGTCTGTTTAATCCTTGACTATGGCTTAACCTCATTACTTAACACTAAACAAAAACACCAAAAACATCTAAATAATCATAAGTAGGTTAATGATCTCAACCCTACATCAAAGGTGATTAAGTGTGAGAATCTGACTTCACACTTAAGGTATTCTCATTACCCCTAATCAGAGGGAGGATGTGATGAGTTTACTAAATCCATTGGTTTAGGCTTAAGCTCATTAATTTATGACAAACTTCAAAAAGCAATAAAAGATTGAAAACATCAAAAACAAACAATAATCGTCTCCTTCGGGATTCTTTTTCTCATCACCCTCACTCACAAACGAGAACTTGCTTCTTCCGTCTAATGTAAGACAGTTTGCACCTGAGCCAGACAGGTCTTACACTTGAGCATAGACAAGCAAGCAGTTCACAAGTCAATTCATCTATCAGTCTCTTTGGGTCGAACTACGGTGTTCTGACTTCCTCATTGCACGAGAGGATACGTAGGCATAACTTAACAGTTATCGAACAAAAGTCTCTGTACATTCCCCCTCCTTCCAGCATTATTCTTTAAGCCTCATGATCTTGAGCATCTCACTTTTCATTCTTACACTGACACTTCATTTATACACTTCACTTCTTTTGCACTGACACCTGTACATTCTTTTCCAGCTATTTTATACACAGATTGCACTGACACTACCCCTTTAAAACACAAATCTTTTAAGCGTGGATCCCGTCGAGTACGACGGACAATCTGGGTGCTAATACCTTCCCAGGTTGTAACCAACCCCCTTTCTCAGTCTCTCTGGTTCGCAACCGTCTTATCCATCTTTTTCTAGGTCTATGCAGCATTACCTTTCCTCCGGGATAAAAATGCCTAGCTGGCGACTCTATTCATCTCCAGTGAGTTCACGGCTGTGTGTTCTCACTGTCCCTTTCGCCGACCGTTCGCGCTGGTACCGGGATGCAAATCTTTGGGAGCGACAGCTTGGCGACTCTGCTGGGGAATCTTATACTGCAACCAGGGCTTCTGGTTCTTTTTGTGGGTTCCTCCTAGCGTTTGTTTGATTTGTGTTTACTGGGGTGTTATGTGCTTACTTGTGTTTGTATATTTGTGGTTATTTCTGCTTTATGTACAGTTGCTTTACTGCTTTCTTTATTGCTTTGCATATTATCATATTGTCATACTGTACTGCTGGCTGGATCTGTTGTTTGCTTTGGTGGGTGGGTGTTCCATTGAGAGTTAAGGCCCTATACCTGGGACCTGAGTGACACCTAGGCTAGAGTGAATCATATTCTTTCCCATTCCATTTCGGTCTGGTGCGGGAATATGAAACACGGTTCAGATGTGGGTTTCTTCTTGAGAACTCTGTGTTGCAGATTTCCTGCAATGCTAGGGCTATCTGGGAAGCCTGCTAAGTCTGGATGACCTTTTAGTACTGACCTTCAGAAACTGAGGTGAATTAGAGGAGGAATTGTTATGGTTATTGTAAACACTGTACTTCCGGGTTAGAAGTGTTTACACTTCTCATAACTGATCCAAGTCTGAGGATCCTTGTTTTAGAACACCACCTGTGAGGGGGTTGGGTTGTTTACAGGTTTGCAGGTACCTTGACCTCAGAATACCCAGTCACTGTGATATGATTAAGAATACTTCATGTTGGAATAGTTCTTGTGATTCTAAACCCTGGATATGTGGCTCTTTATTTGAGTCCCCCACCTTGGGTACTGGATTTATAGACCTCCATCTGGATTTCTTACACATGGGCTTATATCAGAGCACTTGATCAGATCCAGCTCAGTCACAAACCCTTTGCACATCATTTGCATACATAATCATTACATCATATTAACATTTGCTTATTTGTGTTTCAGGGTATCCATCTTCATCTGGTTTTGGTTTTGACCCCATCTTCAGTATTGACCTGTCTCCATCAGCACTTGCTTCAGCCATCAGCTGTTCACTTCAGTCATTTGCACCAACCAGTCAGTGGCCCACTCCTCAGCATCCTCATCAGCACCTGTCTCTACTCAGTCTCAACATCATGGCTCCTAAGAAAAGCAACATCACCTACCATTTCTTCCAGCCAGACTTGTCAGACATCAGGAGGATTCAGACCCTGATCACTCCAGACCATGTACCATTGTTCAGGGAACACCATGGAGATATACTTGATATGGTTATGGATCTGGACCCTTCACAGAGAAGCCTGATCCACACCTGCCTTCAGTTTTATGATCCCCCACTAAGATGTTTCACTTTCCAGGATTTTCAGATGGGGCCCTTATTGGAAGAATACTCATCATTAGTTGGCATACCTATCAGGAGAGAAGTTCCTTTCAACCCTGAGATGGTCTTTCCAAGTAATGAAGAGGTAGCAAAAGCATTGCATCTGGAACCAGTCTTGATTGGACAGCATATGACTTCTAAGGCTGGAATCCCTGGCATGCATCTGGATTTCTTGATCACTCAAGCTACTCTGAAGGCTTCTCTAGGAGAATGGAAAGCAGTATGTGCCTTGTTGGCTTTGAGTATATATGGAATTGTATTGTTTGCAGATGAGCCTCGATTTGTCAGTAAGAATGCAATTCACCTGTTCATTCTAAGGAACCCAGTGCCAACTTTATTGGGTGATCTCTACTATTCAGTGCATCAGAAGAATGAAAAGCAGAGGGGGAGACTAGTAAGGTGTTGTGCTCCATTGTTCCACACTTGGCTTCTCAAGCATCTACCCAGGACAGATGCATTTCTGAATCCTCATCAGCAGAAAAACTGGGCTGGAAGACTTACTACTCTCACTTCAGCTGATATCAGGTGGTGCACTCAAAGCACAAAGGGCAGGGACATCATCACCAGCTGTGGACATTTTCCCAATGTGCCCCTAGTAGGAGTCAAGGGAAGTATTAATTACAACCCTTTACTGTTTAAGAGACAATTGGGCTACGCATTGGTCCACATTCCTAAGGCACAGGACTTGGTTGAGACTCTTTACTGTGAGAACAAGATCAGTTTGGCTATTGTTAGGCAGGCAGCCTGGGCCTGGGATAATGTTCAAACTAAAGGAGTAACCATCCTGGGAAAATGTAACAATGTGGCATCAGCACAATACTATGATTGGTCCTATGCTAGGGCTCAATTCTCTGGGATGCCCTTTACTATTGAAGATGTGCCTGGGCCTTCCACGGCACCACCTCCAGCAACTGTCAGTCTGGAAGAGTTTGAAAAGTTGAAGGAGAGAAATGAGAAGTTAACCCAAGCTTTGCAGAAGACCCTCTATGAGAGGAGTGATGGGAGATTGGATATTGAAAGATTGGAGAAGCTGAAGAAAGAGCATCTGGCTAAGATTGAGAGGTCTGAAGATTACATTAAGAAGTCGAGGGCTGGAGAGCAAATCCTGAAGAATGCTTGCAAGGAAGCCCAATTCCAGAAAGCTAGGACAGACTTGTATCTGAAGGAGAGTCAGGCTAGGTGGGTCAGGATCACCGAGGCTCGCACTCTGGAGGACAAAAGAGTTCAAGACAAGATGGAGCAAATAGAAGGAGCCCTGGCAGCAGCCCAGAGGGAGATATCAGAGCTGGAGATCAGAGCAGGGTTGAAGAGGTCAAAGGACCAAGGTCAACACAAGAAGCTGGCTGCAGCTATTGCTACAAGGAACCTTCTTATCAGGAACCTTACGGAGCGTCCGGCTGATCCTGTGACCGAAGCACTTCTCAAGGAAGTTCGGGAGGATGAGTTTGGACTTGGTGTTTGACCATTTGTTTGTTGTGGATTTATTTCCATTGTACTTTTATTTTTCTTATGTATTTTGACCCCTTAGAGGGCTGGTGTTGTAAAATGAACAAGTTGTATTATTTCCCTTTCTGTAATATATTTGTGTTAGTTTGCTTCATCTGAGTTTCCTTCAAAAGCAACATCAACAGCATCTTCAAGGGTCTGGAAGGGTCAAAACCGAATGCCAAGCCGGATACCTTGAGAACAAATAAGCATACTGCATTGCATGCTAACCCTTTGTTTGTTTTGTAGGTTTTTGTTTTGTTGATGCTAACTCTGTTGTGATGTTCAGGAACTATTGCTCGTCGACGAGTGTTTCCCCTCAACAGGCCACACAGATACCCTACCCGAAACAACCTTCCGGGAATTCAGATGGATCAGATGCAGCAGGACCTTACTGAGGTCAGAAACTAAATGGCCAACGAAAGGGTGGAGATGAGAACTCAGATAACACAGTTCATGGAAGTAATGAACAACTTGGCTCAAAGCCAGGAGAGGCTCAGAGCTCTGGTGGAAGGGAGAAACCAAGAAGATCATCAGCCTGGAACTGCTGGGACTAGCAACAATGAAAGAGTCCAACCACATGCCAATCCACCTGTCTTTGGCCCCCACCTCCATCCAGAGGCCAATATCCCTGCCAATATTCCAGGAACTGCTACAGCCGGGAGAGTACTGCAACAAGACCATCAAGAAGACCAGTTCACGGTAATGGGAGCCGGGGAAGAGGCTTATGATAGAAGATTGGATGAAATAGCTGAGAAGTTAAGGTCCTTGGAGTCTCAAAACTCTTTGGGGTTCGATGTCATGGATATGGGCTTAGTGGACGGGGTCAGGATCCCCCATAAGTTTAAGCCACCATGTTTTGAAAAGTATAATGGGACTTCCTGTCCCCGAACCCATCTGCAATCTTTTCTCGGAAGATTAAAAGCTTACACCATGGACGAGAAATTGTGGATGTTCTACTTCGAGGATAGCTTGACTGGAGCTTCTAGGGAATGGTATTCCCATCTAACAAGAGCAACTATAAGGTGCTGGAAGGACCTGGCAGAGGCCTTCATCAGACAGTATCAGTATAATCTGGATATGGCACCCAATAGGACCCTCCTAATGGGAATGTCACAATCATCTAGAGAGAGCTTCAGAGAATATGCTCAAAGATGGAGACAGCTTGCTGCTGCTGTCCAGCCACCTATGTCTGAACGGGAAATGGCTGATATGTTCATGAATACCCTTCAGGGAACCTATATTGATAGGCTAGCTGCCTTCTCCTCCACCAGCTTTGCAGATGTCGTTATAGCCGGGGAGAGAATTGAAAGCCTGTTGAAAATGGGTAAGATCTCAGACAATGGTGCAAGCTCATCCAGTAATGCAAGAAAGCCTTTTGCAGGCCCGAGAAGGACTGGTGAGACTAATGCCATCCATGCCAACAGGGGTAGGCCCCAATATGTTCACAGATCTGTGGCTGCAGTCACTATCCCTGCTCCGGCTCATCCACAACCTGTTTATCAACCTCCTCAGCAAAACTATCCACCACAGCCTCAGTATCAACAACAGAATCAGTACCCTCCAAGAAATTACAACAACTCCAACAGCAATAATCAACAAAGGCCATTCCAGCAAAGGCCATCTCAAGCTAACAGAGTGATCGACCCGATCCCCATGCCATATGCTACATTGCTGCCACAGCTCCTGAAACTCAACCTAGTTGAGCTAAGGACGTTGGCACCTCCAGATCCCAACAGTCTACCCAGGAACTACGACTCCAACGCTAGGTGTGCCTTTCATTCAAACGCACCTGGCCATAGTACGGAAAAGTGCAGAGCCCTGCACATGAAGGTACAGGACCTGGTGGACTCGAAAGCTCTGAATTTTGCACCGCCGCCCAACGTCAACAAAAATCCTATGCCAAATCATGGTGGTCCCCGAATTAACGCTATTGAAGAAGACAAACCGTCTTATTTAATAACTAGTGTAGGGCAGATCAGGACACCATTGGTAGAAATCAAGGCTCAGCTCTTGGAATGCAACATGTTCCCAGGGTGTGAATTGGGTTGTGCTTACTGCAATATCTCAGTAAACGGGTGCGATAATCTGAGGAATGGCATTGATGGCCTTATTCAGAGTGGCCAGCTCCAGATCACTACATCATTTCCAACGAATCCAGCAATCTCATCAGTAACGGTTTCAGAACCTCCTACAACTGCAGCAACCATTGTTCCTGACAATTCTTCGGCTATATCAACAAGTACTTCATCCATTTTCTCAAATGACCAGTTTTCAATAATTTCTCCTGCTACAACTTCAGCTTCATTCCATTTCGAATCTCCTACAACAACGACATCCGTCCTTCCAACAATGTCTCCTACAACTCCAGCAACCAATCATGAAGATGTCTCTACTGTTACCATATTCTATGATCCTGAAAACAACTCTGCCTACAATTCAGAAGGTGCTGCTCCTATTAGAGCACCAGTCACTATTTATTATGATCCACAAACAATCACCGTCCCTTCAGCAGCAGCAATCAGTCCAGTCACTGTCACGGTGCCTGGACCCGTACCATATGAAAGCAGTAGGGCCATTCCTTGGCACTATGGCTCTGACGTGTACTGCGAAGGAAGAAGAATCACTCTTGAAACATCAACACCTGCACCACAGATAGATAATGTGGGAGGAGGCGGAGGCTTTACCCGAAGCAGACGTCTCTTTGCTCCGCCAATTCAGAGACCCACTGCCGAAGCAGAAGCTGCTGCTAAGGCAAAAGGAAAGAGCCCGGTGCAGGAAGATCAAGCTGTTAAAGAAACTGCGAAAACACCATTCGATCAAGAAGTTGATGAGTTTATGAGGATCATCAAAAAGAGTGATTACAAAATTGTGGATCAGCTTCACCAGACGCCATCCAAGATCTCTATCTTATCTCTGCTTATGTGCTCCGAAGCCCATCGGAATGCACTACTTAAAGTCTTGCACGCAGCTTACGTGCCTGAAGAGATCACTGTCAATCAATTGGAAACCGTGGTTGGAAATGTTACTGCTAGCAATGGGCTAGGGTTCACCAATACTGACTTGACAACGGATGGCCGCAACCACAACAAAGCCTTGCACATCACCATGGAATGCAAAGGAGCAGTCCTTTCACATGTGCTGGTGGACACAGGATCATCCCTGAATGTCTTGCCAAAGAAGGCTCTGGTAAAGCTAGAGTATGAAGGATTAGCATTGAAACCCAGCAACCTGGTGGTAAGAGCCTTTGATGGTTCTAAGAGGTCGGTTCTGGGAGAGATAGAGCTGCCTGTGACAATTGGCCCGCAAACCTTTACAACTATCTTCTATGTGATGGACATTCATCCCGCCTATAGCTGTTTGTTGGGTAGACCCTGGATCCACGCCGCTGGCGCTGTAACGTCTACCCTTCACCAGAAGTTAAAATTTGAATGGGAAGGCCAAGTTGTTACAATCTGTGGAGAAGAGGATATATTTGTTAGCCACCTGGCTACTTATAAGTACATTGAGATGGATGGGGAGATCCATGAAACAATGAGCCAGGGTTTTGAGGCCTTGAATGTCAATGAAGCATCTGCTGTGTCTGGTATCTCCATGTCATCTTATCAACAAGCCCGGAAGGTTGTTGAAGAAGGAACTGCCCAAGGCTGGGGCAAGGTTGTATCTGTGGAAGAGAAGAAGGACAAGTTTGGGTTGGGTTACAGACCAACTCAACTACATCAAGTGGAGGCTGCTGAGAAGCCTGGTTTTGTCAGTGGGGGGATGCTCACCCCCGATGCTATCAACAATTTGGAAGACGAGCTGGAAGAGGAGCGCAATCTGGAGAATTGGATTCGTCCAAAGATCCCGGGGAGCAGTGTCTCAAACTGGTCTTCCCAGGAAATTATAAGAGTTACTCATGCAGAGTAATTATTATTTCCTGTATTTTTATAGCATGCATCCAAGTCTTGCATCTTGCCCAAGATGACAAGACTCATTTTGTAATCAGGGCCATCTGTACTTTTGTGCAAACAAGATTAAATTAATGAAATATCAGACATCTTTTTGCAAATGAGTCTTTTTCTTTTCTGCTCACTGTTTTCCCATTTTTCTTTTTTGTACAAAAAATAAATGGCGATGTTTTCAAAATGATAACTTTATTTCACTTTTTCTAAAGCAAGATTAAAATCAATCACTAAAATGAACAAACTGAACCCTTGCAGAGAGTGCCTTCCTGACAGCACCGACAACAGCACGGCTATGACTTCGTATGACTTTGACAATCCAATCAATCAAACTGATGAAGGGGTTGAAGAAGAATATGAGCTTCCTGAAGAGTTAGCCAGGTTGTTGAGACAAGAGGAAAAGGTTATTACTCCTCACCAGGAGGAGGTTGAAGTGATTAATCTTGGTACAGATGAAGATGTGAAAGAGGTTAAAATCGGGGCCTGCCTGCAAGACTCAGTGAAGAGACAATTGATAGATCTGCTCCAAGAGTATGTTGATGTGTTTGCTTGGTCGTATCAAGACATGCCAGGGTTGGATACCGACATTGTTGTGCACAAGCTACCTCTGAGAGAAGAATGCCCACCAGTTAAACAGAAGCTGCGCCGAACTCGCCCAGACATGGCAATGAAGATTAAAGAGGAGGTACAAAAGCAGTGGGACGCCGGGTTCCTTGCTGTAACTAGCTATCCGCCGTGGGTTGCTAATATAGTACCTGTGCCTAAGAAGGATGGCAAAGTAAGAATGTGTGTTGACTACCGGGACCTGAATAGAGCCAGCCCGAAAGATGACTTCCCATTACCTCACATTGATGTATTGGTGGATAACACGGCTCAGTTCTCAGTATTCTCCTTCATGGACGGATTTTCAGGATACAATCAGATCAAGATGTCACCTGAAGACATGGAGAAGACAACATTCATCACACCTTGGGGCACGTTCTGTTACAAAGTAATGCCATTCGGACTGAAGAATGCTGGTGCAACATATCAACGGGCTATGGTGACGTTATTCCACGACATGATCCACAAGGAAATCGAGTGTTACGTGGATGATATGATCGCCAAGTCCCTTACAGAGGAAGACCACCTGGTAAATCTGCTAAAGTTGTTCAAGCGTCTGAGGAAATACCAACTAAAGCTGAACCCCAACAAATGCACATTCGGGGTGCGATCCGGTAAGCTGCTGGGCTTTATTGTAAGCGAGAAAGGGATTGAAGTTGACCCTGATAAAGTCAAAGCTATTCAAGAGATGCCTGCACCGAAAACTGAGAAAGAAGTTCGAGGGTTCTTAGGTCGATTGAACTACATTTCACGGTTCATATCTCACCTAACGGCAACCTGTGAACCCTTGTTCAAGCTGTTAAGAAAAGAACAGACGGTCAGGTGGAATGAAGACTGCCAAAGAGCTTTTGACAAGATCAAGGAGTACTTACAAGGGCCTCCAATCCTCATGCCGCCAGTTGAAGGAAGACCTCTGATAATGTACCTGACAGTATTAGAAGAGTCGATGGGGTGTGTGCTGGGCCAGCATGACGAGTCTGGTCGAAAAGAGTATGCAATATACTACCTAAGCAAAAAGTTTACCGACTGTGAACAACGTTATTCACTGCTCGAGAAAACTTGTTGTGCTTTAGCGTGGGCTGCTCGCCGACTGAGGCAGTATATGTTGACCCACAGTACTTTATTGATCTCCAAAATGGACCCAGTTAAGTACATCTTCGAGAAGCCAGCTCTTACCGGACGGGTTGCAAGATGGCAGATGATTCTCACAGAATACGACATCCAGTACACCTCTCAGAAAGCCATCAAGGGCAGTGTACTATCTGAATATCTTACCGAGCAACCCATTGATGACTACCAGCCTATGAGATTTGACTTCCCTGATGAGGACATCATGTTCATTAAAACAAAAGATCATGAAGAGCCCGTTCACACTGAAGGGCCTGACCCAGAAGAAGAATGGACTATGATGTTTGACGGGGCTGTTAACATGAATGGTCGTGGTGTTGGTGCAATACTCATTACACCCAAAGGAGTTCACATGCCTTTCTCGGCAAAACTCACTTTCAACTGCACCAACAACGAAGCTGAATACGAAGCTTGCATCATGGGTCTTGAGGAAGCCATTGACCTCAGGATCAAAACATTGACCGTATTCGGAGATTCAGCTTTGGTAGTCAATCAAACCAACGGAAAATGGTACACCCACCAGGATCATCTGATACCTTACAGGGATTATACAAGAAGGTTATTGACTTTCTTCACAACGGTCAAACTTGAGTATATCCCTCGGGACGAGAATCAGTTTGCAGATGCTCTTGCTACCATTTCATCCATGATCAAAGTTCAAGCTACTAACTTTGTACCTCAGATATCAGTGTCCAGACTCGATAGACCAGCATATGTATTTGCGGCAGATGTTGTAAAAGACGATAAGCCTTGGTACCATGACATTAAATGCTTCTTGGAGGATCAAACATACCCACCTGGGGCATCTTCCAATGATAAGAAGACTTTGAGAAGGCTTGTTGGTAGTTTCTTTCTGAACACTGATGGGTCTTTATACAAAAGGAACTTTGATATGGTACTCCTCAGATGTGTTGACAAGACGGAAGCAGATTTGTTGATGCATGAAGTGCATGAAGGATCCTTTGGTACCCATGCTGGAGGGCATGCCATGGCTAAAAAGTTGTTAAGATCAGGCTATTACTGGATCACGATGGATGCAGACTGTTGTGCTTACGCCAGAAAATGCCACAAATGCCAGATCTATGCAGATAAAGTGCATGTGCCTCCCAATCCTTTGAACATCATGTCTTCACCATGGCCCTTTGCCATGTGGGGCATTGATATGATTGGCAAGATTGAGCCAACTGCTTCAAACGGCCACAGATTCATCCTGGTCGCCATTGACTATTTCACCAAGTGGGTCGAAGCAGCCTCATATGCAAACGTTACAAGACAAGTGGTAGCCAGATTTCTGAAAAGAGATATCATCTGTCGATATGGAGTTCCCGAGCGAATCATTACTGATAATGGTTCCAACTTAAACAACAAAATGATGGCTGAATTATGCCGAGACTTCAAGATCCAACATCACAATTCTTCTCCTTACAGGCCGAAGATGAATGGCGCTGTTGAGGCAGCAAATAAGAATATCAAGAAGATTGTGCAGAAGATGGTAGTCACCTACAAAGACTGGCATGAAATGCTACCATTTGCCTTGCATGGGTACCGCACATCAATCAGAACATCCACTGGGGCAACACCGTATCAGCTTGTGTATGGTATGGAAGCAGTCCTACCTGTTGAAGTTGAATTACCCTCTCTACGGGTATTGATGGATGTTAAACTAAACGAAGCAGAATGGGTTCGGTCCCGATACGAACAACTGAGCTTGATCGAAGAGAAGAGATTGGCTGCAATCTGTCATGGACAGCTATATCAGAAGAGAATGAAGAGAGCCTTCGATCAGAAAGTCAGGCATCGAGAGTACCAAGTGGGAGATCTTGTGCTGAAGAGAATCCTCCCTCCTCATACAGACCACAGGGGCAAATGGACTCCAAATTATGAAGGACCATTTGTTGTAAAGAAAGTTTTCTCTGGTGGAGCACTGATGCTCAGCACCATGGATGGTGAGGATTTCCCGTCCCCTGTGAATTCAGATGCAGTTAAAAAATACTTCGCATAAAAATGACCCGCTGGACATAAAAACAGAATGTAAGTCCAGACAAAAATAGGGCATCCCGGCGAGTCAAAAACAGAATAAAAGACTCGGGCAAAAATAAGGGAAATAAATGAAAAAATGTGTACACCCGCTGAGTTGAAAAGCCGCATTGGACAGCTCAGGAAAAAATGGGTATCCCGATGGATTGAAAACCCGAAAGGGCGATCCATGCAAAATAAGGGAATAAGCGAACAACTGCATTCTGAATTCGTCTGTATCACTTGCAATTTGGAAAACCTCGGAAGGATCAAGCTTCAATCAGAATCAGCCTTTTTCAGGAAGCAAGACGAGAAGAGAGTCATTGTCATACAAGTCATAGCAGAAGAGGAAGCTCTTTAAAGCGTCATCAACATCGCCAGCACTTTGTTTCTCAATTTGTAACAGTCTCTTCATTTTAGGAGACTTGTTTCCTTGACTGTACCTCGCCAATTCAGGGCATTTGAATTAATAAAATCAGATTTTTCAGTCATGTTTCGTCTTGTACATTTTTATTTGCAAAAATGTATGATGTCTCTAAAAAACTAATTGCATAAGTACAAATGTTATTCTCCGAGAAAATAAAAACACATGCTTACAGGGAATATACTTACTCTCGAGAATGCTTAACTCCTAGGACGGAATCCAGTAAAGGGTACCTCGGGACCATTTTGTACGTTTCCTTATCTTTGCAGGGTTGCAGGTATCCAGAAATCAACTTGGGGCATGGAGGCTTCACCCTCAACAAGTTGACAGACCACTATCAGCTCGGTCTATCTTCCACGTGGCACGGAAGGTGCCCATTTTCCCAGCAAAACTGCAAAATCAATACTCGCTCAGTCTTAGCACCCGAAGTGCACGGGAAGGTGCCCATTTCCCCAGCGGAGTTGCCTCTCATTGCTCTCCCCAGCTGATTTGCTTTCTCCCCAGCTGAGCTGACAACAGCTATCCCCAGCCGGGGTACAAATCATCCTTCCTCAGCAGAATAGGAAGAGTCAGGGAATCATCTCCCCACAGAATCACTAGCCTCTGTTCAGAAGAGCAACGCATGAAGAAGTCACAACAGAGTGCAGAAGGCTTCTACAAACCCCAGCTGGGTCCCATATTTCAGAGATATGTCAAATCAGTGACTTATCCCCAAGCAGATACGTCTCATCAGATCTACCGATGATCTCATCCCTAGCTGGGATGTCTATTTCAAGCAAATCAGCCAGAGATCTTTGCAGCGACGGGATCCGGGTCCCGGAGCTGTACCCTTTGCATAATCATAGCATTCGCATCATATTCACCCTCAGAGCGTAGCATTCCGTCTAATACGGAGCATTACGGCAAAAATCAAATACATAGCATAATCATAAGTCATGTTGCGAATCGAACACTTGTGAATAATGATAATCTATCAACATACAGAACACAATATACAAAAATCCCCACCAGGGTTCCCAGCAAAAGCATTTGCCTCTCAAATCACAAACACCAGTATATACACCCTCCTGACACCCGTCCGTGTCAAATCATCAGCAGGAAGCCAAAGACGTCCTCTTTACACTCACATATACCTATACATACACTTTCTTGACACCCGTTCGTGTCATATCCCCAGCGCAGTCGCTTACACTTTCATCACCCAAATACTTGTTTATTACACTTTTCTCTTGACACTCGTCCGTGTCACTCTCCCCAGCAGATAAACACTCATCTATACAATACTCATACTCACAATACTCATGTTTCACTTATACAGATACTCGTCCGTATCTTGTATACATCACGTATATATCCCCACAGATTCGACAGTAGTCCTTGTTCTTTGTTAACCAGTTGGTACTCGTCCGTACCATCATCTCAGAACGTTGCGTCTAGTGTTTGTTTCTACATGATACTCGTCCGTATCATAGTCTTAAGGATGCTCGTCCGCATCTTTAATCCATACACCGTGTCAAACACTTATGTCTTCTTGAATATAGATACTCGTCCGTGCCTACTATTCCCCAGAGGGTTCCTTTCAGATACAACACTCGTCCGTGTTCCCTGTTGACCAGTTGATACTCGTCTGTATCATCATCTCGGAACATGTGTCAGTACTTGTTTCTACATGATACTCGTCCGTATCATAGTCTTAAGGATGCTCGTCCGCATCTTTAATCTATACACAGCATCTAAACACTTATACCTTTCTTTTCTTGGATGTAAACACTCGTCCGTGTTTACTATTCCCCAGTAGATCACCAACAAAGCAATTTTTTCTTTTTATCTAACACTCGTCCTGTGTTATGATAACCCTGAGAGCAGCCGTACCCTGCTAGGTGGTCGTCCTCCACCTCTTGATGGTCGTCCTCCATCATGCTCATCCGATGGCCGTCCCCATCGTTGATTTTAGCAGCCGTCCCCTGCTAGGTTGTCGTCCTCCACCTCTTGATGATCGTCCTTCATCATTTTACCCAATGGCCGTCCCCATTGTTGATTTTGGTTATCTGGCATTCGTCCTATGTCATGAGAAACCCTGGGAGCAGCCGTCCCCTGCTAGGTGGTCGTCCTCCACCTCTTGATGGTCGTCCTCCATCATGCTCGTCCGATGGCCGTCCCCATCGTTGACCTTTTATCCGATGGCCGTCCCCATCGTTGATACTTTCGGCAGCCGTACCCTGCCTGGTGATCGTCCTTCACCTTTGATGACCGTCCCTCATCTATACCCAACAGAGCAGCCGTCCCCTGCTAGGTGACCGTCCTTCACCTTTGATGGCCGCACCCCATCATCAGTTTATTTCATTTATTCTTTAACCCGATGGCCGTCCCCGTCGTGGTCCCTTTTCCTTTTCAGCCCGATGGCCGTCCCCATCGTCGGTTGCCTTGCTTTATGAACTTGATGGCCGTCCCCGTCATGTTTCATTTATTTTCCAGAAAATTTTACAGCTTTATCTTGATGGCCGTCATAGACTCTGGAAGAACATGTCAACATGATGTCCTGTGAGTTTGAATCTCAGCCCTCAGATGCGTTTACTTTCCCTTTACTTCATTTTATTTTCATTTTTATCCATTTATTTTGTGCATTTTATTTAAAATACTTAGAAAAGTCCAAAAAATATTTTCTTCTGCATTTTAACTTCAAATATTTTTCTTCATCCAAAAACATTTTTATTTTTATTTTTTGCATTAAAAAATCATTTTAAAATATTTAAATGTTTATTTTAATTAATTAATGGAAATTAATTAATTAAAATATCATTTAGGTTTCCAAAATTCCAAAAAACTTCACATTGCATCTTAGGACATTTAGAAACATTGTCAAACCATTCATACAAATTTCTTTTTGGTTTTGATCCAACTTTGACATTTTTCTTGAATTTAGGGTTCATAAAATTCCCTTTTTGGAACCCTAACTTTGAAAATTCTTTTCTGCCTAACCATGAAGGGTTTGACAATGGTTCTTTCTGCATTGTTTTCCATATAGCATGTAGTTCCTAGGATAATTTTGTCATGAATTTATCTTTCATTTTCCATTTGATTTGCATTTTCCCTCTTAAGGTACCCTAAAACGCTAGTTTACTTAGAAAATTCACAACTTTCTTTAGGTTAAGAGTTAGACCTTCTCCTTTGGGGTGTGATATCATATGGGGTTAGGGTTCCTTTGAGTTCATTTGCAATTTTTTATCTTGTGATTTGCTTCTGTTTTTGACATTTGCATCTCATCCTTTCATGTAACCCTAATCTTGCATCCATACTTGCATCTTACATTGCATTGCTGTAAACACCCCAAATTTGCCCTCACCCATTCACACCATGGCCTGTGATCATTCTCATATGCATAAACACAATCACAACATCTCACATCTCATTTTTGATTCACTGCATAGTTTCTAAGGCATCTGCACCTAGGGTTTGTGATCTGAGCAATCTCAGGGCATCTTGAGCCACTCCAAAGGCTACCAATCACTTCAAAGGGGTCCATGTGTGTTCTTATATCATATTCCATCCTTTCAAAGTCAAAAATGCAAAGGAATCACAAGAACTAGGGTTTGAATGGATGCAGAGCCAAGTTTGACTGCACAGTTGACCTAAAATTAGGGTTTTGGTTTCAGAGGCCATAACACCAAATTTTTTGGTCATTCTTGTTTCCATTGGTCTCTATATGGTATAGGGAGTATGCATATCAATTTTCATGAAGAAATTCCATGGGGAAGGCATCTGATCAAGAGTTGACTTTCTGGACAAGTCAGTGTAAAATCAGGGCATCTGAGGCCCCCAATGACCCAACCAATGGGTGATCTTCATCATTTTGAGTGTATATGATCTTTATTTGACCATGTAAGAGGTTTGAAGTTCACAAAAATCAAGAATTTGGAGTTTTTGCAAATGTTGACTTTTTGGGTATAGTTGACTTTTCAAGAATGCTTCATTTAGGTCACTTTTCAAACCTTACTTTTTGATCCAAAAATGCTTCAAATGGAAAAACTTTGGTCATGAAAGTTGTAGATCTCATCTTTCCCTTTTCAAAAAGTACAAGAACATGATCAAACTCTTCTTGGATCAAAAGTTATGGTGTGTTAAAGTTGGCAAAAATCATTAATTTTCAAGGCATGCTTCAAACAAGAATTTTGCAAAACCATGAACCAATGCCTTTTGTGACTTCTAGTTCATTTCAAACCATGACACAAACATTCTATAAGCCATGAAAATCAGAATTGAACCAAGAATGCCCATGGTTTATGGTTTGTTGGACAAAGAAATCACATGTGAACCAAGGTTGCATCAACTTGCAAAACCACTCATCATGCTTCCTACAACTTGCAACTTTGGATGCTGACTTTTGCTAGCCTCTCACCTCATTTTGCTGCGCAGCCCCATGCCTTGTACTTGCCTAGATCATGAGCCATACTTCACTTACACAAAAGGTGGACATTTTGCAAAAGCAAACTTACCAATCACTATAGGCCAGGTCACATCATCTGACCTATAGGATTATAATACAATATCCCTTGGCAAGCAAAAGACATGAAGAAGCAAGGCTGAAACTCTCCCAACACACACATACACCAAAACACTCCATATTGCATTTCTCTTCGAATTTGTTTCCTCAGCTAGCAAACACAAAAACCATTTCCATAGATCAAATCCCCTGGCTTCACTGAGTAGAAACCAACAAGACTTGGGTCTGAAACAAGCAAGAACACACCACTTCCATTATTCACCTCAACTTGCAGTTCCATTCAAATCTCTTTCCACAGTTCACAAACATACAAACAAACACCACAGACCTTCTCCACTCATTGTTCTGATCACATGGAACCATTCACACTGGCCTGAAGCTGCCCATTTCACCATAGCCATTTTCAACTGAGTTGAAGCAGGAGCTGTCGAAACTCATCAACCAGCCAACATAAATTGCTCTAAAGCATTCAAACATCGTCAAGAGGTCCTAAGGAGTGGATTGCACAAGGAGAGGTGGCCAGAAAGTCATCAGAGTGAAAGCTTCGAATCTCAGGTAGCTTGAAAATTATTTTTCCAGAAATCGTTTTTCATGTTATAAACTTGTTCTCTATGATTCACTGAGTATCCTGGTGCTTTTGGTTTTTGAAATGGTGAAGGAATGAACATTTAATTGATCTCTGAAACTGGTTTGCCCTAAAATTTGTTTTGCTCGATTCATGAATTCCAGGAAGATTAAATTGGTTTTGAGTGAGGGTTATGATTCGTGAGTGATTGGGATTCATCCCCATGTGTTCATATTTCATTTTTGGTCCGTTTTGGGAGAGTTTGGAGATTTTCAGGTGGACTCCCCACCGGAGAAGACGACCGGAGGTCTTCTCCGGCCTCCTGAAAATAATTTGTGCCCTAATCCAGTCATTAAGCCAGTTTGAATCTGGGACGTTGGATGCGTTGAAAAAGTTGACTTCGCGCGCGTGTGAATGGCTAGGATGCAGTCATTAAACCCTAATCAGCATTATTTATTTAATTAATCAAGATTAAACCAATTTGAATCTGGGCCATCAGATGGCGCGCGCAGTCAACGTTTTCAAACCCAGAGCCAATCTCATCCCTCCATTCTGATTACTTTCCCTTTTATTTAATTTTAATTCATTTTCTTTTCATTTTATTTGCACAATTTATTAAAAATAGTAAAAAAGGTTTAAAAATTATGAAACTTTTTCTCCTGAGTTTTATTAATTTTGTAAACACAAAAATATTTTCATTTTTATTTTTATCATTTAAAAAGTATTTTTAAATATTTAAAGGATTATTTTTAATTGATTAATGGAAATTAATTAATTAAAAATACTTTTATGTATTTAAAAATCACAAAAAAATTCATGAAATGTTCTAAGACATTTAGAAACATTGTCCAACCCTCAAACCAAATTTCTTTTTTGATCTTGATGCATTTTGAGAATTTTTCATTGAATTAAATCATTTTTTATGCATTAATTTGATCCCAAGTTCAAAAATTCATTTCTGCTTATCTAAGAAGAGTTGGACATTGATTCTTTTTGCTTTGTTTTGTGTTTAGCATGTAGTTTCTAGGATTAAATGGCCATGTTTTGTTTCCTCATTTTCAATTTGTTTGGCATTTCTTTTGTTAGGAACCCTAAAAAACCCTAATGACTTAGAAAATCCATAACTTAGGATTGGTTAAGAGTTGAGACCTCCCCTTTGGACATTGGTTTAGTATAGGTCTAGGGTCACTTTGTGTGGCATTTTCCATTTTTTATCTTAGGGTTTGCTTCTGTTTTGGATTTTTGTTTGTTGTTTGATCCATAAACCCTAATTTGGGCTTTCATTTGCATCTTCCTTGCATTCTCTTGCATAACATGACTTGCCATGACATTCCAAGCATTCTTGTGATTCATTTGGCATCTTAAGACATATAGAAAGCATGTTTGATCATTGCATCACACATTTGCCATGTCATTTGCCTTGTATGTTTCATAACTTTGCATGTGCATTCATGCTCCTTAGCTTGCATCATTTGCATCCATGATCTTGTATGAACATCTCCATGCCTTGCCTCATGTTTTGTAGCATCTCATAGCATCCTTATCATCATCAACATGCTTCTGGTTTTGGTTTTGCATCATGTCATTTCATCTCATCCAGCATTGCCTTGCATTTCTTTCTAACATTTCAGGTGGTAAGTAAACTTGAGAAGTGAATTTGCCTTCACTTCTCATAACTTTTCTTTTCATCTCTCTTGCATCCTTTGCTGCATTGTTGGTTGTGTTTG
Source organism: Lathyrus aphaca (assembly GCA_963966055.1). NCBI lineage: Eukaryota > Viridiplantae > Streptophyta > Magnoliopsida > Fabales > Fabaceae > Lathyrus > Lathyrus aphaca. The sequence continues at coordinate 294,836,194 of OZ014519.1, read as the reverse complement.
AGATTGAGCTTGATCATTCTTTTTTCTCCCCACTTTCTTTCTTCAAGTGACTTGACTTCTTGAATGAAGCAAGTCACTTTGCTTCTCTTGATCCTTTTCTCTGCTTCCTGGTGGTTCCATTGAAGATTCCTTTCTTAAACCTCACAAACCTTAGGAACAACCAAGCATGACAATGAATTAGGGTTTTGATTAGTCTCCCCTCTTAGTTTTACCTTTGTGTCTCCCTTTGAGTCTTCTCTCCTCATCTCATAATCAGGGACTAAACCCTAAAGGCTTTAAGGCTTTGTGATTAAGTTTATGCCTGCATCCTTCTATTGGGATGGAGTGTATAACTTTAATCCTAAGTGTTAAACCCTTAATGTGTTTAAATCTCTTAATCGATTCACTTAATAATCATCAAGACATCACACTTGTAACTTGGGCCTTGCATTAGGGTTCTAATTCTTCCTTAAGTGGTTAAGAAGGACTAACCCTAGTGTTAATGGACAAGTCCCCCTCAAGTTGTCTTACAAATCATAAAAATCACTTCATCATCATACCATTAAATAAAACCCACCTAGTCAAAGGCTTGTTTTGTCATGAGTTTAATCCCTAATCATGGATTAAGTTGAGGAGCTTTCCTCAGCTTAAACACTCTCATCTATCATCCTTCTATTAGGATGGTGTAATGAGTCTGTTTAATCCTTGACTATGGCTTAACCTCATTACTTAACACTAAACAAAAACACCAAAAACATCTAAATAATCATAAGTAGGTTAATGATCTCAACCCTACATCAAAGGTGATTAAGTGTGAGAATCTGACTTCACACTTAAGGTATTCTCATTACCCCTAATCAGAGGGAGGATGTGATGAGTTTACTAAATCCATTGGTTTAGGCTTAAGCTCATTAATTTATGACAAACTTCAAAAAGCAATAAAAGATTGAAAACATCAAAAACAAACAATAATCGTCTCCTTCGGGATTCTTTTTCTCATCACCCTCACTCACAAACGAGAACTTGCTTCTTCCGTCTAATGTAAGACAGTTTGCACCTGAGCCAGACAGGTCTTACACTTGAGCATAGACAAGCAAGCAGTTCACAAGTCAATTCATCTATCAGTCTCTTTGGGTCGAACTACGGTGTTCTGACTTCCTCATTGCACGAGAGGATACGTAGGCATAACTTAACAGTTATCGAACAAAAGTCTCTGTACATTCCCCCTCCTTCCAGCATTATTCTTTAAGCCTCATGATCTTGAGCATCTCACTTTTCATTCTTACACTGACACTTCATTTATACACTTCACTTCTTTTGCACTGACACCTGTACATTCTTTTCCAGCTATTTTATACACAGATTGCACTGACACTACCCCTTTAAAACACAAATCTTTTAAGCGTGGATCCCGTCGAGTACGACGGACAATCTGGGTGCTAATACCTTCCCAGGTTGTAACCAACCCCCTTTCTCAGTCTCTCTGGTTCGCAACCGTCTTATCCATCTTTTTCTAGGTCTATGCAGCATTACCTTTCCTCCGGGATAAAAATGCCTAGCTGGCGACTCTATTCATCTCCAGTGAGTTCACGGCTGTGTGTTCTCACTGTCCCTTTCGCCGACCGTTCGCGCTGGTACCGGGATGCAAATCTTTGGGAGCGACAATTGCATGAACATATGAACTTGCCATGACATTCTAAGCATTTTTATGCCATCTTAGACATCTTAAGACATTTCTTGAACATTGCTTGGTCATTTCTTCATACATTTGTTATGCTTTGCATCCATTTCATTTCATAAACATACATGTGTTTTCATACTTCCTACATGTTTCATTTGCATTCCAATCTCTTGTATGAACATTAATAGCACTTGGTATGCCTTTGCATCATCTCATGGCATCATTTGCATCATGTGTTTTCTTCTGGTTTTGGTTTTTACCTTTGTATATGTTTCATTTCATTTCATTCCTTTCCTTATGCTAACCTTTTCAGGTGGTAAGTAACTTGAGAAGTGAATTAGCCTTCACTTATCATTTCTCTTCTCATTCTTCTTATGCATCATTGCTGCATTTTTCTTTGCCTTAGAGTGCGCTTGCTCATTCATGTTCATCATTCACCTTCTTTCTCCAAGTTACTTATCTTCTTCAATGAAGTAAGTAACTTGTTTCTTTTGCTTCTCCTCCTTTCATCTGCTTCTTCCATTGGTGGCTTCTCTGAAGATCTCTTCCAAGCCTTACAAACCATAGGAACATCTAAGCATGACAATAATTAGGTTTGTGATTAGTCCCACTTTAGCTTTTACCTTTGTGTTTTCTTTGTGTCTCTTTTCTCACCTCATCATTAGAGACTAAACCTTTAAGGCTTTAATACTTTGTGATTAGGGTTATGCCTGCATCCTTCTCTTAAAATGGAGTGTATAACTTTAATCCAAAGTGTTAAACCCTTAATTTGTTTAAACCTCTTAATTAATCCATCTAATAATCACTAAGACATTAACTTGTAACTTGGGCCTTGCATTAGGGTTCTAATTCTTCCTTTATTGGTTAAGAAGGACTAACCCTAGTGTTAATGGACAAGTCCCCCTCAAGTTGTCTTACAAACTTAAAACTCACTACTTAATCTCATCTCTAATTAAAATCCATGTAATAAAGGTTTGTTTTATCATGAGGTTAATCCCTAATCATGGATTAAGTTGAGGTATCTTCCTCAGCTTAAGTGTGCTCATTTATTATCCTTCTATTAGGATGGTGTAATGGGTTCACTAATCCTTGATTATGGCTTAAACTCATTACATAACTAAACAAAAACTCAAAAAACATCTAAATAATCACAAGTAGGTTAATGATCTTAATCCTACATCATCATGGTAATTAAGTTGAGGTGTTTATCTCATACTTAAGGTATTCTCATTATCCCTAATCAGAGGGAGGATATGATGAGTTTACTAACCCTTGGTTTAGAATTAAACTCATTAACTTATGACAAACTCCAAAAAGCAATAAAAGATTGAAAACACAAAAACAAACAATAATCGTCTCCTTCGGGATTCTTTTCTCATCATCTTCACTCACAAACGAGAACTCGCTTCTTCCGTCTAATGCAAGACAGTTAGCACTCGAGCCAGACGAGTCATACACTTAAGCATAAACAAGCAAGCAGTTCACAAGTCAATTTTCCTTTTAGTCTCTTTGAGTCGAACTACGGTGTTCTGACTTACTCATTGCACGAGAGAATACGTAGGCATAACTTAACTGTTATCGAACAAAAGTCTCTGTGTCTTCCCCCTCTTTCAGCATTCTCCTTTAAGCCTCATTCTTGAGCACCTCACTTCACTTTCTTGCACTGACACTTGTACATTCTTTTCTAGATTTTGCACACAGATAGCACAAACACTACCCCTTTAAACACAATCTTTCAAGCGTGGATCCCGTCGAGTACGACGGACAATCTGGGTGCTAATACCTTCCCAGGTTGTAACCAACCCCCTTTCTCAATTTCTCTGATTCGGAACCGTCTTATCCATATTTTCTAGGTTTATGCAGCATTACCTTTCCTTCGGGATAAAAATGCCTAGCTGGCGACTCTATTCACTTCACTTTCATTTTCTCTTTTCGCCGATCGTTCCCGTATGTACCCCATCTAACCGGGTGTCTTTTCGGGGGAGCGACACCCACACGTGAAACAAACGATACCAGCAGGAGCATCTCCCCCACTAGTTCTTTGACCTGAAGCAACTTTCTGCTTACACTTACCAGCTGGAGTATCATAAAGCTTGCCACAATTTTGCTGATTCTTGCCCCTTATATCAGTAACAATCTTGTAGTGAACATTATTATCTTCCTTGAAGATCCTGCAACTATCACCCAGATCAGTAAAAACACGAATCTTCTGATACCCTACAGCTTTCTTAATCTCTAAACGCAACCCATTCTCAAACTTGATGCACTTCGAAAATTCAGCAGTCGCTGCATCATGGTGCGTATATAACTTCGACAACTCCATGAACTTTGTAGCATAATCTTTCACTGACATATTCCCCTATTTCAGCGCAAGGAATTCAATCTATTTCTTAGCACACACATCTTCAAGGTAATACTTCCACATAAACTCTCTACGAAAAACAACCCAAGTGACCTCTTCACTTGTAGCCTCCAACCTTTCTCTGGTTTAAAACCACCAGTCATCAGCCTCAACTGCCAACATGTGAGTTCCATTACGAACCTTCTATGATGGAGTCCAATCCATCACACATAAAATTCTCTCAATTTCTTTCAAATAGACTAATGCAGCATCAGGGTCATACTTGTCCTTGAATGTAGACGGATTCTCTCTCTGAAAAGTCGTGAAAGTACGAGACTCATCATACCCGCCAACATTCGGTAAATTCTGCATAGCTTGAGCCATTGCTTGCATTGTAGCACCCATCGCAACATAATTTCTTCCAGCCATCTCAACTTAACACTACAACACAACAAAAGTTAGAACCACATAACAATACTTGATTGTTAGACAACTCCGACTCGACAACTTGGTCAAACAGACCGACCTGCTCCGATACCACTAATGTAACACCACATTTCTACCCGACTTTAATATTAAATCAGAGTTATATAAAAATTCACCAAAACATGGGATATCATATTTTCAACTTTAAAATCAAATAACAAACTTCATTAAATAATCATGCTTCACAAACTATGCAATAGATTCAATAAAAATTTACAACTTTAAAACAACTTCCAAAATATTAAACATCAAATACTTCAACATAGTTTTCAACACGAAACAAATAAAAATGAGTTCATAAACTAAATAAAATCCACAAAATAAAACATGCGTTCATCCCCCCGAAGTGCTACGTATCATAGCGTCAAACACTAACTTGAGATGACTAAGTACTCGAATCTTTATTACCTGCACGTTACCAACAAAGGGCAACATTCAAACAGAAGGGGTGAGATATCTAATAACATAAACAGGAGTATGATAATTAATATATAAGCAAGAATTCATACAATCACCCACTTCACACAACAAGCAACATCAACATACAACTTGAAACCGACAACCAATAACAATATAGATAAAATGCGACTCAAATGCGACACAACTCATATATGCATGTGGTACCATTTAGAGTAAACTCCCAACTTGAAATCTTGCCAGTTTATCGAGGCATCAACAACTTATTTGCCAATCTAGGCCAACTTGAATCGAGCATTCACTCCAACTTGAAAATATGCAAATGTATGCAACTATGAATGGAATACAACAACAACAACATAATCGACAACTTAACAACTCAACAACATGAATCAACATTGGTCATAACACCTGGAACTTAATAATTTTCCCCTAAAATTGGGACAACACAACTTATAACAACTTAATACCACTTTGATATGGAAAACGACTAATTACGACTTAATCACTTAGATCCCTGAATTAATTATTTTTTATCCTCAAATCTACTAAAATCAACATATTTTACGTTTACTTAAAGTCTAAGATCAACTCAACTTGAAATGAATGCAAAAATAGGACGAATCGCCAAAAGCTGCATTTTTCTGCAACCACTCTGCCCATACGCGTAATTCCTACTCTACATAACCTCTTACGTGTAATGCCTTGCCTATTACGCATAATTCCTGCGTAATGGGGATGTGTAATGCGTAATGCCCTACCTTGTTACGCATATTGCCAGATCTGTTACGCAAAACACCAGAGAGCATAAAAATCTATCTTCTACTACGAATATCACTTTGTTCCAGTCTATTTGGGTTTCTACATTGATTTTAGACTCCAAACCTCTATATATATTCATCTACTAATCTCTACGACTGATTTTACGAACCCTAATCTCCTTTTCAACACAAATTTTCTGCAACAACCAGTCCAACAACTACAACACAGATACAACAACGATTACCACAAGATGAACAACTTTAAGAACAACAATACGACAAGAACAACAAAACATACATATCAGATTCATACGAAAATACGACAACAATTCATACGAAAAACACAGCAACAAAATCATATGAAATCCCAACCCACATACAGATTATCTAGTCCCGATTATGGAATTTGAACCCTATCCTTACCTTTGATTGAAGGCAACTTGAATTCACAGCAAAAATCTCCGCGAAAATTATCAACCTTGCCTCTTCTTGATATTCCTCTAAGACTTGTTCTCTCTTCTTACAAAATTCTGATTATACCCTAATTAGGTCGTTTGTCTAATTTTTACTAAATTATCACTAATCAGCTTGATTACTAATGGGCCTAAAATAATACCCCCCAACTTTAGTACTCTCACACTACAACTAAGCCCAACTTAATATATTATATCACTAATATTTATTTTATTTATCCGGCTTAATTAAACAACCCAAACACAACTTAACCCACAACATAATATCAACTTAAACAACTTAAACAACTTTACGACACAAATTACCAAAAACGCCAACCTAACAACAATTAATTAGGAAAATACGCGATAATATTTAATTAAATTAATTAATTAAATACAGGCGTTACATTTATCATCGAAATAATGCAATTATAGACAGAAGGACATTAGTCCCAGACAGAGGAACAAATGCATATTTTTATCGCATATCCTTCTATAGGATATGTGAAGAGGGTCGTTCAACGCATGTTCAGATGCAGGATCTTGATTAGTGCATGTATATCCCACATACTAAAGTGCACCAATGGGAAGCGTACTTAGATGCAAGATTCGTACAATGAATCCTCCACTTATCCAAGTCCACAAGTGTCATAGAAAGCCATTAGTCGTCTGGCGTCGTACCAAAAGACAAACCATGAGTCTTCTGACGTCGTACCAAAAGACAAGCCAGTTGTCGTCTGACATCATACAAAAGACAAGTCAGTAGTCGTCTGGCGTCATTCAAAAGACAGAACAAAAGTCGTCTGGCTTTGTATAAAAGATAGGGTTTTGAAGTTCACCAGTGTTGTGGCAAGCCATTAGTTGTCTGACATCGTACAAAAGACAAGTTTACAAAGTCCACTAGCATCGTGGCAAGCCAGTAGTCATCTGGCATCGTTCAAAAGGCATCCCCATTGTTATTCATTTCATTGGTTACTATTCACCGCATCGGAGTTATCCAAGCAGAGTTTCTTTGGTTGGGTTTATATCCCTTTTCTTCTTCTCCATAGATTTCAAATTTTCTGGTTTGTTTTGGTATTCAATCACAGTTTATCTCGAACGTTTGACAGTCTTTGCTCTCATCCTTTTCAGAATAACAGATGATTGAATAGGGGCAGCTGTAACACCCCAAAATTTTCCCTCTCATTTTCATGTCATCTAGCATATCATTTCCATACATTTCATTACATTCATATCATATAAAGATGAAACATACATTCATTGGTGGAAGCATAAGGCATGTGATCAGTGGATTTGCAAATTCGTGATCATTCAAGGCCAAAGAATAAGATCCAAGCGTCTCATCAAGCCTCAAGGGTTTCTCATGTCTCATATCATTTCAAAGGATCCCCCAAGCCATTGGAAGAGGTGAATTGATCAAGAAGTTGGCTCAGGGCCTCATCTCCTACACAAATGGTCCAAACTAGGGTTTGGTGCCAAAGTAGGTAACCATCAAGATTTTGGTTCAAAATTTTTCTCCTGGCATTTTATATGTTAACAAGTGTTCAAGGGTGGAATTTTATGGATTGGTTCCTTATGGAAGGCCTTCAGTGGATCAATTATTTGAGAATAAAGAAAAAGTCAACAGTGGAGGGGAAAAGTCAACCATTGATTTTTTAGGTCAAAATCATGCTCCTCAAGTTCATGAACCTTCATTTGTCAAGAAAAATCAATAATATCATCATTCATCAAGAATCAAAGCTCATGGCAAAAGTTACTAAAAATGAAACTGACTTATAATGAGAAGTTTATATTTTTAGAAGTTTTATACTTCACATTCAACTTGACTTTTCATCATCAAAAAAGTTTCAAATGGATGTTTACCAAACATGAAAGTTAAATATCATTATTTTCCCTTTCCATACCATTCTTATGATCAAAGGAAGTCAAGATGAGTTTTAGGGTTTTCCATGTATTCCATTTTTCCGCCTTTTGCAAAAGGCACCAAATTGACTTGTACTTGCTTCTAATTGCCAAACTTACATCACAACATGAAAATACACTTCATTAGGCACATTTTTGGCCCTTGAATAATTTGGTTTCATGACATATTTTTCACTTATTCCATAAATGGCCAAATTGTAAATTCTCTTCAAACACACGAATCATGCACTCCCAATGCTCAAATCCAATCACAACGCAATCAGTGCACAAAATAAGAGTGTTTCATGGCTATAACACATCCCATGCATGTGCCAATCCTTATATACACTTGAAATTGAAAAATTACAAAATCATTCATAATTGACTAATGATGGTTCCTCTGGATTCTAAACCATAGTCATGCCTATTTGCATCCATGTATAAGTCTCTAACTCGTGTGGTTAGGGCTAGAGCTTCACCATTTATCAGATTTCAAATTTTCACCTTCTTGTTTTCTCTATTCGAATTGCATTACTATTAGGGTTTCTTGTTGATTTCTTTAAATATTCTTGATCAACAAGCTCCAAGGAATAATAATCCACCACTGATTGAAGCTCATACTGAGGATTTCAATAGGTTCAGTTTTGGAAGATTCAACTTCAAACTTCAAGATCTAGCTTGATTCAAGGCTCTAATTGAATTTATTTTGCAACTAGAGATCAAAAGGAGTAAATATGCACCTTTCTACAGGATTTTTAGGAGTATTTAAGCTTGCATCAAATTCCAGGTGAGTCAAATCTCATCCTCTTGTTTCTTGTTTTTGAGGTGTGCATTGTGTTCCTCTTGCCATGTTGAGCATTCTGGTATGATTTTTGTGTGATTTGGACGTAAGACATGGCTGAATCGTAGATATGAAAGTTCTGTGTTCATAATGTTTTGCTTCCATCTGATTGATACATTCATGATCTGTTGAAATGAGTGGATATTTGAGACCAATGTTGAATTTAGAGTAGGGTTATGGTATTTTTTACGATTTCTGGATATATTTTGTTGGATCTCCGTTTGGTGTCACCGGAGAAGATCACCGGAGCCCTAGCTCCGACGTCTGGTTTGTTTTCAAGTGATCTGAGGGTTTTTGGAGATGATATAATCTAAACCGTGCGTTTTCTTGATCTGATGGTTAATAGCGTGCCAACACATTAAAAATGTGTGTGCTGGTCACAAGTGTTTTTGTTATAATTTGAATGCTGATGGTTTGAGTGTGTGGCACCATGTGCATGTTATCATTATCTATGAATCCTAACCTTTCATTTCTTATACTTTGCTTGTTTAAACCTGATCATGCGCGTTAGATGCATCCGCTGGCTCAGATCTGAGTAAAATTTTGTTGACTATTCCACCATAACTTTGTTGACTTCGCTGATTGGACCTGGACTATTGACTTGCTTTTGGAACCCCCTCCCTGAGCCCAATGCTTGATTTGAACGTATTATTTGCTAATGTTGTGCCCTCCCTCATTATTTTCTTTATTTTATTTTTATGCATAATTTTCATTTTTAATTTCTAAAATTACTTCAATGCATCCAAAAATTCCTAAAAAATTCATGAAGCATCATATTGCATTTCAATAATTTTTGGATATTTTTATTTCTAACTTTGTGAAATTTTCATCATATTTTAATAACTTTCTTTTATTTCTTTTGAATTGATTCTTTCTTTGATAGTTGAACTTTGATGAATTGTATTGCATAGCTCTTGAAATTTTTTACATCCACTCTTTTTGCATTGTTTGAAGGACATATTGAAATGTTCAAAAATATTTTTCATACATTTTTAAAATCATTTTAGCATGCATTTTGATCTCCATCTTGTTTACTTTTCTTCTTTGACCTTATGTGACTTTGAAGCTTTGGTTTGAGTAGTTTCATTTTGAATTTTGTTGAGATATTTTGACATGTCATTAGCTTTTTACTTAGATCATATGTGATGCATTTTAATAATTTTTGAATGTGCTTTGGCATTTGTTTGATAGCTTGTGTTTGAGGTCATCTTTTGTGAATCCTTTCTTTCTTCCAAACCCTAGTTCATTAGGAGGAACTTGTGCCATTGCTTGAGGTTTCTTGTGTGATATTATAGGTCATGTTTAGACATTTATATGTCTTATATTGCATATTATAGGTCATGTTGGTTGGTGTTTGCCTTTTTCTTGTGTTTATGCATCCTTGTTTGATCTTTGACCTAACTTCTCACTTTATCCCTTCTTATGCTTAACATGTTTCATGTTTGCATCAAGTATGTCCATCCAATCATTTCATATGAATTTCATATTGTGTATGCTACTGACCATTCTCATATGCATTCATTCTTGTATGTAATATTGTTATGACTTGCATCTCGAGTATTTTCCTTTTACTTCTTATGTGTTCATCTTTTGCATACTTGTTTGAATTGTCTTGACATCTTTCATATGTGCATTTGATATGATGATACTTGAATTCTCATAATTTCATATTGGTCATATTATACTAACTTTAATTCATTCATATACATTGTTCATCCTTGACTTATGACTCTGATGTCTTTCTTTCTTCTTATGTGATATCTTTACTTGTTTTCCTTTTTTTTACTTCATAGGTGAAATTGTGTTTCATTTTGCTAATTTCTTCCCTCGACCTTTAATATTTCAATTTGTGTTTGATTATGCATTAAAGATGCTTTTCTTGTACAATATTCTCTCATACCTCTTAGAAACAACTTAACTTCCATCTTAGAAGTAAGTTGCTTTCTTTTTCTTCTTCTTCTTCTTTCTTCTTCTTCTTTTTCTTTTCTTCTCCTTTCTTATAGGATAGATTTCTTAAAATCTCACTAACCCTATGACTTCCAAGCATGACAATTCATAGGATTGGTCTTAGTCCCCTAAGAGTTTTCCTTTTCTCTCCATTTGAGTCATTCTCTTTTCATCTCAAAACATATCAAAAACACATAATAAAGGTTGATGCCTCTTCATGTGCCAAGAGCCTTATGCCATGGGGTGCTTGTGTTTATTCCATCTTAGGGTTAATTGTAAATTGTTGTACCCCAAAATTTTCCCTCACATCTTCAAGACAATATGACTCAATAGGTATTCTAATGATCACAAGATTCTCAATTTCTCAAAGGAAATCCAGGTTTCATCAGACTAAGCCTCATCCTAAGCCACAAATCTTAAACTAGGGTTTTGAGTTCTTAAAGAAAATCGGACTTCCACTGCCTCAAGTGGACTTTATGGTATCCCACATACTTCAAAGGATCCTCATGTAAAGTTTCAAGGCTTTCCCTATAAGTTTGGTTAGTCAGATGCTTAGATGATTCAAAAATCAGTTAACTTGGTCAAAAAGTCAATTGTGGTCAACATACAGTCAAACTTCAAGATTTTTGGTCAACATCAATATTATGAAGTGAGATTCATAATTTTATCAAGGGTTGATCATAATTCGTCAAAGGAACCTCATAATCATCAAGAATCAGGAGTTACTAAATTAGGGTTTTGGGCAGGAAAAGTCAACTGTAATTTGACCAGCCATAACTTTCACATGCTTCATCAAATATTTTCCATCCAAAGCTCACTTTGAAGGAAATTCAATTCCATACAACTTTGTGTCTCGCCAAGGCCAAAAATGCTTCATTTGAGAGGTATGAGCCAAGACATTACAGGTCCTTTGAAAAGTAAAAAAAAAATCAACTTTTTCAAAAGCTCATAACTTATAAATGAAATATCAAATGGACATGGGACCAAAAGTAGTAGTTAGAGGACACTCTGAGGTTTCTAAAAAGTCCTAGAACAAATACATGGGATAAAAACTGAGAGAGTTATGCATTGTTGAAGTTGAGCAATTTTGAGGAGGGGTATGGAGCAAAAATGGCCAAAACTCAAGTTTCTTCCAAATGGGCCCATATTTTTCCAACCTAAACTCAACTATAAAGAGCGTGCGCGACCCATAGATCATAATATCTGATTTTTAATATTTATTTTATATTATATTGGATTTATTTCATTTAAATTCAGGTTAAATTAAGATAAATATTGAAAAATCAAATATTTGATCTTGGGTCTATTTTGGGATCAAATATTTGATGTTTATGATGATTGTAAGTGTCCAAATTTGTGCAACACCAAAAGGGTATGATTTAATCTAATATTTTGACCAAATTAGAAACATCCTTTCTTCACCTTCAAGCAATTTCAAATCCATCCACAAAGGCCCAAATTTCTGACCTAAATTACACCCTCTATAAATACTTATCATCTCCACAAGTCAAGTGGACGAAATTTTTGATCAAAGAGAGCAAACAAAACTTCAAAAAATTCAAGAGTAAGTTGGATTCGGTTTTAGGGTTGCAACCATTCTCAAGGAGGTTTGAAGGTCCAAGAACATTCCTTAGACTCTTCTGAAGGCGTACCAATCATCACATTTCTCCAAAACCTCATAAAACGCCATAACCGAATTTGCTTTTTTGGTTTTTTTCTTTCAATTTTTCGATTTCATATTTATACGCATGATACATTTAATCTCTTTGTATATTTGTGTTTTATATGATGTGAGCAAGCTATCTGGGCGATCGAATTGAAGTTTAGGGCACCATGGAGAACTAAATTGTTTGTTAATCGCCTGTAATCTGTTTCCGCCGATACTTTGAAGGCTGCAGTATTGATAAGAATTACAGTCTGACAGGTAAGTTAGGTAAGTGCTACTGTTTCGATTTACCTCAAATTTTTTCCAGAAGTTCATAAATAAATCGAAGAACAAAACTCTTTTAGAATCAAAATTCTAAATGATTCCAACCATCAAAATCACAAATTCCTCTTTTTTCTATTTTATTTGATTTATTTTCTATTTCCATATTTTCAAAACAATCTGGAAAAAATTGTGCGCTCTATATTTGATTTTATTAGATTTTTTGCATCGTTTTAATATTTTTTAGATTTTATTTTAATCGCTTTTCTTATTTTCCATTATTTTAAAATCTACAATGATTTTATCTGACTCTGTTTATTTTTTATTTTTTTATTCTTCTAATAGCATGATAAAAAAAAACATATCCTCCTCTCATCTCAAAGACTCAATATTCTTTCGATCTTTTTGTTTCGATTAATTTACAATTTCTAAAGATAATGTAACTGCTAAAGCCTTGTAATAGTTTAGGTTTATTTTTCGCACTTTACATTTTTTGTCATGATTTTTTATATTTATGTATCTCTCCCAAAGGCATGTAATAGTTTAAACTAGAGTTTTATTTTTCTGCACTATAAACTGTTAGATGCATGCTTAATAGGATTGTATGGCAAGACTAAAATCAACAGTTAGATAACCCTAATTCACAAGATAAAATATCTGAAATCAATATTCACACACGTAAGTCGATCGTTTTACAATTATCATCTGCACCTCCTAGGGGTTCCTCTCTTGCTTGCCTTACAATAAACATGGTCAAGTCACTCGAACGTGGGGGTATCTTAGTAAAGTTGCCTACGAACAATATCATCAAGTCCTTTCAAGATAAAAGATCATAGCCCCTTCGTGTTGCATATGAATAAATGATCTCGTCCCTCGATGACCCTACAAAAATGATGATAGTCCCTTCGAATTATTAAGATACCCTTGCAAGGTTGCCTTCTATAACCATACGATGACCCTACGCCCGTCCCTTTAACATCCAAGGTAAAGACTACTTACTCACTAATAGTAAGGACGGTCTTACCCCTAAAGGAAATAAATAACAAGAAATACCTTACAAACTTAGGGTAAGTAGTTCTTAAGTACCTGCTCACTTCTTTTCAAAACAATTTTTACACCCCACTTTTCAAAATACTTTCAAGCTAAACACTTTATATATATCCATACGAGGATCATTGAAAAGTTAAAGACTTATGAAAATATTTTCTAATCACACACTACACAATTTTTCAAACAAAAGTAAATTGAGCTCAGTAATAAGAACCCATGGATAACCATGGATATAAAGGATGCTTACACCTTCCCTTTGTATAATTTACCCCCCAAACTCAAATCTTTTTCAAAGGTCTTTCCTGTTACTTTATTCCTTTATTTATTGGATAAAATAAAAGTCAGTGGCGACTCTTGCTATCCACAACATAGTTTTTGTAAACAAAAACGCCCAAGTCAGTTCTCCCACCGAGTTACAAAACTGGCGACTCTGCTGGGGAGTACTAAGTAAAAGAGGGGTTACCTTAGGATTAGATCACTATACTTGTTTGAATTGTTTGCTTTATCTTTATTTGTCGTGGGGTTACTGTGAGAAATATCCTATCCTAGATCTAGTGTATCTTAGGTAAGTAGCAATAGACCAAGGAAATTGTATGGCGTATACCACTATGGTTGATCTGGTGGCTACAGTTAGTGTGACTTCTTGGTTGGTTCTTATGTTCCTTAAGTCAATTAAGGATAATATGAGGCTGCCATATGTTGTCATTAACATTAACTTACTTTTAGAACCCTAATTGACCCATCTTGGCCATTAGAAAGTAGTGAGATAACTGGCTTTGGTGAAGTCTGAAGTTGGTTGATACTCGATGCTACGCTCATTGAGATTCCAATCTTAGGGAGTTTTGGTTGGCAAGTTAGTTGTTGTACTTAACAACAACCTTTGAGAAGAATCAATCATATTGAGATCCCTTAGAACCCGATTACTATTGATAGGACTTGATGAACCAAATAAACTTCAATGGGGAGGGTACTTACCTATGGACTTCATGCAAGCCTTTAAACCTAAGGCTATTGTGTGAGTTGTTTGTGTGTGCCATTTGTTTGTGTATGAACATAACATCATAACATCATTACATTATAACATAGCATTTTATCTAACCATTTCAAGGACCATAGGATTTATCTTTGTTCTTTGTTGCAGGTTATGGCTTCCGCTCGTAGGAACATAATCCGGATCAACTTTGTAAGTATACCTTCCAAACTTAAGAAATTAGTCTCAAAAGTTCCTAAAAGCTCTCAATTTATCAAAAAGCATGGTCATCTACTTGATTTGGTTACTTCAGGGTTTAATGAAGACATGATGAGCGTTTTGTTCTAGTTCTTTGATCATAAACATCACTGCTTCACATTTCCCGATTATCAGCTAGTGCCCACAATGGAAGAATTCTTTGAATTTCTTGGTATGCCTATCTTTGATCAGAAACATTTCACAGGCTTAGAGAAATAGCCTAAACCTTAATTTATTGTAGCATCCTTGCATCTGAAGAAATCAGACATTGTACGGGAGCCTAAGGTATTGATAGAGAAAGCTCAGGTGTTCTTGGATGTTATGAGTTATGATGCTTTTGAGGAGATCTTAGCCTTGCTGATTTATGGTTTGGTACTGTTCCCTAATCCAGACCAATTCATAGATGTACACGCCATCAACATATTTCTGACTCACAATCCGGTGCCTAACTTGCTTGGAGATATCTTACACTCTCTTCATACTCATACTACGAAGGCACGAGGAACTCTAATGTGTTGCATACCTCTACAATCTAGGTGGTTTATTTCACACCTTCCTCGTTCTGTGATGAAGAATGAACAAGGTTTGAGGTGGTTTAAAAGGATAATGTCACTCTCTCATTAAGATATTCATTGGTGTTCCCAATCTATGGAAAACATCACTATCATTGACCATTATGGGGAATTCCCTAATGTGCCACTCCTTGGAATAAGAGGAGGAATTACTTACAATCCTTCTTTAGCACTACGTCAGTTTAGTTATGCTCGGAGTGATGTTCCATATGATATGATTATTCAAGGTATTGTGTTCGATTATGACAATGATCCTCAAGGTTACCGTAAAAAAAGTTTATACGAGCTTGGAGCATGGTAAACAGGATTAATAGTAATACTCTAGAACCAAAATATTTCATCCCTATGGAACCTTACCTCAGATGGGTGTGATCTCGTGCTTAGACTCTTATGATGCCACATCCTGTTGTTCTACCAGTAATTGTTGAGCCATTTGTTGAAGGAGATATTCCTTATACAATTCTTCATCCTGGCATGCCTATGGATCTGGAAGAGCTATAGAAATCTTGGATTCAAATGAAGGAGGAAAGGGATACTTTTGAGGCTCAGTTCCATGATTACAAAGAGAAAGTGTTGGAGCTAACAAGGTATCTTCACGAAGAGCAGAACCTCAATACATATCTCAACACAAAGAGGAAGCGTCCATGGGAGACTTGAGTCTCAAATGATTATTTTCTTTGTAAATTTTTTGTTTTCCTTCATTGTAAGCCCGAGGGGCAATTATATTTTAAACTTACTAATAAGAGTTTTGTTTTCCTTTAACAAATTTAAATCCTACGTGGTCCTTGAAAACATTACATATGCATTACATGCCATACCATCACATAACAGGTTTCCGTGACATGTTTCTTATCTTCTCGCTGTTTATTTTAGTTGAAATGGCTCACGAAGTGACTGTCAAAGATCTCCAAACCCAGAATGCTCAATTTCAAGAAGTGATCCTGAATTTGTCCAAGGGGCAAAAAGAGTTGAGAGTCCTCCTCACTAAGGACGCGAAAAAGAAAAATCCTGAAGACAACAAGGGTAATCAGTTGGAACAATTGCAAGCTGAGATGAGAATCCAGATGAATGGCCAGGTGGATCTTATCCAAAACGTAGCCTAGGGGCAAGAAGAGCTAAGAGTCTTCGTCAATAAACTTCAAGGTAACAGAGTCGGGAATCTAATCATCAGTAACCTCCGATGAAACAAGCTGACTTTGTGGAAAGGAAGATGAGGATAATAGAAGGAAAGAGACAAGCTACTACTGATAGTTCTGCAATTAAAAGAAGAAGGTCTTATAGGGTTAATCCGCCTCAAGACAAGGAATATAAAAGACAGATCATCAAAATCAACATGACAATGTCACAAACTTTGCAATGCTTGTTGGAGATGAAGCTGATTACCTTGAAAGACCCTCCTCAAAATCCCAATACTTCCTCTCCTCGCTATAATCCCAATGCAAGGTGTGCATATCACTCTAACTGTCTTGGACATGACACTAATAACTGTCGGGCATTAAGGAATAAGATTCAAGACCTGGTTGACGAAGGAGTCCTCGAGGTTATGCCAGAAGACCAAATTGAATTCTCTTATCGTCCATCAAACATCAAAGTTTCTAGACATCCAGAGTGACAAGTTTAGAGGAGGAGGCTTTGAGAACATTTGAATTTTCATTTGTAATTTCTTTTGTCGACTTAAACACTTACTATTATGTCAGACTTTTGTTTTTACGATAATACATTGCATATGTTTGCCTTGAATTAATCCATTCATTTCACTATATTTAAAATATGCTTCTTACTTCTCTTTTGTGATATTTAACTCTTGGTAAAGCTGTAAGCCTTTAGAGGGAGGATGACGAAGACGATATAATAATTTCATATAGTATGCTTTTGAACAGACTATGTTGACGGTGTGCAGACATTGTTTCAATTCCTAAAAAATGGAGATATAAGAAAGTTAATCCATAGTCAACCCTTTTGATCTTATGAATTAGGAGTTTTCATTCCCACGCAAATTAAAACCCTTAATCATAACCAGGGGTAGGGTAGTTCCTAGGTTAACTCAATTATGCCAGTTGTCCTTTTTGTACACAACTAATGATGGTTCCCTGTAATCATTAAGTCTGACAGTCAAAGAAAAGCTCACTAAGTCAAAACCTATGAAGGAGACTTAGTAAAAATTGAGACATCTCGCTCACTGTAATCTTGAAACAAACAGTTCATGCAAAAGGAAGGGATAACAAAGACAAAATAAAAAGAGGTCACTACAAATCCTCAAAAAAAAAAAAGATGTATGGCTTTTCAAATAAAATGTTGTCTGTGTTACAATTCTAAACTCCTTTGGAGCCTCGATGCATAAGTTAACTGAACATAGGACTGAAGAACATCACGAAGGATGGGTTGGGTACAAATAAAATTTGAGCCTTTATCATTTGTTTCTTAAACCATGAAGCAGACCACGTTACAACCATTTAAAAGTCCTAACTGAAGCATGGTTAGTTTGAAAGCGTACTGCTACAAAAGGTACCCTGACTCCTTTAGGGCTTATTATAAATCTTGAGTTAATATCACAGTTTTTACAAACATTGTTTTGGTAAAATAATTCTTTTTCAAAACTTCAAGACAAACATAAGCATTGCATTTTGAATATCATTGTTTGCATATAACTAAGTGTTTGACAGCAGGGAAGCTTACATGATGAACATTCAATAAACCAAAGTCTTCCCAACATACAAAGTTGCTTCCTGAGCCTGATTTAGTTGGATCAAAGCCAATGTATACAAGGGGCATAGTCAATATCTTCCAATCAAGATGGCATGCCATGTTATTTTCCAATTCATCTGTGGATGTCAGTTCAAGATTCAATGATGCTTAATAGCCAAGGGCAGATCTCCTCATCTGAATTGCCAGAAGTAACATTACAGAGTTCACGATGCCAATGGCATATTATTGTGGGGCATTTTGTTTATTTCTCTTGAGGTATCCCTTTTCAAATACTTCCATTCTGGGAAAAATCATCCTCAGTTAGGGGCAACGCTCTCTTTTTAAATCTAACTATATCAAAGTCAGTTGCAAGATCCTTAACCATTACCCAGGGTGTACACGATCCACCGCAGTCTGAAAACACATTCCTCTCATTACATTGCCTTGATACTGGATTTTCAGCAGAAACCATTATGGAAATTAATTGTATGTGCCAATAGTATCAGATGGTGTTAGTATCATGTCTTCAGATTCAGTCATGATAATTCTTAGAAAATTACTCATGGAAGTCGAGAATATCATAAATTCTGAAGCCACTGATTATTTTGAATGAATGTATGCTTTTGAATATGATTGATGTTTACCAAAAATGCATAATATTACAATAATAGAATTTACTAAGGACCATTGGAGCTAGGAATCCCCAGCAAAGTTCATATCCAACAAATCTTCGCAAACTCATCCCCACAGAGTAATCTTTACGAATTTATTTCAGCAAAGTATTTCAAGTAGCCTCTTGTCCTTCCAGCTCTATAGAGTCCCAGGTAGATTTCTCTCAAGTCTGATATCCTCCGAAGAATTGACAATTGGTTGGATAAGACTCTCAGGAGAATGTCTGTCTCTTTTATCCCTAGTCAGGATATTTAGGAATCTAATCTTTCAATAAAAAGTACGACGAACGAAAATCGAAAGGTCCTAAGTACAATATTCAGAAACAAGACGGGAATGATGTCTTCATACTCCTCAATAACAAATCAGAATTTATTTCCCCAGCCAACAGTTGTTACATGAAGCTACTAATGGGCTTCAACTACAAAATTCAGACATACATCATTTACATCATATCATGCCATACACATCCATAACACATACGAAATTCTAATTTACATTAAGAACGTCATGCCATGCATGCATACATTAAATAATCTTGCTTAAAAATAATTTTTCCTTTTCAGGATAGTTAGCAGTCAGATAAACATTACCAACTCCTTGAGACAGTTCAGAGACAGTCTAAACGAAGATCTAGTGCTGATACTTAGTACATGATATTGTCTAGAAGCAATTCAGAGATAATATAAACGAAGATTTAGTTCTGATGCTTAATTCAAGATATTGTTCTAGATACAGTTTATAGACGATCTAAATAAAGATCTAGTGCTGATACTTAGTGCATGATACTTTCCAGAAGAAATTCAGAGATAATAAAAACGAAGATTTAGTTCTGATGCTTAATTCAAGATATTGTCCTTGAGATAGTTCAGAGACGATCTAAACAAAGATCTAGTGTTGATACTTAGTGCATGATATTTTCTAGAGGAAATTCAGAGATAATCAAAATGAAGATTTAGTTGTGATGCTTAATTCAAGATATTTTCCTAGAGACAGTTTAGAGACGATCTACACGAAGATCTAGTGTTGATACTTAGTTCAGGATGCTTTTCTTTCCAGAGAAAGTTCAGAGACGATCTAAATGAATATCTAGTGCTGATACTTAGTTCAAGATTCTTTTCTTTCTAGAGACAGTTCAGAGACGATCTAAACGAAGATCTAGTGCTGATACTTAGTTCAGGATGCTTTTCTTTCTAGAGAATGTTTAGAGACGATCTAAACAAAGATCTAAGGCTGATACTTAGTTCAGGATGCTTTTCTTTCCAGAGACAATTGTCGCTCCCCGGACTTTCGTCCCGGTGCAGACACGAACTGTCGGTGATGTTGGAGGTTGAGGTTAAATAGAGTCGCCAACTAGGCATTTTTATCCCGAAGGAAAGGTAATGCTGCATAAACCTGGAAGGGTATGGATAAGACGGTTGCGAACCAACGAAACTGAGAAAGGGGGTTGGTTACGACCTGGGAAGATATTAGCACCCAGATTGTCTGTCGTACTTGTCGCTCCCTGGATTTCCATCCTGGTACAAACGCGAAAGTGGCGCGGAAAAGGTAGAGTCGCCAGCCAGGCATTTTTATCCCGAAGGAACGGGAATGGTAATGCTGCACAAACCAGAAGAAAAGAAAAGGAAGGACAAAGGTCCTGCGAACCAAAGATACTGGGTTTGGGAGTCGGTTACGACCTGGGAAGGTATTAGCACCCCAGATCGTCCGTCGTACCAGACGGGATCCACGATTGAAAGAAATTGTTTCAAAGGGTGAAGGAATGAAAACTGCTGCAAAAAGAAAGACCGGAACTGGAAATGAAAATAAAATAAAGGGGGAAAATGTAGGGAAAATGAAAGAGTGCTCGAACAGGCCCTACCCCGCTGCCTACGTACCTCATCTGGACAATGAGGATCAGAGTCGTCGTA
Source organism: Lathyrus aphaca (assembly GCA_963966055.1). Classification (NCBI taxonomy): domain Eukaryota; kingdom Viridiplantae; phylum Streptophyta; class Magnoliopsida; order Fabales; family Fabaceae; genus Lathyrus; species Lathyrus aphaca. The sequence goes on along the minus strand of OZ014519.1, from coordinate 294,815,343 downwards.
GTTCCCCTAACTAGGGGTGAAAAAGATTGCTTATGTCTTAAGGCTTGAACTGCCTATGTCAATGCTCAGGTGTTGCGGGCTCGGACGACGAGTGCGTTACCGTCTTGAAAAATGACAAGTAGGAGCAAGTTCGTACGATGAGAGTGAAGGTGATGAGAAAAGAAGTCCCGAAGGAGAGACGTTTATTGTTTGTCCAATGTTTTTTACGAGTGTTCTATGAGTGTGGCACAAGGAAGTGAACTCAAGCTATTTTCCATGGAATGTGTACTTGCTACTACATTCCAAGATGGAATAATAGAACAAGCACACTCAAGTAAGGAGAAAATCCCCAAAACTTGATTCCAGAGATTAGGGCTTAGGCTCACTAACTCATTGAATTTATTAAGTGTTTTTGTATTTACAATGAAGAAGTGTGTTTTATGATTTTCTTGATGAAGATGGTATCCTGATCAGACTTGTGCATCATGATGAACAAGCTTGTACCATCCCAAGATGGGAAAACTACAAGTGTTTCATGGAATAAGGCTATTGCACAGGAGACCACTTCAATCCTTATTAAGATGTTTTTTAGGGTTTTGAGATGGGAAGAGAAGAGAAGCAAAAGGATCTCAAAGGTAAAAGTCTAATGGGGGACTAATGAATCCTAATGTTATCATGCAAAGGAAAACCTAGGTTAGTGAGGCTTACTATCCTAAAGAAGGAGAAGATAAGAAGAGAAAGAGAAGAATGAAGAATAGAAGAAGGAGGAAGTAAGGCCTAAGCCCCCAACAATCACAAGTAAGAGAATATCAATAAGGAAAAGAGAAGAGATAAGACTTGGAGATGTGAGAATCACATCCACACCTCTCACTTACCAAAGCCCCTGAAATGGTTGCATAAGAATAAATGCAATACAAAATGTGCATAAGATCAAACCAAAACCACACAACCAGAAGTGAAGTCTTAATCACAAATGTCAAATGCAAATACACAACATAAGAATGAGAAAGGCACTATACCACTCAACATGAAGCAACATGGATCATCATGACAAAACAAAGTAAACATGAGATAACACAAGGCAAACCAAGTAAGCCAACATCACAAACTCCAAGACCAGAACCCTAACATATCAAGAATGTGCCTAAGGATCATATTAGATGAAGAGAAGAAGCATACAAACTCAAGTATTTACATCATGAGAAGTAAAGAAGCAAAAGAAGTGAGGTGGACATGTACATAAGTGAATGAACTTCCAAAGCAAACAAACACAAATTTTTTCAAAGCACAAACATCAACTCAAGACCAGAAGGGTATCAACATCCTAAAAAGACTCTAAACAACTTAAAGAAGTTGGCACAAGTACCCTTCTAACCTAAGGATTGAACATATGACCAAAAAGAAGCAAAAGAGGATAAGCAAAGAACAAAAATTCAAATAAAATCAAGCATACATTCAAAAATTCCACAATCTTGCACAAATACTCTTCAAACATAGAATATTGACATGCCAAAAGGAGAGAATCAAAATCAGAACCTAAGCAAGTCAAATAAATGCTTAAACATAGATTAGGGTTAGGAGACTTCATGCACAAGTTAAAGACCAAAACCAATTAAGCAAACTTCTAAAAATCAGAATAAAAATCATCAACAAACTACATCTCAACATGAATCCAGAGCAAAAAGAATCAGTTCAAAATTCAAATTAATGGTCAAGATAGAAATTATACAAGACAACATACATTAAAAGTGAAATAAAAACAATTAAGTAAAGAGAAAATTAATTCCAGCGTGGTAAATAAAAATAAATGGAAAATAAAAATTCCAAAAATTAAAGAAAACTTAAAAGATCATTCCTGAATTTTTAAAGAATTTTTATGAACTTATTTCTATTTTAAAAAATTAAAAAGCAAACTGCAAACAAAAAAGAAATAAGAAAAAGAAATAATGAAACTAGAGGGTGCAGACAACAATGAAACTCAATTTAATATATCCTGGGCCCAACAGCGGGGGTGCGCTTAGCAACTGGCCTTAGGCCCATACAAAATCTCAAAAAAAAACCTTGCCAATAATCAGATTTATTATATGCTTGCTATAATTAATTTTTTATTAAACTGAAAAATGAACAAAAGTCATGTGAACATAAAATCAATTGGTCAGCTAGGGTTAAGTCACTAACAGACAAAATCTCAACGCAACCTCTCACAGCTCATCACGTCATCATCTTCTTCCTGATGCTCATGAAGGATTCGAAAAATGCAGGAAACAGAACAACACTTCAGCATCAACATCAACAATTTAGAGCAACATAACTCCCTCACCTCTCAATGAAAATCAAAAGTGTAAAAGCAAAAAATGAAGTCTGAAACACAAGGATCACGAATATGCCAATAGTTGTCACAAACAAGCATCACAGAAAGCAAACCGAAAGCAACAAGATCAAACATCAAAACATAAATTCATGATTTAAAGCCACACAAAGCTTCTAAACACTTCATATCATTCATATTAAGCCATAGAAACACAAAACAAGCTAGTATTCAATCAAACCGAAGCAATCAATTGAGAAACTCAAACCTACAATTGAAGCTTCTTGAAGATGTTGAGAAATCCAGAGACCTCCTTGCTCTCTTCAAGCTTCGTTGGATCTTGTTCAGGCCAAATAAAGGCTGATAGATGAAGCTGATGCAAGACCAGAGAGAGTGATTGAATCTTTACTTTGCCAGAAGCTCCAAGAACATGGCTATGGATGTGATGTGAGAGTGAATGTGAGGATGCAGAGGTCTTGAGGATGAAGAATGAGATGCGAGTCTAGATCTAAAAACTTCTTTTTCTGTTATGCAGTGGAAATCACAATGAGGGAAGAGAGAGATGCTGAAGAGTGTGATCCAAATCCCTTACCAAAATCGTGACCAGCCTTTTATACTACAAGAGTGCAGGGTGCATTTTGTGGTGTGTGAACTAAATTAGTTATCTCACTCTCACCAAGATGCAGGGCCTGCGTGAGCCTCTCTTGCTTCTTTTCCAATTTGTTTTTGAAACTATACATGAGGGAGCATGATAGTATAGTGTCCTGCATGTGTTGTTGGACCACTATTTGATGATAAAAAAGAAATGAAAAAGAGGTGAGGCTGTGATTGGTGGTGACTTGGTGTGGTGCATGGAGTGCATTTGCTTCACGTGAATTTTCCTTTCCCTTTTGGTATATTATGCGCTTGGTGTATGGGAGTGAGGAAAGCATGACTTCAAGGCAAATATGGGAGACTCAAAAGGACGTGTGGCAAGCAAGGATTGGCTGGACCCAAAATGCTGATTTTTCTCCCTACTTTTTATACAAACCATCACCACATACATGACCTTGCCTTATTTTCACATTTGGTCACGCAAAAAAATAGCAACATGGGCCCATTGAAAAAATGTTATAAAATAATATCATGAAATGCAACATAAATTCTATTATTAGGGCCCAATCACAAGTTGACACATGTCCATCAAAAGAAAACCCTAGAATGCTCCAAACTTCAAAACATAATAACTTGAATTCTAAAAATTATATGAAAGCATTCTACGACTTTTCAGAAAGGGAAAATCGTGATATACAACTTTCGTGTTCACCGGAAAATCATTCGGAGCTTTTTCGCACATGAAATAATAGCTTGAAGTTTCGGGACAAATAATTTCCAAAAATGGAAACTTCTAGATTTCCAAATTTAGTAACTTTTTGCATACTCCCGATTTTTGACATTTAAGCTCAACTGAATTATTCCTTGACATGATATGACCTCAAAAATGATAATCTTGATTAAAAACCTCTGAAATCTTCATGTTGACTTTTTTGACTGCATAGTTGACTTTCTTGCTTCCCCTCCAAGTAACTGGACCAAACCTTGACTTCTTCAATGAATTTTTGCCTCAAACTTCATACATAAGCCATGCAGACCAAATAAGAACCTTTGCCCACAAGAAATGGTCAAAGTTAAGAAGATATGAGGATCTGGCCCAAAACCCTAATCAAGATTTCCCTCACACAGGAGAAAAGTTGCACTTTTGAACTTCTGATGAAATAACTGACTTCCCTAAGGAATTTTCTCACCAACTTTCATCCCTAGGATCCTCTTGTCATATGAGAAACTTTTCCCAAATGAAATGGCCAAAGTCACAAAGATTTCATGCTTGAAAGTGAAACCCTAATTTGGGATCATTGTGTAGGAGCTTGCCCTGGCTTGGATTCTCAGATGCTCTCCCAACCTCCTGGGCTTTTTGTAAATGATCTTGGGGCTTGTGAATGTTATGTAGATCCTTCATGGGGCTTGGAAAAGTCCATTGAGTCTCTTGCTATAGCCTGTAATGCCTCAAATCCACCCACCGTTGATCATATGCCTAATGCTAGATCCTGAGAATGTTATGCTTCATTTTTTCATGCAAAGATGCCAAAGATATGGTATGCTTATGATGATGATATGATGATGATGCTCAAAAAAGAAGAGGGAAAATTTGGGGTGTTACAGTACTCGAAGGGATCCACTCTTACAAGATTAGGTTTAAAAGGGGTAAGTGTATGTGCTATCTGTGTGCAAAAGCTAGGGAAAGAAAGTACAGGTGCCAGTGCAAAAGGTGTGAATTGCTCAGGAATTGAGGCTTAAAAAGAAGGTTGAAAGAGGGGGAAGACACAAAGACTTTTGTTCGATAACTGTTAAGTTATGCCTACGTATCCTCTCGTGCAATGAGGAAGTCAGAACACTGTAGTTCGACTCAAAGAGACTGGAATAATTTTGACTTTGAACTGCTTGCTTGTCTATGCTCAAGTGTATGACTCATTTGGCTCAAGTGCTAACTGTCTTGCATTAGACGGAAGAAGCGAGTTCTCGTTTATAGAATGAGTGTGATGAGAAAAGAATCTCGGAGGAGACGATTATTGTTTGTTTTTTGGTGTTTTCAGTTTTTTTTATTATTTTTGGTGTTTTGCATAGGATAATGAGCTTATGCCTAAATCAAGGATTGTAAACTCATTATATCCTACCTGATAAGGGATAATGAACCTACCTAAGTATGAGATAAGCATCTCAACTTAATTACCTTAATGATGAAGGATTAAGATCATTAACTTACTTGTGATTATTAAGATGTTTTTGGGTTTTTGTTTAGTGTTAAGAAATGAGTTTAATCTCTAATCACAGACTAGTGAACTCATTACACCTTCCTAAGAGAAGAATAATAGATGAGAACACTTAATCTGAGGAAGACACCTCAACTTAATCCATGGTTAGGGATTAAATTCATTATATAACAAGCCTTTATTAAATGGATTTTAATTAACAGGGTGAGATTAAGAAATGAGTTTTATGTTTGTAATACTTATCTTGAGGGGGACTTGTCCATTAAACACTAGGGTTAGTCCCTCTTAACCATAAGGAAGAGATATAACCCTAATGTAAGGCCCAAGTTACAAGATAAATTCTTAGTGATTATTAATGTGTTTTGATTAAGAGGTATAAACAAATTAAAGGTTTAACACTAAGGATTAAGATTATACACTCCATCCTAAGATAAAGATACAAGTATAACCCTAATTCCAAAGTCCTAAAGCTTTAAAAGTTTAGCCTCTGATTAAGAGATGAGAAGAGAGACTCAAGGAGACTCAAAGGTGAAAATCTAGGGGAAACTATACACAACCCTAAAAATTATCATGCTTGGATATCCTATGGTTTGTGAGGCTTAAGAGAAAAGATCTCCAAGAGGCCACCAAGGAAGGGAAGCAGATGAAATGAGAAGAGAGGAGAGAATACGTTACTTACTTCCTGAAGAAGATAAGTAACTTAGGAGAAAAGAAAGGAGAAAGAGAAACACAAGTGAAGAAAGTTCACTCCAAAGACAATTAAGGGATGCAAATGCAAAGGGAAGAAGAGGTGGGAGGTGAAGGCAAATCCACCTCCCAGATAACTTTACCAAAAGTTCCTGAAATGTTAGTATGAATGCATAAGATGCAAAGCAAAAGAAAATGAGATGAATAAAGATGCAAAGCCCAAAACCAGAAGTGATTATGCAATGAAAATGTGTTATGAGATGATGCAAAATCATACAAGATGCATATGAATGATCATACAAGGATGAGATGCAATGGAAGAATGTTTAGAAGCATGAAAACACATGGATGTTCATGAATGTAATGGATGCAAAGTATAGCAAATGAATGAAGAAATGATCAAGAAATGTTCAAGTGTGTTATCTAAGATGTCATACAAATGCTTGAAATGTCATGGCAAGTTCACAAGTTCATGATATGCAAAGAAGAATGCAAATGAAGATGCAAAATTAGGGTTTTAAGGCAACATGAGATGCATATGACCAAAACAGAAGCATACATCATGATAAAAATTTAAAATTGAGCTCAATCTAACCCTAACCACATATAAGATCACACCCCAAAGGAGAAGGCCAGAAGCTAACCCTAGGCAAAGTTATGGAATTTCTAAGTTAACTAGGGTTTTTGGGTGATTCTTAAGGAAAAATGAAAATCAAATTGAAAATTCAAGATAAAAATATGAGATAAATAAAATAGAAACTATATGCAATATGTGAAAAAAATCAAAAAGAATCAAGTTCAAACTCATCATGGTTAGGTAGAAATGAATTTTTCAAGTTAAGGTTAAGAAATGTGAAATTTAAGAACCCTAATTCAAAGAAAATTGTGAAAATGTAATCAAACCTAAAACGAAATTTGTATGGTGAGTTTGAAAATGTTTCTAAATGTTTAAGAATGCTTCATGATTTTCTTGGTGATTTTTAGAAACTTAAATGCATATTTAATTAATTAAAATAAGTTACCCAGTGATTTTTAGAGGCGTCAGATGCCCTGATTTTGACTTTACTTGCTCAAGAAGTTACCCAATGATCAGATGACTTCCACTGTGAATTTATTCATCAAATTTGGTACACGTGATCCTTATAACACATTAAGACCATTAGAATAAAGAATGACCAAAATTTTTGAGGTTAAGGGCCTCAAACCCAAAACCCTAATTTTGGTCATTTGTGCAGGAAAACCCTAGCTCTGCCTGGACTTCTGTGCAATCCTTTGACATTTTGTGACTTCAAAGAATTATTGGAGATGTAAGATGATCATAGAACACTCATGGACCCTCTTGGAATGATTCAAGGCCTCAGATATTGCTCAGATCACTTCTAAGATTCACCTGATCACAAAACCCTAATTGTGCAGTCATGCAATGATTTGATGAAGTTGTTTATGCAATGTGAGATGCAATGAGATGTTTATTCAAAATGAGATCATAAGCCATGGTGTGAGAAAAAAGTGAGGGAAAATTTGGGGTGTTTACAGATGCCCCTATTCAAACATGAGTTAGCTGTGCAGGGTGTAAGCGTTTGGATTATCAGACAAACAAGAAAACTTGTGGTTGAATACCAAAGACAGTCTGAAATTTGCACTCACTGGGGAGAAGAAGAAAAGGGATATAAATTGTAAAAGATAGTATAGTATGTTTATCAAGTACAAACGATGGAGGACGACCATCGAGCAGAGGACGACTTCTGGGAGCAAAATGGTTAAGTAAAGCAATGACGGGGACAACCATCATGCTGGGAAATAAAGAAACTGCGATGGGGACGGCCATCAGATAAAGTGATGAAGGACGATCATCAAAAGAGAAAAGACCACGACGAGGAAAGCCATTGGGTAAAGAAATAAAATTCTCTAGGGAATAAAGAAATGAGGGAAGCACTGACGGGGACGACCATCAGGTTGAAGGGTAAATAGACCGCGACGGGGACGACCATCGGGTAGAAGAATAAATGAAATAAGGATGAGGGACGGTCATCCAAAAGGTGAAGGACGATCACCTAGAAGGGGACGACCTGCTCTTATCACGACATAGGACGAATGCCGGATAGCAAAGGTCAACGATGGGGACGGCCATCGGACAAGCATGATGAAAGACGATCATCAAGAGGTGAAGGACAATCACCTAGCAGGGGACGACTGCTCTTGGGGGATTATCTCGACATAGGACGAATGCCGGATAACAAAGATCAACGATGGGGACGACCATCAGATAAAATGATGAGGGACGGTCATCAAAAGGTGAAGGATGATCACCTGGCAGGGGACGACTGCCACAAATATCGTGACATAGGACGAATGCCAGATAGAAGGTTCCAATAATGGGGACTCCACTGGAGAAGGGATGAGGGACGGTCATCCAAAGGTGAAGGACGATCACCTAGCAGGGGACAGCCTTCTCTTTATCACGACATAGGATGAATGCCGGATAGAAAAAACTGTTTTGTTTCTGTGGGGATGTAAACACGGACGAGTGCTTACGCTTTAAAATAAAAGGTATAAGTGTTTGACAGTGTGTATAGACTAAAGATGCGGACGAGCATCCTTAGAACCATGATACGGACGAGTATCGGTAGAAACAAACGCTGACACATGTTTAAGGATGAGTATCAATCGGGTAAGCAAGGAACACAGACGAATGTTGATCTGTTGAGGAGGTGATATATACAAGATACGGACGAGTATCAAAGACTTCTGTATAAGTATGTACAAGTATTGATCTGCTGGGGAAGTAGGACACAGACGAGTGTCGAAAGGAGCATGTATAAATATGAACAGGCATCTGTATTCGAGAGTGCAAAGGGGATGTTTTGGCTTTTATCTGTAGGGGATATGACTTTTAAATATTATCGGTGAAGTGATTTTTATATTTGCAGGTGACTGGCTCGAACCGGCTTATGATCATGCAAATGTTTGCTTTTTTCCGTAATGCTCTGTATTAGACGGAATGATACGCTTAGTTTGGGGAAAAATGATGCGAATGCTATGATTATGCAAATGAGAAAACCGATCCGAGATCCAGATCCTGCGGGGAAAAAGATATCTGGTCTATCTGTTCGGAGGGAGAACTCCGCTGGGGATGAGGAAGTTTCAGCAACTCCGCTGGGGAAGTATTTCAGGAATTGCTTTACTGGGGAGAAAATGGCAACTCTGACGGGGAATAGAATGTTCCCGGCTACTTTGCTGGGGAAAAGCCGTTAGGCATTTCTCGGGAGATCCTGCTTGGGGAGGAGATAACTTCTGGGAAGTAATCTGTTGCCACTCCCTCGTCCAAGTGATACGCTGGGGATTGATAAATTCCTCAAGGGATCCTCTAGGGGAAGGAAAACTTCGCACGGAAATACTTCTTGTCAAGGAGTCCTGCTGATGATGTGATTGCTGGTTTGGCTGGGGAATAATACTTGATATGCCCCATGCTGTGAAAGATCGTCTGCCTTGAGTACCTGTAACCTGTTAAACAGAAACGCACAAGTGTCTCGAGGTATCCTCAACCGGATTCCGTCATAGGAATTAGATTTATCCGAGAGCAACATATTTCCTGCAAGCATTTATTGAAAATGACCTAATATGTTTTTATGCAATTATTGTATTACGAACTCTGGACATTTTGCAAACAAAAACAAAAGGTAAAAACAAAGTGTGACTGAATATTCTGATTTTATTGATTTGTGTGCCTTAAATAGGAAAATACATTGAATAAGCGAATCCCTGAAAGGAGGAGTTTTCTTTAAATTGAGAAAATAAAAGTGTTGGCAATGTTGAAAATGACGATCCAGTGAGCATCTTTGTTATGACCCGTATGACCTGAACGCTCTTCTTATCTTACTTTCTGAAGAAGGTTAATTCTGACCGACGCATTGTCCTTTTGAGGCTTACCATGTTGTGAGTGATACATACGAATTCAGAAATGCAGTTGTTCTCTTATTCCCTGATTTTACGTGTATCGCCCTTTCGTGTTTTCAATCCACCAGGATACCCATTTTTGTCTGAGCTGTCTGATGTGGCTTTTCAACTCAGCGGGTGTACATTTTTTTTTAGTTTTTTACCTTATTTTTGCCTGAGTCTTTTATTCTGTTTTTGATTCGCCGGGATGCCCTATTTTTGCCTGGACTTACATTCTGTTTTTATGTCCAGCGGATCATTTTATGCGAAGTAATTTTTAACTGCATCTGAATTAACAGGAGATAGGAAGTCCTCGCCATCCATAGTAGTGAGCATCAGTGCTCCACCAGAGAAAACTTTCTTTACTATGAATGGGCCTTCGTAGTTTGGCGTCCATTTTCCCCTGTGGTCTGTATGAGGAGGAAGAAGTCTCTTCAGAACAAGCTCTCCCACCCGGTGTTCCCGAGGTCTAACTTTCTGATCGAAGGCTTTCTTCATTCACTTCTAATATAATTGCCCATGACAGATGGCTGCTAATCTGTTTTCTTCAATCAAACTCAATTGATTATATCGAGATTGGACCCATTCTGCTTCATCCAGTTTCACATCCATCATTACCCGTAAGGAGGGTAGTTCAAATTCAACATGTAGGACTGCTTCCATACTATACACAAGCTGATAAGGTGTTGCCCCAGTAGTGGTTCGGTACCCATGCAAGGCAAATGGTAGCATCTCATGCCAGTCTTTGTAGGTGACTACCATCTTCTGCACAATCTTCTTGATATTATTGTTGGCTTCCTCAACAGCGTCGTTCATCTTTGGCCTGTAAGGAGAAGAATTGTGATGTTGAATTTTAAAGTCCCGGCATAACTCAGCCATCATCTTGTTGTTCAAATTGGAACCATTATCAGTAATGATTCGCTCGGGAATTCCATATCGACAGATGATATCTCTTTTCAGAAATAGAGCTACCACTTATCTGGTGACGTTTGCATACGAAGCTTCTTCAACCCATTTGGTGAAGTAATCAATGGCTACCAGGATGAATCTGTGACCATTTGAAGCAGTCGGTTCAATATTTCCAATCATATCAATGCCCCACATGGCAAAGGGCCAAGGTGAAGACATTACATTCAAAGGATTCAGAGGTACATGCACTTTATTTGCGTAGATCTGGCATATGTGGCATTTTCTAGCATAGGCACAACAGTCTGCATCCATTGTGATCCAGTAATAACCTGATCTTAATAACTTCTTTGCCATTGCATGTCCTCCGACATGGGTACCGAAAGAACCTTCATGTACTTCGTGCATTAGTAGGTCTACTTCCTTCTTGTCAACACATTTGAGCAAGACCATGTCGAAGTTTCGCTTGTACAAAGAACCGTCAGTATTGAGGAAGAAACTATCGGCTAGCCTTCTTAATGTCTTCGTATCATTTGACGATGCCCCAGGTGGGTATGTCTGAGTTTCCAAGAAGCATTTGATGTCATGGTACCAAGGTTTTTTATCAGTGACAGTGTCCACAGAGAATACATATGTCGGTCTGTCCAATCTGGATACCAAAATCCGAGGTACATAATTGGCAGCTTGTACTTTGATCATGGATGAAATGGTAGCCAAAGTGTCTGCAAACTAATTCTCATCTCAAGGGATGTATTCAAGCTTGACTGTTGTAAAGAAGGTCAACAATATCCTCGTATAGTCATGGTAGGGAATCATATGCTCCTGATGAGAGTACCACTTGTCGTTAGTCAGGTTGATTACCAAAGCTGAATCGCCGAATACATTCAAGGTTTTGATCCTGAAGTCAATGGCTTCCTCAAGACCCAAGATACAAGCTTCGTATTCTGCTTCATTGTTAGTGCAGGCAAATGTTAGCTTTGCTGAGAAAGGCATATGAATCCCTTTAGGTGTAATAAGCACTGCACCCACTCAACGACCGTTGCAATTAACTGCCCCGTCAAACATCATAGTCCATGCTTCTTCTGGGTCAGGCCCTTTGGTGTGAATAGGCTCTTCACAATCTTTTTCTTTCAAGAACATGATGTCTTCATCAGGGAAGTCAAATCTCATATGCTAGTAATCATCAATGGGTTGCTTAGCCAGATAGTCAGACAATACACTGCCCTTGATGGCTTTCTGAGAGGTGTACTGAATGTCATATTCTGTTAGAATCATTTGCCATCTTGCAACCCTTCCGGTAAGTGTTGGCTTCTCAAATATGTACTTGACTGGGTCCATGCTAAGGCACAACAAGTTTCCTCGAGCAGTGAATAACGTTGTTCACAGTCGGTAAACTTTTTGCTTAGGTAGTATATTGCATACTCTTTTCGACCAGACTTGTCATGCTGGCCCAACACACACCCCATTGACTCTTCTAATACTGTCAAATACATAATTAGAGGTCTTCCTTCAACTGGAGGAATGTGAATTGGAGGTTCTTGCAGATATTCTTTGATCTTGTCAAAAGCTCTCTGACAATAATCGTTCCACCTGACTGTTTGTTCCTTTCTTAACAACTTGAACAAGGGTTCGCAGGTTGCAGTGAGATGAGATATGAACCTTGAAATGTAGTTCAACCTACCTAAGAACCCTCGAACTTCTTTCTCAGTCTTAGGTGCAAGCATCTCCTGAATGGCTTTCACTTTGTCGGGATCAACCTCAATTCCCTTTTCACTTATAATAAAACCCAGCAGCTTACCAGAACGTACCCCGAATGTGCACTTGTTGGGGTTCAACCTTAACTGATATTTTCTCAGACGCTTGAAAAGTTTCAATAGGTTTACCAAATGTTCTTCCTCTGTTTGGGACTTGGCAATCATATCATCCACATAGCACTCGATTTATTTGTGGATCATATCGTGAAATAATGTTACCATAGCCCGTTGATATGTTGCATTGGCGTTCTTCAGACCAAACGACATTACCTTATAGAAAAATGTGCCCCAAGGTGTGATGAAGGTTGTCTTCTCCATGTCTTCAGGTGACATCTTAATCTGATTGTATCCAGAAAATCCGTCCATGAAAGAGAATACCGAGAATTGAGTTGTGTTATCCACCAATACATCAATGTGAGGTAATGGGAAATCATCTTTCGGGCTAGCTCTGTTCAGGTCCCGGTAGTCGACACACATACGCACCTTGTAGGATCAAGCGCTTACCACTGCACTAAAAGAAATTGCTGTTAGTGAAGGCGCGACTTTATTTCCTTATAGTATAGAGCCCTCAAGGGGTTGCGCCTATTAAGCGCCATGGGTTGGGATGTTAAGCCCATCGAATCCCTAAAGGTGACGCTGAATTAATAAATCCAACAATCTCCTCCCCAGTGTCAGCTGGGGGGATTCGAACCCATGACCTTGCTCTGATACCACTTGTAGGATCAAGCGCTTACCACTGCACTAAAAGCAATTGCTGTTAGTGAAGGCGCGACTTTATTTCCTTATAGTATAGAGCCCTCAAGGGGCTGCGCCTATTAAGCGCCATGGGTTGGGATGTTAAGCCCATCGAATCCCTAAGGGTGACGCTGAATTAATAAATCCAACACACCTTACTATCCTTCTTAGGTATGGGTATAATGTTAGCATATTTGGGCGAGTACGGCGCCAATGTTGCCACGGCGGGTAACTAGTTACAGCGAGAAAACCGGCGTCCCACTGCTTTTGTACTTCTTCTTTAATTTTCTTGGCCATATCTGGGCGAGTACGGCGCAACTTCTGTTTAACTTACGGACAGTCTTCTTTCAGTGAAAACCTGTGCATGACAATATTTGTATCCAGACCTAGCATATCTTGAAAAGACCAAGCGAACACATCAACATATTCCCGAAGCATACTGATGAGTTGTTCTTTCACTGGAGCTTACAGACTGGCCCCGACCTTCACCTCTTTCACATTTTCCTCTGTACCAAGATTGACAGTTTCAACCTCCTCCTGATGAGGAGCAATTAGTTTTTCCTCTTTTCTTAACAACCTGGCCAATTCCTCAAGCAAATCATAGTCTTCATCAACCCCTTCATCTGCTTGATTAATCAGATTGTCGAAGTCATACGAGGTCATAGTAGTGTCGTTGTTGGTGCAATCTGGAGGATTATCTCTGCAAGGGTTGAGATTTGTTTATTTTAGTGATTGATTTTATCTTATTTAGAAAAAGGTGAATGAAGTTTATTAATAAAAACATTGCCATTTATTGTTTTGTGCGAAAATAACAAAAATGAAAGACAGTGAGCGAAAAAAATACCGTTTGAAAAAGATGTCCATTGTTCATTAATCATTCATTTACACAAAATACATATATGAACCTATTACAAAATGAGTCCTGACACCTTGGGCAAGATGCAGGACTTGATGCATGCTTAAATAGGAAATAATAATTACTCTACAAAAGTAATCCTTATAATTTCCTGGGAAAACCAGTTGAGGACTTGTTGGCCTGAGACTCTTGGACGAATCCAGCTCTCCAGGTTGAAGTCTCTTTCAGCCTCGTCTTCCACATTGTTGATTACATCTGGGGTCAGCATACCCCCACTAATAAACTTGGGAGCTTCAGCAGCCTCCTCTTGGACCTGTCGGGATGGTTTGTAACCCAACCTGAACTTGTCTTCCTTAACCTGAACTTACAGCAGCTTACCCCAGCCTTGGGCCTTCCCGTCTTCGACAACCTTCCGAGCTTGCTTGTAAGAAGAGATTGAAGTTCTAGATACTTCAGTTGTTGCATCATTGACATCGAGGGCCTCAAACCCTTGGCTCATTGTCTCATGGATCTCTCCATCCATCTCAATGTACTTATAAGTAGCTAGATGACTGACGAAGATGTCCTCCTCCCCACAAATTATGATAACTTGGCCCTCCCATTCGTATTTTAACTTCTGGTGAAGGGTCGACATACAACGCCAGAGGCATGAATCCAAGGCCGACATAACAGACAACTATAGGCAGGCTGAATGTCCATCACATAGAAGATAGTTTTTAAGATCTGTGGGCCAATTACCACAGGCATCTCAATTTCCCCAAGAACCGATCTTTTAGAACCTTCAAAGGCTTTCACCACCAGGTTACTTGGACGAAGTTCCAGATCATCATATTCCATCTTGACCAAGGCTTTCTTTGGGAGAACATTGAGTGAGGACCCAGTGTCAACCAAGACATGAGAAAGAACGACACCCTTACACTCCAAGGTGATATGTAAAGCCTTATTATGGTTACGGCCCTCCGTAGTTAGATCAGCATCGGTGAACCCTAGTCCATGACTAGTATTGACATTAGAAACCACCGTTTCTAGCTGATTAACTGTAATCTCCTCAGGCACGTAGGCTGCATGCAGGACTTTGAGAAGTGCATTCATGTGAGCTTCGGAACACATTAGCAGTGATAGAATAGAGGTTTTGGAGGGTGTCTGATGGAGCTGGTCCACAACCTTGTAGTCACTCTCTTGATTATTCTCATTAACTTGTCTACATCTTGGTCAAAGGATGTCTTCTGAGTCTCCTTGGCAATAGGTTCTTCAGGCACCCCACTCTTGCCCTTAGCCTTGGCAGCAGCTTCTGCTTCAGCATTAGTTCTTGGGAATTATGAGGCAAAGAGACGTCTGCTTCGGGTGAAGCCTCCACCTCCCCCTACATTATCAATATGTGGTGTAGAAGTGTCAAGAGTGACTTTCTTTCCGTCGCAATATAAATATGACCCATAGTGCCAAGGTACGGCAGTGCTGCTGTCATATGGAACTGGTCCAGGCACCGTGATGGTAACCGGACTGATTACTACGGAAGAAGGAGTTGAGACAGTCTGAGGTTCATAATAAATTGTGACAGGAGGCCTGATGGGAGATGGTGCAGGTGATGAAGGTTGGTGATGTTGATGAAGATGTTGATGTGGGTTGTTGAAAGAATATGGAATGTGGATTGTTGCCGGATCGTAGTAAATGGTAACTATGTAAATGTCTTCATTGATGGCTTCTGTTGTTGTAGAAGGATGTGTTGAACTAACATCTGTTGAAGTTGAAGAATGTATGGTTGTTGATGTTGTAGAAGAATCTGTTGGAATGATCGTTGTTGAAATTGTAGGAGTGATATCTGCTATATTTAAGGAAATGATATGTGCCGGTGTTTTAGGAGAAATGGTTGTTGACGTTGTAGGAGTTGGGACTGTTGAAGTGATCTGTAAAATGCCTTCTTTGATAAGATTGTTGATACCGGTCTTCAAATTTGCACAACCGCTGGTGGAAATCTTGCAAGCTTCGCAATGGGCTTCAAAACCCGGGAACACTTGGCACTTTAAAAGCTGGGCTTTAACCTCAGCCATAGGTCTTTGAATACTTGCAACACTGTCAATTAGGCTTACTGGTTGATCCTCCTCAATGGCATTTATCCTAGGCCCACCATGGATAGGCATAGGATTCTTGGTAACACTTGGAGGGGTGCAAAATTTAGAGCTTTGGATTCAACTAAGTCTTGAACTTTCATGTGTAAGGCTCTGCATTTCTCTGTTGTATGGCCAGGTGCATTAGAGTGGAAGGCACACTTGGCATTGATATCATAGTTTCTTGGGAGATTCTGAGGATCTGGTGGGGCCAGAGTCCTCAATTCGATCAGATTGAGCTTTAATAATTGTGGAAGTAAGGCAACATAGGGCATCGGAATAGGATCGATAACCCTGTTGATTTGTGAAGTCCTTTGTTGAAACGAATGTTGTTGTTGGTTGTTATTATTGTTATAGGATCTCTGTTGCGGGGGGAACTGTTGTTGCTGTGGGAAGTGATGTTGTTGAGGATACTGTTGTTGAGGTGCTGGAGCTGGAATGGTGATAGTAGCCACTGATCTTGACATGTATTAAGGCCTACCTCTGCCCATATGCACTGAGTTGGTCTCACTTGTCCTACGAGATCCTGCGAAAGGTTTCCTTGTATTGCTGGAACTAGCATCGTTGTCTGAAATTTTGCCCATCTTTAAAAGACTCTCAATTCTCTCACCAGCTATAACTACATCAGCAAAGCTGGTGGACGAGAAATCAACAAGTCTGTCAATGTATGTTCCTTGCAATGTGTTCATGAACATGGCAGTGTAGCGGTAAAATCATGAGTGTAAGCTATTAGTTAACTTAAATCAAAGTAAACAGAGTTGCCACCGCGCTTTTATTTTATTCCAAGAGGAAAACGAAAAAAAGAGCGAATAAATCCTAATGAATCTAAAATCAAAAAGCTAAAGAGACACAACAGAGAAACAGGTAAGGGGATAGGTTACACAATCTCTCCATCACCTTTGGAGGTCCTATAATGAAAAGCATGATACATGTCTCCAAGCAAAGTAGGTACCGAATTCTTCTTCAAGAAAATATGAATGGCATTCTCATCCACAATACCATCTAAGTTAGGAAACAAGACAATCCCATATATGAGCAAAGTAAGAATAGCCTCAAATGCATCCTTATCACCCAAAGTAAGAGAAGTAGAAGCTTTCCCCATCAAGAACTTAGCATTAATCCCACAGACACTCCCTTTTGGAATAAATTTCCCATTAAGATCGGACTCCTTGAGAAATAGGGCTTTGGTGATGACTTTGGTAGTAAGCTCCTTCTCTAAACCACTAAAAAGAGATTCTTTGTCCAAAATAGGTAGACCCATCCAATGAGAGTACTCCTCCAAGGTCGGCACAAGCTGATAATCAGGAAAGGTGAAACAATGATGCAACGGATCATAAAACTGAGCTAGGGTAGGGAGAATCCCCTCTAGTACGTCGGTATCCAAAATAAACAAGAGCTTTCCATAACACGTCCAGAACTACTAGGTTTCAACCTCCAATGCTCCTAGCTTTCTCAGCTCCACTATATTAGGATTCTTGAAGGTGTACTTCTTTGTGTTCCTCCTTTCAAAATTCATAACCATAGACATCTGAAATTTTGCAATAATATCTTATGAGTCCCTTGAAATCTAAAAAATAATGCTCATGAATGTATGATGGGATGTATGCAACAACCACAAACAAGATCACACAAAGCACACGGGTCTACGTTCCGAGTCACGAGCATGAAGTCAAGGTAACAGAACACCAACCCACACAGGTAAGTACTAAGGTTTTGTCTTCATTGTACCTGCAGAAAACCAAAAGGGTGCTAACAGAGGTGCCCAGAGTTAACAACCATCTTTAGAATATTATCGGTACGTTGGATTACTCCCCAACTGATAACATTCTTAAAATAGACCTCGTCCGAGTGTAGTATCGCGTGACAACCACCTTAGGTTTACACCCGGATGGTTTCCGCACTACGTTCCTAAATTGGCTTGGATGGGTTAAGGGTTCTACGGTCCTTAGTATGATCAGCTCAAGGTCGGAAAATAATGCCACGTATGATTACTCATCATGACATTGATAATCCAAGAGAGCCTAACCGAGTGGAGATTATCAAATTGATATAGCTTTGGACTACTCCATCGCTTATCGCTTTGAATATCACCGTCCTATCATAAGTTCAACTCAGATCCGGGTTAGAATCTATCTCACTCACAGAGGATCACCAAAAGTGAAACAGAACAAACAAATAACAAACAAATCAAACCAAAGCAATAAATAAATCAAAGTAGGTCGAATCCACTTAGAGAAAATCCCCAACAGATTAGCCACTTTGTTGTAGCGGTAAAATCATGAGTGTAAGCTATTAGTTAAATTAACTCAAAGTAAACAGAGTCGCCACCACGCTTTTATTTTATCCTGAGAGGAAAAGGAAAAAAAGAGCGAATAAATCCTAATGAATCTAAAAGCAAAAAGCTAAAGAGACACAACAGAGAAATAGGTAAGGAGATAGGTTACACAATGGGAAGGTTTTATGCACCCAAAATGTTTGTGGTACTCCACGGGAGCCCTTTGAAAAATTTGCTGCTTTTGGTTTGAAAATGGTTTGTAAAAATGAGAGTGGAGAGGCAAGAGAAAGAATTATTTTTAATATTTTTGTGTTTACAAATAGTGAAAAGGGTGGGTTATGATTAATTTTATTAAGTGAAGAGAATTTGTCATCTTCAAGTGGATAGCCAAACAAATCTACCATGAGAATGAAGGCATGGACTCATACATCATTATGGAGAGGGCTCCAACTCGGATTAAATCAACGAGTATGCCACTAAACCCCCACAAATGACAAGATACTCAATTACATCAAACTACAACCATATAGATTGAGAGACTTGCACCTGACTAAAGAATAATGACTCATTATCGGCACTTTTTTAAAATAAACAAAAGTGCACAAAGGCACAAAACAAATTGAATGAGTTTGGTTCTTTTTATTTTTTGAATTAAGGTCAACATGATTAGATTCATTGATTTTAAAAGAAAATATAAAAAAAGTAAAAGCCACTTGACAAAAGTCAAGATTTTTGTTTATTAAAGAGGTGGTGATTTGAAAAGAAGGAATCCTTTGAAAAAGGGAGGAGGTTTTGAAAATTGAAGAATGGGAGGAGATGAAGGGACTATACTAAAAAAGAAAATAAGGAGATAAGGGAAGAAAGATCTAACCAAACTTGATGACATTCCAAATTATGAGCAATAAAAGTTTCATCCTTATGAGCTAGCAAATGGCCAAATAAAGGCTAAATCCAACTTTATGAAGATCAAAGCAAGGGAAAAGGATCCTAAAATCTAAGTCCAAAATCTCCATTCCAATGCCAAGGATAGTAACCAATAGTCCTCAAATTAAAGTCACAAGTTTTTTAGAGGTTTAATCCTTTATTAATTTTTTGTGTCCAAATCGACAAAAGGAAAATCAACAGAATAATAAGAACAAATAATAAACATGATATGGATGAATAAAGCAAAAAAGAATAAAGGCAATAAAAGTGTAAGAAATTAAATGTTAGTAACAAAAAGAAATTAAAGTTCAAGAATTTAAAATATTAATAGTAGTAATAGTATAATAATATTTACATAATAATGGTATGGTGAACTTAATCAACCACAACCAAGAGAGTAACCAAAATCAAAAGGCAACCGGATCCGCTTAGAATCTTACATTATAGCGATTAATCAAGGCAAACCGAATCGAATTCAATGAAATTTGAAAGGCGATTGGGAGACCCAAAGCACCTACGCATCAAACATTCTTAAGTCTCGATTCTTAATGCAATATGATTAACCACTTTGGGATTACGCGATCAACAAGAGATCCGGTCCACGAAAGTGCAAGTACCCAATTAGATTTTTATTCCGAAGTCGGACACATTTAGGTCTATGTTAAGCAATCTCCGAGTAAGTTACGAAGTAATTACCCTACAAATGAGGCCGGCCACCACCAATTAAGGTGCATAATGTTAGTGCTAATGCATGCGAGATAAACGATATGTAAATCGTTATCCGGACGCGATACCGCACGAAAATAAAGGTGAATACCAAATTGAGTCACACTCATAGTATTTTTCCATCCTTAAGTTCAATCACTCATCTTGGTGGATTCAAGAATGAAAATGTATCATTAATGCAAAGTGCCTTAAATGGATTGAATAATCCACTTAGAGGTAGTTTTGAATTAATGAACATTAACTACTCTAATCTACACCCAAAGTTCATTGAAATTAAGGAGAAATCACTCCCAAAAGTGCTTCCCAAGGTAAAAATAAAAAGGAGGAAGAAGAAGAAGAAAGAGGAACCAAAAAGGGCTTGAAACAAGCCAAGAATTCAATTCTAACTTGCGTTTACCGGTTAACGCATATGGTTAACCGGTTAACGCTGAAGCAGCAGCAGAAAATATGCAGAAATTCAGTATTGATCCATTTTCAAAACTCTTTCAAAAACATTTAATGATCATGATCTGAATTTGCACGAATTTTAAAACCAAAATACAGTGGAATCCCTGCAATCAAACAACAAATAAAGATCCAAAAGATCTAGAATCAAATGAACCAAAGATCTACATCTTGAATAGTTGATGGTGAGTATGGGTTTATGGAAGGAGAGGAATTACCAAAGTCACTTCTTCAAATTGAACCAAGACAAGCTAGATCTACTGCAATTCATGAACAAGAGAATGAAAGGATGAAGGTTTAGCTCAAGTTAATCAAGAATTCAATGTGAATTCTTGATAACTTCAAAAGAAATAAAGTGAGCTTTTGAGAATTTTGGTGTTGGGGGAGTAATTTGCAAGAGGTTTTGTGGCTATCAAAAGCTTGTAGAAATTTTTGCAAGGTGAATTTGGCTCTCTAAAGCTTGTTGAATGAATGAAATTGTGGTCCTATTTAAAGGCCTTAGGTATGGAAATTTGGTGGAATGGAGCTTGCTTTGGTAATTTGAATTTAGGTTTGGTAATCGAAAATATGGTGGAAAATGGAAAAGAGTGGTGATTAATGAGGGTTTATG
Source organism: Lathyrus aphaca (assembly GCA_963966055.1). NCBI lineage: Eukaryota > Viridiplantae > Streptophyta > Magnoliopsida > Fabales > Fabaceae > Lathyrus > Lathyrus aphaca. The sequence goes on along the minus strand of OZ014519.1, from coordinate 294,794,291 downwards.
GTAGGAAATGATCAAAGTGATGTAGAGAAATCATAAACCAATGGATCTAGAATATTCCAATTAAATCATTGATCTAAGGGTGCTGAATTTGAATAAAAAATTCAAATTTCGCAATGGTTAACCGGTTAACGCATATGGTTAACCGGTTAACCAAGCTGAAATTTGAATTTTTTATTCAAATATGGTTGCTTGGTTGTTTCGGCCCGATTCTTTTTATGCGTCGAAGAAATGAACATATGAACCTTGGAAATCCTTTGAATGAATCAATTAACTTGGGAAATCCTTGATCAAATAAAAATTTGAATTATTTGCGGATCAACTTCGACTTGTTTCTATGAAATTTCGCTCGAGCTGCAGGAGTGCTATTTTTGGTATTTTCACATGGTTCCTCTTCCTGAAAAAAATGTTAGCAAAAGGAAACAAAATATTTTTGGATTTAGATTAATGGTTAGTAAACATAAATAAATAAAGTAATTAAAGACAACGGTGATCCCCTGCGAGGCATAAACCTAACCCGAGAATAACCGATCAACCAGTGCAATCTTGTTTGTATGCAAGATGTAGATAAAAAATGCAAAAAAAAAAACTTAGGGCAAAAATTAGGGTGCAACAGTTGCCCCTATTTAAGTTTCTTCAATCTGAAGATATGAAGATTGACATCTTCGTCTCTGCAAGATGGGAGAGACTTAAATACACAAAAACCCAAATTTTTGTCCTAAGAGAATATGATATGATATGAATATGATATGCAAACCCAAGATCTCTGTGGGGGAAACACGACCACCAGAGGAAAGCAAAAGCTTGGGGACGCAGATGAAATATATCTCCAAGGAAAACAAAAGACACCAAAAGAGTTACCAGGAAAATAAATCACTGGATAACCGACTCCACATGGGGAAAAGAAAATATGATACAATCAAGGTAACATGGTTCAACGGGAAAGAGTAAACACTCTTCTAGGGAACGATAACCGATCAAAGTATTCGAGTCCAAAAATGGAGGAATATCGTGTCGGAACAGAATCATCAACTACCGGTTTACTGGGTAGAAGATACGGGAATAATGGACTCAACTATCGATTTACTGGATAGGAGCAAAACAAAGAGGGATAACCTCCACTACCTTTTTACTGGGTAGAAAAATTCTCAACTATCTGATTTACTGGGTAGGAGCTCGAGCAAAGGGAAACAACTTCTATCACCTTTTTACTGGGTAGAAAGAAGAACTCTCAACTACCAGATTTACTGGGTAGGAGTACAAGCAAAAGAGCTTGATCAATTTGGTCATATTACCCACTATTGAAAAATTGATAGCTTAATTCCAAAGTAATATTACTCACAAAGGGGGACCAAAGTTCAATCCAAGAATTAATGAACCGCCATCCATAGTTGCAAGAATTAATGAACTGCCAGAGAAGGCTTTCTTGACAACATATGGGCCATCATAGTTTGAAGTCCACTTGCCCCGAGAATCTATAATGAAAGACTGGATCTTTTTAAGCATGAGGTCGCCTTCTCTAAATACACGATGTTTGACCTTCTTGTCAAAAGCTTTCTTCATTCTTTGCTGGTACAACCGACCATGACACAAAGTTGTTATTCACTTTTCATCAATCAAATTTAACTGATCAAATCTACTCTGACACCATTCAGCCTCAGTCAACTTGGCTTACATCAGAACTCTCATTGATGGGATCTCAACCTCGACAGGGAGAACTGCTTCTGTACCATAAACAAATGAGAAAGGGGTTGCCCCTGTTGAAGTGCAGACAGATGTACGATACCCATGCAAAGCGAAAGGGAGCATCTCATGCCAGTCCTTGTATGTCACAACCATCTTCTGAATGATCTTCTTAATATTCTTATTCGCAGCCTCAACAACCTCATTCATCTTAGGTCTATAAGGAGAAGAATTATGGTGTTGAATCTTGAATTCTTCACAAAGCTCTTTCATCATCTTATTATTCAAATTTGAACCGTTATCAGTAATGATTCTATTCGGAACACCGTATATGCAGATAATGTTATTCTTGATAAACCGAACCACAACTTGCTTGGTGACATTAGCATACGATGCCGCTTCCACCCACTTAGTGAAGTAGTCGATTGCCACAAGAATAAAACGATGTCCATTCGAAGCCTTGGGTTCAATCATACCAATCATGTCAATTCCCCACAAAGAGAAAGGCCACGGGGAAGAAATTACATTGAGATGAGTTGGTGGCACATGAATCTTATCAGCATACACTTGGCACTTATGACACTTTTCCACATATTTGCAACAATCAGATTCCAATGTCAGCCAATAGTAACCTGCTCTCAACATCTTTTTAGCCATTGCATGCCCATTAGCATGAGTACTGAAATATCCTTCATGAATTTCTTTCATTAACATGTTTGCTTCGTGTCTATCCACGCATCTGAGCAAGACCATGTCAAAATTCCTCTTATAAAGCACATTTCCATTCAGGAAGAAATTGCATGCCAATCTCCTCAAGGTACTCTTATCTTTATCGGATGCCCCAAGTGGGTATTCCTGACTCTGGAGAAAACATTTAATATCATGATACCAAGGTTTGTCATCATGGACCTCTTCAACTGCAAACACATGAGCTGGTTTTTCAAGCCGCATCTCCCTGATCATGGGAACGTCATTCCACTGGTGCACTTTTATCATAGAAGCTATAGTTGCCAAAGCATCTGCCATCTGATTTTCATCACGAGGCATATAATGAAACTCAACTTTAGTGAAGAAAGTTGATATCCTCATGGCATAATCTCTATAAGGGATCTAGTGGGGTTGATGAGTTACCTACTTACCATTGATCTGATTGATTACCAAGGCAAAATCTCCATACACATCAAGATGTTTAATCCTTAGATCAATAGCTTCCTCAAGACCCATAATACAGGCTTCATACTCAGCTTCATTATTGGTACAAGGGAAAGTCAACCTTGCAGCAAAAGGAATATGTGAACCATGGGGAGTAATTATCATTGCCCCAATTCCTCTTCCGCGTGCATTCACAGCACCATCAAAACCTAAACCCCATCGAGACAAGGCTCTGTCCCTTCCTCAATCAAAGGTTCATCTCAAATACATCACATTCTCATCTGGAAAATCAAACTTGATTGGCTGGTAATCATCATTCGGTTGATGTGCAAAATGGTCAGCCAATATACTACCTTTTATAGATTTTTGAGCTCGGTACTTGATATCATATTCTGACAACAACATTTGCCAACGAGCAATTCTCCCAGTCAAAGCAGGCTTTTCAAATATATACTTGATCAGATCCATTTTAGAGATCAACCAAGTTGTATGATTCAGCATATACTAGCGAAGACGCTTTGTAACCCAGGCTAAGGCACAACACATTTTTTCAAGCATGGAGTACCTAGTCTCATAATTAGTGAATTTCTTACTCAAGTAGTAAATTGCATATTATTTTCTTCCAGATTCGTCTTGTTGACCAAGCACACAACCCATGGAATCTTCCAACATAGTCAAGTACATGATCAACGATCTACCTTCCACCGGAGGAGACAAGATAGGAGGTTCAAGCATATATTTTTTGATACTTTCAAACGCCTTATGAGAATCATCTGTCCAGACACAACCTTTGTCTTTTCGAAGCAACTTGAAAATAAGAGCACATGTGGCAGTCATGTGAGAGATAAACCTCGAAATATAATTCAAATGGCCCAAGAATCCTCTTACTTGCTTTTCAGTTCTTGGAGCAGGCATTCCCTGAATAGCTTTCACTTTATCAGGATCAACTTCAATGCCTCTTTGGCTGACAATGAAACCTAACAACTTTCCAGAACGTACACCAAATATGCACTTGTTCGGATTCAAACGAAGTTTAAACTTCCTTAATCTTTGAAACAACTTCAGTAAATGTTTAACATGATCCTCTTCAGTCCTCGACTTAGCGATCATATCATCAACATATACCTCAATTTCGTTGTGCATCATATCATGGAAAAGTGTGGTCATAGCTCTTTGGTATGTCGCACCAGCATTCTTCAATCCAAATGGCATCACTCTGTAGCAGAACGTTCCCCATGGTGTAATAAATATGGTCTTTTCCATGTCCTCAGGTGCCATCTTTATTTGATTATAACCGGAAAATCCGTCCATAAAGGAGAACACTTCAAACTTAGCCGTATTATCTATCAACACATCAATCTGTGGCAATGGAAAATCATCTTTTGGACTGACTTTATTCAAATCTTTGTAATCAACACACATTCGGACTTTTCCGTCTTTCTTTGAAACAGGCAGAATATTGGCCACCCATTAAGGATAATTAGATGTCACAAGAAAACATGCATCAATCTGCTTTTGAACCTCCTCTTTGATCTTTACTGCCATATCAGGATGAGTTCTTCTCAATTTTTGCTTCACAGGTGGACATTCAGGCTTCAGCGGAAATCTATGCTCCACAATATCAGTATCAAGACCTGGCATATCTTGATAAGACCAAGAAAATACATCAACATACTCTCTAAGAAGCTCTACAATCCTCTTCTTAACATCAGGACCAAGCAATGCTCCAACCTTGACTTCTTTCTTATCATCTTCAGAACCCAAGTTGAGTATCTCTATACACTCTCCATGAGGCTGAATAACCTTCTCCTCGTACTCAAGAAATCGAGAAATCTCATCAGGAATCTCTTCAACATCCTCTTCCTCAGCTTCAAACACAGGGAATTCAAAGTTGGGAGTGGGCATAGGATCATTGTATTCAATGGGTTTATCAATCAATCTGCATAATGATTTTATTTTTTATTTTAGAATATGAGCAAAAGTGCAAACATTATGCAGATAAACAATGGTTATTCTTATTTTTGGGTTTTTTAGGTTACCATTTTTCAAAATAAAGAAAAAAAGAAAAACACATATGGAAATAAAAAAATAACATTTTATTGATGATGATAAAATTTGAAACAAAGCCCGACAAACATCACTTTCACCTTGGGCAGAGTGAAAGGATTTTTGAAAGAAAATAAACCAACTTACTTTGAAGCATGAACAATAGAAGGAACATCAACAACAATCCAGTTATTGCAAATCTTTCCGTGCGTAACAAAGTTAGGCATTTCTTCATCTTCAATGATGGCAGCAGCGGAATGATCATTGATAAACACAACACTTCGAAATCCTTCCTGAATAGTCTTCGGGTTATTGAGAGCCACACCTGGTGCAAAACCAATACCGAATCCTTCTTTGTTGTCAACAACATCAATAACTTGTCCCCAACCGTCAAATCGACCAATTTCGAGTACGCGCAGAGCATCCTTGAGAGAAGACATAGGCATAACATTCTTCTTAGCAGCATTATCAATAACAGAAAGAGCCTGGAATGAAGTTCCCACCTCTTTTTCAGCATCAATATAGGAGAAAGATGACAAATTTCTCATTAGCATCGCCTTTTCACCGCCAATAGTCACTAATTTCCCATCTTTCACAAACTTCAGCTTCTGATGGAGAGTAGATGTCACAGCTCCTGCCTCATGAATCCAGGGTCTTCCAAGGAGACAACTATAAGCGGGACGTATATCCATTACTTGAAAAGTAATTTGGAATATAAATGGTCCAATCAGAATAGGAAGATCAACTTCACCAATCACTATCTTCTTCGATCCGTCAAAAGCTTTCACAATAATCCCATTATGCCTCATGGGAGCACCTTGGTACACAAGCCTGGACAAGGTCGACTTCGGCATCACATTCAGAGAAGACCCAGTATCAACCAGCACCTTAGACATAACATCTTCCTGACAATTCACTGAAATATGCAGAGCCAAATTTTGGTTCCTTCCTTCTTCAGGAAAATCATCATCACAGAAACTCAGATTGTTGCACGATGTGATATTAGCCACAATACTATCAAATTGATCAACAGTCACATCATGGTCAACATAAGCTTGATCAAGAATCTTCTGCAAAGACTGCCTATGAGCCTTAGAGCACATCAGGAGTGATAAAACTGATATTTTCAACGGAGTATGCAACAACTGCTCAGTAACGTTGTACTCGCTCTTCTTTATCAATTTCAACACCTCATTTTCACTATCACCAAATTGGCCTGATCGGGCAACAACATCCATAATCTGCTTATTCGCACTTGTATCTTCAACTCTCTTTGGAGGATCTAAAGCATAAACTCTACCACTTCGAATAACCTTTGTCACATCAGCAATGCTAACCACATACCTTGGAGAAGGAATAGGAACTGCCTTACCATTTTCTATCATCGTAGCATTATACCGATATGGAACAGCTTTATTAGACTCATATGGCATTGGACCAGGAAAATTGATCACCAAGGGAGTAACAACATATTTGCGGCTATCAAAAGAAATAACCACCTTCTCAGGAACAACCTTCTCAGGAATATTGAACCGAGGCACAATAACATTCACTTCATTTTCATACTCATCTCTTTTTGCTGTCACTTCAATCATGAAATTCTGGTATAACAGACTCGGATGTCGAATATGATGTTGAGACATCTTATTTGTTACTTATAAACATGGTAAGGCTTACATATCAGTACTTAAATAATTCTGATATATCAGAGTCAAACATGCTTCAGGATGTTGTGACATCTGATAGGACATTCAGTTCAGGTACTGCATAAAACATAAAACAAAAAAGATATAAAGAGCATAGCAGAATTGTTAACCAAGTTCGATCAAATCAATCTACTCTGGGGGCTACCAAGCCATGAAGGAAAACCACTATGTAGTATCAATTCAAAGACTTCTCAGCAAACACCTATAGTTTACAGTCTTCTCACTTAATCACTACCAATGCAACTTCTACTTAGGAACTCCTAAATATGAGAAACTCATCCTCACTTCCAATCACCTCAGTGATGTCTCACAGTTCTCAACACTCAGTTGCTGATATTGACGACTTCATACCTATACAACAATTCACAAATAGAATCCATACTTCCATGACAACAACTTAACTTTGCTTAGCAGCTTCAATTAAGTACAATACTTCTCTTGCTTACAAGCTTCGAGAATCACAGGTGAAACAGCCACAATGGAGTTCCTTGTTACACACGGCTGCCACAAGAACATAACCCTAATAATGTTTACATTTTCGGTTGATTGGGTTCAATCTAAACTAGGTTACAGGGTTTCTTTTATAACCTATTCCCAACTAGATTTTGGGCCTAAAAAATCACAACAACAGCTGCTACAAATATGCCAAAAGATCTTCAAATCTAAAACCTCCTAAAATATCTCTAAATATAGAAACTCTATATTTTTCAATATTTGTCTTTAATTTAAATTGAGTCTTTAAGATCTTCTAAATTAGCACCCTTTAAATCAGCGCCACATATGATTGCATAATATCTCCAGAATATTCTGCATCTTTAAAAAAAAATTCCACCTGTGATATCAGAATATTTTGTAGAATATTCTGCATAATTCAGATTTGATAAATCCCACTGTCATCACCTTGAATTAGGGTTAGTTAGTTTATTACCTCCTTGATTCAAGGTGAGTTAGTTATTCTGTTATACTGAATTCAGATAACTAATCTCCCTAAAGATGCGCCTTGTATTGCTTATCTCTTTCCAATTAATTCCAGATAAATTCCCCTGAATTTACTCAGTTCTGTTGCGCATCATTTAAGTCTGGTAGCAGGTTTACGATGTCCCAACATCTGGTGTGACATCCTGATGTCTTGACTTAAGTGTTACTCTGTTTGACAATGTCACAACATCTGGTGTGACATCCTGATATCTTGACTTAAGTTCATTAGCTGTTACTCTGTTTGACAATGTCACAACATCTGGTGTGACATCCTGAACTAAGTTCAACACTTCTTGTTTGATATCTATCTCTAACACATGACAGTAATGTTGTCATGACAGTTGCAGATGTTTCAACATTTTCTTTGACATCTATCTTTAACATATGACAGTAATGTTGTCATGACAGTTGCAGATGTTTCAACATTTTCTTTGACATCTGTCTGTAACATATGACAGTAATTCTGTCTTGACATTTGCAGATGTTTCAACATCTTTTTTAACATCTGTCTGTAACATATGACAGTAATTCTGTCATGACATTTGCAGATGTTTCAACATCTTCTTTGACATCTGTCTGTAACATATGACTGTAATTCTATCATGACATTTGCAGATGTTTCAACATCTTCTTCAGTATCTGCCAATTATTATAACCACATTTATCTGTGCCACCATGTCAGGACATCATGTTTGACATGTTCTTCCAGAATCTATACCATGTTAATTTAACATATGGAACTTCTTATTCAACATTTTCTAGCCATATTAGTTTTACCAAACATAATGCCAATCATAAAATAATAGAATTAACAAATCAACTTATCGTCCATCATCTTTTGAATGTCTCTCTTAACAATCACGCAACCACGAGGGTTCACCGAGCAAATGCAACAACCAGCATAATCGTGATCAATATCATGATATTCACTTAAGAAAGCATGCATCTCAACCAAAGACCTTCGAATATGGCGGACCTCATAAATCTTGAACAAACCAGGACAACCATCAACCATATTCACAAACATATTACCATGCTTCGGAAGCGGATTCGTCTTCACATTTGGATTAACATCATTGAAGGACAGAACATTGTTCCTTATCAATTTTTGCACTTCAAACTTCAATGGATAAGAGTTCTCAACATCGTGCCCCGGGGCACCTTGATGAAAAACACAATGAGCCTCTGACTTATACCACCATGGGATAGACTCTGGAACTGGAGGTGGAGAACATGTTTGCACAAGATTCTTCGCAATCAGAGATGGAAGCAAATCCACATACAACTTTAGAATGGGATCAAAACTTGGCTTAGCACAAACCTGTTGATTAGCACTTTGTTGCACAGAAGGCGGTTGATAACATGACTGATACTTTGGAGCTACTGGCACAACTGGAGTCACATTAATCACCAGAGTTACAGAAGCTACATGCTGCTGATGACGATTCTCACGACCACGCGGTCTTCTATAACTTTCACGAGACACATAATTAGTCTCTCCTTCCTTCTTTTTACCAAAGTTGAACCTCCTAGAACTCGAGCCTGCACTACTTTCTTGACTCAACCGTCCCTCACAGGCACCTTCTTCTAGTTGCATCCCCATACTCACCATTTCAGTGAAATCAGAAGGAGTACTTGCTATCATCTTCTCATAGTAGAAAGAGCCTAAAGTCTTCAAACTCAGGCAACCTGAACATGTACAGAACCTTGACATTAGGAACCAGACAGAGATCATAAGCATCTTTTCCGAACAAATCCTTATGCTTCGAGGCTCTCATCTCCTTCTATATCTCAGCAAAACGACCTTGAAAATCATCAAGTCTTTCAATCACACCAGCGCCTTTACTGGGCTCAGCATGGTAAATCATTTCATCATGGTACGGAGTAGTGTGCATCACAGGAGGTGCAGTAGTCATCACTGGTGGAAGAGTAGTCATCATTTGCGGAAGAGTATTAAATGCAACAGTCTCAGGAGGATGAGGATGATAACCAGCAGGAATGAAATCCCCACTGTGTGCTAGCAGGCATGCGATAGCAAGGAGAAAGAATTGTCTCAGTAGGAATTGATGCAGTAACAATCTCAGAGATCACTGTATTTTGAACAGGAGAATTATGAGGAGGTGGTTGATTCTGTGCAGCCACCAAGACTTCCATTATGGCAGTAACTCTTTCCAAACTTTCCCTCAGATATGCAACTTCCTCGCGCAGCCTGTGATTCTCTTGTTGTAAGGTTTCCGACATCTTCTTTCGATTAGCCCGAGTATCAACTTCATGAGTCAGCTTGACAGGAGAACTGAATGAAGACCAAGAAACAACATAAGATCCCCAGACAACACTCAAAAAGCAAGACAAATGTGGGTATGATGCATGGTATGCGTATGCAAATGCAAATATTTCAAAGGACCATAAGATAAATTGCAATATTTATAAAGAAACACTTTTTGAAGTACTTAAAACTCATTCTCGTTAAAATCAAAGTAAGGATTACAAGTGAAGTACAAGCCTCAATAATCCTAATACATGAGAAAAAGTAAACTAGTCCCAGGGGATTACATCCGAAGAAGATCTGAATCCCGACTGTTACTTCATGCGAATCCTCTTAATCTATTTCTTATACCGATTCTCCATGTCTTCCTTATCCTTCACCAACTTGTCAACAATGGCTTTCCAAGCGTCTGATGTAGAAGGAGTGGTAGATGGAGTACCAGAGGAAGATAAATCCTCTTTTGGCCTCTTCGTAACACGCCGCTCAAGTAACTCAATAAGATCATCCTTCTCCTTCAGTTGCTCTTGCATCGTCGTCTTCTCAAGTAGCCATTCTTCTTTCTCTTTCTTCATCTTGTCCAACACTTCTTGAAGAGCAACCTTCTCATCAACGGGAGGAAGAAAAGAGGAAAATGGTAGTATAGGAAACAAAGGCTCCTCGGGTGGATAAGGCATCTTAAGCTTGGAAGCCCTAGATCAAACCCACTGGATGTAACACTCGGAGGGAACAAGATGTTGTCTTCCCAATTGACCCTTCTCTTTCCGATGAACCGTATGCCAAGAATGAGCAGTCCTTTTCTTCATTTCTACATGATCTGCACCATTAAGAAAGAAGAAACGGGATAAGGAAAGGTTGTTTGGTATGTCCTTCAAACAATATCCCAACTGTCGCCTAGAAAGAATAGGGTTGTAACTAATTCCCTCACGTGTACCAAGATGAGGTATGTTAGGAAACTCTCCACAACTATCAATAAGCACTCCAGTATCATAATGGGAACAATACCAAGTCATATCTTTGTAAGAAAGAGACATAATCCTTTGAGACCATTGTAAACACCCCAAATTTGCCCTCACCCATTTACACCATGGCTTGTGATCATTCTCATATGCATAAGTACAATCATGTCATCTCACATCTCATTTTTGATTCACTGCATAGTTTCTAAGGCATCTGCACCTAGGGTTTGTGATCTGAGCAATCCCAAAGCTTCTTGAGGCACTCCAAAGGCCACCAATCAATTCAAAGGGGTCCATGTGTGTTCTTATATCATATTTCATCTCCTCAAAGTCAAAATTGCAGAGGGATCACAAGAACTAGGGTTTGAGTGGATGCAGAGCCAGGATGAACTGCACAGTTGACTGAAAATTAGGGTTTTGGTTTCAGAGGCCATAACTCCAATTTTTTTGGTCATTCTTGTTTCCATTGATCTCTATATGGTATAGGGAGTATGCATATCAATTTTCATGAAGAAATTCCATGGGGAAGTCATCTGATCAAGGGTTGACTTTTCAGACAAGTCAGTGTAAAATCAGGGCATCTGAGGCCCCCAATGACCCAACCAATGGGTGATCTTCATCATTTTGAGTGTATATGATCTTTATTTGATCATGGAAGAAGGTTGAAGTTCATAAAAATCAAGAATTTAGGGTTTTTGCAAATGTTGACTTTTTGGGCATAGTTGACTTTTCAAGAATGCACCATTTTAGGTCATTTTTCAAGCCTTGATTCTTGATCCAAAAAGGCTTCAAATGGAAAAACTTTGGTCATGAAAGTTGTAGATATCATCTTTCCCTTTTCAAAAAGTACAAGAACATGATCAAATTCTTTTTGAATCAAAAGTTATGGTGTGGCAAAGTTAGCAAAAATCATTGATTTTCAAGTTATGCACCAAAGGCAAAAATTGCAAATTCTCCTTCCAAGGCCAATTCAGTCACCATATGGGCTTCTAATGCACTTAACATGATCATGTAACCTCTAAAAGTCAGATTTGAACCAAGGTGCCTCATGTTTCATGGCTTATGCAACAAGATTTTTCCATGTGAACCATAAAGCAAGCAACTTGCAAAAACTATCATCACATCTCACCCACTTGATTTCCTTGATGCTGAACCAGCCCTAGCTTCTCTCCATGCCATGATGCGCCAGTCCATGTACTTATGCTAGCCTAGAACCAAGCCCATGCCTCTCTTACAACCAAGTTGACATTTTGCAAAAGTAAACATCCCAATCAATAAAGGGCATGTCAAATCAACTGACCAATGAGAGAGAGTCATGTGGACAATTTGCAAGCAAAACATAAGAAGAGGCAAGGCTGAAACCAACACACTACACACATACACAAAAACCTACCAAGTTGCAAGTTCCTTCGATTCTCTCTGTCCAGCATACAAACACTCAAGCCAACTTCACCAATCATCTCACCTCACTCCATAGACCACCCAGCAACCAAGAATCAAAGCCTGTAATAGCAAGAACACTCCATAACCATTTCACACCCCAAGCTGCATTTTCTATCGAATCTCTCTCCACAAGCCATGAACACTTAAACAAACTCCACCAACAATCTCCACTCACCTCACTGACCAGAAACCACCCTTTGTTTTGGCCTGAAACACCCTATATCTCAAATACGATTTTCATCCTCCCTTGGTCAGAGCTGCTGCAAACTCACTCAGGAGGTTGTTTAAACTCCAGCTAAGCATCCAAAGCTTCAAAGGTGGACCATTGGGACCAGACTGAGCCAAAGAATCATCCAAAGAGCTCCTGAATCAAGAGCTCCATCTCAGGTGACACCATGAACTTTTTTCCCAGAACTCATTTCTCTTGTTAAAATCTTGTTGTGTGTGTTACACTGATCATTGGGATCTCTTTACTTTTGAAAATGAGCCAGAAATGAGTGTGTAATGCTGTTCTGAAAGTTTGACCTAAAAATTTCATTGCTTCGATTCTTGTTTGTGTGTGAGTTTAAATGTGATTTGATGCTGGATTCGTGCTTAGGGTAGTTAGTAGATGATTTCTGGAGAGTTAGAGCTTCTAAAATGGCCTAGGGAGAGAGATTGATTCTGGGGATGGCCGGAGAAGACGACCGGAACACTGTTCCGGTCGCCTGATTGTAATTAACGGCAAGGTTAGGGTTTTAAGCATTAATTAGCAAGTTTGAATTTGGACCGTGAGATGTGGCGGGGAGTCAATTCGCGCGCAGGCAGTTTCAAATCTGGACCCTAGGATTTGAATACTTTTCATTAAATCAGATTTAATTCATTTATTTTCTTTTATTTTTCAATTGTCTTGCATATTTAATTTAAAATAGTTAAAAATTCTTAAAAATTATGAAACTTTTTCTTTAAGGTTTTATTAATTTTTAAGACCCAAAAACATTTTTTATTTTATTTTTATCATTAAAAAAGTATTTTTAAATATTTAAAATATTATTTTTAATTGATTAATGGGAATTAATTAATTAAAAATACTTTTAGGTATTTAAAAATTACAAAAAAATTCATGAAATGTTCTAAGGCATTTAGAAACATTGTCCAACCTTCAAACCAAATTTCTTTTTTGATCTTGATGCATTTTAAGAATTTTTCATTGAATTAAATCATTTTTTATGCATTATTTTGATCATGGATTCAAAAATTCATTTCTGTCAATTGGTGAAGGTTGAGACATTGATTCTTCTTGCGTTGTCTTTTGTTTTGCATGTAGTTCCTAGGATAAAAAGGCCATGAATTGTTCTTGCATTTTCAAATTGTTTGGCATTTGTTTTGTTAAGAACCCTAAAAAACCCTAATATCTTGTAAAATTCATATCTTGAGATTGGTTGAGAGTTGAGAGCTCCCCTTTGGGCAGTGGTTTATTATAGGTTTAGGGTTTCTTTGGGTACCATTTTCCATTTTTTATCATGAGGTTTGCTTCTGTTTTGGGTTTTTGTTTGATGTTTGATCCATGAACCCTAATTTGGGCTTTTCTTTTGCATCCTCCTTGCATTCTTTTGCATAACATGACTTGTCTTTGCATTTTGTGCATCTTTATGATTCATTTGACATCCTAAGGCATATAGGAAGCATGTTTGATCATTGCATTGCATATTTGCCATGTCATTTGCCTTGTATGATTCATAACTTCCCATGTTTGTTCATGCTCCTTAGCTTGCATCATTTGCATTCATAATCTTGTATGAACATCTCCATTGCTTTGCCTCATGTTTGCAGCACCTCATAACATCATTAACATCATGTGCATGCTTCTGGTCTTGCTTTGCATCATACCATTTCACCTCATCTTGCATTGCATTGCATTTCTTTCTAACATTTCAGGTGGTAAGTAACTTGGGAAGTGAATTTGCCTTCACTTCTCATAACTTTTCTTTTCATCTCTCTTGCATCCATTGCTGCATTCTTATATGTGTTTGAGTTTGAGCTTGCTCATTCTTCTCCCTCCCACTTTCTTTCTTCAAGTGACTTGACTTCTTGAATGAAGCAAGTCACTTTGCTTCTCTTGATCCTTTCATCTGCTTCCTGGTGGTTCTTCTGAAGTTTGTTCTTGAAAACCTCACAAACCTTAGGATCATCCAAGCATGACAATGAATTAGGGTTTTGATTAGTCTCCCCTCATAGTTTTTTACCTTTGTGTCTCTCTTTGAGTCTTCTCTTCTCATCTCATAATCAGGGACTAAACCCTAAAGGCTTTAAGACTTTGTGATTAGGGTTATGCCTGCATCCTTCTCTTAGGATGGAGTGTATAACTTTAATCCTAAGTATTAAACCCTTTATGTGTTTAAATCTCTTAATCAATCCACTTAATAATCATCAAGACATCACTTGTAACTTGGGCCTTGCATTAGGGTTCTAATTCTTCCTTAAGTGGTTAAGAAGGACTAACCCTAGTGTTAATGGACAAGTCCCCCTCAAGTTGTCTTACAAATCATAAAAAACACTTCATCATCATACCATTAAATAAAATCCACTTAATCAAAGGCTTGTTTTGTCATGGGTTTGATCCCTAATCATGGATTAAGTTGAGGAGTTTTCCTCAGCTTAAACATTCTCATCTATCATCCTTCTTTTAGGATGGTGTAATGAGTCTGTTTAATCCATGATTATGGCTTAACCTCATTACTCAACACTAAACAAAAATCCCAAAAACATCTAAATAATCACAAATAGGTTAATGATCTTAATCCTATACCAAAGGTGATTAAGTGTGAGAATCTGACTTCACACTTAAGGCATTCTCATTACCCCTAATCAGAGGGAAGATGTGATGAGTTTACTAACCCATTGGTTTAGGCTTAAGCTCATTATCTTATGACAAACTTTCAAAAACAATAAAAGACTGAAAACACAAAAACAAACAATAATCGTCTCCTCCGGGATTCTTTTCTCATCACCTTCACTCACAAACGAGAACTCGCTTCTTCCGTCTAATGCAAGACAGTTAGCACCTGAGCCAGACAGGTCATACACTTGAGCATAGACAAGTAAGCAGTTCACAAGTCAATTCACCTTTCAGTCTCTTTGGGTCGAACTACGGTGTTCTGACTTCCTCATTGCACGAGAGGATACGTAGGCATAACTTAACGGTTATCGAACAAAAGTCTCTGTATATTCCCCCTCTTTCCAGCTCATTTCTTTAGCCTCATTATCATGAGCATTTCACTCCTTTCTTACACTGACACTTTCATACTTCACATCACTTATACACTGACACCTGTACATTCTCTTCTAGCTATTTCATACACAGATTGCACTGACACTACCCCTTTAAAACACAAATCTTCTAAGCGTGGATCCCGTCGAGTACGACGGACAATCTGGGTGCTAATACCTTCCCAGGTTGTAACCAACCCCCTTTCTCAGTCTCTCTGGTTCGCAACCGTCTTATCCGTATTTTTCTAGGTCTATGCAGCATTACCTTTCCTCCGGGATAAAAATGCCTAGCTGGCGACTCTATTCATTCTCCAGTGAGTTCACGGCTGTGTGTTCTCACTGTCCCTCTCGCCGACCGTTCGCGTCTGTACCTTCATCTGACCCTGGTGTCACTTATCGGGAGCGACAGCTTGGCGACTCTGCTGGGGAACCTTATACTGCAACCAGGGTCTCTGGTTCTTTTTGTGGGTTCCTCCTAGCGCTTGATTGATTTGTGTTTATTGGGGGTGTTATGTGCTATTTGTATGTGTATATTTGCTTTATTTACTGCTTTCTGTACAGCTTTATTTATTGCTTTCTTTACTGTTTTTTCATTTATCATATTGTCATACTGTGCTGCTGGCTGGATCTGGTTTTTCTTTGGTGGGTGGGTGTTTCATTGAGAGTTAAGGTCCTACACCTGGGACCTGAGTGACACCTAGGCTAGAGTGAATCATATTCTTTCCCATTCCATTTCGGTCTGGTGCGGGAATATGAAACACGGTTCAGATATGGGTTTCTTCTTGAGAACTCTGTGTTGCGGATTTCCTGCAATGCTAGGGCTATCTGGGAAGCCTGCTAAGTCTGGATGACCTTTTAGTATTGACCTTCAGAAGCTGAGGTGAATTAGAGGAGGAATTGTTATGGTTATTGTAAACACTGTACCTCCGGGTTAGAAGTGTTTACACTTCTCATAACTGATCCAAGTCTGAGGATCCTTGTTCTAGATCACCACCTGTGAGGGGGTTGGGCTGTTTACAGGTTTGCAGGTACCTTGACCTCAGAATACCCTGTTACTTTGTTAAGAGTGCTCCATGTTGGATAGTTCTTGTGATTCTAAACCCTGGACATGTGGCTCTTTATTTGAGTCCCCCTACCTTGGTTACTGGATTTTTAGACCTCCATCTGGAATTCTTGAACACACATGGATCTATACCAAGGCAGTTAATCAGATCCAGCTCAGTCACAAACCCTTGCATATCATCTGCATACATACTCATTGCATCATATTAACATGTGCTTATTTGTGTTTCAGGGTATCCATATTCCTCTGGTTTTGGTTTTGACCCCATCTGCTACATTGACCTATCTCCACCAGCACTTGCTTCAGCCTGTCAGCCATATACTTCAGTTACTAGCACTAGCCAGCCAGTGGCCCACTTCTCAGCATCTTCATCAGCACTTATTCTACTCAGTCCTCAGCATCATGGCTCCAAAGAAAAGCAACATCACTTATCATTTCTTCCAACCAGACTTATCAGACATCAGGAGGATCCAAACCCTGATCACTCCAGATCACATACCCTTGTTCAGGGAGCATTATGGGGATATACTTGACTTGGTCATGGATCTGGACCCATCCCAGAGGAGCCTCATCCACACCTGCATTCAGTTTTATGACCCCCCATTGAGATGTTTCACCTTTCAAGACTTTCAGTTGGGACCTCTATTAGAAGAATACTCATCTTTGATTGGCTTGCCTATCAAGAGGGAAATTCCTTTCAACCCTGAAATGGTCTTTCCTGGCAATGGAGAGGTAGCAAAAGCTTTGCACCTGGAACCTGCTTTGATTGAGCAGCATATGACCTCTAAAGCTGGGATCCCTGGTTTTCATCTGGACTTCTTAATTTCTCAAGCTAGTCTGAAAGCCTCTCTAGGAGAGTGGAAAGCTGTTTGTGCTCTGTTGGCCTTAAGTGTGTATGGAATTGTGTTGTTTGCAGATGAGCCTCGATTCATTAGCAAGAATGCAATCCATTTGTTCATCCTGAAGAACCCAGTGCCAACTTTGCTAGGAGATCTCTATTACTCAGTCCATCAGAGAAATGAGAAGCAGAGGGGGAGGCTAGTGAGGATTTGTGCTCCATTATTCCATGCTTGGCTTCTCAGGCATCTACCCAGGACAGATGCATTTCTAAATCCTCATCAGCAAAGCAACTGGGCTAAGAGGCTCACTACTCTCACTTCAGCAGACATCAGATGGTGTACTCAGAGCACCAAGGGCAGAGATATGATCACCAACTGTGGGCACTTTCCCAATGTGCCTCTGATAGGAGTTAAGGGAAGTATCAACTACAACCCTCTGCTGTTCAAGAGGCAATTAGGCTATGCACTGGTCCACACTCCTAGGGTACAAGACTTGGTTGAGACCCTCTACTGTGAGAACAAGATTAGTCTGACTGCTGTTAGGCAGGCTGCTTGGGCCTGGGATAATGTTCAAACCAAGGGAATCACCATTCTGGGAAAGTGCAATAATGTGGCATCAGTCCAATATTATGAGTGGTCCATGCCAGGGCCCAATTCTCTGGGATGCCCTTTACCATAGAAGACATGCCTGAGTCATCTTCAGCACCACCCCCTGCCACTATCAGTTTGGAGGAGTTTGAGAGCTTGAAGGAAAGAAATGAGAAGTTAACCCAAGCCTTGCAGAAGACCCTCAGGGAGAGGAGTGAAGGTGTGAGGGAGATTGAGAGACTGGAGAAATTGAAAGTGGAACACTTGACTAAAATTGAGAAGTCTGGAGATTATATCAACAAGTCTAAGGCTGGTGAGCAGATTCTGAAGAATGCTTGTAAAGAAGCCCAGTTCCAGAGAGCAAGAACAGACTTGTATTTGAAAGAAAGTCAGGCCAGGTGGGTCCGGATCACTGAGGCCCGTACTCTAGAAGACAAGAGAGTTCAAGACAAGATGGAACAGATGGAAAAAGCCCTGGCAGCAGCCCAGGAGGAAATATCAGAACTGAAGATCAAAGCTGGGGTGAAGAAGTCCAAAGATCAAAGTCAGAACAAGAAGTTGACTGCAGCTGTTGCAACAAGAAACCTTCTCATCAGAAGTCTCACGGAGCATCCGGCTGATCCTGTGACCGAAGCACTTCTCAAGGAAGTTCGTGAGGATGAGTTTGGCCTTGGAGTTTGATCATTTGCTTGTTGTTGTTCCTTTTCATGTACTTTTGCTTTTTGTGATGTGTTTTGACCCCTTTGAGGGCTTGTGTTGTAAAAATGAACAAGTTGTATTATTTCACCTTTGTAATATATTTGTGTTAGTTTCCATCTGGGTTCACATCAAAAGCAACTTCAACAGCATCATCTTCAAGGGTCTGGAAGGGTCAAAACTGAAGGCCAAACCGGATACCTTGAGAGCAAATAAGCATAACTGCATTGCATGCTAACCCTTTTGTTTGTTTTGTAGGTTTTTTGTTTTGTTGTTGCTAACCTCTGTTGTGATGTTCAGGAATTATTGCTCGCCGCCGGGTTTTTCCTTTCAACAGGCCACACAGGTACCCAACTAGAAACAACCTTCCGGGAATTCAGATGGATCAGATGCAGCAAGACCTTACGGAGGTCAGAAACCAGATGGCCAACGAAAGGTTGGAGATGAGAACTCAGATAACACAATTCATGGAAGTGATGAACAACTTAGCTCAAAGCCAGGAGAGGCTCAGAACTTTGGTAGAAGGAAGGAATCAAGAGGAGCCCCATGTGGGAACTGCTGGCACAAGTAACAACGAGAGGGTCCAACCTCATGTCAATCCCCCAGTTTTTGGACCCCATCTCCATCCAGAGGCCAACATCCCTGTCAACATTCAAGGGACAGCCACAGCAGCCAGAGTACTTCAAGAAGATCCTCAGGAGGACCAGTATACAGTGATGGGTGCTGGAGAGGAAACATATGATAGACGATTGGAAGAGATAGCTGAGAAGTTAAGGTCTTTAGAATCTCAAAATTCTTTGGGTTTCGACGTTATGGACATGGGTTTGGTAGAAGGGGTCAGGATCCCCCATAAGTTCAAGCCTCCTTGTTTCGAAAAGTATAATGGGACTTCATGCCCCCGGACTCATTTGCAATCATTCCTGGGAAGGCTGAAGGCCTATACAATGGATGAGAAATTGTGGATGTTCTATTTTGAAGATAGCTTGACTGGAGCTTCGAGGGAGTGGTATTCCCATCTGACAAGAGCAACAATTAGATGCTGGAAGGACCTGGCAGAGGCCTTCATCAGACAGTATCAGTATAATCTAGATATGGCACCCAACAGGACCCTCCTAATGGGAATGTCACAGTCGTCCAGGGAGAGCTTCAGAGAATATGCTCAGAGATGGAGGCAATTGGCTGCTGCCGTTCAACCACCAATGTTTGAGAGAGAAATGGCAGACATGTTTATGAACACTCTCCAGGGAACGTATATTGACAGGTTAGCTGCTTTCTCTTCCACTAGCTTTGCGGATGTTGTTATAGCTGGGGAGAGAATTGAAAGCCTGTTAAAAATGGGAAAGATCTCAGACAACGGTGCAAGCTCGTCCAGTAGTACAAGAAAGCCTTTTGCAGGCCCGAGAAGAACTGGCGAGACCAATGCCATTCACACCAACAGGGGTAGGCCCCAATATGCTCAGAGGTCAATAGCAGCAGTCACTATCCCTGCTCCAGCTCATCCTCAGCCAGTCTATCAACCTCCGCAACAAAACTTCCAACAACAACCTCAGTATCATCAGAATCAATATCCTCCAAGAAACTTCAACAACAACACCAACAACAGCAATCAACAGAGGCCATTCCAACAGAGGCCATCCCAAGCTAACAGAGTGATCGACCCGATCCCAATGCCGTATGCTGCTTTGCTGCCACAACTTCTGAAACTCAACCTAGTTGAGCTAAGAACGTTGGCACCTCCGGATCCCAACAGTCTACCAAGAAACTATGACTCCAATGCTAGGTGTGCTTTTCATTCAAACGCACCTGGTCACAGTACAGAAAAATGCAGGGCTCTGCATATGAAGGTACAAGACTTGGTAGACTCCAAGGCTCTGAATTTTGCACCTCCGCCCAATGTCAATAAAAACCCAATGCCAAACCATGGTGGTCCTCGAATTAACGCTATTGAAGAAGACCAACCGTCTTATTTAATAACCAGTGTGGATCAGATCAGGACACCATTGGTGGAAATCAAAGCTCAACTCCGCGAAAACCAGATATTTCCGGGGTGTGAACTAGGGTGCCCCTACTGCAATATTTCATGGAATGGGTGTGAGGACCTGAGGAATGGCATTGACAGCCTTATTCAGAATGGCCTACTACAGATCACTACATCATTTCCGGCAAATCCGACAACTTCATCAACAACGGTTTCAGACCCTCCTACAAATGCAGCAACTATTGTTCCCGACAATTCATCAGCAGCATCAACAAGTACTTCATCAGTTCTCCCAAATGATCAGTTTTCAACAGTTTCTCCTGCTACAACTTCAGCTTCATTCCATTTCGAATCTCCATCAACAGCAACATCAGTCCTTCCAACAGTACCTCCTACAACACCAGCAATCAATCATGAAGATGTCTCCACTGTTGCCATATTCTACGATCCTGAGAATAATTCCGCCTACCATTCAGAGGGTGCTGCTCCCGCCAGAGCACCAGTTGCAATCTTTTATGATCCACAAACAATTACAGTCCCTTCAGCAGCAGCAATCAGTCCAGTCACTGTCACGGTGCCTGGACCAGTACCATATGAAAGCAATAGGGCCATCCCTTGGCACTATGGCTCTGACGTGTATTGCGAAGGAAAAAGAATCACTCTTGAAACATCAGCACCTGCACCACAAGTAGATAATGTGGGGGGGGGGCGGAGGCTTCACTCGAAGCGGACGTCTCTTTGCTTCACAAGTTCAAAGACCTACTGCCGAAGCAGAAGCTGCTGCCAAGGCAAAAGGAAAAGGCCCGGTGCAGGAAGACCAAGTTGCCAAAGAAGCCCTGAAGACTCCATTCGATCAGGAAGTTGATGAGTTTATGCGAATCATCAAAAAGAGTGATTACAAAATTGTGGATCAACTTCACCAGACACCATCCAAAATCTCCATCCTCTCACTGCTTATGTGCTCCGAAGCCCATCGGAATGCACTACTTAAAGTCCTGCACGCAGCTTACGTGCCTGAGGAGATTACTGTCAACCAGTTGGAAACCGTGGTTGGAAACGTTACTGCTAGCAATGGGCTAGGGTTTACCAATTCTGACTTGACAGCGGATGGCCGCAATCACAACAAAGCCTTGCACATAACCCTGGAATGCAAAGGAGCTGTCCTTTCTCATGTGTTGGTAGACACAGGTTCTTCCCTGAATGTCTTACCAAAGAAGGCTCTGGTGAAGTTAGAATATGATGGATTGGCATTGAGACCCAGCAACCTGGTGGTGAGAGCCTTTGATGGTTCTAAGAGATCGGTTCTGGGAGAGATTGAGCTGCCTGTGACAATTGGCCCGCAGACCTTTAAAACTATCTTTTATGTGATGGACATTCAGCCCGCCTACAGCTGTTTGTTGGGTAGACCCTGGATTCACGCCGCCGGCGCAATAACGTCTACCCTTCACCAAAAGTTAAAATTTGAGTGGGAAGGCCAAGTTGTCACAATCTGTGGGGAGGAGGACATTTTTGTCAGCCACTTGGCAACCTATAAGTACATTGAAATGGATGGAGAGATCCATGAAACAATGAGCCAGGGGTTTGAAGCTTTGAATGTGAATGAAGCATCTGCTGTATCTGGTACTCCAATGTCGTCTTACCAACAAGCCCGGAAGGTTGTTGAGGAAGGAGCTGCCCTAGGCTGGGGCAAGGTATTAGCTGTGGAGGAGAAGAAGGACAAATTTGGGTTGGGTTACAGACCAACTCAACATCAAGCAAAGGCTGCTGTAGAGCCTGGTTTTGTCAGTGGGGGGATGCTTACCCCCGATGCTATCAACTGTCTGGAAGACGAGCTGGAAGAGGAGCGCAATCTGGAGAATTGGATTCGTCCGAAGATCCCGGGGAGCAGTGTCTCGAACTGGTCTTCCCAGGAAATTATAAGAGTTACTCATGCAGAGTAATTATTATTTCCTGTATTTTTATAGCATGCATCCAAGTCTTGCATCTTGCCCAAGATGACAAGACTCATTTTGTAACCAGGGCCATCTGTACTTTTGTGCAAACAAGATTAAATTAATGAAATATCAGACATCTTTTTGCAAACGAGTCTTTTTCTTTTCTGTTCACTGTTTTTCCATTTCTCTTTTGTACAAAAATAAATGGCGGGGTTTTCAAAATGATAACTTCTTTTCACTTTTTTCTAAAGCAAGATTAAAATCAATCACTAAAATGAACAACTTAACCCTTGCAGAGAGTGCCTTCCTGACAGCACCGACAACAGCACGGCTATGACATCGTATGACTTTGACAACCCAATCAATCAAGCTGATGAAGGGGTTGATGAAGAATATGAGCTTCCTGAAGAGCTAGCCAGGTTGTTAAGACAGGAGGAAAAGGTTATTACTCCTCACCAGGAGGAGATTGAAGTGATTAATCTTGGTACAGATGAAGACGTGAAAGAAGTTAAAATCGGGGCCTGCCTGCAAGACTCAGTGAAGAGACAACTGATAGATCTGCTTCAAGAGTATGTTGATATGTTTGCTTGGTCGTATCAAGATATGCCAGGGTTGGATACCGATATAGTTGTGCACAAGCTGCCTTTGAGGGAAGAATGCCCGCCAGTTAAACAGAAGTTGCGCCGAACTCGCCCAGACATGGCTATGAAAATCAAGGAAGAGGTACAAAAGCAATGGGACGCCGGGTTCCTTGCTGTGACTAGCTATCCGCCGTGGGTTGCTAACATAGTACCTGTGCCTAAGAAAGACGGCAAAGTAAGGATGTGTGTTGACTACCGGGATCTGAACAGAGCCAGCCCGAAAGATGACTTCCCATTACCTCACATTGACGTATTGGTGGATAATACGGCTCAGTTCTCGGTATTCTCCTTCATGGATGGATTTTCAGGATATAACCAGATCAAGATGTCACCTGAAGACATGGAGAAGACAACATTCATTACACCTTGGGGCACGTTCTGTTACAAAGTGATGCCATTCGGACTGAAGAATGCTGGTGCCACATATCAACGGGCTATGGTGACATTGTTCCACGATATGATCCACAAGGAAATAGAATGTTATGTGGATGATATGATCGCCAAGTCCCTTACAGAGGAAGATCACCTGGTGAATCTGCTCAAGTTATTCAAGCGTCTGAGGAAATACCAATTGAAGCTGAACCCCAACAAGTGCACATTCGGGGTGCGATCCGGTAAGCTGCTGGGCTTTATTGTAAGTGAGAAAGGGATTGAAGTTGACCCTGATAAAGTCAAAGCTATTCAAGAAATGCCTGCGCCGAAAACTGAGAAAGAAGTTCGAGGGTTCTTAGGTCGATTGAACTACATTTCACGGTTCATATCCCACCTTACAGCAACCTGTGAACCCTTGTTCAAGTTGCTAAGAAAAGAACAAACGGTCAGGTGGAACGAAGATTGCCAGAAGGCTTTTGACAAGATCAAGGAGTATTTACAAGAACCTCCAATCCTTATGCCGCCAGTTGAAGGAAGACCTCTGATTATGTACTTGACAGTGCTAGAAGAATCAATGGGGTGTGTGCTGGGCCAGCATGACGAGTCTGGTCGAAAAGAGTATGCAATATACTACCTAAGCAAAAAGTTTACCGACTGTGAACAACGTTATTCACTGCTCGAGAAAACTTGCTGTGCTTTAGCGTGGGCTGCTCGCCGACTGAGACAGTATATGCTGACCCACACTACCTTGTTAATCTCAAAAATGGATCCAGTTAAGTACATTTTCGAGAAGCCAGCTCTTACCGGACGGGTTGCAAGATGGCAGATGATTCTCACAGAATACGACATACAGTACACATCTCAGAAAGCCATCAAAGGCAGTGTACTATCTGAATATCTTGCTGAGCAACCCATTGATGACTACCAGCCTATGAGGTTTGATTTCCCTGATGAAGACATCATGTTCATTAAAGCAAAAGATCATGAGGAGCCTATTCATACTGAAGGGCCTGACCCGGAGGAAGAATGGACTATGATGTTTGACGGGGCTGTTAACATGAATGGCCTTGGTGTTGGTGCAGTACTCATTACACCTAAAGGAGTTCACATGCCTTTCTCGGCAAAACTCACTTTCAACTGCACTAACAACGAAGCTGAATACGAAGCTTGCATTATGGGTCTTGAGGAAGCCATTGACCTCAGGATCAAGACGTTGACTGTATTCGGGGATTCAGCTTTGGTAGTCAATCAAACCAACGGAAAATGGTACACCCACCAAGATCATCTGATACCTTACAGGGATTATACAAGGAGGTTATTGACTTTCTTCACAACAGTCAAGCTTGAATATATCCCTCGGGACGAGAATCAGTTTGCAGATGCTCTTGCTACCATTTCATCCATGATCAAAGTTCAAACGGCTAACTTTGTACCCCAGATTTCAGTGTCTAGACTTGATAGACCAGCATATGTATTTGCAGCAGATGTTGTAAAAGACGACAAGCCTTGGTTCCATGACATTAAATGCTTCTTGGAGGATCAGACATACCCACCTGGGGCATCTTCCAATGATAAGAAGACTTTAAGAAGGCTTGCTGGTAGTTTCTTCCTGAACACTGATGGGTCTTTATACAAGAGGAACTTTGACATGGTACTCCTCAGATGTGTTGATAAGACGGAAGCAGATTTGCTGATGCATGAAGTGCATGAAGGCTCTTTTGGTACCCATGCTGGAGGGCATGCCATGGCTAAGAAGTTGTTAAGATCAGGCTATTACTGGATCACGATGGATGCAGACTGTTGTGCTTACGCCAGAAAATGCCATAAATGCCAGATCTACGCAGATAAGGTGCATGTGCCTCCCAATCCTTTGAACATCATGTCTTCACCCTGGCCCTTTGCCATGTGGGGCATTGATATGATTGGCAAGATTGAGCCAACTGCTTCGAACGGCCACAGATTCATCCTGGTCGCCATCGACTATTTCACCAAGTGGGTTGAAGCAGCCTCATATGCAAATGTTACAAGGCAAGTGGTAGCCAGATTTCTGAAAAGAGATGTCATCTGTCGGTATGGAGTGCCCGAGCGAATCGTTACTGATAATGGTTCCAATTTAAACAACAAGATGATGGCAGAACTGTGCCGGGACTTCAAGATCCAACATCATAATTCTTCTCCTTACAGGCCAAAGATGAATGACGCTGTTGAGGCAGCTAACAAGAATATCAAGAAGATTGTGCAGAAGATGGTAATCACATACAAAGACTGGCACGAAATGCTACCGTTTGCCTTGCATGGGTACCGCACATCAATCAGAACATCCACTGGGGCAACACCGTATCAGCTTGTGTATGGTATGGAAGCAGTCCTACCTGTTGAAGTTGAATTACCCTCCCTACGGGTACTAATGGATGTTAAACTGAGTGAAGCAGAATGGGTACGGTCCCGATACGAACAACTGAGTCTGATCGAAGAGAAAAGATTGGCTGCAATCTGTCATGGACAGCTATATCAGAAGAGAATGAAGAGAGCCTTCGATCAGAAAGTCAGGCACCGAGAGTACCAAGTAGGAGATCTTGTGCTGAAAAGAATCCTCCCTCCTCATACAGACCACAGGGGCAAATGGACTCCAAACTACGAAGGACCATTCGTGGTAAAGAAAGTTTTCTCTGGTGGAGCACTGATGCTCAGCACCATGGATGGTGAAGACTTCCCATCCCCTGTGAATTCAGATGCAGTTAAAAAATACTTCGCATAAAATGACCCGCTGGACATAAAAACAGAATGTAAGTCCAGGCAAAAATAGGGCATCCCGGCGAGTCAAAAACAGAATAAAAGACTCGGGCAAAAATAAGGGAAATAAATGAATAAAAAATGTACGCCCGCTGAGTTGAAAAGCCGCATTGGACAGCTCAGGCAAAAATGGGTATACCGATGGATTGAAAACCCGAAAGGGCGATCCATGCAAAATAAGGGAATAAGCGAACAACTGCACTCTGAATTCGTCTGTATCACTTACAACTTGGTAAGCTTCAAAGGATCAAGCTTCAATCAGAATCAACTCTCTCCAGAAAGCAAGACGAGAAGAACGTCATTGTCATACGAGTCATAGCAGAAGAGGAAGCTCCTTGAAAGCGTCGGCAACATCGCCAGCATTTTGTTTCTCAATTTGTAACAATCTCTTCATTTCAGGAGATGTGTTTCCTTGACTGTATCTTGCCAATTCAGGGCACATGAATTAATAAAATCAGATTTTCGGTCATGTTTCGTTTTTACATTTATGTTTTGCAAAGAGTTGTCTGATATCTCTAAAAATACAATTGCATAAGTACAGATGCCTTTCTCTAAAAATAAAAAGAAAAAAAAAACACATGCTTACAGGGAATGTGATTATTCTCGAAAGTACTTGACTCCTATGACGGAATCCAGTGAGGGATACCTCGGGACCTTTTGTACGTTTCCTTACCTTTGCAGGATTGCAGGTATCCAGAACGCAACCTGGGGCATGCAGGTTATGTCTCAGCAAGTAGGCGAATCATTATCAACTCGGTCTATCTTCCACATGGCACTAGAAGATGCCCATTTCCCCAGCGGAGCTGCCAAATCAACATACACTCAATCTCAGCATCCGAAATGCTCTATCCCCAGCTGAGTTGCTCCCCATTGCTTCCCCCAGCAAAGTTGCCAAATCAACTAACAGGTTTAACACTCAGGATGTTTTCTCGCCAGCCGAGTTGCCTCTCATTACTCTCCCCAGCTGGGTTATCAACAGCATTCCCCAGCTGTAGTGCCAACCATTCTTCCTCAGCAGAATGCAGAATCAGGGAATCATCTCCCCACAGAATCTTCAGCCTCTATTCAGAAGAGCAACGCACGAAGAAGTCACAACAGAGAGGGAGAAAGCTTCTACAAACCCCAGCTGGGTTTCTCATTTATAAGGATATGTCAATCAGTGACCTATATCCCCAAGCAGATACATCATTAGATCTACCAATGATCTCATCCCCAGCTGGGATGTTCACTTCAAGCAGATCAACCGGAGATCTTCGCGGCAACGGGATCCGAATCCCGGATCTGTCTCTTTGCATAATCATGGCATTCGCATCATATTATACCCTCAGAGCGTAGCATTCCGTCTAATACGGAGCATTACGGCAAAAAATCAAATGCATAGCATAATCATAAGTCATGTTGTGAATTGAACGCTTGTGGTTAGTAACCATTCATCAAAATACAGATTACTTTCCCCCAGAGACCCCACCAGAGTCCCAGCAAAAGCAGTTGCCTCACAAATCACGAACACCAGTATATACTCATTTTGACACCCGTCCGTGTCATCCTTCCCCAGTAAGGTCGCCTGAATACACTCAAACAAATCACCCTCATTACAGATACGTCCTGACACCCGTCCGTGTCATATCCCAACAGAAAGCCAAAGAGGTCCTCTTTGCACTCACATATACTTGTATACAATTTTCTTGACACCCGTCCGTGTCATATCCCCAGCGCAGTCGCTTACACCTTCATCACCCATACACTTGTTAATATTATACTTTTCTCTCTTGACACCCGTCCATGTCACTCTCCCCAGCAGATAAACACTCATCAATACAATACTCACTACTCATGGTACACTTATACAGATACTCGTCCGTATCTTGTATACATCATCACTCATAACCCCACAGATTCGGCAGTAGTCCTTGTTCTTTGTTAACCGGTTGGTACTCGTCCGTACCATCATCTCAGAACATTGCGTCTAGTGTTTGTTTCTACATGATACTCGTCCG
The DNA here is from genome assembly GCA_963966055.1 of Lathyrus aphaca. NCBI lineage: Eukaryota > Viridiplantae > Streptophyta > Magnoliopsida > Fabales > Fabaceae > Lathyrus > Lathyrus aphaca. Next base: position 294,765,914 of record OZ014519.1, on the reverse strand, counting down.
TATCATAGTCTTAAGGATGCTCGTCCGCATCTTTAATCCATACACTGTGTCAAACACTCTTGACTTCTTGAATATAGATACTCGTCTGTGTCTACTATTCCCCAGAAGGTTTCTTTCAGATGCAACACTCGTCCGTGTTCTTTGTTAACCAGTTGATACTCGTCCGTATCGTCATCTCTGAACATGTGTCAGTTTGTTTCTACATGATACTCGTCCGTATTATAGCCTTAAGGATGCTCGTCCGCATCTTTAATCTATACACAATACCAAACACTTATACCTTTTTGTTTCTTGGATGTAAACGCTCGTCCGTGTTTACATTATCCCCAGTAGATCACCAAATTTTCTTTTTATCTAACACTCGTCCTGTGTTATGATACCTTTGAGAGCAGCCGTACCCTGCTAAGTGGTCGTCCTCCACTTCTTGATGGTCGTCCTCCATCATGCTCATCCGATGGCCGTCCCCATCGTTGATATTTTTAGCAGCCGTCCCCTGCTAGGTGGTCGTCCTCCACCTTTTGATGATCGTCCTTCATCACTTTATCCAATGGCCGTCCCCATTGTTGATTTTTGGTTATCTAACACTCGTCCTGTGTTATGACAAACCTCGAGAGCAGCCGTCCCCTGCTGAGTGGTCGTCCTCCACTTCTTGATGGTCGTCCTCCATCTTGCTCGTCCGATGGCCGTCCCCATCGTTGACCTTTTCTATCCGATGGCCGTCCCCATCGTTGATATTTTCGGCAGCCGTACCCTGCCAGGTGGTCGTCCTCCACCTTTGATGGCCGTCCCCATCATATTTCATTTATTCCCAACAGAGCAGCCGTCCCCTGCTAGGTGATCGTCCTTCACCTTTGATGGCCGTACCCCATCATCTGTTTATTTCATTTATTCTTTAACCCGATGGCCGTCCCCGTCGTGGTCCCTTTTCCTTTTAACCCGATGGCCGTCCCCGTCGTGGTCCGTTTCTTTTTAGCCCGATGGCCGTCCCCATCGTTGGTTACTTGACCTTTATGAACTTGATGGCCGTCCCCGTCATGTTTCATTAATCCCCAGAGAATTTTATAACTTTATCTTGATGGCCGTCCCCATCATGATTTTATTTTCCCCAGCTAGTCGGCCGTCCCCGTCTTAGCTTTACCTTTTTTCCCCAGCTAGTCGGCCGTCCCCGTCTTAGCTTTACCTTTTATCCCCAGCAGTCGTCCTCTGCTCGACGGTCGTCCTCCGTCGCCCACACTTTACAATATACTTTATTTTGCCTTTACAATCTATATCCCTTTTCTTCTTCATCCTGTGAGTGCAAATTTTGGACTGTCTTTGGTATTCAACCACAAGTTATCTTGTTTGGCCTGTTAAGCCATCGCTTACAACCTGCACAGCTAACTCATGTTTGAATAGGGGCAGCTGTAAACACCCCAAATTTGCCCTCACCCATTTACACCATGGCTTGTGATCATTCTCATATGCATAAGTACAATCATGTCATCTCACATCTCATTTTTGATTCACTGCATAGTTTCTAAGGCATCTGCACCTAGGGTTTGTGATCTGAGCAATCCCAAAGCTTCTTGAGGCACTCCAAAGGCCACCAATCAATTCAAAGGGGTCCATGTGTGTTCTTATATCATATTTCATCTCCTCAAAGTCAAAATTGCAGAGGGATCACAAGAACTAGGGTTTGAGTGGATGCAGAGCCAGGATGAACTGCACAGTTGACTGAAAATTAGGGTTTTGGTTTCAGAGGCCATAACTCCAATTTTTTTGGTCATTCTTGTTTCCATTGATCTCTATATGGTATAGGGAGTATGCATATCAATTTTCATGAAGAAATTCCATGGGGAAGTCATCTGATCAAGGGTTGACTTTTCAGACAAGTCAGTGTAAAATCAGGGCATCTGAGGCCCCCAATGACCCAACCAATGGGTGATCTTCATCATTTTGAGTGTATATGATCTTTATTTGATCATGGAAGAAGGTTTAAGTTCATAAAAATCAAGAATTTAGGGTTTTTGCAAATGTTGACTTTTTGGGCATAGTTGACTTTTCAAGAATGCACCATTTTAGGTCATTTTTCAAGCCTTGATTCTTGATCCAAAAAGGCTTCAAATGGAAAAACTTTGGTCATGAAAGTTGTAGATCTCATCTTTCCCTTTTCAAAAAGTACAAGAACATGATCAAATTCTTTTTGAATCAAAAGTTATGGTGTGGCAAAGTTAGCAAAAATCATTGATTTTCAAGTTATGCACCAAAGGCAAAAATTGCAAATTCTCCTTCCAAGGCCAATTCAGTCACCATATGGGCTTCTAATGCACTTAACATGATCATGTAACCTCTAAAAGTCAGATTTGAACCAAGGTGCCTCATGTTTCATGGCTTATGCAACAAGATTTTTCCATGTGAACCATAAAGCAAGCAACTTGCAAAAACTATCATCACATCTCACCCACTTGATTTCTTGGATGCTGAACCAGCCCTAGCTTCTCTCCATGCCATGCTGCGCCAGTCCATGTACTTATGCTAGCCTAGAACCAAGCCCATGCCTCTCTTACAACCAAGTTGACATTTTGCAAAAGTAAACATCCCAATCAATAAAGGGCATGTCAAATCAACTGACCAATGAGAGAGAGTCATGTGGACAATTTGCAAGCAAAACATAAGAAGAGGCAAGGCTGAAACCAACACACTACACACATACACAAAAACCTACCAAGTTACAAGTTCCTTCGATTCTCTCTGTCCAGCATACAAACACTCAAGCCAACTTCACCAATCATCTCACCTCACTCCATAGACCACCCAGCAACCAAGAATCAAAGCCTGTAATAGCAAGAACACTCCATAACCATTTCACACCCCAAGCTGCATTTTCTATCGAATCTCTCTCCACAAGCCATGAACACTTAAACAAACTCCACCAACAATCTCCACTCACCTCACTGACCAGAAACCACCCTTTGTTTTGGCCTGAAACACCCTATATCTCAAATACGATTTTCATCCTCCCTTGGTCAGAGCTGCTGCAAACTCACTCAGGAGGTTGTTTAAACTCCAGCTAAGCATCCAAAGCTTCAAAGGTGGACCATTGGGACCAGACTGAGCCAAAGAATCATCCAAAGAGCTCCTGAATCAAGAGCTCCATCTCAGGTGACACCATGAACTTTTTTCCCAGAACTCATTTCTCTTGTTAAAATCTTGTTGTGTGTGTTACACTGATCATTGGGATCTCTTTACTTTTGAAAATGAGCCAGAAATGAGTGTGTAATGCTGTTCTGAAAGTTTGACCTAAAAATTTCATTGCTTCGATTCTTGTTTGTGTGTGAGTTTAAATGTGATTTGATGCTGGATTCGTGCTTAGGGTAGTTAGTAGATGATTTCTGGAGAGTTAGAGCTTCTAAAATGGCCTAGGGAGAGAGATTGATTCTGGGGATGGCCGGAGAAGACGACCGGAACACTGTTCCGGTCGCCTGATTGTAATTAACGGCAAGGTTAGGGTTTTAAGCATTAATTAGCAAGTTTGAATTTGGACCGTGAGATGTGGCGGGGAGTCAATTCGCGCGCAGGCAGTTTCAAATCTGGACCCTAGGATTTGAATACTTTTCATTAAATCAGATTTAATTCATTTATTTTCTTTTATTTTTCAATTGTCTTGCATATTTAATTTAAAATAGTTAAAAATTCTTAAAAATTATGAAACTTTTTCTTTAAGGTTTTATTAATTTTTAAGATCCAAAAACATTTTTTATTTTATTTTTATCATTAAAAAAGTATTTTTAAATATTTAAAAGATTATTTTTAATTGATTAATGGGAATTAATTAATTAAAAATACTTTTAGGTATTTAAAAATTACAAAAAAATTCATGAAATGTTCTAAGGCATTTAGAAACATTGTCCAACCTTCAAACCAAATTTCTTTTTTGATCTTGATGCATTTTAAGAATTTTTCATTGAATTAAATCATTTTTTATGCATTATTTTGATCATGGATTCAAAAATTCATTTCTGTCAATTGGTGAAGGTTGAGACATTGATTCTTCTTGCGTTGTCTTTTGTTTTGCATGTAGTTCCTAGGATAAAAAGGCCATGAATTGTTCTTGCATTTTCAAATTGTTTGGCATTTGTTTTGTTAAGAACCCTAAAAAACCCTAATATCTTGTAAAATTCATATCTTGAGATTGGTTGAGAGTTGAGAGCTCCCCTTTGGGCAGTGGTTTATTATAGGTTTAGGGTTTCTTTGGGTACCATTTTCCATTTTTTATCATGAGGTTTGCTTCTGTTTTGGGTTTTTGTTTGATGTTTGATCCATGAACCCTAATTTGGGCTTTTCTTTTGCATCCTCCTTGCATTCTTTTGCATAACATGACTTGTCTTTGCATTTTGTGCATCTTTATGATTCATTTGACATCCTAAGGCATATAGGAAGCATGTTTGATCATTGCATTGCATATTTGCCATGTCATTTGCCTTGTATGATTCATAACTTCCCATGTTTGTTCATGCTCCTTAGCTTGCATCATTTGCATTCATAATCTTGTATGAACATCTCCATTGCTTTGCCTCATGTTTGCAGCACCTCATAACATCATTAACATCATGTGCATGCTTCTGGTCTTGCTTTGCATCATACCATTTCACCTCATCTTGCATTGCATTGCATTTCTTTCTAACATTTCAGGTGGTAAGTAACTTGGGAAGTGAATTTGCCTTCACTTCTCATAACTTTTCTTTTCATCTCTCTTGCATCCATTGCTGCATTCTTATATGTGTTTGAGTTTGAGCTTGCTCATTCTTCTCCCTCCCACTTTCTTTCTTCAAGTGACTTGACTTCTTGAATGAAGCAAGTCACTTTGCTTCTCTTGATCCTTTCATCTGCTTCCTGGTGGTTCTTCTGAAGTTTGTTCTTGAAAACCTCACAAACCTTAGGATCATCCAAGCATGACAATGAATTAGGGTTTTGATTAGTCTCCCCTCATAGTTTTTTACCTTTGTGTCTCTCTTTGAGTCTTCTCTTCTCATCTCATAATCAGGGACTAAACCCTAAAGGCTTTAAGACTTTGTGATTAGGGTTATGCCTGCATCCTTCTCTTAGGATGGAGTGTATAACTTTAATCCTAAGTATTAAACCCTTTATGTGTTTAAATCTCTTAATCAATCCACTTAATAATCATCAAGACATCACTTGTAACTTGGGCCTTGCATTAGGGTTCTAATTCTTCCTTAAGTGGTTAAGAAGGACTAACCCTAGTGTTAATGGACAAGTCCCCCTCAAGTTGTCTTACAAATCATAAAAAACACTTCATCATCATACCATTAAATAAAATCCACTTAATCAAAGGCTTGTTTTGTCATGGGTTTGATCCCTAATCATGGATTAAGTTGAGGAGTTTTCCTCAGCTTAAACATTCTCATCTATCATCCTTCTTTTAGGATGGTGTAATGAGTCTGTTTAATCCATGATTATGGCTTAACCTCATTACTCAACACTAAACAAAAATCCCAAAAACATCTAAATAATCACAAATAGGTTAATGATCTTAATCCTATACCAAAGGTGATTAAGTGTGAGAATCTGACTTCACACTTAAGGCATTCTCATTACCCCTAATCAGAGGGAAGATGTGATGAGTTTACTAACCCATTGGTTTAGGCTTAAGCTCATTATCTTATGACAAACTTTCAAAAACAATAAAAGACTGAAAACACAAAAACAAACAATAATCGTCTCCTCCGGGATTCTTTTCTCATCACCTTCACTCACAAACGAGAACTCGCTTCTTCCGTCTAATGCAAGACAGTTAGCACCTGAGCCAGACAGGTCATACACTTGAGCATAGACAAGTAAGCAGTTCACAAGTCAATTCACCTTTCAGTCTCTTTGGGTCGAACTACGGTGTTCTGACTTCCTCATTGCACGAGAGGATACGTAGGCATAACTTAACGGTTATCGAACAAAAGTCTCTGTATATTCCCCCTCTTTCCAGCTCATTTCTTTAGCCTCATTATCATGAGCATTTCACTCCTTTCTTACACTGACACTTTCATACTTCACATCACTTATACACTGACACCTGTACATTCTCTTCTAGCTATTTCATACACAGATTGCACTGACACTACCCCTTTAAAACACAAATCTTCTAAGCGTGGATCCCGTCGAGTACGACGGACAATCTGGGTGCTAATACCTTCCCAGGTTGTAACCAACCCCCTTTCTCAGTCTCTCTGGTTCGCAACCGTCTTATCCGTATTTTTCTAGGTCTATGCAGCATTACCTTTCCTCCGGGATAAAAATGCCTAGCTGGCGACTCTATTCATTCTCCAGTGAGTTCACGGCTGTGTGTTCTCACTGTCCCTCTCGCCGACCGTTCGCGTCTGTACCTTCATCTGACCCTGGTGTCACTTATCGGGAGCGACAGCTTGGCGACTCTGCTGGGGAACCTTATACTGCAACCAGGGTCTCTGGTTCTTTTTGTGGGTTCCTCCTAGCGCTTGATTGATTTGTGTTTATTGGGGGTGTTATGTGCTATTTGTATGTGTATATTTGCTTTATTTACTGCTTTCTGTACAGCTTTATTTATTGCTTTCTTTACTGTTTTTTCATTTATCATATTGTCATACTGTGCTGCTGGCTGGATCTGGTTTTTCTTTGGTGGGTGGGTGTTTCATTGAGAGTTAAGGTCCTACACCTGGGACCTGAGTGACACCTAGGCTAGAGTGAATCATATTCTTTCCCATTCCATTTCGGTCTGGTGCGGGAATATGAAACACGGTTCAGATATGGGTTTCTTCTTGAGAACTCTGTGTTGCGGATTTCCTGCAATGCTAGGGCTATCTGGGAAGCCTGCTAAGTCTGGATGACCTTTTAGTATTGACCTTCAGAAGCTGAGGTGAATTAGAGGAGGAATTGTTATGGTTATTGTAAACACTGTACCTCCGGGTTAGAAGTGTTTACACTTCTCATAACTGATCCAAGTCTGAGGATCCTTGTTCTAGATCACCACCTGTGAGGGGGTTGGGCTGTTTACAGGTTTGCAGGTACCTTGACCTCAGAATACCCTGTTACTTTGTTAAGAGTGCTCCATGTTGGATAGTTCTTGTGATTCTAAACCCTGGACATGTGGCTCTTTATTTGAGTCCCCCTACCTTGGTTACTGGATTTTTAGACCTCCATCTGGAATTCTTGAACACACATGGATCTATACCAAGGCAGTTAATCAGATCCAGCTCAGTCACAAACCCTTGCATATCATCTGCATACATACTCATTGCATCATATTAACATGTGCTTATTTGTGTTTCAGGGTATCCATATTCCTCTGGTTTTGGTTTTGACCCCATCTGCTACATTGACCTATCTCCACCAGCACTTGCTTCAGCCTGTCAGCCATATACTTCAGTTACTAGCACTAGCCAGCCAGTGGCCCACTTCTCAGCATCTTCATCAGCACTTATTCTACTCAGTCCTCAGCATCATGGCTCCAAAGAAAAGCAACATCACTTATCATTTCTTCCAACCAGACTTATCAGACATCAGGAGGATCCAAACCCTGATCACTCCAGATCACATACCCTTGTTCAGGGAGCATTATGGGGATATACTTGACTTGGTCATGGATCTGGACCCATCCCAGAGGAGCCTCATCCACACCTGCATTCAGTTTTATGACCCCCCATTGAGATGTTTCACCTTTCAAGACTTTCAGTTGGGACCTCTATTAGAAGAATACTCATCTTTGATTGGCTTGCCTATCAAGAGGGAAATTCCTAGCTGGCGACTCTATTCATTCTCCAGTGAGTTCACGGCTGTGTGTTCTCACTGTCCCTCTCGCCGACCGTTCGCGTCTGTACCTTCATCTGACCCTGTTTCATTTGTCGGGAGCGACAACCATCTTCGCTTCTCTCTATTATCCTTGAAGACGTTGGACTTTGGTAGGTGCAAAATAAACCACCTATAGAAAAGAGGCGCACAACAAACAATCTCTCCATCACCTTTGGAGGTCCTATAATGAAAAGCATGATACATGTCTCTAAGCAAAGGCAGAGGCATGAATCCAAGTCCGACATAACATACAGCTACAAGCAGGCTGAATGTCCATCACATAGAAGATAGTTTTGAAGATCTGTGGGCCAATTACCACAGGCAGCTCAATTTCCCCAAGAACCGATCTTTTAGAACCTTCAAAGGCTCTCACCACCAGGTTACTTGGACGAAGTTCCAAATCATCATATTCCATCTTGACCGAGGCTTTCTTTGGGAGAACATTGAGTGAGGACCCAGTGTCAACCAAGAAATCATATTCCATCTTGGACGAAGGTGATATGTAAGGCCTTATTATGGTTACGGCCCTCCGTAGTTAGATCAGCATCGGTGAACCCTAGTCCATGACTAGTATTGACATTAGAAACCACTGTTTCTAGCTGATTAACTATAATCTCCTCAGGCACGTAGGCTGCATGCAGGACTTTGAGAAGTGCATTCATGTGAGCTTCGGAACACATTAGCAGTGATAGAATAGAGATTTTGGAGGGAGTCTGATGGAGCTGTTCCACAACCTTGTAGTCACTCTTCTTAATTATTCTCATGAACTCGTCTACATCCTGGTCAAAGGATGTCTTCTGAGTCTCCTTGGCAATAGGTTCTTCAGGCACCCCACTCTTGCCCTTAGCCTTGGCAGCAGTTTTTGTTTCAGCATTAGTTCTTGGGAATTATGAGGCAAAGAGACGTCTGCATCGGGTGAAGCCTCTGCCTCCCCCTACATTATCAATATTTTCTTTCCGTCGCAATATAAATATGACCCATAGTGCCAAGGTACGGCAGTGCTGTTGTCATATGGAACTGGTCCAGGCACCGTGATGGTAACCGGACTGATTGCTGCGGAAGAAGGAGTTGAGACAGTCTGAGGTTCATAATAAATTGTGACAGGAGGCCTGATGGGAGATGGTGCAGGTGATGAAGGTTGGTGATGTTGATGGAGATGTTGATGTGGGTTGTTGAAAGAATATGGAATGTGGATTGTTGTCGGATCGTAGTAAATGGTAACTGTGGAAATGTCTTCATTGATGGCTTCTATTGTTGTAGAAGGATGTGTTGAACTAACATCTGTTGAAGTTGAAGAATATATGGTAGTTGATGTTGTAGAAGAATCTGTTGGAATGATCGTTGTTGAAATTGTAGGAGTGATATCTGCTATATTTGATGAAATGATGTGTGTCGGTGTTGTAGGAGAAATGGTTGTTGACGTTGTAGGAGTTGGGACTGTTGACGTGATCTGTAAAATGCCTTCTTTGATAAGATTGTTGATACTGGTCTTCAAATTTGCACAACTGCTGGTGGAATACTTGCAAAGTTGGCACTTTAAAAGTTGGGCCTTAACCTCGGCCATAGGTGTTTGAATACTTGCAAAACTGTCAATTAGGCTTACTGGTTGAGCCTCCTCAATGGCATTTATCCTAGGCCCACCATGGATAGGCTTAGGATTCTTGGTAACACTTGGAGGGGGTGCAAAATTTAGAGCTTTAGAATCAACTAAGTCCTGAACTTTCATGTGTAAGGCTCTGCATTTCTCTGTTGTATGGCCAGGTGCATTGGAGTGGAAGGCACATTTGGCGTTGATATCATAGTTTCTTGGGAGATTTTGAGGATCTGGTGGGGCCAGAGTCCTCAATTCGATCAGATTGAGCTTTAATAATTCTGGAAGTAAGGCAGCATAGGGCATCGGAATGGGATCGATAACCCTGTTGATTTGTGAAGTCCTTTGTTTAAAAAAATGTTGTTGTTGGTTGTTATTATTGTTATAGGATCTCTGTTGCGGGGGGAACTGTTGTTGCTGTGGGAAGTGATGTTGTTGAGGATACTGTTGTTGAGGTGCTGGAGCTGGAATGGTGACAGCAGCCACTGATCTTGACATGTATTGAGGCCTACCTCTGCCCATATGCACTAAGTTGGTCTCATCTGTCCTATGAGATCCTGCGAAAGGTTTCCTTGTATTGATGGAACTAGAACCATTGTCTGAAATTTTGCCCATCTTTAAAATACTCTCCATTTTCTCACCAGCTATAACTACATCAGCAAAGCTGGTGGACGAGAAATCAACAAGTCTGTCAATGTATGTTCCTTGCAATGTGTTCATGAACATGGCAGTGTAGCGGTAAAATCATGAGTGTAAGCTATTAGTTAACTTAAATCAAAGTAAACAGAGTTGCCACCGCGCTTTTATTTTATTCCAAGAGGAAAAGGAAAAAAAGAGCGAATAAATCCTAATGAATCTAAAATCAAAAAGCAAAAGAGACACAACAGAGAAACAGGTAAGGGGATAGGTTACACAATCTCTCTATCACCTTTGGAGGTCCTATAATGAAAAGCATGATACATGTCTCCAAGCAAAGTAGGTACCAGATTCTTCTTCAAGAAAATCTGAATGGCATTCTCATCCACAATACCATCTAAGTTAGAAAACAAGACAATCCCATATATGAGCAAAGTAAGAATATTCTAAAATGCATCCTTATGACCCAAAGTAAGAGAAGTAGAAGCTTTCCCCATCAAGAACTTAGCATTAATACCACTGACACTCCCTTTTGGAATAAATTTCCCATTAAGATCGGACTCCTTGAGAAATAGGGCTTTGGCGATGACTTTGGTAGTAAGCTCCTTCTCTAAACCACTAAAAAGAGATTCTTTGTCCAAAATAGGTAGACCCATCCAATGAGAGTACTCCTCCAAGGTCGGCACATGCTGATAATCAGGAAAGGTGAAACAATGATGCAACGAATCATAAAACGGAGCTAGGGTAGGGAGAATCCCCTCTGGTACATCGGTATCCAAAATAAACAAGAGCTTTGCATAAAACTTCTGGAATTCCTGGGTTTCAACCACCAATGCTCCTAGCTTTCTCAGCTCCACTATATTAGGATTCTTGAAGGTGTACTTCTTTGTGTTCCTCCTTTCAAAATTCATAACCATAGACATCTAAAATTTTGCAATAATATCTTATGAGTCCCTTGAAATCTCAAAAATAATGCTCATGAATGTATGATGGCATGTATGCAACAACCACAAACAAGATCACACAAAGCACACTGGTCTAGGTTCCGAGTCACAAGCATGAAGTCAAGGTAACAGAACACCAACCCACACAGGTAAGTACTAAGGTTTTGTCTTCATTGTACCTGCAGAAAACCAGAAGGGTGCTAACAGAGGTGCCCAGAGTTAACAACCATCTTTAGAATATTATCGGTACGTTAGATTACTCCCCAACTGATAACATTCTTAAAATAGACCTCGTCCGAGTGTAGTATCGCGTGACAACCACCTTAGGTTTACACCCGGATGGTTTCCACACTACGTTCATAAATTGGCTTGGATGGGTTAAGGGTTTTACGGTCCTTAGTATGATCAACTCAAGGTCGGAAAATAATGCCACGTATGATTACTCATCATGACATTGATAATCCAAGAGAGCCTAACCGAGTGGAGATTATCAAATTGATATAGCTTTGGACTACTCCATCGCTTATCGCTTTGAATATCGCCGTCCTATCATAAGTTCAACTCAGATCCAGATTAGAATCTATCTCACTCACAGAGGATCACCAAAAGCGAAACAGAATAAACAAATAACAAACAAATCAAACCAAAGCAATAAATAAATCAAAGTAGGCCGAATCCACTTAGAGAAAATCCCCAGCAGATTCGCCACTTTTCTGTAGCAGTAAAATCACGAGTGTAAGCTATTAGTTAAATTAACTCAAAGTAAACAGATTCGCCACCGCACTTTTATTTTATTCCAAGAGGAAAAGGAAAAAATGAGTGAATAAATCCTAATGAATCTAAAAGCAAAAAGCTAAACAGACACAACAGAGAAACAGGTAAGGGGATAGGTTACACAATGGGAAGGTTTTACGCACCCAAAATGTTTGTGGTACTCTATGGGAGCCCTTTGAAAAATTTGCTGCTTTTGGTTTAAAAATGGTTTGTAAAAATGAGAGTGGAGAGGCGAGAGAAAGAATTATTTTTAATATTTTTGTGTTTAGAGAGGTTTACCACCTCATGCCTATGTACCCACAAAGTGCAATGCAAGATCAAAACCCCGTAGTTCACATCTTCAAGTGGATAGCCAAACAAATCTACCATGAGAATGAAGGCATGGACTCATACATCATTATGGGGAGGGCTCCAACTCGGATAAAATCAACGAGTATGCCACTAAACCCCCTCAAATGACAAGAGACTCAATTACATCAAACTACAACCATAGAGATTGAGAGACTTGCACCAGACTAAAGAATAATGACTCATTATCGGCACTTTCTTAAAATAAACAAAAGTGCACAAAGGCACAAAACAAATTGAATGAGTTTGGTTCTTTTTATTTTTTGAATTAAGGTCAACATGATTAGATTCATTAATTTTAAAAGGAAATAAAAAAAAGTAAAAGCCACTTGACAAAAGTCAAGGTTTTTATTTATTAAAGAGGTGGTGATTTGAAAAGAAGGAATCCTTTGAAAAAGGGAGGAGGTTTTGAAAATTGAAGAATGGGAGGAGATGAAGGGACTATCCTAAAAAAGAAAATAAGGAGATAAGGGAAGAAAGATCTAACCAAACTTGATGACATTCCAAATTATGAGCAATAAAAGTTCCATCCTTATGAGCTAGCAAATGGCCAAATAAAGGCTAAATCCAACTTTATGAAGATCAAAGCAAGGGAAAAGGATCCTAAAATCTAAGTCCAAAATCTCCATTCCAATGCCAAGGATAGTAACCAATAGTCCTCAAATTAAAGTCACAAGTTTTTTAGAGGTTTAATCCTTTATTAGTTTTTTGTGTCCAAATGGACAAAAGGAAAATCAACAAAATAATAAGAACAAATAATAAACATGATATGGATGAATAAAACAAAAAAGAATAAAGGCAATAAAAGTGTAAGAAATTAAATGTTAGTAACAAAAAGAAATTAAAGTTCAAGAATTTAAAATATTAATAGTAGTAATAGTATAATAATATTTACATAATAATGGTATGGTGAACTTAATCAACCACAACCAAGAGAGTAACCAAAATCGAAAGGCAACCGGATCCGCTTAGCATCTTACATTATAGCGATTAATCAAGGCAAACCGAATCGAATTCAATGAAATTTGAAAGGCGATTGGGAGACCCAAAGCACCTACGCATCAAACATTCATAAGTCTCGATTCTTAATGCAATATGATTAACCACTTTGGGATTACGCGATCAACAGGAGATCCGGTCCACGAAAGTGCAAGTACCCAATTAGATTTTTATTCCGAAGTCGGACACATTTAGGTCTATGTTAATCAATCGCCGAGTAATTTACGAAGTAATTAACCTACAAATGAGCCCGGTCACCACCAATTAAGGTGCATAATGTTAGTGCTAATGCATGCGAGATAAACGATATGTAAATCGTTATCCGGACGCGATACCACACGAAAATAAAGGTGAATACCAAATTGAGTCACACTCATAGTATTCTTCCATACTTAAGTTCAATCACTCATCTTGGTGGATTCAAGCATGAAAATGTATCATTAATGCAAAGTACCTTAAATGGATTGAATAATCCACTTAGAGGTAGTTTTGAATTAATGAACATTAACTACTCTAATCTACACCCAAAGTTCATTGAAATTAAGGAGAAATCACTCCCAAAAGTGCTTCCCAAGGTAAAAATAAAAAGGAGGAAGAAGAAGAAGAAAGAGGAACCAAAAAGGGCTTGAAACAAGCCAAGAATTCAATTCTGAATTGCATTAACCGGTTAACGCATATGGTTAACCGGTTAACGCTGAAGCAGCAACAGAAAATATGCAGAAATTCAGCATTGATCCATTTTCAAAACTCTTTCAAAAACATTTAATGATCATGATATGAATTTGCACGAATTTTAAAACCAAAATACAGTGGAATCCCTGCAATCAAACAACAAATAAAGATCCAAAGGATCTAGAATCAAAGGAACCAAAGATATACATCTTTAATGGTTGATGGTGAGTATGGGTTTGTGGAAGGAGAGGAATTACCAAAGTCACTTCTTCAAATTGAACCAAGCCAAGCTAGATCTACTGCAATTCATGAACAAGAGAATGAAAGGATGAAGGTTTAGCTCAAGTTAATCAAGAATTCAATGTAAATTCTTGATAACTTCAAAAGAAAGAAAGTGAGCTTTTGAGAATTTTGGTGTTGGGGGAGTAATTTGCAAGAGGTTTTGTGGCTATCAAAAGCTTGTAGAAATTTTTGCAAGGTGAATTTGGCTCTCTAAAGCTTATTGAATGAATGAAATTGTAGTTCTATTTAAAGGCCTTAGGTGTGGAAATTTGGTGGAATGGAGCTTGCTTTGGTATTTTGAATTTAGGTTTGGTAATTAAAAATTTGGTGGGAAATGGAAAAGAGTGGTGATCAATGAGAGTTTATGGTAGGAAATGATCAAAGTGATGTAGAGAAATCAGAAACCAATGGATCTAGAATATTCCAATTAAATCAATGATCTAAGGGTGCTGAATTTGACTAAAAAATTCAAATTTCGCAATGGTTAACCGGTTAACGCATATGGTTAACCGGTTAACCAAGCTGAAATTTGAATTTTTTTATTCAAACATGGTTGCTTGGTTGTTTTGGCCTGATTCTTTTTATGCATCGAAGAAATGAACATATGAACCTTGGAAATCCTTTGAATGAATCAATTAACTTGGGAAATCCTTGATCAGATAAAAATTTGAATTATTTGCGGATCAACTTCGACTTGTTTTTGTGAAATTTCGCTCGAGCTGCAGGACTGCTATTTTTGGTATTTTCACATGGTTCCTCTTCTTGAAAAAAATGTTAGCAAAAGGAAACAAAATATTTTTGGATTTTGATTAATGGTTAGTAAACATAAACAAATAAAGTAATAAAAGACAATGGTGATCCCCTGCGAGGCATAAACCTAACCCGAGAATAACCGATCAACCAGTGCGATCTTGTTTGTATGCAAGATGCAGATGAAAAATGCAAAAAAACACTTAGGGCAAAAATTAGGGTGCAACAGTTAGCCATCTCTCCTTCTGACATAGGAGGCTGGACAGCAGCAGCAAGTTGTCTCCATCTTTGGGCATATTCCCTGAAGCTTTCTCATGAATACTGAGACATACCCATCAGGAGGGTCCTATTGGGTGCCATATCTAGATTGTACTGATACTGGCGTATGAAAGCTTCATCTAAGTCCTTCCAGTTTCTGACAGTTGCTCTGGATAGGTGAAAATACCACTCACGGGATGCCCCGGTCAAGCTATCTTCAAAGTAGAACATCCATAGCTTTTCCTCCATGGTATAAGCTTTTAATCTTCCCAGAAAAGATTGCAGGTGGGTACGAGGACAGGAGGTACCATTTTACTTCTCAAAGCACGGAGGTTTAAACTTGTGAGAGATCCTGACTCCCTCAACTAGACCCATGTCCATTACATCAAATCCCAAAGAGTTTTGGGACTCCAAAGATCTCAGTTTCTCTGTTATTCCGTCCAGACGACGATCATAGGCTTCTTCCCCAGCACCAATTACTGTAAACTGTTCTTCTTAAGGGTCTTCTTGCAAGACACGACCTCCAGTGTTTCCTTGGGTATTTCTGATAACATTGACTTCAGGATTGAGGTGGGGCCTAAACTCTGGCGGATTTGTTCGCGGCTGCCCGTGATCATTGTTACTAGTACCTCCTGTACATGGATGATTCTCTTCTGGAGTTTGCCACTCGACTAACTCTCTTAATCTTTATTGGCTCTGAGCCAACCCATTCATTACTGCCATGAACTGGTTCATTTGAGCCCTCATCTCAGTTCTCTAATTAGCCATCTGAGTTCTAACGTCAGTTAAATCTTGTTGAACTTGGTCCATCTGTAAGCTCGGAAGGTTGTTTCTGGTTGGATACCGGTGAACTCTGTTGATGGGGAAAACCCTCCTACGAGCAATGTTTCCTAAAACAGCAGCAAAGTGAGAAAACAACAACAAAAATACCTTCAAAAGAAAGAATGGGGTTAGTATGCAATGCATTATGTCTATTTGTTTTCCAAGGGTATTCAGTTTGGTTCTTTTGTTTTGACCTTCCACACCACTGGGAATGAAGATGTTTAAGAGAAATGGAATCGAAGAGAAAATCCAGGTAATACATAAACCATACATTATAAATGCAGAAGATACATAGTTTATGATTACAACAAGTTCCCATGGTGGGTCAAAATACAATTAAGTCGAGAAATACAACAAAATCACCATGAGAAATAAAGTACAACCAAAATAAAATACAAGTACAGAGAAATCAAAGATCTAGCCCAAAGTCATCCTCCTTGACTTCCTTCAGGAGAGCATCAGTCACTGGTCCAACTGGATGCTCAGTGATGGTCCTGATAAGAAGGTTCCTGGTGGAAATGGCACTTGTCAACTTTCGGTACTTGTCTTGGTCTTTTGATCTCTTCAACCCTGCCCGGAGTTTCAACTCGGAGATTTCCTTCTGTGCTGCTAACAAGGATTCCTGACTCTTCTTCTCATTAGCTTCCAGTTGCTATATCTTAGCCTGTGTCTTCTGATCTTCTTGCAAACGAGCTTCAGTGATCCTGACCATCTAGCCTGACTCTCCTCTAGGTAATTCTCAGCTCTGGCTTTCTGAATCTTAGCTTCTTTGCAAGCATTCTTCAATACCAATTACCCTGCTCGGGCTTTTCTAATGAAGTCCTCTGTCTTTTCTATCTTGGTCATATGCTTGATCCAGAGCTTCTCCAACCTCTCAATATCCAGACGACCATCATTTCTTTCCCAAAGGGTCTTCTTCAGAGCTTTAGAAAGCTGGGTATTCCTCTCTTTCAACTTCTCAAACTCCTCTAAACTGACTGTAGCTACATGCTCTACTGTTGATGGCCCTGGCACATCTTCAGGGTGAATGGCATGCAGGTGATCTGTCCCCAGGTTGCTTGTCGGATGATGGCATGATTATTCTGAACATCACAGTAAAGGGTCTCTGCTAAATACTGCTCTCTTGGTGGATGTACCAATGAATATCCCAACCGCTTTTTGAAAAGCAAAGGATTGTAGTTGATGCAACCATTCCTTCCAATAAGAGGTACATTAGGATAATGTCTACAGCTTGTAATTATGTCCCTGCCCTTGGTGCTCTGAGAACACCACCTGATGTCTTCTGAAGTGAGAGCAATCATTCTCTTAGCCCAATTCCTTGATTGATGAGGATTCAGGAAAGCTTCTGTCTTCGGCATGTGTCTCAATAACCAACAGTAGAAAAGTGGTGCACAACATCTGACTATTCTTCCCCTCTGTTTATCATTTCTCTGATGCACTAAGTAGTAGAGATCCCCTAGCAAGGTAGGAACTGGATTCTTCAGCAGGAAGATGTGTATAACATTCTTGCTTGAAAACTTAGGCTCGTCTGCAAACAAGATGATTCCATATATACGAAGATCCAGGAGAGCACAAATAGTTTCCACTTCCATGTTGCAGCATGACTGGTGGCCTGAGTGATCAAGAAGTCCAAATGGAGGCCTAGGATTCCAACCTTGGAGGTCATATGTTGATCAATGATGGTGACTTCCAAATGTAAAGCCTTAGCTATGTCTTCATTTTTAGGAGCAGTCATCTCAGGGTTTAAAGGAATTCCTCTTCTAATAGGGACACCAAACAACCTGGAAAACTCTTCCAACAAAGGACCTATCTGAAAGTCTGGGAAAGTGAAACCTCTGAGAGGAGGGTCATAGAACTGAAGGCAAGTGTGAATCATACTCCTCTGCGATGCATCCAAGTCCAGGATCATGTCCATGATACTACCATAATGTTCCCTGAATAGAGGGACATGATCAGGAGTGATGAGAGCTTGAATCTGCCCGATACCTGCCAGAGGGTACTCAAAGAAATGGTATGTGATGTTGCTCTTCCTGGTTGAGTCCATACTGACAATGGATGTTGATGAAGATAACTGAAGAAAATAACTGATGAAGACAACTGGAGAAGATATCAGCTGAAGAAGATCTCTGAGGAAGATAACTGATGAAGATGGTTGAGCAGAAGAACAATCAAAACCAAACCAAAGATGATGTGGATACCCTGTAAAATAAATAGACAAATGTTAAAATGATGCAAAATGATGTATGCAGAATGATATGCAAGGGTTTTTGATCAGGTGCTGGATTTGTCATTTGATTTTGATAGGGTCCATGAGTGTTCAGAAATCCGGATGAAGGTCTAAGAACCAGTAACCAGGTGGGGGACTCAAATAAAGAGTCTCTTGTCCAGGGTTTCATAGAATCAGTCCAAAATAGTGTGACCTTAAAACAATTCCAGTAACAATGTAAGATGAGGCCAAGGGTTCCTGCAAACCTATAAACAACCCCACCCACTCACAGGTATTGTTCTAGAACAAGGATCCTCAAACTTGGATCTATTATGAGAAGTGTAAACACTTCTAACCCAGAGGTAAAGTGTTTACCCTAATCATAAAGAATCCTCCTCTAATTCACCTCCGATGTTGAAGGTCATCCAGACTTAGCAGGTTTCCTAGATAGCCCTAGCACTACAGGAAATTCGTAGCACAGAGTTCTCAAGAAGAAACCCATGTTTGAACCGTGTTTCATATTCCCGCACCAGACCGAAATGGAATGGGAAAGAATATGAATCCAATCTAATCCTATGTCTGTCACTCAGGCCTTTATGTTGGACCTTTCTCACTGGAATACCCCTCCCACCAAGGCAAACCAACAAACCAACACAGATGATATGACAGTAATAAATGAAATGCATAAAACAGTAAATGAAAGCGATAAAGTAAAATGCAGTAAATAAAGTTGTACAAAAAGCAATAAATAAAGCAAAAATAAAAAGACACATAACACATAACACCCCCCATAAACACAAATCAAACAAGCGCTAGGAGAAACCCACAAAAAGAACCAGAAGCCCTGGTTGCAAAGCTTTTCCCCAGCAGAGTCGCCAAGCTGTCGCTCCCCGGACTTTCGTCCCGGTGCAGACGCGGACTGTCGGTGATGTTGGAGGTTGAGGATGAATAGAGTCGCCATCTAGGCATTTTTATCCCGAAGGAAAGGTAATGCTTCATACACCTGGAAGGGTATGGATAAGACGGTTGCGAACCAAAGAAACTGAGAAAAGGGGTTGGTTACGACCTGGGAAGGTATTAGCACCCATATCGTCCGTCGTACTCGACGGGATCCACGCTTACAAGATTGTGTTTAAAAGGGGTAAGTATATGTGCTATCTGTGTGCAAAAGCTAGGGAAAGAAAGTATAGGTGTCAGTGCAAAAGGTGTGAATTACTCAGGAATTGAGGCTTAAAAAGAAGGCTGAAAGAGGGGGAAGACACATAGACTTTTGTTCGATAACTGTTAAGTTATGCCTACGTATCCTCTCGTGCAATGAGGAAGTCAGAACACCGTAGTTTGACTCAAAGAGACTTGAATGATTTTGATTGTGAACTTCTTGCTTGTCTATGCTCAAGTGTATGACTCGTCTGGCTCAAGTGCTAATTGTCTTGCATTAGACAGAAGAAGCGAGTTCTCGTTTATAGAATGAGTGTGATGAGAAAAGAATCCCAGAGGAGACGATTATTATTTGTTTTTCGGTGTTTTCAGTTTTTTTATTGTTTTTAATGTTTTGCATAGGATAATGAGCTTATGCCTAAATCAAGGGTTGTAAACTCATTATATCCTCCCTGATTAGGGATAATGAGCCTACCTAAGTATCAGATAAGCATCTCAACTTAATTACCTTAATGATGAAGGATTAAGATCATTAACCTACTTGTGATTATTAAGATGTTTTTGGGTTTTTGTTTAGTGTTAAGCAATGAGTTTAATCTCTAATCACAAACTAGTGAACTCATTACACCATCCTAAGATAAGGATAATAGATGAGAACACTTAAGCTGAGGAAGAAACCTCAACTTAATCCATGGTTAGGGTGAGATTAAGAAATGAGTTTTATGTTTGTAAGACTTATCTTGAGGGGGACTTGTCCATTAAACACTAGGGTTAGTCCCTCTTAACCATAAGGAAGAGATAGAACCCTAATGTAAGGCCCAAGTTAAAAGATAAAGTCTTAGTGATTATTAATGTGTTTTGATTAAGAGGTGTAAACAAATTAAAGTTTTAACACTAAGGATTAAGACTATACACTCCAACCTAAGATAAGAATACAAGTATAACCCTAATTCCAAAGTCCTAAAGCTATAAGAGTTTAGCCTCTGATTAAGAGATGAGAAGAGAGACTCAAGGAGACTCAAAGGTGAAAATCTAGAGGAAACTATACACAACCCTAAAAATTATCATGCTTGGATATCCTATGGTTTGTGAGGCTTAAGAGAAAATATCTTCAAGAGGCCACCAAGGAAGGGAAGCAGATGAAAAGAGAAGAGAGGAGAGAATAAGTTACTTACTTCCTGAAGAAGATAAGTAACTTAGGAGAAAAGAAAGGAGAAAGAGAAACACAAGTGAAGCAAGTTCACTCCAAATACAATTAAGGGATGAAAATTCAAAGGGAAGAAGAGGTAGGAGGTGAAGGCAAATCCACCTCCCAGATAACTTTACCAAACGTTCCATAAATGTTAGTATGAATGCATAAGATGAAAAGCAAAAGGAAATGAGATGAATAAGGATGCAAAGCCCAAAACCAGAAGTGATTATGCAATACAAATGTGTTATGAGACGATGCAAAATCATACAAGATGCATATGAATGATCATACAAGGATGAGATGCAATGGAAGCATGTTTAGAAGCATGAAAACACATGGATGTTCATGAAATGTAATGGATGCAAAGTATAGAAAATGAATGAAGAAATGATCAATAAATGTTCAAGCATGTCTTAAGATGTCTAATATGTCATACAAATGCTTGAAATGTCATGGCAAGTTCACAAGTTCATGATATGCAAAGAAGAATGCAAATGAAGATGCAAAATTAGGGTTTTAAGGCAACATGAGATGCATATGACCAAAACAGAAGCATACATCATGATAAAAATTTGAAATTGAACTCAAACAAACCCTAATCAAATATAAGATCACACCCCAAAGGATAAGGTCAGAAGCTAACCCTAGGCAAAGTTATGGAATTTCTAAGTTAACTAGGGTTTTTGGGTGATTCTTAAGGAAAAATGAAAATCAAATTGAAAATGCATGATAAAATTATGAGATAAATAACCTAGAAACTATATACAATATGTGAAACAATGCAAAAAGAATCGAGTTCAAACTCATCATGGTTAGGCAAATATGAATTTTTCAAGTTAGGGTTAAAAAATGTGAAATTTAAGAACCCTAATTCAAAGAAAATTGTGAAAATGTAATCAAACCTAAAAAGAAATTTGTATGGTGAGTTTGAAAATGTTTCTAAATGTTTAAGAATTCTTCATGATTATTTTGGTGATTTTTAGAAACTTGAACGCATATTTAATTAATTAATTAAATAAAACATTTAAATATTTTAAAAATACTTTTTTAATGCAAAAATTAAAATAAAAAATGTTTTTGGGTAAAGAAAATTATTTGAAACAAAAATGCAGAAAATGAGATTTTTTTAATGGTTTTTGTTATTTTTAAAAATTATGACAAAAGAAATGCAATAAAATGAAAATAAAAATGAAAATAATGGAAAGTCAACTGATCCAGAGGCCAGGATTTAAAGGGGGTTTGACTGGCGCGCGTTTGGAGGGCTGGGATTCAATCTGACAGAATTAATTAGTTAATCATAATTAAACTAATTAAACTGAATTAGGGTTTTAAGTGGATTGATCTGGACCACACACACGGGCGGGAAACAAGATCTAAAGGTGCATATTTAAACTTGGCTGATTACCCCTAATCCTAACCCTAAACATTTTCAGGTGACCGGAGCAAGCTCCGGTCATCTTCTTCGGCGAGCTCTTCAACCCAACTTCCACCACAGGCCATGAAACCTCACCAAAATCTCCAGAAATGATCTATGAACATCACTAAACAAGAATCCAACACCAAAAATAATTTATTTTCTAAAACCAGCATGAATCGAAACAAACATCTTTTAGGTCAAAAATTTCAGAGATACGGTTCATGCTCGTTTCTTCACCATTTTTAAAAACAACAAGTGCAATATGATCAGGGGAGCATGGGGAACATTTCTAAAACATAAAATAAAGCTTCTGGAAAAAAGTTTGGATGAACTACCTAAGATGAAGCTTTCACTCCTTGAGCTTTCTGGCCTCTTTCTTTGTTCAATCCACCTCAAATGAACTCCCTGATGATGTTGTAATGCTTAGAACAAGTTTATGTGGCTTGGTTTAAGAGGTGCAGCTCCTTTGCACCAGGAATCGTGTTTTTTTTTGCTATGTTTCAAGGCTTTTTAAAGGGTGCTTTGTATTTTATGGACCATTTGGAGATGATTGGTGAAGTTTGTTTTGAGGTTTGTGGCTTGTGTGATCAGATTCGATGAAATGAAGATTTTTGGGATTTTTTGCAATCCTGAGTTGTGGGATGATTCAGGCCAATTATGAAAATGAGTCCATGATGTTAGTATAGGCCAATGGGATTGATCAGAAAGTGGGTGGTGGCACAGGTTGATTGGTATGGGCAAAGTTGCAAAAAAGTCAATGGATGTGTACTTGAAGCATGGCATAGGTCAGAGCTTGTTTGAAGGGGTGTCTGGCCTTAACTTGCATCAAGGATGGCCTTTGGGTCAATAGAATGCAGTTGGATGGCCTTGATCAAATGTTCTCATGGTTTATGCAATTTTCCCTCTTTGGAGTTTCTTGAAGTGTAAGGCATAGAAACTTGTGATTTTTAGTGCAATCTTGATCAAAATGTGTTGCATTATGTTGGTATGATGATTTGAAGTTGATTAGAGATCATGAAATGGCTTGGCAAGTGAAATTGCAAAAATCCCTCTTTGGTGCACACTTGAAAATTATAGGATTTTTGCCAACTTTGAAAGGCCATATCTTGAGTTCTAGGATGAATCAAGACATGTTTTTGTACTTTTTGAAAATGGGAAGACATAATCTACAACTTTCATGTCCATGGAATTTTCATTTGAAGCATTTTTGGTCAAGAAAGGATAGGTTGAATATCTTTCCCAAAATGGAAAGTTTCCATTACAAGTCATTTCCAAAAATAGCAAGTTTGCATTTGGCTCAAAATTCTTCAACTTTGTGAACTTTCAACCACTTCAATGATCAAATAAAGATCATGGAGACTCAAAATGATGATGATGACCCTTTGGCACCCTATATAGAGGCCTCAGATGCCCTGATTTTGACTTTACTTGCTCAAGAAGTTACCCAATGATCAGATGACTTCCACTGTGAATTTCTTCATCAAATTTGGTACACATGATCCTTATAACACATTAAGACATTAGAATCAAGAATGACCAAAACATTTGAGGTTAAGGGCCTCAAACCCAAAACCCTAATTTTGGTCATCTGTGCAGGAAAACCCTAGCTCTGCCTGGACTTCTGTGCAATCCTTTGACATTTTTTGACTTCAAAGACTTCTTGGAGATGTAAGATGATCATATAACACTCATGGACCCTCTTGGCATGCTTCAAGGCCTCATAGATTGCTCAAATCACTTCTAAGATTCACCTGATCACAAAACCCTAATTGTGCAGTCATGCAATGATTTGGTGAAGTTGTTTATGCAATGAGATGTTTATTCAAAATGAGATCATAAGCCATGGTGTGAGAAAAAAGTGAGGGAAAATTTGGGGTGTTTACAACAGTTCAGAGACGATCTAAACGAAAATCTAGTTCTGATACTTAATGCAGGATGCTTTTCTTTCCTTGAGACGGTTCAGAGACGATCTACACAAAGATCTAGTGCTGATACTTAGTGCAGGATACTTTCCAAAAGCAATTCATAGATAATCGAAACGAAGATTTATTTTTGATACTTAACTCAAGATATTTTCCCAGAGGCAGTTTAGAGAGGATCGAGACGAAGATCTAGTGCTGATACTTAGTTCAGAGTATCTTTTCCCCCCAGAGACAGTTCAGAGGCGACCTAAACAAAGATCTAGTGCTGATACTTAGTTCAGATATGTTACAGAGATAGTTCAGAGATGGTCGAGACGAAGATCTAATTCTGATACTTAGTGCAATAACAATATTCAAATAAAGTCAAACATAGACACATTCTGATACCCCTATCAACAGATACTTTGGATGGCATCTATAAGCCCATTTCTGAATACTCTGAATGGCATCTCTAAGCCCGTTCAAGCAATATAATCAACCAACAATATTACTTTGTGCACCGACGAGTGCAAATTTTGGGCTTAAGTGTTCAATCTTCTTCCATCTTCAGGTCACGAATGCCGTACATGCCAATCTAACTCCTTAGGTTTCAGAAAATTGAACAGGGGCAGATGTTGTACCCCAAAATTTTCCCTCACATCTTCAAGACAATATGTCTCAAGAGGTCTTCTAATGATCACAAGATTCTCAATTTCTCAAAGAAATTTCAGGTTTCATCAGACTAAGCCTCATCCTAAGCAACAGATCTTAGACTAGGTTTTGAGTTCTCAAAGCAAATTGGACTTCCAAAGCCTCAAGTGGACTTCATGGTATCCCACATACTCCAAAGGATCCTCATGTCAAGTTTCAAGGCTTTCCCTACAAGTTTGGTCAGTCAGATGCTTAGATGATCCAAAAATCAGTTAACTTGGTCAAAAAGTCAACTGTGGTCAACATACAGTCAAACTTCAAGATTTTTGGTCAACATCAATATTATGAAGTAAGATTCATCATTTGATCAAGGGTTGATTATGATTCATCAAGGGAACCTCAGAATCATAAAGAATCAGGAGTTACTAAATTAGGGTTTTGTGTAGGAAAAGTCAATTGTACTTTGACCAGCCATAACTTTCACATGCTTCATCAAAAATTTCCCATCCAAAGCTCAACTTGAAGGAAATTCAATTCCATACAACTGTGTCTCACAAGCCAAGGCCAAAAATGCTTCATTTGAGATGTATGAGCCAAGACATTACAGGTCCTTTGAAAAGTCAACAAAAAGTCAACTTTTTCAAAAGCTCATAACTTAAAAATGGAAGATCAAATGGACACGGGACCAAAAGGAGTAGTTATATTACACTCTAGGGTTTCTAAAACGTCCTAGAACACACACATGGTATAAAAATTGAGAGAGTTATGCATTGTTGAAGTTGGGCAATTTTGAGGAGGGGTATGAAGCAAAAATGGCCAAAACTCAAGTTTCTTCTAAATGGGCCCATATTTTTCCAACCCAAACTCAATTATAAATATCATGCATGACCCATAGTTCATAATATCTGATTTTTTTTATATTTATTTTATATTATATTGGATTTATTTCATTTAAATTCAATTTTAATTAAGATAAATATTGAAAAATCAAATATTTGATCTTAGGTCTATTTTGGTATCAAATATTTGATGTTTATGATGATTGTAAGTGTCCAAATTTATGCAAGACCAAAAGGGTATGATTTAATCTAATATTTTGACCAAATTAGAAACATCCTTTCTTCACCCTCAAGCAACTTCAAATCCATCCACAAAGGCCCAAATTTCTGACCTAAATTACACCCTCTATAAATACTTCTCATTTCCACAAGTCAAAAGGACGAAATTTTTTATCAAAGAGAGCATACAAAACTTCAAAAAACTCAAGAGTAAGTTGGATTCGGTTTTAGGGTTGCAATCATTCTCAAGGAGGTTTGAAGGTCCAAGAACATTCCTTAGACTCTTCTGAAGGCGTACCAATCATCACATTGCTCCAAAACTTCATAAAATGCCATAACCGAATTTGCTTTTTTTTGTTTTTTTTTTTCAATTTTTCGATTTCATTTATATGCATGATACATCTAATCTCTTTGTATATTTATGTTTTGTATGATGTGAGCAAGCTATCTGGGCGATCGAATTGAAGTTTAGGGCACCATGGAGAACTAAATTGTTGGTTAATCTGTTGTAATCCATTTCCGCCGATACTTTGAAGGCTGCAGTAGTGATAAGAATTCCAGTCTGACAGGTAATTCAGGTAAGTGCTACTGTTTTGATTTACTCCAAATTTTTTCCAGAAGTTCATAAAATAATCGAAGAACAATACTATTTTAGAATAGAATTCTAAAATATTTCGACCCTCAAAATCACAAATTCCTCTTTTTTCTATTTTGCTTGATTTATTTTCTATTTCTATAGTTTCAAAAAAATCTGGAAAAAAAATTGTGCGCTATTTATTTGATTTTATTAGATTTTTAGCATCGTTTTAATATTTTTTAGATTTTACTTTAATCGCTTTTCTTATTTTCCATTATTTTAAAATTTGTAGTGATTTTATATGACTCTGTTTATTTTTATTTTTCTATTCTTCTAATATCATGATAAAAAACATATCCTCCTCTCATCTCAAAGACTCAATATTCTTCCGATCTTTTCGTTTCGATTATTTTACAAAGGATAATGTAACTGCTAAAGCTTTGTAATAGTTAAGGTTTATTTTCCGCACTTTACATTTTATGTCAGGATTTTTTATATTTATGTATCTCTCCCAAAGCCATGTAATAGTTTAAACTAGAGTTTTATTTTTATGCACTATAAACTGTAAGATGTATGCTTAATAGGATTGTATGGCAAGACTAAAATCAACTGTTAGCTAACCCTAATTCACAAGATAAAATATCTGAAATCAATATTCACACACGTAAGTCAATCGTTTTTCAATTGCCATTTGCACCTCCTATGGTTTCCTCTCTTGGTTGCGTTACAATAAACATGGTCAAGTCCCTCGAACGCGAGGGTATCTTAGTAAAGTTGCCTACGAACAATATCATCAAGTCCCTTCAAAATAAAAGATCATAGTCCATTCGAGTTGCCTACGAATAAATGATCTCGTCCCTCGATAACCCTACGAAAATGATGATAGTCCCTTCGAATTACTAAAATACCCTTGCAAGGTTGCCTTCTATAACCATACGATGACCCTACGCTCGTCCCTTTAACATCCAAAGTAAAGACTACTTACTCACTAATAGTAAGGACAGTCTTACCCCTAAAGAAAATAAATGACAAGAAAAACCTTACAAACTTAGGGTAAGTAGTTCTTAAGTACATGCTTACTTCTTTTCAAAACACTATTTACACCCCACTTTTCAAAATACTTTCAAACTAAACACTTTTTATATATCCATACGAGGATCATTGCAAAGTTAAAGACTTGTGAAAATATTTTCTAATCACACACTACACAATTTTTCAAACAAAAGTAAAGTAAGCTAAGTAATTAAGAGCCCCCTTTGTATAACTTACCCCCGAACTCAAATCTTTTTCAAAGGTCTTTCTTGTTCTTTTATTCCTTTCTTTATTGGATAAAATAAAAGTTAGTGGAGACTCTTTCTATCCGCAATATAGTTTTTGTAAACAAAAACGCCCAAGTCAGTTCTCCCACCGTGTTACATAAGTCATCTAGCATGTTGAACAAGTCTTAGCATGGAGTTCTATCGCAAACAAAATAAAAAACACTTCTTCATGTCAAAAATCACAAAAACACTTAATAAGTAAAATAGGCTAGTGTGCTTGAGCCTCAATCTTTGGAATTAGGTTTGGGGATCTCCTTCATACGTAGGTGTGCTTCTTATTCATTCCATCTTGGAGTGATGTAAAAAAGTACATACTCCATTGAATGAGACATGAATACACTATCCTATGCAAACTTTCAAATAAAAAGCTTCTAAAAAACTCCAAACCAATAAGTGTCTTTCCTTCGGGAATTCTCTTCTCATCTCCTTCACTCAAAACGAAAGAACTCGCTTAGACTTGTCTTTTGCAAGACGGTAAACGCACTTGTTCCAGAAGATCCTACAACACCTAAGAATAGACATAAGCAGTTTCCTTTTAAAAACACTAGAAAGCTATGTCAATCTTATTGAGTCGAACTACGGTGTTCTAACTTTCCTATTGCACAAAGGGAATACGTAGGCACAAGCGACGACTCTTGGCGAACACAATCCTTCAATCTCTTTTCTTGTTCTTCGTGCTATTTCATCTCCTTATCATTTCATCTCATTCCTTGGTATTTCTTTTCAATCATTTCCAGTAGTAGTTGCAGCAGTAGCAGATACCCTCACCCTTTGAAACAGTGCTAGCAAGCGTGAATCCCTTACCTTTCTCTTTGGTTCGTGAGACCCCGTTTTCTCCTTCTTTTAGGTTTGTGAAGCATTACCCTTCCTTCGGGATAAAATGCTTGGATGACGACTCTTCCTTTTCCGTACCACTTTTGCGTCTGTACCAGGATGGAAATCCCAAGAGCGATAGAGATGCATCTTCAAATACTCTATGCACTCATTTATATGGTTTTGTTATTCACGCAACATAATTAAATAACAAGTCAATGCTATTTCCTGCACTTACCAATAGATTTAGGTAATGACATTTGTTTTGTTGCGTTTTAGTTGTAATCTAACAATGTAATACTTTTTTGTGAGTATCACACTGCATAATATTTTTTGGACAATTTTTTTTTTAAACTCTGCTATACATGGATCGATTCTATTATGCATAATGATTTGGTTCTGTTTTGCATAATTTTGGATGGTTCTAGATATACATGTCGACACACCTAATTATTAAAATAAAAAAGGTGGATTTGGATATGTATCTCTCAAGTGTTGCATGCAGATATGATCATGTTTTTAAATTCCTTATTGTTCTACAACTTCTATAAATATGGTCTCTCATTCCATCTTATTTACATAAACCAGAATGACTACATATTTCCATCTTGCATTTGTGTATTTCAATGGTGCAAAACTCCAATTTAGTTTCATATCTGCAAGCACATACTTCTTGTTGATTAGAAAACTAAACTGAATTCTCTCATGTGATATCTAGAAAAATGGAGAGTTGTCAATCTTGAGTCCGTCCATCCTAGATAGACAACGAAGGAAAGATATAATGCACCATGCTTGAACTGAAGACAAATGATGATTTGAAGGTTATGTAGAGTAACTTTTACCTTAACTCAAAAAAAGGTTCAACTAAAGTAGATGTCATTGTTGCAACACAAAAAATAACCGACAATAAATAGAACAAAAGAGTCACTATCGATACATTATTTATCCCATCGAGGAAATGAAACTATCAAAGAAAACTTGGGGGAAAGGAAAGGCGAGGTCATCGTAACCAAGTCTGCGCTTGGGAGTCGGTTATACAAAGGGAATGTATTCTCACCCCTTTGTGTCCATTGTACTCCATGGGATTCACACTTGTTGTTCTTCTTAAAGGGTATAGTCATTTGAAGCTCCGTCTGCTTACTAGAAGGAAAGAGAACAAGAAACAAAATGAGGAACAAGGGGGAAAGAAAGAAGTTGACTCAAGAGGATATCGCATCCTAGCCTACATATCTCATCGGGAATGAGAATTAGAGTCGACGCAGTTCTAACAAGAGGATATCGCATCCTAGCCTACGTATCTTCATGTCTCGTGCCTATGTATCTTCATTAACCAATGGAGAATCAGAGTGTCGTAGTTCCGCTCACTACAGGTTACCTTGTTTGTTTGTGTTTTTTAAGTTGATAATTTTAATGTCCGCGTTCCAGCATTTAGGTGTTGTCGCTTGCTGAATCGAATCTTATGCATTACTTGTTTATGGTGGAACCAACTTGACATGTTGCATTGTCTACAACAGAGGGAGATGAGAAGAGAAAATATGAATGTTTTGTTTATTGTCTTTTATAGAATTGTTTTCAATAATTTTGTTTATTGTATGTATAATGCTAAAGACTATGATATAAGAGCGAGTACTTCACACATCTCCCCGAGATGGGACACGCGTAAAACACCTTTCAAATGTACTTAAAGCTCGTGGCACACCATACACACTTTAGTTCTTCTGTGTTTTTATTTTTGATTTAAAGAGGAGAAGAGAAGGACTCAAAGTTTGAAAAGAAAAACTAAGGGGAGACTAACTTCATCCTAATGTTAACATGCAATGTTGTTCCTATAGTTATATTTGAAAGAGAATGATCTATCTAAGTTAGCATGTAAAAGACTACCCTAATATTTATCCTAATCCAAACTTAATCAAAGACCAAGTTGGAATATGTATCTTACATCTATCTTACTTCAAACTTAATTGGGAATTAAGTTGAAATAAGTGTTTCTTAAGGAAGCATAACAAAAGAGAATGAAACAAGAGAAGAGATGAAAAGGAATTGTAAAAGTAAACACCAAGTCAAAGAGACTTACCTCACACAAAAGCTCAACCAATTGATGGTTGAAAGTTTATGCAAACAAGATCAACTAACTAGATAGTTGAAAATTTATGAAAACAATGTCCTAAAATCCTATATAGGTCAGTATCTAAACCATACTGAATCCCATCTATGTAAAAATCCTAAGAATGATCAAACACTTTCAAATTTATAACACATTCAATGTTATTCACAAACTATGCACAATTGAACTTTAAGGGTCACATGAATTTATTTAAGGCACACATTAGATATGAGGTGAGTAGTGTACATCATTAGAAATTAGGTTTTAAGTATGCTTAAATGACCATGACATCCATACCAAATTACATTCAAGAGCTTAGACAGTCTTACATAAAGAAATGTCACTTAAGATGTAACAATCACATAAGGTTGTATTATGCACACAAAAAACATGATATGGACATGTAAATGACATGTATTAGAACTTAAAACATGTATCCAAGCTATGATAATGGCCTTTAGATGTCTTAAAGGTTTCATGTTAAAGCATCTGTTAGAGTTATACAAGTCCATGAACAAGTAGTTCACTTATGATTCACAACATATTTTGATCAAACAAGGCACAAGTAATCATGAAAGTATGCATGTGAAATGGTATAAGTAAGAAATAAATGCACATTTATATTTTTAATAATGATCTATAATTTTCATGAAAGTTCTATGTTGATGCACATTTAGAATTCAAGACAAGTAATGCACATAACAAGTTTCAAACATTTCCTAAAGACTTATAACATGTAGGTCAAGTAAGAAGTAAGATACACAAATCATATACATATATGGGAATCCAAGGTATTAGGTAAAGACCCAAAATGATTCATGTTTAAGTCCCCTAAGGTTTACACAATGATGGAATGCAAATGACCTCAAAAGGTGTCACTAAAGTGCATAAGTGAGTATTTTCAAAGTAGTTCAAAAAGTGACATCAAAAGAAATAGGCAAATGACCTATAAGACACAATCAAGAGGCACTACATAATACTCAAGTAAGTGTAACTAAACAAACATAATTGTCATTCTATTTTAGGTTTCACAAAGTAGTCATGGTCAAGCAATGTCCAAGACTAGCACACAATAAGTCAAAGTTTAACCTACTTTCAATTTATGAACTTGCAAAGCATCAATCATGAACATAAAGTGAGAAGACTCATCAAAGTGAACAATTATACACCTAGGAAGTAATAAACACATCTCAAAACATCACATTTAACTCAAAAATAATTTATAAGTGAGAGGCATGCAAATTCAATCAAGAGGCACCACAATTTAAGACTTATAAAAGTTCAAAATTATGCAAAAAGTAACATAATTCAAGGGTGAGAAACATGACCTATAATTCATCCACAAAGCCTCAAATTCATATCATCATAAATGAAAATCAATGACCTCTAATAGGTTGCATGAATGTAATCCTATAATCATAACAAATAAACACTCAATTGACAAGTTATGCATGCAACAATGCTTCACAAATGATGCACACCAATCAAGATCAAATCATATTGTCTAAGAATCAACATGGTGCTTAAGAATGTCCAATAACATGTGTCTAAGCACGGTAAGACCAATTATATCAAAACAAGTTCACAAGAGCTTCAAAGGTAGCCCTAGTCCTAAGTATCATTCCAAAGGAATTGTGTACATTCAAAGACTCCTAAGGCAACCTTTCAATCATGAAATAATATGGAAATTTGAATAAGGTAAGATGAATTCAGAAGCTACTTATCATCAAAAGGATTGGACATGAAAGTGCTCACAAGAATCAAAACAAATTCACAAAACATGCAATGTTATAAAGTTCAACCCTTTTTTCTATTCTTTCAAAGATCTAATTCAAAAGTAAACACCAGAAATCAAAAATCAAAAATCAAGATCTCACGATTCTTTCCATTAATCAATCTAAATCCAGTGCCTCATGTGGGAGGGCTCAATATGCAAATATACTACATGATCTAATCCTCATACAATCCCTAATAATGATACCAGAAAACTTCTTGCAAGTCTTCTAATTTACTATGGTGGCAAAATAAATGCCTTTGAGCCTTTGATTCTTGCTTGATATTAGTGTTCGAAGATGATCAATGGTGAACCTGTGAGTGATGATTCCTTGATTCCAGATGCGTTTTTGTACAAACAGATGCAAGGATGATGAAAATGGATGAAGGTGATGAAGAAAAACTGGGAAAAGCTTCAATGTTCAATGAGATTCGAACTTCCACAAAAAATGAGAAAAAATGATTTTTGGGTGTAAGTGAGGTGAGAAATGGTTGTAATTGTTTCTGTTAAGGGTGATTAAGAGCTTTATATCAAGGTTAGATCATGATTTTCTCATTTAACAATTTTTAGATCTTGATTAATGGGAAAACATCAAAATGAAGGAAATGGATGCATGAGGTATTTTTTACATGCATAAAGGTTTAGGTTGGTTACGGTGGACCTCATGAGGATTCTTTGTGATGGTTTTGATATTGACTAGTGATGAAAATTACCCACAAGTTTATTTTTAGTTTTTTGAACATAAGTGGAAAGTATGAAGAATGATGCATGCATGTAAGATTTTTCTTGGCTTATTTTGGGTAAATGAGGCATGTGATATATGAGTTATTCGTGTGAATTATATTTGTGAAGAAAAAGAACTTATTTCATGACAAAAAAAAATTACATGATGTGAATATTTGACAAAGAGCTTGAGTTGGTCACTTTGGAAGATAATATCTTGATGAATACTTGAGTATGGACATGATTTTGAGTTCTTTGAAAAGATAAAATTTGGTACATCATTTTTCATGTTTGGACATTGATCAAATGAAGTCTCTAGCTATCTGAAAATTTGTCATTAAGTGTGGTAAAAAAGTTTCACTTTGAAACTTAGAAAATTTTCTAAGTTAGAAACTATTTTAACAACTTTGGATTCTGTCTTTGAATGACCATAACTTTTGATTCCTCGATCCAATGGACTTGTTCCTTACATGGTTAGAAAGGTGGAATGTTTTTCTATAATTTTCATGTTTGGATATTGATCAAATGGAGCTTGTATCATGGCTGAAATTAGATTGGAAGTTTGATGAAAGAACCATACAATGTTTCCTAAAATGGAAACTTTTATTATAGGTCATTTTTCCTTTTTGGCAACTTTTTAAAATAAGTCTTGATTTATTATTCTTTTGACATTTCTTGGTCAAATTGCATTCAATAACCATATTTGACATGTTAAGAACAATGTTGACCTCAAAAAGTCAAGAGTTGACATTTGATTGACTTTTTGTCTAATCAGTTGATTCTTAATGACTTGATCAATTGAAATCCTTCTGAATAAAATCAATGGCCAATATTGATCTATGAATACTTGGGAAAATATTGAATACCATGGAATAAAGTCTTGGCCCAAGAATTAGAAATAAAATGATCTTGGGCAAAACCCTAGTTTTGCATCAAATGGAGGATGATGGTTGACCATAGGTCAAAACCCTAATTCTATTAGGGATGGATGGAAATTCTTTGATCCAAGATGCCATGTGTATCATGAGGATAGTGAGGCTTCCAATTATTTATTCATGGGTGTGTCACTTCCTTTGTCAAGCAAAAACCCTAATTTGGAGGCTTCATAAGGAAATAGTGATCATATCCCATTTCTTCTAATTTCTCAATCATTTGAAAGTAATATGAGCCATGTAAACACAAGAATTCTTCATAGCTCAAGTGAGCTCCCTTTTTATATTAAAAGATGTTCCTATGCCTTAGAGGAGCAATGATGCATGTATGATGTTTTATGCCCTAAATGCATTGGTTGATGATAATAAATACGAGGGCAAATTTTGGGGTGTTACAGTTGCCCTTATTCAATCAATTATGGACTCGAAGGGATGAAGAGTAATGACTTTCAGACATTTAAGGTATAGAGGGATTTAATACCAACACAACCCGAAAATTTTCACTTTGTGGGTGAAGGAATATATGATGGAAAAGGCTTGATGGAAGTTAATGACTCTACTGGAGATAGAGAAAGAATAAAACTCCACTGGCGATGAAACAAACACCGAACGAGAATTGTCTTTTAAGTGAAGCAGATGATAAACTGAATACCATATGACACTGGATTTTCAGGAGTGAAGCCGGAGGAACAAATCTGACTAACAGACAAAAAGAATAGATTTAAAGAAAGTGAAGCCAGAGGAACGGATCTGACTACCAGAAGAAAACTGGATTTTAGAAATGACCCGATGGATCTTTGGCTATAGAATAGGATACATGGATTCACATAACGAAATATGATACTCCATTAAGGAACATCATACAGAAGATTAAAATGTTATGAAGATGTTTGGGAGAAAAGAGATATTGTACCTAAAATGAGATCAGGAACCTAAAAGGGATGTTTGACCTGAAGAGCCTACTGTTATGGCTAGCGTAGACGGTTTGGACCTATCTAGGTTCAAAACCTAAGGTAGCCCACTATTACGGCAAAGGAAAAAGTTTGACCTATCAACACCTACTGTTACGGCTAAGGCACAAAACCTAGGTAGCCTACTGTTACAGAAAAGGGAAAAGTTTGACCTATCAACGCCTATTGTTACGGCTAAGGCACAAAACTTAGGTAGCCCACTGTTATGAGAAAGGGAAAATTTTGACCTATCAATGCCTACTATTACGGATAAGGCACAAAACTTAGGTAGCCTACTGTTACGAAAAAGGGAAAAGTTTTACCTATCAACACCTATTGTTATAGATAAGGAACAAAACTTAGGTATCCTACTGTTATGACAAAGGGAAAAGTTTGACTTATTAAAGCCTACTGTTACGGCTAAGGCACAAAACTTAGGTAACATAATGTTAGGAAAAAGGAAATGGTTTGGACTTGAAGAGGTTCAAAACTCAAGGTAGCCTACTATTACGGAAAAGGAAATGGTTTGGACCTGACGAGGTTCAAAACCTAAGGTAGCTAAGTGTTATGGAAAAGGAAATGGTTTGGACCTAACAAGGTTCAAAACCTAAGGTAACCTACTGTTACGGAAAAGGAAAACAGTTTAAACCTAACAAGGTTCAAAACTCAAGGTAGCCTACTGTTACAAAAAAGGTAAACGGTTTAAACCTAACGAGGTTCAAAACCTAATCGTCTACGGCTAGGGAGTATGATCAAAAGATCTACAAACCAAAAGATGAGACTACACTGGGGATTTCCATAAGGAATAAGAACAACTGATCTGACACCTGAACAAAAGGTGACAGGAAATGCAACCAACCGACCCAACACCAAGGAAGAAAAAACATAATATCACATGATTTACGAATCTCGGGGAAGTTAACAACCAAATGGAATGACTCCACCGGAGATAAGGAGATAGAAAGAGATTTGAGCACCAGAATTACAACTCCCGGGTTTGTTTGACATATATCTGCTGGGAAATGAGATAATGAATTTTCAGGGATTCTTCACTCTAATCAAAGAAATATAGTTTTGGGCTTTCGCGCAAGGTACCAAAACTAGCTTATGCTTCGTATGCACATGTTGGAATTTTCCATGGCGTAATGCTCCATATCGATGCAAATGCTACACTTTAGAGGATGCAATGATGATTCCAATATGCAAGGTGTAAAGAGGATCCTCTGTTGAGGAAGTAACAGGTAACCCCGGTGAGGAAAGAGACCACTGATCTAATCTTCTAAATCTTCATAGGGGAATAACACCTCTGTTGGGGAGTATATTAATGACACACTGGCTCTGAACCGCCATAATTTCCAAAAATAAATTGGACTTAGAAATCACAAGGAATAATGACCTTGATGGGGAGGTCTCATCTGAAATGATTATGCTTGGGGAAGAACTATAACCATAGAAATCCATTGGGGAATAGACAACCTTCTGACCTGGATGAGGAAAGGATTTGTGAATGATCTGCTGAGGAGAAAATCCTGCTGGTGAATCAATAAGGAACCAGTACTCTACTAGGAAAACATGCCAATG
Organism: Lathyrus aphaca; assembly: GCA_963966055.1. Lineage (NCBI taxonomy): Eukaryota > Viridiplantae > Streptophyta > Magnoliopsida > Fabales > Fabaceae > Lathyrus > Lathyrus aphaca. The sequence goes on along the minus strand of OZ014519.1, from coordinate 294,729,667 downwards.
GATATTGGGATTTAATCGGGGGAAAATGCCAATGAATATTGGTCTGTAATCTACGATGAATTCTTACATCTGACTTGTGAGAAGGAGAACATTCAGACTTCTCACCATCTTTAACACAGTTCGGGGATAAGGGATCCTCATATACTGTTAGGGATAAGGAGATCCTTATAAAGAACACATCTCCGCTGGAGGATGATTCTCTACTTGGGAATATAAAACTCCCAATACTCTCCCGGAGAAAGGAAATCCACTTAGATCTATTGAGGAAAAGAAATCACCAATGCCTCATGTTGGGGATAATTTTCGAGCTTCACATTTATAGATTAGTGAATGTGGTTGCTACCTCCAGCAAAAAGGTTAGACAAACAAATGTGCCCCAAACATATGGTCTAAATTCACCATCCTGGTCACTCATCATGCAAAGAAAATTTCAATTGTTTAATATTAGGTATGTACTATAGAGCCTTAATAATTTCAAATGAAATATTTATAAATAAATTCAGACATTTTATCAAAATATTAGGTATGTAGTGTAGAGCCTTAATGCTTTCAAATGAAATATTTATCATTACGGCCCTTAATCATTATGTTTAATGTGTTAATTGCTCATTAATTTCTTGTTTCTATCTGTCGGCCTCCATCAATATCCTTAATGATGGGATCTCAACTTCTATGGGGAGTACTGCTTCCATGCCATATACTAGTGAGAAAGGGGTTACCCCTGTTGAAGTGCAAACAGAAGTTCGATATCCATGAAGCACATAAGGGACATCTCGTGCTAGTCCTTGTATGTCACGACCATCTTCTGGACAATTTACTTGATATTTTTATTGGCGGCTTCCACTGCACCGTTCATCTTTGGCCGATAAGGAGAAGAATTATGGTGTTCAATTTTGAACTCTGCGCATAATTCCTTCATCATTTTTTTATTCAAGTTAGGCCCATTGTTAGTAATGAGTTGGCTCAGAACACCGTAGCGGTAGATCACACTGTTTTTAATAAATTGAACGACCACTTGTCGGGTTACATTGGCATATGATGTTGCTTCGACCCATTTGGTGAAGTAATCAATAACAACCAGGATGAACCGATGTTTGTTTGAAGCTTTAGGTTCGATCATTCCAATCATGTCAATTCCCCATATTGAAAATGGCCATGGCGAAGAGTGATCCTTGAGAAGTGTCGAAGGCGTATGAATCTTATCAGCATAAATCTTACATTTATCACATCTCCTCGAATGCTTGCGACAATCTGCATTCATTGTGAGCCAGTAGTATCCTGCTCGGAGTATTTTTCTTGCCATCATATATTTGTTGGTATGAGTACCAAAAGATCCTTCATGAATTTCTTTCATGAGTATTTCCGCTCCGCTTTCGTCTACACATATGAGTAGAACCATGACGAATTTTCTTTTGTAATGTACATCTTGGTTGAGGAAGAAGTTGTTTTCCAGTTTTTGGAGGGTCTTCCTGTCTTTTCTTGACGATCCCAATGTGTATTCCCTTTTCTGTAGGAATTCTTGAATGTTATAATACCAAGGTTTGCCATCAGTAGCAGTTTTTATTGCAAAAATGTACGTTGTCCTATCGAGGCGTATAATGTCAATTCTTGGAATGTCATTCCATCGATCAACTGTGATCATGAAAGAGAGAGTAGCAAGTGCGTCAGCCATGTGATTTTCCTCGCGAGGGATGTGATGGAATTCAATTCTGTTAAAAAATGGCAACAATCTCCTTGCATAATCTCGGTAAGGGGTCAATCCATATTGTCGTGTTTCCCATTCTCCTTTGATCTAATTGATCACTAAGGCATAATCTCCGTACACGTGTAAACTCTTGATCCTGAGAGCAATTTCTTCTTCGAGACCCATGATACAAGCTTCATACTCGGCCTCGTTGTTTGTACATTTGAATGACAATCTGGAAGTGAATGGAATGTTGGTTCCGCTTGGGGTGACAATGATTGTCCCAATCCCGTTTCCATAAGAATTAACTACTCCGTCGAAGATTAGTCCCCAAAGGGGTCCTGGTTCAGGTCCTTCACTTGGTAGTGGTTCGTCATAATATTTCATCTTAAGATACATGACGTCTTTGTCCAGGAAGTTAAATGTGACTGGATCCTGATTATTGATGGGCCGATGAGCCAAATGATCAGCAAGGATACTTCCTTTGACAGATATTTTTGCGTGATACTTGATTTTGTATTCTGATAACAACATTTGCCAACAAGCGATTCGTCCTGTTAATGCATGCTTTTCGAACACATATTTGATCGGGTCCATTTCCGAGATGAGACAAGTAGTATGACATATCATATAATGGTGAATACGTTTAGCTGCCCAAGCTAAAGTGCATCAAGTTTTCTCGAGCATTGTGTACCGAGTTTCACAATTAGTGAATTTCTTGCTCAGATAGTAAATAACATATTATTTTATTTTCATTTCATCTTGCTGCCCAAGTACACATCCCATGAAGTCTTCAAAAACGGCGAGGTACATGATCAATGGCCCGCCTTCAATTAGAGGAGACAAAATTGGTGGCTTCAACAAGTACTCTTTGATCTTTTCAAAGGCTTCCTGGAAGTCTTCTTTCCAATCATGAATTTGATTCTTCCGGAGAAGTTTGAATATTGGCGCACATGTCGCGGTCATGAGGAATATAAACCTTGAGATGTAATTGAGACGTCCCAGGAATCCTCGTACTTGTTTCTCTATTTTTAGAGTAGGCATTTCTTAAATATCCTTGACTTTTTCGGATCAACTTTGATTCCTTTCTGACTGATAATGAATCCTAAGAGCTTTCCTAATCGGACACCAAAGGTGCACTTGTTAGGATTCAGTCGTAGTTTATATTTTCTCAGACGTTGGAACAATTTCTATAGATGTTCAACGTGTTCCTCTTCGGTCTTTGACTTGGGGATCATGTCATTAACGTATACTTCGATCTCTTTATGCATCATGTCATGAAAGAGAGTTGCCATTGCCCTTTGATTGGTAGACCCGCGTTCTTTAATCCTAACGGCATTACTTTGTAATAGAAGGTGCCGCATGGCGTGATGAAACATGTTTTCTCCATGTATTCGGTGGTCATTTTGATAAGGTTGAAGCCCAAAAATCCATCCATGAAGGAAAATATTTTGTAATTTGTTATGTTGTCTACCAGCATGTCGATGTGCGGTAAGGGGAAGTCTTTCTTCGGACTTGCTTTATTGAGATCCCTGTAGTCTACACACATTCTGACTTTTCTATCCTTGTTTGGTACTGGCACAATGTTTACAAACCATTGAGGATATTATGAAGTGGTGAGAAATCCTGCGTCGATTTGCTTCTGTACCTCTTCATTGATTTTAATAGCCATGCTGGATGAGTTTTTCTCAATCTTTACTTGACTAGCGAGCATTCTGGCTTCAACGGTAAATGATGTTCCACGATGTTGGTATCCAAACCTGGCATGTTGATCGCGACTTTATGAGTCTAAAGATTCTAACTACAAGTATATAGTCTAATCGCATAGTAATAAAAGATATCAATCCCACAGAGACTCGATAATCAACCTAGCGCTATCGGGTGTTACTATGTTTAGCTAAGGCGAGTTATATTTTAGGTTTAAAGGGAGAGAAAGTAAGAATTAAGGATTAAATTAAATTATAATAATGATATCGGTATGTAATTGGCATGCCTTCGCGAATTCGATAAAGGGTCGACTTATTAAGGTTTGTCAAGTTATCTTTCCTTAGAAACTGTCGATTTAAAAGTTGTTGACTCAAACTCTCGTGGTCTTTTCTATTACAATACTCCTATGTTCAATTGATCTCTCTCTGTGTGTCAATTCAAGTTAGAAATACTTTTTGGAAACTAAAGGTTCTAATTGGTTTTAAAGCGCTTCCGCTGTATTTAAAAGCAATGCTCAATTTCAACTATCTGGTTACAATCTCACACTCCCGTGGTCTTAATTCTAACCTTTTATACTTTCTTACTCTCGTAACAAAAGTTGTTTTATAAATAAGAAATAGAAACCAAAAAGTAACTCGAATAAAGGTTTTTATCCTAGGTCTATTGAATTCATTTCAGTTATGCAATCAAATACCGATTAAACGGTTTAGCCAGACATATTAAATAAATGTGAAGAAAGGTAGAAGGAGAGGTGCATAAAACTAAATGACATAATAATTAAATGGTAAAGAATTAAATTAGGAAACCATGTTAAAGTACTCTTGATCAATCAATCTTGTAGAAACTTAAACTAAAAACAAAATGCAGTGGCTAGAAAGAAAATAAATGGTGATAGATTCCCAAGGAAGGAGACTATAATTTTGGTTCGGTAATGGAAATAAAGTAAATACTGAAAAGAAAATACTAGAAAGCTCTGAACATAAAAATATGGCTACGATAGGAAATTTGGCAGCAATTCAATATGGTAAACGAAGCTCTCTTTTGGAACTTGTAGTAGATGCTATTTATAGCTTTTGTAAGTTGAGTTTGTTGAGAATAAGTAAGAATCATAATTGTTGGTCCTTGACTAGGAGTGTGGACTGAGACTATAGGGTTGAGGAAAAATCTCTGCTGAATGAGAAGAAATCGTATACGACTGTTTTTGGCTGCACTGAAACGCACCTTTTATGTTTCTGATAAATCAATTGGGACGATCGTCCAGAATGTGAGACGTACGTCTGGGGGTTTTGACGATCGTTTGAGAGGTGAGATTGTCGTCATACAGAAGAAAAACAAAATCTTCATTTATGTCTCTGTCTGCTTCATTTCTTGGGCTAAAAGTCTTGTTTTTGTCTCATTTTCATTCTTTTCTTCCACAAGTCAAGTATAACTAAATACTTGCAAAAATAAACACAAACACGCATAATATTATTCGAAATAAGGAAAATCGTAACTTAAATAAACAGAAACCATGATAATAAATTGATACAAAATCGTGCTATCAGATGTCCTAGTTGGACCAAGCAAATACATTGGGAAATTCTTTGAGTAGTGAGATCAGGCTTTTCCTTTCAGCCGAACTGAGTAGTGTGCCGATCTTGACTTCATTTCTTTCCTGTTCTGAACACAAGTTTATCGTTTCCAACGGTTCTTTGTAAGGTTGAATGGAATTCTCCTCGTGTCTGAGCAATCTGGATATCTCTTCTGGAATTTCATTGTCATCTTCCTCTTCAGCTTCGAATACCGAGAACTTAAAGTTAGGAGAAGGCATTGGATCACGTCTTTCAATGGGGGTTTAAAACAGTTAATCTGCGTGATGATGATATCGAGAAAACACATTTAGAGAATGCAGAATAAAGTTTATGCAGATTAATTTTGAAAAACATTTATTTTTATTTTTAGTTTTTTTAGGGATTACCATTTTCTCAAAAAGAGAAAAGAGAAAACAACAAGTGCGGAAGTACAGAATGACATTTTATTTATGATTTGTTGATTCTTGAAATACACAACCCTATAAAAAAAAACTCTGTCACTTTGGGATAAGTGAAGAAGATAATTTACAACAAGTAAACCCTATAAAACATTCATTGTCATTCGGGAGAGATGAAAGGTCAAAATAAAATTAAGCAATTACTTTGGAATGTGAACGATGTTTGGGACGTCAACAGAGACCCAATCGTAACAAACTCCATTGGAGATGCAGAAGTCTAGAACATGTCTTCCCGGAGTAGCTTGTGTAATGACATTAATTTTTGGTGAAGGAGGATCCGTTGAGTCTTCCTTGCATGCATCTTGATTGTGCGAGAAATTGTCAATTGTTTCTTCATTGATGCTCTCAGGAGAGACTTTCTATCCAGTTGATTAGATGTCTTTGATATCAATGTGAGAACTTGCGGGAGAAGTGTACTTCACGAGATAATCATATTTTCCATTTGGCTGTCCCAAGGTGTCCCACGTTTCTATGGGAGTTGATGAGTCATCTTCAGTAATGACATTCATTTTTGGTGGTGCAAAGTTGAGGAAGTCTTGTCCCGCAATCCATGCAAATTCATCGAGATAACGTTGAAGGTTTCTTGGATTTCCCTGATAGGATTCCCATACGGGTAGATCGTCCATTAATTCTTCGAATGTACAATCAAAATTGTCTGTCATTGGAGTATCTTCCAATGAGTTGTGAGGAGTAACAAGTACTTCATAAATTTCTTTGTCCTCTGTTTCTGGAATATACTTTGAAATGAAGTTTGGCGAATCGAATGGCTTGGGCGCTTCATCTTGAGAAATGTATCCTTCCTCATTGAAGTATGTTTTCCATTTGTCATTGGGATCTTCAGAGCCTTCCGAATTGTTTTCCTCGATGGTATGAACCTCTTGAGAGATGGATGAAGAAAGCCTCCACTGTGGAAAAAGTTTTTAATATGACCAAAGTTTTTGTCCTTTGTTGTAGGTTTAGTTGTTGTTGATGAACAACCAAGACCTTTTCTAGATTCATTGCTGACGGGAATTATAACTTGACCCCAACCTTTGATGTTGTTGCTTTCCAAGGCTTGAAGAGCATCTTTGTAGGAAGTGATTGACATTCCTATTTCTGACTGATCCTTGTTACTTATAGAGAGAGCTTAGAAATGAGTTCAAACAACGTCTTCTAGTTCCAAATACGATAATGAGGATAAATTGCTAACAATCAAGGCTTTTTCCCCGAAAAATGTTAGCAATTTGTTATTCTTCACAAACTTTAGTTTTTTGATGAAGCGTGGAGGTCATTGCCCCTGCCTGTGAATCCATGTTTGGCCAAGTAAACAAGTGTATGCCGCACGGATGTCTATAACTTGAAATGTAATTTGGAAGGTGTGAGGTCCAATGGTTATGGGAAGATCTACTTCGCCAATAACTACTTTTCGAGATCCTTCAAATGCTTTGACTACGACCTCCCTTTTCTCATAGGAGGACCTTGAATAGTCAGTCTTGTGAGAGTGGGCCTTGGCATTATGTTCAGAGATGAACCTGTGTCTATGCGTATGCTAGCTAGAGAATCGTCACGTAGTTGATAGTAACGTTCAACGCCATATATGATTCCATACTTCTTCGAGAAGATCATCGTCGTTAAATTCCAAATTGTTAAAATTAGTAATGCTGGAGACGATATCGTCGAATTGGTTCACGATTACGTCTGGTTCTACAAAGTCCTGCTCCATAAACCTTTGTAATTGATCCACAATGTTATACTCACTTCTCTGGATGAGCCTAAGGATTTCATCTTTATCCTTTGTTGCAGGCTTTGGATTACTTATCTGACCCACTGGCAGGTTGATGACCTCAGTTTGAGGTTCCTTTCCCTTTGCAGTTTCTTTAACTCCTCGGTTGAATACTTGTCCACTTCTAGTGACTCGACTGATATCGGCGATGCTAACAAGAAATGGTAGGCTTAATTCCTTTCCTCCTTCCATGATTGTTAATCCGTACTTATACGGAATTTCTTTCTCTGAAGCATGAGACACTGAGCCCTGTAAGTAGATGACCAAAGGGGTTAGACGAGCCTCTCGAGTGTCGAAAGTAACCTCTATCGGTGATGGCTTGTGATTTTTCTGCTGTCAAAGGGAACTTCCAAGCATTTCTTTTCTTCGGCCAAAGGGATTATATTGAAAATCTCTTCTTCGGTTTCACAGTCCATAAGTTCAACGGCTGGAACTTCCTGTATCATGTTGATGAGTTGTGACTCCTGGAGACGAGTGACACCTTGCTCCATTTGATCTCGGAGATCCATGCGTACTATGATACATCCTCGTTTATCCGTTGAGCCGAACTCGCAATTTTCATAACTATGAGGTGACAAAAGACCATATCCACTTTGTATATGATGCATCTTTAGTCGGTCCAAATTTTGTATTCTGGCGTTGAAAGTTTGTCTTCTAGCCGGAGTACCATTGTTGAGACTAATCTGACCAGTTTCTTCGTCCATGTAAATTGGAAGCCACCAATGGTCCAAAAAAGCTTGAAGATCTCTTTGCACTGTTGCACTTCCTTGATTATCTTTAGAGAAACCTTTGTAGTTCTGATAATCGTGCACTTGTATGAATCCAAGTCCGACGTGCTTGGAGAGCAATTTGACTAAACTGGTATTCATTATGCGAATGTCGAAGACTTGAACTATGTTCATCTGAGGACCATTAACTTCACGGTAATATTGAATCTATCTAAGTCCATTTTTTGTTGAAGGGCTTCTTGTACAAAGGAGAACCCTTGATCATTTATTGAGTAGACATAGCATCTTTAGTGGTCATGCCGTGGAAAATTATGATGTAAACTTTGTATGGAATGCATTGCAACCAGATTGACATTCATTGCTCAGATGTCAAAGTTTTGAACAATTATTGGAGGATTGTCAACTAAATTGACTCCTCTAATTTCCCGATCTTGAATCCAGTTGACCGACGCTTTCTCATGTTGTGGTAACAAATTTGTTTGAATATTTGGATTAGTATCTCTGAAAGATAAAACTCCATTCCCGACGAGTCTTTGGACGTCGTACTTGAAAGCTAGGAAATTTTAAATATTATTCCCTTTCCCTCCGTGATGATAAGGATAGGGTTTATCAGCTTTATACCATGGAGGGGGAACAACAGGAATCTCAATAGGAGTCATAGTCTAAATGTTCCCCTTTCCTAGCAATAATGGAAACAAATCAGCATATGTTGTAGGCATATGGTCAATTGTTGGAGCCCTGGGATACCCGTTGTTGTTAAATTATGGACGAGCCTGTTGATAAGGTTGTTGCCTTTGCTGATACTGTTGTTTATTAGAAGAGTTCCAAGCGATATGAGGTTGATACGTCGGAGTTACTGCTGAGGTAATAACAGGAGATACCGTCGTCGCTTGACGAAGTGAAAATCTTAGTCGCTGTTTATCTAGAGATATGTTACTGATGTCCTGTTCCTTTTTCTTTTGAAAGGAAATTCCATATAATTTATTCAAACTTGAAGGTTCGGCGTCTTTTGCTAAGCTATCCTAAAAGTAGTGAATCATTAGCTTTGGGTTTTCCGTCTAAGTGGACATTTTCCGGGCGTACATTGTAAAATGACTTTGAGGGCAAGAATCACCCTTGTATTTCTCAAAATCATCGAACATTGTTTTCGGGGAGTTGGGAAGAAGGAAAAGAGGCTCCTAGAGTGAAGGTAGCTTTTCTCGCCTAAAGTTGGTTACATTTCTTTATGTTATTTGTACCAATAACTGGTTTATAGATGAGTGCTCTTGGAGTAGTCGGTCTGGCCCTGAACCTACGTGCCTATGACTTTGTTTCTCAAGAAATTCGCGCAGCGGAAGCACGTTCGATCCTTGGTTCTTGCTCTAGTTGTCGGACTAGGAGAAGTTATATCATCTGTAGTAGATCTTATAGAGGAAGAAGTGATGTTCTTGGACGTCTTTCACGAAGGCTATAAGCATCGATCTTGCCTTGGGTTTGACCCGAGGGAGAAGCCTTTTACTTCTTCTTTTGTGGCAGGAGTGTTGTCTTAACTTAGTTTATTCAAAAACCATGACTTCATCCATATCCCTGTGGTTATATTAAATAGTTTTTATTTTATTATTTGTTTGACAGCCCAACACTTTGAACTTGTGTGGTATTTGAACATTTGGGACCAAGGAGAGATATGATGTGTTGCTTCCAAACAACTCTTGTCCACTGAGAGACTATAAGTCCTATTGCATTACTGCAAACTGTTTCTGGAATCCGTCCATCCTTTCCTTGATTCCTCCCTCTTCACTCAGAGCAGGAGAGTACCTTTGGTTTTCCGAGGTAATTTGTACCAGTGGAGATGGTACAACTTGTAATGAAGTTTCAACTTCAGATACCAGGAGTTTGTAACCTACTGGTATGGCATTCTTTGTTAGTGTATCTTGAAGAGTTCGAAGTTTGTAACCTTCAAACTGAGACGGTCTTGTGGCGTTCCTCAATTATTCAACTAGCCAGGGATCATATCCCTCCGGGATAAATCCAGGTGGCATGCCCCATGGACGATCCTTTGGCATCTCATACCTAGGATCCTTATACGTTATCTCTTCAATCGGTGCAGACAAGACTTCGAAGATCACTGTTCTTTGGTGAAGATTTTGAGCTACAGTCAGAGCTTCGACCATTTCTTTGAGCCTTTCCATAGTTGAATTCATAATAGAGAATTTCTGTTTCAGCTATCTGTTCTCTTCCTCGAGGTTTTCCATTCTTTTCTGGAGACCGACCTGAGTATTGTATGAATGAGGCAATTTGACTTCTAAGAGAAGTGCAAGAATAATACTAGATGAAAATAAAATGCAAATGATACAAATGATGAATGATAATGCAATGATTAAAACAATATTTGTTAATGTTCTCATTTAGTTAAAGAAAGAACTGATTGAACAAACTATTGTAAGGTACCATACAAAAAAATTTATTGGACTGAAACAAGTTACATCCACTGTACATTATTCAAATGCAGGAAAGAAAGTTTAAAACTCTAAAGCTCTCTTTGTTGGGACTTCAATTTCTTAGCAATCTGATTTCTGTCTCTTGAGCGGGACTTCTTCCAAATCTTCAGTTCTTTTCCAGGTATAGAAGGTTCCAGCATTGCTTTGAATAAGTATTTGTTCCTCCGTCTCTGTGATGTGATACTCAATGAGATCATCCTTTTTCTTTCGGGAGACTTTGAATTTTGACATTCTCTAGACTAAGAATCTGACATTTATTTTTCCAGGAGTCTCTCTCCCTCTGCATTTTTTTGAAAGCTATATGGAGCTTCTTTATATCATTCATGAAGTAGAGAACAATTTCCTTCAATGGAAGTACCCCTTGTCGAGGGTAATGTGTAATGCCCCAATTATTATTTTAGTTATTTAATTTGGATTTGTGGTATTTTGTGTGTGGAAGAGAGAAATATTATTTAATATGAAATTTAATTATATGAATTATATTATATTGAATAATTATTTGGTGAATAATTAAATAACTAGAAAATAAAGAGATAAGGATAAGGTGGTCGTTTGGTGAAAATAGTGAGGGTAAATGTGGAAGACCACAGATTGGGTCTAAGGGGTTATGTTGGAATTAAGGAAAAGAGAACAAAGAATCGTGTTTTTGTGAAGCGAGATACCGATCGTGAATAGAGAGAAGAAGAAGGAGAAGGTAAAATTCTTGAAGAGAAGAATCCACGTGGAATAAGAGAATTCTCATTGAAACTAAGGTAAGGGTGGGATTCTTCCGTCTCTTAAGGGTTCTATAATGAGAATTAGGTTTTGTTGTTGATAAGAGGTTTGGGGGTTGAGTGAATTTGGATGAGTTGATGTGTTGTGATTGTTGTTATTGATGTATGTGTTGTGGAGATATATGTTGTAGATGTTTATATTGTTGAAGATTATAATGTGGATGTATTTAAGGGTTATGTTGGGGGTTTGGGATTTTAAGAGAAAACCTAGGATTAAAGATATATAATTGATGAATATGATGATTTGTTTTGTGATGTTTGATGTGATTGATGTATATGTGTTAGATAGGGGTTTAAGGACTCAAACAGTGGTTATTGGGGTTAATAAGACAATTTAAAGGTGTGAAATCGCACTGGGAGAAGTTCTATCATTGTAGAAACTCGCCGGAACAATGAATAGCCCGTTAAGCAAGCTCCAAGCTCGCTCAGCGAGTGGCTCTTGACAGCTTTATTTCAAAAACTTCGAAAATTCATATCTTGAGCTTCGGGTGTCCGATTTGTGTGTCGTTCTAAGCTGTGTGAAGCTAAGACAATGTAATTTCATTTAAAAATAGTCTCATGTTGCTATAAATAATTTAAATTATATGAATTGATGTTGGAAGGTGAGTCATTGTATATCGAACTAAAATCATGTTGCTATAGATGAGGAATCTTTCTAAATGGGAAAATGGTTATGTCTTATAACTAGGGATGATAAAGACGATGTTTAGAAATGAGTTATATTAATGTAGAGGTGTAGGTAATGATATAAGGTTGTTTTGAAATGGTGATCTAATTTTCGATACTTGCTTGATTCTTATTATCTTTCTCTTTTGATGATGTAAGTATCTCGCCCCTTCTGTTTGAATGTTACCCTTATGTTGGTAACATGCAGGTGATCAGGATTAGTAGAGTGGAGGTCGGTGAAGCCGGTGTACTTCACACTTAGATGAGTCAGCTCTGATATGTGCTTTGGGGTGTCGGGTCGATGATATTTTCTTTGTCTACTTATTTTAGAAAAACATCTTGTAAATGAATCTTACTTTATGTTTCTTTCGAGTTTTCCGCTGCAACTTAAAATATTTTGTAAGATGTATCACATTGAGCCATGAGTTTTATTGATTGTGACACTCATAATAAAATGATGATTTTTATTTACTCTGATTTTAAATGTAAATTCGTGGGGAGTATTCTGGGTGTTACACGGTGGTATCAGAGCAGGTTAGTCCGTCCGGCCAGGTTGCGTAGTTGTGTTGTCTTTAGTATGCGACATGTGTGTGAGAACATTGTCGATACTTGTTTTGTTTTCCACTATAGGTTGGGAATAAAACAAGTGGGGGAGAAATGTTTGTTTCTCGTGGATATTCCCGGTGTTGAGAGATGGGATATCGTGCCACTATAAGATGGAGTGCTATATAGATTGTCCAACTATTTGGAGAATGGTGTTACTCTCGAAGAGAGGCAATTAGGTGTTCTTGTTGTTCGCTTCCTTGTGAAGGGGGGAAAGCGATGTTTTAGTCCATTTGTGAACTGGTGATGCATGGAGTATCCTAACGTGTTTCCTTAGGAGGTACACAATCATCCTCAAGTTGGAACAAGGTGACATTATTCTTTGGATGGATGGATAGAGTTAAACAGTGTGTTTGTAGATCATTGAGAGTATGGTGTATGGTGTTGTTGAATGCTATTATAATTTGGTGAGGATGGTTTATACCCCATCATGATTGTGGAATGCATATTAACAAATTGAGGAACTGATCACCCTTAATCTCTTGTTGATTATAGACATGATCATGTTGGATAGGATAGACTTGACTTGCTAAAATAGAGTAGCATGTGCAGTGAATGGTATAGAGTTAAGCCATGTACTTCCAGGGTGTATCAATTAGTCAATGTAAATTCCTATATCTGAAGGTGAGATGGATTTAGGAATGTGAGGTTTTCCATGGATGCAAAGATGGTGTTATGGGAATTGGAAATGAGGTCACAACAACGGACTACTGGTTGTGCGTGGGTTTTGGAGTTGTTTCGGTAAAAGGTATCAAATGTTCCGTTAGGAGAGGAAGATGGAATTATATTGGAATTTTTTTCATGGTCCTGGATTCTATGGCATTGTATGAGAAGTTAGTATGATAGAAAAGAGTAGTCGGAGAATTTGATAAAAAGGGAAATTATGAAATCAGAAATGCCATTATGGAGAATTTTGGTATGATTGGTGAAAAAGAGAACGATGGCTTGGGATTGTGTGTTGGTCAGGGAGTAGTATGGAATCCACAGTTGTGTTCGAGATAACTTGGATTTGAGGCCTGGTGAATCTCAAATGGGTTGAAGTTCCCTGATGGTATTAGTGGACTATAAGGTGAAGAATGAGTACGAAGTGTGGTAATTGGAATCAACAACCATAAACCATGTGGGATGGTAATGGTAAGATAAAGGTATGGTTATATGTCTTAGATTGATAACACGATTATAGAATGTAAAGTACGCAACCATTATCTTCTATGGAATTCATGAATAGAGAATACGTGGGACTTAAGATTTTAAGATTTGGCAAGGTGACCCAATGAAGGGATAAATAAAAGGCGTGGAATGATGGGAAATTGAATTATAAGTATTAGTTGAAGGAAGTAAAGTTGTATGATAAGTTTTCAAAGTGTGATTTTTGGCTGGTAGAGGTGAAGTTGTGTGTCTATGTCAAGTCGAATGAAGGTATTGTTGTTTATCGATAAGATATGACGTAGTCCTACAATGAGGATGCTCCAAAGTAGGTAACGAAATTAAGATGTTTTGGATATGGGTTTTGGAAGGTATTTTCCAAGTTAGCAATTTTGTTATCTTAATTAACTTGCGAAAATTAAGATTGTATGTTGGGATGTTTGTTGTAGGAGGAATTGGAGGACCATAGTATAAGTCGACTATAGTTCCATTTCTATTTAGTCTAATCCTAATACGTCGTTTGTAGAGTGTTGAGATTGTGGGTGATGAGGTTGGCAGGGAATGAATACAAGATGGTAAAGCTATAATTTATGCAGAGTGAGTGTGTTGAATGATTAAGGAATATAGTTTTATGGACCTAGAATTCAAAGTGATTAATAATCACAAAAGTATATGACGATTGTTTGGTCTACCAGAATAGAGTATAAGATGTCAAGAAGGATTGGGATTCCTGATGAGTTAAGTCAGAACTATTTTCCTCAATTTGATCTGGTGATTAGATAGAGTTGGAAATGAGTTAGCAGGCGGAGCTTTATGTCTAGTTTGAGAGAGAACTCAGTGGGAAGAATGTTGGATATACTAAATGTGAATAGGGATATATGGTGAGTTCTAGAAAGCATAAGAAGTTGGACATGAACTTGTTGCATTCGACAGTGGTAGGTAAATGGAGTGCACAGAGGAAGTGCGGGGTAGCTTAGTTGTTCATATGGGTATGACCTGTAAGAATTCGAAGGTTGACGATAGAATTTACGAGAATAATGAGATCATTGGATGTTCCAAGATGGAATTGAGATGGCGAAAATTTTAATTGCTAATCTTGTAATTCTAGATAGACAGGTGTATTGGTTGCGCGTTCGACTGGGAAATCATAGATTAGATGTCTTTAAGTTTTTATCCTTGTTTTTGCATGTTGCCTAAGATGATGGTTCAGGTGTGTGTAGTTAATTCCTATAATGTGGAATTAGGGAGGTGTTACTTAATATGATGATAACTATTGTATAGTGCCCGGTTCAAGAGTGAACTTGTATGTATGTAGTTTGATTTTTGTGTGTCATGAGTTGGTTGTAGAATGCATTGCATTAGAAATGTGCCTTGTTGTGATTGTTGTCGATAAGTTGTACCATTGTTTGCATTGTTCGTGATATCGTTTTCCAGGAAGTAGTAGTTGACTAGTGGTTGTGGGGGTGTATCAGATGTAGTTCCTATTCGGTCAATTTTCGAGGATGAAAATATTCTAAGTGGGGGAGAGTTGTAACAACCCCAATTATTATTTTAGTTATTTAATTTGGATTTGTGGTATTTTTTGTGTGGAAGAAAGAAATATTATTTCATATGAAATTTATTTATATGAATTATATTATATTGAATAATTATTTGGTGAATAAATAAATAATTGGAAAATAAAGAGATAAGGGTAAGGTGGTTGTTTGGTGAAAATAGTGAGGGTAAATGTGGAAGACCATAGATTGGATCTAAGGGGTTATGTTGGAATTAAGGAAAAGAGAATAGAGAATCGTGTTTTTGTGAAGCGATATACTGACCGTGAATAGAGAGAAGAAGAAGGAGAAGGTGAAAGGCTTGAAGAGAAGAATCCGTGGGGGATAAGAGAATTCTCGTTGAAACCAAGGTAAGGGTGGGATTCTTCCGTCTCTTAAGGGTTCTATAATGAGAATTAGGTTTCGTTGTTGATTAGAGATTTGGGGGTTGAGTGAATTTGGATGAATTGATGTGTTGTGATTGTTGTTATTGATGTATGTGTTGTGGAGATATTTGTTGTAGATGTTTATATTGTTGAAGATTATGATGTGGATGTATTGAAGAGTTATGTTGGGGATTTGGGTTTTTTAAGAGAAAAAACCTAGGATTAAAGATGTAGAATTGATGAATATGATGATTTGTTTTGTGATGTTTGATGCGATTGAGGAATATGTGTTAGCTAGGGGTTTAAGGACTCAAATAGGGGTTATTGGGGGTTAATAAGACAGCTTAAAGGTGTGAAATCGTAGTGGCAGAAGTTCTGTCATTGCAGAAACTCGTCGGGACATCGAATAGCTCACTAAGCGAGTGGCTTCTGACAACATTATTTTGAAAACTTTGAAAATTCATATTTTGAGCTTCGGGTGTTCGATTTGCACGCCGTTTGAAGTTGTGTGAAGCTGAGACAATGTACTTTCGTTTAAAAATAGTCTTATGTTGCTAGAAATAATTTAAATTATATGAATTGATGTTGGAAGGTGAGGCGTTGTATATCAAACTAAAAACATGTTGCTATAGATGAGGAATCTTGTTCTAAATGGGAGAATGGTTATGTCCTATAAATAGGGATTGTAAAGACAATGTTTATAAATGAGTTATATTGATGTAGATATGTAGGTAATGCGATAAGGTTGTTTGTAGTGGTGTCCGATGAATTGACGATGATGAGTTTGTGTTGATTTATTTGATGATAATTAAGTACTAACGACTTTGTGATGTTAATTATGTGCTAAAGGTTAAATGATGCTTACGTTGAACTAGAATATAATGATGGAGTGTTGACATTTATGATACGATAATACTTATATGATGATAATGGTGTATTAATGTTTCGTGTTTGTATTAATTGATGTTTTAACATGATATGTTGTGTTTGTTAAGTTGTTGTAATATGTTGTTGTTGTTCTTGAGTTGTAATGATATGTCATTGTTGTTAAATTGTGATGATATGTCGTGGTTGATAAATTGTTGTAATATGATGTTGTTGTTGTTAAGTCGTTATAGTATGTTATTATTGATAAGTTGTTGTAATATGTGGTTGTTGTTGTAGTTGTGGTGATATGATGTGGTAGTTTGTAGTTGTTGTTGTATGTTGTTGATATATGTTGTTGATGTTGCTAGAAGTTGTTGTTGTAGATGTGGACACATGTTGTGGTAATTGGTCGGTGTTGTTGTAGGTTATTGATACATGTTTTTAATGCAGTTATGTGTTGTTGATGATGCTAATGCATGAAATAATTATTGTGATGATTTGTTGTATGTTTATTGTTGTTGTTGCATATTATCATTGATGGTGCATGACATGTGCATAGAGATCATACGAGGGTGTGATCATGAAATAAGGATCATACTAGACCATCAAATAGGGGTCGATGGATGCGATAATGAAATTAGGATCATATTGTACAATGAAAGAGGGGTCGAGAGTTATGACGGGAACTAGATCTTGAAATAGAGATCGGATCATGGTACCGCATGCATAGAGTCAAGTAGAGTCTCATTGCATAAGTTGTTGTTGATGTGCATGGTGTTGATATGTGTTGTGGTGTGTTTGTTTAGTTGTTGTTGTTGTGAAGTGGTGATCTAAATTTTGATACTTGCTTGATTCTTATTATCTCTCTCTTTTGATGATGTAAGTATCTCACCTTTTCTGTTTGAATGTTACCCTTATGTTGGTAACGTGCGCGTGATCAGGATTAGTATATTGGAGGTCGGTGAAATCGGTGTACTTCATACTTAGATGAGTCGGCTCTGATACATGCTTTGGGGTGTCGGGCCGATGATATTTCTATTGTTGACTTATTTTAGAAAAACATATTATAAATGAATCGTACTTTATGTTTCTTTCGAGTTTTCCGCTGCAACTTAAAATATTTTGTAAGACGTATCACATTGAGCCATGAGTTTTGTTGACTATGACACTCAAAATAAAATGATGATTTTTATTTACTCTGATTTTAAATGTAAATTCATGGGGAGTATTTTGGGTGTTACATAAGGCATCCTCAATTTCAATGTTATGGCTTGTACCTAATGGAGGTAAGGATCCAAAGAGATACAATTTAGTTTTCCCAGATATTATATTTCTTTCTTGTGTACACATTTCCAAGCATGTACAATCTCTCCTCTGATAGTCTTGTGCTCTTCTCCTTCTTCGAAAAAAAAGTCCTTCATTCTGAGCGTTGACGGGTATATCTCTCATTGGGTTTCCCATCCGACGTCGAGTTAACTTTGGGTGATAATTAATCCCTCCCTTGGTACCAGTGAGAGTTACATTAGGGAAATTACCATAGTTGGTGATGATCCTGATTCCATCGTAGACTGGATTGGACCAACTAATGTCTGAACTAGTTATAGACATAATCTTTTGTGACCAGTGCATTCCACTTTTAGTTACCGAAAATGCTGATGACTTGGGCAAGCGGGAAGTGAAACATTTATAAAGAAGTGGTATAAAACAAGTAACCATTCCTCCACCGTGTAAATTCCTCAGGTGATTGAGTGGTAAGTATCTGCGAGCAGTGTTGGAACTGGATTTTTAATGAGAAAGATCTTTATCGTATTGATGTCGACAAAGTTTTCTAAATAGAGGAATAAGAATATCCCATAGATGAGAAATGCGAAGATGACTTCGGATGCAACAGTATTTCCACTACTGGAAAAATATAATGCTCTCTCAATCAGAAATTTGGAGGGCAGACCCTCGATTCCTCCTTTGGTAGTCCAATGAGCCTTAACTTCCAACTCTTCCAAAGCAAGATTCCTAGAAAATTGTTGATTCTCTCGGCAATACTTCCAATCCGGAGAATGTTATTTTCTCATTAATAGGGATTCCTATCAACTAAGAGTACTCATCCAGTGTTGGGTAAAGCTGATAATCGGGAAATGTGAAGCAGTGGTACACCAGGTCATAGAACTGGACCAGTGTAGCAAGAACACCTTCTGTCCATGCTGAATTTCAATATGGACAAAAGTTCTCTAAATTTTTCCCTAAATGATTCCTTATCTATGATAAGTTTTCCTAGCTTTCTCAGATCATCCAATCTCGGACTCTTGAATGTAAACCTGTGGGTTTTCCGACGCCCAAAGTCCATTTTTTATAAAAGACTGATAATATGAAATAGACGTTCGTTTAGTTCTTTTAAAGGAGAAAATAATGATGAATTTTATTTTGAAAAATGTTTTCTTTTGATAAATGCATGTAACATACAAAAACATGGTGAAAACATGAGTTCAAGGGTTCGGTGTCATGAGGCCAGAGCTCTACCCGTTACCAAAGGTTTATTCCATAGTAAAAGATTTTTGTACCTGTAGATCATGTAAGTCAAGGTCATAGGGTAAATGTTTTACTAAATCCTTAGTGTTATGGGTATCTGATTGGAAATCGCCGAATTTTCGTGGAGTACGCTATAAACATCAATTTTACACCAGATACCTAGATTGATTCAAGGACTTTCGAGGTTTCACCCGATCGGGATTTGACTCCCAAAAAGCTATCTCAATTATTCCCTACCTATCTTAGAGTGCACTCAAAATCACCCAGATGCAGATTAATCGTATTCCCATTTTTTCAGAAACCACCCTAAAGGATATCATTTGAACATACATTTTGCGGAAACATGAACATAAAGCAATATAAAAGCGATATATATACATGTTCCTAATCCTAGGGTTTTTCTAAATAAACAAAGGTTTAATAGAAAATACTAACTTAAAATAGTAAGAAGAAGTTTCCCACAGACGGCGCCATTTTCCTCTAGCTCGATTTTTGTGGTCTTTAATCACTATCACATTTTTGTTACTTTCTGATTTCTTTTTTTTTTCCTGATGAAGCTGGTTATGGAAGGGATAAGATATCTTAAACTCACCATGCTTTGAATTTTGTTATTTAACATATGCCCACATGGTTTTGGGTTCTTCTTTAGCTTATTTCACCTTTGGATTATCGCAAAATTTGTTCTTTTTTGATATTGATGGGGGTTTCTTTGATTTGGGTCTTGGTATGCGATGAGTGTTGATTGATAGGGTGATGTTGATGTTTTTGTGTTTCTGTATCATCATAATTTTATGATATTTTTCATAGGTTTAGAAACCTAATTGTTGTTTTTTGTTTGGTGTGCTCACAAAGATCTTACGACCTCTTGCCTACGTACCCCCAAAAAGATAATTGGGGGATTAGAGCATCGTAGTTCCTCCTAAAAGGATAGATCTAGGAGAAAAAGGTTGATTTGTATCCTGGTTAAAGCATAGGATGTTGATGCTCAAATGTTTGTATTTGTGTCTTGATCAAAGCCCAAGATTGAAGCTGAAAAGTTTGTTTGTTTCCTAATCAAAGCCCAGAATTGAAGCTCAAAAATAATTGTTTGTCATTGGTTGGTCGGTTGGTTTGTTGCTTGAGTTGCATAACTCAAGGCATAAACTGAATGGTATCTTGATTTTTATAGCTCAAGAAAGACTTAATCTCATAGCTCAAGGAGGACGGAATTGTTGACCTGAATTTCATAGCTCAGGACAGTTGAATGGGTTAGCTTGATTTTCATAGCTCAAGAAATGCCGAATGTTTAGCTTAGTTAGAGTCCAAGACTATGACTATATTGTTGGAAATTAACTAAGTTAAAGTCCAAAACTATGAATGTATTAATTTTGTTAACTTAGTTAAATTCCAAGACTATGACTGGTGTTAGCTTAGTTAAAGTCCAAGACTATGACTGTTTTGTTGTTTTTAGCTTAGTTAAATTCCAAGACTATGACTGATTTTGAGTGATTGTAAAGTGTTTTGACTGTATGTGCCTTGATTGAAGCCCAAGGTTGAAGCTAAAAGGTACTTATAGAGAGAATTTGTCATCTCTAAGGAGGGAATGATTTGTTTCATTTATGCCTTGTTTGAAGCCCAAGGTTGAAGCTAAAAAAAGAAAATTGACTCTATGGGAAAGTTTTATCTGTGTCCTGATTTGGAAGCAAAGGTATGAAGTTTATTTGTGAGAGAACGACTTTTCATTTTTCTATATCTTATATGAAGCCTAAGATGGGAGGCTGAAAAATTTGTTGGTAGACTAACTCTGCATGAAAAGTGTTTTGTTTGTTGGTTTATTTATAAGATGTGGTCATCAAACATTCCTTTTTCTAGGGGATTTCAATTATAAAAAGCCCAAGAGGAGGCTAACTTGGTCAACCATCGGGGAGAGGGAGACTAAAATATGTTTTTGATTCTAAGGTCTGTTCCTATGCTTTTAGGAAGCTTGAGAGGGTCCTTGTTTTAATCCCAAGAGAAGGCTAGGTTACATGTATAAGGCCCGTGGATCCTTGGATAAAGCCCAAGAGGAGGTCGGGGAAGTCTGGATAACATATAAGCCTGAGAGAAGGCACCTTTAAGAGGCCTGAGGTTCCTTCAATGAAGCTCAAAAGGCGGCTATGTTTTGCCCTAGTTTGGTTCTAATTATTCAAAGGTTAGGTCTGGTGACAATAACCCGATTGCTTAAATTCTAGAAGAGATGCAAGTATAAGTAGTAAAGATGCATGCAGACAAATAAAAGTGTTAGTGAATATGTTTAACAACTTTTAGTATGTCATTTCTATGGTTTGAATATTCTTAAGTTGTTTTGTTAAGAATGATGTTGGGGGTTACATTGTGAAGCAGAGGCCCAAAATCTAAAGGGAGAAAGATTACAAATGTGTTTTATAAATTGTATTCTCTTTGTCATTAAGAAGTTTATTATTATTTTTTCTTTAGTATGAGGTGAAGAAAGATAATTTTGGCAAACAGTCATATTCTAAGCAAGCACAATAGTTTTAAGAAAACAACGAGAAGTTAGAAAGAGGGAAGGTGGCTCATAAGGCAATAATAGGGCTTAAACATAAGGATGTCGATGGAATTTTTGTTGTTGATTAATTATCTGATGATTTCATACACAAAGTAAGTATTGGGTGCTGAAAAGCTGCCTACAGCCTAAACAGTTGTTCACCATAGTGAAGCTCAGTCTAGTTGCTGGTGTATTAAATATTTAGTCATAAAGATGAAAAAAATAAAAGGAGATGAGATTTGTAAGAAAATGCTCATGATCTCTGTATAAAAGTCAAAACCCTAATTTTTGAATATTTTGAATATTTATTTTGAAATAAAATATTAAAATATTTGATAAATTTCAAAAACTAATGAAAAACAAGAAAAATTCTTGGATCAAGGTTTGAAAATTCATATTTTTATCCATATAATATCTTGAGTCATTTGTGTTTGAAAAATTAAGAGAAATAATCAGTTTAAAATGTGTAAAAACAATTAAAAATTAATTATTTGAAAAAATACAAAATATATTAAAAAGAAAAATTGGAATCTTTTTATGGAATAAAATAATTAAACATTTTTGAGAATTAATGAAAAAAGAATAATTTTTAAAAACTCAAAATAAACAGAGAGAAATTAATTTTGGAATGAATTAAATAAAATCACAAAATTCAAATTTTTGAAAAAGGGCGCCAAGAACAAGCCAAGAACACATGCCATGGCTCATTTTGCCCATATTTGCAAAATTCATCGTATCTCATGGAATATGCATCCATTTGAGATGAAATAAACATCAATATTGCTCATTTTGATCCCACGAACCCAATGGTATCAATTAATTTCATTTATTTTAAGTGTAGAGTGAAAAAATAGTGATGAACACTGAAGAACCCTAATTCGGCCTGAGCCTCATGAAATTCTATATGATGATGATTTTATGAAATTGATTGAGGGGAATTAATCAGAACATGATTACGCACATATGGCAAAAAGATAGTGCGAGGAAATATGCATGGATTATGAATTTGCCAAGTTTGAGGCTTACCTGAACTTAAGATTGCACGTGGAAATGTAATTTGAGCTGGAGGTGTTACAAAGAAGTTGTGATGATCTGGACATCTTCCCTACACCATATTGAGTGTGTTTGAACACTTGGACTTGAGTGCAAATGGATGGATCAAGTTGTGGCCTTCAAGTTGCAGAAACAAGGTTTCTTTGAGGTTTTGAAGTGTGATTTTGGGTTGGAAGTGTTCCATAGGTGATCTAAGTGTTTGAACACCTCATAAACGTCATATGTGATGTGTGTGCACAATTTGTTTGAGTTGAAAGTGGACAAAACTCAAAAATTAGTAGTGATTGTTCAAAATGTCAAGTTTTGAGTCTTTGAGAGAAAAAGAGAGAAAGCTTGGAGATCAGAGGGTTTGGTGTAATTTTTATGATCGAATGAGGTCTCTATGTATAGGCAAAGATGCTGAGATTGCTTAGCCCTTAAGTCTTGAAGAGCTGAGGTCACAATTGTGAGTCATGGTTTATGAAAATATCTCTTACACATGTGATGATGAACTTCTCAAATAGCTCATCTATTGCAACAACAAATTTCGCATTCCTCATAAGTTTTATGTTTGGATTGTGTCCACCCATTGCATGTTGAACAAGAGATCCAAGAATATGCCATTTTAGAGCTTGGTGATCCTTGGATCAAAATGCACAATGTTGAAATTTATTAATATCATTTTGATGAATTACATGGTGTAATCATGAATTTGTAGGTTTTCTCAAATTTGTAATAATTGTTTAGATGCTTATACCCACTTGACATTGTACTTTGATTAAAAAAAATCAGATTTCACAAGTTTGTAAAAATCTGTTTTTTTGCAAAACAGCTTGAGATGACCACTTTGATCCATGAATGCTTCATGTACAAGCAAGATCTTTTCATGACAATTGGTTATTTGAATTGTTATCAACATTTGCAACAACATTGGTGTTTTGAAAAGGAACTGAATCAACTTGGAACTAGGTGAAAAATCCCTCCAAGTTTTGGCATTTTGCTGATTTTGTACTTAGACAGATTTTGTCTAAGTGTTGAAAATCAGTACTTTCTTGATTTTGATCCAATCATCATTTGAAATCCATGAAGAATTGGAGTTTCTTGTAGTTGAATTATTTGTATTTTGTGATGATATCTCTAAATATGATGCTTGGATCACAAGTTATGAGGCTTGGATGTAGGCCACTTGAACATTTTTTTCCATAACTTAGAAATATGTCTAAGTTTCAAAGGTTTCCCCTCTTACAAGTTATCTTCAAATTCTGATTTTTTTGTGATAAAATTTATTATGGACCATATATTCTCGTAATATAAGTCATGAGGATCATTTTGGGTGAAAAAGTCAAACTTTGACATTTTGGTCTAGATGGAAATTACACTAGATACCCTTGGTTTTCTGATTTTTTGACTGGACATCCTATGAGGTATTTTGATCTTATGAATGTACTTCTATGATGTATATGAGCTATTTAAACCATTCCCTATGGTATAGGTTCTTTTCCATATGAAAATCTTGACTTTTGGTTCCCTGATTAATCAGAAACCCTAATTTTGTAGTTTTTTATCTCTACATCTTTTGTACTTGTAAATGGCTTGTCAAATTCATGTAAACATTATTGATGATGTATGGAGGTATTTTCTTCTTTATCTATGAAAAATTTCATTTGGAGGGAATTAGTTGAATAAAACCCTAATTGGTGATTGTGATGGCCCGGGGTCCAAATCACTGAAACTGTTGTGCAGTCTTTGAAAGATTTTCAATCATTTGAGATTCCTTAACCCTTTTATTAGTGATTGAAAGGTTGAAAATATTATGTATTAATGATTTGTCCTTTACCTAAATCCTCTGAGGGACTCAAGAATCCTGATCCATTACGGGGATACTGTTCAAACCAGTCTAGCACAGTCCTTTGGTCAGTGGATTTCCTTTGATGAAGTGTATATCTTAGGGTCAAAATTTAGGGTATGACAACACGCCTTCATGTTCATCATGCTCGATGGGATCCACGTTTGTTGTTCTTCTCAAAGGGTGTAGTAATCAGATGCTCCATCTTTTAACTGGAAGGAAAGACAATGAGAAATAGAACAAGGAACAAGAGGGGAAAAGAAATAAGTTGACTTGAGAGGATATCACATCCTAGCCTACGTATCTCAATGGGAATGAGAATCAGATAGTCGACGCAGTTCTAAGCAGAACAAGGATAATCGTGGGAAGTGTGCTTTCCATGACATCACGTCTTGTGCCTACATATCTCCATTAACCAATGGAGAATAAAAGTGTTGTAGTCCGACTCACTATAGGTTACCTTGTTTGTTTGTGTTTTTTAAGTTGACAATGTCAATGTTTGCGTTCTAGCAGTTAGGTGTTGTCCCTCGCTGAATTGAGTCGTACGCATTACCTGTTTGCGGTAGAACGAACTTGACATGTCGTATCGTCTGCAGCAAAGTGGGATGAGAAGAGAAAAGACAAATGTTTTGTTTATTGTATTTTATAGAAGTGTTTTCATTGATTTTGTTTATTGTATGTATAATTCTAGAGACTATGACATAGGAGCGAGTACTTCACACAACGCCCCGAGATGGGACGCGCGCAAAAAACCTTTCTAATGTACTTAAGGCTTATGACACACCATACAAAGTTTAGTTCTTATATGTTTTTGCTTTTTAATTTGAAGAGTAGAAGTGAAGGACTCAAAGTTTGAAAAGAAAAACTAAGGGGTACTACTACAAAACACGCAAATAACAACGTCAGGTTTACAATGGATTCATATACATCGTTGTAATAGATTATAATTTGCGCAGCTAGTTTATAACTCCAGATTGAATGATGGTTGTCTTAAAAACCGTTGTAATACATGTACCAAACATCAATTCCCAACAACTTCATATTTTTCCATATTTTTACATATTAAACATATAATTTATTTCATTTCTTGGTGTAACGGGGACTTTAACCTTAAAACACAAAATTCGTCTTTGTTTTTCTATATTTAAGTGAAAGAGAATAGTTTGATTAAAACTTCATTAAAATTCAAATTCATCTTATTATTTTATTTTTTAGTGTTATTACCCTCAAAACTATAAACCTCATTTAAAAGAAAAGTGAAAGAGATGAGTATATATAAAAAGAAAATTTCATTAAAATTCCAAAAAATAAGAGTAATTTGATAATCATATATTACATATATTTATTAAATATCCAAGCCCGTAGCAACAAATGCATCTTGTCACTGCCGTCTTAAAAATTTAAGAGTCGTCATCACATTTTTAGGATAAAAATAGTGACAAACCTAAATTCCTAGGGTAGAGATCTTTGGTTCGGAAGTATGTTAAATGAGAGGAAGGTGTTATGCACCCTTCACTTCTATTGTATTCAAAAGAATCCATAATTTGTTTGTATGGAATAAATTAAATAAGTAAAATAATAGAGAAAAAACTAACATAAACCCCTAATTGAACTCGCTAGGGTTTATACAAACCTTATGCCTACGTACCTTCAATTTGAACGATCAGACTATCGTAGTTCGATTCCCTCTATCTCAGAAACCCTAATCCTAATCCCTTTAAAATAAAACCTCTTTAATTGTTATAGAAACTTAATTTCTTTTTATAAAACCCCATTAATATCCCTTAAATAAAACCCCAAAAAATCTTCATAAAACCCCAAATGATATTATAAAACCCTAAAATAAAACCCCGTAAATATCACAGTTCCCAAAAAATAGACTTTTAAACCATTTCAATGTTTTTTATTAAATCCCCAAAATAAATTTTAATCCCCAAAAATAAATATTTAAACCCAAAAATAATTTCAAATCCAAACAAATATAATATTAAAACCCCAAATATTTTTAAATTCAAAATAAATCAAGTTTTAAATCCTAACAATTATAATGAATCCCCAAGATTATGAATAGCCAAATTTATTAACTTTAAAACCCAAATAAATTCAAATAAATTATGATAAAACCCCAAATTAAAATTAACCCAAATGTTGCAAATTAATCCAAATGATTTTATTTAAAAAATCTTTAATGAAACACCCAAATCATAAGTAATCCAAATTTATTACGAAAGATATCATAGCCCTATTAGTCCCTGAATTTTAGTTATATATATATATATATATATATATATATATATATATATATATATATATATATATATATATATATATATATATATATATATATATATATATATATATATATATATTAATCCTTATTCCTTATCTTTAAATAAATATTGGCTTATTTCTTAACCAAATTACCCATATATATATATATATATATATATATATATATATATATATATCCTTATTCCTTATCTTTAAATTCATCCTTAGAATTAATATCTCAATTAATCCAATTAAATCCTAATTATTTTATATTCCAAAATTCATTAAATAAATGTCCAAAATATCTTAATTATTTAGATAATAAAAATGATTTTTCTTAAAAACCTTAAACACCCCTAATTTAATTACCAATGTTTTACTTATTATGGTCTAAACATAAAATAAAGAAATAAAAGATTTATAATTAAAAAGAAAGAAACGTGGTCAGTTTTTCTTCTAATTATTAAAACATTATTCATAACCTAATCCTAAAAACTAGTTGAAATATTTAATTATAAACAATTTTGCATCTTTCGATTAAAAAATAAATTTGAAAAAACTTATGATGATTCCAAATTAAATAGATTTAGGATAAATAGAAAACACTCCCAAAACAAAGATTGTTCTTAGTTTGTAAGTCATCCCACATAAATAATCCAATGATACCAAAAATAAACAATTTAGAAACAAAATAAAATAAATTATAAAAAAAAAGAAAAGAAAATAAAGTATAATAGCAATAACATGACATGCCTTATCTTTTTAGTTTAGAAAAATTGACATCCATTTTCTTATGATTTTTTTTAGTAATTAATTTACAATTAATTTGACATCCCCTTTTTTAATGTAATTAGAACAATGCTAATGAAAAAGTTAAAAAGTCAAATTAACAAACACAAAACTCAATATCAACAATTTTCTAGAGAGAGACTCTGCCTTCTCTCTAACTGCCTTTGTTTTTTGTAGTATTTTCTCAGGAGGACTAGAATGAGTTGGACAAAAGTTTCATACAGGAGGAAAATGGATGGTACTAAGGTTAGATGGGATATCTTTCCTCTTGGGGGAGGGAGGATAGAAGAAGAGGAGAAGATAAACAATTCTATATACTTTTCGGAATTTCCGAATCATATACGTGCGAGAGACATATTCGTTCTATTCGGATGCACCGGTAATGTGGCGGAGGTTATGATTTCACCAAGGAAGAATAAGCACGGGAAAAGGTTCGGATTTGCAAGATTTAGAGACGTAAAAGGCATAAGGCTGTTGGGAGTGAAACTTGATAATATCACGATTGACGGTAAGAAGATTTTTGCAAACCCCTCGAGATATGTGAGGGGAGGTAGGAATGGAAGGGAAGCAGGAAATAACACATATGCAGATAGAGGAAATGCAGGAAACAGTTACAAAGTTAACACAGATCGGCTGAATATCCAGAAGGAAAAGAACATTGCCGTAGGAGATACACAGAAGAAGAAGAACAAGCCCTTTGGGAAAGTTTCGTTTGCTGATATAGTAGAAGGCTCGATGAACAAAATAGACAAAGGCATAACTCTCTCAAATGAGATATCTTACAAATCTAAAGCAGAATATCTGTTGAGATATAAGAAGGCTTTCGTAGGAGTGACGCAAACACCGGGTATGGCTTACAATATCCATACTTACTTTGAAATCGAAGGAGTATTCTCTATTAGGATAACTCCGCTAGGATCAAGCTTATGTTTGCTGGAAAATCTGGAGGAATGAGCGGTGGAAGATCTAATTGAGGAGGGATCCACTTGGTGGAAACAATGGTTTGCAGAAATTAGAAGATGGAACGAAACCGATGTGGATGATGTGAGGGTAGTGTGGATAAGAGTTTATGGCATCCCATGTCATGGATGGAATGTGGAATGTGGCAAGGGTGATGCTACGGGTCGAATCAGGTTTCATTTTGCCGAAAAACATTGTAGTGGAGATCGATGATAGAATATACTCTCAATGTATCAGAAAAGACACATATGGTCCTGTAAGGATTCTGGCGACTTCAACGAAAGTGATATCCAGTAGCTCCTCAGATTCTGCGGAGGACGTATGGTGGGCCGATGAAAATTCCTTCGATGAACAAGAGGATAGAGTAGAAGAACAAGAGGTCGAAGCGGTGAAAGGGGACGATGAGTCCATTAACAAGATCATGACGTCGGGTGAAGACTTACCGGCGAGAATTTCAGAGGCAGACTGTAACGCCCTGATTTGATTTTCCCATTTGTTTTGTTGAGTATTTAATTGATTTAATTGAGAATTGATTTGTTTGTAGAATTAACATGATTATGTGCTATGTTAATGTGATAAAATGTAAATATGTGTTGTGTTGGTGTGTTGGTGCGATTTTACCGTTTCGAGAGTTTCCGGGTAAAATTGATTAAGAGGGTATTTTAGAACTTTACTTTTAGTAATAAGTTAGAATTGTTTACAATTGGTATTTTGAGAGAAAATAATATTTTGGTTGGAAAAGAGATAAAATGAGTTAAGTGTAGAAAATAGAATTAGTTAGTAGTAGAAATAGAAATAGAAATAGAATTGAGAGAGAGTTATAATAGAAAGTTGGTAAGGGAGAAAGAGAAAAGAAAGAAAAGAAGAGAAAGAAAGAGGAGAGAAGAGAAAGAGAAGGAAAAGAGGAAAAGAGATAATTTCTTCAAGATTGGTCCGCGGAGAAGAATCGAACGGGTAAGGGTGATAAAATTTGTTATTCTAAGATTGTGTATGATCATGTATGTGTTTGGTTGATTGGGTTTATGATTTGGAGAAGTTTTAGAGAATGTTAGGTTTAGGGTTTTGATGAGAAAACTTGGAAATTGGTGGATTAATCGGTTAGATGTTGTTATAATCGAAGTATGAGGATGAATACATGTTAATAATCATGTTTGTTGAGTTTTGGAAGAGTTTTGGGGGTTTTGGAGTGGATTGTAGCGTAGCTGAGTTGCTGTAGAATTCGCAGTGCTCGCTCAGCGAGCATTTCCTCGCTCAGCTAGAGTTCCAGCACATTGCTCGCTCAGCGAGCGATTCTCGCTCAGCGAGCGATTCTCGCTCAGCTAGACCTGGAATTTTGTTTTATTCATAACTTTTGATTCGAGTATCCGTTTTAAGCGTTCCACATATCGATTCGAAGCTAAAAATATGTAGAATCTATTGATCCTAAAATATGTAATTTTTAGCCGACTTTTCCGATAAAACGTACATGAGTTAATTATGGAAATGTGGGTTTGTTATAATGTTATAGCTATTGGGCAAGTGATTACTATGCTTAAATTGTATGCATATGTATGTTAATGGTATGTGTTGAGTGCATAATTATGTGGTGAATAATGTATGCATTTTCAAGGATGTTTTATGTCATTTTGCATGTAAGCATCATGTCTACATTCATGTGGGTTCCTTGTGAATCCGTTGTAGCGTCGTGTGCTCATGTGGAGTGTGAGCGATGACTACAACACAATCGTGTGCCCATGTGGGGTGTGAGAGATCAGATTTTGTTCCCGTGTGGGGTGTGAGCAGTCCATAAACATCGTGTACCCGTGTGGGGTGTAAGCAATGGGTGATTAAGTTCACATTGATCGTGTGCCCATGTAGGGTGTGAGCGATCGGATTGTGTGCCCATGTGGGGTGTGAGCAATCCTGAAACATTGTGTGCCCATGTGGGGTGTGAGTAATGGAGGACATCGTATGCCCGACGGGGATTTACTTTAGGTAACGAGCAATGATTCTATTTGGTTCCTGAGTGAACTTGCTGAATATTGAGTCGGTACCGCATTGCATCTGCATAGAGTCGTATGTCGGTCTCTATGAGTTGTGTTTTATACATTGTTTGTATATGCTGAAATAAACATGATTGTGCATATGATTATTTGGAATGTCGTTAAATGATTGGTATGTGTGAAGGACATACTTGCGGATATATATATATATATATATATATATATATATGCAGGTTTGATATGTGTATATGTATGTGATTTATACATTGAATGTATATGTGTGATTTAAACATAGCTTGTCGTATGTTTATGCGAAATGAATGTAAATGAAGAATAAACATAAATAATATAAGATTTATATGTATTGGTAATTTGTGAATGATTGTACATGTTGATTGGTAAACGAAGATACATTGCGATGTATGTGTGTTATGTGAACATGATTGATATATGATTTGTGTTATGTGAATGAAATGGTGATAAGTATGCGTATAAGTTGTTGGTGTAAGCCCTAGAGGCCAATACTTTTTGGTACTTGTATCGGATTATTCGTTTAATAATAAAAGGCATTTCTTTATTATGTTTGTCTTTCAGAATAATAAAGTCCCTAGAATAGTTAGTCTGTTTAATGAAATGTTAAGTGTGACTTAATCATGAGATCCCATTAAACATAAAGACATTATTCTTAAAATATCTGTAGTCAAGCTTTATTGCAAAGTGGGATAACATTAAAGCATTGAGACTATTATGAAGATAGACTGATGATCACATCTCATGGATCATGGATAAAGAGTTATCAAGTCTTGACATAGGTATAAATATTAGGAGTAATATTTATACCGGATTGACCCGCTATGAGAATACTACATAGTATGTTATGCAAAGTGTCATAAGTTATTCTCATGGTGATAATGGTGTATTACCACCCTTCGACCTGAAACCACTATGGACCCTAGATGTAGAGTCGGGTGCTTTATTGCTGATCAAACATTATCCGTAACTGGATGATCATAAAGACAGTTGATGGGCACTCCACGAAGCATGCTGAGGGACATGAGTGTCCTAGATGGAATTTGCCAATCCTGCATAACAGGAGAAATGTCTAAGGGCCCAATATTGAACTGGACAAGGATGACACAGTGTATGCCTTGTGTTCAATATAGACATAGGGGCAAAAGGGTAATTGTACAAACATATATTATCACGAAAAAGGTTTTGTCAGATCACATGACATTTTCGTGACTTGGGTAGCAGTGATGTGTTGCTAGATACCGCTCACTGTTTATTATGTTAAATATATAATTTAATATAATTACCAACGTTACGAAATCCTACAGGGTCACACACATAAGGACAGTTTGATGAGAGATAGAGAAATCAAAGGAACACCGTAAGGTACGGTGCACTTAAGTGAAAATAGAAATTCGGATAATATAATAATAATTATTGTTATTTTATAATGGTTATAAAATAATAATAAAATAAATATATTTATTATAATAATAGTTATTATAATAATATATAATATTATTATGGATCATGTGAATTGGGCTTTTAGCCCGCAGCCCACAAGAGAGTCTATAAAAGGAACCCTTGTGATGAAGCTTTCACTTGATGCAATTTCGTTTTTGATTCTCTTTTCTCACTCAAATAATTCCGTTCGTAAGCAGCTAGCACTGTGACCGGAAGCTGTTCGTGTGGACTGAGTAGAGGCGTTGCACTTCATCAACGCTTGTGATCGCTGCATCAAAGATCTGAATCGCCACAAAGAGGTAACGATTCTATCACTGACCATGCTCATTCGTAAGGATCACTAAAGGAAATTTTATTTTTCCGCTGCGTTTAGATCGCAATTTCCTTCATAAGTATGCTTTATGTTGTGTATGAATGATATGTTGTGGTGAGAATATGTTGGTGTATATGTTATATGTTGAGATATATGATTATATGTAATGTTATTATGATAATGTTTCTCACCCTTCTGCTGTTTTCTGATGCTCTACGAGGCATTGCAGATTAGGTGTGCCGGAATTGTTTTTGTGAAGCTTGTCTTCATATCTTTTGGTCGGTCGGCTCTGATATGTAGCATCGGGTAGTCAGGTGGCCTTGTGCCTTTTTGGGGATACATTTGTATATGTATTCTTTGTGGATATGTTTTGTATATCATGATATATTTGTACGCTTCTAACTTGTAGATATATTTTGATAAATATATAAGTTGAAGTTGTTGATGATTTTAGTTTTCCACTGTGCAATTTATAATTGAGATATGGGTGTAAGGATTGAAATTCCTTTGTGGATAGCTACCCCATTGTTGCATATCTGTTTGAGCAGGTGTTGTATGTTTTAATTTCACGTAATGTGGCATGCTCCTTTTTATGCTTGATTTAAATTATACTTTGACGATATTTTATCTATGCCTAAATGATTTAATGTATTATTTGGGGGTATAGAAAGGGGGTGTTAGATTAAGTGGTATCAGAACCAGTGTTCGAGTCAGTTGTGTCTGTATTGTGTTGATGGTTAAACTGTTGTTTACCACTGTTGTTATTTTTGGGAATAATCAGAATATGGCTGGAAGAAATGACAATGCGATGGTTGCTGCTTTGGAAGAAATGGCTAGAGCGGTGCAGGGAGCGCCGAATGTGAATGCTAACGATGAGTTCAGGAAGAATCAACCGCTGGTTTTCAAGGGGAGGTTTGATCCTGATG
The DNA here is from genome assembly GCA_963966055.1 of Lathyrus aphaca. Lineage (NCBI taxonomy): Eukaryota > Viridiplantae > Streptophyta > Magnoliopsida > Fabales > Fabaceae > Lathyrus > Lathyrus aphaca. Next base: position 294,696,665 of record OZ014519.1, on the reverse strand, counting down.
GTGCTCAGAACTGGTTGAAGGAAGTGGAGAGAATCTTCCGAGTGATTGATTGTGCTGAGGGAAGTAAGGTGAGGCTTGGTTCTCACATGTTGAAGGAAGAAGCCGATGACTGGTGGGTCGGTAGAAGTCTTGCTTTAGAGGAAGAAGGTGAAGAGATTACATGGGAAGTTTTTCGCATTAAGTTCTTAAGGAAGTATTATCCTGAGAGTGTTAAAGGAAAGAAGGAGATGGATTTCCTTAAGCTGAAGAAAGGTAATATGTCAGTGGTGGATTATACTGCTAAATTTGTGGAATTGGTTCAGTTTCATCCTCATATGCTGCTGCTACTGCCTAATTTTCTGAGTGTATCAAGTTTGAGAATGGTTTGCGTCCTGAGATTAAGCAAGTTGTGGGATATCAGAGGATCAGAAGGTCTTTGGATTTGACTGAATGTTGTAGGATCTTTGAAGAGGATAGTAAAGCTCGTTCTACGCACTATAAGAGTGTGAATGAGATGAGAGGGAAGCAACAGGTTAGAAGTGGACCTTATGTGACACCCGCTGATAAGGGCAGTCATAGGGGAAGCTTTGACAAGAGATCTAGTGGAGGGAGTTCTGGTCCCGTGAAGTGTTACAAGTGTGGCGCCTTGGGCCACAAGTCTTTTGAATGTGGAAAGAATTTGGTGAAGTGTGCTAATTGTGGTGGTCTTGGACATGCTACTACCGAGTGTAGAAGGAATGTTGTAAAGTGCTTCAATTGTGGTGAAGTTGGTCACATTAGTACTAAGTGTACTAAGCCGAAGCAATCTCAGGCGGGCGGAAAGGTGTTTGCATTAGCATGGAAGGATACTACTAGTGTAGACCGTTTGATTAAAGGTACATGCTTTATTAATAGTACGCCTTTAGTTACTATTATTGATACGGGAGCGACTCATTTGTTTATTTCTCTTGAGTGTGCTAAGAGTTTGAATTTGTCTTTATCTTCTTGGGGTGGTGAGATGGTTATTGAGACTCCTGCTTCAGGGTCGGTAATTGCTTCTTTAGTGTGTGTAAGTTGTTCTTTGACCATGTTTGGTAAAGACTTTGTTTTGGATTTGGTTTGTTTGCCGTTGGAAGGTTTGGATGTAATCTTGGGTATGAACTGGTTGTAGTTTAATCAAGTTCATATAGATTGCTATCATAAGTTAGTGAGGTTTCCTTCTTTGGATGATGAAGAAGAGAGTTTCCTATCCACGAAAGAGTTGAAGAAACTTTTAGTGGATGAAGCTCAGTTGTTTGGTTTGTTTGCATCGTTGTCTGTGGAGAATGAAGTGGAGCTTAGTAGGTTCCCAGTGGTGTGTGACTTTCCAAAAGTATTTCCTGATGATATTGTGGATGTACCGCCGGAAAGGGAAGTTGAGTTTTCTATTAATCTAATTCCTGGTACTATACCGATTTCGATGGCACCGTATCGTATGTCAGGTTCAGAGTTGGTAGAATTGAAAAAGCAATTGAATGACTTGTTGGACAAGAGGTTTGTTAGGCCGAGTGTTTCTCCTTGGGGTGCACCGGTATTGTTAGTAAAGAAGAAGGACGAAAGCATGCGATTATGTATTGATTACAGACAGTTGAACAAGGTGACAATTAAGAACAAGTATCCACTTCCGTGGATTGATGATTTGATGGATCAGTTGGTTGGTGCGCGTGTGTTTAGTAAGATTGATTTGAGATCGGGGTATCACCAGACTAAGGGTGAAAGAAGAGGATATTCAGAAGACGGCTTTTAGGACGAGGTATGGTCACTACGAGTATTCCGTGATGCCATTCGGAGTTTCTAATGCGCCGGTGTGTTTATGGAATATATGAATCGTATTTTTCATGAACATTTGGATTGTTTTGTAGTTGTGTTCATCGACGACATTTTGATTTATTCTAAGTCTCAAGAAGAACATGAAGAGCATTTAAGGATTGTGTTGCAAGTTTTGAGAGAGAAGCAGTTGTATGCTTAGTTATCCAAGTGTGAGTTTTGGTTGACGAAGGTGAGTTTTCTTGGTCATGTTATTTCTGATGGTGGTATTAGTGTGGATCCATCCAAGATTGATACTGTGATGCACTGGGAAGTTCCTAGATCGGTTACGGAGATTCGAAGCTTTTTAGGATTGGTGGGTTATTATCGGAGGTTTATTGAAGGATTTTCAAAGTTGGCACTTCCGTTAATGCAGTTGACGTGTAAAGGAAAGGCTTTCATTTGGGATATTCATTGTGAAGAAAGTTTTATGGAGCTTAAGAGAAGGTTGACTATGGCTTCGATTTTAGTTTTGTCGAATCCTACGGAACCATTTGTGGTGTTTTGTGATGCTTCTTTGTTTGGACTAGGTGGTGTTTTGATGCAAGATGGAAAAGTTGTGGCTTATGCTTCGAGACATTTGAGAGTGCATGAAAAGAATTACCCTACGCACGATTTGGAATTAGCGGCTGTGGTTTTTGCTCTAAAGATTTGGAGGCATTATTTGTTTGGTGCGAGATTTGATGTTTTTAGTGATCATAAGAGTTTGAGGTATTTGTTTGATTAGAAAGAGTTGAATATGAGGCAACGAAGATGGTTAGCACTTTTGAAGGATTATGACTTTGGTTTGAATTACCATCCGGGTAAGGCGAATGTGATGGCCGATGCGTTAAGTCGTAAGTTGTTACATATGTCCGCTTTGATGGTGAAAGAATGGGAGCTTTTGGAAGATTTTAGAGATTTGAGTTTGGTTTGCGAGATGACGCCGAGGAGTGTGAGACTTGGTATGCTTCATGTTACGAATGATTTTCTTGCAACCGTTTGTGAAAAGAAAAAGTTGGACTTGAAATTTGTTGATTTGATGATGAATGAGAATGAGGACTTTAAGGTTGCTAATTTTGGAGTTTTGAGATTTCGTGGACGTATTTGTATTCCCGATGATGTAGAGTTGAAAAAGATGATTTTAGAGGAAGGACATCGGAGTAATTTAAGTATTCATCCGGGAGCGAACAAGATGTATCAAGATTTGAAGAAGATCTTTTGGTGGTTTGGATTGAAGAGAGATGTGGCTCATTTTGTGTATGCGTGTTTGACTTGTCAGAAGTCGAAGGTGGGACATTAGAAGCCGAGTGGTTTGATGCAACCGTTAGATATTCCGGAATGGAAATGGGATAGTATATCGATGGACATTGTTACGGGTTTGCCGAATACTCTAAGAGGTCACAATGCGATTTTGGTGATTGTTGATAGGCTTACTAAATCTGCTCACTTTATTCCGATGGATATTAGTTATTCTTTGGAGAAGCTAGCCGAGATTTATATTTCTGTGATTGTGAAGTTACATGGAGTTCCTAAGAGTATTGTATCGGATAGAGATCCTAGATTTACATCGAGGTTTTGGGAAAGTTTGCAAAAGGCTTTGGGTTCTAAGCTAAGATTGAGTTCGGCTTACCATCCGCAAACGGACGGTCAAACCGAGAGGACGATTCAATCGTTAGAGGATTTGTTGCGTGCATGTGTGCTAGAACAAGGTGGCGTTTGGGATAGTTATTTAGCGTTGATTGAGTTCAACTATAATAACAGTTTTCATTCGAGTATTGGTATGGCACCATTTGAGGCTTTGTATGGTCGGAGATGTCGAACACCTTTGTGTTGGCATGAAACCGGAGAGAGAACGGTAGTTGGACCGGAGATGGTACAACAAACGACGGAAAAGGTGAAGTTTATTCGGGAGAAGATGAGAGCTTCTCAGTGTAGGAAAAAGAGTTATGATGATAAGAGACGGAAGGATCTTTAGTTTTAAGAAGGCGACCATGTGTTTTTGAGAGTTACACCGATTACGTGTGTGGGTCGTGCTTTGAAGGCGAAGAAGTTGACTTCTCGTTTTATTGGTCCGTATCAGATTACTGCAAGAGTTGGTGTTGTGGCTTATCGTGTGGCGTTGCCCCCGAACCTTTCGAATTTGCATGATGTGTTCCATGTTTCGCAGTTTTAGAAGTATGTTCCGGATCCGTCACATGTTATTCCTATGGACGAGGTTGAGGTGAGAGATAACCTTACGGTGGAAGCTTTGCCAGTTAGGATTTTGGATCGTGAGATCAAAAGGTTAAGAGGCAAGGATATTGCGCTTGTGAAAGTAGCGTGGGGAGGCGCTGCGGAAGGCAACATGACTTAGGAATTGGAGAGTGGGATGCGCGAGTCGTATCCGGAGTTGTTTGGATCAGGTATGGTTTTCGAGGTCAAAAATTTCTAAAGTAGGGGAGAGTTGTAACACCCTGATTTGATTTTCCCATTTGTTTTGTTGAGTCTTTAATTGATTTAATTTAGAATTGATTTGTTTGTAGAATTAACATGATTATGTGCTATGTTAATGTGATAAAATGTGAATATGTGTTGTGTTGGTGCGATTTTACCGTTTCGAGAGTTTCCGAGTAAAATTGATTAAGAGGGTATTTTAGACCTTTACTTTTAGTAATAAGTTAGAATTGTTTAGAATTGGTATTTTGAGAGAAAATAATATTTTGGTTGGAAAAGAGATAAAATGAGTTAAGTGTAGAAAATAGAATTAGTTAGTAGTAGAAATAGAAATAGAAATAGAATTGAGAGAGAGTTATAATAGAAAGTTGGTAAGGGAGAAAGAGAAAGGAAAGAAAAGAAGAGAAAGAAAGAGGAGAGAAGAGAAAGAGAAGGAAAAGAGAGAATTTCTTCAAGATTGGTTCGCGGAGAAGAATCGAACGGGTAAGGGTGATAAACTTTGTTATTCTAAGATTGTGTATGATCATGTATGTGTTTGGTTGATTGGGTTTATGATTTGGAGAAGTTTTAGAGAATGTTAGGTTTAGGGTTTTGTCGCTCCTGGGATTTTCATCCTAGTACAAACGCGAAAGTGGCGCGGAAAAGATAGAGTCGCCAACCATACATTTTTATCCCGAAGGAATGGGAAAGGTAATGTTGCACAAACCTGAGGAAGAAGGAAAGGACAAGGTCCTGCGAACCAAAGATCTGGGTTCGGGAGTCGGTTACGACCTGGGAAGGTATTAGCACCTCAGATCGTCCGTCGTACCCGACGGGATCCACGCTTGCATGTTTTGTTTCAAAGGGTGAGAAATAATATGCTACTGAATAAAATTGCTGACTGGAATGGAAATGAGAAAGAAAAGAGAATGAAATAAAGAGGGAAATTTAGGGAAAATAAAGATTATGCTCGAACGGGCCCTACTCCGCTGCCTACGTACCTCATCGGGATAATGAGGATCAGAGTCGACGTAGTTCGCCTAACTAAGGCGGGAACTATTTGTTTGTGTTTTTATGCTGGAACTGCATATGTCTATGCTCAGGTGTTGCAGGCTCGTCTGGTACGAGTACGTTTACCGTCTTGCATGCGAGATAAGTCGTCACGAGTTCGCGTTCTGAATGAATGAGGTGAGAAGAGAAGTTCCCGCAGGATAGTCGCTTATTATTTGTTTTTGTCTTTTATGAGAAGGTGTTTTGAATTTGTTTGTAAACTGTCTTGTACTAAGACCTATCCATCGTGTCGTACAAGATTGTTCGGTTTATCCTTAGATGTTTTATTATTTTTCTTTATAAGGAGAGAAAGAATGACTCAAATTGGAAAAGGGAAAATCTAATGGGAACTAAGACACAACCCTAATTTTGTTGATTTATTTACAAGTGCGATCCTATGGTTAATGAGGTATTCTAATCCTAAGAAAGAAAAGGAAAAGAAGGAAAGAGAGTTAGAAACTAACTTACTTCCTAAGGAAGTTAAGTTGTCTCTAAGGAAAGGGAAAACCTAAAAGCAAAGCACAAGGTGTAACACCCTAATTTTTGCCCTAAGATTTCTTCACATTTCATCTGCATTTTGCATACAAACAAGATCGCACTGGTTTCGAGTTTCTCCTCGGATGTAGGGTCTATGCTTCGCAGGGGATCACCATTGTTTTTACTTCTTTATATTTGTTTATATTTACTAACTTCTAACCAAAATACCAAAAATATGTTACAGTGTTCTTCTTCTTCTCTGTGTTGCAGGATTTCAAAGATAAGGCAGTGATTTCAATTCATATGCGTTATTTCAGTCACAATTCGATCCAAATGGATGTTTGACCTAATTTGGTCAAACTATCAAAATCTGTTTCGACTGCCAGTTGTGTGTGCCGATGGTTTAGACAGTGTGTGTTCAAATATTCAAGATGTGATGTGTACATGTTATAGGTCCTTAAGTATGCTAGGATACCTCACAAGATCAAACTATGTCAAACTATGTATAAAAAGTTCACCTAAGTTCACCTAAATGCAAGTTAAGGCTCATGGATGAAGTATGAATGCATATGGCTTACAAGCATGAATTAATGCATAAAATGAACATCAAAGTCAGTAGTCAATGCTTATTAATGAGGATGCATGAATATACAATCATGGATGCAATGGATTAGGCATATGGAGCAATGAGAAGAAGATGCGAGAAGAAATGGACAACCATCGCATAAGATCACAAAGGATGCAAGTTAAAGATGAATGTCATATGAATATGCATGAAATGATTATGGGTCAATAGAATACAAGGTATGAGATGCAATTAGAATGCATGAATAGGCATTAATGATTTCCACATAATTCAAGTTATTATTTAGAGGAGAAGAGAATCTAGTTTAGGTTAAAGTTAATTCACATAAGTATGCACTTTAAAGCACCAAAAAAAACCAAATGAGTATGGTTCAAAAAAATGACCTATGACTGGAATTAAAGACATACAAATGACCTATAATCAACTCCTAAAAGCTACAAAAAATCCCCTCAAGAAAATGGCATGAATGCCTTCTTAACATTTAGGTTATGCGACACATAAACACATGAATAAACCTAGGATCTAGGTAACATGGAAAAATATCAAAAAGCCTTTAAAAATTATGAAATTAAATTCCTGGAATGATATAGTCATTATCTCACATGGTCCAAAAGGATTCCCTAAAATTATGCACCAAAGTGCCAAAACAATTACTTAACGATTGGTATAGCAAGGCATGATCGCCGAAAAACAACTCCACAAAGTGGATCAAAAAGGGCACTAAAAATTATGAAAAAAATGCCTAAGGAGAATCATAATGTCACAAATTACAATGATTAATCACACACAAAAAATAGGTTTCACACCTATGGGGAAAAATTGTTTTTGGTCCCTTATGCAAAAACACACCTTTTTGGGACAGCTTGTGATCTAAAATCCAAATTAAATATTGAAGTCACCAAAATCTGGAAACAAAAAATATGAAAACTTAATTAAGAGGATGAGGATAACTCATGAAGTTTTCCGGAATTTTATCCCACCTAAACCTATTTTTAATAATTGCGACGAAACGGGCAAAAAAGTGGATTTTAAGGGGAAGTGAAAGGAATCGATCCTAATGGTTCGTAACCTAATCCCTAAGCTTAGAAATCAACACAAATCAACATATATCACAAATATATCCAATGCCTCAGGTGGGAGGGCTCAGTATGCACCTTAAGTTATATGGTCCTAAGCCACATACAACTAAAATGATGCGTAAAAGCCGTTAAAGTCGGAATTACTTACTTGATCGAAGTGACGATTATTCATAAAAGAAATCCAAAAAAAAACTTTAAGCAAGGTCTTGTAATCCCCATAATCAAAATAAATGCTTATCTTCCATAATCACTTTGTGAAGCTTTGGCCATAATCGAAATCGATTCAATATCGATCAAAAAACGTGAATATTCACATCAAAATTGGTCCATAACCATAATTGAAATTATCACCAAAATCTTAAATAAATTTGTTAAGCCACTAAAAGAAAAAAAAATAACAAAATGGATTAACCATCAAAATTAATTCACGAAATTAATCTACAAATTCTTAAAATAAAATTAGATAACAATTTCTATAAAAAAAATAATAGAGAAAAAACAAGGTACAACAATTGGATATATGGTGCAGGAAGAAATCCATGGCCCCAAAAAGCCCAATCCAAAGGAACCCGCAAGAAGGTATGGATAGGAATTGGAGGGTGTGAGAAGTGGATCCATGGGGATCCGAAACTTGTAAAGCCCAATCCGCAAAGAAACCCTAATTTCCATTATGAAACAAACAGAAACCCTCGTCTTCTTCATCCAACATTCCGCCGCTAGCTACCATTCTTCTTCCCCTGCAATTTCTCCGCTGTCGTCCTATTCTCCTTCCCGAAACAAACGCCTGCCATAGCCCTTTGCTCCACTGTGTCGAGCTTCGTCTCATCAGCTTCCATCGTCATCTCGCGACTCAAATCGTGAAGAACTCGCAAGCACAATTAAGGAAATCTAAACAAATCAGAATCGTCCCGACGATCCTTGCAACGAGAAGGACACCGCCGATAGCTTGAACTCGGATCCAATTGCTCCAACGCCGTCTTTCTTCTTAAAACCCTCGTTTTCTTCTTCTCTTTCCGTAACAACGCCGTTCGTCTTCAAAGGTTGTTCGCCGATGAAAGCTTCATGGCGCCGCCGATAAACATCAGCTATTACTTGCTTTGTTTCCGCTTCGTCTTCATCATAACTCCGCCTCGGTCTCCCACCGCGAGTACTCCATTATCCCCAAAGAAAACCTCGCCGTCAAAGAGAAACAACCTGTTCGTCCTCTCTGCTAAAATGCGTCGTCGGCAACAACGTCGTCGGGATAACAACGCCCCTCCACACAGCAACAAAACCCTAACGGTCTTCCCTGATAAACCTCTAATTCGAAGGACGAACATGATTTTCTTGCGGAGCTCCGTCTAAGCCTAGGATTATGATCTAAGGTGTGCGTGAATTCATTTATCTCCTTCTGATTCTGATCCCTTGCTCTTCTTGGTGTTTGACTCTGAAGCTCTGTCTGTTGTTGCGAGTTCGTCACGAAACTCATTATTCTTATTCTCTTTCGAATCTGAGATTAGTTCTTGTGGTTTGTTTTGTATTTTGCAGGTTATCAGTTATTGTTGAGTCTGATTGGTCTGAAACTCTTCCTCTTCAATCTTTGATGCCGAGTTATTGTGGCTGATGGATTCGCGGTGAATCATATTCTTGAAGTATTGTTGTGGTTGAGTACTTCTGAATCGGTGTATTGATTGTTGCAGGTCTGAATCCGATGCAAAGTGAGGAAGATGGAAGTGTTGATGCGGTGGTTGATGATGTGAGTTGACGAAAATCTTTGAAGAGTTATGAATATGCTTGTGATTCACAGTTGATAAATTATTGATGTCGAAAATATTTGTTGATATGTGATTCTGCAGGGTTCTTGAATCGCAGGTTTGTATCGGTGCTGAAGTAATCAAGGTTGTGACATCAATGTCAAAGCGGAACCGATTTCTTGGACAATTCTGAGCCGAACTGAATCATCGCAGAGGATTGAAGGTGTTGGATTAATAGTGATGATGAAGGTCGAGTGTTCGTCTGTGATTCCGTTGATGATTCTCGATTGAAACTTGAAGGTTCAGATTATGGTGAAGGGTGCAGGGTTGAAGATGAAGGAATTGTTGAAGGTTGTATTGATGAAGGGAGGGCTGAAGATGATGTAGATCTTGGAATTTTTGTTGAATTTTGTTGATGGATTGGAGAAGAGGATTAAGATTGATGGTGGTGAAAACAGAAGAAAAACAAAGAAGGTTGCAGAAAGATTGATATATATGAGAAGCTTGGAGATTGAATTTTTTTTTTAGGGTGATATAGAAAGAGTTGAAGAAAAAGGATTATGATGATGGTTTTGCGGAGTGATGAAGGTGCTTAGAGGAAGGTTGATTTTCTGTTATATATCCTTCTCTTCTTGAGAGTTCTTTTTCTGTTTCAGTTTTTTTCCTCATTCCTTGTGATCACTCATTTCTTTGTAATTGAAAAGAAATATGTTATCCAATCTGGAAGTTTTTCTGTTATTTCTGTTATGTATCAGTTACCCTCTTTTTTTTTACTGCACCTGCATTTTTTTCCTGTTATATCAGTTGTGAGCCCAAATTTTTCTAACTGAATTCTTTGTTTTGTGTAACTACCGTTTTTACTCATTTTTCAGCCCATCCTTTCCTCTAGTTTTCCATCTTCCCTTTTGTTTCTAACTAATTAATTTCTCTTTTCTTTTGTCATTATTTTTGGGATGTGTAATGGGCCTTGGGCTCAAGATTGTTTGGGAATGATAGTTATCAAAATAAAATGAAAATGGTTAATAAAACGATAGAAATAAACATTAAATAGACAGAAAAAGATTATGGTAATGGGATTAAAAATCGACTTACGGTAGGGATGAGTAAATGGATTTGGTTAGAGAAATGGGATATGACCATAATAACGGTAAATGAGGCATATGATGGTAATGCGGATGAAAAATGGATATGGAAAATGGGCTTTAGGCCATTAGCTTATGGACAAAAATGAGACTAATGAAGTGATTTAATTGGGCTTTAAAAGATTGAGTAGAAATAAAATTTGACATGAAGATAATAGAAACATAATTAGAAATGATGATGGACATCGAATTAATCGATTAGAAGCAAGAACATGGATATGGACTAAAAAATGAATTATGAAGGTTAATGGATACGATTCTCGAATATTAGCTTTGATTTCGACATAGGCGTGACATAATCATTTTGGATAGGGTATGATTTCCATAAACTCGCATCTTCGAATTTCACTTAATCCCTATTATTCGACTTAACCTGCTTATATCAGCTCAAACGCCTAATCCATATCAAACTTATATTTTCAACAAATCCACAAGCTACAAACAACTTCAGTCTAAAACCTCACGAACTTGTACCATAATGACCTGAATATCATGATACCCTTGATATGAAATCTTGAAAACCATTTCCAATTGATCGGCACCATCAACAGGGCCAAACCAGACATGGGAACCCTTGAACCGCTTAAATTGACTGCAATAGCCGGATGAACCACTTATGAATCAAATCATAAAGAAATGTGTCGATCACATGCCATAGGAATCAATGAAATGCATGATTATGAATGTTAATGGCCTAGTGGAATAGGCAGATGAATGTGAAACGTAAGCCAGTTAGGGCAAAAAGAATGAGGGCAAATTTTGAGGTATTACAGATACCCCTATTCAATCATCTGCATACCTGAACGAATAATTGCAACAGCTTTTAGACGTTCAAGGTATGGAGTGATTGAATACTCGAATAAAACCTGAAAATTTGCACACTGAGGGTAATGGAAATGCCATCTGCCCATTTATTTATTTAGGTTTTTTTTGTTTTTGACCTCTGAATAGGTAGTGAAAATAGAACCAGGTGGAAATATGCTGGGAAGAATGCCATCCTCGAATGACCACTCACACGGGATCCTCGGATCCAGTACTATAACCCTCCTCGAATAGAAACACAATGGTATACCGGCCGCAGGCGATAACCATCGACAACAAAGATTGACCTCGGACAAACTTTGCAAAAGAGACCAACCGACCTCAATCAATAAACTCGAAAAATGGACTACCATCCTCGAATAATAGCCACAACAAAACAAACAAGACCAACCGCAGAAGGACTTGAAGAAAAGAATGCCATCCTTGAATGACAATTCTCAGAAGATCCTCGGATCTAACACGAAACCATCCTCGAATGGAGACGCAAAGGTATACCAGCCTCAACTGATAACCAAACACAAACATGACCTCAGACAGACTTTGCAAAAGAGACAAACTGACCTCGATCAATAAGCTCAAAAACGGTCTATCATCCTCGAATGATAGCCACAACAACAAGACCAACCTCAGATGGACTTGAAGAAAAGAATGCCATCCTCGAATGACAATTCAAAAGATCCTCAGATCTAACACGAAACCATCCTCAAATGGAGACGCAAAGGAATACCAGCCTCGACTGATAACCAAACACAAAGCTGACCTCAGACAGACTTTGCAAAAGAGACAAACTGACCTCGATCAATAAGCTCAAAAAGTGAACTACTATCCTCGAATAATAGCCACAAACAAGACAAGACCAACCGCAGAAGGACTTGAAGAAAAGAATTCCATCCTCGAATGACAATTCAAAAGATCCTCGGATCTAACACGAAACCATCCTCCAATGGAGACGCACTGGTATACCGTCCTCAGGCGGTAACCAGAAACAACAAAGAAAAAAGGACAAGATGGAACGGGATCGTTGTACATAAACGAGAGCCCAGGCAAACAGGACCGTTGTACAAAACGGGAACCTGCGACGCGACCTTTGTAACAAACAAGACGCAGAATAAGTGACGAAAATTGACTTGAAAAGACAAGGATGTCTGAAAAACGATATTGGTATCCTCTGTGCGGAGTACTTCAGGTTGTGAAGATGTTCGTAATATACCTCAAAATTGGCCCATGCTGGCATGCATATGTTTGAATTTATGGCGTAATGCTCCATGATGATGGAAATGCTACGCTTTGGAAGATTCAAATGTAATGATGATTATGCAAATGAAAATGAAAAGGATCTCCCGGAAAGGAGACTGCAAGCATCCCAGATGGCTTGACCGGGGAGAAACAATGATCACTACACTGATCTGATCCATCCTGATGAGGAGGAGACAACTCTGCGGGGACAGCTGTCAATGATACACCGGCTCTGAACAGCCGCCATTGCCAAAAATAAATTGGACTTTGAGATTAAAGAGCCAAGACCCTGCTGGAGATGGACCCTTCTTGAACTCTGATGGAGAAGTGAGGACCTCCTAACTTGGCTAAGGAAACAGATGTATGATACTGCTGAAGTAGCAACCTGCTGGGGAGGAAAGAAACTCCTTGCACTGCTGGGGATGGACCCTATATAGAAAAGAAGTCTCTGCTTGGGGAGGACACCAGCCTTCTGTTGCCTTGCTGGGGAGATTTCATCTTCCAACTCTACTGGGGATTATGGATGATGTCAATGATAAAGCTTTCCGCTGAAGATAAGAGCTCAAGTTGCCACTTGCTAGGGATAAGAGATAAATCCTCTCATGTTGGGAATGAGAGATGTAAGGCGTCTCATGCTAGGGATGAGAGACGATGATACCCTTCTGCTCAAGAAGTAACTTTCGCTTTACTACACAGCTGGAGAAGAGGTTGCCTAATGAGACAAGCTAAGAAATTCTGATCAATGAAGTCTGCTGATGAAACAACTCTTGAAGTACTCTGCTGACAATGGCTTTGCTTCTAGCCTCTAGGTTGGTAGGTTTCCAACTAATCATGAGTGAACAATGGTTCTTTGCAATTTTCAACTCGCCTCAAATTAAGGTCCATCGGAAGAAAATGTCTTAAGAGGATTTTACAGAAAACATGGCATACAAAATTCTTCAGTGTCTTCAAACTCTTGGAGAGATTCGTTGGATCTCGAAATAACTGCCCCAAACTGCATGGTTTGTGCAAGAAGTTTCCTCGCGAGGATTCATGAAAAACCTCATATCACTGTGAGATAGTTTGTCCTAGTATTTTGAACCGTGGGTAGGTGCTTCTGATTAACCGTCTTCAGGAGAAAGTAACTTCTAGTGCTCTTGGGGTGGCCTGCCCCAGTACGAGCCTTGAAGTGATCACCTATGACTGACTGTGTTTTGAAGAAAACACCCATGCCAATTGTTCTTTGAAAGATTGGATCTCGAAGTAACTGCCCCAGTTTGGTTGAAATTTGAATACATGCCTCAGACTAATGGCTCTTTGAGAGATTTGAATCTCGAAGTGATTGCCCCAGCTTGGCTGAATTTTGAAGAGATTGCTCGACATGATTGCCCCGGATTGGCTAGCTCTTCCCACGACTGGTTGGTAAAGTCCCCACTCAATGGAGTTTTTTTTGGAAAAGTGCATCTCAATAGATTGACCTTCGGAAGTTTCAGACTTCTCAACTTGGCAAGATTAAGCTTCTGGACTGAGATTCCATATGTAAACTTTTATGATGCCAAACAAATGTATGTAAGCAGAAAATGTTTATTTTAAGAATGAAAATTCTAATGCAACACACATGTTAATTTTGAAGTTTTACTGTAAAAAGATGTCGCCAACCTTTGTGAGTGAATTACTGATTAAGATACGACATTGATTTTTGATGAATGAAAGCATGCACATGCAACACCAACAAAGAAATTTTAGCACAATTAATAGGAGTCAGGAACGCGATCTTGTGGTAGTACGCTCTCGAAATAACCCTGTTTCAATTAGGACTTTTGAGGGTTGTATCGTGGTCTAGTTCACGGTTATAAAAATAAAGGATATAGGCTCGAAGTTTATTTGTGCCCACCCATCTTCGTGATGTTCTCCATTGTTATGTTCAGCTAACTTTCACAAGCGCTCACCTCTCAAAAAGGGTTTTGTGATGGTTGAGGAACCAATTACACTAACGGTTTAAGCACCAATCAGGTTGTCATTTGGAGTCAGTCACCCTTTTTTCTTTCGTGTTTGTATCACACGAATTTGTTCTTGTTCAAGGATCTTTCTTATGTAATCCTTTTCGTCTTTAGCTTTTGCATTATTTTGATTATACCTAACTTTTGCCTGGACTGATTCTTTTGAATCTTTGATTGTGAAGTTCAGCGGGATGCCCTAATTTTTTCCTAAGTCGCTTGTTTTCATGTTTCGACTTAGCGGGCTTTTTCATTTCTCTTTTTTTTCAATTTTCTTCTTTGAACAAATCGTGTGACACTGGTTGTCTTTATTGCTTTGAATGGGTCGTGACTGTCTCACTTCTTGGTTGATGAGTAACAACCAATGTGGTTTCCGGTCTTTGGACTCTTGATTGGGATAACCATTGTAGTTTCTTGTCTTTGGACCTCTTGATTTGGTACAACGAAAGGTAATGGATCCTTAGATTCGCACTCCTTTTGAAATTTGAACGCTCGGTCAAACTAACTAACGCCTACCCTGCCCCTGGGTTAAATGCAAGGTTTTTTTATCATGCGAAAAGAAACTTCTACTTCAAGGCTCAAATGGGTTGGCGAGGGTCTATCTCCCTTATATCTCTGGTGTTTAGGATTTGAAACAATGCATGTACATCGTCAACAAGGTCTTTCTCAAGAGCACACAATTAGAGATTTTTGCGTTTTCATTTCGTCATCCTCCCCGATAGAGTTTAAGCACAACAGTTGGTATTGCAATGCACATACACAAAATCATGAGTGAATACGAATGGATTACTTCAAGAAAAACATGTGCATTTTATTATGGTTATCATTCAAAAACAAATAAGTTTCATGCATGCATACAAATGTTTAAACAAACAATATAAACTACAAATGAAAATGCAGTAAAAAAGATGAACATTGCCGTCATTGAGGAGACTTGACTCCGTCTGGACTTATTGCTTCTGAAGATGCTCTTGCAAACTAGGATGTCCATTTGATGAGGAGACTTCAATATGTGGGCGGACTTTCTGGCATGATGACCTTTGAGTCGATCAAATTTTGTACTTTGTACTTGAACACATCACAGTAGTCAATTGTATGCCTAAATGTACCTGAGTGGTACTTGCATCTAGCCTTCACATCATGGTTGCCATTAATAAGGAGGTCTGACTCTGTCTGGACTTATTGCTCTGGGAGCCCTTCAGCAGTCAGCAGTTTGGATGTTCATTCAATTACAACTTTGGTACCATATTCTCACCTTTACCTAGTGCGAATACAATAGTCTTGAAGTCAATCGGATTCAAGACCTTGTATTTACCTTTGCCTCTAAAATACTTGCAATCTTCAATTAAAAGGCCAGGTGCCCCAGAATGGTAATCATACTTGGCATTGAAACCCCAAAGGAAGCTTTGTCGAAGATGATCCTGATGCAGCTAGCTCAACTAGTTTTGAATCTGAGCAAATGAGGAAACTCGTTGCACGTACGACCTCGGAATATGATCAAACTTCTTCTTGAGTTATTCTGGCCTTTACCCATATGCTTTAGTCCTAGGACTCTCTTGGGAAGCTGAGGTTGGATGCTGACAACGACATCTGGAGGGAAGAGGTTGATAAAGTTAATAGATAAGGTTGCTCGGAAAGATCTCATACGATCTCCTGCCTACGTATCTCCATTGACCAATGGAGAATCAGAGCAGCGTAGTTCCCCTCACTAGGGATGAAAATAGCTTCATTTCCTTGACACCACATTCAGGATTTCCATAACCGGCTTATCTGAGTCTTCATCTGGTTGACTTCCTCTTTCAACAGTTTCTGACTCTGAAATAAAGTTTGTACCTCTGCCCTGAATGACCTCAGTTGGGTCTTCGTTTCGGTTACCTCTTCCCGGAGTTGCTTCAAATATATACCTTGATGTCTGTGATTCAAGTTATCCATTCTGATGAGAAATCAAGTCAGGAAAAGAATCTGTCTCTGAACACCTGTCAAGAATGCAAGGATGTATGCAAATGCCATGTTCAATTATTTCTGAGGAATCTATCTGCTTTGATTCAAGTTTTGATACAGAAAAATCCAACAACATGATTCAGATATGTGATCCTCCGAAATAACTGAACATGTGTGCAAAAATGCTATGATGTCATGTATGCAACAGGCGTGTGATCAATAGTCTGATGTTGGCGCCGGTGTTGAGCAGTGAACCAATTGTCTGTATGGAACCACAATAATAGTACCATCTCTATATAGAAACACATAACTGAGAACCCAATAACTGTAGAACTGGATTACATAATAGTACAGTCACTGATGGTGTTGAAGTTGAACAACGAGCCAAGTGTCTGTGGAGAGTCACAATATTAATGGCACAATGGTAATCACAGTAACAATTTCTCATAATAGAAATCCCGAATCTCAGAATCAGAGAACCATAGAACACTGAACAATACTGACAAAGTGGATATGTTGAAGTTTAGGGTTCCTGCAAACCTGTAAACCCCTCCCAATCTCACGGGTGTGCTACTCGGGTCAACATCACAGGCTCTCAAAGCCGAATAGAAATAATATGTTCACCATTTCCGAGAAATGGCTCATGACCAAATTAGGGAATCAGTTTGGCATTATGTACTACTCAGGGAGGCCTCAGCTGAGTCCAAGGAAACAAGAATCCATCATCGGTCCCCAGCTTCAAGCACTGAATCGAGAAACAATAGTACATTCATCCCAAAGGGTACAATACTATCGTCATACGAACAATTTTCCTTGACTGGGTTCCTATGAGAGAACTAGGCCATCCTATGCGAGTTCCCAGTGGACCCTCAGATGTGAGTGGGTTTGCCAACAAATATGGTCTGCCACTGTTATCACTGGAGAGGGATCTTTCCACTAAGGTTCTCGAAGATAGATCACCAGATGCACATAACTATCAAGGTTGTACCGTGAAGTGGAGAAGAACCCCCACACAGAATAGTCCCGAGATAGTCGCAATCTGGGTGTGGAATACATCACCACTCATCATGTAACCATGCGAGCACAACGTGTCCACGCTAATCCTATAGTGCACTCAAGTCGGGTAGTTGGCTTATCTCACAGTAACTCCCATCCCACAGAAAAAATGAAAACCATCACAGCCAGACAGTCCAGTATAATATGATGCATGGAAAATAAAATATTGAAAGCGGTAAATAAATGCGGTAAAGTAAAGCTGTAAACTAAAACTGTAAATAAAAACAGTAAAGCTAAACTAAAGCACACAGTAACAAACAAGTAAACACCCAAAGAAACAAAACCAAACAGGCACTAGGATTGACTCTACAAGGGAAACCAGAGGTTCTGGGTTCGATCCCCAGCAGAGTCGCCAGCTTTCGCTCTCGGGATTTTCATCCTAGTACAAACACGAAAGTGGCGCGGAAAAGGTAGAGTCTCCAACCATACATTTTTATCCCGAAGGAATGGGAAAGGTAATGTTGCACAAACCTGAGGAAGAAGGAAAGGACAAGGTATTGAGAACCAAAGTTCTGGGTTCGGGAGTCGGTTACGACCTGGGAAGGTATTAGCACCCCAGATCGTCCGTCGTACCCGACGGGATCCACGCTTGCATGTTTTGTTTCAAAGGGTGAGAAATAATATGTTGCTGAATAAAATTGCTGACTGGAATGGAAATAAGAAAGAAAAGAGAATGAAATAAAGAGGGAAATGTAGGGAAAATAAAGATTGTTCTCGAACGGGCCCTACCCCGCTGCCTACGTACCTCATCGGGATAATGAGGATCAGAGTCGACGTATTTCGCCTAACTAAGGCGGGAACTATTTGTTTGTGTTTTTTATGCTAGAACTGCGTATGTCTATGCTCAGGTGTTGCAGGCTCGTCTGGTACGAGTGCGTTTACCGTCTTGCATGCGAGACAAGTCGTCGTGAGTTCGCGTTCTGAATGAATGAGGTGAGAAGAGAAGTGCCCGCAGGATAGTCGCTTATTATTTGTTTTTGTCTTTTATGAGAAGGTGTTTTGAATTTGTTTGTGAACTGTCTTGTACTAAGACCTATCCATCGCGGGAAGCATTTACACCTCGCCCCGAAACAGGACGCGTATAAACACACCGCAACAAAGTCTCGTGTTGTACAAGATTGTTCGGTTTATCCTTAGATGTTTTATTATTTTTCTTTATAAGGAGAGAAAGAATGACTCAAATTGGAAAAGGGAAAATATAATGGGAACTAAGGCACAACCCTAATTTTGTTGATTTATTTACAAGTGCGATCCTATGGTTAATGAGGTATTCTAATCCTAAGAAAGAAAAGGAAAAGAAGGAAAGAGAGTTAGAAACTAACTTACTTCCTAAGGAAGTTAAGTTATCTCTAAGGAAAGGGAAAACCTAAAAGCAAAGCACAAGGTGTAACACCCTAATTTTTGCCCTAAGATTTCTTCACATTTCATCTGCATTTTGCATACAAACAAGATCGCACTGGTTTCGAGTTTCTCCTCGGATGTAGGGTCTATGCTTCGCAGGGGATCACCATTGTTTTTACTTCTTTATATTTGTTTATATTTACTAACTTCTAACCAAAATACCAAAAATATGTTACAGTGTTCTTCTTCTTCTCTGTGTTGCAGGATTTCAAAGATAAGGCAGTGATTTCAATTCATATGCGTTATTTCAGTCACAATTCGATCCAAATGGATGTTTGACCTAATTTGGTCAAACTATCAAAATCTGTTTCGACTGCCAGTTGTGTGTGCCGGTGGTTTAGACAGTGTGTGTTCAAAGATTCAAGATGTGCTGTGTACAAAAGGCATCAGTTATCAGGCAATGTTTTGTGCGAATTTTGGTTTGAATCTTCAGTGTTTATCAGTTCATCGGTTCATCAGTTCAACAATGATTCACATGAGGATTCATTTTCCTCAGTATGGATTCAGTTTATCAGGGAAGTAATCAGACAATTTTCAGATGACAGTTCGCTTAAGTTGTGAAGCATCCAGTGGGTCTGTGTTGGTTGTGTTCATTTTTATCAAAGGCTTGTGAAAGAGGATTCGAAATTTGGCCGTGGGCTTAAAATCAAGATTTCTGATCCATTTCTATCCATTTTACTACTCGATCCATAAACCAATTTTTCTTTTTTTTTCTTTTTCTATTTCACTTATCCGATTATCCATTTCTATTCATTCATTTTTTTTACCATTACCCATTATTTTTCACCAACCAATTTTTCCATTTTTTCGACTATCCGTTTTTTAGTTCAATTACCCAAATCACTATTCTAACAATTTTCCAATTTTTTTCATATTTTATATCCCATTTCTATATTCATTTTTTTTCTTTTCTCATATTTTTGTCAACTTTTTTTTATTCATAAATTCTAATAGGCCCATTTTCTTTTAACCTATCATCCAAAAAAATCATTATAAAAAAAAGAAAGCCCACAATTTTCAATTCATTATTTTCTTCAAAATATTATGGTCATTTTGGTATTGGTATCATAACACCCAAAAACTTTCACCAGCTTAGGCCCACACGCCAGACCCACACTTCAAACATCAACACAGCCAGCTACGAAGCAAGTACACGCCCAAAGCCTCACATCACCTCCAGCTTCCAAGACTCCCAGCCATCACGTCATCCACAGCAAGCCACCAAGCAAATACAGCTTCAGCCTTCACACGCTTTCCTCAAGCCAAACAAATTCCCAGCTCCAATCCATAAACAACATCTCACGCCCAACTCATTGCATCAGCAAGCACTCAAAGCCTAATACGCAACAGCAATCAAACGAACAGCTCCAGCCCAGCCGCACAACCTCATCACGAAAACTCCAACAACACGCCTCCAAGCCTCAGCTCACATCAAAGCAAAATGCAAATTAACACGCCAAGCAACACGCTGACTCAGCCAAATTTATCACACAATACGCACATGCTATACTCAACAAAACGCACACAATAAAGAAGCAAAACGCAGAGTTGAAAAAACGCAGCAAGCACCTAGAATCCGTAAGCTGCAAAACGCGAATGAAATCTTCAAAACGACATCAATCAAACCTCACCAATTCTTCTATTTAAGAAACCCTCTTTTCACTTCAATCGCGAAGCTTCAAAAGCCAAAATCTCTCTGCCAAAATTGAAAACACAGATCAAACCCCCAAATTTCGAATTTCATCTCCAACAAACAACTTACAATCTTCAAATCGTCAACAACAAATCATAGTTTTCGATTGAGAAGAAGAAGGAGTTTGAACGAGAAATCCGTGAAGAAGAGGAGATCGATTGAGAAGTGGAAATCCGTGAAAGAAATTTGGCGAGAGTAATACGAAGCGAGGTTTGAGTGATTTCGAGAAAGAAGAAGTGTTTCTGTTTGGTTTGATTTTGAAGGTGAGAAGAGGATCCGTGCCATTGCCTTGTTCTTCCGCGGCTTTCGCGAAGAAGAAGAAGCCTCTGTTGCTTCTTTGTTTTTTATAATTTGTTTTGTTCCATTTTAATTTTAAAAGAATATGAGTGTTTGGGCTTGGATCTATTTGGATCTGTTTCCATCACCACCTATCCATGCGGATCACCTCCCCCACCCTTTTCCATTCTTTTTTTTTATTTTGCTTTATATTTTCTTTTTAAAATGATTTTGTTATAATTTATTTTTAATATAAGAATTTTATAGAATATATTTTAGGAGAATTTTAGGAAAAAGATACTTTAAAAACAATTTAGAAAAAATAAATTTTAAAGAAAAGGATTTAAAAAATATTTTTAATTCTTTTATGGATTTACTTTTAGATCCATTTTTCTTCATCTTTTATTTTTGGTCGATGACAATCTCCGATTCGTGATTGTTGAATTTCGAATAGGTTTAATCTTCATTATTTCAAATCTATGGATGAATGATCATTTGGATCATTCTCCATACTTTGAGATCGTGATAGGTTGCTTTCGATAAATTCAACGAAAATCTCGATTAAGATTAGACCGTTCTTTTTCTTTTAGTGCGGCATGTTTTCGGAGAACGATCCATGATATCGTTTCTCTAACATGTATTAGCACGGATATTTTCCACTTTAATTAGTGGTGGCCGACCTCATTTGTAGGGTAATTACTTCGTAAATTACTCGGCGATTCCTTAACATAGACCTAAAGTTGTCCCGATTCGGAATATGATCCACTTGGATCCGGTTGCCTCAATTTTGTTATTTTTTCGTGGTTGTGCTTGATTAAGTTCATCATACCACTTATCATGTAATATTATAATAATATTATAATAATGTGAATATAATCCATTATATTGTTGCTTGTGATTTTTCTTTTGTCCATTTGGACACCAAAACATTAATAAAGGATTAAACATTAAAAAAGACTTGTGACTTTAATTTCGGACTATGGTTACTATCCTTAGCATTGGAGTATGGACTTAGATTTTAGGATCTCTCCCTTTGCTCAAGTTGTGATCGATTGAAGACCTTAGCCTCGAAATAAGTTCATTGGTCTTTGAAGATGGAATTCTAGTTACCTTGAAGAAACATTCATAATATGGTTTGGTCGCTCTTCTCTTAACTTTTAATTCAAGTCTTAGGATAGTCCCTTCATCTCCTCCCCATTCTTAAATTTTCAAAACTTCTCCCTATTTCAAAATCTTTTTTGATTTCAAACTTCAAATGTTTTCATAAGCAAACCTTGACTTCGGTCAAGCGATTTTACCTTTTCACTTTATTTTCTTAATAAATGTTAATCCATGTAAATATATTGAAATCTTTTCTTACATACTTTAAAAAATCCAAAACTCACTCAATTGTTTTTGTGCCTTTGCGCACTTTTCTTTTCACAGGTTTAGATATGATTCATTCTTTCTAGCGGAATTATTCGCTAAAGAATGACGACTTATCTCTACATTCTAAAATCAATTCAACTCATTGTTTCTTTTCAAAAATTTTACCACGAACTACGAGGTTTTGATCTCGCATTGCACTTTGTGGGTACGTAGGCATGAGGCGTTAAAACCTCATCAAACAAAAATCATTAAAAAAACATTCTTCTCCTCATCTCTTCAATCATTTTCAAGCAAACCAATTTCAGACCAAAAAAGCAATAAATATTTCAAAGGGCTCCCGTGGAGTACAACGGACGAGTCGAGTGAGTCAAACCTTCCCAATTTGTAACCAATCCCCTTACCCATTCTC
Organism: Lathyrus aphaca; assembly: GCA_963966055.1. NCBI lineage: Eukaryota > Viridiplantae > Streptophyta > Magnoliopsida > Fabales > Fabaceae > Lathyrus > Lathyrus aphaca. The sequence goes on along the minus strand of OZ014519.1, from coordinate 294,674,223 downwards.
TGTTTGTTTCTTTTAGCTTTTGCTTTTAGATTCCTTAAGGTTTTTGTTCGTTCTTTTACCTTTTTCCATTTGGAAATAAATAAAAGCACGGTGGCGACTCTGTGTACCTTGAGTGAAGTTAATCAATAGCTTACACTCACGATTTTACCGCCACTGAAAAGTGGCGACTCTGCTGGGGAGTAATCTCTAAGTGGATTCAGCCTACTTTGATTTATTTACTACTTTGGTTTGATTTGTTTGTTATTTGGTTGTTCTGTTTGGGTTTTGGTGATTCTCTGTGTGACATAGATTCTAACCCGGATCTGAGTGAAACTTATGATAGGACGGCGATATTCGAAGCGATAGGCGATGGAGTAGTCCAAAGCTATATCAATTTGATAATCTCCACTCAGTTAGGCTCTCTTGGACTATCAATGTCATGACGAGTAATCGTACATGGCATTATTTTCCGACCTTGAGCTGATCATACTGAGGACCTTAGAACCCTTAACCCATCCTAGCCAATTTAGGAACGTAGTGCGGAAATCGTCTGGGTGTAAACCTAAGGCGGTTGTCACGCGATACTACACTCGGACGAGGTCTATTTTAAGGATGTTATCAGTTGGGGAGTAATCCAACGTACCGATGATGTTCTAAAGATGGCTGTTAACTCCGGGCACCTCTGTTAGCACCCTTTTGGTTTTCTGCATGTACAATGAAGACAAAACCTTAGTACTTACCTGTGTGGGTTGGTGTTCTATTACCTTGACTTCATGCTCGTGACTCGGAACCTAAGCCCGTGTGCCTTGTGTGATCTTGTTTGTGGTTGTTGCATACATGCCATTATACATTCATGAGCATTGTTTGTAAGATTTCAAAGGACTTATAAGGAACTTTTGCAAAATTTCAGATGTCCATGGCTATGACTTTTGAAAGGAGGAACACAAAGAAGTACACCTTCAAGAATCCTAATGTAGTAGAGTTGAGAAAGCTAGGATCTTTGGTTGTTGATACCCAAGAGTTCCGGAGATGTCATGGGAAGCTTTTGTTTATGTTGGATATCGATGTACCTAAGGGGATTCTCCCTACTTTAGCCCAGTTCTATGATCCGTTGCATCATTGTTTCACCTTTCCGGATTATCAGCTTGTGCCGACTTTGGAAGAGTATTCTCATTGGTTAGGTTTGCCTATTCTGGACAAGGAGTTTCTTTTCAGTGGTTTAGAGAAGGAGATTACTATCAAGGTCATTGCCAAGGCACTTTTTCTTAAAGAGTCTGATCTTAATGGGAAGTTTCTTCCAAAGGGGAGTGTTTGTGGTATTAATGCTAAGTTCTTGATGGGAAAGGCTTCTACTTCACTTACTTTGGGTCATAAGGATGCATTTGAGGCTATTCTTGCTTTGCTTATTTACGAGATTGTCTTGTTTCTGAACTTGGATGGTATTGTGGATGAGAAGGCTATTCAGATCTTCTTGAAGAAGAATCCGGTGCCTACTTTGCTTTGAGATATGTATCATGCTTTTCACTATAGGACCTCCAAAGGTGACGGAGAGATTGTATGTTGTGCGCCTCTTCTTTATAGGTGGTTTATTTCGCACCTACCCAAGTCGGATGTCTTCAAGGACAATAGAGAGAATCGAAGATGGTCTCAGAGGTTGATGTCACTTTCTCATAAGGACATGACATGGTATAGTTCTCATTATGACACTGGAGTTCTTATTGATAGTTGTAGAGAATTTCCTAATGTACCTCTTCTTGGTACACGTGGGGGAATTAGCTACAGCCCCATTCTTGCTAGACGACAGTTGGGCTATTGTTTGAAGGACATACCAAACAATCTTTCCTTATCCCGTTTCTTCTTTCTTAATGGTGATGATCATTTAGAAATGAAGAAAAGGATTGCTCATTCTTGGTATACGGTTCATCGGAAAGATAAAGGTTAATTGGGTAGACAACACCTTCCTCCTTCCGAATGTTATATCCAGTGGGTTCGATCTAGGGCTTCCAAGCTAAAGATGCCTTATCCACCTGAGGAGCCTTTGTTTCCCATCTTACCATTGTCTGCTTTTCTACCTCCCGTTGATGAGAAGGTGGCTCTTCAAGAAGAGTTAGACAAGATGAAGAAAGAGAAAGAAGAATGGCTACTTGAGAAGACTACGATGCAAGAGCAGCTGAAGGAGAAGGATGATCTTATTGAGCTACTTGAGCGGCGTGTCACGAAGAGGCCGAGAGAGGATTTATCTTCCTCTAGTACTCCATCTACTATTCCTCCTACTTCCGGTGCTTGGAAGGCCATTGTTGACAAGTTAGTGAAGGATAAGGAAGATATGGAAGATCGGTACAAGAAAGAGATCAAGAGGATTCGCATGAAGTATCAGCCTGGATTCAGAACTTCTTCGGATATGATTCCCTAGGCCGAGTTTATTTTTTCTCTCATGTATTAGGATTATTGATGTTTGTACTTCACTTGTAATCCTCACTTTGATTTTAATGAGAATGAGTTTGTAAGTATTTCAAAAATGTCTCTTTATGAATATTGCAAGTTATCTTATAATCCTTTGAAATCTTTGCATTTGCATACGCATACCATGCATCATATCCGCATTTGTCTTTCTTTTTGAGTGTTCTCCAGGGATCTTATGTTGTTTCTTGGTCTTCATTCAGTTCTCCTGTCAAGCTGACTCACCGATTTGATACTCGAGCTAATCGGAGAAGGGTGATGGAAACTTTACAACAAGAGAATCACGAGCTGTGCGAAGAGGTTACATTTCTGAGGGAAAGCTTGGAAAGAGTTTCTGCTATGATGGAAAGTTTGGTGGCTGCTCAGAATTAGCCACCTCCTAATTCTCCTGTTCAGGATATTGTCATCTCCGAAATCGTTACCGCATCAATTCCTGTTGAGACTGTTATTTCTCCTCGCTATCGTATGCCTGCTAGCACATCTTGGGGCATGCCAGTTGATTTTATTCTTGCTGGTTATCGTCCTCCGCATCATCCTGAGACTGCTGCATTTAATACTCTCCCACCAATGTGGACTACTCTTCCTCCAGTTGTGACTACTGCACCTCCTGTGGTGCAAACTATTCCGCACCATGATGAAATGATTTACCATGCTGAGCCCAATGAAGGCGCTGGAGTGGATGAAAGACTTGATGATTTCCAGGGACGCTTTGTTGAGATACAGAGGGAGATGAGAGCCTTGAAGCATAAGGATTAGTTCGGAAAAGATGCCTATGATCTTTGTCTGGTCCCTAATGTTAAAGTTCCTTACAAATTCAAATTGCCTAAGTTTGAGAAGTACAAAGGCAACACTTGTCCGTTGAGCCATTTGACTATGTATGCCAGAAAGATGTCTGCTCAGACAGATAATGATAAGCTGCTGATTTACTATTTCCAGGACAGTTTGACCGGTGCACCCATGAGGTGGTATATGAGTCTGGATAATAGCCAAATCAAGACTTTCAATGATTTGGGAGAAGCTTTTGTGAGGAAGTACAAGTACAACGTTGATATGGCGCCAGATAGAGATCGGCTTCGTGCTATGTCCCAGAAGGACAAAGAGACTTTTAAAGAATATGCGCAGAGATGGCGCGAGCTGGCAGCCCAGATTGTTCCTCCACTGGAAGAAAAAGAAATTATGAAGATCTTCTTGAAGACTTTGGGTTCTTTTTATTATGAGAGTATGATAGCAAGCGCTCCTTCTGATTTCATTGAGATGGTGAGCATGGGGATGCGTTTAGAAGAAGGTGTCTGTGAGGGACAGTTGAGTCAAGAGAATAGCAATGGCTCAAGCTCTAGAAGGTTCGACTTTGGGAAAAAGAAAGAAAATGAGACTAATGCAGTATCTCGTGAAAGTTATAGAAGGCCTCACAGTCGTGGGAATCACCATTCGCAGCATGTAGCTTCTATAACACCGATGATTAATGTGGTTCCAACTGTGCTAGCAGTTCCAAAGTATCAACCTCGTTATCAACAACCTTCTGTGCAACAAGGTGGTAATCAACAAGTTCGGGCTAAGCCGAGTTTTGATCCTATTCTGATGTCGTATGCGGACTTGCTTCCATCTTTGATTGCAAAGAATCTTGTGCAAACACGTCCTCCACCTCCAGTTCCAGAGACTATCCCATGGTGGTATAAGCCTGAGGCTCGCTGTGCTTTTCATCAAGGTGCCCCGGGGCATGATGTTGAGAATTGTTATCCATTGAAGTTTGAAGTACAGAAATTGATGAGGAACAATGTTCTGTATTTCAATGATGTTAATCCAAATGTGCAGAAAAATCTGTTGCCGAAGCATGGTAATGCGTCTGTGAATATGGTTGATGGTTGTCCTGGTTTGTTCAAGATCTATGAGGTCTGTCATATTCGAAGGTCTTTGGTTGAGATGCATGCTTTCATAAGTGAATATCACGATATTGATCATGATTATGCTGGATGTTGTATCTGCTCGGTGAACCCTCGTGGTTGCGTGATTGTTAAAAGAGATATTCAAAAGATGATGGATGATAAGTTGATTTAAGTGACAACAAAAAAGAGATGAATATGAAAATGAAGTGAATGTTATTATGCCTCAGTTCAATCTTCCTGAGAGGGTTGCTCCTTAGAGGGTGGTTATTTCTTTTGATAGTCGCAAAAATGTTGTTACTCCATTGGTGATTAATTTGCCTGGTCCAGTGCCATATGAGTCTGATAAAGCTGTTCCGTACCGGTATAATGTTACGATGATAGAAAATGGTAGGGAAGTTCCTATTCCTACTCTGAAGTCTGTGGTTAGCATTGCTGATGTGACAAAGGTTACTCGAAGTGGTAGAGTGTATGCTCCAGACCCTCCGAAGAGAGTTGAAGATACAAGTGCGAGTAAGCCGATTATGGATGCTGTGGTCCAATCAGGCCAATCTGGTAATAGTGAAGATGAGGTGCTAAAATTGATAAAGAAGAGCGAGTACAACGTTACTGAGCAGTTGTTGCATACTCCGTCGAAGATATCGGTTTTATCACTCTTGATGTGCTCTGAGGCTCATAGGCAGTCTTTGCAGAAGATTCTTGATCAAGCTTATGTTGACCATGATGTGACTGTTGATCAGTTTGATAGTATTGTGGCTAATATCACATCGTGCAACAATTTAAGCTTTTGTGATGATGATTTTCCTGAAGAAGGAAGGAATCATAACTTGGCGTTGCATATTTCAGTAAATTTTCAAGAAGATGCTATGTCTAAGGTGCTAGTTAATACCGGATCTTCTCTGAACGTTATGCCAAGATCGACTCTGTCAAAGCTTGTGTATCAAGGTGCTCCCATGAGACATAGTGGGATTATTGTAAAAGCGTTTGACGGGTCGAAGAAGACTGTGATTGGTGAAGTGGATCTTCCTATTCTTATTGGACCGTTTATATTCAAGATTACTTTTCAAGTAATGGATATACGTCCCGCTTACAGTTGTCTCCTCGGAAGACCCTGGATCCATGAGGCTGGAGCTGTGACATCCACTCTTCATCAGAAGTTAAAGTTTGTGAAAGAGGGGAAATTTGTGACCATTGGCGGTGAGAGGGCGATGCTTGTGAGCAATTTGTCTTCTTTCTCCTATATTGATGCTGAAGAAGAGGTGGGAACTTCGTTTCAAGCTCTTTCTGTTGTGGATAATGTTGCTAAGAAGAATGCCATGCCCATGTCTTCTTTCATGGATGCTCTGCGAGCGCTGGAAGCTGGTCAGTCTGATGTTTGGGGACGAGTTATTGATGTTGTCGACAATAAGGAAGGATTTGGTATCGGCTTTGCACCAGGTGCAGTTCTCAATGACCCGAAGACTATTCAAGAAGGTTTCCGAAGTGCTGGATTTATCAACGATCATTCCACTGCTGCCATCATTGAAGATGATGAAGATGAAGAAATGCCTAACTTTGTTACGCATGGAAAGATTTGCCAGAACTGGATTGCTGTTGATGTTCCTTTTATTGTTCATGCTTCAAAGTAATTTGTTTTATTTTCTTTCAAAAATCCTTTCACTCTGCCCAAGGTGAAAGTGATGTTTGTCGGGCTTTGTTTCAAATTTTATCATCATCAATAAAATGTTATTTTAGTTATTTCCATATGTGTTTTTTCTTTTTGCTTTATTCTGAAAAATGGTAACATAAAAAACCCAAAATAATAATTGTTTATCTGCATAATGTTTTCAGTTTTGTTCATACTCTAAAATAAAAATAAAATCATTGTGCAGATTGATTGATAAACCCATTGAAAACAATGATCCTATGCCCTCTCCCAACTTTGAATTCCCTGTGTTTGAAGCTGAGGAAGAGGATGTTGAAGAGATTCCTGATGAGATTTCTCGGTTGCTTGAGCACGAGGAGAAGATTATTCAGCCTCATGGAGAGTCTATAGTGATGGTCAACTTGGGTTCTGAAGATGAAAAGAAAGAAGTCAAAGTTGGAGCATTGCTTGGTCCTGATGTTAAGAAGAGGATTGTAGAGCTTCTCAGAGAGTATGTTGTTGTATTTGCTTGGTCTTATCAAGACATGCCAGGTCTTGATACTGATATTGTGGAGCATAGATTGCCGCTGAAGCCTGAATGTCCACCTGTAAAGAAGAAGCTGAGAAGAACTCATCCAGATATGGCGGTAAAAATCAAAGAGGAGGTTCAAAAGGAGATCGATGCAGGTTTTCTTGTGACGTCAACTTATCCTGAATGGGCGGCCAATATTGTTCCTGTTCCGAAGAAAGACGGAAAAGTCCGAATGTGTGTTGATTACAGAGATTTGAACAAAGCCAGTCCGAAAGATGATTTTCCATTGCCACACATTGATATGTTGGTAGATAATACGGCTAAGTTTGATGTGTTCTCTTTTATGGACGGATTTTTCGATTATAATCAAATAAAGATGGCACCCGAGGACATGGAAAAGACCACATTTATTACACCATGGGGAACATTCTGTTACAGAGTGATGCCCTTTGGATTGAAGAATGCTGGTGCGACATACCAAAGAGCTATGACTACACTTTTCCATGATATGATGCACAAAGAAATTGAGGTATATGTTGATGATATGATCGCTAAGTCCAGGACTAAAGAGGATCATGTTGAACATTTGTTGAAGTTGTTTCAGAGATTAAGGAAGTATAAGCTTCGTTTGAATCCGAACAAGTGCACATTTGGTGTACGTTCTGGAAAGTTGTTAGGTTTCATGGTCAGCCAAAGAGGCATTGAAGTTGATCCTGATAAAGTGAAAGCTATTCAGGAAATGCCTACTCCAATGACTGAAAAGAAAGTAAGAGGATTCTTGGGCCGTTTGAATTATATTTCGAGGTTTATCTCTCACATGACTGCCACATGTGCTTCGATTTTCAAGTTTCTTCAGAAAGATAAAGGTTGTGTCTGGACAGATGATTGTCAGAAGGCGTTTGAAAGTATCAAAGAATATCTGCTTGAACCTCCTATCTTGTCTCCTCCGGTGGAAGGTAGACCGATGATCATGTACTTGACTGTGTTGGAAGATTCCATGGGTTGTGTGCTTGGTCAGCAAGATGAATCTGGAAGAAAAGAATATGCAATTTACTACTTGAGTAAGAAATTCACTGATTGCGAGTCTTGGTATTCCAAGCTTGAAAAAACTTGTTGCGCCTTAGCTTGGGCTGCAAAGCGTCTACGCCAGTATATGCTCAATCATACAACTTGGTTGATCTCTAAAATGGATCCAATCAAGTATATCTTCGAAAAGCCTGCTTTGACTGGGAGGATTGCTCGTTGGAAAATGTTGTTATCAGAATATGATATCGAGTACCGAGCTCAGAAAGCTATAAAAGGTAGTATCTTGGCTGACCATTTGGCATATCAACCGATTGATGATTACCAACCTATCAAGTTTGATTTTCCAGATGAGGATGTGATGTTTTTGAAAGTGAAAGATTGTGATGAACCTTTGATTGAGGAAGGGCCGGAGCCTGGATCTCGATGGGGTTTAGTTTTTGATGGTGCTGTGAATGCACGCGGAAGAGGAATTGGGGCAATGATCATTACTCCCCATGGTTCACATATTCCTTTTGCCGTGAGGTTGACCTTTCCTTGTACCAATAATGAAGCTGAGTATGAAGCCTGTATTATGGGTCTTGAGGAAGCTATTGATCTGAGAATTAAGCATCTTGATGTGTATGGAGATTCTGCCTTAGTAATCAATCAGATCCAGGGCACGTGGGTAACCCATCAACCCCACTTGATCCCTTATAGAGATTATGCCAGGAAGATATCAATTTTCTTCACTAAAGTTGAGTTTCATTATGTTCCTCGTGATGAGAATCAAATGGCAGATGCTTTAGCAACTATAGCTTCTATGATAAAAGTGCACCAGTGGAATAATGTTCCCATGATCAGTGTGATGCGACTTGAAAGACCAGCTCATGTGTTTGCAGTTGAAGAGGTCCATGATGACAAACCTTGGTATCACGATATTAAATGTTTTCTCCAGAGTCAAGAATACCCACTTGGGGCATCCGATAAAGATAAGAGGACTTTGAGGAGATTGGCAGGCAATTTCTTCCTGAATGGAAATGTGTTTTACAAGAGAAATTTCTACATGGTCTTGCTCAGATGCGTGGATAGACACGAAGCAGACATGTTAATGAAAGAAATTCATGAAGGATCTTTTGGCACTCATGCTAATGGGCATGCAATGGCTAATAAGATGTTGAGAGCAGGTTACTATTGGCTGACAATGGAATCTGACTGTTGCAAGTATGTGAAAATGTGCCATAAGTGTCAAGTGTATGCTGATAAGATTCATGTGCCACCAGCTTATCTCAATGTGATTTCTTCCCCATGGCCTTTCTCTATGTGGGGAATTGATATGATTGGTATGATTGAACCCAAGGCTTCGAATGGACATCGTTTTATTCTTGTGGAAATTGACTACTTCACCAAGTTGGTGGAAGCAGCATCGTATGTTAATGTGACCAAGCAAGTTGTGGTTCAGTTTATCAAGAATAACATTATCTGCAGATATGGTGTTCCAAATAGAATCATTACTAATAATGGTTCGAACATGAATAATAAGATGATGAAAGAGCTTTGTGAAGAATTCATGATTCAACACCATAATTCTTCTCCTTATAGACCGAAGATGAATGGGGCTGTTGAAGCTGCGAATAAGAATATTAAGAAGATCATTTAGAAGATGGTTGTGACGTACAAGGACTGGCATGAGATGCTCCCGTTTGCTTTGCATGGGTATCGTACATTTGTCCGTACTTCAATAGGGGCAACCCCTTTCTCACTTGTTTATGGTACAGAAGCAGTGCTCCCCGTCGAGGTTGAGATCCCATCAATGAGAGTTCTGATGGAAGCCAAGTTGACTGAGGCTGAATGGTGTCAGAGTAGATTTGATCAGTTGAATTTGATTGAAGAAAAGAGAATTACAGCTTTGTGTCATGGTCGGTTGTACCAGCAAAGAATGAAGAAAGCTTTTGACAAGAAGGTCAAACCTCGTGTATTCAGAGAAGGCGACCTCGTGCTCAAAAAGATTCAGTCTTTCCTTAAAGATACTTGGGGCAAGTGGACTCCGAACTATGATGGCCCATATGTTGTTAAGAAAGCCTTCTCTGGCGGTTCATTAATTCTTGCAACTATGGATGGTGAGGAGATCACTCGCCCTATGAATGCGGATGCAGTCAAGAAATACTTCGCCTAAAAAAATAAAAGAACAGCTCGCTAAGTTGAAAACCCGAAAGGGCGGCTTAGGCAAAAATGAGCGTCTCGGTGGATTGAAAACCCGAAAGGGCGATCCAGGCAAAAATTAGAGACATAAACAGAAATAATTATCCCGGTAGATTGAAAACCCGAAAGGGCAATCTAGGCAAAAGTTAGGGATCATGGCAAGTAACTACGTCGACAGACTGGATCACTTGTAGCAACTGCGGATTTCAGATTCTATCCCTCAGAAGAATTTCCCATCAAAGATTCTTATTCACTCATCCTTGACTGAAGTTTCGGACACATTGGAGTTCAAAGTTGATAGGGGGAATAGTGATCATTGTATCTTAATGTAGCCCTTTTCCATGTATTTACCATTTTTCAAACTTGTAATGATCCATGGAGTCATGCCATTTGCTGACTACCATTCTATCAATGAATTTGAGCTTTTATCCAATTGTTTGCATTTCTTTATATTGTTTCTGTTTACAAAATTTCAATTTATTGTTGATGATGATTTTTGAAACAAATTTAATAAATTTAAGTTTTGAAGATTTTAAAAACATTTTTCTTTTGATATATGAACAAAGAAAGGATATCAATAGTGATTCCGAGAATGGTAAAGTCTGGATGTGTGTAACTCGTCTCTCCCAAAGCAGGGTTTGATTCGGTTGTGTCCATACGGAGTTCCTGGATAGTCTTGACAAGTTGATGTTAATGATGTTTTGTTCCCCAACAATAAGCATGAACGGAGATGGTATGTATTCCCCAGAAGAGTTGTTGGAAGGGATGTTCTTAAGAATCCCTAGCTGAGTTTTGATCTCTTTCTCAGCAAGTTATCTTTAAGCATTGGGAATCCTCAGCCGAGATCTTGTTCCTCAGCTTGAGTTGTTTGTATCCTTGAATATAGAAGTATTGATATAGCAGTCAGTTTAAAGGTTTCTTTTTACCCGATGGTGGATACTGATTTAAAATTCCTCATAACTGTATTGGCTATGATGTTAACTTCTGATATCCTCATATGGATCCCCAGTAGGTCTGCATGTGTGGGTTTCCAGCAGATCCCTATGAAATTTTCAATAGGTCTTGCACTCTATCCCCAAGTGGAGCAGGAGTGGTATGACAGTTATTCCTCGTGAAGTTTGATTTTTATCAAGAATATTTTCATCCTCAGCAGTTATTACCTTTCCTCAGCAGGATGATATCCCTAGCAGTTGCTGTCTCATCATGATTTAAGCCTTGTAGTAGGATTTTATTCCTTTGATGGCTTATGACAGTCCCCTGCAAGATTTCAAGTTGAATCTCCAGCATGATTCCCTGCATTGTTGCCTTGGGATTAGCCGAGTATCTGGTTGTTGTGGTGTTCATGTCACCTGTTTCTTATCTTTATGTCTGTTTTGTCAGCATATTCATAAGCATATTCATACGCATAAGCATAGCATCGTTCGCTTGCATTCTTGCGTTTATCATTGTTATCTGCTCTTTGGTGTGGACTTTCCCCACAGAGTGTGTGTTGTCTTCCTCTCAAGTTTAGAGTGTCGACCATTAAGCAGAAAGTGTTAATCCTTTCTAATTCCCCACTGAGTTTGTTTCTCGTGCATGATGTTGATTCAGTTTCCTCCCCAGTTTATTATCTGGATGGAATTTTCCCCAGTTGAGATATTTCCTCCTCGGGATGAGTCTTGTTTGACCGTTTCTCTCCAAATTGTTCTTGGATTGAACTTTGGTCCCCTTCTGTGAGTAATTTTTCTTTGGAATTAAGTTATCATTGTTTGATAGTGGGCAACATTTTCTCCAGCTTGAGTATATTACTTTGGAATTAAGCTATCAGTAATCGATAGTGGGTGATATTACCAAATTGATCAAGTTCTTTTACTTGTACTCCTACCCAGTAAATCCGGCAGTCGAGATTTCTTCCTCTTACCCAGTAAAAAGGTAATAGAGGTTGTTTTCCTTTGCTTAAGCTCCTACCCAGTAAATCAGGTAGTTGAGAATTTTTCTACCCAGTAAATCCGGTAGTTGAGATTTCTTCTTACCCAGTAAAAAGGTAATAAAAGAAGTTTCCCTTTGATTGAGTTCCTACCCAGTAAATCAGGTAGTTGATCATGCTCCTACCCAGTAAATCAGGTAGCTGAGAATTTTTCTGCCCAGTGAAAAGGTAGTGGAGGTCATCCCTCCTTATTTTGCTCCTATCCAGTAAATCGATAGTCGAGTCCTTTGTTTTCCTACCCAGTAAATAGGTATTTGATGATTCTTATCCAACTCAGTATTTCTCCATTATTGGACCTAAATACTTTGTTTGTTTGATATTTCCTGACAGGGTGTTTGCTTTCCCTGGTGGAATCTGTTTCTTGATTATATCATACCTTTTCTCAAGTGGAGTCTTTTATCCAGTGATTTATTTTCCTGGTAACTCTTTCGTTGTCTGTTGTTTCCCCAGCGGGATTTTCTTCTGTGTCCCCAAGTTTTTGCTTTTCTCTGGTGGTCATATTTTCCCCACAGAGATCTTGGGCTTGCATATCATATTCATATCATATTTTGTTCTCTTAGGACAAAAATTGGGTATTCTGTATTTAAGTCTCTCCCATCTTGTAGAGACGAAGATGTCAATCTTCATATCTCCGGATTGAAGAAACTTAAATAGGGGCAGCTGTAACACCCTAATTTTTACCCTAAGATTTCTTCGCATTTCATCTACATTTTGCATACAAACAAGATCGCACTGGTTTCGAGTTTCTCCTTGGATGTAGGGTCTATGATTCGCAGGAGATCACCATTGTTTTTACTTCTTTATATTTGTTTATATTTACTAACTTCTAACCAAAATACCAAAAATATGTTGCAGTGTTCTTCTTCTTCTCTGTGTTGCAGGATTTCAAAGATAAGGCAATGATTTCAATTCAGATGCGTTTGTTCAGTCACAATTCGATCCAAATGGATGTTTGACCTAATTTGGTCAACCTATCAAAATTTGTTTCGACTGCCAGTTGTGTGTGCCAGTGGTTTAGACAGTGTGTGTTCAAAGATTCAAGATGTGTTGTGTACAAAAGGCATCAGTTATAAGGCAATGTTTTGTGCGAATTTTGGTTTGAATCTTCAGTGTTTATCAGTTCATCGGTTCATCAGTTCAACAATGATTCACATGAGGATTCATTTTCCTCAGTATGGATTCAGTTTATCAGGGAAGTAATCAGACAATTTTCAGATGACAGTTGGCTTAAGTTGTGAAGCATCCAGTGGGTCTGTGTTGGCTGTGTTCATTTTTTCAAAGGCTTGTGAAAGAGGAATCGAAATTTGGTCGTGGGCTTAAAATCAAGTTTTCTGATCCATTTCTATCCATTTTACTACTCGATCCATAAACCAATTTTTCTTTTTTTTTCTTTTTCTATTTCACTTATCCTATTATCCATTTCTATTCATTCATTTTTTTTACCATTACCCATTATTATTCACCAACCAATTTTTCCATTTTTTCGACTATCCGTTTTTTAGTTCAATTACCCAAATCATTATTCTAACAATTTTCCAATTTTTTCATTTTTTATATCCCATTTCTATATTCATTTTTTTTCTTTTCTCATATTTTTGTCAACTTTTTTTTATTCATAAATTCTAATAGGCCCATTTTCTTTTAACCTATCATCCAAAAAAATCATTATAAAAAAAAGAAAGCCCACAATTTTCAATTCATCATTTTCTTCAAAATACTATGGTCATTTTTGGTATTGCTATCATAACACCCAAAAAATTTCACCAGCTTAGGCCCACACGCCAGCCCCACACTTCAAGCATCAACACAGCCAGCTATGAAGCAAGTACACGCCCAAAGCCTCACATCACCTCCAACTTCCAAGACTCCTAGCCATCACGTCATCCACAGCAAGCCACCAAGCAAATACAGCTTCAGCCTTCACACGATTTCCTCAAGCCAAACAAATTCCCAGCTCCAATCCGTAAACAACATCTCACGCCCAACTCATTGCATCAGCAAACACTCAAAGCCTAATACGCAACAGCAATCAAACGAACAGCTCCAGCCCAGCCGCACAACCTCATCACGAAAACTCCAACAACACGCCTCCAAGCCTCAACTCACATCAAAGCAAAATGCATATTAACATGCCAAGCAACACGCTGACTCAGCCAAATTTATCACACAATACGCACATGCTATACTCAACAAAACGCACACAATAAAGAAGCAAAACGCAGAGTTGAAAAAACGCAGCAAGCACCTAGAATCCATGAGCTGCAAAATGCGAATGAAATCTTCAAAACAACATCAATCAAACCTCACCAATTCTTCTATTTAAGAAACCCTCTTTTCACTTCAATCGCGAAGCTTCAAAAGCCAAAATCTCTCTGCCAAAATTGAAAACACAGATCAAACCCCCAAATTTCGAATTTCATCTCCAACCAAAAAACAACTTACAATCTTCAAATCGTCAACAACAAATCATAGTTTTCGATTGAGAAGAAGAAGGAGTTTGAACGAGAAATCCGTGAAGAAGAGGAGATCGATTGAGAAGTGGAAATCCGTGAAAGAAATTTGGCGAGAGTAAGACGAAGCAAGGTTTGAGTGATTTCGAGAAAGAAGAAGCGTTTCTGTTTGGTTTGATTTTGAAGGTGAGAAGAGGATCCGTGCCATTGCCTTGTTCTTCCGTGGCTTTCACGAAGAAGAAGAAGCCTCTGTTGCTTCTTTGTTTTTTATAATTTGTTTTGTTCCATTTTAATTTTAAAAGAATATGAGTGTTTGGGCTTGGATCTATTTGGATCTGTTTCCATCACCACCTATCCATGCGGATCACCTCCCCCTCCCTTTTCCATTATTTTTTTTATTTTGCTTTATATTTTCTTTTTAAAATGATTTTGTTATAATTTATTTTTAATATAATAATTTTATAGAATATATTTTAGGAGAATTTTAGGAAAAAGATACTTTAAAAATAATTTAGAAAAAAGAAATTTTAAAGAAAAGGATTTAAAAAAATATTTTAAATTCTTTTATGGATCTACTTTTAGATCCATTTTTCTTCATCTTTTATTTTTGGTCGATGACAATCTCCGATTCGTGATTGCTGAATTTCGAATAGGTTTAATCTTCATTATTTCAAATCTATGGATGAATGATCATTTGGATCATTCTCCATACTTTGAGATCGTGATAGGTTGCTTTCGATAAATTCAACGAAAATCTCGATTAAGATTAGACCGTTCTTTTTCTTTTAGTGCGGCATGTTTTCGGAGAACGATCCATGATATCGTTTCTCTAACATGTATTATCACGAATATTTTCCACTTTAATTAGTGGTGGCCGACCTCATTTGTAGGGTAATTACTTCGTAAATTACTCGGCGATTGCTTAACATAGACCTAAAGTTGTCCCGATTCGGAATAAGATCCACTTGGATCCGGTTGCCTCGATTTTGTTATTTTTTCGTGGTTGTTCTTGATTAAGTTCATCATACCACTTATCATGTAAATATTATAATAATGTGAATATAATCCATTTAAATTTAATCTCTCGCACCTTATCCTTTTATTTCAATTTCTCGCTCCTTATCTCTGTATTATGCTTTTATCATATTATATCATATACCATATTGTTTATGTTTATATTGTTGCTTGTGATTTTTCTTTTGTCCATTTGGACACCAAAACATTAATAAAGGATTAAACATTAAAAAAGACTTGTGACTTTAATTTCGGACTATGGTTACTATCCTTAGCATTGGAGTATGGACTTAGATTTTAGGATCTCTCCCTTTGCTCAAGTTGTGATCGATTGAAGACCTTAGCCTCGAAATAAGTTCATTGGTCTTTGAAGATGGAATTCCGGTTACCTTGAAGAAATGTTTATAATATTGTTTGGTCGCCCTTCTCTTAAATTTTAATTCAAGTCTTAGGATAGTCCCTTCATCTCCTCCCCATTCTTAAATTTTCAAAACTTCTCCCTATTTCAAAATCTTCTTTGTTTTCAAACTTCAAATGTTTTCATAAGAAAACCTTGACTTCGGTCAAGCGATTTTACCTTTTCACTTTATTTTCTTAATAAATGTTAATCCATGTAAATATATTGAAATCTTTTCTTACATACTTTAAAAAATCCAAAACTCACTCAATTGTTTTTGTGCCTTTGTGCACTTTTCTTTTCACATGTTTAGATATGATTCATTCTTTCTAGCGGAATTATTCGCTAAAGAATGACGACTTATCTCTACATTCTAAAATCAATTCAACTCATTGTTTCTTTTCAAATTTTGTACCACGAACTACGAGGTTTTGATCTCGCATTGCACTTTGTGGGTACGTAGGCATGAGGCGTTAAAACCTCATCAAACAAAAATCATTAAAAAACATTCTTCTCCTCATCTCTTCAATCATTTTCAAGCAAACCAATTTCAGACAAAAAAAGCAATAAATATTTCAAAGGGCTCCCGTGGAGTACCACGGACGAGTCGGGTGCGTCAAACCTTCCCGATTTGTAACCAATCCCCTTACCCGTTCTCTGTTTGTTTCTTTTAGATTTTGCTTTTAGATTCCTTAAGGTTTTTATTCGTTCTTTTACCTTTTTCCTTTTAGAAATAAATAAAAGCGCGGTGGCGACTCTGTGTACCTTGAGTGAAGTTAATTAATAGCTTACACTCACGATTTTACCGCTACACAAGGTACTAAGGCAAAGACAATTAAAATGCATAAGAGATAGGCATGCAGTGATGCTTACCTCAATCTTCCCCCCTACAAAACAAAAGTTAGCATGTCAATGCATATTGAAAGTAAAATCAAAGCATGAAAGCGATTAAGTACCATAAACGTCCTAGCATGGAACTAGGTTCAAAATAAGACCTAAGTCTAAAGGTGAAGGTACCTAAAGGTTACATGACTTCTAAAGTCAGTAGCTACATGTTATAGGTCCCTAAGTATGCTAGGATACCTCACAAGATCAAACTATGTCAAACTATGTACAAAACGTTCACCTAAGTTCACCTAAATGCAAGTTAAGGCTCATGGATGAAGTATGAATGCATATGGCTTACAAGCATGAATTAATGCATAAAATGAACATCAAAGTCAGTAGTGAATGCTTATGAATGAGGATTCATGAATATACAATCATGGATGCAATGGATTAGGCATATGGAGCAATGAGAAGAAGATGCGAGAAGAAATGGACAACCATCGCATAAGATCACAAAGGATGCAAGTTAAAGATGAATGGCATATGAATATGCATGAAATGATTATGGGTCAGTAGCATAAAAGGTATGAGATGCAATTAGAATGCATGAATATGCATCAATGATTTCAACATAATTCAAGTTATTATTTAGAGGAGAAGAGAATCTAGTTTAGGTTAAAGTTAATTCACATAAGTATGCACTTTAAAGCACCAAAACAAACCAAATGAGTATGGTTCAAAAAAATGACCTATGACTGAAATTAAAGACATAAAAATGACCTATAATAAACTCCTAAAAGCTACCAAAAATCCCCTCAAGAAAATGGCATGAATGCCTTCTTAACATTTAGGTTATGCGACACATAAACACATGAATCAACCTAGGATCTAGGTGACATGGAAAAATAGTAAAAAGCCTTTAAAAATTATGAAATTAAATCCCTGGAATGATATAGTCATTATCTCACATGGTACAAAAGGATTCCCTAAAATTATGCACCAAAGTGCCAAAATAATTACTTAACGATTGGTATAGCAAGGCATGATCGCCGATAAACAACTCCACAAAGTGGATCAAAAAGGGCACTAAAAATTATGAAATAAATGCCTAAGGAGAATCATAATGTCACAAATTATAGTGAATAATCACACACAAAAAATAGGTTTCACACCTATGGGGGAAAATCGTTTTTGGTCCCTTATGCAAAAACACTCCTTTTTGGGACAGCTTGTGATCTAAAATCCAAATTAAATATTGAAGTCACCAAAATCTGTAAACAAAAAATATAAAAAATTAATTAAGAGGATGAGGATCACTCATGAATTTTTCCGGAATTTTATCCCACCTAAAAATATTTTTAATAATTGCGACGAAACGGGCAAAAAAGTGGATTTTAAGGGGAAGTGAAAGGAATCGATCCTAATGGTTCGTAACCTAATCCCTAAGCTTTGAAATCGACACAAATCATCATATATCACAAATATATCCAATGCTTCAGGTGGGAGGGCTCAGTATGCACCTTAAGTTATATGGTCCTAAGCCACATACAACTAAAATGATGGGTAAAAGTCGTTAAAGTCGGAATTACTTACTTGATCGAAGTGACGATTCTTCATAAAAGAAATCCAAAAAAAACCTTAAGCAAGGTCTTGTAATACCCATAAGCAAAATAAATGCTTATCTTCCATAATCACTTTGTGAAGCTTTGGCCATAATCGAAATCGATTCAATATCGATCAAAAAACGTGAATATTCACATCAAAATTGGTCCATAACCATAATTGAAATTATCACCAAAATCTTAAATAAATTTGTTAAGCCACTAAAAGAAAAAAAATAACAAAATGGATTAACCATCAAAATTAATTCACAAGAAATTAATCTACAAATTCTTAAAAGAAAATTAGATAACAATTTCTATAAAAAAAGAATAGAGAAAAAACAAGGTACAACAATTGGATATATGGTGCCGGAAGAAATCCATGGCCCCAAAAAGCCCAATCCAAAGGAACCCGCAGGAAGGTATGGATAGGAATTGGAGGGTGTGAGAAGTGGATCCATGGGGATCCGAAACTTGTAAAGCCCAATCCGCAAAGAAACCCTAATTTCCATTATGAAACAAACAGAAACCCTCGTCTTCTTCATCCAACATTCCGCCGCTAGCTACCAATCTTCTTCTCCCTCAATTTCCCCGTCGTTGTCCTGTTCTCCTTCCTGAAAGAAACGCCGGCCATAGCCCTTTGCTCCACCGTGTCAAGCTTCGTCTCATCAGCTTCCATCTTCATCTCGCGACTCAAACCGTGAAGAACTTGCAAGCACAATTAAGGAAATCTAAGCAAATCAGAATCGTTCAGACGATCTTTGTGACGAGAAGGACACCGCCGATAGCTCGAACTCGGATCCAATTGCTCCAACGCCGTCTTTCTTCTTTAAATCCTCGTTTTCTTCTTCTCTTTCTGTAATGACGCCGTTCGTCTTCAAAGGTTGTTCGCCAATGAAAGCTTCATGGTGTCGCCGATAAACATCAGCTATTTACTTGCTTCCTTTCCGCTTCGTCTTCATCATAACTCCGCCTCGGTCTCCCACCGCGAGTAGTCCATTATCCCCAAAGAAAACCTCGCCGTCGAAGAGCAACAACCTATTCGTCCTCTCTGCTAAAATGCATCGTCGGCAACAACGTCGTCGGGATAACAACGCCCCTCCATACTGCAACAAAACCCTAACGGTCTTCCCTGATAAACCTCTAATTCGAAGGACGAACACGATTTGCTTGCGGAGCTTCGTCTAAGCCTAGGATTATGATCTAAGGTGTGCGTGAATTCATTCATCTCCTTATGATTCTGATCCCTTGCTCTTCTTGGTGTTTGACTCTGAAGCTCTATCTGTTGTTGCGAGTTCGTCACGAAACTCATTATTCTTCTTCTCTTTCGAATCTGAGATTAGTTCTTGTGGTTTGTTTTTTATTTTACAAGTTATCACTTATTGTTGAGTCCGATTGGTCTGAAACTCTTCCTCTTCAATATTTGATGCCGAGTTATTGTGGCTGATGGATTCACGGTGAATCATATTCTTGAAGTATTTTTGTGGTTGAGTACTTCTGAATCGGTGTATTGATTGTTGCAGGTCTGAATCCGATGCAAAGTGAGGAAGATGGAAGTGTTGATGCGGTGGTTGATGATGTGAGTTGACGAAAATCTTTGAAGAGCTATTGATATGCTTGTGATTCACATTTGATAAATTATTGATGACGAAAATATTTGTTGATATGTCATTCTGCAGGGTTCTTGAATCGCAGGTTTGAATCGGTGCTGAAGTAATCAAGGTTGTGACGTTGATGTCAAAGCGGAACCGATTTCTTGGAAAATTTTGAGCCGAACTGAATCATCGTAGAGGATTGAAGGTGTTGGATTAATAGTGATGATGAAGGTCGAGTGTTCGTCTGTGATTCCGTTGATGATTCTCGATTGAAACTTGAAGGTTCAGAT
Source organism: Lathyrus aphaca (assembly GCA_963966055.1). NCBI lineage: Eukaryota > Viridiplantae > Streptophyta > Magnoliopsida > Fabales > Fabaceae > Lathyrus > Lathyrus aphaca. The sequence goes on along the minus strand of OZ014519.1, from coordinate 294,654,403 downwards.
TATGGTGAAGGGTGCAGGGTTGAAGATGAAGGAATTGTTGAAGGTTGTATTGATGAAGGGAGGGCTGAAGATGATGAAGATCTTGGAATTTTTGTTGAATTTTGTTGATGGATTGGAGAAGAGGATTAAGATTGATGGTGGTGAAAACAGAAGAACAACAAAGAAGGTTGCAGAAAGATTGATATATATGAGAAGCTTGGAGATTAAATTTTTTTTAGGGTGATATAGAAAGATTTGAAGAAAAAGGATTATGATGATGGTTTTGCGGAGTGATGAAGGTGCTTAGAGGAAGGTTGATTTTCTGTTATATAGCCTTCTCTTCTTGAGAGTTCTTTTTCTGTTTTTTTCTGTTTCAGTTTTTCTCCTCATTCCTTGTGATCACTCATTTCTTTGTAATTGAAAAAAAAAATATGTTATCCAATCTGGAAGTTTTTCTGTTATTTCTATTATGTATCAGTTACCCTCTTTTTTTTAAGGCACCTGCATTTTTTTCCTGTTATATCAGTTGTGAGCCCAAATTTTTCTAACTGAATTCTTTGTTTTGTGTAACTACCTTTTTTACTCATTTTCAGCCCATCCTTTCCTCTAGTTTTCCATCTTCCCTTTTGTTTCTAACTAATTAATTTCTCTTTTCTTTTGTCATTATTTTTGGGATGTGTAATGGGCCTTGGGCTCAAGATTGTTTGGGAATAATAGTTATAAAAAAAATGAAAATTGTTAACAAAACGATAGAAATAAACATTAAATGGACATAAAAAGATTATGGTAATGGGATTAAAAATCGACTTACGGTAGGGACGAGTAAATGGATTTGGTTAGAGAAATGGGATATGATCATAATAACAGTAAATGAGGCATATGATGGTAATGCGGATGAAAAATGGATATGGAAAATGGGCTTTAGGCCATTAGCTTATGGACAAAAATGAGACTAATGAAGTGATTTAATTGGGCTTTAAAAGATTGAGTAGAAATAAAATTTGACATGAAGATAATAGAAACATAATTAGAAATGATGATGGACATCAAATTAATCGATTAGAAGCAAGAACATGGATATGGACTAAAAAATGAATTATGAAGGTTAATGGATACGATTCTCGAATATTAGCTTTGATTTCGACATAGGCGTGACATAATCGTTTTGGATAGGGTATGATTTTCATAAACTCGCATCTTCGAATTTCACTTAATCCCTATTATTCGACTTAACCTGCTTATATCAGCTCAAACGCCCAATCCATATCAAACTTGTATTTTCAACAAATCCACAAGCAACAAACAACTTCAGTCTAAAACCTCACGAACATATACCATAATGACCTGAATATCACGATACCCTTGATATGAAACCTTGAACACCATTTCCAATTGATCGACACCATCAACAGGGCCAAACCAGAGATGGGAACCCTTGAACCTCTTAAATTTACTGCAATAGCCGGATGAACCACTTATGAATCAAATCATAAAAAATGCGTCGATCACATGCCATAGGAATCAATGAAATGCATGATTATGAATGTTAATGGCCTAGTGGAATAAGCAGATGAATGCGAAGCGTAAGCCAGTTAGGGAAAAAAGAATGAGGGCAAATTTTGAGGTATTACAGGTTTTGATGAGAAAACTTGGAAATTGGTGGATTAATCGGTTAGATGTTGTTATAATCGAAGTATGAGGATGAATACATGTTAATAATCATGTTTGTTGAGTTTTGGATGAATTTTGGGGTTTTGGAGTGGACTGTTGCATAGCTGAGTTGCTGAAGAATTCGCAGTGCTCGCTCAGCTAGAGTTCCTGCACATTGCTCGCTCAGCGAGCGATTCTCGCTCAGCTAGACCTGGAATTTTGGAATTTTGTTTTATTCATAACTTTTGATTCGAGTATCCGTTTTAAGCGTTCCACATATCGATTCGAAGCTAAAAACATGTAGAATCTATTGATCCTAAAATATGTAATTTTTAGCCGACTTTTTCCCGACTTTTCCGATAAAACGTAAATGAGTTAATTATGGAAATTTGGGTTGGTTATAATGTTGTAGCTATTGGGCAAGTGATTACTATGCTTAAATTGTATGCATATGTATGTTAATGGTATGTGTTGAGTGCATAATTATATTGTGAATAATGTATGCATTTTCAAGGATGTTTTGTGTCATTTTAAATGTAAGCATCATGTCTGCATTCTTGTAGGTTCCTTGTGAATCCGTTGTAGCGTCGTGTGCTCATGTGGAGTATGAGCGATGACTACAACACGATCGTGTGCCCATGTGGGGTGTGAGCGATCAGATTTTGTGCCCGTATCGCAATCCATAAACATCGTGTGCCCGTGTGGGGTGTGAGCAATGGGTGATTAAGTTCACATTGATCGTGTGCCCATGTGGGGTGTGAGCGATCGGATTGTGTGCCCGTGTGGGGTGTGAGAAATCCTGAACCATTGTGAGCCCATGTGGGGTGTGAGCAATGGGGGACATCATATGCCCGACAGGGAGTTACTTTAGGTAACAAGCGATGATTCTATTTGGTTCCTGAATGAACTTGTTGAATGTTAAGTCGGTACCGCATTGCATCTGCATAGAGTCGGATGTCGGTCTCTATGAGTTGTATTTTATACATTGTATGTATATGCTGAAATAAACATGATTGTGCATATGTTTATTTGGAATGTCGTGAAATGATTGGTATGTGTGAAGGACATTCTTGCGGATATATATATGCAGGTTTGATATGTGTATATGTATGTGATTTATACATTGAATGTATATGTGTGATTTAAACATAGATTGTCGTATGTTTATGTGGAATGAATGTAAATGAAGAATAAACATAAATAATATAAGATTTATATGTATTGGTAATTTGTGAATGATTGTACATGTTGATTGGTAAATGAAGATACATTGCGATGTATGTGTGTTATGTGAACATGATTGATATATGATTTGTGTTATGTGAATGAAATGGTGATAAGTATGCGTATAAGTATGCTTTATGTTGTGTATGAATGATATGTTATGGTGAGAATATGTTGATGTATATGTTATATGTTGAGATATATGATTATATGTAATGTTATTATGATAATGTTTCTCACCCTTCTGCTGTTTTCTGATGCTCTACGAGGCATTGCAGATTAGGTGTGCCGAAGTCGTTTTTGTGAAGCTTGTCTTCATATCTTTTGGTCGGTCGGCTCTTATATGTAGCATCGGGTAGTCAGGTGGCCTTGTGCCTTTTTGGGGATACATTTGTATATGTATTCGTTGTGGATATGTTTTGTATAACATGATATATTTGTACGCTTCTAACTTGTAGATATATTTTGATAAATATATAAGTTGAAGTTGTTGATGATTTAAGTTTTCCACTGTGCAATTTATAATTGAGATATGGGTGTAAGGATTGAAATTCCTTTGTGGATAGCTACCCCATTGTTGCATATCTGTTTGAGCAGGTGTTGTATGTTTTAATTTCATGTAATGTGGCATGCTCCTTTTTATGCTTGATTTAAATTATACTCTGACGAAATTTTATCTATGACTAAATGATTTAATGTATTATTTGGGGGTATAGAAAGGGGGTGTTACATTAAGTGGTATTAGAGCCAGTGTTCGAGTCAGTTGTGTCTGTATTGTGTTGATGGTTAAACTGTTGTTTACCACTGTTGTTGTTTTTGGGAATAATCAGAATATGGCTGGTAGAAATGACAATGTGATGGCTGCTGCTTTGGAAGCAATGGCTAGAGCGGTGCAGGGAGCGCCAAATGTGAATGCTAATGATGAGTTCAGGAAGAATCAACCGCCGGTTTTCAAGGGAAGGTTTGATCCTGATGGTGCTCAGAACTGGTTGAAGGAAGTTGAGAGAATCTTCCGAGTGATGGATTGTGCTGAGGGAAGTAAGGTGAGGCTTGGTTCTAACATGTTAAAGGAAGAAGCCGATGACTGGTGGGTCGGTAGAAGTCTTTCTTTAGAGGAAGAAGGTGAAAAGATTACATGGGAAGTTTTTCGCATTGAGTTCTTAAGGAAGTATTATCCTGAGAGTGTTAAAGGAAAGAAGGAGATGAAATTCCTTGAGCTGTAGCAAGGTAATATGTCAGTGGTGGATTATACTACTAAATTTGTGGAATTGGTTCAGTTTCATCCTCATATGCTGTTGCTACTGCCGAGTTTTCTAAGTATATCAAGTTTGAGAATGGTTTGCGTCCTGAGATTAAGCAAGCTGTGGGATATCAGAGGATCAGAAGGTTTTCGGATTTTCCTGAATGTTGTAGGATCTTTGAAGAGGATAGTAAAGCTCGTTCTACGCACTATAAGAGTGTGAATGAGAAGAGAGGGAAGCAACAGGTTCGAAGTGGACCTTATGTGACACCCGCTGATAAGGGCAATCATTGGGGAAGCTTTTACAAGAGATCTAGTGGAGGGAGTTTTGGTCCCGTGAAGTGTTACAAGTGTGGCGCCTTGGGCCACAAGTCTTTTGAATGTGGAAAGAATTTGGTGAAGTGTGCTAATTGTGGTGGTCTTGGACATGCTACTACCGAGTGTAGAAGGAATGTTGTAAAGTGCTTCAATTATGGTGAAGTTGGTCACATTAGTACTAAGTGTACTAAGACGAAGCAAGCTCAGGCGGGCGGAAAGGTGTTTGCATTAGCATGGAAGGATACTACTAGTGCAGACCGTTTGATTAAACGTATATGCTTTATTAATAGTACGCCTTTAGTTACTATTATTGATACGTGAGCGACTCATTGTTTATTTCTCTTGAGTGTGCTAAGAGTTTGAATTTGTCTTTGTCTTCTTGGGGTGGTGAGATGGTTATTGAGACTCCTGCTTCAGGGTCGGTAATTGCTTCTTTAGTGTGTGTAAGTTGTTCTTTGACCATGTTTGGTAAAGACTTTGTTTTGGATTTGGTTTGTTTGCCATTGGAAGGTTTGGATGTAATCTTGGGTATGAACTGGTTGTAGTTTAATCGAGTTAATAGATTGCTATCATAAGTTAGTGAGGTTTCCTTCTTTGGATGATGAAGGAGAGAGTTTCCTATCCACGAAAGAGTTGAAGAAACTTTTAGTGGACGAAGCACAGTTGTTTGGTTTGTTTGCGTCGTTGTCTGTGGAGAATGAAGTGGAGCTTAGTAGGTTCCCAGTGGTGTGTGACTTTCCAGAAGCATTTCTTGATGATATGGTGGATGTACCGCCCTAAAGGGAAGTTGAGTTTTCTATTAATTTAATTCCTGGTACTAGACCGATTTCGATGGCACTGTATCGTATGTCAGCTTCAGAGTTGGTAGAATTGAAAAAGCAATTGAATGACTTGTTAGACAAGAGGTTTGTTAGGCCGAGTGTTTCTCCTTGGGGTGCACCAGTATTGTTAGTAAAGAAGAAGGACGGAAGCATGCGGTTATGTATTGATTACAGACAGTTGAACAAGGTGACAATTAAGAACAAGTATCCACTTCCGAGGATTGATGATTTGATGGATCAGTTGGTTGGTGCGCGTGTGTTTAGTAAGATTGATTTGAGATCGGGGTATCACCAGATTAGGGTGAAAGAAGAGGATATTCAGAAGACGGCTTTTAGGACGAGGTATGGTCACTACGAGTATTCCGTGATGCCATTCGGAGTTTCTAATGCGCCGGGTGTGTTTATGGAATATATGAATCGTATTTTTCATGAAAATTTGGATTGTTTTGTGGTTGTGTTCATCGACGACATTTTGATTTATTCTAAGTCTCAAGAAGAGCATGAAGAGCATTTAAGGATTGTGTTGCAAGTTTTGAGAGAAAAGCAGTTGTATGCTAAGTTATCCAAGTGTGAGTTTTGGTTGACGAAGGTGAGTTTTCTTGGTCATGTTATTTCTGATGGTGGTATTAGTGTGGATCCATCCAAGATTTATACTGTGATGCACTGGGAAGTTCCTAGATCGGTTACGGAGATTCGAAGCTTTTTAGGCTTGGTGGGTTATTATCGGAGGTTTATTGAAGGATTTTCAAAGTTGGCACTTACGTTAACGCAGTTGACGTGTAAAGGAAAGGCTTTCATTTGGGATATTCATTGTGAAGAGATTTTTATGGAGCATAAGAGAAGGTTGACTACGGCTCTGATTTTGGTTTTGCCGAATCCTACGGAACCATTTGTGGTGTTTTGTGATGCTTCTTTGTTTGGACTAGGTGGTGTTTTGATGCAAGATGGAAAAGTTGTGGCTTATGCTTCGAGACAGTTGAGAGTGCATGAAAAGAATTACCCTACGCACGATTTGGAATTAGCGGCTGTGATTTTTGTTCTAAAGATTTGGAGGCATTATTTGTTTGGTGTGAGATTTGAAGTTTTTAGTGATCACAAGAGTTTGAGGTATTTGTTTGATCAGAAAGAGTTGAATATGAGGCAACGAAGATGGTTTGAACTTTTGAAGGATTATGAGTTTGGTTTGAATTACCATCCGGGTAAGGCGAGTGTGGTGGCCGATGCGTTAAGTCGTAAGTTGTTACATATGTCCGCTTTGATGGTGAAAGAATGGGAGCTTTTGGAAGATTTTAGAGATTTGAGTTTGGTTTGCGAGATGATGCCGAGGAGTGTGAGACTTGGTATGCTTCATGTTACGAATGATTTTCTTGCAACCGTTTGTGAAAAGCAAAAGTTGGACTTGAAATTTGTTTATTTGATGATGAATGAGAATGAGGACTTTAAGGTTGATAATTTTGGAGTTTTGAGATTGCATGGACGTATTTGTATTCCCGATGATGTAGAGTTGAAAAAGATGATTTTAAAGGAAGGACACCGGAGTAATTTAAGTATTCATCCGGGAGAGAAAAAGATGTATCAAGATTTGAAGAAGATCTTTGGGTGGTTTGGATTGAAGAGAGATGTGGCTCATTTTGTGTATGCGTGTTTGACTTATCAGAAGTCGAAGGTGGAACATCAGAAGCCGAGTGGTTTGATGCAATCGTTAGATATTCCGGAATGGAAATGGGATAGTATATCGATGGACTTTGTTACGGGTTTGCCGAATACTCTAAGAGGTCACAATGCGATTTTGGTGATTGTTGATAGGCTTACTAAATCTGCTCACTTTATTCCGATGGATATTAGTTATTCTTTGGAGAAGCTAGCCGAGATTTATATTTCCGTGATTGTGAAGTTACATGGAGTTCCTAAGAGTATTGTATCGGATAGAGATCCTATATTTACATCGAGGTTTTGGGAAAGTTTGCAAAAGGCTTTGGGTTCTAAGCTAAGATTGAGTTCGGCTTACCATCCGCAAACGGACGGTCAAACCGAGAGGACGATTCAATCGTTAGAGGATTTGTTGCGTGCTTGTGTGCTAGAACAAGGTGGCGTTTAGGATAGTTATTTAGCGTTGATTGATTTCACCTATAATAACAGTTTTCATTCGAGTATTGGTATGGCACCATTTGAGGCTTTTTATGGTCGGAGATGTCGAACACCTTTGTGTTGGCATGAAACCGGAGAGAGAACAGTAGTTGGACCGGAGATGGTACAACAAACGACGGAAAAGGTGAAGTTTATTCGGGAGAAGATGAGAGCTTCTCAGAGTAGGAAAAAGAGTTATCATGATAAGAGACTGAAGGATCTTGAGTTTTAAGAAGGCGACCATGTGTTTTTGAGAGTTACACCGATTACGGGTGTGGGTCGTGCTTTGAAGTCGAAGAAGTTGACTTCTCGTTTTATTGGTCAGTATCAGATTACTGCAAGAGTTGGTGTTATGGCTTATCGTGTGGCGTTGCCCCCGAACCTTTCGAATTTGCATGATGTGTTCCATGTTTCTCAACTTCAGAAGTATGTTCCGAATCCGTCACATGTTATTCCTATGGACGAGGTTGAGGTGAGAGATAACCTTACGGTGGAAGCTTTGCCGGTTAGGATTTTGGATCGTGAGATCAAGAGGTTAAGAGGCAAGGATATTGCGCTTGTGAAAGTAGTGTGGGGAGGCGTTGCGGAAGGAAACATGACTTGGGAATTGGAGAGTGGGATGCGCGAGTCGTATCCGAAGTTGTTTGGATCAGGTATGGTTTTCGAGGACAAAAATTTCTAAAGTAGGGGAGAGTTGTAACACCCTGATTTGATTTTCCCATTTGTTTTGTTGAGTCTTTAATTGATTTAATTTAGAATTGATTTGTTTGTAGAATTAACATGATTATGTGCTATGTTAATGTGATAAAATGTGAATATGTGTTGTGTTGGTGTGTTGGTGCGATTTTACCGTTTCGAGAGTTTCCGAGTAAAATTGATTAAGAGGGTATTTTAGACCTTTACTTTTATTAATAAGTTAGAATTGTTTAGAATTGGTATTTTGAGAGAAAATAATATTTTGGTTGTAAAAGAGATAATATGAGTTAAGTGTAGAAAATAGAATTAGTTAGTAGTAGAAATAGAAATAGAAATAGAATTGAGAGAGAATTATAATAGAAAGTTGGTAAGGGAGAAAGAGAAAAGAAAGAAAAGAAGAGAAAGAAAGAGGAGAGAAGAAAAAGAGAAGGAAAATAGGAAAAGAGAGAATTTCTTCAAGATTGGTCCACGGAGAAGAATCGAACGGGTAAGGGTGATAAACTTTGTTATTCTAAGATTGTGTATGATCATGTATGTGTTTGGTTGATTGGGTTTATGATTTGGAGAAGTTTTAGAGAATGTTAGGTTTAGGGTTTTGATGAGAAACTTGGAAATTGGTGGATTAATCGGTTAGATGTTGTTATAATCGAAGTAAGAGGATGAATACATGTTAATAATCATGTTTGTTGAGTTTTGGAAGAGTTTTGGGGGTTTTGGAGTGGACTGTTGGGTAGCTGAGTTGCAACAGAATTCGCAGTGCTCGCTCAACGAGCATTTCTTCGCTCAGCTAGAGTTCCAGCACATTGCTCGCTCAGCGAGCGATTCTCGCTAAGCTAGACCTGGAATTTTGGAATTTTGTTTTATTCATAACTTTTGATTCGAGTATCCGTTTTAAGCGTTCCACATATCGATTCGAAGCTAAAAACATGTAGAATCTATTGATCCTAAAATATGTAATTTTTAGCCGACTTTTTCCCGACTTTTCCGATAAAACGTAAATGAGTTAATTATGGAAATGTGGGTTTGTTATAATGTTGTAGCTATTGGGCAAGTGATTACTATGCTTAAATTGTATGCATATGTATGTTAATGGTATGTGTTGAGTGCATAATTATGTTGTGAATAATGTATGCATTTTCAAGGATGTTTTGTGTCATTTTGCATGTAAGCATCATGTCTGCATTCTTGTGGGTTCCTTGTGAATCCGTTGTAGCGTCGTGTGCTCATGTGGAGTGTGAGCGATGACTACAACACGATCGTGTGCCCATGTGGGGTGTGAGCGATCAGATTTTGTGCCCGTGTCGCAATCCATAAACATCGTGTGCCCGTGTGGGGTGTGAGCAATGGATGATTAAGTTCACATTGATCGTGTGCCAATGTGGGGTGTGAGCGATCGGATTATGTGCATGTGGGGGGTGTGAGCAATCCTGAAACATTGTATGCCCATGTGGGGTGTGAGCAGTGGGGGACATCGTATGCCCGACGGGGAGTTACTTTAGGTAACGAGCGATGATTCTATTTGGTTCCTGAGTGAACTTGCTGAATGTTGAGTCGGTACCGCATTGCATCTGCATAGAGTCGTATGTCGGTCTCTATGAGTTGTATTTTATACATTGTATGTATATGCTGAAATAATCATGATTGTGCATATGTTTATTTGGAATGTCGTGAAATGATTGGTATATGTGAAGGACATACTTGCGGCTATATATATATATATATATATATATATATATATATATATATATATATATGCCGGTTTGATATGTGTATATGTATGTGATTTATACATTGAATGTATATGTGTGATTTAAACATAGCTTGTCGTATGTTTATGCGGAATGAATGTAAATGAAGAATAAACATAAATAATATAAGATTTATATGTATTGGTAATTTGTGAATGATTGTACATGTTGATTGGTAAATGAAGATACATTGCGATGTATGTGTGTTATGTGAACATGATTGATATATGATTTGTGTTATGTGAATGAAATGGTGATAAGTATGCGTATAAGTATGCTTTATGTTGTGTATGAATGATATGTTGTGGTGAGAATATGTTGATGTATATGTTATATGTTGAGATATATGATTATATGTAATGTTATTATGATAATGTTTCTCACCCTTCTGCTGTTTTCTGATGCTCTACGAGGCATTGCAGATTAGGTGTGCCGGAGTCGTTTTTGTGAAGCTTGTCTTCATATCTTGTGGTCGGTCGGATCTGATATGTAGCATCGGGTAGTCAGGTGGCCTTGTGCCTTTTTGGGGATACATTTGTATATGTATTCGTTGTGGATATGTTTTGTATAACATGATATATTTGTACGCTTCTAACTTGTAGATATATTTTGATAAATATATAAGTTAAAGTTGTTGATGATTTAAGTTTTCCACTGTGCAATTTATAATTGAGATATGGGTGTAAGGATTGAAATTCCTTTGTGGATTCTGTTTGAGCAGGTGTTGTATGTTTTAATTTCACGTAATGTGGCATGCTCCTTTTTAAGCTTGATTTAAATTATATTCTGACGAAATTTTATCTATGACTAAATGATTTAATGTATTATTTAGGGGTATAGAAAGGGGGTGTTAAATTAAGTGGTATTAGAGCCAGTGTTCGAGTCAGTTGTGTCTGTATTGTGTTGATGGTTAAACTGTTGTTTACCACTGTTGTTGTTTTTGGGAATAATCAGAATATGGCTGGAAGAAATGACAATGTGATGGCTGCTGCTTTGGAAGCAATGGCTAGAGCGGTGCAGGGAGCGCCGAATGTGAATGCTAACGATGAGTTAAGGAAGAATCAACCGCCAGTTTTCAAGGGGAGGTTTGATCCTAATGGTGCTCAGAACTGGTTGAAGGAAGTTGAGAGAATCTTCCGAGTGATGGATTGTGCTGAGGGAAGTAAGGTGAGGCTTGGTTCTCACATGTTGAAGGAAGAAGCCGATGACTGGTGGGTGTAAACACCCCAAATTTGCCCTCACCCATTCACACCATGGCTTGTGATCATTTCATATGCATAAACACAATCATATCATCTCATACCACATTTTTGATTCACTGCATTGGTTCTAAGTCATCTGCACCTAGGGATTGTGATCTGAGCAACCCAGGAGTTTTTTGAGCCACTCCAAAGGCCATCAATCACTTCAAAGGGGTCCATGTGTGTTCAAGCATCATATTATATCCCCTCAAAGTCAAAAATGCCAAAGAATCACAAGAACTGGGATTGGTATGGATACAGAGCCAAGTTTGACTGCACAGTTGACCTAAAATTAGGGTTTTGGTTTCAGAGGCCATAACCCCAAATTGTTTGGTCATTCTTATTTCCATTGGTCTCTATATGGTATAGGGAGTATGCATATGAATTTTCATGAAGAAATTCCATGGGGAAGTCATCTGATCAAGAGTTGACTTTCTGGACAAGTCAGTGCAAAATCAGGGCATCTGAGGCCCCCAATGACCCAACCAAGGGGTGATCTTCATCATTTTGAGTGTATGTGATCTTTATTTGATCATGGAAGAAGGTTGAAGTTCACAAAATTCAAGAATTACAAGATTTTGCAAAGTTGACCTTTTTTGGACATAGTTGACTTTTAAAGAATATGTCATTTTAGGTCACTTTTCAAACCTTACTTTTTGATCCAAAAATGCTCCAAATGGAAAAACTTTGGTCATGAAAGTTGTAGAATACATTTTTCCCTTTTCAAAAAGTACAAGAACATGACCTAATTCATTTTGGATCAAAAGTTATGGTTCTCCAAAGTTGGCAAAAATCACTAATTTTCAAGACATGCACCAAAAGGCAAAGTTGCAAATTCTCCTTTCAAGGCCAATTCAGTCATCATATGGGCTTCTAATTCACTCAACATGATCACACAACCTCTAAAAATCAGATTTGGACCAAGATTTCTCATGTTCATGGTTGGCAAGGCAAGGGATTTTCATGAAGTTTCAAAAGTAAACAACTTGCAAAATCATCATCACACTTTCCCCCACTTGTTACATTGGATGCTGAACCATGCTAGCCTCCCTCACACACCATGCTGCGCCAGCCCATGTACTTGTGCTAGCCTAGGGCTCAACCCATACCTTCCTTACACCAAAGTTGACATTTTGCAAAAGTGAACTTACCTATCACAGCAGGCCAGGTCACATCATCTGACCAATGGGAGTTCTTTATGCAAAGCAAATGCTAACCATTACACATAGAATGCAAGACAGTTAGCACCTGAGCCAGCCATAGCAAGACATTCACATTTTCACTCCCTCAAGCAAAAGCCTTCGAATCTGTTTCCACAAGCCATAAACACTCAAACAAATTCCACACATCAACTCACCTTGCTTCACTGACCAGAAACCAACCATTGTTTTGGCCTGAGACCCTCCATATCACAAACACGATTTTCACACTCCCTTGGTCAGAGCTTCTGCAAACTCACTCAAGAGGCTGTTTAAACTCCAACCAAGTATCCAAAGCTTCAAAGGGGGATCATTGGGACCTGTTTGAGCCAAAGAACTAGCCAGAAAGTGCCAGAGATCAAAGCTCCAGTTCAGGTGAGCTTCATGAACATTTTTTCCAGGAGCTCATTTTTAAGTTCTTAAATGGTTCTCTATGTTCCACTGATCATGATGATATGTTTGGTTTCGAAAATCATTGAGTTTTGAGCATGTATGGTGTTCCTGAAATTTTTTGACCTAAACCCCTTTTGCTTCGATTCAGCCTTATTATGTAAAATAAATGTGTTTTGGCTGTTGATTCTTACTCTATGATGTTTGGGGATGGATTCTGGGCAGAGAAATTAGGTTTTAGTGAGCTAGGGTGAAAGTTAGCATTTTTCAGGGAGGGTGCTGGCCGGAGAAGACGACCGGAAGTCTTCTCCGGCAGCCTGAAAGTCATTAATATGTAATTAGGGTTAGGGCTTCCATTTGAATCTGGAGCGTTGGATCAGTGGACTTTGTTGACTTGCCGCGCGTGTGAATGGTCCAGATTTGTCATTAATTCTAATTAGGTTTAATTTAATTAATTAATTAAGATTAATTCAGTTTGAATATAGGCCACAAGATATGGCGCGCAGTCAACGTTTTCAAACCCAGAACGAATCCTGGCCTTCCATCCTGCATACTTCAGTCTATTTTCATTTTTATTTCATTTTTTTTTCATTTAACTTCCACAATTTATTTAAAATAGCAAAATTGTTTTAAAAATTATGAAACTTTTTGTCAAGAGTTTCATTAATTTTTAAAACACAAAAATATTTTTATTTTCATTTTTAGCATTAAAAAAGTATTTTAAAATATTTAAAAGTTTATTTTTAATTGATTAATGAGAATTAATTTATTAAAAATACTTTTAGGTATTTAAAAATCACCAAAAATTCATGAAATGTTCTAAGACATTTAGAAACATTGTCCAACCTTCAAACCAAATTTCTTTTTTGATCTTGATGCATTTTGAGAATTTTTCATTGATTTAAAATCATTTTTGTGCATTAATTTGATCCAAAGTTCAAAAAATCATTGTTGCCTATCCATGAAGAGTTGGACATTGATTCTTTTTGCATTGCATTGTGTTTGGCATGTAGTTTGTGAGATTAAATGGCCATGATTTGATCTTTCATTTTCCATTTGTTTGATAATTTTCTTGTTTAGGAACCCTAAAACCCTAGCAAACTTGTAAAAACCATAACTTGAACTTGGTTAGGAGTTGAAACCTCTCCTTTGGGCTTTGGTTTAGTATAGGATTAGGGATCCTTTGAGTGCATTTTCAATTTTTTGTGTTGATGTTTGCTTCTGATTTTGGTTTGTGTTTGTTGCTTTGATCATAAACCCTAATTTGGGCTTCCATATGCATCCATCTTGCATTCTCTTGCATAACATGACTTGCCATGACATTTCAAGCATCCATTTGATTCATTTGACATCATAAGACCTGTTGAAAGCATGTTTGATCATTGCATCATGTATTTGCCATGTTGTATTCCATGTGCACTTCATAACTTTTCATGTATGTCCATGCTTCCTAACTTGTTTCATTTGCATTCATAAACTTGTATGATCATTTCCATACCTTGTTTCATGTTTGCATCATCTCATGGCATCATTAGCATCATGTAAATGCTTCTGGTTTTGCTTCTCATCATGTCATCTCATCCCATTTGGCATTGCATTGCATTTCTTTTCTAACCTTTCAGGTGGTAAGTGATTTTGAGAAGTGAATTTGCCTTCACTTCTCATACTTTCTTCTCATCCCTCCTTTGCATCCATTGCTGCATTTTAACATGTGTTTGAGTTTGAGCTTGCTCATTCTTTTTCTTCCCACTTTCTTTCTTCAAGTGACTTGACTTCTTGAGTGAAGCAAGCCACTTTGCTTCTCTTGATCCTTTCATCTGCTTCCTGGTGGTTCCATTGAAGATTTCCTCTTGCAAACCTCACAAACCTTAGGAACAACCAAGCATGACAATGATTAGGATTTTGATTAGTTCCCCCCTTTTAGTTTTACCTTTGTGTCTCTCTTGAGTCCTCTCTCCTCATCTCATAATCAGGGACTAAACCCTAAAGGCTTTAAGGCTTTGTGATTAAGCTTATACCTGCATCCTTCTATTAGGATGGAGTGTATAACTTTAATCCTAAGTGTTAAACCCTTAATGTGTTTAAAATCTCTTAAATCAATCCATTTAATAATCATCAAGACATCACACTTGTAACTTGGGCCTTGCATTAGGGTTCTAATTCTTCCTTAAGTAGTTAAGAAGGACTAACCCTAGTGTTAATGGACAAGTCCCCCTCAAGTTGTCTTACAAATCATAAAACTCACTTCATCATCATATCATTAAATAAAATCCACTTAATCAAAGGCTTGTTTTGTCATGAGTTTAATCCCTAATCATGGATTAAGTTGAGGAGCTTTCCTCAGCTTAAACATTCTCATCTATTATCCTTCTATTAGGATGGTGTAATGAGGCTGTTTAATCCCTGATTATGGCTTAACCTCATTACTCAACACTAAACAAAAACAACAAAAACATCTAAATAATCACAAGTAGGTTAATGATCTTAATCCTACATCAAAGGTGATTAAGTGTGAGAATCTGACTTCACACTTAAGGTATTCTCATTACCCCTGATCAGAGGGAAGATGTGATGAGTTTGCTAAAATCCATTGGTTTAGGCTTAAGCTCATTAACTTATGACAAACTCTCAAAAGCAATAAAAGACTGAAAACTCAAAAACAAACAATAATCGTCTCCTCCGGGATTCTTTTCTCATCACACTCATTCACAAACGAGAACTTGCTTCTTCCGTCTAATGCAAGACAGTAAGCACCTGAGCCAGACAGGTCATACACTTGAGCATAGGCAAGTAAGCAGTTCACAAGTCAATTCATCTTTCAGTCTCTTTGGGTCGAACTACGGTGTTCTGACTTCCTCATTGCACGAGAGGATACGTAGGCATAACTTAACAGTTATCGAACAAAAGTCTCTTTATATTCCCCCTCCTTCTAGCTTTATTCTTTAGCCTCATTATCATGAGCATTTCTTCTTTGTTCTCACACTGACACTACCCCTTTAAAGCACAAATTTTCTAAGCGTGGATCCCGTCGAGTACGACGGACAATCTGGGTGCTAATACCTTCCCAGGTTGTAACCAACCCCCTTTCTCAGTCTCTCTGGTTCGCAACCGTCTTATCCATCTTTTCTAGGTTTATGCAGCATTACCTTTCCTCCGGGATAAAAATGCCTAGCTGGCGACTCTATTCATCTCCAATGAGTTCACGGCTGTGTGTTCTCATTGCCCCTCTCGCCGACCGTTCGCGTCTGTACCTTTATTTGGGCCAGTCCCATCTATCGGGAGCGACAGTGGGTCGGTAGAAGTCTTGCTTTAGAGGAAGAAGGTGAAAAGATTACATGGGAAGTTTTTCGCATTGAGTTCTTAAGGAAGTATTATCCTGAGAGTGTTAAAGGAAAGAAGGAGATGGAATTCCTTAAGCTGAAGCAATGTAATATGTCAGTGGTGGATTATACTACTAAATTTGTGGAATTGGTTCAGTTTCATCCTCATATGCTGCTACCACTACTGAGTTTTCTAAGTATATCAAGTTTGAGAATGGTTTGCGTCCTGAGATTAAGCAAGTTGTGGGATATCAGAGGATCAGAAGGTTTTCGGATTTGACTGAATGTTGTAGGATCTTTGAAGAGGATAGTAAAGCTCGTTCTACGCACTATAAGAGTGTGAATGAGAAGAGAGGGAAGCAACAGGTTCAAAGTGGGCCTTATGTGACACCCGCTGATAAGGGCAATCATAGGGGAAGCTTTTACAAGAGATCTAGTGGAGGGTGTTTTGGTCCCGTGAAGTGTTACAAGTGTGGCGCCTTGGGCCACAAGTCTTTTGAATGTGGAAAGAATTTGGTGAAGTGTGCTAATTGTGGTGGTCTTGGACATGCTACTACCGAGTGTAGAAGGAATGTTGTAAAGTGCTTCAATTGTGGTGAAGTTGGTTACATTAGTACTAAGTGTACTAAGCCGAAGCAAGCTCGGGCGGGCGGAAAGGTGTTTGCATTAGCATGGAAGGATACTACTAGTGCAGACCGATTGATTAAAGGTATATGCTTTATTAATAGTACGCCTTTAGTTACTATTATTGATACGTAAGCGACTCATTTGTTTATTTCTCTTGAGTGTGCTAAGAGTTTGAATTTGTCTTTGTCTTCTTGGGGTGGTGAGATGGTTATTGAGACTCCTGCTTCAGGGTCGGTAATTGCTTCTTTAGTGTGTGTAAGTTGTTATTTGACCATGTTTGGTAAAGACTTTGTTTTGGATTTGGTTTGTTAGCCATTGGAAGGTTTGGATGTAATCTTGGGTATGAATTGGTTACAGTTTAATCGAGTTAATATAGATTGCTATCATAAGTTAGTGAGGTTTCCTTCTTTGGATGATGAAGAAGAGAGTTTCCTATCCCCGAAAGAGTTGAAGAAACTTTTAGTGGACGAAGCTCAGTTGTTTGGTTTGTTTGCGTCATTGTCTGTGGAGAATGAAGTGGGGCTTAGTAGGTTCCCAGTGGTGTGTGACTTTCCAGAAGTATTTCCTGATGATATTGTGGATGTACCGCCGGAAAGAGAAGTTGAGTTTTCTATTAATCTAATTCCTGGTACTAGACCGATTTCGATGGCACCGTATCGTATGTCAGCTTCAGAGTTGGTAGAATTGAAAAAGCAATTGAATGACTTGTTGGACAAGAGGTTTGTTAGGCCGAATGTTTCTCCTTGGGGTGCACCAGTATTGTTAGTAAAGAAGAAGGACGGAAGCATGCAGTTATGTATTGATTACAGACAGTTGAATAAGGTGACAATTAAGAACAAGTATCCACTTCTGAGGATTGATGATTTGATGGATCAGTTGGTTGGTGCGTGTGTGTTTATTAAGATTGATTTGAGATCGGGGTATCACCAGATTAGGGTGAAAGAAGAGGATATTCAGAAGTTGGCTTTTAAGACGAGGTATGGTCACTACGAGTATTTTGTGATGCCATTCGGAGTTTCTAATGCGCCGGGTGTGTTTATGGAATATATGAATCGTATTTTTCATGAAAATTTGGATTGTTTTGTGGTTGTGTTCATCGACGACATTTTTATTTATTCTAAGTCTCAAGAAGAACATGATGAGCATTTAAGGATTGTGTTGCAAGTTTTGAGAGAGAAGCAGTTGTATGCTAAGTTATCCAAGTGTGAGTTTTGGTTGACGAAGGTGAGTTTTCTTGGTCATGTTATTTTTGATGGTGGTATTAGTGTGGATCCATCCAAGATTGATACTGTGATGCACTGGGAAGTTCCTAGATCGGTTACGGAGATTCGAAGCTTTTTAGGCTTGGTGGGTTATTATCGGAGGTTTATTGAAGGATTTTCAAAGTTGGCACTTACGTTAACGCAGTTGACGTGTAAAGGAAAGGCTTTCATTTGGGATATTCATTGTGAAGAGATTTTTATGGAGCATAAGAGAAGGTTGACTACGGCTCTGATTTTGGTTTTGCCGAATCCTACGGAACCATTTGTGGTGTTTTGTGATGCTTCTTTGTTTGGACTAGGTGGTGTTTTGATGCAAGATGGAAAAGTTGTGGCTTATGCTTTGAGACAGTTGAGAGTGCATGAAAAGAATTACCCTACGCACGATTTGGAATTAGCGGCTGTGATTTTTGTTCTAAAGATTTGGAGGCATTATTTGTTTGGTGTGAGATTTGAAGTTTTTAGTGATCACAAGAGTTTGAGGTATTTGTTTGATCAGAAAGAGTTGAATATGAGGCAACGAAGATGGTTTGAACTTTTGAAGGATTATGAGTTTGGTTTGAATTACCATCCGGGTAAGGCGAGTGTGGTGGCCGATGCGTTAAGTCGTAAGTTGTTACATATGTCCGCTTTGATGGTGAAAGAATGGGAGCTTTTGGAAGATTTTAGAGATTTGAGTTTGGTTTGCGAGATGACGCCGAGGAGTGTGAGACTTGGTATGCTTCATGTTACGAATGATTTTCTTGCAACCGTTTGTGAAAAGCAAAAGTTGGACTTGAAATTTGTTTATTTGATGATGAATGAGAATGAGGACTTTAAGGTTGATAATTTTGGAGTTTTGAGATTTCATGGACGTATTTGTATTCCCGATGATGTAGAGTTGAAAAAGATGATTTTAGAGGAAGGACACCGGAGTAATTTAAGTATTCATCCGGGAGCGAACAAGATGTATCAAGATTCGAAGAAGATCTTTTGGTGGTTTGGATTGAAGAGAGATGTGGCTCATTTTGTGTATGCGTGTTTGACTTGTCAGAAGTCGAAGGTGGAACATAAGAAGCCGAGTGGTTTGATGCAACCGTTAGATATTCCGGAATGGAAATGGGATAGTATATCGATGGACTTTGTTACGGGTATGCCGAATACTCTAAGAGGTCACAATGCGATTTTGGTGATTGTTGATAGGCTTACTAAATCTGCTCACTTTATTCTGATGGATATTAGTTATTCTTTGGAGAAGCTAGCCGAGATTTATATTTCCGTGATTGTGAAGTTACATGGAGTTCCTAAGAGTATTGTATCGGATAGAGATCCTAGATTTACATCGAGGTTTTGGGAAAGTTTGCAAAAGGCTTTGGGTTCTAAGCTAAGATTGAGTTCGGCTTACCATCCGCAAACGGACGGTCAAACCGAGAGGACAATTCAATTGTTAGAGGATTTGTTGCGTGCTTGTGTGCTAGAACAAGGTGGCGTTTAGGATAGTTATTTAGCGTTGATTGAGTTCACCTATAATAACAGTTTTCATTCGAGTATTGGTATGGCACCATTTGAGGCTTTATATGGTCGGAGATGTCGAACACCTTTGTGTTGGCATGAAACCGGAGAGAGAACAGTAGTTGGACCGGAGATGGTACAACAAACGACGGAAAAGGTGAAGTTTATTCGGGAGAAGATGAGAGCTTCTCAGAGTAGGAAAAAGAGTTATCATGATAAGAGACTGAAGGATCTTGAGTTTTAAGAAGGCGACCATGTGTTTTTGAGAGTTACACCGATTACGGGTGTGGGTCGTGCTTTGAAGTCGAAGAAGTTGACTTCTCGTTTTATTGGTCCGTATCAGATTACTGCAAGAGTTGGTGTTGTGGCTTATCGTGTGGCGTTGCCCCCGAACCTTTCGAATTTGCATGATGTGTTCAATGTTTTGCAACTTCAGAAGTATGTTCCGGATCCGTCACATGTTATTCCTATGGACGAGGTTGAGGTGAGAGATAACTTTACGGTGGAAGCTTTGCCGGTTAGGATTTTGGATCGTGAGATCAAGAGGTTAAGAGGCAAGGATATTGCGCTTGTGAAAGTAGCATGGGGAGGCGCTGCAGAAGGCAACATGACTTGGGAATTGGAGAGTGGGATGCGCGAGTCGTATCCGGAGTTGTTTGGATCAGGTATGGTTTTCGAGGACAAAAATTTCTAAAGTAGGGGAGAGTTGTATCACCCTGATTTGATTTTCCCATTTGTTTTGTTGAGTCTTTAATTGATTTAATTGAGAATTGATTTGTTTATAGAATTAACATGATTATGTGCTATGTTAATGTGATAAAATTTGAATATGTGTTGTGTTGGTGTGTTGGTGCGATTTTACCGTTTCGAGAGTTTCCGAGTAAATTTGATTAAGAGGGTATTTTAGACCTTTACTTTTAGTAATAAGTTAGAATTGTTTAGAATTGGTATTTTGAGAGAAAATAATATTTTGGTTGGAAAAGAGATAAAATGAGTTAAGTGTAGAAAATAGAATTAGTTAGTAGTAGAAATAGAAATAGAAATAGAATTGAGAGAGAGTTATAATAGAAAGTTGGTAAGGGAGAAAGAGAAAAGAAAGAAAACAAGAGAAAGAAAGAGGAGAGAAGAGAAAGAGAAGGAAAAGAGGAAAAGAGAGAATTTCTTCAAGATTGGTCCACGGAGAAGAATCGAACGGGTAAGGGTGATAAACTTTGTTATTCTAAGATTGTGTATGATCATGTATGTGTTTGGTTGATTGGGTATATGATTTGGAGAAGTTTTAGAGAATGTTAGGTTTAGGGTTTTGATGAGAAAACTTGGAAATTGGTGGATTAATCGGTTAGATGTTGTTATAATCGAAGTATGAGGATGAATACATGTTAATAATCATGTTTGTTGAGTTTTGGAAGAGTTTTGGGGGTTTTGGAGTGGACTGTTGCGTAGCTGAGTTGCTGCAGAATTCGCAGTGCTCGCTCAGCGAGCATTTCCTCGCTCAGCTAGAGTTCCAGCACATTGCTCGCTCAGCGAGCGATTCTCGCTCAGCTAGACCTGGAATTTTGGAATTTTGTTTTATTCATAACTTTTGATTCGAGTATCCGTTTTAAGCGTTCCACATATCGATTCGAAGCTAAAAACATGTAGAATCTATTGATCCTAAAATATATAATTTTTAGCCGACTTTTCCGATAAAACGTAAATGAGTTAATTATGGAAATGTGGGTTTGTTATAATGTTGTAGTTATTGGGCAAGTGATTACTATGCTTAAATTGTATGCATATGTATGTTAATGGTATGTGTTTAGTGCATAATTATGTTGTGAATAATGTACGCATTTTCAAGGATGTTTTGTGTCATTTTGCATGTAATCATCATGTCTGCATTCTTGTGGGTTCCTTGTGAATCCGTTGTAGCGTCGTGTGCTCATGTGGAGTGTGAGCGATGACTACAACACGATCATGTGCCCATGTGGGGTGTGAGAGATCAGATTTTGTGCCCGTGTCGCAATCCATAAACATCGTGTGCCCGTGTGGGGTGTGAGCAATGGGTGATTAAGTTCACATTGATCGTGTGCCCATGTGGGGTGTGAGCGATCAGATTTTGTACCCGTGTGGGGTGTGAGAAATCCTGAAACATTGTATGCCCATGTGGGGTGTGAGCAGTGAGGGACATCGTATGCCCGAAGGGGAGTTACTTTAGGTAACGAGCGATGATTCTATTTGGTTCCTGAGTGAACTTGCTGAATGTTGAGTCGGTACCACATTGCATCTGCATAGAGTCGTATGTCGGTCTCTATGAGTTGTATTTTATACATTGTATGTATATGCTGAAATAAACATGATTGTGCATATGTTTATTTAGAATGTCGTGAAATGATTGGTATATGTGAAGGACATACTGGCGGATATATATATATATATATATATATATATATATATATATATATATATGCAGGTTTGATATGTCTATATGTATGTGATTTATACATTGAATGTATATGTGTGATTTAAACATAGCTTGTCGTATGTTTATGCGGAATGAATGTAAATGAAGAATAAACATAAATAATATAAGATTTATATGTATTGGTAATTTATGAATGATTGTACATGTTGATTGGTAAATGAAGATACATTGCGATGTATGTGTGTTATGTGAACATGATTGATATATGATTTGTGTTATGTGAATGAAATGGTGATAAGTATGCGTATAAGTATGCTTTATGTTGTGTATGAATGATATGTTGTGGTGAGAATATGTTGATGTATATGTTATATGTTGAGATATATGATTATATGTAATGTTATTATGATAATGTTTCTCACCCTTCTGCTGTTTTATGATGCTCTATGAGGCATTGCAGATTAGGTGTGCCGGAGTCGTTTTTGTGAAGCTTGTCTTCATATCTTTTGGTCGATCGGCTCTGATATGTAGCATCGGGAAGTCAGGTGGCCTTGTGCCTTTTTGGGGATACATTTGTATATGTATTCGTTGTGGATATGTTTTGTATAACATGATATATTTGTACGCTTCTAACTTGTAGATATATTTTGATAAATATATAAGTTGAAGTTGTTGATGATTTATGTTTTCCACTGTGCAATTTATAATTGAGATATGGGTGTAAGGATTGAAATTCCTTTGTGGATAGCTACCCCATTGTTGCATATCTGTTTGAGCAGGTGTTGTATGTTTTAATTTCACGTAATGTGGCATGCTCATTTTTATGCTTGATTTAAATTATACTCTGACGAAATTTTATCTATGACTAAATGATTTAATGTATTATTTGGGGGTATAGAAAGGGGGTGTTACATTAAGTGGTATTAGAGCCAGTGTTCGAGTCAGTTGTGTGTGTATTGTGTTGATGGTTAAACTGTTGTTTACCACTGTTGTTGTTTTTGGGAATAATCAGAATATGGCTGGAAGAGAGGGAATCAACAGGTTCGAAGTGGACCTTATGTGACACCCGCTGAATAGGGAAATCATAGGGGAAGCTTTGACAAGAGATCTAGTGGAGGGAGTTCTGGTCCCGTGAAGTGTTACAAGTGTGGTGCCTTGGGCCACAACTCTTTTGAATGTGGAAAGAATTTGGTGAAGTGTGCTAATTGTGGTGGTCTTAGACATGCTACTACCGAGTGTAGGAGGAATGTTGTAAAGTGCTTCAATTGTGGTGAAGTTGGTCACATTAGTACTAAGTGTACTAAGCCGAAGCAAGCTAAGGCGGGCGGAAAGGTGTTTGCATTAGTAGGGAAGGATACTACTAGTGCAGACCGTTTGATTAAAGGTACATGCTTTATTAATATTACGCCATTAGTTACTATTATTGATACGGGAGCAACTCATTCGTTTATTTCTCTTGAGTGTGCTAAGAGTTTGAATTTGTCTTTGTCTTCTTGGGGTGGTGAGATGGTTATTGAGACTCCTGCTTCAGGGTCGGTAATTGCTTCTTTAGTGTGTGTAAGTTGTTCTTTGACCATGTTTGGTTAAGACTTTGTTTTGGATTAGGTTTGTTTGCCGTTGGAAGGTTTGGATGTAATCTTGGGTATGAACTGGTTGCAGTTTAATCGAGTTCATATAGATTGCTATCATAAGTTAGTGAGGTTTCCTTCTTTGGATGATGAAGAAGAGAGTTTCCTATCCACGAAAGAGTTGAAGAAACTTTTAGTGGACGAAGCTCAGTTGTTTGGTTTGTTTGTGTCATTGTCTGTGGAGAACGAAGTGGAGCTTAGTAAGTTCCCAGTGGTGTGTGACTTTCCAGAAGTATTTCCTGATGATATTGTGGATGTACCGCCGGAAAGGGAAGTTGAGTTTTCTATTAATCTAATTCCTGGTACTAGACCGATTTCGATGGCACCGTATCGTATGTCAGCTTCAGAGTTGGTAGAATTGAAAAAGCAATTGAATGACTTGTTGGACAAGAGGTTTGTTAGGCCGAGTGTTTCTCCTTGGGGTGCATCGATATTGTTAGTAAAGAAGAAGGACGAAAGCATGCGGTTATGTATTGATTACAGACAGTTGAACAAGGTGACAATTAAGAATAAGTATCCACTTCCGAGGATTGATGATTTGATGGATCAGTTGGTTGGTGCGCGTGTATTTAGTAAGATTGATTTGAGATTGGGGTATCACCAGATTAGAGTGAAAGAAGAGGATATTCAGAAGACGGCTTTTAGGACGAGGTATGGTCACTACGAGTATTCCGTGATACCATTCGGAGTTTCTAATGCGTCGGGTATGTTTATGGAATATATGAATCGTATTTTTCATGAACATTTGGATTGTTTTGTGGTTGTGTTCATCGACGACATTTTGATTTATTCTAAGTCTCAAGAAAAGCATGAAGAGCATTTAAGGATTGTGTTGCAAGTTTTGAGAGAGAAGAAGTTGTATGCTAAGTTATCCAAGTGTGAGTTTTGGTTGACGAAGGTGAGTTTTCTTGGTCATGTTATTTATGATGGTGGTATTAGTGTGGATCCATCCAAGATTGATATTGTGATGCACTGGGAAGTTCCTAGATCGGTTACGGAGATTCGAAGCTTTTTAGGCTTGGTGGGTTATTATCGGAGGTTTATTGAAGGATTTTCAAAGTTGGCACTTCCGTTAACGCAGTTGACGTGTAAAGGAAAGGCTTTCATTTGGGATATTCATTGTGAAGAAAGTTTTATGGAGCTTAACAGAAGGTTGACTACGGCTCCGATTTTGGTTTTGCCGAATCCTACGGAACCATTTGTGGTGTTTTGTGATGCTTATTTGTTTGGACTAGGTGGTGTTTTGATGCAAGATGGAAAAGTTGTGGCTTATGCTTCGAGACAGTTGAGGTGCATGAAAAGAATTACCCTACGCACGATTTGGAATTAGCGGGTGTGGTTTTTGCTCTAAAGATTTGGAGGCATTATTTGTTTGGTGCGAGATTTGAAGTTTTTAGTGATCACAAGAGTTTGAGGTATTTGTTTGATCAAAAAGAGTTGAATATGAGGCAACGAAGATGGTTAGAACTTTTGAAGGATTATGACTTTGGTTTGAATTACCATCTAGGTAAGGCGAATGTGGTGGCCGATGCGTTAAGTCGTAAGTTGTTACATATGTCCGCTTTGATGGTGAAAGAATGGGAGCTTTTGGAAGATTTTAGAGATTTGAGTTTGGTTTGCGAGATGATGTCGAGGAGTGTGAGACTTGGTATGCTTCATGTTACGAATGATTTTCTTGCAACCGTTTGTGAAAAGCAAAAGTTGGACTTGAAATTTGTTGATTTGATGATGAATGAGAATGAGGACTTTAAGGTTGATAATTTTGGAGTTTTGAGATTTCGTGGACGTATTTGTATTCTCGATGATGTAGAGTTGAAAAAGATGATTTTAGAGGAAGGACACCGGAGTAATTTAAGTATTCATCCGGGAGCGAACAAGATGTATCAAGATTTGAAGAAGATCTTTTGGTGGTTTGGATTGAAGAGAGATGTGGCTCATTTTGTGTGATTTAAACATAGCTTGTCGTATGTTTATGCGGAATGAATGTAAATGAAGAATAGACATAAATAATATAAGATTTATGTGTATTGGTAATTTGTGAATGATTGTACATGTTGATTGCGATGTATGTGTGTTATGTGAACATGATTGATATATGATTTGTGTTATGTGAATGAAATGGTGATAAGTATGTGTATAAGTATGCTTTATGTTGTGTATGAATGATATGTTGTGATGAGAATATGTTGATGTATATGTTATATGTTGAGATATATGATTATATGCAATGTTATTAGGATAATGTTTCTCACCCTTCTGATGTTTTCTGATGCTCTATGAGGCATTGAGATTAGGTGTGCCGAAGTCATTTTTGTGAAGCTTGTCTTCATATCTTTTGGTCGGTCGGCTCTGATATGTAGCATCGGGTAGTCAGGTGGCCTTGTGCCTTTTTTGGGATACATTTGTATATGTGTTCGTTGTGGATATGTTTTGTATAACATGATATATTTGTACGCTTCTAACTTGTAGATATATTTTGATAAATATATACGTTGAAGTTGTTGATGATTTAAGTTTTCCACTGTGCAATTTATAATTGAGATATGGGTGTAAGGATTGAAATTCCTTTGTCGATAGCTATCCCATTGTTGCATATCTGTTTGAGCAGGTGTTGTATGTTTTAATTTCACGTAATGTGGCATGCTCCTTTTTATGCTTGATTTAAATTATACTCTGACGAAATTTTATCTATGCCTAAATGATTTAATGTATTATTTGGGGGTATAGAAAGGGGGTGTTACACAGACAGCCGTTCAGAGTGTGGCTGCAATATGACGAAGGGGTCGAATAGCAGACCTATGCGCGATAGGGTGGGTGATGACATTGACGTTTCAAGTTAGGAACCAAAGGATAATGATAAAGTTCCTTGCTCCCTAGATAATAGGGAGGAACCTAGTGGATATTTGGGAAAGGCGGATAGTACAAGTGTAGAAGGCGTGTCGTCCAAGAACAAAGTTGACCAGCTTTTGAGTACAGAAGATGTCATATCTTCTTTTAAGACAACAGAGGAAAGGACAGTGCATGTTCCTCACCAGTCAAAAAGTAGGAGGAGGGAATGCAAGAACATTACCAAGTCTTATGATACAGTAGAGAATTTTAATTCGAAGGGGGGAAATTATTTTATAGAAAAAAAAAAGACAAAAAGATTAAGTTCAGAAGAATGGGGGTGTTAGGGACCCACTCAACAAATTATGTTTCTAAGGCAAGAGGGAAGAAAAAATTAAAGAACAAAATCAACTACAGTCTTAGTAAGAAGAAGGTTACGGAAGGCCTATTCGATGGAAATCCACTCGGTAATGGTATTTTTTCGGATAATTCTTCTTCGTCAATTTTCTACACAAATAATACGGCCGGATCGGATATTGTCAGGAGCAACAAGCATTTGTGGGACAATTTGGATTCGAATGTTGGTAATAAGTTGTGGGAGGCAATCACTAACTTGGGTATAGTTGTGGACATTGCTAAAAAGTTATATATCAAGAGATTAGAAGAGGTGGAAGTTAATGATAAAAACATAATGTTGAAGGGTAAGGCGGAATCAAACGGGTTGGAATGATTATTGGAAGCCTAAATATCAGAGGGGGTTGTAGTTTAGTGAAGAGGAAGAGGATTAGTAATTTAATTAAAAAGGGGAAGGCGGATATGTTTCTTATACAGGAATCTAAAATTGAGGAGATGACGGAGAAGATAGCTAGAAGTTTTTGGAATAAGAAGGACATTGGTTGGTTTTACTAGAACTCGCCGGGTACTTCAGGTGGTATTATTATCTTATGGAAAATGGGGAGCATGGAGGTTTTGGATAGTTTCAAGGGTGAAGGGTATGTGGGGGTGAAGGCGGTCTGGAAAGAGGAGGTCTTTTACATTGTTAAAATTTATTCTTCGTGTTCCATGGTGAAAAGGAGAATTATATTGAAAAGTATTTTAGAGTTGAAAGCTAGAAACCCGGATGGGGAGTGGTGTATAGGAGGGGATTTCAATGCGATTATTTGGGATTCGAAAAGGAAGGGGCGTGATAACTGGAGCCACAAATCGGAGATGAAGGAGTTCTCTGAATTCATTAGAGAAAGCGAATTAATAGATGTTGCTTGTAAGGGGAAGAAATTTACTTTGTACAATGGCGAGGGATCTTCTATGAGCCGGATAGATCGATTCTTGATTTCGGAAGGAGCTATATCGAATTGGGGAATTTCGGGTCAATTTCGGGTCCATTTTCTTAAACTAAACTTGAGAAGTCTTAGTTTTTCTTTTAGGATATAGTCACTCCTCCCTTCAATTCTAAGAAGATTACATTCCTTTTCTACGAAGAAAGAAACAACCGAGATGAGTTCCCACACAACTCGGATGAATGCAAGAATATGCGAGGATGCAATGATATGCAATGTTCACTTCCATTTTCAGAAAAACAACTCGATTACTGCAAACATGGTCAACATCGAGAATACGGTCATGAAAAATCTTGACAAAAGGAATATTTACTTTTTCCAATATTTGCAATAATCAAAAAAAATTTCCTTGAAAAATGGTTGTGATGATGATCATGATGAATATGTAGATGCAACAACCACAAACAAGATCACGCAAAGCACACAGGTTTAATGGCTCGGATCACAAGCATGGAGTCAAGGGATAAAACCCAACAACCCACAAAGGCACGTACTAAAGTTTGTCTTCATTGTACCTGAAAAAACCAAAAGGGTTCTAACAGAGGTTCCCGGAGTTAACAACCATCTTTAGAATATTATCGGTACGTTGGATTACTCCCCAACCGATAACATTCTTAAAATAGACCTCGTCCGAGTGTAGTATCGCGTGACAACCACCTTAGGTTTACACCCGGATAGTTTCCGCACTACGTTCCTAAACTGGCTTGGATTGGTTAAGGGTTCTACGGTCCTCAGTATGATCATCTCAAGGTCGGAAAATAATGCCAAGTATGATTACTCATCATGACATTGATAATCCAAGAGAGCCTAACCGAGTGGAGATTATCAAATTGATATCGCGTATCGCTTCGAATATCGCCGTCCTATCATAAGTTCAACTCAGATCTGGGATAGAATCTATCTCACTCACAGAGGATCACCAAAACTGAAACAGAACAAACAAATAACAAACAAATCAAACAAAAGCAGTAAATAAATCAAAGTAGGCCGAATCCACTTAGAGATTGACTCCCCACCAGAGTCGCCACTTTTCTATAGCGGTAAAATCATGAGTGTAAGCTATTGGTTAACTTAACTCAAGGTAAACATCGCCACCATGATTTTATTTTATTCCATATGGAAAACGGAAAAAGAGCGAATAAAACCTAATGAATCTAAAAGCAAAATCTAAAAGAATCGAGCAGAGAACGGGTAAGGGGATAGGTTACAAATTGGGAAGGTTTTACGCACCCAAAATGTTCGTGGTACTCCACGGGAGCCCTTTGAAATATTTATCGCTTTTTTGGTTTGAAAATGGTTTGTTTAAAAATAGATTGAAGAGATGAGAGGAGAAATATTTTTTAAGATTTTTGTGTTTGAAGAGACGATTGTCTCATGCCTACGTACCCAAAAAGTGCAATGCGAGATCAAAACCTCGTAGTTTGTGGTACAAAATGTGAAAAGAAACAATTGGTTGAATTCATTTTAAAATGTAAAGATAAGTCTTCATTCTTTAGAGAATAATTCCGCTAGAAAGAATGAATCATATCTAAACATAAAAATGGTGAAAGAAAGGTGCACGAGGGCACAAAAAAATTGAATGAGTTTTGATTCTTTTTATTTTTTGAATTAAAGTCAACATGATTAGATTCATTGATTTTAAAAGAAAATAAAAAAAAAGTAAAAGCCACTTGACAAAAGTCAAGGTTTTGTTTTGTTAAAGAGGTGATGATTTTAAAAAGAAGGAATCCTTTGAAAAAGGGAGAAGGTTTTGAAAATTAAAGAATGGGAGGAGATGAAGGGACTATCCTAAAAAAAAGAAAATAAGGAGATAATGGAAGAAAGATCTAACCAAACTTGATGACATTCCAAATTATGAGCATAAGAGTTTCATCCTTTTAAGCTAGCAAATGGCCAAATAAAGGCTAAATCCAACTTCATGAAGATCAAAGCAAGGGGAAGGGATCCTAAAATCTAAGTCCAAAATCTCCATTCCAATGCCAAGGATAGTAGCCAAAAGTCCACAAATTAAAGTCACAAGTCTTTTAGAAGTTTAATCCTTTATTAATGTTTTTGTGTCCAAATGGACAAAAGGAAAATCAACAATTAAAATAATAAGAACAACTAATAAACATGATATGGATGAATAAAACAAAATAGAATAAAGGCAATAAAAGTGCAAGAAATTAAATGTTAGTAACAGAAGAAATTAAAGTGCAAGAATCTAAATATTAACAAAAATAGTATAATAATATTCACATAATAATGGTATGGTGAACTTAATCAACCACAACCAAAATCGAAGGCAACCGGATTCGCTTAGCATCTTACACTATAGCGATAAATCAAGGCAAATCGAACCGAATTCAATGAAATTTGAAAGGGGATTGGGAGACCCAAAGCACCTACACATCAAACATTCATAAGTCTCGATTCTTAATGCAATATGATTAACCACTTTGGGATTACGCGATCAAAAAGAGATCCGGTCCACGAAAGTGCAAGTACCCAATTAGATTTTTTATTCCGAAGTCGGGACACATTTAGGTCTATGTTAAGCAATCGCCGAGTAATTTACGAAGTAATTACCCTACAAATGAGGCCAGCCACCACCAATTAAGGTGCATAATGTTAGTATTAATGCATGTGAGATAAACGATATGTAAATCATTATCCAGACACGATACTGCACAAAACTAAAGGTGAATACCAAATTGAGCCGCACTTATGGTATTCTTCCATCCTTAAGTTCAATCACTCTTCTTGGTGGATTCAAGCATGAAAGTGTATCACTAATGCAAAGTACCTTAAATGAATTGAATAATCCACTTAAAGGTAGTTTTGAATTAATGAACATTAACTACTCTAATCTACACCCAAAGTTCATTGAAATTAAGGAGAAATCACTCCCAAAAGTGTTTCCCAAGGTAAAAATAAAAAGGAGGAAGAAGAAGAAGAAAGAGGAACCAAAAAGGGGCTTGAAACAAGCCAAAAACACCATGCTGACTTGTGTTACTCGGTTAACCAATTGGTTAACCGGTTAACGCAAGAAGATTTTGAACAATTTACATTGTTTTTAAACTGGTTAACCGGTTAACCGATTGGTTAACCGGATAACGCTGTAAAAAATGCAGAAAATTCAGCATGAAACATTTTGAAACCTTTTCTCAAACATTGGATGATCATGATCTGAATTTTCACGAATTTTAAAACCAAAATACAGTGGAATCCCTGCAATCAAACAACAAATAAAGATCCAAAGGATCTAGAAACAAAAGCACCAAAGATCTACATCTTGAATATTGATGGTGAATATGGGTTTGTGGAGGAAGATGAATTACCAAAAGCTCTTCTTCAAATTGGACCAACACAAGCTTAGATCTACTGAAATTGATGAACAAAAGAATAAAAAGATGAAGGTTTAGCTCAAGTTAGTCAAGAATTCAATGTGAATTCTTGATAACTTCAAAAGAAAGAAAGTGAGCTTTTTTAGGAATTTTGGTGTTGGGGGAGTATTTTGCAAGAGGTTTTGTGAATTCTTGAAGATTTTGCAAGACTTTAGGTATGGGAATTTTGTGGAACGGAGCTTGCTTTGGTAATTCAAATTAGGTTTGGTAATTGAAAATTTGGTGGGAAATGGAAAAGAGTGGTGATTAGTGAGGGTTTATGGTAGGAAATGATCAAAGTGATGTAGTGAAATCAGAAACCAATGGATCTAGAATATTCCAATTAAATCAATGATCTAAGGGTGCTGAATTTGAATAAAATATTCAATTTTTGCATTGGTTAGCCGGTTAACCAAATGGTTAACCGGTTAACCAAGCCAAAATTTGAATATTTTATTCAAATGAGGTTACTTGGTTATTCTGGCCCGATTTTTTTTGTATGACAAAGAAATAAACACATGAACCTTGGAAATCCTTTGAATGAATCAATTAACTTGGGAAATCCTCGATCAGATAAATTTTAATTATTTGCGGATCGTCTTCGACTTTTGTCTGTGAAATTCACTCGAGTTTTAGGACTGCTATTTTTGGCATTTTCAATGGTTCCTCTTCCTGGAAAAAAAGTTAATGAAAGAAAAAAAAAATATATATATTTTTGGATTTTAATTAATGGTTAGTAAACATAAACAAATGAAAGCAAATAAAAAATGATGATCCCCTGTGAGGCATAAACCTGCACCCGAGAAGGATAAATGAACCAGTGCGAGATCTTGTTTGTATGCAAGATGCAGATGAGATGCGAAAAATCTTAGGGTCGAAAATTAGGGTATGATAGTGTGGTGTGAGGAGTTTTCACCCTTTTGGTAAAAACCAAACGCAGGCTTCTTGGTCATAACCTGCAGGGTCCCCTGCTATGTCAGTTGCGGATCAGAGAAACAAGGAAAGCCAACATGCGACCTTTACTTTCGTAGCAGGCCTTCTCTGCTTTTTTTCAATTTTTTTGTCATGTGTGTAATACCTCAAAATTTGCCCTCATATTTATTTCCTTAATCGGCTTTACGCTTCACATTCATTTGCATTCTCCCATTAGGTCATATTCACAATCATGCATTTGCATTGTATCACTGAGGCATGGGAATCAGTGCACTCTGAAGAACCAGGTTATTCCATTGGTGTATGGTTTATACTTCGCTGGAGTTTGTGTCATGGATTATGGAATCGGGGCTTCGCACCCTATGGACGGTTATCCAGCGAATTCAAAGTTTTGGTTATGGAGCTATTAATAACATCATCTTCTTATGTGCTTGCTAGTCGATTAGGGTTTATTTCCTTGATCAAGTGATCATTAAGGAACTCACTTGTAAGGACCATTCATTGGTGCATTGGGCTCATCATCAACAGAGTAGGTTTATAGTGCCAGAATATTCAGGTCATACGTCCTTTCAAGGCTTGTTATCATCCATCATTGAAGGAAAAAGCTTTGTGGGTTACTTACAAATTGATTCGAGCATGTTATTTCCGAATAATTCAGGGGATAAGGTTTGAGGTGTTGATTTTGGGATCTGTTAGGGCATCAGAGTTTTTGTTAAAATAATGTGGCCCAAAAGGAAATACCGCTGCCACGTATATTCGAAGCCACATCTTCCAGGCTCTACTGAGGTGTATAATGGAGAATAATAACAATACGACTGTGGCTATATTGAGGGAAGTTATTGAAGAAATCGAAAGCGGATTTATGGAATTTTCTAGAACCAGTTTTGAACATCAACATTAAGAACAGATGGGTTTAGTTAGTTCAGGTTGTTTGATTTGTTTTATATGAGGACGGACACTATATCTTGCCAACGTTGGAGACTCGCGTGCTGTACATTGTTCTGAGAAGGATATTGGCCCATTTAAAAGATTGTGTGTGAAGCAAATGGTTAGAGATCACAATTGTGATAATCCAGATGTTCAAAGAAAGAAATCCGTGAGCTGCATCCAGATGATAATCTTATTTACGAATTTAGTGAAATGTACCACCCAAATGCTGATTATCATGCTAACAAAGATCCGTCATGGACTATTAAAGGCTTAATCGAGACAAGCAGGTGTATAGGATATGCATACATGAAGAGGGTGTCGTTTACTCAAAGAAGATCATTCCAAATCTCGATGCGAGAACAAGTGGTTTCGTGTTTTACAAGACTTGTTCTATGATCAGAGCCAGAAGTATATTCAAGAGTCTTAAAAGACAATGATAGTTTCATTATATTTGGATCTAGCGGATTTTGGAAATTAATGTCAAATGATCTTGCTGCTAGAATTGTTAACACAAGTCCACGAGAAAATATCGCGAAAAGACTATCAATAATTGCTATAGAGAAGGGAGCTGATAAAAAGGAAAGCAGATATAGTGACATTGTAGAGCTTCCTAATAATGATAATATGAATGTGTTCATTTAATCAGCTTTGTTGTAATTGTGACAATGGTTACTCAGTTCTATTGAATAAAAAAAACCAATTTATCATTTCAACCCGCAATTCAAAAATCATTAACATTCATCACATGAATACACTACAAAGTCACAACCTAAAATGACAACTATGCCTACATCACGGAAACAGAACTGAAAGAAAAGGCTTTGGCATCTCTCTTCCATCTCACCATCAACATCCCAAATCTTCATCAATTTCTATGCATCTTCAATACTTTCCGCAACAACCTGCATCATTATCACGAAGAAATTAGAAGTAGAATAAGAACGTTAGTGCATCAAGAATTCAGCGCAACAACAACTCAAAGGTTCAAATCCAACGAATACATTGTATTCACATATCAAGAATGAATCCACAAGAATACCACAGAAAAAGAAAGAGAAAAGAAGCTGTGAATCCATGTCTTACCAAAAATACACCAATGGATTGTGATCTGGAGGCTCACATAAAGGCATTCAATATGAACAAGGTATTTGAAGAAATACATGAGCCATTGCTGATAGAGTTTGAACAAGATCTTTGTGCTGCAATAATGGATGAAAAAGAAATAGACATCTCTTTTGACAACTTCCCATACTATTTAAGTGTGAACACAAAGAAGGTCTCGGTTGCTTCATGCTTTATACAACTGAAGCATAAACAATATCATATATACACTCTAGATCTTACTTCCATAAACCCCTGTATTTTGCTATCAGCACCAGCTGGATCAGAAATATACCAGGAGACATTGGCAAAGGC
Source organism: Lathyrus aphaca (assembly GCA_963966055.1). NCBI lineage: Eukaryota > Viridiplantae > Streptophyta > Magnoliopsida > Fabales > Fabaceae > Lathyrus > Lathyrus aphaca. The sequence continues at coordinate 294,620,234 of OZ014519.1, read as the reverse complement.
ATTTGCGAAACACTTTGGAGCTAAGTTGCTCATATTTGATAGCCATTTGCTTTTGGGTGGTTTTTCTTCCAAAGAATCTGAGTTGCTCAAAGATGGATTTAACACTGAAAAATCTTGCAGCAGCGGAAATGAAAGTTCTATAATCACGGACCCTGCACACAAAAAAGAATCCATTAGAAAACAAATTCAGCTATATCAACAACAAAAGAGCAATAACCAAACTGAGAAGAAAATCCAGACTCAAGGAAATTCACATAGAGCATTCAGAGGTGAAGAATTCAATTACAGATGATATTAACAAACTTTGTAACAGAATTCTAACCAACTAACTGGAATCCAACTAACTTCATAACAGAATCATAATTGAACCTACCTGAGAAAGTTCCATAATTATTTTGGATTCATTTATGTAAATCTCTATCAACTTCACCCCAATCTTCTTCTTCAATCTTCTTCACACCATAATCTCAATTCAGCTCCCACAACTTCTCAATCCTTCTTCTCCTTCAATCTCTTCTCACATTCTTCCTGAATCTTCTACAACTTCACTCCTCTCCACCATTTTCTTCACCTATTACCTTCACCTCTTCACAACTTCTTATTCTACTTCAATGCTTCTTCTCTTTCAATCATTCACCATTTTCTTCCTCAAATCTTCTGCAACCTCAATCTAATCCCATTCAACTTATTTCCGAGCTGCTGATGGCAATGATTCAAGACCTCAATACTTCCATCTCTATCTTCTGATATCACGTAGCAAAAGTTAACAAATCTGCAAATAGCATGCAACATCAAGACAATGTCAGTGTAAACAGTCACAATCTTAAACTACAATTTCAGGAACCATCATTTACAATAATACAGAGTCGAAGACAAGAGAGTAAGAGCGGAGGAAGAGGTAGAATCGAATTGTACCTATCAGAGTTTTGCATCGCGACGGCATCAGCGTCTTCGTCGCGTTTTCCAAGTGGTTTCTTCAACGAGCTGAAGAAAGCGATTCGTCTTCGTAGTTGAAAAATTCACAAGGTACGAATCTCTCTTACTTTGTTCTTGCATGGTGTTTGATGTTGCAATATGTATAGTTTTTCGTAACAAGTTGAGACAAGAGTTAGGGTTATGGTTAGGATAGAAAGCGCAGAGATGAGGTCGTTTCACCGTTTATCTTTGTCTTCTCCGACGATTGTTCCCGACTGTGGAATAGGTTAGGCTTGTTAGTGAGGATCCGCGGCGGAGTGAAGGGTTTTGGTAAGTCGTTAGGGAAAAGGTGAGGTGCTACTGTGTTCATCTTCTCCAACGGTTATTTGCGGTGGTGGATTAGGAATGGAAAAGAGGGTTTGCGGCGGCGGTCTAAGAAGAAGAAGGGTTAGGTTTCGAAGAAGATGATGATGAATGGAGGGTGATGGTTTGATCGGAAGAGACGAATAAGAAGACGAAGGAATAGTTGGTGGTGGTGGTGGCGAGCAAAGAAGAAGACGAAGGAATAGGTGGTGATGGCGACGGTGCAAGAAGGGAAGGAGAAGGGGATTAGGGTTTCGTAGGAGCTGGGTGTGGCTTTGTGAATTTTGTTTTCTCTTATTTTTGTATAAGAACATTTTATAATAATTAAGAATAATTAAGGTAATTTAACAGAATGTTAAGATGATCAATGGTTTTAATCCTCATTAAAAAAAAGTCATAAAACGCAGTTAATGTCCATAACCACAAATTAATTTGTACCGTTGGAAATCTGAGAAGATAAGGAGGATGGATTTTTGAAATTCCAGCCACACCGGCGATGACACTTGTCACCGTCCGGTAGGCTCTACATGTGGCCGTTCCCACACGCAGCAGTACACCATAACTATCATGAGCCCACATTGTGGTTCACAAGATGTGATTACCATGGGAAGAATTTCTATCCAACGGTCCATCATAGGGTCAACAGAATTGACTGAAGTCCACCAATGCACCCCAAGGGCCTGCGCATAATGGGCCTAGCCCTTTTGCTATTTACACCACCTTTTAAAAGCCCAATAGAATAAAGAGCTAATAGAAATGCTATTTTCACCCCCTCCAATTTTCTTTTAGATTTTATTAGATTAATAGAGTTTAGAAATAATCCATTAAAAAATAGAAAAAACATAAGAAAATTTCATAAAAAATCCAGTAGGTCAATAATTCATTTTAGAAATTTGTGACAATTTTATTTTCTGAATTTTGGTTATTTTGGATTTAATTTCAATTTTTCCTCTTAATTAGCATTCTATTGAATTTCTTTAACTGCACTTTATTTTGTTCATTTTATTTTTTCCACTTCCTATAGGATTTTTGACCCATTCTTTTTGCTATGCTTAGAGGACTAATAAGAAGAACTGAGGATATTTTTTGGTAGATTTTTAGGCCATTTTATCCACTATTTTGGTAGCTTAATTCATGACAAATAATAGTTAATCCTTAAGTAGCTTTAAGTGATTTTTAGACATAGTTAACTTCTGAATATTTAGGATATTTTTTAGCATAATGTAATAGTTAGTTTTAGGACCCTATAGGATTAATTCCATATTTTTTCCAGGACTTTTAATATTTTTAGTGTATTAATCTTTAGGTCTTGTTACATGTAAAATTCACCTAGTTTAGTTTAGAATATTAGGATCCACTAAGAACTAGTTTAATTAGGTTTAATCTTAGGATTTTAAAATGACTTAGTATAGTTTAGGTGCTGATTTTTAGAATTATAATATTAGATAGTTCCGTTGGTTTTAGGACTTAGGCTTAGAATTTCCAATAAATAGACTTAGGTGAAGTTTAGGCTTGTTTTGGTTTTATATATCCTTTAAATGTGTATTTTTTTAGATTTCAATTCTTTATTTCATTTTAATGCCTTGCCTTATTATTTGAATTTTTCATTTGAATAGGCTTCCCCATTGTTTTTAGAATCAACTTAACTTCCTTAGGAAGTAAGTTGAATTCTAGTGGTTTCTAGTTCCTTTCTTCATTAGGTTTAGAAAACCACATAAACCATTAGGACCACTTGTGAATAAATAAACAAAATTAGGATTGAGTCTTAGTCTCTTAGATTTTTCCTTTTGCAACTTGAGTCCTTCTTTCTCATCTCATGAAGAAAAGCAATAAAACACTTAATAAAAACCTAACGTTCTTGTACGACACGAGACTTTGTTGCGGATTGCATATACGCGTCTTGTTTCAGGGAGAGGTGTAAGTACTTACCGCGATGGATAGGTCTTAGTATGAGAATGTTCACAAACAAATTCAAAAACATTTCTCATAAAAGACAAAAATAAATAATAAGCGACTATCCTGCGGGAACTTCTTTTCTCATCTCATTCACTCTCAACGCGAACTTGTGACGACTTGTCTCGCATGCAAGATGGTAACGCACTCGTACCAGACGAGCCTGCAACACCTGAGCATAGACATACGCAGTTCCATCCATAAAAAACACAAACGGATAGTTCCCGCCTTAGTTAGGAAAACTACGTCGACTTTGATCCTCATTTTCCCGATGAGGTACGTAGGCAGCGGGGTAGGGCCCGTTCAAGCATATTCTTTATTTTCCCTACATTTTCCCCATCCTTTCTTTCCTTTCTCATTCTAGATCTTTTTTCATTCTCATTCCAGTTAGCAGTTCTTTTGTTCAGCAGCATCTTATTCTTTTACCCTTTGAAACAAAACAAGCAAGCGTGGATCCCGTCGGGTACGGCTGACGGTCTGGGGTGCTAATACCTTACCAGGTCGTAACCGACTCCCGAACCCAGATCTTTGGTTCGCAAGGCCTCGTCCTTTCCTTCTTCCTCAGGTTTGTGCAGCATTACCTTTCCCATTCATTGGGGATAAAAATTCCTGGCTGGCGACTCTACCTTTTTTCGCGCCACTTTCGCGTTTGTACTTGGATGAAAATCCCGGGAGCGACAGCTGGAGACTCTGTTGGGGATCGAACCCAAAATCTCTGGTTTCCCTTGTAGAGTCAATCCTAGCGCCTATTTGGTTTTGTTTCTTTTGGTGTTTATCTGTTTGTTGCTATGTGCTTTAGTTTAGCTTTACTGTTTTTATTTACATTTTTTTACTTTACAGCTTTACTTCACCGTATTTATTTATTGCTTTCAGTATTTATTTTCCATGCATCATATTATACTGGACTGTCTGGTTATGTTGGTTTTCATTTTTCCTGTGGGATGGGAGTTACTGTGAGATAAGCCAAATACCCGGCTTGAGTGCACTATAGGATTAACGTGGACAAACATTGTACTTCCATGGTATCTCACCATGATGAGTGGCGATGTGTTCCACACCCAGACTGCGACCGTCTTGGAACTATTCTGTGTGGGGATTACCCCACTTCAGGGTACGACCTTGATAGTTATGTGCATCTGGTGACCGATCTTCGAGGACCTTAATGGGAACGCCCCTCTCCAGTGATGACAGTGGCAGACCACATTTGTTGGGAAACCCACTCGCATCCGAGGGTCCATTGGGAACTCGCATAGGATGGCCTGGTTCTCTCATAGGAATCCAGTTAAAGCAAAATGTCTGTATGACGGTAATATTGTACCCTTCGGGATGAATGTACTATTGTTTCTCGATTCAGTGCTTGAAGCTGGGGACTTATGAGGGATGCTTGTTTTTCCGGACTCAGTTGAGGCCTCCCTGAGTACTACATAATGCCAAACTGATTCCCTGATTTGGTCATGAGCCATTTCTCGGAAATGGTGAACGTATTATTGCTATTTGGCTTTGAGAGTCCATGATGTTGACCCGAGTAGCACACCCGTGAGATTGGGAGGGGTTTACAGGTTTGCAGGAACCCTAAGACCTTCAATATACCCGCTTTGCCATTGGTTCAGTTTTATGATCTGGTTCTCTGGTTCTAAGATATGGATCCCGGGTCAGAGGGATTGTTTTTGTGATGTATGGATATTGTGACCTTGCACCGAAACCTGATTATATGATTGGAACATCACAGACACTTCACTGATCACATGCCTCGCCTTGCATAAGCGTCATAACATCATTAATCATTTGTGTTCTTTTTATTCTTAGGGTCCGCACTACTCCCAGTTCCTGGTCGTATACTTGCTTCAAAGATGGAAGATATCAGAAAGAAGAATATTTTCTACAAATTTTTTGATACCAAGGTGGACTTGCTCAAGCAGATGGTGTCTCTTATTACCCCGGGTCATTTGGGATTTTTCAAACAGCGATATGGTGATATTCTAGACATGGTGTTCAATCTGGATAGTTCACAAAGGAGTGTCATCCATACCTTGCTACAATATTATGACCCTAGACTCCGATGTTTCACATTTCCTGATTTCCAGCTAGGTCCATTGCTTGAAGAGTATGTTGAGATTTTGGGACTGCCTATCAAAGATCAAATTCCTTTCAATTCAGAAATGACAAGACCGACTCATGCTGACATTGCTAAAGCTCTTTATTTGAGTTCATCAGAGATATCTTCTAATATGGTTGCCACCAAGGCAGGAGTACTTGGTTTTCCCTTAGAGTTTCTGGTCATAAGAGCTGAAGAATGTGTCGTGGAAAAGTAGTGGGATTCAGTTTGCGCCATCTTGGCAATATCTGTATATGGGATAGTTTTGTTTGCTGACATGGAGAAGTTCGTGGATATGAATGCCATTCATTTGTTTGGGATGAAAAATCATGTACCCACTCTCTTGGGAGATTTGTATTATTCAGTACACTATAAGAATGAGAAGAGACGAAGTGGCCTGGTTAGGTGTTGTGCCCCGTTATTCTACACATGGTTTATGAGACACATCCCTATTATTGGAGTATTCACGGATCCCAAAGTAATCTGTTCGCAAAAGCTAAGCACGCTGACCGCAAAAGACATTAGATGGTTCACCTTAAGGCTAAAAGGGAAAGAGCTCATCTCCAGCTGTGGAGGGTATCCTAATGTTCCCCTCTTAGGAGTAGCCGGGGGCATTAATTACAACCCCATACTCTTGAGAAGACAATTAGGATATGCTCTGAAGAATGTTCCCAAAGATTCGGAGTTGGATCAGACTTTCTATTTCCCTGTAAAGGACAATCTCCCATTGGTTCGAGAAGCTGCAAGTGCTTGGAAATTGATTAATAGAAAGGGTATAGAACGCTTGGGCAGGAGTAACAATCAAATGTTTCCCGAATTTGAAGCTTGGGTAAGAGAGAAAGCTCAAGTACCTCTAATCCCTTTCTCTGCACCGTTACCACCGCCTACCAAAGCGCCTTTGGAAGATTACCAGAAATTGGAAGCTTTGGTCAAGCAGCTTAGAGTTGAGAATCAGGAGGCTTACAATTCTTGTCAAAAATTGATGATTCAGAATCAACAGTTAGAAGATAGAGCTCACTGAGCTGAAGAAACGGTTCGTCTTAAGCAGAAGGACTTCGAGGAAAGGGAGCTATACTTTAGGAAGAGTGGATTGGCTGAGATCCATAAGGCGAGTCAGCGCCGGAGGGATAAGAAAGAACTGAATGAGGCTAATAAAGCCATCACACTTTGGCAGGAGAAGTGGAGCGATAATCAGAAAAAGCAAAAGGAGGTAGAAGCTGAATTCAAGTTGAAGATCAAGAACCTTCAGGATGCCCTGATTGAGCAAGAAAAGTTAGTTCTTAAGGCACAAGAGCAATAGAGAGAGTACCTTCATCAGATGACAAAGAGTCAACAAATAGCTGAATATATCTAGAAAGAAGTTGAAGAGCTGAAGCTTCATGCTGATGTGAAGAAGTCAAGGGACGAGCCGGGTCCGAGCAAAGAGAACGAGATGACTTTCCTGTAGCAGATTGAAGAGTTAAATGCTTCCTTTAATCTAAGCGACCTCCTCATCCAGAGACTCATTCAGGAGCCCCACCATCCGGATATCGTTCAGTTGTTCCAGAATGTTAAGCGTCTTAGCTGGAGGCTGCAAGACTTAGAGCTCCCTAGGGTTTAGTTTCATGCTATTGTACTTGGATTACCCACAGGCTTGTTGTGGGATTCCTTTTATTGATATACTTTGTTGTTATTTTAATTGGCACCCTTCGGGGACTTTGTTGTTTCAAACTTCAGTTTATGTGATTAACTTGCTTTGAATCTCTTGTTTGTTATTTGTTGCACCAACACGGGGTAATGAGCACTAATTCTCCACGGCCGTCACTTTATTTGAACATCACTTGGGTCCTCTTCCCAATTATTAATATCAGGACCGGAAAAAGGGAAAGCCTTGGGAATAAAAGGAACACATTGCATTGCATACACATCATTTGCATTTTTTCTTTGTTTTTGCAGGTTTTCTACAGGATGCTTAACTTATCTGTGTTACAGGCAAAGATTGTGAGAGCTGCCAAGACCCGGCATCTCCGACAAGATATCCCACATCGCTACGCAACTCGCAGCAACCAGAGGACAGTCATGGACGCTATGAAAACTGAGCTTAATGAGTTTCGCACCAGAATGGGAGAGTTCATGGTCATGATGCAAGGGATGGCTCAGGGACAACAAGAGTTAAGGAATGCAATTCAAGGGCTCAACCCTCCTCAGACTAATATCCCTGTAACTACTCCTGACGTCCAAGTGGCTCCTCCCAACACCAGCAATGGCCCAGGGGGACCTCAAATTCCAGAACAGGGCACGACAACTTTCATTCCAGTACAAGACAAGAAGGAGGATCAGTTCCCTTCTTTCAACAATGACATGGGGTTCGGTGGAGAAGGAAATATTCAAGACTTTTTGATGCTTGCTGAGAAAGTCAAAGCCCTCAAGTGTAGAGACACTTTGGGGATAGATGTTTCTGACATGGGCCTAGTCCCCGGGGTGGTTATTCCTCACAAATTCAGATCGCCTACTTTTGACAAGTATAACGGTAGCTCCTTCCCAAAGACTCACTTGCAGGCATTCTACCGGAAGATCGCTGCCCATACTAGGGATGAAAAGCTCTGGATGTACTACTGCAAGGATAGTCTCTCTGGAGGGTCCTTGGAATGGTATATGAAGCTAGAGAGAAGCTCTGTAAGAAACTGTAAGGAATTTGGAGAAGAATTCCTCAAGCAGTATCAGTATAATATCGACATGGCGCCCAGTCGCACTCAACTTCAGAGTTTGACTCAGAGGAGCTCAGAGAGTTTCAAAGATTACGCACAAAGGTGGCGTGAAGTGGCCGCTAGAGTGCAACCGCTGTTGTTGGAGAGAGAAATGGTAGACCTGTTCCTAGATACCCTCCCTGGGCATTTCATGGAAAGGCTAGCTGGATGTTCTTCAAGTGGATTCTCATATATCATCTTGACTGGCGAGAGGATAGAAAGTTGGAACAAGCAAGGGAAGATTCAGAACGGAGGCGTTTCAAATTCTGGTATCAAGAAACCCTTCATGAAGAGAAGAGAAGGAGAGACTGGTGCAGTGTACGCGCAGAGAGGAGGAAGTAGCAGAGGTTTTTATCAGCAAGTGGCCCCTGTCACTATCTCAACTCAACCTATTCAACAGCACGTCCAGCCACCGCAGTCGCAACGCTCACAAGGGTATCAACAAAGAGCTCCTCGTCCATACTACCCCCAGAAGAACAGAGAAAGACATTTCGAAGCTCCGTCGATGTCCTATTCATAGCTTTTGAAGAATCTTCTACAACTCCAGATGATTCAACTCTGAACTCTACAACCCCCGAAGCCTGGCCAAATCCCCGAGGGTTATGATACAAACGCCAGATGCGAATTTCATTTCGGAGCTCTCGGGCATACCACATAGAACTGCAAAGCACTGAAGCATGTTGTTCAAGACCTACTGGATTCTAAAGCGATTAATTTCGCTCCTACTCCTAATGTAATACAGAACCCTATGCCTTCTCACGGAGGTGCGGTTGGGGCAGTTGATGAAGGGGAGAATCTAAACTTGGTAAGTGATGTTAACAATCTGCAGACTCCGTTGAGTGTTGTTAAAGTTTTCTTGTCAAAGAAAGGTATCTTTCCTGGGTGTGAAGTTGATTGTCCAGGGTGTGATGAAGCTACGAATGGTTGTGAGTAGTTGAAAGCAGGGATCCAGAGTATGATGTATGGGGGAGTGTTGCAGTTTGACAAGGTTGTAAAAGAGAACTAAGTCTCTACAGTAACCATCTTCTACGATCCATCTCATGTTCCTCCAAGGGCTAGAGCAGCACCGATAACCATCACCACTGCAGGACCGGTAATGTATCAGAGCAATAGAGTTATTCCCTAGAATTATGGTGGTGAAGTATACTGTAACGGCCAGAAGCAAGAGTTGGCCACGTCTAGTACAACCCCAGCTCAAGTAGAAAATGTTGGAGTAGGGGGCTTTACTAGAAGTGGAAGGTTATTTGCACCGAAAACACTAAGAAATAGTGTGATACCACCCAGAGACACCGCAGAAGCCCAGGCTAAAGCAAGAGAGAAGCAGCCAGTGGTTGTCAATAAGCCCGCACCAGTAACTGATCCAGACCTCACCTTTGATAAAGAAGCTGAAGAATTTCTGAGAATTATCAAAAAGAGCGACTACAAGATTGTGGATCATCTGCAGCAGACTCCGTCGAAGATTTCCATCTTGTCCTTGCTCATGTGTTCTGATTCCTACAGGAAGGCCCTCTTGAATATTCTGAACAAGGCGTACGTGCCTCAGGATATTTCAGTAAATCAGTTGGAAGCGGTGGTATCTAGTGTCAATGCCAGTCACAGATTGGGTTTCACAGACATGGATCTGACTTCTGAAGGGCGTGCTCATAATCGGGAACTGCATATCTCTTTAGAGTGTAAAGGTGCAGTACTCTCTCATGTGTTGGTAGATATCGGATCGTCGTTGAATGTTCTGCCTAAGAAAGCATTGATGAAGTTGGATTACGATGGAGTAGTTCTAAAGCCTAGCGACCTGGTAGTTCGGGCATTTGATGGGTCGAGGAGATCGGTGTTCGGGGAGGTGGAGTTACCAATTAAAGTAGGTCCACAAATCTTCAATACCACATTTTACGTAATGGATATACAGTTTGCATACAGTTGTTTGCTCGGAAGACCTTGGATACATTCAGCAGGAGCAATATCGTCCACGCTTCATCAAAAGCTAAAGTTTGTCTGGGAGGGTCAAATTGTAACTGTCAGTGGGGAAGAAGACATTTTTGTTAGTCATCTGGCTTCATTCAAGTATGTGGAGATGGATGGCGAAATAGTTGAGACTCCATGTCAGGCTTTTGAGCCCTTGAAAACTGAACAAGCATCTGCAATGGCAGCTTCTCCTGAAGAACCGAAGAAGGGAGTTTCTGTGGCCTCTTATAAGAAAGCTCTTGAGTTGGTAGAGTGAGGGGTGCGAGAAGGATTTGGCAGTCCAGTAGAAGTGCCAGAAAAGAAAGATATGTTCGGAATTGGTTATCATCCTGGGCAGTCTTTGTCTAGACCAAGTGCTAAAGGTTGTCAAAGCCCGATTACTTTCATGAGTGCGGGAGTGGTGCATTATGGAAACATCAGTGTCGTGCAGGATGACGCAGTTGATAGTGACTGTGACCTAGATGAGTGGATCAGGCATGCCGTTCCAGGGACTCAGCTTAGCAATTGGACATCATAAAGGCTTATCTCAGTCACCTCTTCCGAAGAGTAATAATTTTAGTTTATGTTTTTCCTGTATTCAAGAACTATGTTTTGCCCGGGGCATAGTAGCTCTTTGTAAGGGTTCTTTTGTTCTTAACACAGTTGATAATCATAAATAAAGCTGACGTTTCGCATTCATCCATGTCATTCTTTGTCTTTCATTTTTGCTTTTGTTTTTCAAAAAGAAAGAAAAGTTTTAAAATGGCAATGTTTCTCATTTTCTCAAGTTTTTGCTAAAGCCTTGCATGAATCACCATTCATGCAGGTGCTCGTCACCGGATCTTATCAATGACGACCCTGTTATGGCTGAGTATGACTTTGACAATCCAATTTATCAAGCCGATAAGGAAGGTGAAGAGGATTGCAAACTACCTGAAGAATTGGCCAGACTGCTTAAACAGGAGGAGAAGATGATTCAGCCGCACGAAGAAGTTGTCGAAGTGATAAACCTGGGTACTGAAGAAGATAAGAAAGAATTCAAGATCGGGGCCGCATTAGAAGAATCTGTCAAGACTCGTTTAAGTGCTATGCTTCGAGAATATGTTGATGTCTTCGCATGGTCCTACCAAGATATGCCTGGTTTAGACACTGACATTGTGGTGCACAAGCTGCCTCTCAGAGAAGACTGTCCTCCAGTAAAGCAGAAGTTGAGGTGCACACGTCCTGATATGGCAATCAAGATAAAACATGAAGTACAAAAACAGTTTGATGTTGGGTTCTTGGTCGTGACCAGTTACCCTCCGTGGGTTTCCAACATCGTGTCGGTCCCTAAGAAAGACGGTAAAGTCAGTATGTGTGTAGACTACAGGGATTTGAACAGGGTCAGCCCCAAAGATGACTTCCCTCTGCCTCACATAGATGTGTTTGTCGATAATACTGCTCAGTTTTCTGTGTTCTCTTTCATGGATGGGTTTTCTGGTTATAACCAGATTAAAATGTCTCCCGATGACATGGAAAAGACAACCTTCATCACGCCTTGGGGCACCTTCTGTTACAAGGTTATGCCATTTGGTTTGAAGAATGCTGGAGCCACTTATCAACGGGCGATGGTGACGCTATTTCACGACATGATTCATCATGAAATTGAGGTCTATGTTGATGATATGATAGCGAAATTCCAAACAGAGGAAAAGCACTTGGTTAATCTAGTAAAGTTGTTTGACAGACTTCGGAAGTTTAGATTAAGGTTGAATCTGAATAAGTGTACCTTTGGAGTCCGTTCCGGCAAGCTACTCGGCTTCATTGTTAGTGAGCGCGGAATTGAGGTTGATCCAGCCAAGGTGAAAGCCATCCAAGAGATGCCTGAGCCGAAGACTGAAAATCAAGTGCGTGGTTTCTTAGGGAGACTAAACTACATTTCGCGGTTTATCTCTCACCTAACGGCCACGTGTGAGCCCATCTTTAAGCTTCTGAGGAAGAATCAGGACATTAAATGGAATGAAGACTGCCATCAAGCCTTTGACCGAATAAAAGAATACTTGCTAGAACCTCCAATTCTCATGCCTCCAGTGCCAGGGAGACCTTTGATTATGTATCTTACCGTGCTTGAAGGATCGATGGGATGTGTGCTGGGTCAGCAGGACGAGTCTGGTCGAAAAGAGCACGCCATTTATTACCTTAGCAAAAATTTTAGCGATTGTGAGACACGCTACTCACTACTCGAGAAAACTTGTTGTGCTTTGGCATGGGCTGCTTGCCGACTAAGACAGTACATGTTGACTCGCACCACTCTCTTAATTTCCAAGATAGAACCTGTGAAATACATTTTTGAGAAGCCGGCTCTGACAGGAAGGGTAGCCCGATGGCAGATGATACTAATAGAGTATGATATACATTACACTTCGCAAAAGGCAATCAAAGGAAGTGTATTGTCAAAATACTTGGCTCAGCAGCCAATCGATGATTATCAACCCATGAGGTTCGAGTTTCTGGATGAGGACATCATGTTCCTAAGGATGAAAGACTATGAAAAACCATTTCCGGAGGAGGGGCCAGACCCTGAATCCAAATGGAAATTGATGTTTGACGGAGCTGTGAACATGAATGGAAGTGGAGTAGGTGCAGTTATCATCTCGCCAGAAGGGGTCCATACACCTTTAGTTGCTCGATTGACTTTCGAGTGCACTAACAATGAGGCAGAGTATGAAGCTTGCATCATGGGGATCGAAGAGGCAATCAACTTGCGAGTCAAGAACCTCGAGATCTTCGGAGATTCTGCTCTAGTGGTGAATCAAGTCAATGGCAAATGGCTAGTTCATCAACCTCACTTGGTTCCTTACAAAGATTATGTCAGGAGGCTGTTAACTTTCTTCACCAAAGTCAAGCTGAATTATATTCCTCGAGATGAAAACCAATTCGCCGATGCTCTAGCGACTTTATCGTCTATGATTAAAGTTTGTCAAGATGATTTCGTGCCTCTAATTACAGTCTCCCGTCTTGAAAGACCTGCTTATGTCTTTGCAGTTGACAGTGGTGAAGATAACAAACCTTGGTATCATGATATCAAGCAGTTCTTGAAGGCTCAGGAATACCTGGCTGGTGTAAACACGCCAAATTTTCCCTCACTCATTTCACCATGGCTTGTGATCTTTTCATTTGCATAGATTCAATCATAGCATCTCATATTGCATTTTTGCTTCACTGCATTGGTTCAAAGTCATTTGCACCTAGGGTTTGTGATCTGAGCAATCTTTGAGCTATCTGAGCCACTCCAAAGGTCCTCAATCATCTCAATAGGGTCCATGTATGTTCAAGAATCATATTATATCCTCCCAAGATCAAGAAAGTCAAAGAATCACAAGAACTGAGAAAGGCATGGAAGCAGAGTCAAACTTAACTGCACAGATGGCCTAAAATTAGGGTTTTGGTTTCAGAGGCCATAACTCCAAATTTGTTGGTCATTCTTGTTTCTATTGGTCTCTATATGATACAAGGATCATGCATACCAATTTTCATGAAGAAATTCAATGGGGAAGGCATCTGATCAATAGATGACTTCTTGAGCAAGTCAGTGCAAAATCAGGGCATCTGAGGCCCCCAATCATCCAACCAAAGGGGTTTCTCCATCATTTTGGATGTGTATTATCTTTATTTGATCTTAGAAGATGTTAGAAGTTCACAAAATTGAAGAATTTCAAGCCATTTGCAAAGTTGCCATTTTGGAAAAGTGACTTGTAATGAAAACTTGCCATTTTGGGAAAGTTCTTCAACCTCCTCTTTTTGATTCAAAAATGCTTAAAATGGAAAATTCTTGGTCATGAAAGTTGTAGAATGGATCCTCCCATTTTCAAAAAGTACAAGAACTCATTGTAATTCGTTTTAGAACAAAATTTATGGCCTTGCAAAGTTGGACAAAATCACTTATTTTTCACTTTTGTGCCAAAGGTGAAACTTGCAAAAACACTTGCCAAAACCAAATGAGACCTCAAATCAACTTCTAAACATCACACAAACATCATTCATGGTCCATAATTCAGAATTTCCCAAAGGATTTCTCATTTCTATGCCTTGAATTACAAGTTACATAAGGCATTTTCTCATGAATCTTCAAAATTGGAATTTTTGCAAAAAGAACTTTTAATGGTTGGTTTGATTGTTAATTGATCTCAATGCATCATAACAACTTCATATGGTCCATTTTGCTAAAAATTGGCCAAGAACTCATAAGTTTCCTTGCCTTGATTCACAACAAAGTTCAAAGAGGGAAATATGCAAGAACATTGAAAACTCTTGATCAAGACCATCCAGCTCACAAAATCAGATCCAAAGGCCTTCCTTGACTCAAGCTGAAGCAGGGCAAGCCCTAAGATCTCCTCTGACCCGAGCCATGCCTATGGTACACACAATCTTGACTTTTTGCATTTTTGTCCATGCCAATCAAACTGTGCCACTATCAACCCTCTGCCCAATCAGAGCCTCATATGTGGACCTCAAGCATTCCAAAACACAACACACACAAGCCTGCAACCTCCCATAAGCCTAGATACACAAAAATTGTCCTCTTCTTCATCTCTTCGAAACTCTTGACACAGCCACAAAACCTCCAATATTTCTTCACCAATAAGTCACAAATCACCCATGGATCAAGAACCAAGCATTAAAACAGCTTGAAACATCACATACTCAACCCTCCAAATCTGCTACACCAGAACCAAAACCTTCAAACCAGGCCATACAAACTCATTCTAAGCTTCATTTCATCATCAGGGGGTTCAAAGAACTGGATTTGCAGCAAAGGAAAGGACAGAAAGCCCAGAACCAGAAGGTTCCATCTCAGGTATAGCTCAAGAACTTTTTTCTCAGAACTTTGTTTTTAAGTTCTTAATCGAATCCTTATGATGTGCTAATGATTCTGATATATTTACTTTTCAAAATGGTGGAATATTGAGTATGTATGGAGTGTCTGAAAGTTTCTGACCTAAAATTGTTTTGTTTCGATTTGCCTTGTTGATGAATGAAAAATGGTTTTTGTTTGAGGATTTTGATTCAGTGATGCGTGGGGTTTAATTCTGGGCAGAGAGATTTTGTTTTAGATGCTTAGAGAGAGAGATAGGGTTTTGGGGTCGTCGGAGAAGACGACCGGAACACTGTTCTGGTCGCCTGAGAGTGATTAAGCCATAATCCCATTAATTAGGCAACTTTGAATACTGGCCTTTGGATTTAAATTACCCGCGCGCGCGTGTGTGGCCCAGATTGTCCCACTTAACCCTAATTTCCAATTAATTAAGTTAATCAGGATTAATTAATTATTTAATTGAGATTTATTCAGTTTGAATTGCAGCCACTAGATCACGCGCATAGTCAACTCCCGCCCCCTAGGTTTGAATCCTGGCCCTCAGATCAGCATACTTCTCCCTTAATTCAATTTTATTTTCTTTTTATTCCTTTCTTTTTGCACATTTTATTTAAAATAGCAAATCATTTCCAAAAAATCTCATTTTTTGCATCATGCCTTAAAATATTTTTCTCTTTCATAAAATAATTTTTATTTTATTTTTTGCATAATTTTCGTATTTTAAAAATATTTCAATGTTTATTTTAATTAGTTAATGAGAATTAATTAATTACAATAGCATTTAGGTTTCTAAAAATTCCAAAAAAATTCATATTGCATTTTGATACATTTAGAAACATTATCAAACTCTTCAAACAAATTTCTGTTTGGTTCTTGACCTATGTTGACATTTTGCTTTGGAATTAATGTTCTTAAAAGGCAATATTTTGGTCCTAACTTAGAAAAATTCATTCTGCCTAACCATGAAGAGTTTGATGATGGTTCTTTTTGCATTGCATTCTTCATGACATGTAGTTTATAGGTTAAAATTGATTTGAATTTATCTTTCATTTTCAATTTGATGTGCATTTTTCCTTTTGAAGTGCCTTAAAACCCTAGTCAACTTGAGAAAATCATAGCTCCCATTAGGTTAAGAGTTAGATCCCCTCCTTTGGGAAGTGAACTTGTGTAGGGTTAGGGTTCCTTTGATCCCATTTTCAATTTTTTATCTTGTCATTTGCTTTTGGTTTTGGATTTTGCTTTGTGTCTTGTGCATAAACCCTAATTTTTGCCTCCATTTGCATTCATCTCTCATATGCTTGTATACATGAACTTGCCATAACATTTTGTGCATCAACATGACATATAAGACATCTTATGGCATATTAGAATCATGTTTGATCATTGCATCATCCATTTTCCATGCTTTTGCTTCATTTGATGTCATATGCATTCATGATCTTTCATGGTTCAAAACATGCTTCATTTGCATCCACATCCTTGTATGATCATCCACAACTCTTGACTTGTGTTTGTCTTACCTCTTAGCATCATTGGCATCATGTTTATGCTTCTGACTTTGGTTTGCATCATTGCATTTCATCCCATTTTCATTTCATTTCACCTCTTGTTACTAACTTTTCAGGTGGTAAGTCATTGAGAAGTGAATTTGCCTTCACTTCTCATAATCTCTTCTCATCTTTCTTATGCATCATTTCTGCATTTTACTTGTGAATTAGAGTGAGCTTGCTCATTCATGTTCCCTCCTCACTTTATTTCTTCAAGCAACTTATCTTCTTAAGTGAAGCAAGTTGTCTTGCTTTCTCTTTACTTCTCCTCCTTCCATCTGCTTCTTTCTTGGTGGTTTTCCTCTTAAAGATCTTTTGCAAGCCTCATAAACCCTAGGGACAACCAAGCATGATCACCATTAGGGTTTGATTAGTCCCCCCATTAGTTTTACCTTTGTGTCATCTTTGTGTCTTCTCTTTTCATCTCATAATCAAGGACTAAACCTTAAAGGTTTTAAGGCTTTGTGATTAAGCTTATGTCTGTATCCTTCTATTAGGATGGAGTGTATAACTTTAATCCTAAGTGTTAAACCCTTAATGTGTTTAAATCCTTTAATCAATTCACTTAATAATCACCAATACATCAAGCTTGTAACTTGGGCCTTGCATTAGGGTTCTAATTCTTCCTTAATTGGTTAAGAAGGACTAACTCTAGTGTTAATGGACAAGTCCCCCTCAAGTTGATTTACAAACCATAAAATCCACTTCTTAATCTTATCATTAACCAAAATCCACTCTAATAAAGGTTTTGTTTTGTCATGAGGTTAATCCCTAATCATGGATTAAGTTGAGGAGCCTTCCTCAGCTTAAATGTTCTCATCTATTATCCTTCTATTAGGATGGTGTAACGGGTCCATTAAATCCTTGATTATGGCTTAAACTCATTACTTAACACTAAACAAAAACTCCAAAAACATCTAAATAATTACAAGTAGGTTAATGATCTTAATCCTACATCATGGTGATTAAGTGTGAGGTGCTTACTTCATACTTAAGGTATACTCATTACCCCTAATTATAGGGAGGGTGTGATGAGTTTATTAACCGTTGGTTTAGGCTTAAGCTCATTTTCTTATGACAAACACAAAAAATCAATAAAAGATCGAAAACAAAAAACAAACAATAATCGTCTCCTCAGGGATTCTTTTCTCACCTCATTCACTCACAAACGAGAACTTGCTTCTTCCGTCTAATGCAAGACAGTTTGCACCTGAGCCAGACAGGTCATACACTTGAGCATAGACAAGTAGGCAGTTCACAAGTCAATTCATCTTTCAGTCTCTTTGAGTCGAACTACGGTGTTCTGACTTCCTCATTGCACGAGAGGATACGTAGGCATAACTTAACAGTTATCGAACAACAGTCTTTGTACACTCCCCCCTCTTCTTCCAGCATTATTCTTTAAGCCTCATAGTCTTGAGCTTTGCACTCTTGTTCTTACACTGACACTTCTATTATACACTTCACACTTATTTTACACTGACACTTGCATTCTTTTCCAGCTTTTTGTACACAAAATTGCACTGACACTACCCCTTTAAACACAAATCTTTCAAGCGTGGATCCCGTCGAGTATGGCGGACAATCTGGGTGCTAATACCTTCCCAGGTTGTAACCAACCCCCTTTCTCAGTTTCTCTGGTTCGCGACCGTCTTGTCCATATCTTTCTAGGTTTATGCAGCATTACCTTTCCTTCGGGATAAAAATTCCTAGCTTGCGACTCTATTCATCTTCTTCTCCTTTCGCCGACCGTTCGCGTCTGTACCCCTCTTGACCAGGTGTCATTTGGTGGGAGCGACAGCTTGGCGACTCTGCTGGGGACCCTTATACTGTAACCAGGGCTTCTGGTTCTTTTTGTGGGTTCCTCCTAGCGCTTGTTTGATTTGTGTTTACTGGGGTGTTATGTGCTATTTGTGTTTATTTATTTGCTTTATTTACTGCTTTATGTACAGCTTTATTTATTGCTTTCCTTTACAGTTTTTCATACTTCATACTGTCATTATCATTGCTGGATCTGGTTTCTGCTTTGGTGGGTGGGGTTTCATTGAGAGTTTAAGGTCCTATACCTGGGACCTGAGTGACACCTAGGCTAGAGTGGTTCATATTCTTTCCCATTCCATTTTGGTATGGTGCGGGAATATGAAACACGGTTCAGATGTGGGTTTCTTCTTGAGAACACTATGCTACAGATTTCTTGTAGTGCTAGGGCTATCTGGGAAGCCTGCTAAGTCTGGATGACCTTTATTATGACCTTCAGAAGCTGAGGTGAATTAGAGGAGGATCTTTTATGGTTATTGTAAACATTGTGCCTCCGGGTTAGAAGTGTTTACACTTCTCATAACTGATCCAAGTCTGAGGATCCTTGTTCTAGAACACTACCTGTGAGAGGGTTGGGTTGTTTACAGTTTTGCAGGTACCCTTGGCCACATCATACCCTGTTTTGTTCTGTTTAAGAGTACTCCATTTTGGACAGTTCTTGTGATTGAACACTGGACATGTGACTCCTTATTTGAGTCCCCTACCTTGGTTACTGGATTTCTGAACCTCCATCTGGACCTTCTTTGAACACACATGGGCTCATATCAAGACAGTTAATCAGATCCATCTTGATCCCAAACCCTTGCATATCATTTGCATATATCATCATTGCATCATTTAACATTTGTTTATTTGCTTTTCAGGGTATCCATTTCACTGTATCTTGGTTTTGGTTTTGACCCCTTCTTCTGCATAGACCTCTGCTTCAGTTGTCTTCATCAGTTATCTGCTTCAGCTATCTCCATCCTCACCAGCATCAGTCTGTCAGTGGCCCATTTCCAGCATCAGTCTGTGATTTTTCTCAGCATTTATCCTTAGTTTCTTCAGCAGCATTCATGACTACTCCCAGGAAGAGCAACATATCCTACCATTTCTTTGAGCCTGTGTTGACTGGTATCAGGCAGGTCCAGTCACTCATCACACCTGACCACATCCCATTGTTTAGAGAGCATTATGGAGGTATCTTGGATATGGTTATGGATCTTGATCCTTCTCATAGGAGCATGATTCACACATGCCTGCAGTTTTATAACCCTCCTTTGAGATGCTTCACATTCCCAGACTTTCAGTTAGGGCCTCTATTGGAAGAGTTTTCTTCATTTATTGGAGTACCTATCAGAGGTGGAATCCCTTTCAACCCAGAGATGCCAGCTCCCAGCAATGGAGAAGTAGCAAAAGCACTGTACCTAGAGCCTACTTTGATTGAGCAAAATATGACAACAAAAGTTGGGATCCCTGGTTGGCACTTGGATTTCTTGATTTCTCAGGCCATCCTAAAGGCCTCATTGGGAGAATGGAGGGAAGTCTGTGCACTGTTAGCCCTCAGCATATATGGGGTTATACTGTTTGCAGATGAGCCCAAATTTGTCAGCAAGAATGTCATCCATCTGTTTCTCCTGAGGAACCCAGTGCCTACATTGCTGGGAGACTTTTATTACTCCATTCATCAGAGGAATGAGAAACAAAGGGGGGAGTTAGTGAGATGTTGTGCTCCTTTGTTTCACACCTGGCTGCTCAGACACCTGTCTAAGTCAGATGCTTTCCTGAATCCTCACCAACAGAAGAATTGGGCCAAGAGGCTCATTGCTTTGACTTCAGATGATATTAGATGGTGCACCCAGAGCTCCAAGGGCAAGGACATTATCACCAGCTGTGGACAATACACAAATGTACCTCTGATAGGAGTAAAGGGTTTTATCAACTACAATCCTTTGTTGTTTAAAAGGAAACTGGGCTATGCTTTGGTTCACCCTCCCAGAGGGCAAGATTTAGCTGAAACCCTGTATTGTGAAGTGAAGCCTAATTCAGTTGTTGTCAGACAAGCATCCTGGGCTTGGGACAACATCCAGGAAAAAGGGATGGCTATTCTTGGAAGGTGTAATAATGTTGCTTCAGCTCAGTACTATTTTTGGTCCCGTACTAGAGCTCAGATTACTGGAATGCCCTTCACCTTGGAGGACATACCTGGACCCTCAAAAGTACAACCTGCAGCAACTGTCAGCCTAGAAGAATTTGAGAAGCTGAAGGAAAGGAATGAGAACCTATCTCAAGCCTTGAAGAAGACCCTTTGGGAAAGGAGTGATGGTCGTC
Organism: Lathyrus aphaca; assembly: GCA_963966055.1. Lineage (NCBI taxonomy): Eukaryota > Viridiplantae > Streptophyta > Magnoliopsida > Fabales > Fabaceae > Lathyrus > Lathyrus aphaca. The sequence continues at coordinate 294,599,714 of OZ014519.1, read as the reverse complement.
TAGACATTGAGAGATTGGAAAAGCTCAGGGTGGAGCCTCTCACCAAAATTGAGAAGACAGAGGACTACATCAGGAAGCAAGAACTGGGGAACAAATATTGAAGAATGCCTGTAAGGAAGCCAAAATTCAGAAGGCTAGGACTGAGCTTTATCTACAAGAGATTCAAGCTAGGTGGGTCAGGATCACCGAAGCCCGTACCCAAGAAGACCAGAAGACTCAAGCCAAGATTGAACAGCTAGAGGCCAATGAGAAGAAGCAACAGGAAGCTTTGTTGGCAGCCCAGAAAGAGATTTCAGAGTTAAAGCTCAGAGCAGGATTGAAGAGATCGAAGGACCAGGATAGACATAAGAAGCTGACCACTGCCATTGCTACCAGGAACCTCCTCATTAGGACCATTACAGAGCACCCAGTTGGTCCAATGACTGAGGCACTCCTGAAGGAGGTCAGAGAGGATGAGTTTGGATTGGATGTCTGATTCTTTGCTTGTTGTTTGTTTCCATTTGATGTACTTTTCTTCTATTTTCACCCTTCAATGGCATGTATTGTAAAACAAACTATGTATTGTTCACCATTTGTAATATATTTTTTGCTTTCATTTGGGCTTCTCAACAACATCAAGCATCTTCCTCGAGGTCTGGAAAGGTCAAAACCAAGAACCAAACCGGATACCTTGGAAAACAAATAAGCATACTGCATTGCATACTAACTTTTGTTTTGTTTTGTAGGTTTTATTATTTTTGTTTCTAACTTTGTTGTGATCTCAGGAAACATTGTTCGTCGCCGAGTGTTCCCTGTCAACCGCGCGCACCAGTACCCGACTCGCAACAACCTTCCCGGTATTCAAATGGAACAAGTACAGCAGGATCTGACTGAAGTCAGAAATCAGATGGCTAATGAAAGAGTGGAGATGAGAAACCAAATGACCCAATTCATGGCTGTAATGACTGGCTTGGCCCAGAGTCAAGAAAGGTTAAGGGAACTAGTGGAAAGACAAACTCCTGAGGAGCCTCATCTTGGAACAAGAGGAACTAGTAACAATGAACGGGGCCAGCCTCGTATTGACCCGCCAGTATTTAGACCTCATCTGGATCCAGAAGCTAACATCCCGAGGAATGTACAAGGTAATACTGGTGGAGGGAGAATCTTGCAAGAGGATCCCCAAGAAGAACAGTTTACTGTTATGGGAGCTGGAGATGAAGTCTATGACAGGAGATTGGATGAAATTGCTGAGAAGTTGAGATCTTTGGAGTCTCAGAATTCCCTGGGCTTCGATGTGATGGATATGGGACTAGTGGATGGGGTGAGAATTCCCCACAAATTTAAACCCCCGTGCTTTGAGAAATACAATGGAACCTCTTCTCCACGTACTCACCTGCAGTCTTTCTTGGGAAGACTTAAAGCTTATACTATGGATGAAAAGATGTGGATGTTCTACTTTGAAGACAGTCTGACTGGGGCTTCAAGAGAGTGGTATTCACATTTAACCAGAGCTACTATCAGATGCTGGAAAGACTTAGCTGAAGCTTTCATCCGTCAATATCAATATAACCTGGACATGGCTCCCAATAGAACCCTCCTAATGGGAATGTCCCAGTCTTCCAGAAAAGGCTTCAGGGACTATACCCAAAGGTGGAGACAACTTGCTGCTGCTGTCCAACCACCCATGTCAGAAAGGGAAATGGCTGACATGTTCATGAATACACTGCAAGGAACCTATATTGACAGATTGGTTGCCTTCTCCTCTACCAGTTTTGCTGATGTGGTCATAGCTGGTGAAAGGATTGAAAGCCTCTTAAAAATGGGCAAGATTTCCGACAGTGGTGCAAGTTCATCCAGTAATCCCAGAAAGCCTTTTGTGGGACCCCGGAGGGCCGGTGAAACAAATTCCATTCATGCAAGCAGGGGCAGGCCTCAATATGCTCACCAGTCAGTAGCAGTTGTCACCATTCCAGCTCCGATACCTCAACAATCAGCATATCCTCAGCAGCAACAACCATAGTATCAACAACAAGTTCAGTATCCGCAACAGAGAACCTACAACAGCAACAACAACCAACAACAGCGTCCTTTCCAACAAAGACCATCACAGGCAAACAGGGTAATTGACCCAATCCCAATACCATATGTTGCACTCCTGCCACAACTCCTGAAGCTCAACCTGGTTGAGTTAAGGACATTGGCACCTCCAGATCCCTCCAATATGCCAAAGAACTATGATGCCAATGCCAGGTGTGCATTCCACTCAAACGCACCGGGGCATAATACTGAAAAATGTCGGGCCCTACAGATGAAAGTCCAAGACCTGGTGGACTCAAAAGCTCTCAACTTTGCGCCTCCTCCGAATGTCACAAGAAATCCAATGCCTAGTCACAACGGGCCTAGGATCAATGCTATTGAGGAAGGCAAATTATCCACCTTAATCACCAGTGTTGCACAGATTCGAACACCTTTGGTTGAAATCAAAGCCCAGCTTTTAGAATGCCAAGTGTTCCCCGGGTGTGAGCTCGGCTGTGGGTATTGCAATATTGCAGTCAATGGGTGTGAAAGGCTGAGAGACGGCATAGATGGTATTATTAAGGATGGTATCCTTCAGATTACGACAACGGCGCCTACAAATCCAACAATCCCTTCACCGGCAATCACAGATACTCCTACAACGTCAGCAACCATTGTTCTAACGGATTCTACTACAACTCCAACAACTGCTCAATCAATCACTTCAACGGACGCAATTTCAGTTACCATTCCTGCTACAATTTCAACACCCATCCAGTCAATAGTGTCTTCTACAACATCAGCAACAATTGGTGAAAGCGTCTCAACGGTTACTATATACTATGACCCTGCAAATGTTCCTGCCAGCAACTCACAAAATGCCACTCCTGTCAGAGCACCAGTCACCATATACTATGATCCACACACCATTGTGGTCCTTTCTGCAGCTGTTATCGGTCCAGTCACTATCACAGTGCCTGGGCCAGTTCCTTACGAAAGTAATAATGCCATCCCTTGGCATTATGGCTCAGATCTATACTGCGAGGGGCAGAAGATCACTTTAGAATCATCAACTTCTTCACCTCAGATAGACAATGTGGGGGGAGGCGGAGGCTTCACTAGAAGCAGACGTCTCTTTGCCTCACAAATTCCAAGACCCATTGCTGAAGCAGAAGCTACTGCTAAGGCAAAAGGGAAGAGCATGGTGCAAGAAGAACCAGTTGCTAGAGAAGCTTTGAAGACTCCTTTTGATCAAGAGGTTGATGAATTCATGAGAATCATCAAGAAGAGTGATTACAAGGTGGTAGACCAGCTTCACCAAACACCTTCAAAGATCTCCATATTATCATTACTAATGTGCTCCGAGGCTCATCGGAACGCACTTTTGAAGGTCCTGCACGCAGCTTATGTGCCGGAGGAGATTACCGTTAATCAGTTAGAGGCTGTGGTTGGAAATGTCAACGCTAGTCATGGACTAGGTTTTACCAACACTGACTTGACGGTGGAAGGTCGCAACCACAACAAGGCTTTGCACATTACCTTGGAGTGTAAGGGTGCAGTTCTTTCTTATGTATTGGTGGACACAGGGTTATCCCTCAATGTCCTACCCAAGAAAGCCCTTGTGAAACTGGAGTATGATGGATTGGCACTACGCCCAAGTAACTTGGTAGTGAGAGCCTTTGACGGTTCTAAAAGATCAGTTCTGGGAGAGATAGAGTTCCCAATAATGATTGGCCCACAAGTCTTCAAAACGACCTTCTTTGTGATGGATATACAGCCTGCCTACAACTGTCTATTGGGTAGACCATGGATACACGCCGCCGGCGCCGTGACGTCAACCCTTCACCAGAAGTTAAAATTCGAGTGGGAAGGCCAAGTCATTACTATTTGTGGGGAGGAGGATATTTTTGTTAGCCAGCTGGCTACATTCAAATACATTGAGATGGATGGGGAGATCCATGAAACCATGAGCCAAGGGTTTGAGGCCCTTAATATTAATGAAACATCTGTTGTGCTTGGGACTTCCATTACCTCATACCGACAAGCCAGGAAGGTTGTTGAAGAAGGTACTGCTCAAGGCTGAGGCAAGCTGCTGCCCGTGGAAAAGAAAGAAGACCGATTCGGGTTGGGTTACAAATCAACTCGACAAGATCAATCAGAGGCTGAAACAGAGCCCAAGTTTGTCAGCGGGGGGATGCTCACCCGGGATGCTGTGAACAATTTGGAAGATGAGTTAGAAGACGAGCGCAACCTGGAAAGCTGGATACATCCAAGGATCCCGGGGAACCATGTCTCAAACTGGTCTTCCCAGGAAATTATAAGAGTTACTCCTGCAGAGTAATTATTATTTCCTGTGTTTTAAAGCATGCATCAAGCCCTGCATCTTGCCCAAGATGTCAGGACTCATTTTGTAATCGGGCCATCTTGTATTTTGTGCAAAGATCAATTAATGAATATCAGGACATCTTTTGCAAATGAGTCTTTTCTTTTCCGCTCACTGTTTTTCATTTTTTCACTTTTTGTACAAAAATAAAATGGAAATGTTTTTCAAAATGATAACTTCATCTTCACTTTTTCTAAATAAGATAAAACTGATCACTAAAATGAACCAATCTAAACCCTTGCAGAGAGTGTCCTCCAGACTGCACCGACAACAACACTGATATGACTTCGTATGACTTTGACAATCCGATTAATCAAGCTGATGAAGGGGTTGAAGAAGATTATAAGCTACCTGAAGAGCTAGTCAGGCTGTTGAGACAAGAGGAGAAGGTTATCACTCCTCATCAGGAGGAGGTCGAAACGGTTAATCTTGGTACGGAAAAAGACGTGAAAGAAGTTAAGATCGGGGCCTGCCTGCAGGATTCAGTAAAAGCGCAACTGATTGACATGCTTCGGGAATATGTGGATGTTTTTGCTTGGTCTTATCAGGATATGCCAGGGTTGGACACTGACATTGTTATGCACAAGCTGCCTCTGAAAGAAGATTGTCCACCAGTAAAACAGAAACTGCGCCGTACTCGCCCAGATATGGCAATGAAGATAAAACAAGAGGTACAAAAGCAGTGGGACGTCGGTTTCCTCGTTGTGACTAGCTATCCGCCGTGGGTCACTAATATTGTACCTGTACCTAAGAAAGATGGCAAGGTGAGAATGTGTGTGGACTACCGAGATCTGAACAGAGCCAGCCCAAAGGATGATTTCCCATTACCTCACATTGATGTATTGGTGGATAATACGACTCAGTTCTCGGTGTTTTCCTTCATGGATGGATTTTCAGGATATAATCAGATCAAGATGTCACCTGATGACATGGAGAAGACAACTTTCATCACACCCTGGGGCACATTCTGCTATAAGGTGATGCCATTCGGACTGAAGAATGCTGGTGCTACTTATCAACGGGCTATGGTAACATTATTCCATGACATGATCCACAAATAAATTGAATGTTATGTGGATGACATGATTGCCAAGTCCCTTACAGAAGAAGACCACCTGGTGAATCTGTTGAAGTTATTCAAGCGTCTGAGAAAGTACCAGTTGAAGTTAAACCCCAACAAATGCACATTCGGGGTGTGGTCCGGTAAGCTGCTGGGATTTATTGTAAGTGAGAAAGGGATTGAAGTTGACCCCGATAAAGTCAAAGCCATTCAAGAAATGCCTGCACCGAAGTCTGAAAAAGAAGTTCGGGGGTTTCTAGGTAGATTGAATTACATTTCACGGTTCATATCTCACCTTACAGCAACCTGTGAGCCTTTGTTCAAGCTGTTAAGAAAAGAACAAACGGTCAGGTGGAATGAAGACTACCAGAAGGCTTTTGACAAAATCAAGGAATACTTACAAGAACCTCCAATCCTTATGCCTCCAGTTGAAGGAATACATCTAATAATGTACTTGACAGTATTAGAAGAGTCAATGGGGTGTGTGCTAGGCCAGCATGACGAGTTTGGTCGAAAAGAGTATGCAATATACTACCTAAGCAAAAAGTTTACCGACTGTGAACAACGTTATTCACTGCTCGAGAAAACTTGTTGTGCTTTAGCGTGGGCTGCTCGCCGACTGAGACAGTATATGTTGACCCACACTACTTTATTGATCTCCAAGATGGACCCAGTTAAGTACATTTTTGAGAAGCCAACACTTACTGGACGGGTTGCAAGATGGAAAATGATCCATACAGAATATGACATTCAATACACATCTCATAAGGCCATCAAGGGCAGTATATTGTCTGATTATCTCGGTGAGCAACCCATTGATGATTACCAGCCTATGAGATTTGACTTCCCTGATGAAGACATCATGTTCATAAAAGCAAGAGATCATGAAGAGCCTATTCACACTGAAGGGCCCGACCCAGAAGAAGAATGGACTATGATGTTTGACGGGGCTGTCAATATGAATGGTCGTGGTGTTGGTGCAGTACTCATTACACCTAAGGGAGTTCATCTGCCTTTCTCGGCAAAACTCACCTTTAACTGCACTAATAATGAAGCTGAATACGAAGCTTGTATTATGGGTCTTGAGGAAGCCATTGACCTCAGGATCAAGACTTTGACTGTGTTCGGAGATTCAGCTCTGGTAGTTAATCAAACCAACGGCAAATGGTACACTCACCAGGATCATCTGATACCTTATCGGGATTATACAAGGAGGTTATTGAATTTCTTCACAACAGTCAAGCTTGAGTATATCCCTCAAAATGAAAATCAGTTTCGGATGCTCTGGCTACCATTTCATCCATGATCAAAGTTCAAGCTGCCAACTTTGTGCCGCAGATTTCAGTATCCAGACTTGACAGACCAGCATATGTATTCTCAGCGGATGTTGTTAAAGATGATAAGCCTTGGTTTCACGACATCAAATGCTTCTTGGAGGATCAAACATACCCGCCTGGGGCATCTTCCAATGATAAGAAGACATTAAGAAGGCTAGCTGGTAGTTTCTTCCTGAATGCTGATGGTTCCCTGTATAAGAGAAACTTTGATATGGTGCTTCTCAGATGTGTTGATAGGGCAGAAGCAGACCTGCTGATGCACGAGGTGCACGAAGGATCTTTTGGTACTCATGCTGGAGGGCATGTTATGGCTAAAAAGTTGCTAAGATCAGGCTATTATTGGATCACAATGGATGCAGACTGTTGTGCTTATGCCAGGAAGTGCCATAAATGCCAGATTTATGCAGATAAGGTGCACGTGCCTCCAAATCCTCTGAATGTGATGTCTTCACCTTGGCCCTTTGCCATGTGGGGCATTGATATGATTCGAAATATTGAACCGACCGCTTCGAATGGTCACAGATTCATCTTGGTAGCCATTGACTATTTTACCAAGTGGGTTGAAGCAGCTTCTTATGCCAATGTCACCAGGCAAGTGGTAGCCCGATTTCAAAAGAGAGATATCATCTGTCGGTATGGAGTGCCCGAGCGAATCATTACTGATAATGGTTCCAACTTAAACAACAAAATGATGGTAGAACTATGTCGGGAATTCAAGATCCAACACCACAATTCTTCTCCTTACAGGCCAAAGATGAATGGCGTTGTTGAGGCAGCTAACAAGAATATCAAGAAGATTATGCAGAAAATGGTGGTCACCTACAAAGACTGGCATGAAATGCTACCATTTGCCTTGCATGGATACCGTACGTCAATCAGAACGTCCACTGGGGCAACACCGTATCAGCTTGTGTATGGTATGGAAGCAGTCCTACCTATTGAAGTTGAATTACCCTCCCTACGGATACTGATGGATGTCAAATTGAACGAAGCAGAATGGGTCCGATCCCGATATGAACAACTAAATCTGATTGAAGAAAAGAGATTAGCTGCAATCTGTCATGGGCAGTTATATCAGAAGAGAATAAAGAAAGCCTTCGATCAGAAAGTCAGGCTTCGGGAATACCAAGTAGGAGATCTGGTGTTGAAAAGACTCCTCCCTCCTCATACGGACCACAGGGGCAAGTGGACTCCGAATTACGATGGTCCATTCATAGTAAAGAAGGTTTTCTCCGGTGGAGCACTGATGCTCAGTACTATGGATGGTGAAGACTTCCTGTCCCCTGTGAATTCAGATGCAGTTAGAAAATACTTCGCCTAAAAATGACCCGCTGGACATAAAAACAGAATGTAAGTTCATACAAAAATAGGGCATCCCGGCGAGTCAAAAACAGAATAAAAGACTTGGGCAAAAATAAGGGAAAATAAATAAAAAATGTACACCCGCTGAGTTGAAAAGCCGCACTGGACAACTCAGGCAAAAATGGGTAAGCTTCGAAAGGTTCAAGCTTCGGTCAGAATCAGCCTTCTCCGAAAAGCAAGATGAGAAGAACGTCAATGTCATACAAGTCATGGCAAAAGGGAAGCTTACTGAAGCGTAGTCAACATTGCCAGCATCTTTTTGTTTCTCAATTTTGTAATAATCCCCTCATTTCAGGGGATCTGTTTCTTTGACTGTATTTGCCAAATTCAAGGCACGCAAATTAATAAGATCATATTTTCAGTCATATTTCGTCTCGTACGTTTTATTTTCATTTGCAAAATGTCCGATGTCCTTAAGATGTTGATTTCATAAGTACAGATATGCCTTTTCTAAATCACATGCTTACAGGAAATATATTACTCCCGGGAGTATCTAAACTCCTATGATGGAATCCAGTAAAGGATACCTCGGGGTACTTGTATGTTTCTTTGTCATACAGGATTGCAGGTATTCAAAGTGCAATATGGGGACATGAAAGCTTCTCCCCAGCAAGCTACCAAATCACTATTTACTCAGCACATCTCCCATCTAGCACTAGAGATGCTTTATCCCCAGCTGAGTTGCCAGTCATCATTCCTCCTCAGCCAATTGTCGGGAAGGGAACCATCTCCCCGCAGAGTCCCAGCCTCTATCCAGAAGAGCAATGCCCGATGATCTCACGACAAAGTGACGAAAGCTTCCACGGACCCCAGCTGGGCCCCTCCTCACCAAGAATAGGTCTATCAGTGACTCATTCCCCCAAGCAGAGTCATACATATTAGATCTACCAATGATCTCATCCTCAGCTGGGATATTACTTCAAGCAGATCAGCTGGAGATCGTCACCGCAACGGGATCCGAATCCCGGATTGGTACCTTTGCATAATCATAGCATTCACATCATATTTTCCCCAGAGTGTAGCATTCCGTCTAATATGGAGCATTACGGCAAAAATCAAACATATTGCATAACCATAAGCCATGTGTCGAACCGAACGCTTATAAATGCAGACACCCCCTCAGCAATACACAAATACCCCTCAAATTCCCCAGCAGAAAGCCAAAGCATCCCCTTTGCACTCACAAATACATGTTCATATACCCATTCGACACTCGTCCGTGTCATATAAACCACAGACAAATACATATGTATACACTTCCCTGACACCCGTCAGTGTCACCTTCCCCAGCATAATTGCCTAAAGACACTTTGGGAACCAAATACTTGTTTATGATACACTTCTTCCGACACCCGTCCGTGTCGTGCTCTCCCCAGCAAGTGTCTCACTCATATTTACTTATTTCAGATACTCGTCCGTATCTTGTTTATACCACTTATCTTTATCGAGATTCAACACTCGTCCGTGTTCTTTGTTAACCAGTTGATACTCGTCCGTATCATCATCTCCGAACATGCTTCAGCGTTTGTTTTCTACTGATACTCGTCCGTATAAAAATCTTAAGGATGCTCGTCCGCATCTTTAATCTACACACAGCGTCAAACACTTATCCTCTTTTCTTTCTTACATTTAGACATTCGTCTGTGTCTATTGTTCCCCAGAAGAGTTATCATCAAATCGCTAGTAAAAAGAAAATTTTCTTTTCTATCTGACATTCGCCCTATGTCATGATACTTTTGGAAGCCATACCCTGCCAGGTGATCGTCCTTCACCTTTTAGATGATCGTCTCTCATCTTTCTCCCAGCGGAGTCTCCACCATTGGAACCCCCTTCTATCCGACATTCGTCCTATGTCGTGATATTTTGGCAGTCGTCCCCTGCTAGGTGATCATCCTTCACCTTTTGATCGTCCTTCATCATTTTATCTGATGGCCGTCACCATCGTTGATCTTGTTATCTGACATTCGTCCTATGTCATGATAAACCCCCAGAGCAACCGTACCCTGTTAGGTGATCGTTCTTCACCTTTTGATGATCGTCCTTCATCATGCTTATCTGATGGTCGTCCCCATCGTCGACCTTTTCTATCTGGAATTCGTCCTATGTCGTGGTACTTTCGGCAGCCGTACCCTGCCAGGTGATCGTCCTTCACCTTGGATGACCGTCCCTCATCCTTATCCCCAACAGAGCAGTCGTCCCCTGCTAGGTGATCGTCTTTCACCTCTGATGACCGTACCTCATCATTTATTTCATTTATGCTTTGAACCTGATGGTCGTCCCCATCATTGCCTTAACCCTTAATCCCTAGAGATTTTTGTTACTGTATCTGATGGTCGTCCCCATCATAATCCCTCTATTTCCCCAGCATGTCGGTCGTCCCCATCATTACTTCATCCCCAGCAGTCGTCCTCTGCTCGACGGTCGTCCTCCGTCGCCCGCACTTTATAATCATATTATACTTCCCTTAACAATCTATATCCCTTTTCTTCTTCATTCAGTGAGTGCAAATTTTGGACTGTCTTTAGTATTCAACCACAAGTTATCTTGTTTGCCTGTTAAGTCGTCGCTTACATCCTGCACAGCTAACTCATGCTTGAATAGGGGCAGCTGTAAACACCCCAAATTTTCCCTCACTCATTTCACCATGGCTTGTTATCTTTTCATTTGCATAGATTCAATCATAGCATCTCATATTGCATTTTTGCTTCACTGCATTGGTTCAAAGTCATTTGCACCTAGGGTTTGTGATCTGAGCAATCTTTGAGCTATCTGAGCCACTCCAAAGGTCCCCAATCATCTCAAGAGGGTCCATGTATGTTCAATCATCATATTATATCCTCCCAAGATCAAGAAAGTCAAAGAATCACAAGAACTGAGAAAGGCATGGAAGCAGAGTCAAGCTTAACTGCACAGATGACCTAAAATTAGGGTTTTGGTTTTAGAGGCCATAACTCCAAATTTTTTGGTCATTCTTGTTTCTATTGGTCTCTATATGATACAAGGATCATGCATACCAATTTTCATGAAGAAATTCAATGGGGAAGGCATTTGATCAATAGATGACTTCTTGAGCAAGTCAGTGCAAAATCAGGGCATCTGAGGCCCCCAATCATCCAACCAAAGGGGTTTCTCCATCATTTTGGATGTGTATGATCTTTATTTGATCTTAGAAGATGTTAGAAGTTCACAAAATTGAAGAATTTCAAGCCATTTGCAAAGTTGCCATTTTGGGAAAGTGACTTGTAATGAAAACTTGCCATTTTGGGAAAGTTCTTCAACCTCCTCTTTTTGATTCAAAAATGCTTCAAATGGAAAATTCTTGGTCATGAAAGTTGTAGGATGGATCCTCCCATTTTCAAAAAGTACAAGAACTCATTCTAATTCATTTTAGAACAAAAGTTATGGCCTTGCAAAGTTGGACAAAATCACTTATTTTTCACTTTTGTGCCAAAGGTGAAACTTGCAAAAACACTTGCCAAAACCAAATGAGACCTCAAATCAACTTCTAACCATCACACAAACATCATTCATGGTCCATAATTCAGAATTGCCCAAAGGATTTCTCATTTCTATGCCTTGAATTACAAGTTACATAAGGCATTTTCTCATGAATCTTCAAAATTGGAATTTTTGCAAAAAGAACTTTTAATGGTTGGTTTGATTGTTAATTGATCTCAATGCATCATAACAACTTCATATGGTCCATTTTGCTACAAATTGGCCAAGAACTCATAAGTTTCCTTGCCTTGGTTCACAACAAAGTTCAAAGAGGGAAATATGCAAGAACATTGAAAACTCTTGATCAAGACCATCCAGCTCACAAAATCAGATCCAAAGGCCTTCCTTGACTCAAGATGAAGCAGGACAAGCCCTAAGATCTCCTCTCACCCGAGCCATGCCTATGGTACACACAATCTTGACTTTTTGCATTTTTTCCCATACCAATCAAACTGTGCCACTACCAACCCTCTGCCCAATCAGAGCCTCATATGTGGACCTCAAGCATTCCAAAACACAACACACAGAAGCTTGCAACCTCCCATAAGCCAAGATACACAAAAACTGTCCTCTTTTTCATCTCTTCGAAACTCTTGACACAGCCACAAAACCTCCAATATTTCTTCACCAATAAGTCACAAATCACCCATGGATCAAGAACCAAGCATTAAAACAGCTTGAAACATCACATACTCAACCCTCCAAATCTGCTACACCAAAACCAAAACCTTCAAACCAGGTCATACAAACTCATTTTAAGCTTCATTTCATCATCAGGGGGTTCAAAGAAGTGGATTTGCAGCAAAGGAAAGGACAGAAAGCCCAGAACCAGAAGGTTCCATCTCAGGTATAGCTCAAGAACTTTTTTCTCAGAACTTTGTTTTTAAGTTCTTAATCGAATCCTTATGATGTGCTGATGATTCTGATATATTTACTTTTCAAAATGGTGGAATATTGAGTATGTATGGAGTGTCTGAAAGTTTCTGACCTAAAATTGTTTTGTTTCGATTTGCCTTGTTGATGAATGAAAAATGGTTTTTGTTTGAGGATTTTGATTCAGTGATGCGTGGGGTTTAATCCTGGGCAGAGAGATTTTGTTTTAGATGCTTAGAGAGAGAGAGAGGGTTTTGGTGTCGTCGGAGAAGACGACCGAAACACTGTTCCGGTCGCCTGAGAGTGATTAAGCCCTAATCCCATTAATTAGGCAACTTTGAATACTGGCCTTTGGATTTGATTTACCCGCGCACGTGTGTGGCCCAGATTGTCCCACTTAACCCTAATTTCCAATTAATTAAGTTAATCAGGATTAATTAATTATTTAATTGAGATTTATTCAGTTTGAATTGCAGCCACTAGATCACGCGCGTAGTCAACTCCCGCCCCCTAGGTTTGAATCCTGGCCCTCAGATCAGCATACTTCTCCCTTAATTCAATTTTATTTTCTTTTTAATCCTTTCTTTTTGCACATTTTATTTAAAATAGCAAATCATTTCCAAAAAATCTCATTTTTTGCATCATGCTTTAAAATATTTTTCTCTTTCATAAAATAATTTTTATTTTAATTTTTGCATAATTTTCGTATTTTAAAAATATTTAAATGTTTATTTTAATTAGTTAATGAGAATTAATTAATTACAATAGCATTTAGGTTTCTAAAAATTCCAAAAAAATTCACATTGCATTTTGATACATTTAGAAACATTATCAAACTCTTCAAACAAATTTCTTTTTGGTTCTTAACCTTTGTTGACATTTTGCTTTGGAATTAATGTTCTTAAAAGGCAATATTTTGGTCCTAACTTAGAAAAATTCATTCTGCCTAACCATGAAGAGTTTGATGATGGTTCTTTTGGCATTGCATTCTTCATGACATGTAGTTTATAGGGTAAAATTGGTTTGAATTTATCTTTCATTTTCAATTTGATGTGCATTTTTCCTTTTGAAGTGCCTTAAAACCCTAGTCAACTTGAGAAAATCATAGCTCCCATTAGGTTAAGAGTTAGATCCCCTCCTTTGGGCAGTGAACCTGTGTAGGGTTAGGGTTCCTTTGATCCCATTTTCAATTTTTTATCTTGTCATTTGCTTTTGGTTTTGGATTTTGCTTTGTGTCTTGTGCATAAACCCTAATTTTTGCCTCCATTTGCATTCATCTCTCATTTGCTTGTATACATGAACTTGCCATAACATTTTGTGCATCAACATGACATATAAGACATCTTAGGGCATATTAGAATCATGTTTGATCATTGCATCATCCATTTTCCATGCTTTTGCTTCATTTGATGTCATATGCATTCATGATCTTTCATGGTTCAAAACATGCTTCATTTGCATCCACATCCTTGTATGATCATCCACAACTCTTGACTTATGTTTGCCTTACCTCTTAGCATCATTGGCATCATGTTTATGCTTCTGACTTTGGTGTGCATCATTGCATTTCATCCCATTTTCATTTCATTTCACCTCTTGTTACTAACTTTTCAGGTGGTAAGTCATTGAGAAGTGAATTTGCCTTCACTTCTCATAATCTCTTCTCATCTTTCTTATGCATCATTTCTGCATTTTACTTGTGAATTAGAGTGAGCTTGCTCATTCATGTTCCCTCCTTACTTTCTTTCTTCAAGCAACTTGTCTTCTTAAGTGAAGCAAGTTGTCTTGCTTTCTCTTTGCTTCTCCTCATTCCATCTGCTTCTTCCTTGGTGGTTTTCCTCTTGAAGATCTTTTGCAAGCCTCATAAACCCTAGGGACAACCAAGCATGATCACCATTAGGGTTTGATTAGTCCCCCCATTAGTTTTACCTTTGTGTCATCTTTGTGTCTTCTCTTTTCATCTCATAATCAAGGACTAAACCTTAAAGGTTTTAAGGCTTTGTGATTAAGCTTATGCTTGTATCCTTCTATTAGGATGGAGTGTATAACTTTAATCCTAAGTGTTAAACCCTTAATGTGTTTAAATCCTTTAATCAATTCACTTAATAATCACCAAGACATCAAGCTTGTAACTTGGGCCTTGCATTAGGGTTCTAATTCTTCCTTAATTGGTTAAGAAGTACTAACTCTAGTGTTAATGGACAAGTCCCCCTCAAGTTGATTTACAAACCATAAAATCCACTTCTTAATCTTATCATTAACCAAAATCCACTCTAATAAAGGTTTTGTTTTGTCATGAGGTTAATCCCTAATCATGGATTAAGTTGAGGAGCCTTCCTTAGCTTAAATGTTCTCATCTATTATCCTTCTATTAGGATGGTGTAATGGGTCTATTAAATCCTTGATTATGGCTTAAACTCATTACTTAACACTAAACAAAAACTCCAAAAACATCTAAATAATTACAAGTAGGTTAATGATCTTAATCCTACATCATGGTGATTAAGTGTGAGGTGCTTACTTCATACTTAAGGTATACTCATTACACCTAATTAGAGGGAGGATGTGATGAGTTTACTAACCCTTGGTTTAGGCTTAAGCTCATTTTCTTATGACAAACACAAAAAATCAATAAAAGATCGAAAACAAAAAACAAACAATAATCGTCTCCTCAGGGATTATTTTCTCACCTCATTCACTCACAAACGAGAACTTGCTTCTTCCGTCTAATGCAAGACAGTTTGCACCTGAGCCAGATAGGTCATACACTTGAGCATAGACAAGTAGGAAGTTCACAAGTCAATTCATCTTTCAGTCTCTTTGAGTCGAACTACGGTGTTTTGACTTCCTCATTGCACGAGAGGATACGTAGGCATAACTTAACAGTTATCAAACAACAGTCTCTGTACACTCCCCCCTCTTCTTCCAGCATTATTCTTTAAGCCTCATAGTCTTGAGCTTTGCACTCTTGTTCTTACACTGACACTTCTCTTATACACTTCACACTTATTTTGCACTGACACTTGCATTCTTTTCCAGCTTTTTGTACACAAAATTGCACTGACACTACCCCTTTAAACACAAATCTTTCAAGCGTGGATCTCGTCGAGTACGACAGACAATCTGGGTGCTAATACCTTCCCAGGTTGTAACCAACCCCCTTTCTCAGTTTCTCTGGTTCGCGACCGTCTTGTCCATATCTTTCTAGGTTTATGCAGCATTACCTTTCCTTCGATATAAAAATGCCTAGTTGGAGACTCTATTCATCTTCTTCTCCTTTCGCCGACCGTTCGCGTCTGTACCCCTCTTGACCAGATGTCATTTGGTGGGAGTGACAGCTGGGGCATCCAGTAAGGACAAGAAGACCCTTAGAAGACTGGCAGGAGCTTTCTTCTTGAATCAAGATGGTGTGTTATACAAGCGAAACTTCGACATGGTTCTGCTCAGATGCGTGGATAGACATGAAGCAGACCTGTTGATGCAAAAGGTTCATGAAGGCTCATTTGGTACCCATGCTGGAGGACATGCTATGGCCAAGAAATTGTTGAGATCGGGATATTATTGGATCACCATGGAATCGGATTGCTGTAAATACTCCCGTAAATGTCACAAGTGTCAGATTTATGCAGATAAAGTTCATGTGCCTCCGAATCCATTGAGTGTCATGTCTTCACCATGGTCGTTCGCTATGTGGGGCATTGATATGATTGGCAAGATCGAGCCGACAGCTTCTAACGGTCATCGCTTCATCCTGGTTGTTATATACTATTTCACGAAGTGGGTCAAAGCGGCATCTTACGCCAATGTCATTAAACAAGTGGTAGCCCGGTTTATTAAAAGAGAAATCATTTGCCGGTACGGAATTCCTGAAAGGATCATTACTGATAATGGTTCTAATCTCAACAACAAGATGATGGCTGATTTGTGTCAGGATTTCAAAATAGAGCATCACAACTCTTCTCCATATCGCCCGAAGATGAATGGCGCCGTCGAGGCGGCCAATAAGAACATCAAGAAGATTGTGCAGAAGATTGTGCAGAAGATGGTTGTGACATACAAAGACTGGCATGAGATGCTACCATTCACTTTACATGGGTACAGAACGTCGGTGCATACTTCAACAGGGGAAACCCCGTTCTCACTGGTGTATGGTATGGAGGCAGTCCTACCAATTGAAGTGGAAATCCCTCGTTGAGGTTAATGATGGACATTAAGCTAGATGAAGCTGAGTGGCTCCGATCCAGATATAATCAATTGAGCCTCATTGAAGAAAAACGTCTAGCAGCTATATGCCATGGACAGTTGTACCAGCGGCAGATGAAGCAGGATTTTAACAAGAAAGTGCAACCACAGAGGTACGTTCCAGGTGACTTGGTGCTGAAAAGGATTCTTCCTCATCTTAATGATCACAGGGGCAAGTGGAAACCCAACTATGAAGGACAGTTCGTGGTTAAAAAGGTTTTCTCAGGTGGAGCCTTGATACTGACAACCATGGACGGAGAAGACTTCCAATCCCCTGTCAACGTAGACGCAGTAAGAAAATACTTCGTGTAAAAAAGGACCCGCTGGATAAAAACAGAATAAAGATCCAGGAAAAAATGGGCATCCCGGCAAGCCAAAAATAGAATAAAAGGCTCGGGCAAAAGTTAGGGAAATCTTGAAAAAAAATGTACACCCGCTGGGTTGAAAAGCCACATCGGACAACTCAGATAAAAAAGGGTATCTCGGTGGATTGAAAACCTGAAAGGACGATCCACACAAAAGAGGGATTAACACAAACGACTGCGATCTGCGAGATCCGTAACCTATCTACAATTGAGGCTATCCTAAGGGTTGAAGATCAGTTCAATTACCTTTCTCAATGGGCAGAGCGAGCGGAGCGTCTTGAAGACATACAAGTCATAACTGGGTTGAAACTTGATGAGATCCACTTCTCACATTGCCAATAAGATAGTTTGTTTTCCTTTTTGGCTATTTCCTCTTTCAGGGAACTGCTTCCGTTGTATTGCCTATTCATGGCCATTTTTTTCGAATCAATAAAAATTCAACTTTAGTCAATTTGTGACTATATGCTTCTCGTTTTTGTTTTTCATCTAGCATTGATTGATTGCGAAAACGTCCAGTAAATTGTGATTTATATTGTGTTGTGAACATTTGAATGCTTTCTAACTCATGCAGGAGGACATAAACATTTAATACAACTCTGAAAGGGTGTCAAGATACCCAGATAATGATTCATGCTACGAGCCTAGGGAAGGCAGGTCCCAAACTAACTCTCCATGTTGCAGGCACTATTGATTATGTTTATGCACGTACATGTACAGGTGTTGCTAACAAAGTTAAAAGCAGATTCCCAGGAGTAACATTTCTTTGTGCTTGAACAAGAGCAGGTGTCTCCCAGGGTGTTTCCAATCATCCCCAGTAAAAGTGGAAGTTGAAATCTCTCCCAGCAAGGTAGCAGAATGTGGGTGTCATCCCCAAGCAGAAGTTTTCCTTCAGACACAGGGGCAATTCCCAACACTACAAGGAGTGTCATTCCTCCCCAGCAGTCTGTTCCCTCAACAATGTCATGCCTCTGGTTCCCGGCCAAGTCAGGAGGTCTTCACTTCCCCATCAGAGTTCAAGGAGGGTCCATCTCCAGCAGGGTCTTGGCACTCCAATCTCAAAGTCCAATTTATTTTTGGGAATGGCGGATGTTCAGAGCCGGTGTATCATTAACAACGTTCCCCACAGAGTTGTCTCCTCCTCATCAGGATGGATCAGATCAGGCAGTGATCATCGTTTCTCCCCAATCAAGCCATCTAGGATACTTGTAGTCTCCTTGTCAGGAGATCCTTTTCATTTGCATATGCACAATCATCATTGCATTTGCATCCTCCAAAGCATAGCATTTCCATCATCATGGAGCATTACGCCATAAATTCAGACATGTGCATGCCAACATGGGCCAGTTTTGAGGTATATTACATATGATCTATAACATCTTCTCAACCTTAAGTACTCCGCACAGAGGATACCAACATCATTTTTCAGACATCCTTGTCTTTTCAAGTCAATGTTTGTCACTTATTCCGCGTCTTGTTTGGTACAACAGTCACATCGCAGGTTCCCGTTTTGTACAACGGTCCTGTTTGCTTGGGCTCTCGTTTATGTACAACGATCCCGTTCCATCTTATCCTATTTCCATTGTGTTTTTGGTTACCGCCTGAGGCCGGTATACCATTGCGTCTCCATTCGAGGATGGTTGCGTGTTAGATCCGAGGATCTTTTAAGAATTGTCATTCGAGGATGGCATTCTTTTCTTCAAGTCCTTCCGAGGTTGGTCTTGTTTGTGTTTGTTTTGGTTATCATTCGAGGATGATAGTCCATTTTTTAGCTTATTGATTGAGGTCAGTTTGTCTCCTTTTGCAAAGTCTGTCTGAGGTCAGTCTTTGTGTTTCTGGTTACCGCCTAAGGCCAGTATACCATTGTGTCTCCATTCGAGGATGGTTTCGTGTTAGATCCGAGGATCTTTTGTGAGTTTTCATTCGAGGATGGCATTCTTCCCAGCATATTTTATTACCCACAGTGTGTAAATTTTCAGGATTTATTCGAGTATCTAATCACTCCATACCTTGAACGTTTAAAAGTTGTTGCAATTATTCGTTCAGGCTCGCAGATGATTAAATAGGGGCAGCTGTAATACCTCAAAATTTGCCCTCATATTTATTTCCTTAATCAGCTTTATGCTTTGCATTCATTTTCATTCTCCCATTAGGTCATATTCACAATCATGCATTTGCATTGTATCACTGAGGCATGGGAATCAATGCACTCTGAAGAACCAGGTTATTCCATTGGTGTATGGTTTATACTTCACTGGAGTTTGTGTCATGGATTATGGAATTGGGGCTTCGCACCCTATGGACGGTTATCCGGCGAATTCAAAGTTTTGGTTATGGAGCTATTAATAACATCATCTTCTTATGTGCTTGCTAGTCGATTAGGGTTTATTTCCTTGATTAAGTGATCATTAAGGAACTCACTTGTAAGGACCATTCATTGGTGCATTGGGCTCATCATCAACAGAGTAGGTTTATAGTGCCAGAATATTCAGGTTATACGTCCTTTCAAGGCTTTTTATCATCCATCATTGAAGGAAAAAGCTTTGTGGGCCGCTTACAAATTGATTCGAGCATGTTATTTCCGAATAATTCAGGGTATAAGGTTTGAGGTGTTGATTTTGGGATCCGTTAGGGCATCAGAGTTTTGGTTAAAATAATGTGGCCCAAAAGGCAATACCGCTGCCACGTATATCCGAAGCCACATCTTTCAGGCTCTACTGAGGTGTATAATGGAGAATAATAACAATACGACTGTGGCTATATTGAGGGAAGTTATTGAAGAAATCGAAAGCGGATTTATGGAATTTTCTAGAACCAGTTTTGAACATCAACATCAAGAACAGATGGTTTTAGTTAGTTCAGGTTGTTTGATTTGTTTTATATGAGGACGGACACTATATCTTGCCAACGTTGGAGACTCGCGTGTTGTACTTAGTTCTGAGAAGGATATTGGCCCATTTAAAAGATTGTGTGTGAAGCAAATGGTTAGAGATCACAATTGTGATAATTCAGATGTTCAAAGAAAGAAATCCGTGAGTTGCATCCAGATAATAATCTTATTTACGAATTTAGTGAAATGTACCACCCAAATGCTAATTATCATGCTAACAAAGATCCGTCATGGACTATTAAAGGCTTAATCGAGACAAGCAGGTGTATAGGATATGCATACATGAAGAGGGTGTCGTTTACTCAAAGAAGATCATTCCAAATCTCGATGCGAGAACAAGTGGTTTCGCGTTTTACAAGACCTGTTCTAAGATCAGAGCCAGAAGTATATTCAAGAGTCTTAAAAGACAATGATAGTTTCATTATATTTGGATCTAGAGGATTTTGGAAATTAATGTCAAATGATCTTGCTGCTAGAATTGTTAACACAAGTCCACGAGAAAATATCGCGAAAAGACTAGCAATAATTGCTATAGAGAAGGGAGCTGATAAAAAGGAAAGCAAATACAGTGACATTGTAGAGCTTCCTAATAATGATAATATGAATGTGTTCATTTATTCAGCTTTGTTGTAATTATGACAATGGTTACTCAGTTCTATTGAATTAAAAAAAACCAATTTATCATTTCAACCCGCAATTCAAAAATCATTAACATTCATCACATGAATACACTACAAAGTCACAACCTAAAATGACAACTATGCCTACGTCACAGAAACAGAACTGAAAGAAAAGGCTTTGGCATCTCTCTTCCATCTCACCATCAACATCCCAAATCTTCATCAATCTCTCTGCATCTTCAATACTTTCCGCAACAACCTGCATCATTATCACGAAGAAATTAGAAGAAGAAGAAGAAGAAGAAGAACGTTAGTGCATCAAGAATTCAGTGCAATAACAAGTCAAAGGTTCAAATCCAACGAATACATTGTATTCACATATCAAGAATGAATCCATAAGAATACCACAGAAAAAGAAAGAGAAAAGAAGCTGTGAATCCATGTCTTACCAAAAATACACCAATGGATTGCGATCTGGAGGCTCACACAGAGGCATTCAATATGAACAAGGTATTGGAAGAAATACATGAGCCATTGGTGATAGAGTTTGAACAAGATATTTGTGCTGCAATAATGGATGAAAAAGAAATAGACATCTCTTTTGACAACTTCCCATACTATTTAAGTGCGAACACAAAGATGGTCTTGGTTGCTTCATGCTTTATACAACTGAAGCATAAACAATATCATACGTACACTCTAGATCTTACTTCCATAAACCCCCCATATTTTGCTATCAGCACCAGCTGGATCAGAAATATACCAGGAGACATTGGAAAAAGCATTTGCGAAACACTTTGGAGCTAAGTTGCTCATATTTGATAGCCATTTGCTTTTGGGTGGTTTTTCTTCTAAGGAATCTGAGTTGCTCAAAGATGGATTTAACACTGAAAAATATTGCAGCAGCGGAAACGAAATTTCTATAATCACGGACCCTGCACACAAAAAGGAATCCATTAGCAAAAAAATTCAGCTATATCAACAACAAAAGAGCAATAACCAAACTGAGAAGAAAATCTAGACTCAAGGAACTTCACATAGAGCATTCAGAGGTGAAGAATTCAATTACAAATGATATTGACAAACTTTGTAATAGAATTCTAACCAACTAACTGGAATCCAACTAACTTCATAACAAAATCATAACTGAACCTGCCTGAGAAAGTTCCAGAATTATTTTGGATTCATTTATATAAATCTCTATCAACTTCACCCCGATCTTTTTCTTCAATCTTCTTCACACCATAATCTCAATTCAGCTCCCACAACTTCTCAATCCTTCTTCTCCTTCAATCTCTTCTCACATTCTTC
Organism: Lathyrus aphaca; assembly: GCA_963966055.1. Taxonomy (NCBI): domain Eukaryota; kingdom Viridiplantae; phylum Streptophyta; class Magnoliopsida; order Fabales; family Fabaceae; genus Lathyrus; species Lathyrus aphaca. The sequence goes on along the minus strand of OZ014519.1, from coordinate 294,577,781 downwards.
CTGAATCTTCTACAACTTCACTCCTCTCCACCATTTTCTTCACCTATTACCTTCACCTCTTCACAACTTCTTCTTCTACTTCAATGCTTCTTCTCTTTCAATCATTCACCATTTTCTTCCTCAAATCTTCTGCAACCTCAATCTAATCTCATCCACCTTATTTCCGAGCTGCTGATGGCAATGATTCAAGACCTCAATACTTCCATCTCTATCTTCTGATATCACGTAGCAAAAGCTAACAAATCTGCAAATAGCGTGCAACATCAAGACAATGTCAGTGTAAACAGTCACAATCTACCTCAAACTACAATTCCAGGAACCATCATTTACAATAATACAGAGTCGAAGACAAGAGAGTAAGAGCGGAGGAAGAGGTAGAATCGAATTGTACCTATCAGAGTTTTGCATCGCGACAGCATCAGCGTCTTCGTCGCATTTTCCAAGTGGTTTCTTCAACGAGCTGAAGAAAGCGATTCGTCTTCGTAGTTGACAAATTCGTAAGGTACGACTCTCTCTTACTTTGTTCTTGCATGGTGTTTGATGTTGCAATATGTATAGTTTTTCGTAACGAGTTGAGACAAGAGTTAGGGTTAGGGTTAGGATAGAAAGCACAGAGATGAGGTCGTTTCACTGTTTATCTTTGTCTTCTCCGACGATTGTTCCCGACTGCGGAATAGGTTAGGCTTGTTAGTGAGGATCCGCGGTGGAGTGAAGGGTGTTGGTAAGTCGTTAGGGAAAAGGTGAGGTGCTACTGTGTTCATCTTCTCCAACGGTTATTTGCGGTGGTGGATTATGAATGGAAAAGAGGGTTTGCGGCGGCGGTCTAAGAAGAAGAAGGGTTAGGTTTCGAAGAAGATGATGATGAATGAAGGGTGATGGTTTGATCGGAAGAGACGAAGAAGAAGACGAAGGAATAGTTGGTGATGGTGGTAGCGAGCAAAGAAGAAGACGAAGGAATAGGTGGTGATGGCGGTGGTGGAAGAAGGGAAGGAGAAGGGGATTAGGGTTTCATAGGAGCTGGGTGTGGCTTTGTGAATTTTGTTTTCTCATTTTTTCATATAAGAACATTTTATAATAATTAAGAATAATTAAGGTAATTTAATAGAATGTTAAGATGATCAATGGTTTTAATCCTCATTAAAAAAAGTCATAAAACGCAGTTAATGTCCATAACCACAAATTAATTTGTACCGTTGGAAATCTGGGAAGATAAGGAGGATGGATTTTTGAAATTCCAGCCACACTGGTGGTGACACCTGTCACCGTCCGGTAGGCTCTCCATGCGGCCGTTCCCACACGCAACAGTACATCATAGCTATCATGAGCCCGCATTGTGGTTCACAAGATGTGATTACCATAGGAAGAATTTCGATCCAACGGTCCATCATAGGGTCAACAGAATTGACTGAAGTCCACCAATGCACCCCAAGGGCCTGCGTATAATGGGCATTTCACTTTTGCTGTTTACACCACCTTTTAAAAGCCCATAGAATAAAGAGCTAATAGAAATGCTCTTTTCACCCCCTCCAATTTTCTTTTAGATGTTATTAGATTAATAGAGTTTAGAAATAATCCATTAAAAAATAGAAAAAACATAAGAAAATTTATAAAAAATCCAGTAGGTCAATAATTCATTTTAGAAATTTGTGACAATTTTATTTTCTGAATTTTGGTTATTTTGGATTTAATTTCGATTTTTCTCTTAATTAGCATTCTATTGAATTTCTTTAACTGCACTTTATTTTGTTCATTTTATTTTTTCCACTTCCTGTAGGATTTTTTACCCATTCTTTTTGCTATGCTTAGAGGACTAATAAGAATAACTTAGGATATTTTTTGGTAGATTTTTAGGCCATTTTATCCACTATTTTGGTAGCTTAATTCATGAAAAATAATAGTTAATCCTTAAGTAGCTTTAAGTGATTTTTAGACATAGTTAACTTCTGAATTTTTAGGATATTTTTTAGCATAAAGTAATAGTTAGTTTTAGGACCCTATAGGATTAATTCCATATTTTTTTTCCAGGACTTTTAATATTTTTAGTATATTAATCTTTTGGTCTTGTTACATGTAAAATTCACCTAGTTTAGTTTAAAATATTAGGATCCACTAAGAACTAGTTTAATTAGGTTTAATCTTAGGATTTTAAAATGACTTAGTATAATTTAGGTGCTGATTTTTAGAATGATAATATTAGATATTTCCCTTAGTTTTAGGACTTAGGCTTAGAATTTCCAATAAATAGACTTAGGTGAAGTTTAGGCTTGTTTTGGTTTTATACCTTTAAATGTGTATTTTTTTAGATTTCATTTCTTTATTCCATTTTAATGCCTTGCCTTATTATTTGAATTTTTCATTTGAATAGGCTTCCCCATTGTTTTTAGAATCAACTTAACTTCCTTAGGAAGTAAGTTGAATTCTAGTGGTTTCTAGTTCCTTTTTTCATTAGGTTTAGAAAACCACATAAACCATTAGGACCACTTGTGAATAAATAAACAAAATTAGGATTGAATCTTAGTCCCTTAGATTTTTCCTTTTGCAACTTGAGTCCTTCTTTCTCATCTCATGAAAAAAAAAGCAATAAAACACTTAATAAAAACCTAACGTTCTTGTACGACACGAGACTTTGTTGTGGAGTGTATATACGCGTCCTATTTCGGGGTGAGGTGTAAGTACTTACCGCGATGGATAGGTCTTAGTATGAGAATGTTCACAAACAAATTCAAAAACATTTCTCATAAAAGACAAAAACAAATAATAAGCGACTATCCTGCGGGAACTTCTTTTCTCATCTCATTCACTCTCAACGCGAACTTGCGACGACTTGTCTCGCATGCAAGACGGTAACGCACTCGTACCAGGCGAGCCTGCAACATCTGAGCATAGACATACGCAGTTCCAGCCATAAAAAACACAAACGAATAGTTCCCGCCTTAGTTAGGCGAACTAAGTCGACTCTGGTCCTCATTTTCCCGATGAGGTACGTAGGCAGCGGGGTAGGGCCCCTTCGAGCACATTCTTTATTTTCCCTACATTTTCCCCATCCTTTCTTTCCTTTCTTATTCCAAATCTTTTTTTCATTCTCATTCCAGTTAGCGGTTCTTTTGTTCAGCAGCATCTTGTTCTTTTACCCTTTGAAACAAAACAAGCAAGCATGGATCCCGTCGGTACGGCGGACGGTCTGGGGTGCTAATACCTTCCCAGGTCGTAACCGACTCCCGAACCCAGATCTTTGGTTCGCAAGGCCTCGTCCTTTCCTTCTTCCTTAGGTTTGTGCAACATTACCTTTCTCATTCATTCGGGATAAAAATGCCTGGCTGGCGACTCTACCTTTTTTCGCGCCACTTTCGTGTTTGTTTTAGGATGAAAATCTCGGGAGCGACAATGTGAAAAAGTGAATTTGCAGTCCTGGTTTTTCTGTTTGTTGTACTTTCTTGCCAACTATAACTTAATCTGCCTACGTTTTGCTCACCTTTTTTTTTTACTAATCCTTTCATTTCCAGGTGTATCCAAACAGTTGGCATGAAGACAAACCATCATCCTGTCCTTAGTTTGCGTGAACAAGGCTTGAGGGTCTTGTCAAGGATTTTTAATGGCCCATGAGGATGGTCCCCCCTTGTTGGTGTAATTCCCTTAGGCTTAGAATTAACAAGAGCTTGTAATATTATGCTAGGAATTGCCCTTGTTTGTAACCAAACTTTTGTGCCTAATATCTTGAACTTTGAATTAAATGTAATTTGTAGCTTTGAATGTATAGTATGGAAAAGTTTATATAACTACTTGGCTTGAAATAAACTTCAATTCGCTTTGTGAAATGCAAACGCAACATAAGTCAAGTGAGATTTGGTTTCAAAAAAAACTTTGTATCAATCTTGAGTTCTTGTAACATAAACATGTAATTAGAATAGCAATGGAGATTTGGAAAATGGGAATTCGATTTTAGAGCTTAGAACTTGAACTTAAATTGAAATTGGGAGTTATAATAAAAAATAGAAACAGTTTTTTTTTAAATGAAATAAAAATTGGAAGTAGAAATTAAGATAAAAATTTAAGAGATTAAGAATTGATTTAGAAGTGAGAACTTGAAAATGAGTAAAAATTAATTTTAAAATGGATATAATAAAAAAAAGAAATAGAGAATGACTAAAAAAAACTAGCAATAGAAATTGGAAATTATAAATAAAATAGAAACTGTTTTTTTTTTTAAATGAAATAAAAAATAAAAATTGATTTAGAAATAAGAACTTGAAAATGAATGGAAATTAAATTTATAATGGATATAATAAAAAAAGAAATAAAGAATAACTAAGAAACTAGTAATAGAAATTGGAATAAAATTTTAAAATAGGAAGTTAAAAATAGAATAAAGAAATAGAAATAGAACTAGAAATAAAATACGAAAATGAATTAAAAATTAGAAATGAGAAATAGAAATTAAATTTAAAATGGAAGCTTGGAAGTGAAAAGAAATAAAGAAATAAAATCAAGAGTAACTTGAAAATGAGTTGAAAGTGACAGAAAAACAAAACTTGGAATTTTCCCTTAAGTGCGATGAAGGTATGAGGAGAGCAGTTAGGGGTAAAATTTAGGGTGTGACACATTGGCAAGCTAAAATCCTTTTAGATCAAAAATTGAACGCACGTGATTACATCTTCTTCCTCTCAAACCTGCGTTCAAATTCCCAGAATCTGGTGACCGGAGCTAGGGCTCCAGCACCGGAAAATTCATCTCAAGAACACAACTCCACAAAAATACATCAAACACTCCAGATCCACTAATTCAACCATGGAGATTTCAAATCCAAGCTTAAAAATAACGAATGACCAACATACAAGGCAAATCGAAGAAAATAAAATTCCAACATCAAACTTTAAATCAACATTAAACACTCAATACACAAGCATTTTCAAATCTAATCATACTAGAGCAATCAGTGCAACACATAGATCATTAAACACATGAGAAAAACAACATATAGATATGTGAATTGAGATGTCACCTGAAGCTTGTAGAACTCGAAATAGGTCAAGAATGCCTTCCAAAAGTTGCAGATCAACTTGCTTTAACCTCTTCTTGCAAAACAAATGCAAGATATAGCTTGAAAGAGCCTGGATCTTAAGATTCGAATGCCTTTGCTTCTGAACTACACTTGGAGAAAACCTTACTTTCAGGCCAAACAAATGGTGGATTTGGGATTCTTACACTCTAAGGATGAAGAACATATGAAGAATTGAAGCAATGTGTGAAGGAGAAATGGAATTCGAAGCAAAATGCAATGAGAGCAAAAAGTTTGAATCTCAGAAATGAGGTGGCATGAGGCTGAATCAAAGGGTTTGTTGGCCTATATATCATGAGTGTTTGCACCTGTGTAGGGTTTTTGAAGTAATGGTTGCATGGAAAGTGTGATATGGTGTGAAATGCAAAATTGCATAATTGTTGTGATGTAATGAAATACTCGTGCAAACCTCCAAGCATGTGCACATTTAGATTCCTCTTGAGCCCTTAACCACCCTTGGATCAATCATGAGGCTTGGGATGTCATGATTTTTGCATTGTGAATGGTTTTGCAAAAATGCAATTTGTGTAATATCTTACTTTTAATCCACGGGTTCTTCACAACTCTTGAGCAAAATCAGTTTTGTTGCATTGCATTTGAGTATAATGATCACAATTGGTATGTTAGAAGCATTATAAATGAGGTATGTGTGTTTTTGCATATGGTGCCTTCTTGAAAATATGAAAAACCCTAAAATTTCACCAACTTCAAATGGCCATATTTTTCAAACCACAAAGGCTATGATCTAGTTCTTGGGCTTTTTGGAAAGGGAATATGATTCTCTAAAAGTTTCATGTTTGAGTAAAATCCATTTGTAACCATCTTGACCATGAAAGAATCAATTGAAGATTAGGGGAAAATTTACCAAAAATAGTAAGTTTCCATACAAACCACTTTCTAAATTTGGCAAGAACTTCTCAAACCCTAATTTCTTGATTCCTAAGATCACCAAAGCCATTATTTGCCCTCAACAAGGTCTCTTGACTTGAAAATCATGATTGGAGGCCTTGAAATCCATTGGTTGACTTTTTAATTGCACAGTTGACCTTTTTCTTCATTTGCAAGTAACTAAAGAAATAGCTGACTTCCTTAATGCATTTTCCCATCAAACTTCATCCATGGGCCTAATAAGTCATATGATAACCTTTGACCACAAGAATTGGTCAAATCCATGAGAATTCCTTGATCTGGATCAAAACCCTAATTAGGGTTTGCTTGTATAGGAAAATGTTGCACTGATGAACTCCTGATGAAATTTCATCCTTCTGGGACTTTGAGGATGACTTTGAGCTTTTATAAGATATGAGGAGACCTTGTGAGCCTCTTGTAATGTCACTTGGCTCTTGGCTTGACTTGCAGAATCATGATTTTCCAGATGATTGATCATATGCCATATGCTTGTGATCATGAATGCTTATGCTTCACTTTTCTATGTCAAATGCTAGGATATATAGGCTATGTGTTATGCTTATGATATGCAAATGATGTGAAACAAAGAGGGAAAATTTGGAGTGTTACACCATGCATTAAATAAGACTAGCCATGTATTTCACGTAGCCATTCATTTAATGCGCGCCATGTCAATTGGCGACTACACCAAAATTTAATGAAGTGTCGCCAGGTCAACTGGCGACTGTTGACCAGTCAAGTCTAACCTGCAAGCATGGGAATCTTGCAGTGCATGGGAATCTATACCTAGAAGTAGCTGCATGCATGGGAATCTTTCAGGCTGCATGCATGAGAGACAAGGCTTTAATGATGTCGCCTGTTTGAATGGCGACATTGTATTATATTAAATTTTGTCGCCAATCCATATGGAGACAACATTTATTCAGCCATGCATAATATATACGTAGCATGCATGCTACACAAGAGTGCAACTCAAACCTATTCCCATAATATTTTCTATCTGCACCTTTTAACGCCCACTACAAATACGTAACAATGTCATCTGCATTAAGATACTCTATTAACACCCACTACAACAGAGAGACTTTTACCTCTGATGGATATGGCTTCAGTTTTCAAAACACTGATGTTGTTCAATTTACACTCAATAGAAAGTTTAATTTTATGCACTTTAAAGATAGGTTAGACTCAAAATTAGGGTCTGGTCCTATCTCACAAATCATATATCAAAACCCTATTTTTTTATGCTAACCACGTTAAATTTTATCCACTTAAAGTTCGTGATGATGAAGATATTGAGAATATGTTTGTCAGTCACGAACATCCTGGGTTCAACTCTATTCAGGTGTATGTTATACTTCAGTAAAATCTTCCATCTCAACAATCTTAGGTGATCAATCAATCAGAAGGTAATGATTCCAAGGAAACTGAATTAGAATATTCAGGTGAAATTGCAGTGGAAGTCGACATTGTTGATAACGAAGAAGAAGAAAATGAAACACAACTCGATCTTCTGTTGAACAATACCACTGAAGATGCCGCCCATCAAGTCCCTCAACACCAGGCATATTTCCCGCCTCAACATATGACAGAGTTGGAGTTGCAGGATGATGATGTCTCCGCAGATGTTTTTTTCAACCCTTATAAACGCTCTGTTGGTGAATTGAAAGAGGGAGATCAGTATCGTACAAAGGATGAATGTGTAAGAGCTATTATCAAATATCACATGGATAATTTTGTTGATTTCACTATGGATCAAAGCGACTCAAGAAGGTATGTCGTTGTTTGCCGTAACCCAATTTGCAAATTTCGGCTTGCTGCGTCTTACAGTAAAAAAATGATTGTTGGAAGATAGCTTCATTAGATCCACCACATACTTGCACTACCTCTAACATTGTCTAGGATCACCGAAAATTAAGTGATGCCTTGATATGTCGAGACATTTTGCCACTAGTCAACAGGGATCCATCAGTGAAGGTTAGTATAATAATATCTCATATTGTACATACAAAAAATTATACTCCATCATACAAGAAGGCGTGGATTGCAAGAACAAAGGCCATTGAACAAGTGTATGGAAATCGGGAGGAGTCTTATAAAGAATTACCACGATTTTTTATGGCACTAAAGACACAAACATCAGGGACTGTTGTAATCATGCAGACAGTTCTGGAATGTAGGCCAGATGGATTTGTTGTTGAGGGAAATGTAATATTTCACCGACTATTCTGGGCATTTCAACAATGCATCCAAGGTTTTGCATTCTGCAAACCTATTATTCAGATTGATGGAACATGGTTATACGGGAAATACAAGGGTACATTGTTAATGCCAGTTGCACAAGACGGCAACAATAATGTATTTCCCATTGTCTTTGCTCTAGTTGAAGGTGAGACTGCTTCTGCTTGGAGTTTATTCCTAAAGAATCTCAAAATACATGTTGCTCCCCAAGCAAATCTCTGTTTGATTTCAGATAGGCATGCTTCTATTGAGAGTTCTTACAATAACCAAGATAACGGGTGGCATAATCCTCCATCTACACATGTGTATTGAATTAGGCATATCGCACAAAACTTCATGTGTGCAATCAAAGACAATAACCTTCTCAAAAAACTTGTGAATACATGGTATGCTTTAACTCAACCATCATTTCAATACTATCGTGACAAAATTAGATTGTCAAATGCAGATGCAGGAAGGTGGTTGGAAAACATTCCAGTGGACAAGGGCATTTGATGGTGGATGTCGTTGGGGCCATATGACAACAAATCTTGTGGAATGCATGAACGACGTCTTCAAAGGAATTAGAAACTTACCAATAATAGCAGTGGTACGATCAACCTATTTTAGGTTGGCATCTCAATTTTCATCAAGAGAAAAAAAATGGAATGCAATGTTAATGTCTGGTCAAGTTTACAGTCAATGCATAATGAAAGTTATGAAAGTTGAAACTATCAAGGCTAGCACACATTCAGTCACAAACTTTGACCGTCATGGGAGAAATTTCAGTGTTAAGGAAACAATTGATCACAATGAAGGAGGTTCTTTTTTTGAATATGTTGACAAATGCTGGTGTGATTGTGGCAAGTATCAGGCCTTTCGGGTACCTTGCTCACATGTAATTGTGGCATACATGCATGCTCATCAGGACCCATACAACTATCTATCTGATGTTTACAAGACTGTTAACATGATGAACGTCTACAATGAAAGTTTCGTAGTGTTACCAATGGAGAAATACTGGCCTCCATACCAAGGGGACATAGTTTGGCACAACGATCAGATGCGAAGAAAGAAAAAAGGTCGTCCAAACAGCACGCGTATAAGAACAGAAATGGATACGGTTGATAAAATGATAAGATTATGTACTATATGTCGTCAACCTGGACACACCAAGAAAAAATGTCCAAATGTGGGATCCAGCTCTGCACAATAATTACTTGTGGTAACCTTATATTTTAATATATTAAGAACTTTTTGTTACAACAATGTTAACAGAAAACACCACAATAACTTAAATAAACTTAATTTAAACAACACATACAACAGATAAACATAGCATTTCTAACTGATTACAACAATCAACCTGATTTCATTAGGTCCAAACATCATTTTTCTAGCTTTCACGTCAGTCTTAACTCACACCCACCCACGCATCCTATCAAATCTCTCAATACTGCGAATTTTTTCTCCTTCACCAATTTCTTCCTCTAGCCACCGATTCAGCTCCCTCTTCAGTTGATTGAGACTTTGGATATTCCAGAACAACATATCGATCAGAGGCTTCTCTCTCTCGAAAAAAAATCACTTTCCCATAGCGACGCGTATACATGATATCAATATTAAGTGTATATCAGAAGAGATGAGAGAAGAGATGCGAAAAAAATTGAGCACACCATGAGTATTTATAGGAAAATTTCAAATAACATCATGTCTATAAACCAATTAACGACCCTTCACAACTTTAACACATAGTCGCCAATTGGATTGGAGACTGCTTATGGTGTCTCCATTCCAATTGGCGACACCTCTCTCAATTTAAACATAGTCGCCAATCATAGTGGAAACTCCTCTCTAATATTAAAAAAAGTGGGGTAGATTGGGAATTTTTTTTAAAATGGGTTGTTTGGGGATTTTTTTTTGAAAAAGTGGGGTATATGAGTAAAAAAATTACAATCTATTCACTCCAAAAATAAATAAATAAATAAATAAAAACACACAACTCAATAAATAAATACATAAAAACACACATCTATTTTGAAATTCATATATGTGACCGATAAATTTAAATTTTAAATATTGATAATAGATTTTTAATTCATAAATAAATACATAAATGTGACCTATATATATATATATATATATATATATATATATATATATATATATATATATATATATATATATATATATATATATATATATATATATCCATAATTCATAATAAAATACATAAATGCCCTTAATTGTCATTTATAAGATTTAAAAAGAGCGCTAATAATTTATATATATTGATAATAGATTAAATATATTAATCCTAAAATCTGATGACATTTTTAGTAGATTAATATTGAAGTATTATATTGAATTGACTTTCTTTTTTTTATAATTTGAAGAGCTTAAAAAATGAAAGGCAAAAAATCATAAATACAATTATTAAGAAATTGATAAGTTTGGTCTTCTTGTGATTAAGGGCATATTTACCTAGCAAATGAATTAATATTTAATTATAATAAAATATATAAATGAAATATATATGCAATGAAAATGAATTAATAGTATAAATTAAAAATAAAACCTATTTTATATTAAATTAACTATTTATTTTAATTTATTTACATATATGGTAGTTATTTGATAATTGAGAGTAAATTTTTAAAATATGTGCCTACATATGTCTTGTATATTTTTCACGTATTTAAAATAAAAAATTAAATAAAATTACCAATTTCCTTTGTATATTGATGAGTCACTTTATTTGCATATTTCAAAGAAAATTGTAAAATTATTAGATTATTTTTTATATTTTGATACATTGACAGAAGAGATAATTTCAAATATATAAAAAAAATATCTTAAATGGAATAATTATTTGGTTGAGATTTGATGGAAGATCATTTTTTTTTAAAAAGTAATTATTAAATAGAATAAATATCATTAATAAATATGTAATATTTATCATTCTTGTCCCCTTGATTTTGTAAAGTTGTTTATAATTAATGTGAAATATTAATAAAATATTAATTTTTATTTAAAATGATTCGATATACAAAATAACATATGAGGCATAAAAATTACGTTTATTAGTTTTAATTTAGATTATTTGTATAGACTTTTTTTTGTTTAAATAATATATAATAATATTTCCTTGATATGTAATAATAGTCTATTTAAATAAATAAAACTATATTGATCATAATCTTCAAAGGCACCAAAATGCACAAAAATATTTTTAAGGGTGGAAATGATATAATAAACATATTAGATTTGCTCAAAAAAGAAACTTACAAAGGCAAAAATTAATTATTGAGGCAGTTTACATGCTTATCCTTAAATAGATAGTTGCAAATATCAAATCACATGCTACTACATATATTCAATTATTCTAAGTTCTCACATAAAAATAGTTTCTTCTCCAATAGCCAAATTAAAAGCAATGCACATGATTATATAATAAACATGCAATCTACAACATTTATTTCTCATAATTTATACCTTGGTGGGCATCAGTACACCAAAAACACATTGAATAGACCTGTAATATACAATAAAAAAGTAAGTCTAATGTTAAATTAAATTACAGTATGTACTATGAACATGAACATACATATCTCCTTGACATTAATTTTAACAACTCTTTCCTCCAAATCAATTAGATTTATCTGTATAAAAATTGTTTAAAAAAGATGAGTTTTAATCAGTCTGGAGCAGATGAAGAAGAACCCGATAAACAACAAATAAAACATATACAACATGCATAAAACTGAAAGTAAAAGCAGAGGAGGAAGAACACGATAAACAACAAATAAAAAATTAAACGCAACATGAATAATGATTGTTTGCAGATGGTGAGTATTCACAAACCGAATACGATATACAACAAATACAACAATTAATATCTACAACATGGATATACCTGAAAAGTAAAAGCAGATGAAGAAGAATGAATGTTATACATCATAATAGAATTCAGATTTAACAAAAGCAAAATATTATTAACAAAAGATATATATCCAGGAATAAGTCTTCACAAATTTCTTGTTAATTAATCTGCAAACATAAACAATATGCTAAAATTGATTATCAAAAAACAACGTAAAATATTTTTTAACAACCGATAATTATAATTGTTGTGAGGATCAGTCATAAAAGACATCCATTTACTTTAGCAAGTGGAACATCAATCAACACAATAACACAACCTCACAACATATGAAAATCAAAACAGATATAGAAGAAAAAAGGAGAAATTCAATTTAGGCATTTTCTCCAACATATTGCAAGTGAAGTCAAAATTATGTTTTTTCGTAAAGGGATTCAACAACAATAACAACTTAAAATTCAGCAGTGCAAGAAGTAACAAAAAGGTAATAATCAAGAAACCATAAATTCGCCTTACTCTTTTTCGTTTTATAGAAGAGTGACTGAAACCAAAACCTATAAAACGAAAAAGACATTTGCTAATTAATGAGAAGTTAGAAAATAGGTAGAATTATAATTTTGTGAGAAAAATGATATTTGGTAGAAAGTAGAAAATAGAAATAGAAATTTATAAGAGTAGAAAGATAGAATAGAAAGAAATAGAAGAGAAAGAAAAGGAAGAGAGAAAAGAGGAGAAAAAGAAGAAAAGCTTGGAAATCTTCAAGATTGCTCATAGGAATCGAAACAATCGGGTAAGGGTGTGAAATATTTTTATCTTATCATTGTGTATGATTATATATGTGTTAGATTGATTGGGTTTTTGTTTTGGAGAAGTTTAGAGAATGTTAGGTTTTAGGGTTTTGATGAAAATCTATGAAATTGGTAGATTAATCAGTTAGAACTTGATATAATCAAAGTATGATAGTTATTACATGTTAATGATCATGTATGTGGAAGTTTGGTTGAGTTTTGGATCCCTTTAGGTTGACTGTTGCGTGACTGAGTTGCTGCTGAAATCGCAGTTCTCTCTCAGAGAGCGTTTCCTCGCTCAACGAGCTTTCCAGGAACTTTTTCGCTCAGCGAGCCTGAGACTTTTTGGTTTGGTGTTTTTAATTTGTAACTTGAGTTTCAGTTATCCGTTTTTGGCGTTCTTTATATCGATTCGAAACTAAAAAAATGTAGAAACTAATGATGCTAAAATATTTAATTTTTAGCCGACTTTTACCCGAATTTTCCGATAAAACGTAATTATGTTAGTTAAGGAATTATGGGATTGATTGTGATATGGTGGCCGTTTGGCAAATAAATGCATTTCGTGAAGTGAATATGAATGCATGATGATAGTGAGAGAGTTCGTTGCCGTTTGGCGTAATTGATGTGAATGTGTATGGTTTGTTTGTGATTGTATGAGATGAATGCATAATTATATTGTGAATATGTATACATTTTCAAGAATGTTGTCCATTTTTTACTAACGGTGTTAATTTTTTATAGGGTGGCAGCTGATGTGGCACTTGGTTATACGCGTGGCACATGACTTGGCAAAAATTCCCAAAAAAATTCTAAAAACATTTGTGGAACCTAGGATTTGAACACAGGTTCACTTGGTTGCTACAATTAATATCAAACCACTACACCACTTAACACTTATTTGTATTTACAACACAATGATTTGGCTTTATTGTATTAATTCTTTCTCTTTCTCTATCATCTTCTTCATTTCCACCTTTTTCTTGCACTTTCTCTCTACTGGATCATAGATTCAAACAAAAAGGTTCAATGCCACACCACCCACCGCCTCTCCTTCTTTCTCTCCTCAGGTTCTCTCTCTCTCTCTCTCAACTTTTCTTCCTCTTTCTCTCTCTAGATTCCCCTTTTCTCTTCCACCAACATTCCAGATCAATGTCATTTTCCCCTTTCATCTCCGCGTTTTGACTTTCATACTTTTTTCTAGGTTTTCCTAATTTCCTCTCTATGTTCCTTGCATTGTTGTTCATTCGCTGCTTGGATCTTGTTATTTTACTATTCATTTGATTTGTTTATTTTTCTTCTATAAATTTCTAGTTTTTAGATCTCTATAATCGATTAAAATTCTTCTCACTGATATTGCTACTACTGTTAATAGAAACAAGTTTCCCACTGTACAATGTTCGTGATTTTCTCTTTAGCCACTGCCTTGGAATTTATGTAACCGAGGACAGCGAGACGGAGAATCACGACGAATTAGAAGAAGAAGAGCATCAAGAAGTGAATTATAGAAGATCAATTAGTTCTGCAGGTATTAGTCGAGTTGTGGACCCAAGAGCGAAATGGGTGCAAGAATGGAAGAGAGTGTTCTTGCTAGTATACGAAGCGGGGTTGTTAGTGGATCCATTGTTCTTCTACGCCCTTTCCATCAGCGACTCATTTATGTGTCTCTTCATCGACGACTGGTTCGCTGTTACCGTAACGGTGATCCGTTGCATTACTGGCGCCTTGCACCTTTGGCATATCTTTCTCTGCTTTAAGATGGAAAAATGAAACTCATTTTTATTCTCCAGAGATACATCCAGAGCTAATGCCTGTTGTTTTGTCACTGCCTTGGAATTTATGTTAACCTAATGGTGATTACGTTTTTCTGGAAGTTTATGGCTATTTTCTCTTGTATTATCCAATGTCGGTCTTCTCTCAAAAGATGGTTCAAATGCATCCAGCTTCTTGACTCTCTGTGTAGCATTATTCCTAAATGAATGGACTACAAACAAAAAACAACAATTATGTATCATCATTTGTCTCTATTCAAGGATTCGCAACCACTTTTATTGACATGAGTAGGATGAGCTTTTGTCATTTACTGATGAAGAAAATATTAATAAAGGTAATAAGTGTAAAGATATACAAAAAATATGAAGTGGTGGTTGATAGCTTGTCAATCTATTAAAGGATCTTGTGTTCGAATCCTGGTTGCTACAAATTTTTTTAGACATTTTCTAGGTATTTAATGACCTCACATGTCACACGTATGGCCAACTGGACAGAAAGCGCCACGTCAGATGCCACACAAGCAAAACTTAACACCGTTAGTAAAAAATAGACGGAAAGGACTAACGTGGCCCCTTTTGAACAATTAAAGGATCACTTTGAAACTTTTTAAAGATAAGGGACCAAATTGGACCCTGAGGTAGAGTTAAGGGACCAATTTGGGTATTTTGCCAAAAAAATTATAGTTGATTTGAGTAGTTTTACTTTAATGATAGTTGTCTATAAGAAACCAAAACTTGACCACACATTTTATATTTTTTATTCAAGTTACCATTAATTTAATTAAAATGCATACAATTTTTTTGATAAAATTTACCTTAAAAACTTAGAAATAATATTAAATATATTTTATTATAAAATTAAAAATGATACAAAATTCACAGCAATAATACATAAAAAATTATTTTCATAGGAATATAAAATAATACATGACAATAAGAAACAAATTATATTTTAACAGAAATATAAAATAAGACAAACTAACTTTCGTTGTTCTCATGACCAAATCTCTCCCAAATATGTTCCTCCAAGTATGTTTGAAGTTGGCGATGATTTTTCCTTTGATGAACATGTGCTATCCTTTCAAACATTGTTGTCAAGTTGGGAATTGGACTAGTAGATACTTCAGTTGTGGAGAAATTATTATCAACATGGTCGTAATCAAAATTACCAGCATATGTGTCTCGCTCATCTTCGACAATCATGTTATGCAATATGATACATGCTAACATTATGTGTTTCATTGTATTCACATTCCAAGCACGCGCTGGACCACGTACAATCGGGCTTGGAGCACTCCAAATGCTCGTTCAACATCATTCTATGCTGATTCTTGTCGTTGGGCAAATAACTTTCTCTTTTCTCCTTGCGGCATATGGATGGTCTTGACAAATGTTGCCCGCTCAGGATAAATGCCATCCGCTAGGTAGTACCCCATATGATATGTTGTTCGATTCACCGAGTATTGTACTACAGGAGCTTTTCCACTCAAAACATCATTAAACACATCAGACGTGTTTAGCACATTAATGTCGTTGTTAGAACCCGCAGTTCTAAAATATGCATGCCAGATCCACAAGTCTTGAGATGCTATAGCTTCAAGCATGATTGTGGGTTTACCATGATCACCTCTAGAAAATTGACTTTTCCATGCGACATGACAATTTTTCCATTCCCAATGCATACAATCAATTGAACCCAACATACCTGGAAAGCCGCGTGCCGCGTTAATTTGTAGTAGGCGTGCAATGTCTTCATTGTTTGGCCTTCTCATGTATTGAGCACCAAATATTGTGTACACGCCTATTACAAACCTGCCTAAGCACTCCAATGTCGTGCTTTCTCCAATTCGAACATAGTCATCCACGCTGTCAGTTGGTGATCCATATGCTATAATACAAAGAGCAGTTGTGCACTTCTACAATGGTGAAAGATCCATTTTACCCACTGCATCAATCCTTCTTTGAAAGTACTCATCATGATTTCCAAGAGCTTCAACAATGCGAAGGAACACATGTTTTCTCATACGGAACCTTCATCTGAATTGAGCCTCCATGTATACAATATTTTCAGAGAAGTAGTCATTGAACAATCGATGATGCCCTTCTTCACGACTTCGATCTATCACCGTTCTTCTTTTTCTATGTTTACTTGTATTGTTTGCTTGTTGTTGCGCCTCTCGTACCAACCTTACCATATCTTCCTCAGTGTTGTCGTTAAGGCAATCATCTACGACTTCATTCCAAATTTTATCCCATTCAGCATTTGGATCCATGGAAGATATAATGAAAATAATATAATGGGAAAACATGTGAGGTATATATATATGCTAGTTTTTTTTATAACGGCTAGTTTACAACGGCTAGTTTTACAACGGCTAGTTTTTTTATAACGGCTAGCTTTACAATGGCTAATTTGAAACATAGATACAAAATTAAAATAACAATCATTTAAAACAAAATTACAATAATATGAAATGCATATTCAAACCTAAACAACAATAATAATGATAATAATAATAATAATAATAATACACCTAGCTTCTCTTGAAGTACTTCTCCTTGATACTTTGACAAATTTCTTCATGTTCTCGGCGTTGCTCATCATCCATTGATGATTTGTCCTTCATGAGAATTTCATACAACACAGTTATGCTCTATGCCAACTTTGCTTCAGCTATTTTACCATAGATAGCTAATTTCTTTTCTGAGGCCCTGTTCCATGCCAGCAGGATATGGGTGTTATAGATGGAGATGCTTTTCCCTTACCCTTCCTTTTTGCCGCCTTTTATCCTGCTGGTCGGTTGGTCTGAGTTGCATTGTTGTATTCTGAACAATCTATGGGATTTTCTGGATTAGATGACGATGAATATGTCCCAGTAGAGGATATCTTTGATCTCTTTGAAGAGTTGTTCATTTCTTGCCCCTTCCATTTAGGTTCATCCTTCAACAAACTCCATGCGTGCTCCATTGTGAAACGTTGATGATGCACTTGGACAAAAAATGTACGTGCCTCTTCCATGACGTCTGTCTCATACTGTCCACTTTTCTTGTTACAAAAACTAGTTTGTAGTTTCTGCAAAACCATTGACAATGTTTATTCAGTAGATGCCATCGACATTTGAGTGTAGATCACTCTCTCGCTATAAGTGGTCCACGATAGTTGTTATAGACATCTTTGATTCTACCCCAAAAACTATCTATTTTTTGGTCAAATCCAACTATTGAATCTTTGGAAATGTTAAGCCATGTCTGAATAAGCAATTTATCTTCTTCTTCTAAGAACCTGAGACGCTGTTTTTTTGGGTTGAACGTCTCTTTCTTCCGTAAAAGTAATATTTTCTAGACCATCCTGAGTGGAGTTGCCTGGCACTTGAGATTCTGTAGTGGACCCAATTGGTGATTCTGATTCAACGTTAGGAGACTCTACAACGTCGATGGTTGGTGGTGGTTGAAACATAAACGGTCGGGTATATTGAGAATTGTTGCCGGTAGAGAATGGTGGTGATTGAAACATAAAAGGTTGGAGATTTTGAGAACCGTCACCAATAGGAAGCGATGGTCGCGGACACATTTGAAAATTTTGAGAACTGTCACCGGTGGAAGTTTGTAAATAATTATAATAAGGATTCCATTGGTTGGGATCCATTTGATAAATAAATAAGATTGGAAATTGAAAGAAAAAAATTTAGAAGTAAAATTGTGTGTAAAAAAAATTAAAATTTCTATAGAATTTATAGAAGGTAAAAAATGGTAATATGACCGTTACTATTTTCAAATATCATGTCGTTACTTTAATGTCGTTGGAATATTTTATTAATATTAAATAATATTATAATATGTTTCACATTGAATAGTTAACGTTAACAATATAGATAATGGAAACTAAACTTTAGTTCATTAAATGTCATGTCAGCTCTACTATAATGCAAATTCTTTATTACTAACTTAAGTTATACAAAATTTTGGTTTAACAACTATGCGCTAAAGTTGTTCTAAGAAATGCCTATAAACAATCACAGTGAGATACAAACCGTGTTGCTAAACACAACGCATACCAAGAGCTACAAAAAAACACCAGAGCTAACAGACTAAGAACCCCAAATACAAATATAAAAACATAACACCCAATTCAACAAAGACTTAACCCCTATTTCCCCAAACCATAGGGCTTGAACATAACCCAACCAAAAAACAAAATGCAATACATGACAGGCTACAACCGCTTCAATATGTGACCTCATCGATCACCTAGGATTCTTCAAAACTATTGAGAAAACTCAAGATGCTATTGTTGCAATCCTCCAGCAGGATTGATGCGACCACTCAATAATGAACTGAACCACATGATATACACGAAATCAGGCAGCCTCGCAACATATATATGTGCCAAGCAACCAAAATCACCCGCCTATGCATCAAATTGACCAACAACGACTCCCAAAATCAAAAACCTCAAAAACCACAGTACCACGATCATCTCTTGACAGAACTGGCGACCAACCACAACAAACATATACACCTATTGAGGCACCAGAAGAATAGCTAGAACCTGGCTGCATAAACCAAAAATTGGTAACTGAATGTTAACCTTGACAAAGCTCCACTACAAAGCCCATGAACTCAGACAAAAAACACTGAAATTTCTATGATAACACTGGAGTAACTCTATCCAGATTTAGTTAACATTGATGAACAGGGGGTGGATCATGTACTTACTGTCGTGCATTATTCTATTCATAGCAATTATTATGTTATGGCGTAGACATTTTAGAAACGGAGGACAACTGCTGACATTGCAAAGAGCCTTTACGCAGTTTGAGCTCTAATTCAAGCTGGAAATATTGTTTACTAAAAGTAAGAGCTCTAATACTTGCTATATTACCACAAGTGAGTATTCTGATCACAATCTACTTCGACGAAAAATTTAAATGTTAGAATGTAGTTAAGCCAAAATATCTTCTTTTAATATATGTATGCAATAACTTGTCCGCTCCAACCATGGCTATTGGATTCAATATCAGATTGTAATAGAAAATAAGAGAATGGTAGGGAAACCATATATCATTTTGAGACTCTTATGTAGATTGATTCTTTGAACAGACACGATAAGGGTACTATTTACATGACACATAGAATAAAACTACAATGTGTGCATGATCAAAAATGTGCATTACCTAGGGAAATAAAATTACATGACAGGGAAATTTGTATTGCAGTATTCTGTTTGTCTCCAGTTAGCATCCAAAAACTAATTTCAGCTTTCCTTAGTGTTTCTATACTTTTAGGAACTCCATAATTCCATGCCTTGTAATTTCATGCCTTAGTGGTCTTGTTCGGGAGTTGGTATTCGATATGCCTAAACTGAGGAGTGCATATGCTTTATTATTCATAATTATAAGTCTGTTTGATAACAATCCCCATCAACCTATCAACATATACAATTATGAAATGAAAGAAAAGAAGATAAAAATGTAATGGAAGTTAGTAGAAAAAACTGAACACATAGGCAAAAATTAGAAGAATTTGAAGTGAAGGAAATAGAAAGAATAGGACAGAGAGAGACCCTCTAAGCAGTGTGTTGGAAGCTAGCCAATGCCAGTGTTGGCTGGTAACAGATATGATACCAACAAGCATTAGGTTTTCAGGTGATCGTACCAGGAGATCAGGATCCGATATGGCCGCGTTGAGCGTGGACGAGTGCTGTTGATGATGGAGAAAAGATGGGGGTGTACCTGCAAAGGCACTCCGATGCTAAAGTCAGAGAACGAGCAACGAGTGAGCAAGTACAATATTTTTGGGTCTAGATTTGAATACCCGACCCTCTCAAACGAGAGGGTTTATATACTGGTCCAAGTGGGTGCTCATTGGCCCAGAATGTTGGGCGCGGATCGCGGATCCCGCAATAATCGATGGTGATAAGGAACTAGTCGTTGGGGCGAGAAAGAGCCTGCTCGATAGGCTCCTCGCCCGGTAGTGTAGTTGTCCGACCGAGGGCAGGTCGAGCAGTCGACTTCATAGCTCCGAGGATGGTCGAGTTTTTGGGGTCGTTGGGCCGCGAGATAGATATGGCCCAATTCTGATGGTTGGGTCATTCCGGAACAGGAGCCCCCCAAGTCGTTGCTTTCGGTCGAGGAAGTGATGACTTAAAGTCAGCCCGATTGTCACACCCCAAATTTTACCCCTAATCGCTCATATCATAATCATACATTTATCGCATTTAGCAGGGATTTTTTTTTTCCGATTCTTTTTCTGTTGCTTTCTTCTCATTTTCTAGTTTCCATTTTAATTTAATTTCTTTTTTCTTATTTATGACTTTTTAATTCATTTTCGTATTTTTAATTTTTAATTTCCATTTTCGTTTCTATTTGTAAGTTCCTATGTTAAAATTTTATTTTAATTTCTATTTCAAATTTTTAGTTCAACTTTCAAAATTTTTTTTCTAAACTTATTTGTTATTTCTTTTCATCTTCAAGTTCTCATCTATAAATTAATATTATTTCATTTTCAAGTTTTTTATTTATTTTTCTATTCTTCAATTTTTTCTAAATTTTATTTCAAGTTGTTACTTTTAAATTTAATGTCAATTTCTAATTCATGTTTATTTTCTAATTTCCAATTTTATTTCTCAAATTCTAAGTTAATTTTAATTCCAAGTTTAATTATTTTAAGTTTCTAAGATATTTTCAATTTTAAGTTTATTTATTTAATTCACTTCTAATTTAAGTTCATATTTAATTTCTAATGTAAAGTTCTCATTTCAAGTTTCAATTTCAAACCATAGTGTAAATAATCAATTTCTCTTTATTCCAAATATTATTTTTTTTATATTACAATTGCAAAGAAATTTGTACAAAAAATTCAACACAAAAATACAAAAATGCAGCACAACATAGCAGCCACCCAAGACAAAATTCAGCTCCAAATCAGCCACCAAAACAGGCCTGCTCCCTGTTCCACTTCTCCACCCACTGCTGCAAAATTCAGCATGTGTCTCCTCTCTCAAGACACCCTTCACCTACAAGTTTCACAGTACAAAAATCAGAACAGCTCTAAAAAAAAAAGAACCACAAATCAGCTCCATAAAGCACCACTGTTACATCTAAATTTGAGAGAGGAGAGCACTAAAAAAACTCAGCATCAAACACAACACACAGCAACAAAAAACACCAGCCCCACAAAACATACTGTTTCATTTCATCAAAACCACAAAAACACCCAGAAACAGCCCTTAAAAAACCCCACTGTTACATTCAAATATACCAAAAATTCAGCTCCAAAACACAAAAGAAATCAGCCCTCAAAGTCTCACAACAGCGAAAATCTCAGAAGAACAGCATAGGAAGAGGAGTGAGGAGGCTTACCGTTGAGGATTCGTCACCCCGATAACTTTCGGGTCGGTATTGTTCTTCTTCTTTCACTTCTTTTTCAGCATTTTGTCATTGTTTAATTTTCCTTTTTTTTTTAGCTTCATTTCCAATTTAAGTCTGCATACACCAAAACAAAACTTAATAAAATTTCACAAAAACAAAGGCCAGAAAAATATCAGATACCAGACTTTCAAAGAAAACCAGAAACAGAGCAAAAATATCATGAATCACAAACCTTCATTGACCTCTATTCTCTTTCAACAACAGAAAATAACTTTCAATAATAATAATCAAAACTGACCTCCACCTTTACAGACCCTCCATCACTCACCAACAACAACATCACTTGTTTCTCTGATTTAAACAGCCACACTAACCAACCACAACCTTCTCTTCAACAAACCTCACAAAGTCTCCAACACACAAACCACCATACCTAACCATTGTTCTTCACCTTCATTAAACCCTGCAAAAATAACCAAAGCTTCAAAAAACAAAAATTCTTCAAAGCATTCAAACACAAGAAAACAGAACCACAAAAATTAGTTCGCATAAACTTATCACCAACACTTTCTTTTTTCGTCTCTCATCAAACAAAACATCAAACAAAACAAGTTTTCACAACCACATACATAAATCTTAAACTGAATCATTGAAACCACACCAAACCACTCTCCTTCGCAGAAACCAGTAGAGATCAAAGGCTCCGAAAACGGCGAACCACCATACCCCAAATAGAACCACCTTCCATCCACCCGAGTTCGCCGCCACCCATCCCTACACTGCCGGCATAACCGTTCGAAACACCCAAACCATAGCCTTCAAATCCCAAGCTGCCATTCATCCTGCACCATCACAAAACACTTCATCAAATTTACTAACAGAAAATCATTCCTCAAACACTCCTGCATTTTTTTTAGTTTTATCGCAATAACAAAAACACGTCTTCTTCCTCACCTCTTACAACTCACCTTTACCTCTAAACCGTCAGCAACAATACACAATCACCCTTCCGTCTTCAGCCATGAAACCAACAACAAACACCCATTCTGACTCACCACCCTTCATCTTGAACCGACCGAAACCTGCAAACTCAACATCATCAATCAACAATCACAGAAAACTGGAAAAAAAAAACATCAAACCTTTCGAACCTTCAAACCAAAACAGCACCAACAAAAACCGAAAAGGACCGTTAGCCAACTACCGCTAACTTGAAACAATGACAGCAACTCGAACACAACAGAACATAAACCATCCTCAACGATCTTCTTTGAGAAACCCAACGGAAGATTGATAGAAGAAACTTTCATAACCATCCAAAAAACCAGAAAAAAACCCCTTCGATCTCCTTTGAACCATCCCAAATCAAACCTCAAGCTCACCAAAAAACATAGAACTCATAACAGAAAGAACCAGAACCGAAACTCACTCATGGATCCTCGCCACCACAAATCGAATCCGAACAAATTTCTTTCACTGTAATTGGAACCACCCACCACCAAAACCCAGCAGAAAATTTTCATTAAACCGCGACGAAACTGTGTTAACCACCTTGAGAATTGTCTTCACTCACTGATACAAACCTTCATTACCTTCAACCTTCACCCTCCAGCTGCCGTATTCACCACGACTGACTCCATTCACCCTTCATCAACTTCAACAGCAACCTGCACTCATCATCGCTCCAACCTCAACTCACCGTAAACACCACTGAGTTCTAAAACTCCTTCATTCACCGCCTGTGAACCTCAATCCGCCGCCATCTAACTATCGCCGAAACCATAACCTTCAAATCCCATGCTGCAAACTCTCCCATTCCACAGCCGTATTCCTTTCAGCCGGTGAACCTTCAATCACGCCGCCGATGCAAACCCACAAAACAAAAACTCACCAAAACTGAAACCCTCATCCGTGACCTTCCGCCCGCAAAACTCACCTCACTTCTGCCAGTATCACCATCAAATTCCAGCCGCTCATAAACCTCTCACTGCATAAACAAAAGACCTTCACCACTCTTCTCTTTTTCATTAAAAAAAAAAGCTGACAGGATTCACAAAAACCTTCAAACTCATCCGAAAGCAAAATCCACGAATCGAAAACACCCATGAAACCTTCCAATCCAAAACACAGATCAAAGAGAAACATAGATTAAGAGATGAAGGAGTGAAATCGCTCAAACCGAAATACAACCTACCGTAACCAAACGCACATAAACTATAGCCATAAACATGAAACCAGATCGTGCGAATCCGTGTGAAACCCAATCACAGCCAACCGCAAACTATCGTCCACCACTGTCGTCCGCGACCCAAGGCCCCTCGCCGCCGTCCACCACTGTCGTCCGTAACCCATCACCCGACCCGCCTCTAAACCGAATCCACCATCTTCGAATTTGAAACCCTTAATCTGTGAGAGAGAGAGCCAAACGCAGTGAGGGAGACGAAATCGAGTAAGCCGCCATGAAGTAGAGATTTCTGAGAAAATTCGAGAGAGGAGACCGTAGGATTGTGAGGGGTTGTAGTGAGGGATTGACCGTCGGTTTCATAGAGAAGGAAAGATTAAGTTTTGTTTGTTTGATTTTTGGGTAAATAAGCGTTTCTGACCTTTTTTCTTTTTTGTTTTCCTTTTATTTTCTACATTCCTATATTTCTTTTTTAATTATTAATGTTTGTTTGGTGATGGGATTTAGGAGCCTATCTGACTTGATCTTTTACCCATTGCACACACCATTCATCCGGATTCTGCACCCCTCTGGTTTTTTTTATTCTTTTGATTTTTCTTAGTTTAAGTTATTTTTAATAATATTTGTTATAGGGTATATATTAATTTCAAATATTAATCTTGGTTTATTAAATTGATTTAGACTTTTATTTTTTAGGGGTCTATGATATAATTATATTTTCTTAATATTCGGTTTTAACCAATGTTATCGAAATTATTATGAGACCATTTTTTTATTTTATTTTCTATTAGGTTTCTAATAAATTTGTTTAGATTTGCTACTATCGATTTAATCATTTTTTGGGCCGATGATATGACAAAGGTCACGATAAATCGTTTCCGATTAATCGTGACCAATATGAGGCCATTCATTTTATTTCTTTTTATTTACTTTATTTATTCTATTTAATTTATTCAATGTCAATTTATTTCATTTTATTTATTTATTTATTATTTATTTCTCACGTCTTTACACCATATTAACCTCATTTCAAAAATAATAATTCCTTGGTCCAACGCCAAGTGAACTTCATACACTTCACTCACACACGTAAGTCGGTCGTTTACGATCGCCATCTGCACAGTTCCTTACACTGCACAGCTTTCTAACTTAAGAAAATTGTCGCACTGCGTTTGTTTTCCACCCTCGCACTCTCGATCCATATATCGAGCCATAGCCAGTTACTAAGCCTTTGTCTTTGCACTTCCATTTACTTCATTCAATTTATTTTTGCAAGTAGCAACCTTTGCCTAGTCTTAGGAGCTTGCACCCTCATTTATTTTTGTTTATGCTTTTCAATCCAAAAGGGAAAGAACTCCTGCAGTTGACTCAATGTCATAGGAAGTTTAGCCATCCCTCTTTTTTCTTTGACCTTAGCAATTAGGTCCCTCATCCTTAGGTCCTTAGCCATTAGGCCCTTAGTGTTTTATTTTACAACTTTTTGTGACTTTCTTAAAGTCACGTGAGTGTTTGCCATAACACTTACCTTCCCCCGCGAACCTTGAGCGTAACCAAGTGTTCGTTAATCCTTAGGAGAACTACGAGTGCTCTGATTCTATACCCGATACGTAGGCATCGATGTGATGTTGTGCGAGCACCATTAGAAATAAAACCTTAGGTTCCCATAATTTTATCAAGCAATAAACAACAAAAATACAAATATTAACAAGAGGTTCCCGTAGGATACTGCGGATGCTTAGGATGCTAACACCTTCCCTAGGTATAATCAACCCCCGAACCTAGTTTCTCCTTATTTAGGGTTTTTACGATCTTTTTCCCTTTTCCCTTTGGATTAAATTAAAGTCGGTGGTGAACATAAATGTTTTGCGATTCAAGCTCACTTAATAGCTTGGTATCCGATTCTCACCGCGACACCGATGCTCGAAAGTATTGAAGAACGTCGGGGATCGACTTTTCGAGCGTCCCGTCCACAGGTCGGAGCAGAGGAAGTTGAAACGAAGAAGTATCGTGTCTTGGGATTCGTGCCAATTTAATGTTCTGACGGCTATTATAGGGCCTAACGCGTAAATTATAATTGCCTAGGGATAGGGGTCATCCTCTAGTGCACGTGCCCTTTTTCCCTATAAATAGTATTGTTGTCCCACAGTGGAAACTTTTCGCTTCGTCTTCTTCCCTCATTTGTTGGTCGTGCAACTGCCTACTACTCACCGCTGCCAACCACCGCAAACCGTTGTTTACCACCGTACTTCTCAAAACTTTTCTTCGTAATGGCATCTCAAGGTCAAGGTTAGACTTCTATTCTTCTTTTTTAGACTTAGTTTTTAAGAAGTAGCGATGCATGCAGTTTAGGATTCGGTTTTATCGGTAGATTAGGGCAATGTATAGATTTTAGGTTTAGTAGTAGTTGTATTCCGCCTATTCTGGACCCTGGTTCACGGTGGGCGGTGCTCTTGGTCGATGCTCGACCAAGGTTAGGGTTTTGCGTCCCTCTGAGCGTTGATCGTCTGTCTCAAACGTTGATCGCTTGGGGACTTTTTTCGGAACCCTGTTTTCGGGCTACTGCATGCCCTTTCACTTGATAGGTAGTGGAAGGGTGGATTTGATACTCTGATCGAATTCACTAACGCCTTTCCTCTACTTTTCAGGTGAAAACGTGCTCGTCGATCCCTTCGACATATCTTCAGAGGAGAGTTCGTCGGAGGACTCGGGCTCCTCTGAGACTGTCCTGTCTGGTTCTGGGAGCTCCTCGGGAGATTCGGAAGCGACCGAAGTGAGTGATGCCGGAAAGGCCTCTGGGGAGGAGGTTGGTGCTCCTGAGGTCACGCAAGAATAAGTAAGGGTGCTGGCCCCTGAGGAGTGGGTCGTCGAAGATTTACTGGACAAAGTTTCTTTGTACGCTCGACCGCGAGCGGATCCTCTGCCAGTAGTGGGGGATCCCGATCACTGGAGGGTGACCTGCCCGGGCGACGATGACCTATCTTCTCGGAGTTCGGTGGAAGGAAGTTCGCTATGTACGAATATGCCATCACGACTTTGGGAATTAGGATGCCCTTTAGCGACTTGGTGTGCTCGGTACTTGGTTATTTAGGGGTAGCCCCGTCGCAACTGCACCCTAACTCCAACACTTTCATGAGGGTGTTCGAGATGAAGTGCGAGCACCTGGAGGCGGGGGCTACCCTTCCTCTCTTTTTTTGGCTATTCTCTCTGCAACGCCAGGTGGGGCGTGGGACCGATCGAAAAAGGTTCATCTCTTTCAAGCAGCGGCCTAAGATTTTCAAAGCACACTCGGGGTCGATCAGGTCGTTCAAAGGTGACTATATCTTGATCGAGCCTTTGATCAAAGGAGCGACTAGGACGACCAACTTTATGGGCAATGACACTGATGATAATGACGTGCCTTGGTTGGACGCTGAAGTTCGACCGATTCTTAGGAGGATCTGGAGGTTCCCCTTCTCTTGGGAGCACAGTCACTACGGGCGGCCGGTGTGCGACTTTGTGCAAGTAGGGGATAACCTGGGCGAGGATGATGCGACCAGTTTTGAAGAATTCCGCAAGTTGGTATCATATTTTACCCTGATCCCTTTGGTTGACGGGGAAAGGAAGGTGATGCTGGCTTTTGACGGAGGGGAGGCTGTGGAACATCCGCTGATCGACGTCACAACTCTTCTGGCCTGTAAAAACGGGCAAGAATTTTCTGATTTATTTGGTATTTCTCATTTTTTATTTTGTTGTTTGTATGTCATAATTCTGTGCTCGTGACTGGCCTGACCCTTGTTTCTTTTGTTTTGCAGGTTCGATGAAGTCACTAGACAAGATCCAGGAGAGGCTAATGCAGGGCAACAAACGAAAGGCCGGGATTATTCAGACCAGATTGGTCAGAAACGATACGAGTGGTTCTGGTTCGGGCCCCATCGCTCGAGGATCATCGGGCGTGTCTTCGGGTTCGACCCTCAAAAAACATAAGGTCGGAGCGGTTATTACTGATTTGACGACGAATGCCCCCGTAAAGCCAAAGCATCCTTTACCCCCGTGCTTCGTGCAACGGAACTTCTTCGAATTCACATCTATAGAGGTCGACCGGGCAGACTCGTTGTACCTCGAGCAGATGGACCGCCCTTCCCGGAGGCTGTCATTGGCGCAGGATGCCAGTGCGGTGATGCGGATGCTGTCGATGTCATCCATGTTTGCTGAGGGGAGTTCCGGGTAGGAGCTCGAAATTAACCGACTGAAGACTCTCCTGGCCGCCTCTGAAGAGAAAGCGAAGAAAGCTGTCGAGGATGTTGAGGCCGCGACCACAGAGCTGGCAGTGCGGGTGGATGAGATCGCTAAGCTGGAGGTGGACAAAAAGAAGGCAGTCGATCAGAATAGGAAGCTGAGAGAAACCTTCTTCCCCAAGGACGAAGAAGATGAGGACACCAAGGGGTTGATGAGTCGGGCGCATTTCCTTGCGCGACTGGATCAGGATCTCGAGGATCTGAGGGACTCGACTAAGTTGAGTTTCCAGAATGTTGTGGACCAGATAAAGGCCCTCCATCCTGAGATGAACCTCGATACCGATCAAATCAGCTACTTGTACAAGGTCGAAGATGGTCGGATCATGGTCCCTGATGACATGATCGTGGACGACTCTCAACCTGGGGAGTCCGAGCAGCCGATCCAGCCAGCTGTCCAGCAACTTCCGAATGACGACCAGCCTGGGGTGTAAGAGGGTGAGGGTAATTAGGTCGGCCTGCGAGCCTAAATTACTTGTAATTTTAAATTTTTGTTTGGGGACTTGGTCCCCTTTTCATGTAATCTCGAATAAGTCGGCCTTCAGGGGTCGCAATGGTCGATAAAAAAAAAGGGGCGTGACCTAATGGTTAAGTGTTTTGCGCTCGTTTAGAGCGTGACCTAATGGTCGATAAAAAAAAGGGGGGACGAATGCTTGTAAGGGATGTGATCTCTCGGTTTGGGGGACCGATTGGATGTACGGAGGTTGATCCCGGGTCGGTATCCGGGCCAAGTTTATGGCTCGGACATCCGTGGCTTGAATGTCCCATCGCGAGCTGGAGTTCTTCATGGTCGTGGTACTTAGGCGACGTCGGGCTCGTTTGAGTACCCGTTCGTGTGACAGTTACTTTCCTCGTTACAACGAGGAGGTTCTGTTGGTAGAACGTTTTGGACTGCGATGCTTGTACCTGGGCATGTAGGTTTGGTCGGATCTTTCGCCCTTCGTAGGGGGTTAAGGCGACCTTCATACTAGTTGTAGTATTGTTTAAGTTTCTCGGCGTTCCACGACCGTGCGAGCTCTTCCCCCTGGAGATTTTCTAAGTAGTAGGCTCCGTTTTCGGTTTTTGAACGAACACGGTACGGGCCTTCCCAGTTTGGTGCTAGCTTCCATTCTCGGGAATCTTTGTGGTTTTTCCTCAATACGAGGCTCTCGACTTCGAACGCTCGTTTAATAACTTTCACGTTGTGCCGAGCTGCGATTTTTCGTTTGAGCATGGCTTCTCGGAGAGCTGCTCCTGATCGGATTTCTTCGACTAAGTCGAGCTCTTCTCTTAGCATTTCTGAGTTAGTGTCTTGGTCCATGGGTGATTCTGTACGCATGGACGATACGTGCATTTCTATGGGGATGACAGCTTTGGTTCCGTATGCTAGTCGGAACGGGGATTCTCCGGCCGTCGAATGAGGTGTGGTCCTGTATGCCAGAAGGACGCTATGCAGCTCTTCGACCCAGCGTTTCTTGTGTTCGTCCAGTCTTCGCTTGAGGCCCCTCAAGATCACTTTGTTAGCAGCTTCATCCTGCCCGTTAGTCTGGGGGTGTTCGACAGAA
Organism: Lathyrus aphaca; assembly: GCA_963966055.1. NCBI lineage: Eukaryota > Viridiplantae > Streptophyta > Magnoliopsida > Fabales > Fabaceae > Lathyrus > Lathyrus aphaca. The sequence continues at coordinate 294,547,786 of OZ014519.1, read as the reverse complement.
GCGAAGTGTTGTTTGGTTCCGACCGAGGATACGAATTCTTGGAAGTGTTTGTCGATGAACTGTGTTCCATTGTCTGTTACGATGGCGGGCAGTACCCCGAACCGAGCGAGGATGTTTCGCTTGAAGAAACGTAGGATGTTCAGTGCGGTGATTTTGGCTAGGGCCTCTGCTTCGATCCATTTGGTGAAATAGTCGACGCCTACGATGAGATATTTATTTTGGCTGGTGCCGATGACGAAGGGCCCCAAGATGTCTAGTCCCCACCAGGAGAATGGCCATGGGGACGACAGTGATTTTAATTCAGTAGGGGCGTTATGTGTATCTCACCATGTCGTTGGCATTTGTCACATTTTTTAACGTGTTCCTTCGCATTGTCCAACATCGTCGGCCAATAATATCCTGCTCGTAGGATCTTACGAGCGAGTGACCTTCCGCCAGGGTGTTGCGCGTTGATTCCCCCGTGGACTTCTCTCAACACGTGTGGGATGTTTTCTTCTTCGACGCAACTGAGGAGTGGTGTGGAGAATCCTCGGCGATACATCTTCCCTCCGACCATCGTGTACGAGCAAGACCTTCGTTGCACGGTGCTGGCCGTTTTCGGGTCAGCTGGTAACTTGTCTTTGGTCAGGTAATTAAATACCAGGGTCATCCAACAGTTAGCGTCACCTATGATGTTGATGTCTATTTTCGTTGACGTTTTTCTAATGCTGGGTTGGGGGAGTATCTTCTATATGACGGATTTGTTGCCCCCTTTCTCTCGGTGCTCGCCAATTTGGACAAAATATCTGCTCGGATGTTGTTCTCGCGCGGGACGTGCCTAACTTCTATGGATGTGAATCGTTTTATCTTTTCCTTGACTAAGGCTAAGTATTCGGCCATGTTGTTGTTTTTAGCTTGAAAATCGCCTTGTACTTGGTTAGCGACCAACATCGAGTCTGTGCATATTATGATTTCTTCTCCTCCCAGGTCGTCAGCAAGGCGCAACCCGACCAAGAAGGCCTCATATTCTGCTTGATTATTGGATGTGGGGAAAGATAGGGTTAAGGATGCTTCGATGAGCGTTCCTTCTTCGTTTTCTAACATAACCCCGGCCCCGCTGCCTGTCGAGCTAGATGCTCCATCGACGAAAATGGTCCATTTAGATGGAGATGTTGTTGTTTGCTCATTGAAGGTAAGTTCTGCTACAAAGTCGGCTAATGCTTGAGCTTTGAGGGCCTGTCGTCCTTCGTATTTGATGTCGAACTCGGCCAATTCTAACGACCATTTAAGCATTCGAACGGCTATGTCGGGTCTTCCAAGCATCTGTCTGATGGGTTGGTCTGTTCTGACGACGATAGTATGGGCCAAGAAGTAGTGTCGTAACCTCCTTGCCGCGAAGAGTAGGGCTAGAGCTACCTTTTCGATTTGCAAGTATCTGATTTTGGGTCCGTTCAATGCCTTGCTCGTGAAGTATATGGGTTTTTGCCCCTCGGGGAGCTCCCGGATAAGGGCTGCACTAACGACCTCGTTTGACACGGTGAGGTAAAGGTATAACGTTTCACCTTTATTGGGTCTGGAAAGTACCGGTGGTTCGGATAGTGTTTTATTTAGATGAGCCAGAACTTGCTCGCATTCGTCGGTTCACTCGAAAGCTGACTCTTTGTGGAGGAGTTTGTAGAATGGGAGCGCGTGCTGGGCGGATTTAGCCACAAATCGAGCGAGGGAAGCGAGCACTCCTTTCAGCGACTGTATGGATTTTTTAGAGTTTGGGGTAGGTATTTCTGTGAATGCTCGACATTTATCTGGGTTGGCTTCGATCCCTCGCTCGGTTAAGTAGAACCCGAGGAATTTACCTGCCCGAACTCCGAATGTACATTTTTCAGGGTTGAAACGCATCTTGCATTTTCGAGCTTGGTCGAACACCTTTCGTAGGTGGGAAGCATGATCTGTTTCTTCCTGGGATTTGACTATCATGTCGTCCATGTATACTTCGAGCATGTCCCCAATTTCAGCTCGAAAAACTTTATTCATCATGCGCTGATAAGTGGCGCCCGCGTTTTTTAGACCGAATGGCATAACGTTGTAGTAGTAATTGCCCGATTCGGTCATGAAGGCCGTGTGTTTTTTGTCGGCTATGGCCATGGGAATTTGGTTATATCCTTAATAAGCATCCATAAATGAGAGTAGTTTGAAACCGGCCGAGTTGTCGACCAATTTATCGATATTTGGTAGAGGGTAAGCATCTTTTTGGCAAGCCCAGTTAAGATCAGTATAATCAACACACATTCGCCATTTTCCATTAGATTTTTTCACAAGTACAACATTGGAAAGCCAGGTGGTGTACCTGGCCTCCATTACAAAGTTTGCCTCTAGGAGGTCTTCTACAACTTTTTCGGCCGCTTTAGCTTTTTCGGTCGACTGTTTTCTCCTCTGTTGGGCGATGGCCTTGTGATTCGGATCGATGGAAAGATGGTGGCATGCTACGTCTGGATCGAGCCCGGGCATTTCCGCTGCGCTCCACGCGAATAGGTCGGCGTTCCCCCTCAGGCATGCTTCTAGCTGTCTTTTTGCTAATTCTGGGAGGTGTGCTCTGATCTTCACGCATCTGCTCGGGTTCTCTCCCAACGAGATCAGTTCGGATTCACCGTCGGGGATAGGACAGGCTAATGAAGAGGAGGGCTGCTGAGAATTCTCGGCCTCATCTGGAAACCTGTAATCGAGGTCGATGGAATCGACCCGGGGGAGAGGTACGGGTGCATCCGTGTTCAGGGAGCAAGGTGAAGTGGAGGCTTTTGGTTGGTACGATATCAAGCTAAGGCCTTTAGGGGCTGCTTCGAAACAACATCGGGCAGCTTCCACGTCACCGTTCAGGGTGGCGACCCTTCCTGAAGTGGTGAAGTACTTCATCTTTAGATGGACGGTGGATGGGACGGCTACGAGTTCGGCCAGAGTTGGTCGACCTAGAATGCATTGGTATAGAGAAGGACAATCGACGACCAAGAACTGGACGCGGATTGATCGAGCAGTCTCTACGGCTCCGAATGTGACTATGAGATCGACGTAACCCCACAGTCGTGATACCGCACCGTTGAAACCTTGTAGGTCAGATCCTACGTATGGTGTCATGTGAGTTTCGTTCAGCTGGAGCGTAGCGAATAGCTGTGAGTACATGATGTCGCATGAGCTACCCTGGTCGACCAGTATCCTGCGGACGTTGAAGTTGGCCATTTGGGCTCGGATGAGTAGTGGAATGCTGGCATTAGGAGATCCTCCTAACAGTTCTTCTTTATATAAGGAGATGGGCACTGAATTGTCTTTGGGGGTCTAGTGTGGCATTCAACATCGGCCCTTCGCAATTAGCTGGTAGAACTTCCTTTTTATGGAACCGACCGTGATCTTATTGAACCCCTTGCCCGATATCACCATGGAGGAAGGGAAGTTTTCCTATGGGCTATGGGAAGAGAGATAACCTGTACTCGTTGGACGGTCAGGTAGAAAGAAGTCTTCCGGGTGATAGATGCTGAGGGCCACTTGCATGTTGGTGTCCACGGGGACTGCCGCTACTTCCTCGATCTTGATGGCTTCTTGTATCTCCGGCCTGGAGGTCTCTTTGGATTTAGTGAACTATTTGAGGTGGCCATCTTTGATGAGTATCTCTATTTCATCCTTTAGGTGGATGCAATCCTCAGTGTTGTGTCCATGACTCTTGTGAAACCGAAATTACTTGGTCTTATCGGTGCCCGGTTTGGCAGGTAGCTGCTTGGGGAAGTGCACCCCCGCTTGGCGGAACTCCGAGTTAGCACATTCAGATAGTATTTTCTCCATCGACACCAGCAAAGGCGTATATTCATGAAATCGACCCACCGGTCATCTCTGCTCCTGCGGTTCACGGGAGCGATCTTCCTTTCTTTTGTCGCTTCCCCGACGAGATGTTGAGGGCTCATCTGATTTGGAAAGGTTCGCGTCCTCTCGTTGTCGAGCATCGTGGATGGAACTAGCTGCCTGATTTTCCTCGTATTGGATATACGCTTGGGCTTTCAAGAGGAACGTATCCAGAGTAGCGGGTGTTTCAATGCCCACCGCGCGGTGAAAGTCGGTAGACGGGCGCAATCCATATTCCAGCAAATATTTCTTCATGTCATCCGTGGTTGAGACCTGGAAGACTTCTTTATTGAACCTCTCGATGTATGTTCTGAGAGGTTCGTCTTTGCCTTGGATTATGGCCTCAAGAGATGCTTTCGTTTTCGAATGGCGCCTGGAAGCGGTGAAGTGCCTGGATAAGGTTCGACCAAGTTGTCTCCAAGAAGTGATGGATTCAGGCTCGAGACTTTTATACCAAGTCATCGCCCCTTTCCTTAAGGTGGTCGGAAAGAGACGACACTTGATTGCTCCTCGGACGCCTTTGTAGTCGAGTAGAACGTCGATGTTCTCGATATGCTCGTCGGGGTCGGTCGTTTTGTCCTACGAACCTAAAGGAGGGGGCTTCTCGAGTCCTCTCGGTAATCTGGCGGCCATGATCTCAGAGGATAGGGGTCCCCTGATATCATCATCGTCGCTAGAGGTGATCGTGCGGGATATTGACCGACGCTTCCGGTCTCGTCGCGGGGATGGAGAATTCGACCTACTCTTCTTTGATCGTTTCGGGGATGGAGATTGAGATCGTCTTTCTTTTCAAGGAGGGGAACGACGAGCGTCCTCTTGTGACCCGTGTTGATTCTTGGTCGGTACTGGTGATCGAGGTCTTCGTGGGGGTGACCGACCGCGGTTCCCTATAGAAGATTCATCGTGGTGGCCCTTATCTTTCCTCCTTCGGGGGGAAAGGTTGTGTTGACTTCGGTGTCTCTTGGGTGATCGAGATGATCGACGACCGGCGTCCTCCAAACGGGCTATCTTGGCACCGTGTGCCAGGAGCAGGAGATGCGTTTGATTGATTGTCTCAACCAATGCAGCGAAGTCTGATCTGGTGGGGGTGGCCACGGAAGGTATGATTTCTGGTTGGCTCTCGAGCGGTTGATCGTGCTCGGGAGATGGAGAAGCAGTCTTTCCGTCCTGAAGATCTTGGAAGGTTTCTTCGTGTGAGAGGGTGAAGAGGTTGCTCCCCCGTTGAGTAATGAGGACATCATCAACTGTGCGGGCTTCGCACGGTATGTCGTTAGCGGCCATGGATCTTTATGAATAGTAACTTTGGTTCTTGAATTTCTTTGGTGAAGAAGAACGGGGAAGTTTGTTTCCCACAGACGGCGCCACCTGATCGTACCTGGAGATCAGGATCCGATATGGCCGCGTCGAGCGTGGACGAGTGTTGTTGATGATGGAGAAAAGATGGGGGTGTACCTGCAAAGGCATTCCGATGCTAAAGTCAGAGAACGAGCAACGAGTGAGCAAGTACAATATTTTTGGGTCTAGATTTGAATATCTGACCCTCTCAAACGAGAGGGTTTATATACTGGTCCAATTGGGTGCTCATTGTCCCAGAATATTGAGCGCGGATCGCGGATCCCGCAATAATCGACGGTGATTAGGAACTAGCCGTTGGGGAGAGAAAGAGCCTTCTCGACAGGCTCCTCGCCCGAAAGTGTAGTTGTCCGACCGAGGGCAGGTCGAGCAGTCGACTTCATAGCTCCGAGCATGGTCGGGTTTTTGGGGCCGTTGGGCCGCGAGATAGATATGACCCATTTCTGATGTTTGGGTCAGTCCGGAACACCAGGTAAGACAATAGAGTTTGAAATACTCATAACTTCTTTACGTGAATAACTGAATAAGGGTTTCAATTTCAAACCTATTGTTTCAGAAGCAAAACATTGCAAGAGAATTCAGAGAGTCTTCCCAAAATGGAAATTGGTTCAAAAACTCAAATTGTTGGGAAATCTGGATTTTCATGGAGACTTTAAAGTTCTGCATGATATATGAATCTCCTACAGCAAGTTGGCCACATATTTCGTGAACAGGTGAGATGACACAATTTCTTGAATCATATCCAACTAACAAATAAAAAAAAAAACATGAAGTTATTATTTCAGATAATCAATGACTACATCTCACTAAGTACAAAAACAAAATCATAGAAAACAAACAGTGAATCATCTACCTTCGAATCTACCAAAATCAGTTCAAGGTGTTCTTTGTTGGACGAACTTCGAACAATCCACAAATGTCTACAACGAACCGCAAGCTTCCACAAATCTTTAGAATTAGTGATGTCCCTAATGGATTCAATGAGTCTTGCCATTAGGGTTAGGGAATAAATCTGAAAAATACTAATTTTATTAGTAGAATATGAGAAGTTTTTTGTCCAATAAATTGAATTAAGAAATTAGGGTTTAGAGATTACCAAAGGGGTGAGAGATGAAAGAACACGTGAATGCTTGAGTGAGGTAGATGAACGGAGAAGATGGAGGATATGCTCACAAAGGGATAAATAAATCAATAAACCTTGAATTTGGAGAGACATGGTGTAATGATACCTTCCAATTTCTCAAAGTAGTTTTGAATGATACTTTAATTGTTCACATTTATTTGGAAGTTGCAGAGTTGTGAAGAAACCACGAGGCACGACCTTCCGTCTTCTGTGCGTTGAAGCTTTGGCACGATTCAACAAATTATTCAATTCCAATTTGTTTATTTTTTGTAGGAAAATTAAGGAAAAGACACATCTGCATTCATAATTGTCAATGGCATAATAAGCCAGGTTTTTTGTGTGGACATAAAAGTCTTGTGTAAGTGTAATTAGGATTTGTTAAAAAGGATTAAATGGATAAACAACGAATTTAGTTTTAAATATTTAGATATTAGATTATATTAGTTTTAGCATTTACTCAAAGGATTTAAAATGTGATTATCAGGTACTTTAGAATTTATATATTTATAATAGATACTAGATAATAGATTATAAGAATTTTGTTTTAATGATCATTGTAACAAAAATTTAATGAATTTTTTTTTATTAAAAGAATTGATCACTAAAGAAAACAGTAATAATTGATTTTTTTTAATTATGTTATCTGTGTTGAATTACTTTTTCAACAATGTTATTTCGTTAAAGAAAGAAACTAAAGGATTTATGTTTTGTATTTGAAAAAATATATTTAATTTTAAAAAGTTATTTTATCTTCTGAAATTTTATAATAAATGCTTTATGTTGTACTATTTCACTAAATCGTGATTGTATTAACATCACTATACAAATCTTTTCAAAAAAAATTGATTATTAAAATGTCAAACAATATAGTAATAATTATATTGTGAAAAACTAGAAAGGGAAATATTAAATTTTTATTATAATATTGATGGATTGTATTATTATTATTATTATTATTATTATTATTATTTATTATTATTATTATTATTATTATTATTATTATTATTATTATTATTATTATTATTATTAAATTTGTTGATTCGGTAATTCAATAAATCATTTAATATAACTTATTATTATTTAATGAAAAGTTAGGTATGATTTATCTATAATATTAGAAATTTTGGGAGAAAATATTAATGGGTTGATCAAGATTGAAACTTTGGTAGAAAAACATAAAATGGCTAAGGTAATAGGAATGAACGATTAAGATTTGGATCCAAATATGAGAAAATTACGTGTTATATATATATATATATATATATATATATATATATATATATATATATATATATATATATATATATATATATATATATATATATATATATATATATATATATATAAGGTTTAATCATATTTAAGATCTAGATTTTTTTTAAATAATCTAATTTAATAAAAAAAATTCAAAATAATATACTTTTCAAAAAAATTATCAAACTAGCGTAGTTTGTAGTTTGAATATGTATTTGTCAATCCATTTAGCGAATCGAAACAAAAAGCATAAGTATTCACCAAATGAATTGGCTAACATTTTTTTTTTTAATTTTATATACCCATTTGTCAAATGATGTGGCAAAAGAGTGAAAAAAATTTCATATTTTTTAAAAAGATTCGCCAATGGTTTGGCTAAAGTTTAAAGAGTGATTTTTTTTTTTAATTTTTGTAATGTTTTTGCTAATTCATTTGACTAAAGTGTTAATTTTTTTTTCTTTCTATAAATACATGCTTATAATTAGTATTTAATTTCTCAATCTCATTTATTAGTAAATAGTAATATACCATTTATAGAAAATATTATGAGTATTATTACTGTGATTCATTTTGTTTATACTATTTTTGTTTATTCCATTTATAGGCTTAATTGCAATTTTGGTTCATCTATTTTCATTTGTTTTTAGTTTCGGTCCCTCTATTTTAAAATCTGAAACTTCTGGTCTTCTATTTTCATTTTTTTTTAGTTTTGGTCCCCTATTTTAAAATCCAAAATTTTGGTCCTTTATTTTCATTTTGTTTTGAGTTTTGATCTCATATTTTAAGTTTTGCTTTGTATTTTAGTATCATTTCCAATTTGGAACTAATTTAATAGGGAGACAAAAAATTTTAAAAAAAAATAAATAAATAAAAATAGAGGGACAAAATTCAGGATTTTAAAATATGGGGACCAAAACTAAGAAAAAATGAAAATAGAAATAAAAAATTCCGGATTTTAAAATAAAGGGACCAAAAGTTAAAATTAATGAAAATAGGGGACCAAACTTACAATTAAGCCAAAAAAATATTAATCAATTCATTTGACGAATGCTTATGTCTTTTGTTCTCATTCTCCAATGTATACCCAAATTACTCAAACCACTCTAATTTGATAATTTTTTTGAATTTTTTTTGAAAAATATGTTATTTTTGAATTTTTTTTTATTAAACTAGATTATTTTAAAAAAAATTCTAAGATCTAAGTATTTAATTTATTTTTGTTAGGTATTATGTTTTGTTTTTCCAATATTTTGGGTGGACTGTTTTGTTTTGTTTTCATATTAATGAAATAATCAAATTTTCAAAATTCTGATGGGACAAGCTATAGCAATTCAACTACTACAAGTAATAGGTCTGTTATGTTCAGGTTCTCGAAAAAATATATCACTTTATTATATACTAGAACAATACAGTACTTGCAAGCTATAAAATAATTAAACGGAAGATTGGTCCTGATTACATAATTTTAGCGTGTTAAAGTCATTTGACTTTCACTTTTCTTCACCATCAGGTCTATCCATTGCTTGAGAATTAAAAAGAATTAAGAAAATTAAAAATAATGGTATTTTTAGTAATGATAAAAGTACAAAATGGAGAATTATAAAAGAAATTTGACCATTGTTAATTATTTAAATAAGCTATTGAATTATGTATCTCAAATATGCAAATATAATGGTCATTAATAATATAATTATATTTAAGAAATTATTTTTGACCATTATTTAAATAACGTATTTTTCTCAAATATAATAAAGTCATTAATAATGGAATTAAAAAAATTTTAATAACGGAATTTGAAAAATAAAAGAATTAAAATAAACAATTTGCACTTTATCAATTCAATATTGAAATAATTAAGCTAAGTCAATATGAATTAGATAGATAACAATGTAATTTGAATTTAGTATACCAGTTCATAATAATATACCAGTTATGCAGGTCATTTTCTAATGTATAATAACCGATCATTTTTAAAAAAATACATGTTCCATGTTTTCTAATATCTATGTAATTACTAGTTCGGTTTGAATCAAAAAAATATATATACCTACTTTACTAATCATTAATAACCAATACATTTTCTATATATATACTTCAGACTTTTTATTTAATAAAGGGTCAAATCCCCAACATTTAATAACATCACTGCAACCTTATTTTTTATGCTAATTTTCATGTCTGAAGTACAACCCTAATTTTCATGTCTTCTAAGTACAATCTAAATCAAAAGTCGTAAACGAACTCTGTTAAGGAATAAAGATTCTGGAAATATCGAATTCTGGAAACAATATCTTGGCCAGGTTATATATCATTCTGGCCGAACTCTAGATTATTAGGATCCCTTTCCCTTAGGAACCCAGAGGGTGAAAACAAAAACAAAAAAACAATTTCATTATCCATCATAATCATAAAAAGTTGGGTAACGTATCTTCAACTAATTCATTAATGTCATATCATTTTATTATATTTTATTATTTATTAATAGTTTAAATTTTATATATTTCCAATACAATATAGATTAATATTAATTTACTCTGGATAACTCTATCCAAATTTTTGGATAAAAATTAAAAAAAAAAAATACAACCTACTACTAAGATTTGCATAGTACACCTGGCCTTTTGAGGGTGTTGTTGTCACATATAGAGGTCTATCTGTAACTAGCTTGCATAACATGATGAAAATGTCATATTCTTTTTAGCTTCGATTGTACCACCTCATATTTAGGTTACAAGATTTCAATTATCTGGTGGAAGAATGATATGAAAACACACTCATCTAAATATCTTTGGATCTATGGTTACAAACTTGCATGGGTATGTTTTTGTTGCCACGTAATGATTATATGTTGACGTGGCAAAACTGTAAGAGAGTTGATTGGATTGTCTCGTATGGAAAATCACCGATTTTTGAATTTTAACGCCCCCGCCTTCCCTAAGCGGTGAAGCATATTAGATGATATAGATCATAATATCTCTTCACACAAAGAATAATAATATCACATAATAATAATATATCAATAGTTGTATATTGTTTAAATTATTCATTAAAATAATTTTAAAAAACAGAATAATAACGGGACATAGTTTTGATCTAATCCAACCTATTATTTTTTATGAAAAAATAATAATAAAAGACTAGCACTCATCTAAAAATAATTGCCTACAAGCTTTGAAATTTTAAATTCTGGTTATTGTCATGAAGTTAATATTATGAGTGGATTTTAAAAACCTTTAATTCAATTGATTATTTTGGAGAGAATTTAAAATTCAAAAATATATATTTCTCTAATATTTGTGTGTAATAATTGATGGCAAGGTGATCTAATTATAAAATTAATGTAAAATTAATAAATTTAACTATGGATCTCATAATTAATGTTTAATCAAAATTATGTATTTTATGTTTACTTCGAAATATACATTAAGCGTTTTATATTTTCTTTAATATTTATTTTTTCTATTGGAGAAATTATATAAAACTATTGATTCAAATATTTAAAAAAAGAAATTTATCAACCATTTTTTAATAATATATTTGAATAAATGTGTCTAATTGATGTAAATACAATAAGAAAATGTTTTGGGATCCAAATACGAAAAAATTATGTGTCTTTGAAATTTATGTAATTTATATAATAACTGAATAAATATGTCTCATTAGTATAAATATGTCTAAGTTAGATATATACAAGAAAAAAAAAAAAAATATATATATATATATATATATATATATATATATATATATATATATATATATATATATATATATATATATATATATATATATATATATATATTTATATTGCTTTCAATGTATAAGTAAGAATTAAGAAATTAATTTATATTTAATGTTTAAATCAATTTTATATAAAATAATAATTTGGGGATGATGTAAAATATTTTTATATTTGTAGGTTAATTCAATTATTGTTATAAATGAAAACAATTTTACTATTGATTCAAATATTTTATAACTAGTGTCAAAACAAAATAAAATTTTTTATATTTTTATATAACAATTTTACTATTGATTCAGTTTTTTTTTTTATAATAGTGTCAAAACAAAAATAATATTTTGATTTAAATAGTTTTATAAATGAAAACAACTTTATTATTGATTCAAATATATTTATAAATAATATCAAAATAAAAAAAATATTTATATACGGAATCAACTTTATTATTGATTCAAATATTAAATAATAGAAATTTATCGACCGTTTGTATTCTCTCTTATAATATAATTGTCTTATTTATTAAAAAAAATTAAACGATTAATTTATCTAATAAAATGTTTTTTAATCATATTATTATTGATATTGTTGTTTACCTTTCATCTTATTATTGTTTTTTTTTCAACTTCCTACTTTTATTACAGTCTGAAAACAAATGTCCAGAGATGCGATAAATGCCAACGACACGGTGACGTATAAGTGGTACCTTCTACCGAGTTGAGGTCGCTATCCTCCCCATGGCCGTTCACCTGGTGGGGGCTGGATATCCTAGGCCCTTTTGTCGTCGGTTCATGTTAGAAAAAATACCTCATCGTAGGCGTCAACTAATTCACTAAGTGTATAGAGGCTGAGGCTTAGGCCAAAATCACTGCACTCAACATCCTACGCTTCTTCAAGCGAAACATCATTGCTCAGTTCGGGGTACCGCTCGCCATCGTAACAGGCAATAGAACCCAATTCACTGACAAACATTTCCAAGAGTTCGTGGCCTCACTAGGAACCAAATAACACTTTGCCTCAGTCGAGCATCCCCAAACTAACGGGTAGGCAGAAGTTGCGAACAGGGTGATCCTAAGAGGACTAAAATGAAGACTGGACGAACATAAAAAGCGTTGGGTTGAAGAATTGCATAGCGTACTTTGGGCGTACAGAACCACACCTCATTCAACGACCGGGGAATCCCCATTTCGACTGGCCTATGGGACCGAAGCGGTCATACCCATAGAAATGCACGTCCAATCCAGGCAGACATAATCACCTATGGACCAGGACACTAACTCTCAGATGCTTCGAGAGGAGCTCGACCTAGTCGAAGAAATTCGGTCGGGAGCTACTCTTCGAGAGGCCACCCTCAAACAAAAGATTGCAGCTCGACATGACGCCAAGGTCATCAAACGGGCGTTCGAGGTCAGCATTCTCGTCTTGGAGGAACCATAAGGATTCCCGGGAGGGGAAGCTGGCCCCAAATTGGGAAGGCCCATATCGTGTCCAAGCAAAGACCGGAAATGGAGCCTATTACTTAGAAAATATACAAGGGGAAGAGCTCGCTCGACCATGGAACACCGAGAAACTCAAACAATACTATAGCTAGTACTAATGTCACCCTGCTCGACTCTAAGGCGAGGAGCAGACGGTCCGACCCAACCTGCATGCCTAGGTACAAGCATTGTAGCCCAATACTCTTTGATCATCATGACCACCTCACGAACGAGGGAGGTAACTATTGCACGAACAGATACTCAAACAAGTCTGTCGTCGCCTAAGTACCACGACCAGGCAGAACCCCAACTCGCGATGGGATGTTCAAGCCACGGAGCTCGAGCCATAATCTTGACCTGGGCGCCGCATCGGAGCAAGCCTCCACACATCTGTTCGGTTCCCCTAACCAACGGATCACGCATCTTAACGAGCATTTCCCCCTATTCGAGCAAGTCCTCATATTCCTGTACTTTGGCATCACACCTAGATTTGCGTATATAGTACGGCCATAAGAGTGCCGAGCATAAAATACTTAGTGAAAAAATCATACATTCAACGGGTTCTGGTTCATCTATGTCTAACTGAACTGGGTCGCTTCCTATTTGTGCTATCAGCTGTTCATACGGAAAGTCATCGTTAATCGGCACTTGTTCGGGTTTAATACCTTCTATTCTAGATAAATGGTCCGCTACGACGTTTTCAGTACCTTTCTTATCTTTTATTTCAAGATCAAACTCTTGTAAGAGTAAAATCCATCTCAAGAGTCTTGGTTTAGCATCTTTTTTAGTCAATAGATATCTGATAGCAGCATGGTCTGTGTAAACAATTATTTTCGCTCCCACTAGGTAAGAACGGAATTTGTCAAGCGCAAAGACGACTGCTAACAATTCTTTTTCAGTAGTGGCGTAGTTCATCTGAGCAGAATCTAAGGTTCTACTGGCATAGTAAATCGCGTGAAGTTTCTTGTCCTTCCTCTGTCCTAGAACTGCGCCTACAGCATAGTCACTCACATCGCACATGATTTCGAAAGGTAATCTCCAGTCAGGGGGTTGCATGATTGGTGCGGTGATGAGGGCTATTTTTAGAGTTTCGAATGCTTTAAGACAATCTTCATTGAATATGAATTCAGCGTCTTTCATTAATAAACCGGTAAGAGGTTTAGTGATTTTCGAGAAATCTTTGATGAATCGTCGGTAGAAACCGGCGTGTCCTAAAAAACTTCGTATTTCTCGAACGGTCTTAGGGGGTCGAAGGTCTTTTATGACTTCTATCTTAGCTTTATCAACTTCAATTCCCTTGTCATATATAACGTGTCCTAGTACGATTCCTTCTCTGACCATAAAATGACATTTCTCCCAGTTAAGCACGAGGTTTACTTTTACACATCTTTCTAACACCATTTCTAAATTTGATAGACATCCTTCAAAACTTTGCCCGCATACAGAGAAGTCGTCCATGAACACTTCCATGATGTTGTCTATGAAATCTGCGAAGATTGACATCATACATCTTTGAAAGGTTGCAGGAGCGTTGCATAATCCAAAGGGCATTCGTCTATAAGCGAACGTTCCATAAGGGCATGTGAATGTAGTCTTCTCTTGATCATCTGGATGGATAGGGATTTGGAAAAATCCTGAGTAACCATCAAGATAACAGAAATATGAATGCTTGGCTAATCGTTCTAACATTTGATCTATAAAAGGTAGTGGGAAATGATCTTTTCGAGTGGCTTTGTTTAGTTTATGATAATCGATGCACACTCTATGTCCCGTCACTACTCTTTGTGATATCGATTCGCCTTTAGCGTTTTTCACAACAGTGATACCTCCTTTCTTTGGTACTACATGTACTGGACTAACCCATTTACTATCAGAGATTGGATATATTATTCCAGCATCTAGTAGTTTTTTTAACTTCTTCCTTTACTACGGTGCTAAGGATTGGGTTAATTCTTCTTTGAGATTCTCTGGAGGTTTTGCAATCTTCTTCTAGCAGAATACGATGCATACAGATTGAAGGGCATATTCCTTTGAGATCAGATATGTTATATCCTAATGCAGTTGGATATTTCTTTAAGACATCTAAAATTTTCTTTGTTTCAATTATTCCCAAACTGGAATTGATTATAACTGGTCTTGTACATTCAGTGTCTAAGAATTCGTATCTTAGGTTCTTAGGTAAAGTTTTTAACCCTAATGTAGGTTTATTCTTACTTGGCATGGGATCCAGTGTAAGCGCTAAACTTTCGCTTAGACTATCATCCTGATATGGTTCACGCCAATTATCGTCTTCGAAAATCGGAGGGATTTGAATTTTCATAATTTCAGAATAGGTAGTTTCTTTCATTTCCATTTCTCTTACACATTCGTCAATTACATCCAATAGATAACATGTATCCTCTATAGCTGGTGATTGTAAGAATTGTGTTAAAATAAATTCAACTTTCTCTTCACCTACTTCAAAGGTTAGCTTTCCTTTCTTTACGTCTATTATAGCTCCATCGGTAGCTAAGAATGGTATATGATAGGTGTAGTAGAGTCTTCAGAGATGTCCATGATTATGAAATCAGTAGGAATATAGAATTGTCCTATACGTACTGGGACGTTTTCTAGTATGCCTACAGGATATTTAATAGAGCGATCGGCTAGTTGAACAGACATTTTAGTTGGTCTTAGGTCTCCCATGTCTATCCTTTTGCAAATCGTTAAGGGCATAACACTGATACTGGCTCCTAAATCGCATAGAGCTTTGTCAATGACGAATTTTCCTATTACACAGAGTATAGAGAAACTTCCTGGATCTTTTAGCTTAGGAGGCATATTATTCTGAATTATTGCGCTACACTCAGCAGTAAGTGTAACGGTTCCGTTATCCTCTATCTTTTTCTTATTGGATAAGATTTCTTTTAAAAACTTAGCATATGAGTGCATTTGAGTGATAGCTTCTGTAAATGGAATAGTAATATTCAACTGTTTCAGAAGTTCAACAAATTTCTTAAACTGGCCCATCGTCTTGGAATTGGTTAATCTTTGAGGGTACGGAATTGGTGGTTTATAGGGTGGTGGAGGCACATAAGGCTTTTCTTTCTCCACTGCCTCTTGATTATTATCTTCCTTTTCTTCTGGTTCATTCACCATTTCAGTCGGTTTATCCGGTTTTTGGTACATGGCTGGATTTTCAAGTCTTGGATCGGTAGGTCCGTCAAGTTCCTTGCCACTTCTTAATATCACAGCATTGGCCTGTCCTTTCGGATTAGGTTGAGGTTGTCCAGGAAATACTCCAGCTGGTGCAGCGGTAGGTGCTTGTTGTTGAGCTACTTGTGAAATCTGAGTTTCAAGCATTTTGTTATGTGTAGCTAATGCATCTACCTTGCTCACTAATTGCTTAATCTGCTCACTAGTGTGTATGTTTTGGTTTAAGAAGTCCTTGTTTGTTTGAGATTGGTTAGCTATGAAGTTCTCCATCATCAACTCAAGGTTCGATTTTCTAGGGACATTAGGAGCAGTCTTTTGATATCCTGGTGGTGTAGCTGGTGCTTGACCTGGTGCGTATAAAGCATTGTTGTTCTTATAGGAGAAGTTCAGATGATTCTTCCAACCTGGGTTGTATGTGTTTGAGTACGGGTTTCCTTGAGCATAATTCACTTGATCTGTGGGAATTCCTGCTAATAGTTGACAATCAGGGATAGCATGTCCTGGAACTCCACATAACTCACAGTTAGGTGTTACTGCAGCCACGGTGGCTATTGGTGTTATGGCCAAGTTGTCGATCTTTTGGTTTAGTTGGTCAAACTTTGCATTGACTTGGTCCATACTACTTACTTCATACATACCTCCTTTTGTTGGTTTCTCAGTTGCGACTCTCTCGCTTCCCCATTGGTAATGGTTTTGAGCCATACTCTCGATAAGTGCATAAGCATTGTTATATTCTTTGTCCATTAGTGCACCGCCTGCGGCAGCGTCAATTGTCATTCTTGTATTGTACAAGAGTCCATTGTAGAAGGTATGGATGACCATCCATTCTACTAATCCGTGATGTGGACAAAGTCTCAGCATATCTTTATAGCGTTCCCAAGCTTCGAAAAGTGATTCGTTTTCCTTTTGCTTAAATCCGTTGATCTTAGCTCTTAGAATAGATGTCTTGCTAGGTGGGAAATATCTTGTCAAGAAGACTCTCTTTAGTTCCTCCCACGTGGTTACTGAATTCGAGGGTAGAGATTGAAGCCAGGCTCTCGCTCTGTCTCGAAGTGAAAAAGGAAAAAGACGTAGTCTGATAGCTTCTTGGGTAACTCCATTGGCTTTTACGATATCTGCGTACTGCACAAATATCGAAAGATGAAGGTTCGGATCCTCGGTAGGATTTCCGGCAAATTGATTTTGTTGCACGGCTGATATCAGCGAAGGTTTCAGTTCGAAATTGTTTCGGTTGATAGCCGGTGCGGCAATGCTGGAATGCGGTTCAGCTTGCGAAGGACTAACGTAATATTTGAGTGGATGATTCGGTTCTTCAGCCATCTCTGCGTCCTTTGATGTTCTGACTGGTTTAGGTGGATCTATTTGAAGATCTGGAATGTTGTAATTTCGTTCGTAATCGAATATCCGTCTTCTTACGTGTAAGAAGCGTTCCGATTCTGGGATTAGAGGTTGCAAGTCTTCGCCTTGAGAGCGAGTACTTGGCATACACTCGGGAAATTAGATTAAGAAAATAAATAATTGTTACCTTAGTCTAGACAATGCTACTCTAAGTGCACTAGTAACTAAATTAAGGTCCCCGGCAACGGCGCCAAAAACTTGATGGGCTAAAGACGTGATCTAATATGTGTCTAGCGGTATCTTAACTGCAAGCGCACAGCCTATCGAAGTAATATTTAAGATTATCGATCCCACAGGGACTTTATGATTACTTAGTGCTAGAGGGTTTACTAGTTTAGCTAAGGTGAATGGTTGTCACGATTTTTGGTTGCTTTTAAGGATTAAAGACATGAATTAAATTTTAGTTTAATAAAATAATAATAAGGCGGTCGGTATGTAATTATGTTAACTTAGGCGGGTCAATCTAACCTAGGCTTACAAGGATGGTTCACTTAATCTATTCTGTAGATGTTATTAGTTTAAATATCTTTAACTCACACTCTCGTGGTCTTATCTCAGATCTTACCCCTAAAGCCCTATGTCTGCTCTCGCTAGCCCATAAGTGTTTAGAAATAATTTTTGGAAACTTAATAAGTCTAATTCATTTTAAAGCGCTCTCGCTGTGTTTAAATTAAATGCCTAACTTTAGCTATCTGGTTAAAATCTCACACTCTCGTGGTCTCGACCTAACCTATTACACTTTCCTTACTCTCGTAACAAAAAGATTGATTTTATAATAAAAAGTCACAGCCAGAATTTTAAGTTCTTAATTATTTTAAGCCTAGAATTGATTTTACCGATTTAGTGTATTTTAATTACATACCGCCCTAAAATGTTTAGCTACTCATACTTGTTGTACCAGACAGAGGCAGAAACAGAGGAGTACAAATTAAAATACGCATTATACAATAGTAAATAAAATAAATTCTTAACATTAATATAAATGCAAATTAATTAAAAACCTGAATAACAAATATAATGTCAAACTCCTTCTTCCACAATCTGGAAAGCTCGGAGTGCGGACCGGAATCAGAAAATAAAATTACAAAAAGAAATGCTGAAGGCTTTGAAAGAAATTAAATAATAACAATTTCCTAATATTGGAAATTGTTATTTGATTTGGTTGGGATATAGAAAATAAAGCAAGAACAGAACAATTGCTGGAAAAATAAATGAAATAGGGTGCAATGAAAATACGGCAGAGCTTCCGCAAGAAAAATTAAAATAAAACTCTGTCATTTGTTCTTTGAAACTAAGCTATTTATAGAGATTGTAATTTGGGCTTGGCAGTTGAAATAATGCCTTGGGCTTCGTAGTTGCTGAGAGAATCCAGGGAGAAGTTGAGTTACTGGGTCTGCGGAAGAATAGGAAAATATTGACTTCACGTAGCACGTACATGACCAATTCTTACCAAGTTAACCTATTTTCTCCTTGTCACGTTCGTGACAAGGGTGTCACGTTCGTCATCCTTGTATTTAGCGCGTCACGGTCGTGAGGGATTGGTGACGACTGTGACTGCTCCTTTTAGCGTGTCACGGTCGTGACTCCATGGTGACGGTCGTGACAATTGCAAATTATGCAGATTATGCAGAATTCCTCTCTTCTTCTTCTTTTCATGCTTGTTTTTGCTCATTTCACTTTTGGCTTGTGATTTAGCTCTATAATTGATATACCTGCAAAACGACAAAGAAAACTCGAAGAATCGGGTGTTAAAACAATAAAAGTGCGATAAAACGGCATTGAAACATAGTAATAAAATGATACTTTTTCTCGTTATCACCCCGGCCTGTACGAACTCGCTCACCGGGGTATCATAGTGAAAATGACCCCACGAGAAAGGGAACCTCCAAATTCGGAGGGGGATTTCCTTCCCTTGGGCATCAAGCCTAGGCACCCCATTCACATCAGTGTCGATCCCAAGGAATCTAATCGACCGGGTTACCACAGTGGTCAACGATTCAACCAGGAAATAGTCGTCCTTGAATAAGCGAATAGATTCTGAGTGTGCCTTGAAGATTTTGGTCCACTTCTTAAACGAGATAAAGCCTTTTCGAGCTCCTCCTCTCCCGACCTGGCGTTGCAGGGAGAAAAGTCGGAAGAACAAAGGGATAATAGCCCCGGCCCCACGATGTAAACACGTCAGCTCGAACTCCCTCATAAAAGCGTAAGAGTTGGGATGCAGCTGAGAGGGCACCATTCCCAAATGGCCCAGCACCGAGCAAAAAAGGTCGCTGAATGGAAGCCTGACCCCCAAAGTCGTGAAGACATACTCGTACATTGAGAACTCCGATCCTCCAAAATCTGAGTATATCCTATCATCGTCACCCGGGCATGTCACGACCCAGTGTGCGGGATCCCCCACCACGGGCGATGGTTCCGTCCGCGGTTGAGCATAACTTGAGACCTTGTCCAATAGGTCTTCCGCTACCCATTCTTCGGGCACCAAAACCTCTTCTTCTTCGTTAGAAACCTCTTGAGCGCCTGACGCTCCCCCAGAAGTGGTGGCCGCATCACCCATCTCAGTGGTGTGAGAATCCCCTGAAGAACTGCCAGAATCGCTTGGGATAGTAGCTGAGTGTCGCACCTCGAAAAATACGACCTCGCGATAAGAAAATACCACGGATGAAAATTAAAACAATAGAGTCGCCACCGAACTTATTTTATTCCAATTAAGAAAAAGGAAAATATCGAGAAACCTTTTGAAAAACGGATAGAACAAGGTCTATGAAACCAAAATCTAGGTTCGGGAGTCGATTCTGTAAGGGGAAGGTATTAGCACCCCTTACGTCTGTTGTACTCAACGGGAACCTCTTAGTTTAACTTGCGATCTAATATTGACTTTTATGGTTTCTGTTTTTGTTCCTAGGGTGCTCGGCAAGGAGTAAGATCCGTGTGCCTACGTATTCCCTTGTGCAATGGGAAAGTCAGAGCTTCGTAGTTCGTGGTACTAAGGTTTGTTGGTTGGTTTGTGTTATTGAACGATTATTTAGACCGCATTCTAACTGCTAAGCGTTGGCTTGTCTGCTCGCGATAGGAGGCAGAAGCGCTAGCTTGTTTGTGAGATAGAAACGATTTAAATAATGTTCGTTTAAAAAAATGTTCGATTTAATTAATGTTTTAGGAACGAAAGGGCGAATGAACCACGTCCCATGGGGTGAGCAACATAAGCGTTCATTCAAAAATTTGAGGAATGCTAGACTCCAGAATTTAACTCTTTCGTTATTTGATGTGTCGATTAAGTGTTTTAATTACGGAAAGTCGAATGAACACCGTCCCGCGGGGCGAGCCTCGGGAGCGTTCATTCAAGAATTCGAGGAATGCTAGACTCCAGAATTCAGTTTTTCCGTTATTTAATTAAGAAAATATTTGAATAATTTGCGTTTGGAAATATTTGATGGCGAGGCACAGTGCGCTCGACTTACGTGGTTTGCGAATAAATTAAAGCGATAAAATTGCGGAAAATAAGTTCAAGGCAACTATTCAGAGGCGTTGGACCTTAAAGCGATAAAATTGCGGAAAATAAATTCAAGGCAACTATTCGGAGGCGTTGGACCTTTTATTCGGACGCGTCGAAGTATAGTTTGTTTACTTCCTTAGAGCCGATTTAAAATTTAAATCGTTCTATGAGGAGTCGAAACGATTTGTTAGAATTCGATAAAAAAAATAAAATTAAATTGACTAAATAAATTGCAGAAATAGAATAACAAATATGATATAGTAAATTAAATTGATTAAATTGATAATAAATTAAATTAAATTGATAAATTAAATTGCAGAAATTAAATCGGAATAGAATACGAAATAATAAATTAAACTGATAATACAGTGAATAGTTGGAATAATACAATAAATAAATTAAACTAAATTAAATAATCGAAATAAAAAATAAATGGTAATTAAAAAATAAATCTAACTACCTAGGCCTCATATTAATCAAGTTCTACCGATTTAATGGAATCGGGTAGACCACTTGATTTTTTATCATATCATTGGCCCCAAAACAAATAAGAAAACTAACACAAATATTTTTAACACCATTTTTTTTTTAAAGAGAAAAATAAAATTTAGCAAAGAGATTGTTAAAAGATGAGTAAAATAAATATAGAAAATAATCACTAACTTTATGAATAAAAAAACAAGATAACAAAAGTAAAAAAAAATTAAATACAGAGGGGGTGCATGTGTTGGATCTGCGGATGTTACCAACAAAACTTGCAGGCTGAGCCCAGATCCAGTAAATAATAAAAAAGGTTTTCTTTTTAATTAAAAACAACATCAGATATTTTAAGAACCACTATCACTAATTTTCACAATCAACAAAATAAATAAAAAAGAAAACTACCGTATAGAGAAAAGAAGAGGAACTCGAGTTTCAACAACGACAAAAAATTCACGATCCGACTATCTCTCTCGGTTTCAACTCTTGCAGTGTTCTCTCCGCAATCTCGCTCACGCTTTCGCTTGCTGTGCTTTTTTCTTGACTTTCAGACTCTCTCGGGATCTCTCTCTCAGGATCTGTTCGCTCAACTCAAGGGTTTCATGGCGGTGGTGGTGTCCGTTCACAAACGTTCGGCTAACGGCGGCTTGCTTTCACGGTTTGTGGTTTGAAGCGGCTCGCGTTTTCACGGTGGAGGCGAACGGGTCCTTCACGGTTCGAAGGTTGTGTTCGAACGGCTTCGCTCTGTTTCAGATCGGCTTGTGCGGCTGTGTCTGCGATGTTTTTTTTTGCTCAGGTGGTTCGTCGCAGATATGCGGTTTCTCTTTGGTGGTTTTGGTGTTTCGATTTTAGGGATGAAGGTGGTTGTAGAAGGGTTTTGATCTTTGCGGTTTGTGTTTTCCGTTACGACGTCTGGTGAGTTTAGTGTTATTTGTGCATTTTCAGTTTATTGTGGTTATGCGGATGGATTTGAAGGAGGACGGTAATGGTGGCTTGGTTCTATGAAGATGATGATAGGGATGGTGGTCACGGTTTTATAAATAATGGTGAGTGATTAATTTTTGATTTTTTTTTTGTTTTTGGTTTTGAAACTTGACTGTGATTTTTGTTTTGGGTGTATAGGTTTTTTTTTCAAGCTTCCTCATTGAAGAGTGAGAGGATTCTTTTTTTATAGAGGATATGAAGATCAGGGTATAGATGGAAGATTGGGAGAAAAAGAAATGGATAAGAATTAAGAGGAATTTTGGTGAGCTGTTGATTGTGCTGTCATGTGCAAGGTTGGAGGAATTGGTAGTGGAATAGATTGTGGGAGACACGTTTGGAGTAGTGTGCTGAAGTTTTGGGTGGAAATTTGTTATGATGGATAGTGACATAAAACAATAATGATAATAATACTAATATTAATAATAATGGATACTAAAAATAGAAAAAGCTAACTAATTAAAAAAATAATAATAATGGAATGACAGTAAAACACTATGGCTTAATAAATAATAATACTTAAAGAAAAATAATAATAATAATAATAATAATAATAAAAATAGTAATAATAATAATGGAAATAATAGAAGAGAAAACAATGATAATATGAATGAAAATAATTAATAGTAAGAACAAGTGCTAATGGTGCATAATTTGAAAGCATAAAATAAAATAGGACCAATCAAGAAAAAAGATGGGGACAAGAATCAAACCCCAATCCTTATAGTAATACAAACACAAGTCCATCCGCTGGGGCAGATATACATCCGTTAGTAAAATTGCACCAATAAATACATACTCCATATATTTGACAATTTCCAACTTTTCCTTTTCTTTCTCTATATTTTTTTTGATAAATTTTATAATAATAATACTAATAAGAATGAAACTTATGCTAATAATAATAAAATAATAATATCAAATAATGAACAAAATAGATGAAAATACTAATAAATAATAATAGAACTAATAATAACAATAATAGTAATAAAAAATATTAATAATAAAAGTAAGAGATAGTTTTTTTGTAATTTTTGAATAATGACTAAATGATAAAAATAAATAAAATGCTTATAATAAAAATAAAGAAGATATGATTTTTTTATTTTAAAGAGGAATGAATGCAATTTTTTTTACCTTTTTCGAATATTAAACCGAAAAAATAAAATGGTACATATTTTCGGATTTTTGAAATAACGGTTTAGACAGTAAAATAAAATGATGCGGGTAGGACAAATTTGGGGTATGACAGTTGCCCCTATCGAATTGACTTAGACCGAGTAAGATGAACTGGCTCGCGTTCAATCTTTCAAGGTATAAGATAATTAGATATTAACAGACTCCAAATTTTTCCGACAAAGAAAGAAATTGTGAAAATAACAGATGATTAAAACTGGAAATAATGGGTGACACAGCGAATAAGTTGACAAAATAAATCACTTATCACTGGCGGATGATAAAGCGAAAAACTGAAAATAAAATCACTTATCACCAAAGGATGATAAGGCAACAGACTGAAAATAAAAAATCACTTATCACCAGAGGATGATAAGGCAACAGACTGAAAATAAAATCACTTATCACCAGAGGATGATAAGGCAACAGACTAAAAATAAAATCGCTTATCACCAAAAGGATGATAAGGCAAATAACTGAAAATAAAATCACTTATCACCAGAGGATGATAAGGAAAATAACTGAAAATAAAATCACTTATCACCAGAGGATGATAGGCGAAAGACAGAAAAATAAAGAATCACTATCAACAGAGGATTATAGGCGAAAGACAGAAAAATAAAGAATCGCTATCAACAGAGGATGATAGGCGAAAGACAGAAAAATAAAGAATCGCTATCAACAGAGGATGATAGGTAAAAGACTGAAAATAAAATCACTTATCACCAGAGGATGATAAGGCAAATGACTGAAAATAAAAATCGCTATCACCAAAAGGATGATAAAGCGACCCCGACACCAAAAGGATGCTGAGTAACAAAAAATTAAATAATCGCTATCACCTAAAGGATGATAAAGCGACCCCGACACTAAAAGGATGACGAGTAACAGAAAATTAAATAATTGCTATCACCAAAAGGATGATAAAGCTACCCCGACACCAAAAGGATGACGAGTAACAGAAAATTAAATAATCGCTATCACCAAAAGGATGATAAAGCGACCCCGGCACCAAAAGGATGACGAGTAACAGAAAATTAAATAATCGCTATCACCAAAAGGATGATAAAGCGACCCCAACACCAAAAGGATGTCGAGTGACAGAAATTAAATAATCGCTATCACAAAAAGGATGATAAAGCGACCCCAACACCAAAAGGATGTCGAGTGACAGAAATTAAATAATCGCTATCACCAAAAGGATGATAAAGCGACCCCGACACCAAAAGGATGACGAGTGACAGAAAATTAAAAACTCTGGAAGAGAAATATCCAACGGGATATCCACTGGATAACACCTAGGAATATCTTTGGAATCTTCGATCGACCCTGGATTCTGACTTCTGTTGGGGAAAGGCCTGGAATCTTGGGTTGATCCTGGATCCTGACTTATGCACGTATGCTTGATTTTTGAGATGGTATTCCATAATGATGGAGATACGATGCAAGTGTTTATGCACTGAGATGTAAATTAAGAATGTTGGGGAAAATAAAAAGGTATGTTTTTGTTTAGGTATGCACATGATGCACATGCTGTAAATGATTGATGTAAATGATGCTTATGACGTTAATGATGCATAATGATGCATATGAGCGATTGAAAGGTGCCGGCTTGGTGGACTTTTGGTCTGGTTGTTGCCAATAATTATTGGACTTTGGGTGGGTGGAGGGTCTGATTCCCCGACACTCGATCTTCAACAATGTATGATTAGAAGATGGATCTTGAAAGCTCCAAGCTCGGTTATTTGCTGATGAGCGAAGCGACTTAATTGACACATGAAAACTGATTTTGCTTTGGATGATGACCAATGTTTAGCAAAATCTGCTTGCTCGGTTGGGGAAAAGAGGTAGGAAGATTTGCACTTTGTTTGCTTGCCCCTGTCTGTAGGGTATTTAAATAATTCTGGTGGGGAAGCTTGAGAACGACCATGACATGATCTGCCCCTGTATCTGGATTTGGTAGACGTCTTCCCCTGATTGAGCTGTTGAGGTAAATCTTGATTCATGTTGGCAATGAAGTTCAAATTTCTCTTTTGATTGCCCCTTGTTGGGATTGCACTGATGTCAAGCACTGATTTGCAATTAAATTGTTCATACACAAATGGTAGTGTTAATGCAACGTTCATGTAAGTTTTGAAAAGCCATTTTGAATGTTGTGAAAGTGTAACGAATAGACCGTTGGTCCAAACGTGGTGCTGATTTAGAAAGTGCGTAAAAAGTGCAGCAAGAATAATGTGCGATCAAGATTGAATATTAGCAAAATATATGGGAGTCAATTTACGCAACCTTGTTGGTAGCATGCTTTCAGAATAAACCGTGCCTCAATTAGGACTTTCAAGGGTTGTAACGTGGTCTGGTTAATGGTTTGAGAAACAAAGGACATAAGGCTCAAAGTTTGATTTGTACCCACCCCTTCTTCGTAATGTTCTCCAGTCCTACGTTCAGTTAACTCTACACATGCATTTGTTTTGACTTTGCAAGAGTGAAAATGAAGCTTCAAAGTTTGCTTGAAGACGACAGTCATCTTATTTTGCTGGTGACCCTTTGATTCTTGATTTGGTGGTCACTGATATTTGTTTTGCTTTTTTGCTGAGGATTTGAGTTCCTCTTTTGATTTGTTCTTTTTTTCAACTAAGTCTCCCTTCGGGTGCTCAACTTAGCGGTTTTTTCTATATATATATTTTTAGTATTTTGTGACTGCTGCGACTGCCAAGTCATTTGTTGATGGTCCTCTGACGGGATGTCCCATCTTACGATTTGGTGGTGTAGTCAGATTAACTGAACAACTACCCTGTCCCGGGTTAGATGTAAGGGTTGTATTCGAAAGAAACTCCTACTTCTAAGCTCGAAGTGGTTGACTAGGGATTAACTCCTTATATCTCCAGTGTTTGGGGATTTGAATAAATGCTTGTACATCATTGACGAGGTTTTATCTGAAAGCACACCGCAACAATTATGGGTGTTTTGTTTTCATCATCCTCCCTCAAATATTTGCTAAAGTGAAGTGAGGGAAATTTTTTTTTTTGTGCTTTCGTGATAAAATAATAAATAATGAGCGAATGCGAATAGATTGATTCAAAACATGCATAAACATAACATTAACATAACCAAGTACAAATGACAATGTTCAAAGCAAATAGTACTTAACAAACAGTGCAAAATAACAAAGATGCGAAAATGATAAATGGCGACGAGTGCCTTGATTTGAGGAATGAACTTCTCTTGATTTGACTTGTTCAGAGTTGGAGACCATTCAACTCGATCTTCAACAACCCCTTCAAATGTCTTCACTTGCTGGCCCAGTGCGGCGGCATTGGATTGTTCTGGACATTTGGATTTCTCGGGGTGAAGGTGAGATCCTTAGAGTCGATCAGATCTTGAATCTTGTGCTTGAATGATTTGCAATTCTCGACCGCGTGACCTGGAGCACCTTTGTGATACTCACAACGAGCATTGGCATCATAGTCTCGAGCGGTACCAGTTTGTGGTGGCAGGTCTTTCAAAACAAGAGTTCCCTTTGCCATCAGCCCGTTAAAGATTTCTCCATATGACAAAGGAAGTGGATCAAAGTTTCTTTCAGGCCTTCTTTGCTGATATGGTGGGCGCTGTTGAGGAGCGTATTGTTGTTGCTGACCAGGCCGTTGCGGGTAGGCCGGTTGCTGGTACGATTGGACGCATACTACGCAGCAGCGACCGTAGGATATGGACGTGGTTGATAAGCCACCTGAGGCGGAAATAGAGCTTGAATGGCCTATTGATAAGGCATTAGACGAACTGGATGATATGGAATAGGAGCATACTGTGCAGCAGCAACATAGGGATACTGGTAGTAGGGAATTGAAGTAGGTGCACTCTGTTGCGGATTCCCACTTGCAGCAGAAATGACATTCGTTTCGTCTTTTTTGTATCCGTTGAAAGGTTTCTTGACATTGGTTTGGTTGCTAGAACCTCCTTGGATCTTTCCACTTTTCAGACCCTCTTCAATTCTTTCTCCGACCATCACCATGTCTGAAAATCCAGAAGATACACTGCTGGTCAGCTTCTCGTAGTATTTCCCCTGTAGGGTACCCATGAAGATATCGATCAGTTCACAGTCAACCAATGGCGGATGAACTCTGGCAGCTAGCTCTCTCCAGCGTTGTGCGTACTCTTTGAAGGATTCGCTCTCCTTTTGAATCATACTTTGAAGTTGAGTGTGATTCGGAGCTAAGTCAGTGTTGTACTTGTACTGCTTTTTGAATGCATCAGATAGATCGAGCCAAGTACGAACATTGTTGCGTTCGAGCTGCATGTACCATTCTAGAGACGCTCCAGACAGGCTGTCTTGGAAGCAATGGATCATGAGTTTGTCGTCTTTAGCATGAACGACCATTTTTCTACATTACATCCTCAAATGAAGCTCAGGACAGCTGAGGCCTTTGTATTTTTCGAATTCTGGAAGTTTGAACTTAGCAGGGATCACAACATCTGGAACTATGCACATGTCTGAGGCACTCAGAGAAGTTGAGTTGTGTCCTTCCATGATTCAGAGTTTTTCCGCTAACTCACGACACATCTTCATAGCTTCAGATTCTTGAACAGCATGGGGATTGGTGATAGGAACAGAAATATACATCTCATACTCAACTTGATGATCCTTTTTAGCATGAGGAAACTAGACTTGAGTTGGAATAGGTTGAGCTTGAGGAATAGCACCAACAGTAACACCAGAGGTAGGTATTGGTTGGGAAGTGACCTCTTCAACAGCAGGAGTGAAGCCTGGAGGCAAACCATAGACCAAAGGATTTGGAACTGGAACTGAAGACATTGCACGCGAGGCAGCTCCTTGTACCAGAGCACTGTTCATTGCGGCAGCAGCTTTGCGGCGTTCTTCCATCCTAGCCAAAGCTTGTATGGTCTCATAAATCTGGTCAATCTTGTTCTTGACCGAGTCAATCTCTTCCCTCATAACAGCTTGCTCTTCTTGAATCACGTCCATCAGTCTTCTAGTGTTGGCTCGAGTTAAGTACGGGCATCTAGCATGATACGGGCGTCGGGAAACCAGCTTGATTTACTGAAGATGAAGGAACATGCAATGAGTTTATGGCTTTGGAATGAAATGCAAGATGAACATATTAATGCAAAGGAAATGAATATGCGTATGGATGCAATGCAAGATCCAGGATCACGAGTATAATCTTCTCTGAGGTGAACCATAGTAACGAGTAAATAAACTGGTATCTCTGATAAAAGTAACCTTAGCAGGTAGACTCTTATAGGATTGTTCTAAGTTCTTTACCCGTAAAACCACGCACAGGATAATTTCTACGTTTATGGATAAGATACTCAAGGTCATGGACGCTAATCGTACTAACGTCCTGCCACAGGCTAGCTGTATTATGACGATAATAACGATAAGATCTACCTTGAGTGGAGTTCTCATGTTAGCCGTATGAGGAGCGGGTCCTCGGAGACTAACACTACGCAACTGCCAATATTAAAACCGGTTCTAAAAGTGGGTCCCAGAGTCACAGCCCTTTCATGAATCAAATCATGCAACAGGCTAGCTGCATTATGACGAGATTTATGAATAGGTCTACTCTCTAGGGGGAACTTTCATGCTAGGCTTGCAAGGAGCGAGTCCTTGGAGACTAACACTAATAACTTCCAATTCTAAACTAGGTGTTCCCTCTTTTTTTTCGCACACTCAGATGTCATCCCAGAATCCAACAAGCAAGTATGATAATGATCATAATAAGAAGAACGAATAAACAAGCATAAATAAAAAGCATGAAGAAAACAGATAAACAAAGTAGACATTGATCGCAAAGTAAACTAAGTTAGGCTTGATTCTCTGACCGTCCCCAACAGAGTCGCCATCTGTCGCACCTCGAAAAATACGACCTCGCGATAAGAAAATACCGCGGATGAAAATTAAAACAACAGAGTCGCCACCGAACTTATTTTATTCCAATTAAGGAAAAGGAAAATATCGAGAAACCTTTTGAAAAACGGATAGAACAAGATCTTTGAAACCATATTCTAGGTTCGGGAGTGGATTCCGTAAGGGGAAGGTATTAGCACCCCTTACGTCCGTTGTACTCAACGGGAACCTCTTAGTTTAACTTGCGATCTAATGTTGACTTATGCTTTCTGTTTTCTTCGAATAATAAAATAAATGCGAACGATTATAATATAAGGTTAATAGGGGAAATGGGTTATTTTGTTCCTAGGGTGCTCGGCAAGGAGTAAGATCCGTGTGCCTACGTATTCCCTTGTGCAATGGAAAAGTCAGAGCTTCGTAGTTCGTGGTACTAAGGTTTGTTGGTTGGTTTGTGTTATTGAACGATTATTTAGACCGTATTCTAACTGCTAAGCGTTGGCTTGTCTGCTCGCGATAGGAGGCAGAAGCGCTAGCTTGTTTGTGTGATAGAAAGGATTTAAATAATGTTCGTTTAAAACAATGTTCGATTTAATTAATGTTTTAGGAACGAAAGGGCGAATGAACCACGTCCCATGGGGCGAGCCTCAGGAGCATTCATTCAAAAATTCTAGGAATGCTAGACTCCAGAATTTAATTCTTTCGTTATTTGATGTGTCGATTAAGTGATTTAATTACGGAAAGTCGAATGAACAACGTCCCGCGGGGCGAGCCTCGGGAGCGTTCATTCAAGAATTCGAGGAATGCTAGACTCCAGAATTCAGTTTTTCCGTTATTTAATTAAGAAAATATTTGAATAATTTGCGTTTGGAAATATTTGATGGCGAGGCACAATGCGCTCGACTTACGTGGTTTGCGAATAAATTAAAGCGATAAAATTGCGGAAAATAAATTCAAGGCAACTATTCGGAGGCGTTGGACCTTAAAGCGATAAAATTGCGGAAAATAAATTCAAGGCAACTATTCGGAGGCATTGGACCTTTTATTCGGACGCGTCTAAGTATAGTTCGTTTACTTCCTTAGAGGCGATTTAAAATTTAAATCGTTCTATGAGGAGTCGAAATGATTTGTTGGAATGCGATAAAAAAAATAAATTAAATTGACTAAATAAATTGCAGAAATAGAATAACAAATATGATATAGTAAATTAAATTGATTAAATTGATAAAAAATTAAATTAAATTGATAAATTAAATTACAGAAATTAAATCGGAATAGAATACGAAATAATAAATTAAACTGATAATACGGTGAATAGTTGGAATAATACAATAAATAAATTAAACTAAATTAAATAATCGAAATAAAAAATAAATGGTAATTAAAAAATAAATCTAACTACCTAGGCCTCATATTAATCAAGTTCTACCGATTTAATGGAATCGGGTAGACCACTTGATTTTTTATCATATCATTGGCCCCAAAAAAAATAAGAAAACTAACACAAATATTTTTAACACCATATTTTTTTCAAAGAGAAAAATAAAATTTAGCAAAGAGATTGTTAAAGGATGAGTAAAATAAATATAGAAAATAATCACTAACTTTATGAATAAAAAAACAAGATAACAAAAGTAAAAAAAATTAAATACAGAGGGGGTGCATGTGTTGGATCTGCGGGTGTTACCAACAAAACTTGCACGCTGAGCCCAGATCCAGTAAATAATAAAAAAGGTTTTCTTTTTATTTAAAAACAACATCAGATATTTTAAGAACCTCTATCACTAATTGTCACAATCAACAAAATAAATAAAAAAGAAAACTATTGTACAGAGAAAAGAAGAGGAACTCGAATTTCAACAACGACAAAAAATTCACGAACTAATTATCTCTCTCGGTTTCAACTCTCGCAGTGTTCTCTCCGCAATCTCACTCACGCTTTCGCTAGCTGTGCTTTTTTCTTGACTTTCAGCCTCTCTCGGGATCTCTCTCTTAGGATCTGTTCGCCCAACTCAAGGGTTTCATGGCGGCGGTGGTGTCCATTCACAAACGTTCGGCTAACGGCGACTTGCTTTCACGGTTTGTGGTTTGAAGCAGCTCGCGTTTTCACGGTGGAGGCGAACAGTTCCTTCACGGTTCGAAGGTTGTGTTCGAACGGCTTCTCTCCGTTTCAGATCGGCTTGTGCGGCTGTGTCTGCGATGTTTTTTTTTTGCTTAGATGGTTCGTCGCGGATATACGGGTTCTCTTTGGTGGTTTTGGTGTTTCGATTTTAGGGATGAAGGTGGTTGTAGAAGGGTTTTAATCTTTGCGGTTTGTGTTATCCGTTACGACGTCTGGTGAGTTTAGTGTTATTTGTGCATTTTTCAATTTATTGTGGTTATACGGATGGATTTGAAGGAGGACGGTAGTGGTGGCTTGGTTCTATGAAGATGATGATAGGGATGGTGGTCACGGTTTTATAAATAATGGTGAGTGATTAATTTTTGATTTTTTTTTTGTTTTTGGTTTTGAAACTTGACTGTGATTTTTGTGTTGGGTGTATAGGTTTTTTTTCAAGCTTCCTCATTGAAGAGTGAGAGGATTCCTTTTTTATAGAGGATATGAAGATCAAGGTATAGATGGAAGATTGGGAGAAAAAGAAATGGATAAGAATTAAGAGGAATTTTGGTGAGCTGTTGATTGTGCTGTCATGTGCAAGGTTGGAGGAATTGGTAGTGGAATGGATTGTGGGAGACACGTTTGGAGTAGTATGCTGAAGTTTTGGGTGGAAATTTGTTATGATGGATAGTGACATAAAACAATAATGATAATAATACTAATATTAATAATAATGGATACTAAAAATAGAAAAAGCTAACTAATAAATAATAATAATAATAATAATAATGGAACGACAGTAAAACACCATGGCTTAATAAATAATAATACTTAAAGAAAAATAATAATAATAATAATAATAATAATAAAAATAGTAATAATAATAATGGAAATAATAGAAGAGAAAACAATGATAATATGAATGAAAATAATTAATAGTAAGAACAAGTGCTAATGGTGCATAATGTGAGGAGCAACAAGGAAAGCATAAAATAAAATAGGACCAATCAAGAAAAAAGATGGGGACAGGAATCAAATCCCAATCCTTATAGTAATACAAACACAAGTCCATCCGCTGGGGCGGGTATACATCCGTTAGTAAAATTGCACCAATAAATACATACTCCATATATTTAACAATTTCCAACTTTTCCTTTTCTTTCTCTATATTTTTTTTTGATAAATTTTATAATAATAATACTAATAAGAATGAAACTTATGCTAATAATAATAAAATAATAATATGAAATAATGAACAAAATAGATGAAAATACTAATAAATAATAATAGAACTAATAATAACAATAATAGTAATAAAAAATATTAATAATAAAAGTAAGAGATAGTTTTTTTGTAATTTTTGAATAATGACTAAATGATAAAAATAAATAAAATGCTTATAATAAAAATAAAGAAGATATGATTTTTTATTTTAAAGAGGAATGAATGCATTTTTTTTTTACCTTTTCGAATATTAAACCGAAAAATAAAATGGTACATATTTTCGGATTTTTGAAATAACGGTTTAGACAGTAAAATAAAATGATGCGGGTAGGACAAATTTGAGGTATGACACTGAGGAACCAGAGTCCTCCCGGGATAACTTCCTTGGATGACAAATCGTACAGATCGACGAGCACTTCTTCACCTAAAAAGTAGAGGAAATGCGTCAGTGATTTCGATCAAGGCATCAAATCCACCCTTCTACTACCTATCAAGTGAAAGGTCATGCAACGACCAGGAGGCGAGGCCCCCGACCAAAGCCCTAAAAGGGTCTACGTACTTAAAACGACCAACCACACTCGATAAAAATCATGATAGTAAAGGGATCTCGCAACGACCAAATGATCGTTGTTGTCCCCGAACCCAGGGCTCCTATTGAACTTCAACCAAAGCCACCGGTTGGTGCAGGCCAGGGTTCCGGCGCGAGCAACGCTACGGTCACGGCCAAGATACTTGAAAGGCGATTCACCACCAGAAAGTTGTTTGTCACCATGACATCCTAAGGGATAATCTTAACTACCCTAATCTACTTCTTAAAACTAAAACCTAACCGCATGCATGTCTACTCGTAGAAAAAATAGAGTCACAAACGGATAAAAATTATTACCAGGTGGTTGAGACATGATTATAATGATTATGGAAGAAGTTTATGTAGTGGTCGGAAGTGGATTCGCGGTGGTCGACAGTCGTAGATGGCAACTGGAGAACAGAAGAGACGTCGAGCAAGGAATCAAAGGCATAAAAGTTTGAAAATGAAGGGGCTTCCCCTATTTATAGGAGTAGGAACACGTGCATTTAGGCATGACCCCAACCCCTGGAAATCATGGCCTATACGCTAGCCCCTAGACTAGCCGTCATAAGCATTAAATTGGCACAAATTCTAAAACACGACACCTCTTTGTTTCCTCTCTCTCGGTGCCGACCATCCAATGAGTTGCTCTACTTTCAAAACCCTCATGCTCCCCTAGAAAAGACCATTTCATCAAGCTAAGTAGTATTCTATCAATATTGAAGACAATTCCGAGCAGCTAGCCACCCTTAAGTCATCGCTCCTTCGACCAGAAGCAACGACTTGGGGGGCTCATGTTCCGGAATGGCCCAATTTTCAGACTTGGGTCCAATTCATCTTCTAGCCCATGACAGCCCAACAACTCTTTGGCACCTGATACATCCTCACTCTGCCCAGAAGTTCCTTCCGACTGGCCACCAGCGCCGCCAACCATGATTTGCACCCATCAAGGGTCGAATCCCCTAGGATCAGCCGAGGAACGCTTGGCCAACAAGCCCATTCGCTTGGAAATAATATCATCCGACCGGGGTCTCGTCCGAGCAGTCCAAGCCTCACCCCAACGACTAGTTTCTAGCAGTTACCTATTATATGGGGATCCACGATCCAGGCCCAATAAAGGGACCAATAGAAATGCGTTAGGGGTATTATATAAACCCTCTCATATGAGAGGGTCAGGTATTCAATTTCTCACTCTAAATCTCGTACTTGCTCACTCGTTGCTCGCTTTCTGACTTTAGCATCAGAGTGTCTTGCAGGTACACCCCCTCCTTTCTCCATCAACCGTGCTTTAACCATGCTCGACGTCAGCCACATCGGATTCTGATCTCCAGGTACGATCAATTTTGATGAATGAAAATGAGAAAAATGAAATAATTTCCTGAACTGAGTTTTTTTATTAAAAACGATTAGAATTACCTTATATTTGTATCGGGATTGGGTTATGTCTGGATGAGTTGAAGTTGTTAATGAGGGGAGGTTTTGATGTATTATTGAGATAAAATTAAATGATTATTTGATGTTAGAACTGCTGGATATGAAATGAATGATGTACATTTGATTTCTCGATGAATTTATACGGTGTAACGCATCATTGCATTTCATGACATTCTCGATAGGGATTTGGCCTATTTAGTAGCTTCAATCCCATCGTGTAGATTGAAGTGATTCGATTATTACGGTGTGCTCCCTTGTGGAGGGTTGATGGTCAAGTATCCATCTCACGATGAAATTGGCACCACATGCATATTTGCATATCATGATAGTTGGAATTGCATTATTGGAATGTGTTCACGATTGTGTTGTTGTTGCTGAATTTTTATTGTTGTTGATGTTACTGTCGCTCCCGCCAAAATGACACAGGGCCAAGAGGGGTACAGACGCGAACGGTCGGTGAAGGGAGAGAGAACACACAAGGGTGAACTCAGGAGAAAAGAGTCGCCAACTAGGCATTTTTATCCCGAAGGAAAGGGAATGCTGCATAGACCTAGAAAGATATGGATAAGACGGTTGTGAACCAGAGAGACTGAGAAAGGGGGTTGGTTACAACCTGGGAAGGTATTAGCACCCAGATTGTCCGTCGTACTCGACGGGATCCACGCTTACAAGATTTGTGTTTTAAAGGGGTAGTGTCAGTGCTATTTGTGTATCAAAGCTGGAAAGAATGCAAGTGTCAGTGTAAAAAGAAAGTGAAGTGAAATATGTGAAGTGTCAGTGTAAGAACAAGAATGAAATGCTCAAGAGTGAGGCTTAAAGAATAAGGCTGGAAAGAGGGGGAATATATAGAGACTTTGTTCGATAACTGTTAAGTTATGCCTACGTATCCTATCGTGCAATGAGGAAGTCAGAACACCGTAGTTCGACTCAAAGGGACTGAAAGATTTGACTGGTGAACTGCTTACTTATCTATGCTCAAGCGTATGACCTGTCTGGCTCAGGTGCTAACTGTCTTGCATTAGACGGAAGAAGCAAATTCTCATTTGTGAGTGAAAATGATGAGAAAAGAATCCCGAAGGAGACGATTATTGTTTGTTTTTGTGTTTTCAGTCTTTTATTGCTTTTTGGAGTTTGTCGTAGGGAAATGAGCTTAAGCCCAAACCAAGGGTTAGTAAACTCATCACATCCTCCCTCTGATTAGGGGTAATGAGAGTACCTTAAGTATGAAGTAAGCGCCTCACACTTAATCACCATGATGTAGGATTAAGATCATTAACCTACTTGTGATTATTTAGATGTTTTTGTTGTTTTTTGTTTAGTGTTGAGTAATGAGATTAAGCCATAATCAGGGATTTAATGGACCCATTACACCATCCTAATAGAAGGATAATAAATGAGAACATTTAAGCTGAGAAAGACTCCTCAACTTAATCCATGATTAGGGATTAACCTCATGACAAAACAAAGCCTTTATTAAATGGATTTTAGTTAAAGATAAGATGAAGAAGTGATTTTTATGGTTTGTAAGACAACTTGAGGGGGACTTGTCCATTAACACTAGGGTTAGTCCTTCTTAACCAGTTAAGGAAGAATTAGAACCCTAATGCAAGGCCCAAGTTACAAGCTTGATGTCTTAGTGATTATTAGATGGATTGATTAAAGGATTTAAACACATTAAGGGTTTAACACTTAGGATTAAAGTTATACACTCCATCCTAATAGAAGGATGCAGGCATAAGCTTAATCACAAAGCCTTAAAACCTTTAGGGTTTAGTCCTTGATTATGAGATGAGAGGAGAAGACTCAAAGATGACACAAAGGTAAAAGCTAAATGGGGGACTAATCAAACCCTAATTGTTATCATGCTTGGTTGTTCCTAGGGTTTATGAAGCTTGCAAGAGATCTTCAGAGAAGCCACCAAGAAAGAAATAGATGAATGGAGAAAGAAGCAAGGAGAAGCAAAACAACTTGCTTCACTTAAGAAGACAAGTTGCTTGAAGAAAGAAGGTAGGAAGAGAACATGAATGAGCAAGCTCACTCAAATACAAAGATAAAATGCAGCAATGATGCATAAGAGAGATGAAGAGTGATTGTGAGAAGTGAAGGCAAATTCACTTCTCAAACAACTTACCACCTGAAAAGTTAGCAAAAGAAATAAAAAAACAATGCAAATGAGATGAAATGCCATGGTGCAAACCAAAAACAGAAGCATAAACATGATGTTAATGATGCTAAGGGATGATGTCAACACAAGACAAGAGATGAGAGTGATCAAACAAGCATAAGAATGCAAATGAAGCATGCATTGAACCATAAGGATTTATGAATGTTTATGAAATGAAATGAACACATAACATGGCAAAGGAATGATGCAATGATCAAACATGATTCTAATATGTCCTAAGATGTATTATGAATCATGTGGATGCACAAAATGTCATGGCAAGTCATTGGATGCAAGCAAATGAGAGATGGATGCAAAGGAAAGCACAAATTAGGGTTACATACATCATGCAATGCAAAAATTCAAAACCAGAAGCAAATGACATGATAAAAAATTGAAAATGCAATCAAAGATACCATAAACCTATACATGTTCACTGCCCAAAGGAGGGGACCTAACTCTTAACCTAGTGAAAGTTATGATTTTCTTAAGTCAATTAGGGTTTTAAGGTACCTCATCATGAAAAATGCAAAACAAATTGAAAATGGAAGATCAAATCAAACCAATTTTATACTATAAACTACATGCCATGAAGGATGCAATGCAAGAAGAACCATCATCAAACTCTCAATGGTTAGGCAGAATGGATTTTTCCAAGTTTGAACAAAAATATTGCCTAAAAATGAATTTAATTCCAATGAAAATGATCAAAAGGCATCAAGAACCAAAAAGAAATTTGTTTTGAGAGTTTGATAATGTTGCTAAATGTTTTTAAATGCAATGTGAATTTTTTTTGTGATTTTTAAATACCTAAATGTATTTTTAATTAATTAATTTTCATTAACTAATTAAAAATAAACATTTAAATGATTTAAAAATGATTTTTAATGCAAAAAATAAAAATAAAAATATTTTTGGGTTCTGAAAATTAATGAAATGTTTGACAAAAATTTTCAGAATTTTTAAATGTATTTTACTATTTTTAATAATTCGTAAAAATATAAATCAAATTAAATGAAATAAAATTTGAATTTATGAGAAGTATGCAAATCCACTGGTTGAGATTCAAAGATAAAAGGAGGGAATTGACCCGCGCGCATCTGGACGGCCCACATTTGAACTGACTGAATTAAATTAAACTTAATTAATTAATCTAATTAATTAGGATTAGGGTTTAATAAAATGATCCAGGCCATTCAAACACGCGGGAGTCAAACCTAGTCAACTAGATCCATGGTCCAAATTCAAACTGAGCCCTAAACGTGATTAATACACTAATGACTTTCAGGTGGCCGGAAATGACCTCCGGTCATCTTCTCCGGCCACACCCCTCCCTGAAAATTGCTAACTTCTTCCCTAGGTCACTAAAATCCAATCTCTCTGCCCAGAAATAATCCCCATACATCATACATCAAGAATCAACAAACAAACAACATTTAAAACACATCAACAATGAGAATCGAATCAAAACAGTTCTAGGTCAAAAAATTTCAGAACACGAATACATGCTTATTTCTCAACCATTTTCGAAACAAAACATATCAACATGATCAGTGAAGCATGGAGAATCATTTAGGAACTTAAAAACATGTTTCTGGAAAAAATGTTCTTGAGCTCACCTGAACTGGAGCTTTGATCTTTGGAACTTTCTGGCTGCCTCTTTGATCCAAAACGCCTCTAATGAACCTCCTAAGAAGCTTGCAATGCTTGGTTGGAGTTTTTTTGGCTGGTTTGAGAGATTGATAGAGTTCTGTTCAGGAGGGGTG
This sequence comes from Lathyrus aphaca, assembly GCA_963966055.1. Taxonomy (NCBI): domain Eukaryota; kingdom Viridiplantae; phylum Streptophyta; class Magnoliopsida; order Fabales; family Fabaceae; genus Lathyrus; species Lathyrus aphaca. The sequence continues at coordinate 294,509,141 of OZ014519.1, read as the reverse complement.
AGAAATCGTGTTTCTGCTTGGGGTGGTTTTAGGGACAAATGAGGATTGGGAAATGATCAGAGGAACATGTTGAGTGATTCTATGAAGTTTGTTTTGATATTTGTGGCTTATGTGATGAGTTTCAAAACAAAATGCATAAGAGGTGAGTTTTTGAAACTATGGCCTGTGGGATGTTTAAGGCTGTGTTGTGTTATGTGTTGGGTTGCTTTTGGTACACATATCAATCCTTGATAGGTCAGAGAGTTGTTGTGGAGCAGTGTGATTGGTATGGAGCAAAATGCATAAAGTCAACTTTTTGTGTAAGAGAGGTATGGGCTATGGCAGTCAAGGTACAAAGCATGGCTTGGCTGCAGCTTGAATCAAGGAGAACCATGGAAATGAATTAGAGGCAATGCAGCAAGTGGATTAGGGTTTATGTGATGTTTTGCAATTTCACAAAGTCTTGGCCCTTTTGAAGTTTCTTAATGCACAAGTCATGAAAATGGAAAATTCTTTGGTTCATTCTGACTTTTAGGTCATGCATTGTGTTTGTGCAAAGGTTAGAAGTCACATTGAAGTCATATTTTGCCTTGGCAAGAGGTTTTGCAACTTTGCCTCTTTGGTGTAAAACTTGAAATTATGTGATTTTGTCTAACTTTGTCAAGCCATAACTTTTGATCCATAATGAATTAGAATGAGTTCTTGTACTTTTTGAAAAGGGAATGATCCATTCTACAACTTTCATGACCAAAGTTTTCTCATTTGAAGCATTTTTGAATCAATTTGAGGAGGTTGAAAAACTTTCCCAAAATGGCAAGTTTGCATTATAAGTCACTTTCCCAAAAAGGCAACTTTGCAAATGGCTTGAAATTATTCAATTTTGTGAACTTATAACATCTTCTATGATCAAATAAAGATCATAAACATTCAAAATGATGGAGAATGCCCCTTTGGTTGGGTCATTTGGGGGCCTCAGATGCCCTGATTTTGCACTGACTTGCTCAAGAAGTCAACTCTTGATTATATGCCTTCCCCATGGAATTTATTCATGAAAATTGATATGCATGATCCTCATAACATATAGAGACCAATAGAAACAAGAATGACCAAAAAAATTTGGAGTTATGGCCTCTGAAACCAAAACCCTAATTCTAGGTCATCTGTGCAGTTAAGCCTGGCTCTGCTTCCATGCCTTTCTCAGTTCTTGTGATTCTTTGGTTTCCTTGACTTTGTGAGGATATAATATGATGCTTGAACATACATGGACCCCTTTGAAGTGATTGATGACCTTTGAAGTGGCTCAAGTAGCTCTTGGATTGCTCAGATCACAAACCCTAGATGCAAATGATTTAGAACCCATGCAGTGAAGCAAAAATGTAACACAAGATGCTATGATTGAACTTATGCACATGAAAATATCACAAGCCATGGTGAAATGAGTGAGGGCAAATTTGGGGTGTTCACAGCTGCCCCTATTCAAGCATGAGTTAGCTGTGCAGGATGTAAGCAACGACTTAACAGTCAAACAAGATAACTTGTGATTGAATACCAAAGACAGTCCAAAATTTGCACTCACAGAATGAAGAAGAAAAGAGATATAGATTGTAAAAGAAAATAAAGTATGATTATAAAGTGCGGGCGACGGAGGACGACCGTCGAGCAGAGGACGACTGCTGGGGATGAAGCAATGACGGGGATGACCGACATGCTGGGGAAAATGCAGGAAATAAAGCAATGACGGGGACGGCCGACAAGCTGGGGATATGAGAGATAGTGATGGGGACGGCTATCAAGTAAGGCTATAAGACTCTCTGGGGATTATAGGTAAATGAAATAAATGATGAGGTACGGTCATCAAAGGTGAAGGACGATCACCTAGCAGGGGATGGCTGCTCCGTTGGGGATAAGATGAGGGACGGTCATCTGAGGTGAAGGACGATCACCTGGCAGGGTACGGCTGCTGAAAGTAACACGACATAGGACGAATGCCGGGTAGAGAAAGTCGACGATGGGGACGACCATCGGATAAGCATGATGAAGGACGATCATCAAGAGGTGAAGGACGATCACCTAGCAGGGTACGACTGCTCTCAGGGTTTATCATGACATAGGACGAATGTTAGATAACAAGATCAACGATGGGGACGGCCATCGGATAAAATGATGAAGGACGATCATCAGGAGGTGAAGGACGATCACCTAGCAGGGGACGGCTGCTAAAAATATCACGACATAGGACGAATGTCGGATAGAAAAGGGGTTCTAACGAATAGAGACTCCACTGGGGGTGATGAAGGACGATCATCAAAAAGGTCAAGGACGATCACCTGGCAGGATACGGCTGCCAAAAAGGTATCATGACATAGGACGAATGTCAGATGGAAGGAAGATAGTTCAACAAGTTTTGTTGGGGAATCTCCTGGAGAGGGGTAGATACAGACGAGTATCTACATTCAAGACCATAAGTGTTTGACACGGTGTATAGATTAAAGATGCGGACGAGCATCCTTAAGACTATGATACAGACGGGTATCAGGTAGAAACAAACGCTTGACGCATGTTCAGAGATGATGATACGGACGAGTACCAACTGGTTAACAAAGAACACGGACGAGTGTCGGATCTGAGGGGATATAAGTGGTATATACAAGATACGGACGAGTATCTGTATAAGTAAAAAGATGATGAGTAACAAGTATGAGTGAAACGCGGACGAGTGTTTAACTTGCTGGGGAGAGCGCGACACAGACGAGTGTCGGAAAAAGTGTATTATGAACAAGTGTGGTTTCCAAAGTGTTTGGGTAACTATGTTGGGGAAGGTAACACGGACGAGCGTCAAGGGGTTGTGTATATATGTATCTGTATCTGTGAGTGCAAAGGGGATGCTTTGGCTTTCTACTGGGGATATGACACGGACGGGTGTCAAGAAGTATCTGTACTATATAGGCATCTGCTTGCTTTGGGCAATTTACCGGGGAATGGTGACACGGACGAGTGCCGATGGGAGCATGTATCTGTATCTTTAAGAAAAATGCTTTGGCTCTCTGGTGATGAATTTGAGAGGTATTTTTGCATATTGCTGACGAATGGTCGGTATTTACAAGTGTTTAGTTCGACACATGGCTTGTGATTATGCACTATGTTTGACTTTTGCCGTAATGCTCCGTATTAGACGGAATGCTACGCTCTGTGGGGAAAATATGATGTGAATGCTATGATTATGCAAAGATAACGATCCGGGACTCGGATCCCGTTGCTGTGAAGATCTCTGACTGATCTGCTTGAAGTGGACATCCCAGCTGGGGATAAGATCATTGGTAGATCTGGCATTTATGACTCTGCATGGGGGAGTAGGTCATTGATAAACCTATCTTGGTAATGAAGGACCCAACTGGGGTTTGTAGAAGCTTTCTTCACTCTGTTGTGAGTTCTTCATGTGTTGCTCTTCTGGATAGAGGTTGAAACTCTGTGGGGAGGTATTTCCCTGGTTGGCACTTGGCTGGGGAAAAAGAAAGATCACTGGAATATCTTTCTAGAGGTTTCTGTGGGGATCCTGCTGAGGATGATACTCGACAACTCAGCTGGGGAGAGAACACCTCCGGTGCTAATCTGGAAGATGGACTGAGTAGATAATGATTTGACAGCTTGCTGGGGAGAAGCTTTCATGCCCCCCATATCGCGCCTTGAACACCTGCAATCCTGCATGACAAAGAAACGTACAAGCATCCCTAGGTATCCTTTACTGGATTCCATCATAGGAGTTTAGACACTCCCGGGAGTAAGTATATTTCCTGTAAGCACGTATTTTTAGAAGAGAAGCATCCGTATTTATGCAATCAATATATTAATGACATCGGACAGTTTTGCAAATAAAAGAGTACGAGACGAAATATGACTGAAAATCTGACTTTATTAATTTGAGTGCCCTGAATTGGCAAGTACAGTCAAAGAAACGGATCCCCTGAAAGGAGGAAATCGTTACAAATTGAGAAACAATAAGATGTTGGCAATGTTGATGACGCTTCAAGGAGCTTCCCTTTGCTATGACTCGTATGACATTGACGTTCTTCTCGTCTTACTTTCTGAAAAAGGCTGATTCCGACCGACGTTCGAACCTTTCGAAGCTTACCAAGTTGTAAGTGATACAGATGAATTCAGAATACAGTTGTTCGCTTATTCCCTTATTTTTGCGTGGATCGCCCTTTCGGGTTTTCAATCCACCGGGATACCCATTTTTGCCTGAGTTGTCCAATGCGGCTTTTCAACTCAGCGGGTGTACATTTTTATTTATTTTCCCTTATTTTTGCCCGAGTCTTTTATTCTGTTTTTGACTCGCCGGGATGCCCTATTTTTGCCTGGACTTACATTCTGTTTTTATGTCCAGCGGGTCATTTTATGCGAAGTATTTTTTAACTGCATCTGATTTCACAGGGGACAGGAAGTCTTCACCATCCATAGTGCTGAGCATCAGTGCTCCCCCGGAGAAAACTTTCTTTACTACGAATGGCCCTTCATAATTCGGAGTCCACTTGCCCCTGTGGTCTGTATGAGGAGGGAGGAGTCTTTTCAGCACAAGATTTCCTACTCGGTACTCTCGGAGCCTGACTTTCTGATCGAAGGCTTTCTTCATTCTTTTCTGATATAGCTGCCCATGGCAAATTGCAGCCAATCTCTTTTCTTCAATCAGATTCAGTTGTTCGTACCGGGATCGAACCCATTCTGCTTCATTCAGCTTAACATCCATTAGTACCCGCAAAGAGGGTAATTCAACTTCGACAGGCAGGACTGCCTCCATACCATACACAAGTTGATACGGTGTTGCCCCAGTGGATGTTCTGATTGACGTACGCTACCCATGCAAGGCAAATGGTAGCATTTCATGCCAGTCTTTGTAGGTGACCACCATCTTCTGTACAATTTTCTTGATATTCTTATTAGCCGCTTCAACAGCGCCATTCATCTTTGGCCTGTAAGGAGAAGAATTGTGGTGTTGGATCTTGAAGTCCCGGCACAGCTCTGCCATCATTCTATTGTTTAAGTTGGAACCATTATCAGTAATGATTCGCTCGGGCACTCCATACCGACATATGATGTCTCTTTTTAGAAATCGGGCTACCACTTGCCTTGTAACATTTGCATAAGAAGCTGCTTCAACCCACTTGGTGAAATAGTCAATGGCAACCAGGATGAATCTGTGGCCATTTGAAGCAGTCGGTTCAATCTTGCCAATCATATCAATGCCCCACATAGCGAAGGGCCAGGGTGAAGACATCACATTCAGAGGATTGGGAGGCACATGCACCTTATCCGCATAAATCTGGCATTTATGGCATTTTCTAGCATAAGCACAACAGTCGGCATCCATTGTGATCCAGTAATAACCTGATCTTAGCAAGTTTTTAGCCATTGCATGCCCTCCTGCATGGGTACCAAAAGATCCTTCGTGCACTTCGTGCATTAACAAGTCTGCTTCTGTTTTATCAACGCATCTGAGAAGTACCATATCAAAGTTTCTCTTGTACAGGGAACTGTCAGTATTCAGGAAGAAACTACCAGCTAGCTTTCTTAGTGTCTTCTTGTCATTGGAAGATGCCCCAAGTGGGTATGTTTGATCCTCCAAGAAGCACTTAATGTCATGGAACCAAGGCTTATCATCTTTGACAACATCCGCTGCAAATACATATGCTGGTCTGTCGAGTCTGGACACTGAAATCCGAGGCACAAAGTTGGCAGCTTGAACTTTTATCATGGATGAAATGGTAGCCAGAGCATCTGCAAACTGATTCTCATCTCGGGGAATATACTCAAGCTTGACCGTTGTGAAGAAAGTCAATAACCTTCTTGTATAATCCCGGTAAGGTATCAGATGATCTTGGTGTGTGTACCATTTGCCGTTGGTTTGATTAATTACCAGAGCTGAATCTCCGAACACAGTCAAAGTCTTGATTCTGAGGTCAATGGCTTCCTCAAGACCCATGATACAAGCTTCGTATTCAGCTTCGTTGTTAGTGCAGTTAAAGGCGAGTTTTGCCGAGAAAGGCATGTGAACTCCCTTAGGTGTAATGAGTACTGCACCAACACCACGACCATTCATATTAACAGCCCCATCAAACATCATAGTCCACTCTTCTTCCGGGTCAGGCCCTTCAGTGTGAACAGGCTCTTCATGATCTTTCGCTTTTAGGAACATGATGTCTTCATCAGGGAAGTCAAATCTCATAGGCTGGTAATCATCAATGGGTTGCTCAGCAAGATAATCGGACAATACACTGCCCTTGATGGCTTTCTGAGATGTGTATTGAATGTCATATTCTGTGAGGATCATTTGCCATCTTGCAACCCGTCCGGTAAGTGCTGGCTTCTCAAATATGTACTTAACTGGATCCATCTTTGAGATTAATAAAGTGGTGTGGGTCAACATATACTGCCTTAGTCGGCGAGCAGCCCACGCTAAAGCACAACAAGTTTTCTCGAGCAGTGAATAACGTTGTTCACAGTCGGTAAACTTTTTGCTTAGGTAGTAAATTGCATAGTCTTTTCGACCAGACTCGTCATACTGGCCCAACACACACCCCATTGACTCTTCTAATACTGTCAAGTACATTATCAGAGGTCTTCCTTCAACTGGAGGCATAAGGATCAGAGGCTCTTGTAAGTATTCCTTGATTTTGTCAAAAGCCCTTTGGCAGTCTTCGTTCCACCTGACCGTTTGTTCTTTTCTTAACAGTTTGAACAAGGGCTCACAGGTTGCTGTAAGGTGAGATATGAACCTTGAAATGTAGTTCAATCTACCTAGAAAACCTCGAACTTCTTTTTCTGTCTTCGGTGCAGGCATTTCCTGAATGGCTTTAACTTTATCAGGGTCAACTTCAATCCCTTTCTCGCTCACAATAAATCCCAGCAACTTACCGGATCGCACCCCGAATGTGCACTTGTTGGGGTTTAACTTCAGTTGGTACTTTCTCAGACGCTTGAATAGCTTCAACAAATTTACCAGGTCGTCTTCTTCTGTGAGGGACTTGGCAATCATGTCATCCACATAACACTCGATTTCTTTATGGATCATGTCGTGGAATAATGTTACCATAGCCCGTTGATAAGTTGCACCAGCATTCTTCAGTCCGAACGGCATCACCTTATAACAAAACGTGCCCCATGGTGTGATGAAAGTTGTCTTCTCCATGTCTTCAGGTGACATCTTGATCTGATTGTATCCTGAAAATCCATCCATGAAGGAGAACACCGAGAACTGAGCCGTATTATCCACCAATACATCAATGTGAGGTAATGGGAAGTCATCTTTCGGGCTGGCTCTGTTCAGATCCCGGTAGTCCACACACATCCTCACCTTGCCGTCTTTCTTAGGCACAGGTACAATATTAGTGACCCACGGCGGATAGCTAGTTACAGCAAGGAAACTGGCGTCCCACTGCTTTTGTACCTCTTCTTTTATTTTCATTGCCATATCTGGGCGAGTACGGCGCAACTTCTGTTTTACTGGCGGGCAGTCTTCTTTTAAAGGCAGCTTGTGCATGACAATATCGGTGTCCAACCCTGACATATCCTGATAAGACCAAGCAAAAACATCTACGTATTCCCGGAGCATAACAATCAGTTGTTCTTTCACTGAGTCTTGCAGGCAGGCCCCAATATTAACCTCTTTCACATCTTCTTCAGTACCAAGATTAACCGTTTCAATCTCCTCCTGATGAGGAGTGATAACCTTTTCCTCTTGCCTTAACAACCTGGCTAGCTCTTCAGGAAGCTCATAATCTTCTTCAACCCCTTCATCAGCTTGATTGATTGGATTGTCAAAGTCATACGAAGCCATAACAGTGTTGTTGTCGGTGCAATCTGAAAGGCACTCTCTGCAAGGGTTTAGATTGTTCATTTTAGTGACCAATTTTAATCTTGTTTAGAAAAAGTGAAATGAAGTTTACATTTTGGAAAACATTGCCATTTTATTTTTGTACAAAAATAAAAAATGAAAAACAGTGAGCGGAAAAGAAAAAGACTCATTTGCAAAAGATGTCCGATATTCATTGATTAATCCATTTGCACAAAATTACAAGATGGCCCGATTACAAAATGAGTCTTGTCATCTTGGGCAAGATGCAAGACTTGATGCATGCTTTAAAAATACAGGAAATAATAATTACTCTGCAGGAGTAACCCTTATAATTTCCTGGGAAGACCAGTTAAGGACTTGGCTCCCCGGGATCCTTGGACGTATCCAGCTCTCCAGGTTGCAGTCGCTTTCCTCCTCGTCTTCCAAGTTGTTTACAGCATCCGGGGTGAGCATCCCCCCGCTGACAAAACTGGGCTTTTTAGCAGCCTCTGATTAATCTTGTAGAGTTGGTTTGTAACCCAACCCAAATCTGTCTTCTTTCTTCTCCACAGGCAACATCTTGCCCCAGCCCTGGGCAGTACCCTCTTCAACAACCTTCCGGGCTTGCTGATACGATGTTATGGAGGTTCCCAGTACAGCAGATGCTTCATTTATGTTCAAGGCCTCAAACCCCTAGCTCATAGTTTCATGGATCTCTCCATCCATTTCTATGTACTTGTATGTGGCCAGATGGCTAACAAAAATGTCTTCCTCTCCACAGATGGTGATGATCTGGCCTTCCCACTCGAATTTCAGCTTCTGGTGAAGGGTAGACGTAACAGCGCCAGCGGCATGGATCCAGGGTCTACCCAACAAACAGCTGTAGGCCGGCTGAATGTCCATCACATATAAGGTAATTTTGAAGGTCTACGGGCCAATCATCACAGGCAGATCAATCTCCCCAAGCACTGATCTTTTAGAGCCATCGAATGCTCTCACCACCAAATTACTCGGACGCAATGCTAAGCCATCATACTCCAGCTTCACCAAGGCTTTATTTGGTAGGACATTGAGTGATGACCCAGTGTGCACCAGTACATGAGACAGAACAACACCCTTGCATTCCAAGGTAATATGTAAAGCCTTGTTGTGGTTACATCCCTCAGTTGTTAAGTCAGCATTGGTGAAGCCCAGCCCATGACTGGTATTGACATTTGCCACCACAGTTTCTAGCTGATTAACAGTGATCTCCTCTGGCACGTATACTACGTGCAGGACCTTCAACAATGCGTTCCTGTGAGCTTCAGAACACATTAAAAGTGATAATATGGAGATCTTTGAGGGAGTTTGGTGAAGCTGATCCACCACCTTGTAATCACTTCTTTTGATGATTCTCATAAACTCGTCTACATCTTGTTCAAAAGATGTCTTCTGAGTTTCTTTGACAGTTGGCTCTTCAGATACCACACTCTTTCCTTTTGCTTTGGCAGTAGCTTCTGCTTCAACATTAGGTCTTTGTGTTTGTGAGGCAAAAAGGCGTCCGCTTCTGGTGAAGCCTCCGCCTCCCCCAACATTATCAATTTGTGGAGAAGAGGTTGATGAATCCAGAGTGATTTTCTCCCCGTTGCAGTAGAGATCAGAGCCATAATGCCAAGGTATGGCATTACTGCTTTCATAGGGAACTGGTCCAGGCACCGTAATAGTAACTGGACTGACTGCCGCAGAGGAGGGTACTGTAATGGTGTGCGGAACATAGTAAATTGTGACTGGTGGTCTGGCAGGAGGTGCCGCTGTTTGTTGAAAATTGTTGTTTGGAGGAGCATTTGATTGATCATAGTAGATGGTGACTGCTGAGACATCTTCATTAATTTCTGTTGGCGTTGTAGAAGATTCTGCTGATGAAACGGATGCTGATGTTGTAGAAGAAATGGTTGTTGAAAGTTGATTTGTTGAAGTGATGGACGGAGCCATTGCTGATGATATTGATGAATCTGTAGGAATGACTGTTGCTGCTGTTGTAGAAGAATCAGAGATTGTTGTCAAAGGAATTGCTGGATTTGTAGGCGCCGTTGTTGAGATCTGAAGGATACCATCCTTGATAAGACCATCTATGCCACCTCTCAAATTATCACATCCATTGACTACAATGTTGCAATACCCACAACCGAGCTCACACCCGGGAAACACCTGGCACTCTAGAAGCTGAGCTTTAATTTCGACCAGAGGTGTTCGAATTTGTGCAATACTGGTGATCAAAGTAGATGGTCTGTCTTCCTCGATGGCATTAATCCTTGGCCCACCATGATTAGGCATAGGATTTCTGTTGACATTCAGAGGATGTGCGAAGTTGAGGGCTTTAGAATCCACCAGATCTTGAACTTTCATTTGCAAAGCCCTGCATTTTTCCGTATTGTGGCCTGGTGCATTGGAATGGAAAGCACACCTGGCGTTGATATCATAATTCTTCGGGAGATTGGAGGGATCGGGAGGTGCCAATGTCCTTAACTCAACCAAATTAAGTTTCAGGAGTTGTGGCAATAAGGCAGCATAAGGCATAGGGATAGGATCAATCACCCTATTTGCCTGTGATGGTCTTTGCTGGAAGGGTCTTTGTTGTTGATTGCTGTTATTGTTGTTGTAGGCTCTCTGTGGCGGATACTGAACTTGCTGTTGATAATGGGGTTGTTGTTGTTGTTGATATGCCGGTTGCTGAGGAATCAGAGCTGGAATAGTGACAGCTGCTACCGATCTGTGGACGTACTGAGGTCTGCCCCTGCTGGCATGGATGGCATTTGTCTCACCGGTTCTTCGAGGTCCCACAAAAGGCTTCCTGGAATTACTGGACGAACTTGCACCATTATCAGAAATCTTGCCCATTTTTAGCAGACTTTCAATTCTTTCATCGGCTATGACTACGTCTGCGAAGCTGGTAGAAGAAAAGGCAGCCAATCTATCAATGTATGTTCTTTGCAGAGTATTCATGAACATGTCGGCCATTTCTCTTTCCGACATGGGTGGTTGGACAGCAGCAGCAAGCTGTCTCCACCTTTGGGCATATTCCATGAAGCTTTCTCTGGAGGATTGAGACATTCCCATTAGGAGGGTCCTGTTAGGAGCCATGTCCAGATTGTATTGGTACTGCCTGATGAAGGCTTCAGCTAGGTCCTTCCAGCATCTAATAGTAGCTCTGGTCAAGTGTGAATACCACTCTCTTGAGGCCCCAGTCAAACTGTCTTCAAAATAGAACATCCACAGCTTTTCATCCATGGTGTATGCTTTAAGTCTCCCCAGAAAGGACTGCATGTGAGTTCGTGGACAAGAGGTTCCATTGTATTTCTCGAAGCACGGGGGTTTGAACTTGTGGGGAATTCTCACCCCATCCACTAACCCTATATCCATTACATCAAAACCCAGGGAATTTTGAGACTCCAAAGATCTCAACTTCTCAGCAATTTCATCAAACCTCCTATCATAGACTTCATCACCAGCTCCCATGACAGTGAATTGCTCCTCTTGGGGGTCTTCTTGTAAGATCCTCCCCCCAGTAGTATTTCCTTGCACATTAGCCGGGATGTTGACTTCCGGATCTAGATGAGGTCCAAATACAGGTGGGTTAACATGAGGCTGACCCCTCTCATTGTTGCTTGTTCCTCCAGTCCCAGGATGAGGTTCCTCGGGGGTTTGTCTTTCTACCAATGCCCTTAGCCTTTCCTGACTCTGGGCCAAGCCAGTAATCACAGTCATGAATTGGGCCATTTGGTTTCTCATCTCCACCCTTTCATTAGCCATCTGGGTTCTGACCTCGGTCAGGTCTTGCTGTACTTGCTCCATTATGATACCCGAAAGGTTGTTGCGAGTAGGATACCGGTGTGCACGGTTGACAGGGAACACTCTTCTGCGAGCAATATTTCCTGAACCACAACAGAGTTAGAAACAAACAAAATAATGACAAAACCTACAAAACAAAACAAAAGTTAGTATGCAATGCAATATGCTTATTTATCTTCCAAGGTATCCGGCTTGGTTCTTGGTTTTGACCTTTCCAGACCTCGAGGAAGATGCTTTGATGTTGCTTGAGAGAAAGAAATCCAATGAAACAAACTAACAAATATATTACAAATGGTGCATAATACATAGTTTTTTTTACAACACATGCCCCTAAAGGGTCAAAATACAACATAAAAGAAAAGTACATCAAATGAAAGCAACAACAAACAAAAATTCAGACATCAAGTCCAAACTCATCCTCCTTAACCTCCTTCAGAAGTGCCTCAGTCACCGGGCCAGCTGGATGCTCTGTAATGGTCCTGATGAGGAGGTTCCTAGTGGCAATAGCAGTGGTCAGCTTCTTGTGCCTGTCCTGATCCTTTGATCTTTTCAAACCAGCCCTAAGCTTCAACTCTGAAATCTCCTTTTGGGCTGCCAGCAAAGCTTCCTGCTGCTTCTTTTCAGTAGCCTCTAACTGCTCAATTCTGGCTTGAGTTCTTTTATCTTCTTGAGTACGGGCTTCAGTGATCCTCACCCACCTAGCCTGACTCTCTTGCAGATAGAGTTCAGTCCTAGCCTTCTGAAGCTTGGCCTCTTTACAGGTGTCGCTCCCGGGATTTTCATCCTAGTACAAACGCGAAAGTGGCGCGGAAAGGTTAGAGTCGCCAGCCAGACATTTTTATCCCGAACGAATGGGAAAGGTAATGTTGCACAAACCCGAGGAAGAAGGAAAGGACAAGGTCTTGCGAACCAAAGATCTGAGTTCGGGAGTCGGTTACGACCTGGGAAGGTATTAGCACCCCAGATCGTCCGCCGTACCCGACGGGATCCACGCTTGCTTGTTTGTTTCAAAGGGTGAGAAAAATAAAGTGTTGCTGAACAAATCCGCTAACTGGGATGGAAAATGAAAATGAGAAAAGAAACTGGAAAAGAGAATGGACAAAAGGGGAAATGTAGGGAAAATAAAGAATGTGCTCGAACGGGCCCTACCCCGCTGCCTACGTACCTCATCGGGATAATGAGGATCAGAGTCGACGTAGTTCGCCTAACCTAGGCGGGAACTATTTGTTTGTGTTTTTTACAGCTGAAACTGCGTATGTCTATGCTCAGGTGTTGCAGGCTCGTCTGGTACGAGTGCGTTAACCGTCTTGCATGTGTGACAAGTCGTCGCGAGTTCGCGTTGTGAGTGAATGAGATGAGAAAAGAAGTTCCCGCAGGATAGTCGCTTGTTATTTGTTTTTGTTTTTTATAAGAAGTGTTTTTTTGAATTTGTTTGTGAACTGTCTTGTACTAAGACCTATCCATCGCGGGAAGCATTTACACCTCGCCCCGAAACAGGACGCGTATAAACACTCCGCAATAAAATCTCGTGTCGTACAAGATTGTCCGATTTTTATTAAGTGTTTTATTGCTTTTCTTTTGAAGGGAGAAAGAAAGACTCAAGTTGATAAAAGGAAAAATCTAATGGGACTAAGACTCAATCCTATTTTGTTTATTTATTTACAAGTGATCCTAATGGTTAGTGAGGTTTCCTAAGCCTAATTAAAACTAGAAACTATTAGAATTCAACTTACTTCTTAATGAAGTTAAGTTGATTCTAAGAACAAATGGGAAACCTATACAAGTTATAAAATCAAGATAAACAAAAAAATAATGAAATTTACCATAAGGAATAAAATTCTAAAAGGCATTCATGACATGAATCAAAAAAAAAAAAATCTACTTTATTTATTCTAATTCTAAGTGAAAATGAAGTTTCAAGCCTAAGTACTAAATCTAAGCTAATCTTAATATTCATTATAAGAAAAACAAATTAAACTAAACCTAAGTCTAATATTAAATTTAAATGCTAAATCTAATCTATACTATTATTTTTATATTGAACTTTATTTTCTTTTAATGGCCTAAACTAAGGGAATTATGCATAACTAGGCCTAAAACTAATATTCTAAAAAAAATATTAAATCTTCTAGAAAAAATTATGAAAATTAAACTATGGGATCCTAACATTATCTCTAATCTTATACTAAGAGGGATCCTAAAAATTTCTATTTTTTCTATGCCTAACAAATAATTATTTCCAGCTAAGAATTAATTACTATTTCCTAAGGATTATATCACTAAAACATAAGATAAAAGCTCCTAAAAATTCCATAAAAAATATCCTAAGAACTATTATGAGTCCCCTAATTACAGAAAAAAGAATGGCTCAAAAAAGTTGCTGGAAGCTACTTAAATAAAATGAACAAAATCCAGCATAAATAAAAGAAATTTAACAAAGCTAATTAAATGAAAAATTCAGAATTAATTCAAAAATAATCAAATTCCAGAAAATAAAAATGTCATAAATTTCTAAGTTCAATTATTAATCTACTTAATTTTTTTGGGAATTTTCTTAAGCATTTACCTATTTTTATTAGATTTAATTTGAAAACTATAATTAACTTAAAATAAAATCCTAAAGAAATGATGCAGGGGGTGTTTTTAGTAGATTTTTATGCTGATTTCGTGGCTGGGCCTAAAGTAGGTGTGTTGATAACAAAAATAACAAAGCCCAAATACGCAGGCTAATGAGGGGGTATGGACAACAGTTTTTTAGCTCATTTTTTCTGTGGGCTTTACAGCAGGGGTGTGGATAGTAGAGGGAAGAGCCCAATATGGAATTTGTACTAAGATTAATAATCTCTATTATATTATATTACTAAAAATCCTAATTAAACAGAAAAAGAATTAAACTAGTTCTATTATAATATTCTAAAATCTTAATTAAACTATAGTTTTATTAGAAATGAATTACCTTTAATCTAAAGAAAAAAAAAGAATTAACTAATAATCTTAGAAAATGAATTAAATTCTAAACTTATGATTATTTCAATTAAGCTAATATTAAGAAAAAATAATTAACCTAACTTGTGATTAAAATTTCCTAAAATTTTAATTTAAATTTATATTAAACTAAACTTATGATTATTTCAATTAATATTTTAACTAATTTTAATCACAATATTTTTTCCTAAAAGATCTTAATTTAAGCTAATGAATTAACTAATCTCCTTATAATGTTTTTTTCTAAAAATCTTAATTTAAGAAAAATGAATTAAACTAAAGTTTTATTATAACATTTCTTTTATAAATCCCTAAGTTAGAAAAATGAATAAAAAAATCTAAAAATCTTCTAAAATCTTAACTTAAAAAATTAATTAAACTAAAGTTTAGATTATATCAATTTAATATTCTAATTTAACTTATCAAAATATTTTCCTAAAAAACTTAATTTAGGAAAAGGAATAAAACTATAGCCTATGATAAAAATTTCTAAAATCCTAATTAAAAAAAGCAATAAACTAATCTTAAACTAATATTTCAAAAAAACTGAATTAGACTATATTTATTATAAAATTTTAATTCCTAACATTATCCTTAATCTAATTAATTAAAACAAATTAATTGCTTTTCTTTTTTATAATTAAAATATAAAAGAAAAGAGGGCTGAAGAAAAATCTCAAAACCCTAAATCAATCTCCCCCATCTTCTTCCCCCCCTCTGCGCCGCCGCAGCCCCAACTCATCCTTCCCTTCCCCTTTTCCATTGTTCCGCCGCAAACTCCATCGGTTCCACCTTCTTCCTCGCCTCGCCTCGAATCAACATCAACCTTCCTAAATTGGCAAAGCTAAACTCACTGAAACCCTAAACTACAACGCTCATCCTTTCTTCCCCCGAATCCGTCTTCTTCCCCTTCACCATCACCGTCTCATAACCTTTTCCGAATCCTAATTCCTAATTCTCCGAACCAACATCGAAACACTTCTAAACCTAAAAATTCTTCATCTCAAACCCTAACATCTTTTGGAGCATCAACAACATAACAACAAGGAAATAACGAACACTGACCGACACGGACGAAGCTCGTACCTGGAAACGATCGAAACCAATGGGTGATGAGAGCTTCGTTTGATGAAACGCGATAGGAGCTTTACGTAATGCTTCAGGTAAGCTTAACTTGGTCCTGCTCTGCGCGTTCTTGATGCGATGACTTTCGTCTTCAAATCTCTTGCTGATAATTGCTCATAATTCTTGACGATTTTGACGATTTGATTCAATTGCAGGTTGCCGGAAATGTCTGTGTCGTTACGGACGATGAAGATTTGATGGAGGATTGGCAATTGAGATCACAGGTTGAAATTGATGAGAGAATTTGCTTTAGGTAATAAAATTCTATCAGAATCAATTTTCCTCATCTTTTGCAAAATTCTGATCCATTAGGGCCTTTGCTTATGATTTGGTTCTGAATACCTGTTTCTCTGAATTCACAGGTTCACGAAGATGAGGACCAATTATCAAAAATGGTGAAGAGTTGATGAAGGTTGGTGAAGTATGGAGGAAATTGTGTAGAAAGTTGCAGGAAGGGAAAAAGTGTAAGAAAAAAGAGTTGAAGAACAAGAGCTCTGATTTATAGGAGCTGATCTTCTAGCTCTTTCTGGAATTTTCTGGTGAGTTCAGTTAAACTTCTATTGTAAAGTTGGTTAGAATTCAGTTGTGGTTGTTAGATTTTGTAACTGACTTTCAAATCCGAAACTTCCTCTCGCCTTTCACTGCTGAGTTTTTTTTGTTCTTGTGAAATTCTGTTGGTAGTAAATCATAAGCTAACTGAACTTATGTGATAGCTTAGGTGAATAATTCATGAATTGTGGTTTTCACTTGTCCTGAATTCTCCTCTTTTGAGTGTAAATTTTTTTGCTCCTGAATTCAGATTCGTACCCTTGTGATCTTTATGTCATAGTGGTTTTTTTTCTATTCCAATTTCTGTTTTAATATGGACCTGAATTTGAATGATGGTATTGGTTCTTATTTGCAGGCGTGGTTGTCGAAGGTTGATGTAGTTTGGTTCCAAGTCGATGCGGATTGAAGTTGAACAATGGACAAAGAAGCCTCTTTTTTTTTTTGCGTGAAGAGGAAATCAGTTGCCATAAATTTTTCTCAATTTTTGTTACTGTATTCTCCTTCTTTCTAATTTTCTATAGAATTTTGTAACATGAATCATTACCAAGACTGTTATCATTTGAAAGTTATGTAATTAACCAAATTTGAAATAATAGAAATTTTATTTGCTTGCTATTTCTATATTTTCCTTTACAAGAGACTTAACAACCAAAAAAATAACTTGACAGCATGCTATTATAGTAATGGGTCTTGACCTTTACTTTATTTTGTTTTGACAAATATGAGGCCCACAGGAATAATTTAATAGAGTTAAAAAATGATGGTAACAATATAATTAATCGGTATGGACCCTTGAACTTTTGAGAGAGGTTTATAAATTTATTTGAATGATTGATCGAAAATGAATGGGACTTAAAAAAATGGACAAATGGGTATAAAATTCAAATGGATATGGACACTTGGAAATTAGACTAGACCAATGGATCTTAAGAAATATGTAGAGTGGAATTTTAGGCTCGACTTATGCTTAAAGCGGACAATGAACTACCACAAGGTATACGGTGCAAAAATGTGAATAAAGGAAAGATTGTAGAAATCCCAATGACTTGCATAAACAACTTTAGGCCAACTGGAAAATCTAAATCCAACCTCCAAATCCCAACCTCACTCATATTGCAACCACAATACCCTGATCACCATAAGGACCTGTACCTTGATCTCTTGTACCACCAACCAACAGTCCTCTGCCGTGAAACCCTGATTAGCTCTGCAAGCAATGATGGAATTCCTCGAATTCATCTGACAGATATGAATACCAGACCCTAATTCCGTAATCCCTATAACCAGGTCCATTGAGGTAGAAAAACCCAAACTAGTGGAATAGACTGATCCTTCAGGAGACACTGATCTCATGCCTTATGAAGACAATGAAATGCTATAGCATGCTGCTTATGATTAGTGAGAAACGCAGATGAATGCAAAATGATATGCCAATAAAGGAAATAATATGAGGGCAAATTTTGAGGTATTACAGCTGCCCCTATTCAATCATCTGCAAACCTGAACGAATAATTGCAATGGCTTTTATACGTTCGAGGTGTGGAGTGATTGAATACTCGAATAAAACCTGAAAATTTGCACACTGAGGGTAATGGAAATGCCATCCGCCCATTTATTTATTTATGTATTTTTTCGTTTTTGACCTCTGAATAGGTAGCGGAACATAAGACCAGGTGAAAATATACTAGGAAGAACGCCATCCTCGAACGACAACTCACAAGGGATCCTCGAATCCAATACTAAAACCATCCTGGAATAGAAACACGATAGTATATCGGCCGCAAGCGATAACAATCAACAACAAAGACTGACCTCGGACAGACTTTGCAAATGAGACAAACTGACCTCAGTCAATAAGCTCAAAAAGTGAACTACTATCCTCGAATAATAGCCACAACAAACAAGACCAACCTCGGAAGGACTTGAAGAAAAGAAATGCCATCCTCGAATGACAAATCAAAAGATCCTCGGATCTAACACGAAACCAATCTCGAATGGAGACGCGAAGGTATACCAGCCTCGGCTGATAACCAAACACAAAGCTGACCTCAGACAAACTTTGCAAAAGAGACAAACTGACCTCGATCAATAAGCTCAGAAAGTGAACTACTATCCTCGAATAATAGCCACAACAACAAGACCAACCGCAGAAGGACTTGAAGAAAAGAAATGCCATCCTCGAATGACAAATCAAAAGATCCTCTGATCTAACACGAAACCATCCTCAAATGGAGACGCAAAGGTGTACCAGCCTCGACTGATAACCAAACACAAAGCTGACCTCAGACAGACTTTGCAAAAGAGACAAACTGACCTCAATCACTAAGCTCAAAAAGTGAACTACTATCCTCGAATAATAGCCAAAAACAACAAGACCAACCGCAGAAGGACTTGAAGAAAAGAAATGCCATCCTCGAATGACAAATCAAAAGATCCTCGGATCTAACACGAAACCATCCTCGAATGGAGACGCAAAGGTATACCGGCCGCAGGCGGTAACCAGAAACACAAAGAAAATAGGACAAGATGGAACGGGATCGTTGTACATAAACGAGAGCCCAAGCAAACAGGACTGTTGTACAAAACGGGAACCTGCGACGCGACTGTTGTACCAAACAAGACGCGGAGAAATGACGAACATTGACTTGAAAAAGACAAGGATGTCTGAAAAATGATGTTGGTATCCTCTGTGCGGAGTACTTCAGGTTGAGAAAGATATTCGTAATATACCCCAAAACTGGCCCATGCTGGTATGCATATGTTTGAGTTTATGGCGTAATGCTCCATGATGATGGAAATGCTACGCTTTGGAGGATGCAAATAAAATGATGATTATGCGAATGACAATGAAAAGAAGATCTCCTGATAAGGAGACTGCAGGTATTCCAGATAACTTGGCTGGGAAGAAACGACGATCACTGCATTGATCTGATTCATCCTGGTGAGGAGGAAACAATTCTGCGGGGAAAGCTGTTAATAATTCATTGACTCTGAATAGCCGCCACCGCCAAAAATAAATTGGACTTTGAGATTGGAGCGCCAAGATCCTGCTGGAGGTGAACCCTTCTTGAACTCTGGTGGGGAGGTGAGAACCTCCTGGGAACCAAAGGCATGACACTGCTGAGGAATCAACCGCTGGGGAGGCAAGACACTCCTTATATTGCTGAGGATTGCCCCTGTCTGAAGGGAACCTTCTGCTTGGGGATTGCACCCACCTTCTGCTACCTTGATGGGTGAAAATTCAACTCCCACACGGCTGGGGATGATTGGGAACACCCTGGGAGATACTTGTTTCTGTTCAAACAAAAAGGGAATGCCCATCCTGGATAATGATCTTTAGCTCTGTTAGCAACACCAGTACCTGTACCTGCATGAACACAATCGATAGTACCTGCAACATAGAGAATTAGTTTGGGACCTGCTTGCCCCAGGCTCATAGCATGAACCATTGTGTAGGTATCTCAACACCCTTTCAGAGCTATATTAAATGTTTCTTTTCTCCTGCACGAGTTAGAAAGCATTCAAATGTTCAAAACACAATGCGAGTTACCATTTGCTAGACGTTTTCACAATCAATCGATGCTAGATGAAAAAGTAAAAACAAAGAAACAAAATAGTCAATTGACTGAAGTTGAACTTTTATTGATTTGGAAAGGTGGCCCTGAATAGGCAATACAAAGGAAGCAGTTCCCTGAAATGAGGGAACAACTAAAAGAAAAACAAACTACCCTATTGGCAATGTGAGAAGTGAATCTCATCAAGTTTCAACCCAGTTATGACTCGTATGTCTTCAAGACGCTCCGCTCGCTCTGCCTCTTGAGAAAAAGTAAGTGAACTGATCTTCAACCCTTAGAATAGCCTCAACTGTAGGTAGGTCATGGATCTCGCAGATCGCAGTCGTTCGTGTTAATCCCTCTTTTGCGTGGATCGCCCTTTCGGGTTTTCAATCCACCGGGATACCCTTTTTTGCCTGAGTTGTCCGATGTGGCTTTTCAACTCAGCGGGTGTACATTTTTTTCAAGATTTCCCTAACTTTTGCCCGAGCCTTTTATTCTGTTTTTGGCTCGCCGGGATGCCCATTTTTGCCTGGATCACTATTCTGTTTTTATCCAGCGGGTCCTTTTTTACACGAAGTATTTTCTTACTGTGTCTGCATTGACAGGGGATGGAAAGTCTTCCCCGTCCATGGTTGTTAGCATTAAGGCTCCGCCTGAGAAAACCTTTTTAACCACGAACGATCCTTCATAGTTGGGTGTCCACTTGCCCCTGTGATCGTTGAGAGGAGGAAGAATCCTTTTCAGCACTAAATCTCCTGGCATGTACCTCTGTGGTCGCACCTTCTTGTCAAAAGCTTGCTTCATTCGTCGCTGATACAACTGTCCATGGCATACAACTGCTAGACGCTTCTCTTCAATGAGGCTCAATTGATTATATCTGGATCGGAGCCATTCAGCTTCATCTAGCTTGATGTCCATCATCAACCTCAACGAGGGAATTTCTACTTCGATTGGTAGGACTGCCTCCATACCATACACCAATGAGAATGGAGTTGCCCCAGTTGAAGTGCGTACCGATGTTCTATACCCATGCAACGCGAAGGGTAACATCTCGTGCCAGTCTTTGTACGTCACAACCATCTTCTGAACAATCTTTTTGATGTTTTTATTAGCCGCCTCGACGGCGCCATTCATCTTCGGACGATATGGAGAAGAGTTGTGGTGTTCTATTTTGAAGTCTCGACACAAGTCAGCCATCATCTTGTTGTTGAGATTAGAACCATTATCAGTAATGATCCTTTCAGGGACTCCATACCGGCAGATGATGTCCCGCTTAATAAACCGAGCGACCACTTGTTTAGTGACATTAGTGTAGGAAGCTGCTTCAACCCACTTCGTGAAATAATCAATAGCAACTAGGATGAAGCGATGCCCATTAGAAGCTGTTGGCTCAATCTTTCCAATCATATCGATGCCCCACATAGCGAACGGCCATGGTGAAGACATGACACTCAACGGATTCGGAGGCACATGGACCTTGTCGGCATAAATTTGACACTTATGACACTTACGGGAGTATTTGCAACAATCGGATTCCATGGTAATCCAATAGTATCCCGATCTCAATAATTTCTTGGCCATGGCATGTCCTCCAGTATGGGTACCAAAGGAGCCTTCGTGAACCTCCTGCATTAACAGGTCTGCCTCGTGTCTGTCCACACATCTGAGCAGCACCATGTCAAAGTTCCGTTTGTACAACACACCATCCTGATTCAAGAAGAAACCTCCCGCTAGTCTTCTAAGAGTTTTCTTATCTTTACTGGATGCCCCAGCCGGGTATTCTTGAACCTTCAGGAATTGTTTGATGTCGTGGTACCAAGGCTTGTTATCTTCATCATCACCAACGGCAAAGACATAAGCAGGTCTTTCAAGCCTGGAGACTGAAATTCGAGGCACGAAATTTTCTCGACAAACTTTGATCATGGACGATAAAGTTACGAGAGCATCGGCGAACTGATTTTCGTCTCTAGGAACATAGCTCAGCTTTACTTTGGTAAAGAAGGTTAACAGCCTCCTGACGTAATCTCGGTAAGGAATCAAACGAGCTTGATGAACTAGCCATTTGCCATTGACTTGATTTACCACCAAAGCAGAATCTCCGAAGATCTCAAGGTTCTTGACTCGCAAGTCTATTGCCTCTTCGATCCCCATGATGCAAGCTTCATACTCCGCCTCGTTGTTAGTGCACTCGAAGGTCAACCGAGCGGCGAGAGGTGTGTGGACTCCTTCTGGCGAGATAATAACAGCACCTACTCCACTCCCATTCATGTTTACAGCTCCGTCAAACATCAACTTCCATCTGGATTCAGGGTCGGGCCCCTCCTCCGGAAGTGATTCTTCATGGTCTTTCGACTTGAGGAACATGATGTCCTCATCCGGAAACTCAAACCTCATGGGTTGATAATCATCAATCGGCTGCTGGGCCAAGTATTCTGACAACACACTCCCCTTGATAGCTTTTTGCGAAGTGTATTGAATGTCATACTCCGTGAGTATCATCTGCCAACGGGCCACTCTTCCTGTCAAAGCCGGGTCAAAAGAGTAGTGTGAGTCAGCATGTACTGTCTTAGTCGGCGAGCAGCCCATGCCAAAGCGCAGCAAGTTTTCTCGAGTAGTGAGTATCGCGTCTCACAATCGGTAAACTTTTTGCTAAGGTAATAAATGGCGTGCTCTTTTCGACCAGACTCGTCCTGCTGACCCAGCACACATCCCATCGATCCTTCGAGCACAGTAAGATACATGATCAGAGGTCTCCCTGGCACTGGAGGCATAAGAATTGGTGGTTCCAACAAGTATTCTTTGATTCGGTCGAAGGCCTGCTGACAGTCTTCATTCCATTTAATGGCCTGATTCTTCCTCAGAAGCTTGAAGATGGGCTCGCACGTGGCCGTTAGGTGAGAAATAAACCGTGCAATGTAGTTTAGTCTCCCTAATAAGCCACGTACTTGCTTTTCAGTCTTCGGCTCAGGCATTTCCTGGATTGCTTTCACCTTGGCCGGATCAACCTCAATTCCTCGTTCACTCACAATGAAGCCGAGTAACTTGCCAAAACGAACCCCGAAAGTACACTTATTCGGATTTAACCTCAGTCTGAACTTTCGAAGCCTATCAAACAGTTTTGCTAGGTTAACCAAGTGCTCTTCCTCTGTCTGGGATTTTGCTATCATGTCATCAACATAAACCTCAATTTCATGATGGATCATGTCGTGAAACAACGTCACCATTGCCCGTTGATAAGTAGCTCCTGCATTCTTTAAACCAAATGGCATGACCTTGTAACAAAAGGTGCCCCAAGGAGTGATGAAAGTTGTCTTTTCCATATCCTCGGGAGCCATCTTGATTTGATTATAGCCTGAGAATCCGTCCATGAAAGAGAACACGGAAAACTGAGCAGTATTATCGACAAGTACATATATGTGAGGTAGAGGGAAATCGTCTTTGGGGCTGGCCCTATTCAAATCCCTGTAATCCACACACATTCTGACTTTGCCATCTTTCTTAGGAACCGACACAATGTTAGCAACCCATGGAGGATAACTGGTCACGGCCAAGAAACCATCATCAAACTGCTTTTGCACTTCTTCTTTTATTTTAATTGCCATGTCTGGACGCGTGCGCCTCAAATTCTGCTTTACCGGAGGACAATCTGCTCTGAGAGGTAGCTTGTGTACCACGATGTCAGTGTCTAAACCCGACATATCTTGGTAAGACCATGCGAAGACGTCGACATATTCTCGAAGCATAGCAGTCAAGCGGGTCTTGACAGAACTTTCTAAGGCAGCTCCAATCTTGACTTCTTTCTTGTCTTCTTCGGTACCCAGGTTTATTACTTCAACATCTTCCTCATGCGGCTGAATCATCTTCTCCTCCTGTTTGAGCAGTCTGGCCAATTCTTCGGGTAAATCACAATCCTCTTCACCTTCCTCATCGGCTTGATAAATTGGATTGTCGAAGTCATACTTAGCCATAACAGGGTCGTCATTGATAAGATCCGGTGACGAGCACCTGCATGAATGATGATTCATGCAAGGCTTTAGCAACAACTTGATAAAATGAGAAACATTGCCATTTTAAAACTTTTCTTTCTTTTTGAAAAACAAAAGTAAAAAACGAAAGACAGAGAACAACATGAAATGAATGTGAAACGTCAATTTTATTTATGATTGTGTTAATGAACAAATGAACCCTTACAAAGAGCCACTATGCCCCGGGCAAGACATAGTGCTTTAATACAGGAAAACAGAAACAAAAATCATTACTCTTCAAAAGATGTGACTGAAATGAGCCTTTCTGACGTCCAGTTGCTAAGCTGAGTTCCTGGGACAGCAGGCCTAATCCATTCATCTAAGTCACAGTCACTATCAACAGCTTCATCCTGCACTGCGCTGATATTTCCGTAGTCTACCACTCCCGCACTTGTGAAAGTGATCGGGCTCTGACAACCTTTTGCACTTGGTTCAGACGAAGATCTTCCAGGGTGATAGCCAATCCCGAACATGTCTTTCTTCTCTGGCACTTCGATTGGGCTGCCCCAGCCTTCTCGCACTCCAGATTCTACTAGTTCAAGCGCTTGTTTATACGAGGCTATGGAAACCCCTTTCTTCGGCACTTCAGGAGATGTTGCCACAACGGATGCTTGCTCGGACTTCAAAGGCTCGAAAGCTTGACATGGGGTTTCGACTATTTCGCCATCCATCTCCACATATTTGAATGAGGCTAGATGACTGACGAAGATATCTTCTTCCCTGCTGACCGTCACAACTTGACCTTCCCAGACGAACTTTAATTTCTGATGAAGTGTAGAAGATACCGCTCCTGCCGAATGTATCCAGGGTCTTCCAAGTAAACAACTATATGCCGGCTGGATATCCATCACGTAAAACGTGGTATTGAAGACTTGTGGACCTACCTTGATAGGTAACTCCACCTCTCCAAATACCGATCTTCTTGACCCGTCAAATGCCCGAACTACTAGATCACTGGGCTTTAGCACCACTCCATCATAGTCCAGCTTCATCAATGCCTTCTTAGGCAAGACATTCAGAGATGATCCAGTATCTACCAGCACATGGGAGAGTACTGCACCCTTACACTCTAGAGAGATATGCAATGCTCGATTATGAGCACGCCCATCAGAAGTTAAGTCCAAGTCCGTGAAACCCAATCCATGACTGGCGTTGACGCTGGACACAACTGTTTCTAACTGGTTTACAGAAATATCCTGAGGCACGTATGCCTTGTTCAGAATATTTAAAAGGGCCTTCCTGTGAGAGTCCGAACACATGAGTAATGATAAGATGGAGATCTTTGACGGCGTCTGCTGCAAATGGTCTACAATCTTATAGTCACTCTTCTTGATGATCCTCAGGAATTCTTCGGCTTCTTTATCAAAGGTGAGATCTGGATCAGTTGACGGAGTTGGATCATTGGCAACTACTGGTTGCTTCCCCCTGGCTCTGGCTTGGGCTTCGGCAGTATCCCTGGGTGGTATTACATTGCTCCTCAATGCTTCAGGCGCAAATAGTCGTCCGCTTCTAGTAAAACCCCCTACTCCAACATTCTCTACTTGAGCTGGGGCTATACTAGTCGTGGCCAACTCTTGCTTCTGGCCGTTGCAATACACTTCGCCACCATAATTCCAAGGAACTGCTTTGTTGCTTTGGTACATTATGGGTCCAGCAGTGGTAATAGTTATTGGCGCCGCTCTGGCACGCGAAGGAACTTGGGATGGATCATAAAAGATAGTCACTGTAGATACTTCACTTTCTTTCACAATCTTGTCAAATTGCAGCACTCCTTCATCAATCATGCCTTGAATTCCGGCCTTCAATCGTTTGCAACCGTTGGTAGCTTCTGTACATTCTGAACAATCATCCTCGCATCCGGGGAAAATGCCTTTCTTCAACAAACAAACTTTGATAGCAACCAATAAAGTCTGCAAGTCATCTACATCATCCACCAAATTCAAGTTCTCCCCTTCACCAATTGCACCAACCGTGCCCCTGTGAGGAGGCATGGGATTTTCCAGCACATTAGGAGAGGGAGCAAAATTGATCGCTTTAGAATCCAACAAGTCCTGAACAACATGCTTCAATGCTTTACAATTCTCAGTACTGTGGCCAGGAGCTCCAGAATGAAACTCGCATCTAGCATTTAAGTCATAACCTTCAGGAATTTGGCCTGGCTTCGGAGGTTGCAAGGTCCGGAGCTGAATCATTTGAAGCTGCAGGAGATTCTTCAACAGTTGGGAGTAAGACATTGGTGGAGCTTCAAAATGTCTATCCCTCGGCTTCTGAGGGTAGTACGGACGAGGGGCTCGCGGCTGATACCCCTGTGAGCGTTGCGGCTGTGGAGGCTGGACCTGTTGTTGAACGGGCGGAGTTGAAATAGTGACAGGGGCCACTTGCTGATAATATCCTCGATTAATCATTCCCTTTTGTGCGTATACTGCACCTGTTTCTCCTTCCCTCCTTTTCACAAAGGGTTTCTTGATTCCAGACACCGAAGCGCTTCCATTTTGAATCTTCCCCTGTTTGAGCCAGCTTTCAATTCTTTCTCCAGTCAGGATAATGTCCGAAAAACCACTTGAGGAACAACCAGCCAACCTTTCCATGAAATGCCATGGGAGGGTATTCAGGAAAAGATCGACCATCTCTCTTTCCAATAAAGGTGGTTGCACTCGGGCGGCCACCTCACGCCACCTCTGTGCATAGTCTTTGAAGCTCTCCGAGCTCCTCTGTGTCAAGCTTTGAAGCTGAGTACGGCTAGGTGCCATGTCGATGTTGTATTGATATTGTCTGAGGAAGGCCTCTCCCAAATCCTTCCAGCTTCTAATAGAGCTCCTTTCCAACTTCATGTACCACTCCAAGGACCCTCCAGAAAGGCTATCCTAGAAATAGTACATCCATAATTTCTCGTCTCGCGTGTGGGCCGCAATCTTCCTGTAGAAGGCCTGTAGGTGAGTTTTCGGGCAAGAGCTGCCGTTGTATTTATCAAATGCTGGTGGTCTGAACTTGTGTGGTATGACCACCCCAGGTACTAAACCCATATCTGACACGTCAATTCCCAAAGTGTCCTTGCATTCTAAGGCCTTGACCTTCTCTGCAAGCACCAAGAAGTCGTTGAGATTTCCGTCACCGCCGAAACCCATATCATTGTTGAAGTACTGGAATTGGTCTTCTTGCCTGTCCTGCACAGGAACATACGTAGCCATAGCTGGATCTGGAACATGAGGTCTACCTGTACCGTTGTTAGTGTTGGGAGGACCCCCTAGCCCGCCGGAAGTGGTTGCCTGAGCATTAGTGTTAGGAGGAGTTAACCCTTGAATTGCATTTCTCAGCTCCTGCTGCCCCTGGGCCATCCCCTGCATCAGAGTCATAAATTCTTCCATCTTGGTACGGACTTCATTGAGTTCTGTCTGCATGGCGTCCATTGCTGTTCTTTGATTACTGCGGGTCGCGTACCGATGAGGGATATTTTTTCGTAAGTACTGGGTCTTGGCGGCCCTCGCAATCTTTGCCTGATGAACACAGATAAATTAGACATCTCGAAGAAAAACCTGCAAAGACAAAGACAAAATGCAAATGATGTGTATGCAATGCAATGTGTTCCATTTATTCCCGAGTATCTTCCTGTATCCGGTCCTGGCATTAAGAAGATAAGAATTGGGAAGAAGACCCAATTAATATTCAGACATAATGACGGCTGTGGAGAATCGGTGCTCATTATCCCGTGTCGGTGCAAATAACGAACAAGAAATCCGGAACAAATCAATCCTATAGACTGGAATTCGAAAATACAACGTCCCTAAAGGGTGCCAATCAAAATAACAACAAAAGTACATCACATATAAGGAATCCCACAACAGGCCTGTGGGTAATCCAAGTACAACAATATGAAATTAAACCCTAGGGAACTCTATATCTTTTAATCTCCAGCTAAGGCATTTGACGCTCTGGAACAGTTGAACCACATCTGGATGACCGGGCTCCTGGATGAGCTTCTGAATGAGGAGGTCCCTCGTATCAGAAGAAGCGTGTAACTCCTCGATCTGCTGCAGAAATGCTGCTTCATTCTCCTTGCTTTGACTTGACTCGGCCTTCGACCTTTTCACATCAGCTTTCAACTTTAAGTCCTCAATCTCCTTTTGAGCTTCCTTCAGTGCCTGTTGGCTTTCTGCTATGCGCCGGATACGATCCTCCTCTTGATAATAAGCTTTCCTGAGAAGTTCTTTCTGCCCATCTAAAGAATCCTGAAGGCTTTTGACTTCCTGTTTGTGCTTGGCGTCTAACTCCTTTTGTTTCTTCAGATTTTCGTCCCATTTCTCCTGCCATAAAGTAACAGCTTCATTGGCTTCGCTAAGATCTTTCTTCTCTCTTCGGCGCTGGGCCGTCTTTTGAGTCTCAGCTAAACCTTTCTTTCGGAAGTAAAGTTCTCTATCCTCAAAGTCCTTCTGCTTGAGACGGACTATTTCCTCGGCTTGCACAGCTCTATCTTTCAATTGACGGTTCTGGATCATCAGCGCTTGACAAGAATTAAGAGCCTCTTGATTTTCAACCCTCAGTTGCTTAACCAAAGCTTCTAACTTCTGATATTCCTCCAGAGGCACCGTAGTAGGTGGTGGTAATGGTGCAGAAAAAGGAATTAGAGTCACATGGGCTTTTTCTCTTACCCATGCTTCAAACTCGGGAAACATTTGGTTGTTGCTCCTGCCCAAACGATCTATACCCTTCTTAATAACCGTTTTCCAAGCACCTGCAGCCTCTCGCACCAATGGGAGATTATCCTTCATAGGAAAATAGAAAGTCTGATCCAACTCTGAATCCTTGGGAACATTCTTCAAAGCGTACCCTAATTGTCTTCTCAAGAGTATGGGGTTGTAGTTAATGCAACCTGCTACTCCTAAGAGGGGAACATTAGGATACTTTCCGCAACTGGAGATGAGCTCTTTCCCTTTTAACCTCAAAGTGAACCATCTGATGTCTTTGGCAGTCAACGTTTTGAGCTTCTGCGACCATATTACATTGGGATCCTTAAACACTCCAGCAATAGGGATGTGCCTCATAAACCAAGTGTAGAACAACTGAGCACAACATCTAACCAAGCCACCTCGTCTCTTCTCATTCCTATAATGCACTGAATAATACAAGTCACCTAGGAGAGTAGGTATCAGATTCTTCAACACAAACACATGAATTGCATTTATGTCGACAAACTTGTCCATATCAGCAAACAAAACTATCCCATACACAGACAATGCCAGGATGGCACAAACTGAATCCCACTGCTTTTCCACGACATATTCTTCAGCTTTTCTGACCAGAAACTCTAAGGGAAAACCAAGCACCCCGGCCTTGGTGGAAACCAGATTAGCAGATACTTCTGATGGGCTCAAATAAAGAGCTTTAGCAATGTCGGCGTGAGTTGGTCTTGTCATCTCTGAATTGAACGGAATCTGATCTTGAATCGGTAGTCTTAGAATCTCAACATACTCTTCTAGCAACGGACCTAGCTGGAAATCCGGAAATGTGAAACATCGGAGTCTAGGATCATAGTACTGTAGCAAAGTATGAATGGCACTCTTCTGCGAACTATCCAAGCTGAAAACCATATCCAAAATATCACCATACTGCTGTTTGAAGAAATCCAAGTGACCCGGGGTAATGAGAGACACCATCTGCTTGAGCAAATCCACTTTGGTATCAAAAAACTTGTAGAAAATATTCTTCTTTCTAACGTCTTCCATTCTGAAGCAAAGATATGACCAGGAACCGGGAATAATGCAAACCCTGAGAATAAAAGAAACACAAATGATTAATGATGATATGATGTTTATGCAAGGCAAGGCATGTGATCAGTGAAGTGTCTGTGATGTGCCAATCATATAATCAGGTGTCGGTGCCAGGTCTCAAAATCCAGATATCACAATAATCATCCCTCTGATCCGGGGTCCATAACTTAAGAACAGAAATCCAGATCACAAAACTGAACCAAAGGCAAAGTGGGTATGCTGAAGGTACCAGGGTTCCTGCAAACCTGTAAACCCCTCCCAATCTCACGGGTATGCTACTCGGGTCAACATCACGGACTCTCAAAGCCGAATAGCAATAATACGTTCACCATCTCCGAGAAATGGCTCATGACCAAATCAGGGAATCGGTTTGGTAATATGTACTACGCAGGGAGGTCTCAGTTGAGTCCGGAGAAACAAGCATCCCTCACAAGTCTCCAGCTTCAAGCACTGAATCGAGAAACAATAGTACATTCATCTCGAAGGGTACAATACTATCGTCATACGAACATTTTGCTTTGACTGAATTCCTATGAGAGAACCAGGCCATCCTATGCGAGTTCCCAATGGACCCTCGGATGCGAGTGGGTTTGCCAACAAATGTGGTCTGCCACTGTCATCACTGGAGAGGGGTGTTCCCATTAAGGTCCTCGAAGATCGGTCACCAGATGCACATAACTATCAAGGTCGTACCCTGAAGTGAGGTAATCCCCACACAGAATAGTTCCAAGACGGTCGCAATCTGGGTGTGGAACACATCGCCACCCATCATGGTGAGATACCATAAGAGTACAATGTCTGTCCACGCTAATCCTATGGTGCACTCAAGCCGGGTAGTTGGCTTATCTCACAGTAACTCCCAACCCACAGAAAAAATGAAAACCAGCACAACCAGACAGTCCAGTATAATATGATGCATGGAAAATAAAATACTGAAAGCGATAAATAAATGCAATAAAGTAAAGCTGTAAAGTAAAACTGTAAATAAAACAGTAAAGCTAAACTAAAGCACTCAACAACAAACAAACACCCAAAGAAGCAAAACCAAACAGGCGCTAGGATTGACTCTACAAGGGAAACCGGAAGAATCAGGTTATGTCCCCAGCAGAGTCGCCAGCTGTCGCTCCCGGGATTTTCATCCTAGTACAAACGCGAAAGTGGCGCGGAAAGGTTAGAGTCGCCAGCCAGACATTTTTATCCCGAACGAATGGGAAAGGTAATGTTGCACAAACCTGAGGAAGAAGGAAAGGACAAGGTCTTGCGAACCAAAGATCTGAGTTCGGGAGTCGGTTACGACCTGGGAAGGTATTAGCACCCCAGATCGTCCGCCGTACCCGACGGGATCCACGCTTGCTTGTTTGTTTCAAAGGGTGAGAAAAATAAAGTGTTGCTGAACAAATCCGCTAACTGGGATGGAAAATGAAAATGAGAAAAGAAACTGGAAAAGAGAATGGACAAAAGGGGAAATGTAGGGAAAATAAAGAATGTGCTCGAACGGGCCCTACCCCGCTGCCTACGTACCTCATCGGGATAATGAGGATCAGAGTCGACGTAGTTCGCCTAACCTAGGCGGGAACTATTTGTTTGTGTTTTTTACAGCTGAAACTGCGTATGTCTATGCTCAGGTGTTGCAGGCTCGTCTGGTACGAGTGCGTTAACCGTCTTGCATGTGTGACAAGTCGTCGCGAGTTCGCGTTGTGAGTGAATGAGATGAGAAAAGAAGTTCCCGCAGGATAGTCGCTTGTTATTTGTTTTTGTTTTTTATAAGAAGTGTTTTTTTGAATTTGTTTGTGAACTGTCTTGTACTAAGACCTATCCATCGTGGGAAGCATTTACACCTCGCCCCGAAACAGGACGCGTATAAACACTCCGCAATAAAATCTCGTGTCGTACAAGATTGTCCGATTTTTATTAAGTGTTTTATTGCTTTTCTTTTGAAGGGAGAAAGAAAGACTCAAGTTGATAAAAGGAAAAATCTAATGGGACTAAGACTCAATCCTATTTTGTTTATTTATTTACAAGTGATCCTAATGGTTAGTGAGGTTTCCTAAGCCTAATTAAAACTAGAAACTATTAGAATTCAACTTACTTCTTAATGAAGTTAAGTTGATTCTAAGAACAAATGGGAAACCTATACAAGTTATAAAATCAAGATAAACAAAAAAATAATGAAATTTACCATAAGGAATAAAATTCTAAAAGGCATTCATGACATGAATCAAAAAAAAAAAATCTACTTTATTTATTCTAATTCTAAGTGAAAATGAAGTTTCAAGCCTAAGTACTAAATCTAAGCTAATCTTAATATTCATTATAAGAAAAACAAATTAAACTAAACCTAAGTCTAATATTAAATTTAAATGCTAAATCTAATCTATACTATTATTTTTATATTGAACTTTATTTTCTTTTAATGGCCTAAACTAAGGGAATTATGCATAACTAGGCCTAAAACTAATATTCTAAAAAAAATATTAAATCTTCTAGAAAAAATTATGAAAATTAAACTATGGGATCCTAACATTATCTCTAATCTTATACTAAGAGGGATCCTAAAAATTTCTATTTTTTCTATGCCTAACAAATAATTATTTCCAGCTAAGAATTAATTACTATTTCCTAAGGATTATATCACTAAAACATAAGATAAAAGCTCCTAAAAATTCCATAAAAAATATCCTAAGAACTATTATGAGTCCCCTAATTACAGAAAAAAGAATGGCTCAAAAAAGTTGCTGGAAGCTACTTAAATAAAATGAACAAAATCCAGCATAAATAAAAGAAATTTAACAAAGCTAATTAAATGAAAAATTCAGAATTAATTCAAAAATAATCAAATTCCAGAAAATAAAAATGTCATAAATTTCTAAGTTCAATTATTAATCTACTTAATTTTTTTGGGAATTTTCTTAAGCATTTACCTATTTTTATTAGATTTAATTTGAAAACTATAATTAACTTAAAATAAAATCCTAAAGAAATGATGCAGGGGGTGTTTTTAGTAGATTTTTATGCTGATTTCGTGGCTGGGCCTAAAGTAGGTGTGTTGATAACAAAAATAACAAAGCCCAAATACGCAGGCTAATGAGGGGGTATGGACAACAGTTTTTTAGCTCATTTTTTCTGTGGGCTTTACAGCAGGGGTGTGGATAGTAGAGGGAAGAGCCCAATATGGAATTTGTACTAAGATTAATAATCTCTATTATATTATATTACTAAAAATCCTAATTAAACAGAAAAAGAATTAAACTAGTTCTATTATAATATTCTAAAATCTTAATTAAACTATAGTTTTATTAGAAATGAATTACCTTTAATCTAAAGAAAAAAAAAGAATTAACTAATAATCTTAGAAAATGAATTAAATTCTAAACTTATGATTATTTCAATTAAGCTAATATTAAGAAAAAATAATTAACCTAACTTGTGATTAAAATTTCCTAAAATTTTAATTTAAATTTATATTAAACTAAACTTATGATTATTTCAATTAATATTTTAACTAATTTTAATCACAATATTTTTTCCTAAAAGATCTTAATTTAAGCTAATGAATTAACTAATCTCCTTATAATGTTTTTTTCTAAAAATCTTAATTTAAGAAAAATGAATTAAACTAAAGTTTTATTATAACATTTCTTTTATAAATCCCTAAGTTAGAAAAATGAATAAAAAAATCTAAAAATCTTCTAAAATCTTAACTTAAAAAATTAATTAAACTAAAGTTTAGATTATATCAATTTAATATTCTAATTTAACTTATCAAAATATTTTCCTAAAAAACTTAATTTAGGAAAAGGAATAAAACTATAGCCTATGATAAAAATTTCTAAAATCCTAATTAAAAAAAGCAATAAACTAATCTTAAACTAATATTTCAAAAAAACTGAATTAGACTATATTTATTATAAAATTTTAATTCCTAACATTATCCTTAATCTAATTAATTAAAACAAATTAATTGCTTTTCTTTTTTATAATTAAAATATAAAAGAAAAGAGGGCTGAAGAAAAATCTCAAAACCCTAAATCAATCTCCCCCATCTTCTTCCCCCCCTCTGCGCCGCCGCAGCCCCAACTCATCCTTCCCTTCCCCTTTTCCATTGTTCCGCCGCAAACTCCATCGGTTCCACCTTCTTCCTCGCCTCGCCTCGAATCAACATCAACCTTCCTAAATTGGCAAAGCTAAACTCACTGAAACCCTAAACTACAACGCTCATCCTTTCTTCCCCCGAATCCGTCTTCTTCCCCTTCACCGTCACCGTCTCATAACCTTTTCCGAATCCTAATTCCTAATTCTCCGAACCAACATCGAAACACTTCAAAACCTAAAAATTCTTCATCTCAAACCCTAACATCTTTTGGAGCATCAACAACATAACAGCAAGGAAATAACGAACACTGACCGACACGGACGAAGCTCGTACCTGGAAACGATCGAAACCAATGGGTGATGAGAGCTTCGTTTGATGAAACGCGATAGGAGCTTTACGTAATGCTTCAGGTAAGCTTAACTTGGTCCTGCTCTGCGCGTTCTTGATGCGATGACTTTCGTCTTCAAATCTCTTGCTGATAATTGCTCATAATTCTTGACGATTTTGACGATTTGATTCAATTGCAGGTTGCCGGAAATGTCTGTGTCGTTACGGACGATGAAGATTTGATGGAGGATTGGCAATTGAGATCACAGGTTGAAATTGATGAGAGAATTTGCTTTAGGTAATAAAATTCTATCAGAATCAATTTTCCTCATCTTTTGCAAAATTCTGATCCATTAGGGCCTTTGCTTATGATTTGGTTCTGAATACCTGTTTCTCTGAATTCACAGGTTCACGAAGATGAGGACCAATTATCAAAAATGGTGAAGAGTTGATGAAGGTTGGTGAAGTATGGAGGAAATTGTGTAGAAAGTTGCAGGAAGGGAAAAAGTGTAAGAAAAAAGAGTTGAAGAACAAGAGCTCTGATTTATAGGAGCTGATCTTCTAGCTCTTTCTGGAATTTTCTGGTGAGTTCAGTTAAACTTCTATTGTAAAGTTGGTTAGAATTCAGTTGTGGTTGTTAGATTTTGTAACTGACTTTCAAATCCGAAACTTCCTCTCGCCTTTCACTGCTGAGTTTTTTTTGTTCTTGTGAAATTCTGTTGGTAGTAAATCATAAGCTAACTGAACTTATGTGATAGCTTAGGTGAATAATTCATGAATTGTGGTTTTCACTTGTCCTGAATTCTCCTCTTTTGAGTGTAAATTTTTTTGCTCCTGAATTCAGATTCGTACCCTTGTGATCTTTATGTCATAGTGGTTTTTTTTCTATTCCAATTTCTGTTTTAATATGGACCTGAATTTGAATGATGGTATTGGTTCTTATTTGCAGGCGTGGTTGTCGAAGGTTGATGTAGTTTGGTTCCAAGTCGATGCGGATTGAAGTTGAACAATGGACAAAGAAGCCTCTTTTTTTTTTTGCGTGAAGAGGAAATCAGTTGCCATAAATTTTTCTCAATTTTTGTTACTGTATTCTCCTTCTTTCTAATTTTCTATAGAATTTTGTAACATGAATCATTACCAAGACTGTTATCATTTGAAAGTTATGTAATTAACCAAATTTGAAATAATAGAAATTTTATTTGCTTGCTATTTCTATATTTTCCTTTACAAGAGACTTAACAACCAAAAAAATAACTTGACAGCATGCTATTATAGTAATGGGTCTTGACCTTTACTTTATTTTGTTTTGACAAATATGAGGCCCACAGGAATAATTTAATAGAGTTAAAAAATGATGGTAACAATATAATTAATCGGTATGGACCCTTGAACTTTTGAGAGAGGTTTATAAATTTATTTGAATGATTGATCGAAAATGAATGGGACTTAAAAAAATGGACAAATGGGTATAAAATTCAAATGGATATGGACACTTGGAAATTAGACTAGACCAATGGATCTTAAGAAATATGTAGAGTGGAATTTTAGGCTCGACTTATGCTTAAAGCGGACAATGAACTACCACAAGGTATACGGTGCAAAAATGTGAATAAAGGAAAGATTGTAGAAATCCCAATGACTTGCATAAACAACTTTAGGCCAACTGGAAAATCTAAATCCAACCTCCAAATCCCAACCTCACTCGTATTGCAACCACAATACCCTGATCACCATAAGGACCTGTACCTTGATCTCTTGTACCACCAACCAACAGTCCTCTGCCGTGAAACCCTGATTAGCTCTGCAAGCAATGATGGAATTCCTCGAATTCATCTGACAGATATGAATACCAGACCCTAATTCCGTAATCCCTATAACCAGGTCCATTGAGGTAGAAAAACCCAAACTAGTGGAATAGACTGATCCTTCAGGAGACACTGATCTCATGCCTTATGAAGACAATGAAATGCTATAGCATGCTGCTTATGATTAGTGAGAAACGCAGATGAATGCAAAATGATATGCCAATAAAGGAAATAATATGAGGGCAAATTTTGAGGTATTACAACAGGCATTCTTCAATATTTGCTCCCCAGCTCTTGATTTCTTGATGTAGTCCTCTGTTTTCTCAATCTTGGCCAGATGCTCCACCCTAAGCTTCTCCAATCTCTCAATGTCTAGACGACCATCACTCCTCTCCCAGAGGGTCTTCTTCAGAGCTTGAAACAGATTCTCATTCCTTTCCTTCAGTTTCTCAAATTCCTCCAGACTGACAGTGGCTGCTGGCTGTACTGTAGAAGGTCCAGGTGTGTCCTCAATGGTAAAGGGATTCCAGTAATCTGAGCTCTAGCATGGGACCATTCATAGTACTAGGCTGAAGCAACAATATTACACTTCCCAAGAATAGCCACCCCCTTTGTCTGGATGTTGTCCCAAGCCCAGGATGCTTGTCTGACAACAGCTAGATTAGGCTTTATCTCATAATACAGGGTCTCAGCTAAATCTTGTACTCTAGGAGGGTGAACCAAAGCATAGCCCAATTGTCTCTTAAACAACAAAGGATTGTAGTTGATGCAACCCTTCACTCCTACTAGAGGTACATTTGGGTACTGCCCACAACTAGTGATGATGTCCTTGCCCTTGGTGCTCTGGGTGCACCATCTGATATCATCTGAAGTCAAAGCAATAAGTCTCTTAGCCCAATTCTTCTGTTGGTGAGGATTCAGGAAGGCATCTGTCTTAGGCAAGTGTTTGAGCAGCCAAGTATGAAACAGGGGAGCACAACATCTCACCAACTTCCCTCTCTGTTTCTCATTCCTCTGATGAATGGAATAATAGAAATCTCCCAGCAATGTGGGTACTGGGTTCCTCAGAAGGAAAAGATGAATGACATTCTTGCTGATAAACTTGGGCTCATCTGCAAACAGTATAACCCCATATATGCTGAGGGCTAACAATGCATAAACTGCCCTCCATTCTCCCAAAGAGGCCTTCAGGATGGCCTGAGAAATCAAGAAATCTAAGTGCAAACCAAGGACCCCAGCCTTTGTTGTCATATTCTGCTCAATCAAAATAGGCTCTAGGTATAGTGCTTTTGCTACTTCTCCATTGCTGGGAGAAGTCATCTCTGGGTTGAAGGGGACACCACCCCTGACAGGTACTCCAATCAATGATGAAAACTCCTCCAGCAGAGGTCCTAGCTGAAAGTTTTGGAATGTGAAGCATCTCAAAGGAGGGTCGTAAAACTGTAGGCAGGTGTGGATCATACTCCTCTGAGAAGGGTCTAGGTCCATAACTATGTCAAGGATACCTCCATAATGCTCTCTGAATAATGGGATGTTGTCTGGAGTGATAAGTGCCTGGACCTGCCTGATAGCAGTCAACACAGGCTCAAAGAAATGGTATGAAATGTTGCTCTTCCTGGGTGCAGACATGAGTGCTGATGAAGAGCTGAAGACAAATACTGATGAAGATCAAAATCAATACTGGAGATGAGCCACTGATAGGCTGATGCTGGTGATGATGGTAGCTGAAACAGACAACTGATGAAGATAGCTGAAGCAGATACCAGACTGAACAGAGGTCTATGCAGATGAAGGGGTCAAAACCAAGCCAGATATGATGTGGATACCCTGAAAAACAAATAAACAAATTTTAAATGATGCAATGATGATGTATGCAAATGATATGCAAGGGGTTTGTGATCAAGCTGGATCTGCTTGATATAAAGTCCATGTATGTTCAAGAAGTCCAGATGAAGGTTCAGAAATCCAGTAACCAAGGTGGGGGACTCAAATAAAGAGTCACATGTCCAGGGTTAATCACAAGAACTGTCCAAAGTGAGGTACTCTTAATCAAACAAGTAACAAGGTATGATGTGGCCAATGGTACCTGCAAACATGTAAACAACCCAACCCCCTCACTGGTAGTGTTCTAAAACAAGGATCCTCAGACTTGGATCAGTTATGAGAAGTGTAAACACTTCTAACCCGGAGGTACAGTGTTTGTAATAATCATAAAAGATCCTCCTCTAATTCACCTCAGTTTCTGAAGGTCATAATAAAGGTCATCCAGACTTAGCAGGCTTCCCAGATAGCCCTAGCACTACAGAGATCTGTAGCACAGAGTTCTCAAGAAGAAACCCATATCTGAACCGTGTTTCATATTCCCGCACCAGACCGAAATGGAATGGGAAAGAACATGAACCACTCTAGCCTAGGTGTCACTCAGGTCCCAGGTATAGGACCTTAAACTCTCAGTAGAATCCCACCCACCAAAACAGAAACCAGATCCAGCAATGATAACATGACAGTATGAAAAATTTAAACTGTAAAGAAAGCAATAAATAAAGTTGTACATAAAGCAATAAATAAAGCAACTATATAAACACAATTAGCACATAACACCCCAGTAAACACATATTAAACAAGCGCTAGGAGGAACCCACAAAAAGAACCAGAAGCCTTGGTTACAGTATAAGGGTCCCCAGCAGAGTCGCCAAGCTGTCGCTCCTGCCAAAATGACACAGGGCCAAGAGGGGTACAGACGCGAACGGTCGGCGAAGGGAGAGAGAACACACAAGGGTGAACTCAGGAGAAAAGAGTCGCCAGCTAGGCATTTTTATCCCGAAGGAAAGGTAATGCTGCATAGACCTAGAAAGATATGGATAAGACGGTTGCGAACCAGAGAGACTGAGAAAGGGGGTTGGTTACAACCTGGGAAGGTATTAGCACCCAGATTGTCCGTCGTACTCGACGGGATCCACGCTTACAAGATTTGTGTTTTAAAGGGGTAGTGTCAGTTCTATTTGTGTATCAAAGCTGGAAAGAATGCAAGTGTCAGTGTAAAAAGAAAGTGAAGTGAAATATGTGAAGTGTCAGTGTAAGAACAAGAATGAAATGCTCAAGAGTGAGGCTTAAAGAATAAGGCTGGAAAGAAGGGGAATATACAGAGACTTTGATTGATAACTGTTAAGTTATGCCTACGTATCCTCTCGTGCAATGAGGAAGTCAGAACACCGTAGTTCGACTCTGTAACACCCCAAAATTTGCCCTCTCATTTTCATGCCATTTAGCATATCCTTTCATACATTGCATTGCATTTAGATCACAATTGCATCATAAACATACATGAATATACATCTCCATTTGAGCTTTCACAGGTTGCGATTGACCTTTATTTCTTCATGCGGCACGTGCACAAGAATCTCAGAAGAAGCCAAAAGTTCTCGATTGATTCAGAGGAGTTTAAGCTGAATATCCATTTTATGGTGCAGTTTGCAAAATTTGTAACTTATGCTCGGAAACTCATTTTGGCTTGAAACTCAATAGTTTAGACCGTTTCATTATTCTCTACAACTTTTGTGTTCGGCTCGGAGGCCAATTCATCAAGGAAAATGGCGGGATTTATTTGTTTCTGAAATTTCGATTTCGCCGATTAACTGTGCTAGCGGTATTCAAGAGTTTGTAACTTCTTATTGGGTCAACATGTCTGAGAGATTCATATGCCAAAAGTTCCGTCTTGATATCCTTTCCAACTTTTGGGTTTTGGCCGAGAACTAATTCTTTGAAGAAGATCTCAGAATGTGCGAGTCTTTAGAGTCGACATAGTGAAAAACAGTGCTGAACCGGTGAGTTTTGAACACTAAAAAATTCATAACTCTTGGATCGTTTATCGAATTGATGTCGTTTCGGTGCCTAAAATTCCGTTTAGATGTTATCTTCATTATGTAAATTCAGTTTTGGTTCGGTCCAAGCGGAAGGATCTCGAAAATGCGAATTACCAATAAGGTTCTTTGATGCAATGCATTGTCTGTCAGATTTTGTAAAATTCATAACTCGGTCAATTTTCATCGGATTGCACCCGTTCTTGAAGCGTTGGTTCAAAAATTTTATCCTCTTCAAGTTCAAAGACAAATGCGAGTTTGAACGGTGCTCCAAAGATTATCGTTTTGGTTTATTTCACAAAACTGAAGTGCTGAACCGAAGAAAAAGGATGAAAGTGGTTTCACGAGAAAATTCATATCTCTCTCGTTGTTTGTCCGGTTGAGCTTAGATTTTAACACCAGGTCACTGACTCATAGATCTACAACTTTGCTGACAAAGTCGAGTCGAGATTATGCTTCGAAGAGGTTGACCTCGTCACATTTTCGAGTAGCGGACACCAAATAAGCCGGAAAAAAAAACTTATTCAGTGACGTCTTGCAGCTTAAACGTATCGATCGCACTCGATTTTGATCGTATGACGTTCGTTATTTTTGCATTGCAACCGTGATTCAGAGGCGGACGATGTTGTGGAAGGTTCAGAGTCGAAATTTCTTGCCGAAGATATTGTTATTTTCACTTAAGCCGAAATTCTACCTTTTGCCTTTCATTTTACACTCCACTATATATTCTTTTGACCCACAATTTGTCTCATAACTTCAATCATAATTTACAAACACCAAAAAACTCTCACAAACTCTCTCTAAAGGATCAAAGTCCATTCTCTCAATTCTTTCTCAAGAACACAACAACAACTTCATCAAGAACTCAAGAACACAATAATTCCGATCAAGCTTCCGGTAGCCGAGCCGCCACGAACCACCACCTCCGGTCAACTTCACCACCGTAAGACCACCATCTTCCGCCACCGGCAGCCGCGCGGCCTCTCCTCCTCTCCTCCGTTCATGATCGCGTCTCACTTCCTTCGGATTCGCAATTTCTTCGTCGATTCTTCATTCGGTAAGCTTCTTAAACTTTAATTCATGAATAATTGTTGAATTGTTTCTTGAATTGAATTTTGAAGTTGAATTAATCTTGTGGAGATTATGTGCATTGATTCATGATTTGATTATTGATTGATTCTTGATTAATTTATCCTAATAATTGTTGTGGTGCATGATTGAAAAGGCTTGGTAAAGTTGACATAGAATAATCGGTGAATGTTAGGTGTTTGACAAAATTCTTAAGAGAGCTAATTATTATAACTTGATATTGATTGAAGTGCTTGACTTTTAAATTCATGCTTGTTTCAATGTGCAAATTTGAAATAGGATAGGTTGAGGCTTAATTGTTGATGTTGTTCATGTGTCGCGTGTCGAGAATATGTTTTGGTCATAACTTCCTAACCGTAGCGCGTTTTTGCGAATGTGAATAGTGTAAATTGACTTTGTTGATTATTTCGGAGCCATTGGTGAACTTTTTAGTCGATTTCGGACAATTTTTTCCGGCTATTTTGCTACTGCCAGCCGACGAAATCGGCCAAAAAGTATCACTTCCAAGCGGAATTTTCAAAAACCGATTGCATATTTGAATCCGTTGGCACGTTTGCAAGTTACCATGCGATTTTCGTTCAATTCCGAGTCGATGATTTTTGACGCGTTTTTTCGTTTCAAGGCTTTTTATGTTCGGTTTGGTGCGGTTTTGATGCATTGGTCTTGTTTTGACTTGTACTTATGTTTGTTGATCATTTGCCATTCATTGCATGTAAATTTTTTCGATTCCGGTTTGAGTTTGCATGTTGTTTATGTTGGAGCATAAGTGCTGCCCCGTTTTGAAACGTAAATTTCAATGCATGTCCATGACTCATATATTCATATTTCTACTTGATTTGGAGTTGTGAGGCATAGGTGCAACTTCCGGTTGCACCTCTTTTTTGTTTCTAATGCGTTTGTTGAGTTCATGCAAGGTTCTCGCAAAGATCTTAACGACGGTCGTTTGGTTGGTATTCCACTTTATTTGTGGGATACCTTTGGATTCAAATGATATTTTGTGCCGTTGTTTTTGTTTCGATTATGGGGAATCTTCACAAAGCAATTATAGAAGATGAGCATTTATTTTACTCATGGGAGATTACAAGGCTTGGCTTGAAGTTTTTTTGGATTTCTTTTATGTGAAAGAATCGGCACTTCGACCAAGTAAGTAATCTCGATTCTCTACTTTAATGCATCATTCTAGTTGTATGCGACTTAGGATCATATAACTTAAGGTGCATATTGAGCCCTCTCACCTGAGGCATTGGATTTATTTGTGATATATATTGATATGTGTCGATTTCGGAGTTTAGGGATTATGTTACGGATTAGAGAATTTGATTCCTTTCACTTTCCCTTAAAATATCATTTTTTCCCGTTTCGTCGCAATTATTAAAAATAGTTTTAGGTGAGATAAAATTCTGGAAAAATTCATGAGTGATCCTCATCCTCTTAATTAATTTTTCATATTTTTTATTTCCAGATTTGAGTGGTTTTAATAATTAATTTGGATTTTAGATCATAAGCTGTCCCAAAAAGGAATGTTTTGGCATAAGGGACCAAAACAAATTTTTCCCCATAGGTGTGAAACCTATTTTTGTATATGATTAATCACTGTAATTTGTGACATTTTGATGCTCATTAGGCATTTTTTTCATAATTTTTAGTGCCCTTTTTGATCCACTTTGTGGAGTTATTTTTGGGTGATCATTCATTTCTACCTTGCTAGTCAAGTAATTGTTTTGGCACTTTGGTGCATAATTTTGTGGAATCCTTTTGGACAATGTGAGATAATGACTTTATTATTCCAGGGATTTAATTTCATAATTTTTAAAGGTTTTTGCTATTTTTCCATGTCACCTAGATCCTAGGTTGATTCATGTGTGTATTTGCTCCATATCCTAGGATTTAAGAAGGCATTCATGCCATTTTCTTGAAGGGATTTTTGGTAGCTTTTAGGAGTTGATTATAGGTCATTTTTATGCCTTTAATTCCAGTCATAGGTCATTTTTTGAACCATAATCATTTGTTTTGTTTTGGTGCTTTAAAGTGCATAATTATTTGGACATACTTTAACTTAAACTAGCTTCTCTTCTCCTCTAAATAATAACATTAATTATGTGGAAATAATTAATGCCTATTCATGCATTCTAAGTGCATCTCATACCTTGTATTCTACTGACCCATAATCATTTCATGCATATTCACATGCCATTCTTCCTTAACTTTCATCATGTGCGATCTTATGCGATTTTTGTTCGTTTCTTCTCATACTTTCTTCTCATTGCCCCATATGCCTAATCCATTGCATCCATGATTGTATATTCACTCATCCATCTTCATAAGCATTCACTACTGACTTTGAAGTTCATTTCATGTATTAATTCATGCTTGTAAGCCATATGCATTCATACTTCATCCATAAACCCTAATTTGCATTCATGTGAATTTAGGTGAACTTTTTGTACATAGTTTGACATAGTTTGATCTTGTGAGATATCCTAGCATACTTAGGGACCTATATCATGTAGCTACTGACTTTAGAAGTCATGTAACCTTTATGTACCTTCACCTTTAGACTTAGGTCTTATTTTGAATCCTAGTTCCATTCTAGGATGTTTATGGTACTTAATCGCTTCCATGCTTTGATTTTATTTTCAATATGCATTGTCATGCTAACTTTTGTTTTGTAGGGGGGAAGATTGAGGTACGCATTACTTCATTCTCATCTCTTATGCATTCTAAATGTGTTTTTCTTAGCACTTTGTGCTTTGCTTTTAGGATTTCCCTTTCTTTAGAGACAACTTAACTTCCTTAGGATGTAAGTTAGTTTCTAATTCTCTTTTCTTCTTTTCCTTTTCTTCATTAGGATTAGAATACCTCATTAACCATAGGACCACAATTTTAATAACTAACTTAGGGTTGTGTCTTAGTCCCCCTTAGTTTGTCCTTTTTGCAATTTGAGTCATTCTTTCTCATCTTATAAAGAAAAGCAATAAAACACTTAATAAAAACCGAACAATCTTGTACGACACGAGACTTTGTTGCGGAGTGTTTATACGCGTTCTGTTTCGGGGCGAGGTGTAAATACTCACCACGATGGATAGGTCTTAGTATGAGAATGTTCACAAACAAATTCAAAACACTTCTCATAAAAGACAAAAAAACAAATAACAAGCGACTATCCTGCGGGAACTTCTCTTCTCATCTCATTCACTCACAACGCGAACTCGCGACGACTTGTCTCGCATGCAAGACGGTAAACGCACTCGTACCAGACGAGCCTGCAACACCTGAGCATAGACATACGCAGT
Organism: Lathyrus aphaca; assembly: GCA_963966055.1. Classification (NCBI taxonomy): domain Eukaryota; kingdom Viridiplantae; phylum Streptophyta; class Magnoliopsida; order Fabales; family Fabaceae; genus Lathyrus; species Lathyrus aphaca. Next base: position 294,465,033 of record OZ014519.1, on the reverse strand, counting down.
TCCAGCTGTAAAAAAACACAAACAAATAGTTCCCGCCTAGGTTAGGCGAACTACGTCGACTCTGATCCTCATTATCCCGATGAGGTACGTAGGCAGCGGGGTAGGGCCCGTTTGAGCACATTCTTTATTTTCCCTACATTTCCCCCTTTTCTTTCCATTTTCAGTTCCCTTTCTCATTCCTCATTTCCATTCCAGTCAGCGGTTTTATTCAGCAGCAGTTATTCTTCTCACCCTTTGAAACAAACGAGCAAGCGTGGATCCCGTCGGGTACGACGGACGGATTGGGGTGCTAATACCTTCTCAATTCGTAACCGACTCCCAAACTCAGATCTTTGGTTCGCAGGACCTTGTCCTTTCCTTCTTCCTCAGGTTTGTGCAACATTACCTTTCCCATTCATTCGGGATAAAAATGTCTGGCTGGCGACTCTAACCTTTCCGCGCCACTTTCGCGTTTGTACTAGGATGAAAATCCCGGGAGCGACAGACTCAAAGAGACTGAAAGATTTGACTGGTGAACTGCTTACTTGTCTATGCTCAAGTGTATGACCTGTCTGGCTCAGGTGCTAACTGTCTTGCATTAGACGGAAGAAGCAAATTCTCGTTTGTGAGTGAAAATGATGAGAAAAGAATCCCGAAGGAGACGATTATTGTTTGTTTTTGTGTTTTCAGTCTTTTATTGCTTTTTGGAGTTTGTCGTAGGGAAATGAGCTTAAGCCCAAACCAAGGGTTAGTAAACTCATCACATCCTCCCTCTGATTAGGGGTAATGAAAGTACCTTAAGTATGAAGTAAGCGCCTCACACTTAATCACCATGATGTAGGATTAAGATCATTAACCTACTTGTGATTATTTAGATGTTTTTGTTGTTTTTTGTTTAGTGTTGAGTAATGAGATTAATCCATAATCAGGGATTTAATGGACCCATTACACCATCCTAATAGAAGGATAATAGATGAGAACATTTAAGCTGAAAAAGACTCCTCAACTTAATCCATGATTAGGGATTAACCTCATGACAAAACAAAGCCTTTATTAAATGTATTTTAGTTAAAGATAAGATGAAGAAGTGATTTTTATGGTTTGTAAGACAACTTGAGGGGGACTTGTCCATTAACACTAGGGTTAGTCCTTCTTAACCAGTTAAGGAAGAATTAGAACCCTAATGCAAGGCCCAAGTTACAAGCTTGATGTCTTAGTGATTATTAGATGGATTGATTAAAGGATTTAAACACATTAAGGGTTTAACACTTAGGATTAAAGTTATACACTCCATCCTAATAGAAGGATGCAGGCATAAGCTTAATCACAAAGCCTTAAAACCTTTAGGGTTTAGTCCTTGATTATGAGATGAGAGGAGAAGACTCAAAGATGACACAAAGGTAAAAGCTAAATGGAGGACTAATCAAACCCTAATTGTTATCATGCTTGGTTGTTCCTAGGGTTTATGAAGCTTGCAAGAGATCTTCAGCGAAGCCACCAGGAAAGAAACAGATGAATGGAGAAAGAAGCAAGGAGAAGCAAAACAACTTGCTTCACTTAAGAAGACAAGTTGCTTGAAGAAAGAAGGTAGGAAGAGAACATGAATGAGAAATCTCACTCAAATACAAAGATAAAATGCAGCAATGATGCATAAGAGAGATGAAGAGTGATTGTGAGAAGTGAAGGCAAATTCACTTCTCAAACAACTTACCACCTGAAAAGTTAGCAAAAGAAATAAAAAACAATGCAAATGAGATGAAATGCCATGGTGCAAACCAAAAACAGAAGCATAAACATGATGTTAATGATGCTAAGGGATGATGTCAACACAAGACAAGAGATGAGAGTGATCAAACAAGCATAAGAATGCAAATGAAGCATGCCTTGAACCATAAGGATTTATGAATGTTTATGAAATGAAATGAACACATAACATGGCAAAGGAATGATGCAATGATCAAACATGATTCTAATATGTCCTAAGATGTATTATGAATCATGTGGATGCACAAAATGTCATGGCAAGTCATTGGATGCAAGCAAATGAGAGATGGATGCAAAGGAAAGCACAAATTAGGGTTACATACATCATGCAATGCAAAAATTCAAAACCAGAAGCAAATGACATGATAAAAAATTGAAAATGCAATCAAAGATACCCTAAACCTATACATGTTCACTGCCCAAAGGAGGGGACCTAACTCTTAACCTAGTGAAAGTTATGATTTTCTTAAGTCAATTAGGGTTTTAAGGTACCTCATCATGAAAAATGCAAAACAAATTGAAAATGGAAGATCAAATCAAACCAATTTTATCCTATAAACTACATGCCATGAAGGATGCAATGCAAGAAGAACCATCATCAAACTCTCAATGGTTAGGCAGAATGGATTTTTCCAAGTTTGAACAAAAATATTGCCTAAAAATGAATTTAATTCCAATGAAAATAATCAAAAGGCATCAAGAACCATAAAGAAATTTGTTTTGAGAGTTTGATAATGTTGCTAAATGTTTTTAAATGCAATGTGAATTTTTTTTTTGATTTTTAAATACCTAAATGTATTTTTAATTAATTAATTTTCATTAACTAATTAAAAATAAACATTTAATTGATTTAAAAATGATTTTTAATGCAAAAAATAAAAATAAAAATATTTTTGGGTTCTGAAAATTAATGAAATGTTTAACCAAAATTTTCAGAATTTTTAAATGTATTTTACTATTTTTAATAATTCGTAAAAGATAAATCAAATTAAATGAAATAAAATTTGACTTTATGAGAAGTATGCAAATCCACTGGCTGAGATTCAAAGAGAAAAGGAGGGAATTGACCCGCGCGCATCTGGACGGCCCACATTTGAACTGACTGAATTAAATTAAACTTAATTAATTAATCTAATTAATTAGGATTAGGGTTTAATGAAATGATCCAGGCCATTCAAACACGCGGGAGTCAAACCTAGTCAACTAGATCGATGGTCCAAATTCAAACTGAGCCCTAAACGTGATTAATACACTAATGACTTTCAGGTGGCCGGAAATGACCTCCGGTCATCTTCTCCGGACACACCCCTCCCTGAAAATTGCTAACTTCTTCCCTAGGTCACTAAAATCCAATCTCTCTGCCCAGAAATAATCCCCATACATCATACATCAAGAATCAACAAACAAACAACATTTAAAACACATCAACAATGAGAATCGAATCAAAACAGTTCTAGGTCAAAAAATTTCAGAACACGAATACATGCTTATTTCTCAACCATTTTCGAAACAAAACATATCAACATGATTAGTGAAGCATGGAGAATCATTTAGGAACTTAAAAACATGTTTCTGGAAAAAATGTTCTTGAGCTCACCTGAACTGGAGCTTTGATCTTTGGAACTTTCTGGCTGCCTCTTTGATCCAAAACGCCTCTAATGAACCTCCTGAGAAGCTTGCAATGCTTGGTTGGAGTTTCTTTTGGTTGGTTTGAGAGATTGATAGAGTTCTGTTCAGGAGGGGTGAGAAATCGTGTTTCTGCTTGGGGTGGTTTCAAGGACAAATGAGGATTGGGAAATGATCAGAGGAACATGTTGAGTGATTCTATGAAGTTTGTTTTGATGTTTGTGGCTTATGTGATGAGTTTCGAAACAAAATGCATAAGAGGTGAGTTTTTGAAACTATGGCCTGTGGGATGTTTAAGGCTGTGTTGTGTTATGTGTTGGGTTGCTTTTGGTACAGATATCAATCCTTGATAGGTCAGAGAGTTGTTGTGGAGCAGTGTGATTGGTATGGAGCAAAATGCATAAAGTCAACTTTTTGTGTAAGAGAGGTATGGGCTATGGCAGTCAAGGTACAAAGCATGGCTTGGCTGCAGCTTGAATCAAGGAGAACCATGGAAATGAATTAGAGGCAATGCAGCAAGTGGATTAGGGTTTATGTGATGTTTTACAATTTCACAAAGTCTTGGCCCTTTTGAAGTTTCTTAATGCACAAGTCATGAAAATGGAAAATTCTTTGGTGCATTCTGACTTTTAGGTCATGCATTGTGTTTGTGCAAAGGTTAGAAGTCACATTGAAGTCATATTTTGCCTTGGCAAGAGGTTTTGCAACTTTGCCTCTTTGGTGTAAAACTTGAAATTATGTGATTTTGTCTAACTTTGTCAAGCCATAACTTTTGATCCATAATGAATTAGAATGAGTTCTTGTACTTTTTGAAAAGGGAATGATCCATTCTACAACTTTCATGACCAAAGTTTTCTCATCTGAAGCATTTTTGAATCAATTTGAGGAGGTTGAAAAACTTTCCCAAAATGGCAAGTTTGCATTATAAGTCACTTTCCCAAAAAGGCAACTTTGCAAATGGCTTGAAATTCTTCAATTTTGTGAACTTATAACATCTTCTATGATCAAATAAAGATCATACACATTCAAAATGATGGAGAATGCCCCTTTGGTTGGGTCATTTGGGGGCCTCAGATGCCCTGATTTTGCACTGACTTGCTCAAGAAGTCAACTCATGATTATATGCCTTCCCCATGGAATTTCTTCATGAAAATTGATATGCATGATCCTCATAACATATAGAGACCAATAGAAACAAGAATGACCAAAAAATTTGGAGTTATGGCCTCTGAAACCAAAACCCTAATTCTAGGTCATCTGTGCAGTTAAGCCTGGCTCTGCTTCCATGCCTTTCTCAGTTCTTGTGATTCTTTGGTTTCCTTGACTTTGTGAGGATATAATATGATGCTTGAACATACATGGACCCCTTTGAAGTGATTGATGACCTTTGAAGTGGCTCAAGTAGCTCTTGGATTGCTCAGATCACAAACCCTAGATGCAGATGATTTAGAACCAATGCAGTGAAGCAAAAATGTAACACAGGATGCTATGATTGAACTTATGCACATGAAAATATCACAAGCCATGGTGAAATGAGTGAGGGAAAATTTGGGGTGTTTACAGTTACGGCATGCTTATGCTAATTTATTTATATTCCATATTCTTGTATATTTATGATAAATTATGATTACTCACCCTGCTTGCTTGGAAATGTTACCTCCTTTGTGGGTAAGTTGCAGATGATAAAGATTAGCCTTGCGATGCAAGAGGAGTTTTCATGGGTCTCAGAGCATATCTTATTTTTACTTTAGGATTAGTTTGGATTCTTTGTGTCCTACTCTGTGTCATGTAACACTGGGACGGGGTTTTAGTTGTTAAACTTGTTTCAGTTATGTTATTATTTGAAGGATATTTTCTTATTTTATGATGTTAAATTCTGGATGGATAAAATTATGATTATGAAGTGAATTAATGATGTTTGACTATGAAGTTTTATTCCGTTGCAAAAATGATTATATATTGATTTTTGGATGTTGATTAACCCGTGTTACGAGACAGGACAATGTATGTTGATGTTTTCAATAGATATGTGATACCCTTTTGTGGTTACTCTGATAGTATTCTAAATATTTTGTTTTGGGGGTAGAAGGGTGTTACAAACAACCCCTCCATATTGTCTCAGATCTCGATAACCTCCCTCATTTGCTCGAGCTTAATCTCGTAATGCCTCTTCACTTGGAGCAAATCATTCTCAAGCTTGGCATTTCCAATTTCCAGTTCGACAAGTCTATTTTTTTTACAGTTTGGAGATCCTTGCAAGGGACAATATCGACGTCATTCGGGGTAAGGGTGACTTTGAGGATCCGCATCATCCCCGTAACATCCCGACACAACTCCGATCTTAGATCTTTGTGATCAGTAGTTAGAATGGCCGATGCATCCAAGTCGGGAACCCGAACAAAATACCCTTCATCAAAAAGCGACCTCTGGGTCACACACTAGGGCAAGACGAATGTGCCTGAAGACACAACAACAATCTTTGAAGGGGAGTGTTCAATCCTCTTCCACCTTCAGGTCACAAATCTCCCAATCCAGCCACTTTTAGGCCAAACAAATTGCACCATTGAATTCCTGAGGTCGAAATTAGTAGGAATGGGTGGTTCATATGCGTTCATACTTGCGTTTTCTTGATGTTTGAATTTCAGGTTAATTTACTACGAAAATTGCAGCAAAAATCGTAGCAGAATTTGCAGGTGGAAAGGAAGAAGACGATGGCGTGACACATTTGGTTGACTGGTTGTGAGATTCGAAGCTTTGCTTCTTCATGCCTTAACAATGGTGTTTCTTGTATCCTGCATTATAACTCACAAATAAATGATCAAACAACATCTAAACATGATTATGAATAACATTATGAAAAGAAAACATGTTAAAATCCCATGAAACAAAAGGTTTGACATCAAAAATAAATTAGGGATGACATGGTTTATAGGAGGTGTTTCTTGCGGCTTTAACCTTAAAAAAGAATATAGATCGACCCCTGGAAACTTCTTGGTGATGATTGGATGTTTAAGGGAGGCTGAAACTTACTCAAAAAAATAATTATGATTTGTCCTAATTTTCACCTTTTTTTGAAAACATTTAGGGTTCTTTTGTGTGTAAGAATTTCGTGTCCTCTCTTTTGTGGATGATAAGTATAAATAGAAGTGTAATTTAGGTCAAAAATTTAGGGCTTGGGTGAAGAAAGTTTGGTTGCTTTGGAATGAAGTTAGCAGCTTTCTATTGTGGTAAAATATTTGATATTATGACCTTCTCCTTTGGTGTGTACAAATTTAGGATCATATCTCATGCATATATTACCAATATTTGATCCCAAAATGAGTTTAGTATCATATCTTTGATTTTCTAATATTTATTTTATTTAAAATTGAATTTAAAAAGATTAAATCCAATAAAAATAAAATAAATAAAATAATAGCAAGGGTAATGACATGGAGGGTGTGGACCATCTTAGAATCAAATTAGGATCATAAAAGAATGGGCCCATTTGTCAAAAACTTGGGTTTTGGTCATTATTTACCTTATACACCTCCTCAAATTTTCCCAACTTCAACAATGCATAACTCTCTCAAGTTTTATCCCATGTATGTTTTCTAGGACTTTTTAGAAAGCTTAAAGTGTCCTCTAATTACTCCTTTTGGTCCCATGTCCATTTAATCTTTCATGTTCAAGTTATGAGCTTTTGAAAAAGTTGACTTTTGTTGACTTTTTAAAGGACCTATAATGTATTGGCTCATATCTCTCAAATGAAGCATTTCTGGCATTGGCTTGTGAGAAAATAAGTTGTAGGGAATTGAGTTTCCTTAAGAATGAGCTTTGGATAGGAAATTTTTGATGAAGCATGTGAAAGTTATGGCTGGTCAAAGTACAATTGACTTTTCCTGCACAAACCCTAATTTAGTAACTTTTGATTCTTGATGAATTTGAGGTTTCCTTGATAAATCATGATCAAACCTTGATCAAATTATTAATCTCACTTCATAATCATGATGTTGACCAAAAATCGTGAAGTTTGACTATATGTTGACCACAATTGACTTTTTGACCAAGTTAATCGATTTTTGATTATATGAGCATCTGACTGATCAAACTTGTAGGGTAAGCCTTGAAACTTGAGATGAAGATTCTATGAAGTATGTGGGACACCATGGAGTCCACTTGAGGCCTTGGAAGTCCAATTTACCTTGGGAAACTCAAAACCCAAATTTAGTATCCATTTCTTAGGAGGAGACTTTGTCTGATGAAACCTTGAATCCCTTTGAGCAATTGAGAATCTTGTGACCATTAGGAGACCTCTTGAGGAATATTGTCTTGAAGATGTGAGGGAAAATTTTGGGGTACAACAGGGAGGACCTCTCTTTGACCCTTTGTCTTTTTCTGAGCGGGGATCCACCCACATAAATGCTTCATGGAGTAGGATTGCACGAAGCAACAAATCCATATAGAGTGGCCTGGTCCTTAACGGCTTTGACCCTAGTTTTGGGTCCCTTCTTAAAATTTCCGGTGTTCTCCTTCATAAGACGCTCACGCGTCTCATCCATTTTACCTGCAATTCAAAAATAATCAAGTTAGTCACTGATTAAAACTTTCGAACAGAAGACAACGAAACTAAACTCAACCTAAAAGTTGGATCGCCGTGTCATCATTCGGGCAACTAAGCATCACTTTGACATTAATTAGCCTATCATGGGTGACCAGCATTCCATCAGATCTCATAAGGGTATGCCCGTCTGAGTCCACAAGATCCAGAGGGAGAAAACCAGATACGAAGTTCACAAGCGTATTGTATGACGTCGTGTCGTCAGCACTTAGATCATAGAGCTTCGTTATGTAATGATCGCTGTTGTGTTGAAAGTGGGCGTCCAACCACTTCAACGGAAAGTAGGCCAACAACATCTCCTTACCCTCAACAATCTCTCTATAATATAATTAGTCTTTGGATGTCTGAGTGCACGGCTGGATTACATAAATCCGGTACTTAAAGTCACGAACAATGTCCAGATAGGCCTTAAAGAGCTTGTTCGTCTGTTTGAATGACACCCAACTGTGTCGACCCTCTTGGGATTTTCTTTGAAGATGAAAGACCCTGAAGAATAGGCTCACAGTCACACTTATCTCCAGGAAATGACTCGCCAGCTCGAAGGCCCTGATGAATGCCAGAGCATTAGGATGCAGTTGAGAAGGTGCAAGCTCGAGATGTGTGAAGACGGCTTCCTGAAAATCTGTGAAGGGAAAGCGATACCCGACTTCACAAAACGCAAATTCATACATCAGGAACCAAAAAGCAGGATAACAAGAACATATCCTTTGATCAGGTTTTGGAGGCAATGACCGCCAGTTAACGAGATCCCCCCTTTTCCTCCTCTCGATTCGGCTCCACGCATCCGAATATTTCACAGCAAACTGAGAAATTGTTTCTTGTGGCTCATCCATGATGCACAACTTATCAGCAGAAGGGACGTCTCCTGTAACCTGAGCATCACCCAAAAATTTGTCTTCATGTTCACAATCGGTGTTCCAGTTCCCTTCACCTGAAAATCAGAGGAAATACAGTGAATTCGACGATCTCAAATCCACCCTTCCATTGCAAGTCAAGTGAAAGGGCGACAATCAGGACCGAGGATATATCCCTAGTTCGGACTATTTTCCAGGAAAAACTAAAAGGAACAAGCCCAACATGTTGGGCCTGTCCTTGCAAAAGGTAGCGTTGTCCTCGACTAAAATGTTTCAAGGCACCTATCGGGGACAATTCCCTCTACACGATCATCATCTAAAAAAACCTAATGCCTGGTCATTAACATTAAATTATCCAAACCAAAGACGAATAAAGATCAAGTATCAGTATATTCATTTTCTAATAGTCTAACCCTAGTTCATCACAACATTCATACGCTCTTTAAGAACATTCATCCAGTTTCCAAAAATTCATGAAATTCCCAGAAACATTGAAGGTCCCCTATGAACTTCATAGGGAAACTGATGAATGTTCATAACCCATGCAGCAAATTGAAGGGAAGAAGATGAATATTACCTTGGTCCTTGGCAAAATCCATTGATGATTGACAACGAAGGCGGTGAAGTTTCCGACAGGAAATTGTAGAGAGAAATTTCACGGTGAGGGGAAGAGTTTGTGCGTAATGATAAAATTAACATCCTTTTCCCCCCTTTTAAATGTCCTAAGCTCGCGTGGGGAAACACAAAAGCCAAATAATTATGGCCTAGGGCTAGCCCCCAGGTGTCATAAATGAATTATTGTGCATTCCAACACGTGTCACTAAAGCAAAACGTTTTGTCTTCCCAAAATATTCATTTCCCTAATGTTTGTGTAACTTCTTCCCCCATTCAGATGCTCGCTACAATAACTAGAGCTTAAGAACAATCACTTTCCTGCGACTTTCTAGGTGAGGAGTGCGTCAATATGAATCCTCGCTACCTGAACACTTTAAGTCACTGTCCTCGCTCGAGCATAACGACTTGGTGGGCTCCTGTTCTGAACTGGCCTAGCAGGTGCCATACGCCAAATTGAGGCCCAATCCAGTTTTTCTTTGGGCATAAGCCCATCAAGAAATCCACGACCTCATGACCGTTGGTAAATAGATCCGTTAAGATATAGCCATTTGGGACTTCCTCCACATGCTCTCTAATGCCTTTCACGCGACCAACTTCCCTATGAAACTTCTGGAAGCAGTTACACCCAATCAAGGGCCACACGCCCGTGAATCACGACCATGTGCCCTTATAAATACCCTCCATCTTGGGAAGGCAAGGTATTCAATTATAATCACTCACATTCTTTCTTACGCTTTAGTTTTTCTCACCCTGAAACTTACTTGAGCGTCAGAATATCTTGCAGGTACACTGCCCCCTCTCCTATAAGCACCGTCGCAGTCCCAACTGAAGACCATGAGGACCTGTCCAGATTATTTCTATATAGATCTTGATGATGTTTATGTAAATAATGTTATAGAGAACCTTGCATGTACCCATTGTTGATTATTGTGGATATATTAAGTGGCTTATGGGTCATGTGGTTTTTTACTCCTAGTTAACAAAGGTTTTTCTTCGTTAAAATTGTGTTATGTTGTTTGGTGTTTTTTTTTATGATTGTCATTGCATTTGATAATATGGAGAGATTGTGTTGTTAAATTATTATGTTGAATTTGTGATTTCCTCCCAATAATTGGTATTTATAGTCGTGGTTTGATTTGTATAGCGATGAAGATGAACACATCTAGCCTGTTAAGTTTGAATGGATCCAACTATAATGTTTAGAAAGGAAATATGTAAGATTTGCTTTATTTTAAAGACTTTGACTTGGCGGTTTTCTATAGTGAAAAACCCGATGGAAGGAGTGATGAAGAATGAGCTTTGTTGCATGCACAAGTTTGTGGTTACATTCGTCAATGGGTGGATGATAATGTTTTGAATCATATGAGCAAGGTGACTCATGCTTGCTCTCTTTGGACCAAACTTAAGTAGTTGTATACAAGAAATACATGAAACAATAATTTATTCTTGTTCAATTAATTGATGTCATTGAGGTATAATGATAGTTCAAATACCAATGACCGATCACTTGAACACTTTCCAAGCACTACAACAAATTACACTTTTCATGGCGAAGCTTTCACCTCGAACAATAGAAAGCTGAGGTATAAAGCCAAGGGACGCTATTTTTTATTATTTTAAAAAATAAAATAAAAAATAAAATCCCTCGGTTTTTAAAATAATCGAGGTGAAAAAATAACTCAATACAAGCTTCGAATCCCAATTATCACAACTTATGATTTTATTTGTTTATAAGTGTAAACAAAATGTTCTAACCCATTGATTTTCTATTTAACCGGGTATAAAATAATAAGTTTTTACTATAAAAGCACTCATTAAATAGATTTTACCATAATCCTTAAATATGAAGCCACCTCAAACTCGCAAGTATCATTCTTTGGAATTGATTGCAAGACAGAAAAAAAATCTTCAATGTTCTTTTATCTTGAACAAAACATTTTTTCTTCCCTTGCAATCTATATCACATAATGGTGTTGATGTTGTAGTTGTATTTTTTTTGGAATAATCCTCAGTTAAATAAGGGTACTCAGTTAATAGATTGCAAGTGTAGAAAAGCATTATTTCTTTAAGTTACCAAAAGAAAGGAACTTAACTAACAATGAAGTGAGCTTAACCTTTTAAAAGAGCTCAGTTGATAAATTGCAAGTTCAGAAAATCATTATTGCTTCAATTTAAACAAATAATGGAGCTTAACCAACAAAGAAGGAAACTATCTCAATCTTTGAAGAGTACTTAGTTGATCAATTGCAAGTTCAAAAATTCATTATTGTTTAAAAAATATTTGTTTTAACGGGTATCCAACAAAATATGGATATCAACTAAGATTTTTTGTAAATAATATTTTTTAATTTTTTATGTATTTAAAAAAAATCACTCCGGTTTTCTTTAAAACTGAGGTGATAGTTAAAACAAAACCTCAGTTTTATATTCACCCCGTCCATTTCTATCATGAGTTGATAAAGATCTATGCGATGGTTTTTAAGTGCAGAAAATAAAAACTCTCATTGGGAAAAATATTTTACAATGTATTTGTAATATTTTGTATAAACAATGTAATTAAAAAAAACAACTTATTCAGCTCGGTTTTCTTCTTGGCCGAGGGGATAGTTAAGAGTTTTTTTTTACTATTCGTCCTTAAACAAATATTTGTCATCCATTTAATGTTTATCAACGCTGAAGAATTTTCTATTAGTGATTCATGTGAAACTTAAGAGATATCTGTTATAAAAGAATGTTGAATATTGAAAATATAACCTAAATGAAACATGAAGCGCTTGAAATATAATGACGTTTGGAAAAGTTCTCTAAGATGGATTGCAAGAGAAGAAAACTACTTGGGTTTAAGGTTGGTTTTCTTAAATATTTATTTGAACATTAAATCATATATTTGAATACTGATTTTATTTATCTAACCATTATTTTGTTTTGCTTTAGAATCAAATGCATGCAAGATCCGAAGGGATAAACCTTGCATCCAACATTTGATCTTCCCCAAAATTCAATAATTTGAAGATCTAAAGTTTAGATCTTCATAGAATTTGATTTGTACTGTTCTCTATGGAATTTGACTTTTATTTTAAATAATGTAATATTCTAGGTAAACAATATAATATTATAGGTAATATTCTAAGTAATATTATGGGCAAACAATTTAACAATTTACAAAAAAAAATCTAACCCCTCGGTTTTCAAGATAAACCGAGATGAAATATACACTAGTTTTGAAAATAATAAAAGTGTTGTTGTTGGGGTTCAAACCCATGTTCATTTAACTTTACCTCTCAATTTTAATATCACTGAGGTGATAAGTTGCGGTTGTAGCACCCTAATTTTTGTCCCTAAGATTTTCCATATTTTCATTTGCATTTCGCATACAAACAAGATCAAACATTGGTTCTTCTATCCTTCTCAGTTGCAGGTTTATGCCTCACAAGAGATCACCATTGCTTTTATGTGCCTTTTATTTGTTTATGTTAACTAACCTTTAATTAAAATCCAAAAATATTTTGTTTTTTTTCCTTTTTATTAACTTTTTCAGGAAGAAAGCAAGAATATTAAAACAATTCCTTAGCTCGAACAAAATTCATCTAAACAAAGTCGAAGTTGATCTGCAAGCAATTAAAATTCACCTGATCAATGTTTTCCCGAGTTTTTATTGATTATTATTCAAGGAATTCCAAGGTTCATGTGTTTATTTCCATGCCTTCTTTGACCAACAAAAGAATCGAGACGAAACCACAGTAGTATTTTGAAAAAACAATATTTTTCAAAATTTGTATTGTGTTAGCACCCAGGCGATAACCGGTTACACACACAAATGTTTTGAGAAATTTGGCAGCAAATTCAAAATTTGTGATTTGGCACCATTTTTCTTTTTTGATGACATGTGGAATATTCTAGACCATCTCCATTTAATTCTCCTACATCATCAAAATTAATTCCCACCATGTACCTTCATTAATCACCATTCTTTTGCCAATTTCTCTCCAAATTTGAATTCTAAAGCCTAATTTTGATCTCCCAAACCAAGCTCCAATCTACTAAATTCTCATACCAAAATTCGATAAATAGAACCTAATATGACCTGATCAGAAGGAACCTTCAAGTGTTGAGCAGCAGCAACAATGATGAACTGAGGGGTGTACCTGCAAGGCATTCAGATGCCAAAGTAATAATACAAGTACAAAAAGGTAGAAGAGAATAGTAGGATTCAACATACTTGACCCTCTGGTGGAAGAAGGTATTTATAGTATGCCCCCAGCGCTGGGCCAAGGTTCTCCCATGAGTTGGATTAGCTAGGCCCAAGGGAGAATTGCCAAGGACTGCATAGGAGCAGGTAAGACCTAGCACGTGGTCTTGCCCTTGGTCCAACTGCCCCTACATATCAGGAGATGATATTCGGTAGTTGAGTGATGTGGATCACGTGGGGGAGATGCTCTCCCCATGTCTCATTGTATTGGGTCATGGGTTGTGCCCGACGACTGGCCTCTGCCTGATGCAGATTGTGTAGGCCCAGTCCAGAATAGGAGCCCCCCAAGTCGCAATTCCGGAGTGGAGTGATGAATTAAGAGGAAGCATTTCGGGCTTAAGGTTCATGGCGTCGAGGACAATCGTGTCGAGGACATTTCTTCCTGCTCGGGGTGTCAGGCACATAGCTTGTTTTGTGTTTTATGTTGTCGACGAGACGCACTTCAGCGTTTTTGCAGCGTTGGTGAGAGCCATTTGGAACTTCGCTACATCGGGGAGGAGCCCCTGCTCGGGTGGGTCATCGATGGTCTTGAGTTGTCGAGGAAGTTCATGCATTTTTTAAGGTGTCGACAATAAGTGTGCCCGGTGCCCCTTGGAATTCACAAGAGTGACGTGTCTTTTCTTTTCGTTTCTTTCTTAAATGGCATTCAATGCGTGTCGTTTTGTTCTCTGTGTGATGGTGCATTAAATGTATGCCTCCTAAGGGAATCTAGGAAGCCTAGGGAATGATTGCCTAGGCGCATCCTCCCATTCCACATCTATAAAAGGAATTTGGGGGACCACTTCTTCCCTTTACACTTTTCACTTCTCCTCTCAAGTTCACCAGACACACACCTTTCTCTCACCGGAATCACCGCTTCCATCGTCACTGCCCTACCGTCGCTTCATTAGATAACATGTCAGGTACGATTTTCTTCTTTTTCCTTGTAGATTAGCTTCAACTTGTTAATTTGTATGGTGGTTTAATCACCGGAGTAGACAAGGAGGCCCTTCCTCGGGCCTTTTAGAGATAATTATGATGAATATCCTGGGGCACATCTTGAGTTTGTCATGAATGTGTCGGGAAATCCAAGGTGTTTTCTTTGAATCTCTCAGGCACCTTTTGAATGTCCCGGACCCCTTTCGGCTTTTCCTTGAATGTCCCGAGTATGTCTCGATGAATGTCTCGGGCATTCGTTGAATTGAGATGAGTGTGTCGGGCATTTGTCTCTCCTATTTTGACCCTCGCCCTTTCACTTGAACTGCGGTGGAAGGGTGAATTTGATGCGATGTTGAATTCACTGATTTCCTCTGCTTTTCAGGTAACATGGATTGAAGAGATGAAGATATCCCCGTGGAGGACATCGACATAAAAGTGGACGAGGAGGATGTAGACGAACAAGAACATCCTGTGGAAAGGGATGTGCCCACTACCTCCAGGGGCGAGGATCTATCGTGGGTCGCAGAAGAGCCATTGTTGACGGGTTCACGTTTTGTCCACGATCACCGCACTGCCCATACAATCATGGAGGACTTAAAACAGAATGAACCTCACAATTGGGAGTGTTATTCCCCTCTCCCTGAGAAACGGATCTGCTCGGCTTTTCGAGGAAAACAGTTCACAATGTATGAGTTCTCTTTCAGAGAGGCGAGGATCTGTCTTCCCTTCACTAGTTTTCAGGTGGGCATTTTCAGGAGGCTCGACCTGGCTCCTTCTCAACTTCACCCAAATGTAATTGTGTTCGTTCGGGCGTTCGAAATGGTATGCCAACATCTCAAGCTCAGCTATACCTTGCCCATATTCTTTCAGATCTTCCACCTGCAGCGGTCGAGCGTGCATAAACGCCATAGTTGGGTTTCCTTCAAACAACCGATGGGGCTTTTTAAGACCTACCATGACTCTGTTTGAAACTTCAAGGACATGTGGTACACGGTGAATCCCATCACCTTGCGTGCTTTGGATAGTGTCTATACTATACAGAGGGATGCCCAGGGCAAGGAACACCTTGTCTCGAGGATTTCCCTTGAGTGGCAACAAAATTACTTCAGATGGTCGACTGACAATTACTGCATGAAGGCGGAGAATATGGGGCCCGATGAGACGTTGGCCTATGCAAAAATTAGTGGCCTATGTCCGAAAATTTACTCTCTCGACGTGTGTGGACCGGCTGGACAACCCCATTTTGGATGATGTCGAGCTGCCTCTCTTAGATGTTTGATTGATCAATACTAAAGTCGTGCTCGAATGTAAATCGGATGAGGAGGCTCTCTGACTTTTAGGTGGTTTAAGTTCACCTCTGTTTTGCCTTATTGTTTTTATTCATCTAGCTAACTCATTCTTTCTTTTTGAAGCCGCCATGCCTAGTCTCAAGTGTAAACACCCCAAATTTGCCTTCACTCATTCACACCATGGCTTGTGATCATCTCATGTGCATAAACACAATCATATCATCTCATGTCTCAATTTTGAGTCACTGCATAGTTTCTAAGTCATCTGCACCTAGGGTTTGTGATCTGAGCAATCTCAGAGCTTCTTGAGCCATTCCAAAGGCAGCCAATCACTTCAAAGGGATCCACTTGTGTGTCCAATCATCATAATACATCCTCTCAAAGTCAAAATTTCAAAAGAATCACAAGAACTAGGGTTTGTATGGATACAGAGCCAGGTTTGACTGCACAGTTGACTGAAAATTAGGGTTTTGGTTTCAGAGGCCATAACACCAAATTTTTTGGTCATTATTGTTTCCATTGGTCTCTATATGGTATAGGGAGTATGCATATCAATTTTCATGAAGAAATTCCATGGGGAAGTCATCTGATCAAAGGTTGACTTTCTGGACAAGTCAGTGCAAAATCAGGGCATCTGAGGCCCCCAATGACCCAACCAATGGGTGATCTTCATCATTTTGAGTGTATATGGTCTTTATTTGATTATGGAAGAAGGTTGAAGTTCACAAAAATCAAGAATTTGGGGTTTTTGCAAATGTTGACTTTTTGGGCATAGTTGACTTTTCAAGAATGCTTCATTTTAGGTCATTTTTCAAGCCTTGATTCTTGATCCAAAAATGCTTCAAATGGAAAAACTTTGGTCATGAAAGTTGTAGATCTCATTTTTCCCTTTTCAAAAAGTACAAGAACATGATCAAAATCTTCTTGGATCAAAAGTTATGGTGTGACAAAGTTGCCAAAAATCACTTATTTTCAAGGCATGCTTCAAATGAGAATTTTGCAAAATCATGAACCAAAGCCAATTGTAACTTCTAATTCACTTCAAACCAGTATGCAAACATTCAATATGCCCTAAAAGTCATATTTGAACCAAAGATCACATGTTTATGGTTTGTGTAACAAGGCATTTTTCACAAAGTTTCAAAAAGTAACAACTTGCAAAAACACTCATCACACTTCACCAACTTGATGCATTGGATGCTGCACTTTGCTAGCCCTCTCACCTCATCTTGCTGCACCAGAACCATGCCTTGTACTAGCCTAGATCATGAGCCATACTTTCCTTACACAAAATTTGACTTTTTGCAAAAGTAGACTCACCAATCAAAAAAGCACATGTCTTGTCATCTGACCAATGAGAGAGGTTTATGCAAGGCAAAGGCAAGCCATTTCATATACCAAGCAAGGCTGAAACTCTCTCAAGGAACACATTCACAAAACACACCCTAGCTTCATTTTGCTTCGAATCTCTCTCCACAAACTCAGAACATCCAAACCACCTGCACTAATCAACTCACCATGCCTCATTGAGTAGAAACCAGCAAGAGCACAAGCCTGAATCAAGTCATAACACTACTTCACCATTTTCACTTCAACTTGCAGTTCTCTTCGAAACTCTCACCACAGCTCACAAACATCAAAACCAACTTCATAAACCTTCTCCACTCATCATCTGGACCACAAACAACCCTTCACCATTGCCTGAAGCTGCCTGCATCACCATAGCCATTTTCAACTGAGTTGAAGCAGAAGCTATCTAAACTCATCAACCAGCCATCATAAATTGCTCCAAAGCATTCAAACATCATCAAGAGGTCCTAAGGAGTGGATTGCACAAGGAGAAGTGGCCAGAAAGTCATCAGAGTGAAAGCTTCGAATCTCAGGTAGCTTAAGAAATATTTTTCCAGAAATCATTTCTTTTGTTCTAAACTTGTTCTTTGTGTCTTCCTGATCATGAATATGCTTTTAGTTTTTGAAATGGTGATGAAATGAACATTTAATTGATCTCTGAAACTTGCGTGCCCTAAAATTTGTTTGTTTCGATTCATGCTTCTGGGGAAGAATAAATTTGTTTTGACTTAGGGTTTTGGTTCGTGAGTGAGTGAGGATCATTTCCCAATTTTTAGATTGCATTTTAGTTAGGTTTTTGGGGTTTTGGGGATTTTCAGGGGAGATGCTGGCCGGAGAAGACGACCGGAAGTCTTCTCCGGCAGCCTGAAAGTGATTTGTGCCCTAATCATGTAATTAATTCCCATTTGAATTTGGACCGTTGGATGCGTTGAAAGCGTTGACCTCCCGCGTGTGTGTGTGGTCCAGATCTGTTTGATTAGCCCTAATCCACGTGTTTAAGTTTAATTAATCATAATTTAATTAATTAACCCAGAAGCAACATGGACCCTTGGATCTGGCGCGTGGTCAATCCATTTAAACTCAGACTCAATCCTGGCCATCCTTTCTGATTACTTTCATTTTATTCATTTTTAATTCATTTTCTTTTCATTTAACTTGCACAATTTATTAAAAATAGTTAAAAATTCCTAAAAATTATGAAACTTTTTCTCATAAGTTTTATTAATTTTTATGACCCAAAAATATTTTTATTTTATTTTTAGCATTAAAAAAAGTATTTTTAAATATTTAAAAGATTATTTTTAATTGATTAATAGAAATTAATTAATTAAAAATACTTTTAGATATTTAAAAATCACAAAAAAAATTCTTGAAATGTTCTAAGACATTTAGAAACATTGTCCAACCTTCAAACCAAATTTCTTTTTTGATCTTGATGCATTTTGAGAATTTTTCATTGAATTAAAATCATTTTTGTGCATTATTTTGATCCTAAGTTCAAAAATTCATTTCTGCCTATCTATGAAGAGTTGGACATTGATTCTTTTTGCATTGCATTGTGTTTAACATGTAGTTTTTGAGATAAAATGGCCATGATTTGATTCTTAATTTTCAATTTGTTTGACATTTCTTTTGTTTAGAAACCCTAAAAACCCTAGAATCTTGTAAAAATCATAACTTGAGATTGGTTAAGAGTTGAGACCTCTCCTTTGGGCATTGGTTTAGTATAGGTTTAGGGTTCCTTTGTGAGGCATTTTCCATTTTTTATCTTAGGGTTTGCTTCTGTTTTGGGTTTTTGTTTGATGTATGATCCATTAACCCTAATTTGGGCTTTCTCTTGCATCCTTCTTGTATTCTCTTGCATAACATGACTTGCCATGACATTCCAAGCATCCATGTGATTCATTTGACATCTTAAGACATATAGAAAGCATGTTTGATCATTGCATCACATATTTGCCATGTCATTTGCCTTGTATGTTTCATAACTTTTCATGTTCATTCATGCTCCTTAGCTTGCTTCATATGCATTCATAATCTTGTATGAACATCTCCATTTGCTGCCTCATGTTTGTAGCATCTCATAGCATCATTATCATCATCAACATGCTTCTGGTCTTGTTCATCATCATGTCATCTCATCACATTTGGCATTGCATTGCATTTCTTTCTAACATTTCAGGTGGTAAGTAAACTTGAGAAGTGAATTTGCCTTCACTTCTCATAACTTTTCTTTTCATCTCTCTTGCATCCATTGCTGCATTCTTACATGTGTTTGAGTTTGAGCTTGCTCATTCTTCTTCTTCCCACTTTCTTTCTTCAAGTGACTTGACTTCTTGAATGAAGCAAGTCACTTTGCTTCTCTTGATCCTTTCATCTGCTTCCTGGTGGCTCCTTTGAAGATTGTTCTTGCAAACCTCACAAACCTTAGGATCAACCAAGCATGATAATGAATTAGGGTTTTGATTAGTCTCCCCTCTTAGTTTTACCTCTGTGTCTCTCTTTGAGTCTTCTCTTCTCACCTCATAATCAGGGACTAAACCCTAAAGGCTTTAAGTCTTTGTGATTAAGCTTATGCCTGCATCCTTCTATTAGGATGAAGTGTATAACTTTAATCCTAAGTGTTAAACCCTTAATGTGTTTAAATCTCTTAATCAATTCACTTAATAACCATCAAAGACATCAAGCTTGTAACTTGGGCCTTGCATTAGGGTTCTAATTCTTCCTTAATTGGTTAAGAAGGACTAACCTTAGTGTTAATGGACAAGTCCCCCTCAAGTTGTCTTACAAATCATAAAATTCACTTCATCATCATATCATTAAATAAAATCCACTTAACTAAAGGCTTGTTTTGTCATGAGTTTAATCCCTAAACATGGATCAAGTTGAGGAGCTTTCCTCAGCTTAAACATTCTCATCTATTATCCTTCTATTAGGATGGTGTAATGAGTCTGTTTAATCCCTGATTATGGCTTAATCTCATTACTCAACACCAAACAAAAACCACAAAAACATCTAAATAATCACAAGTAGGTTAATGATCTTAATCCTACATCATGGTGATTAAGTGTGAGAATCTGACTTCACACTTAAGGTATTCTCATTACCCCTAATCAGAGGGAAGATGTGATGAGTTTACTAAATCCATTGATTTAGGCTTAAGCTCATTGACTTATGACAAACTTTCAAAAGCAATAAAAGACTGAAAACACAAAAACAAACAATAATCGTCTCCTCCGGGATTCTTTTCTCACCTCATTCACTCACAACCGAGAACTTGCTTCTTCCGTCTAATGCAAGACAGTAAGCACCTGAGCCAGACAGGTCATACACTTGAGCATAGGCAAGTAAGCAGTTCACAAGTCAATTCATCTTTCAGTCTCTTTGGGTCGAACTACGGTGTTCTGACTTCCTCATTGCACGAGAGGGTACGTAGGCATAACTTAACAGTTATCGAACAAAAGTCTCTGTACATTCCCCCTCTTCTCAGCATTATTTCTCAGCCTCATTATCATGAGCACTTCACCTCCTTCTCTTTTACACTGACACTTCATTTATACACATCACATTTCTTTACACTGACACCTGTGCATCTTTTCCAGCTATTGTATACACAGATTGCACTGACACTACCCCTTTTAAACACAAATCTTTTAAGCGTGGATCCCGTCGAGTACGACGGACAATCTGGGTGCTAATACCTTCCCAGGTTGTAACCAACCCCCTTTCTCAGTCTCTCTGGTTCGCAACCGTCTTATCCATCTCTTTCTAGGTCTATGCAGCATTGCCTTTCCTCCGGGATAAAAATGCCTAGCTGGCGACTCTTTTCATCTCCAGTGAGTTCACGGCTGTGTGTTCTCATTGTCCCTCTCGCCGACCGTTCGCGTCTGTACCTTCATCTGATCCAGTTTTCATTTGTCGGGAGCGACAGCTTGGCGACTCTGCTGGGGATCCTTATACTGCAACCAGGGCTTCTGGTTCTTTTTGTGGGTTCCTCCTAGCGCTTGTTTGATTTGTGTTTATTAGGGGTGTTATGTGCTTATCTGTGTTTGAATATTTGTATTTATTTTGGCTTTATGTACAGTTGCTTTACTGCTTTCTTTATTGCTTTTGTATATATCATGCTGTCATGCTGCTGGCTGGGTCTGGTTTCTTGTTTTGGTGGGTGGGTGATTCATTGAGAGTTAAGGTCCTATACCTGGGACCTGAGTGACACCTAGGCTAGAGTGAATCATATTCTTTCCCATTCCATTTCGGTCTGGTGCGGGAATATGAAACACGGTTCAGATGTGGGTTTCTTCTTGAGAACTCTGTGTTGCAGATTTCCTGCAATGCTAGGGCTATCTGGGAAGCCTGCTAAGTCTGGATGACCTTTTAGTTTTGACCTTCAGAAACTGGGTGAATTAGAGGAGGAATTGTTATGGTTATTGTAAACACTGTACCTCCGGGTTAGAAGTGTTTACACTTCTCATAACTGATCCAAGTCTGAGGATCCTTGTTTTAGAACACCACCTGTGAGGGGGTTGGGCTGTTTATAGGTTTGCAGGTACCTTGACCTCAGAATACCCAGTTACTTTGTTTGATTAAGAGTACTCCATGTTGGACAGTTCTTGTGATTCTAAACCCTGGACTTGTGGCTCTTTATTTGAGTCCCCTACCTTGGTTACTAGACTTATAGACCTCCATCTGGATTTCTTACACACATGGACTTATATCAGAGCACTTGATCAGATCCAGCTCAGTCACAAACCCTTGCATATCATTTGCATACATAATCATTGCATCATATTAACATTTGCTTATTTGTGTTTCAGGGTATCCATCTTCATTTGGTTTTGGTTTTGACCCCATCTTCAGTATTGACCTGTCTCCATCAGCACTTGCTTCAGCTGTCAGCCATATACTTCAGTTACTTGCACCAGCCAGTCAGTGGCCCATTCTTCAGCATCTTCATCAGCATTTGTCCCTACTCAGTCTCAACATCATGGCACCAAAGAAAAGCAACATCACTTACCACTTCTTCCAGCCAGAGCTATCTGACATCAGGAGGATTCAGACCCTGATCACTCCAGACCATGTACCATTGTTCAGGGAACACCATGGAGATATACTTAATATGGTTATGGATCTGGACCCTTCACAGAGAAGCCTGATCCACACTTGCCTTCAATTTTATGATCCCCCACTGAGATGTTTCACTTTTCAGGACTTTCAGTTGGGCCCTCTATTGGAAGAGTACTCATCATTAGTTGGTATACCTATCAGGAGAGAAATCCCTTTCAACCCTGAGATGGTTTTCCCAAGTAATGAAGAGGTAGCAAAGGCATTGCATCTGGAACCAACCTTGATTGGGCAGCATATGACTTCTAAGGCTGGAATCCCAGGTCTGCATCTGGATTTCTTGATCTCTCAAGCCACCCTGAAGGCTTCTCTAGGAGAATGGAAAGCAGTATGTGCTTTGTTGGCTTTGAGTATATATGGGATTGTATTATTTGCAGATGAGCCTCGATTCATTAGCAAGAATGCAATCCATCTCTTCATCTTGAAGAACCCAGTGCCAACTTTATTGGGTGATCTCTACTATTCAGTGCATCAGAGGAATGAAAAGCAGAGGGGAAGACTAGTGAGGTGTTGTGCTCCATTGTTCCACACTTGGCTTCTCAGGCGTCTACCCAGGACAGATGTATTTTTGAATCCTCATCAGCAGAAAAACTGGGCTGGAAGACTTACTACTCTAACTTCAGCTGATATCAGGTGGTGCACTCAAAGCACAAAAGGCAGGGATATCATCACCAGCTGTGGGCATTTTCCCAATGTGCCCCTAATAGGAGTTAAAGGGAGTATCAACTACAACCCTCTGCTGTTCAAAAGACAACTGGGCTATGCACTGGTCCACATTCCTAAGGCACAAGACTTGGTGGAGACCCTTTACTGTGAGAACAAGATTAGTTTGGCTATTGTTAGGCAGGCAGCCTGGGCCTGGGATAATGTTCAAGCTAAGGGGATAACCATCCTGGGAAAATGTAACAATGTGGCATCAACACAATACTATGATTGGTCCTATGCTAGGGCTCAATTCTCTGGGATGCCCTTTACTGTTGAAGATGTGCCTGGACCTTCCACAATACCACCACCAGCAACTGTCAGTCTAGAGGAGTTTGGAAAGTTGAAGGAGAGAAACGAGAAGTTAACTCAAGCTTTGCAGAAAACCCTCTATGAGAGGAGTGATGGAAGATTGGATATTGAAAGATTGGAGAAGTTGAAGAAAGAGCATCTGGCTAAGATTGAGAAGTCTGAAGATTACATTAAGAAGTCTAGGGCTGGAGAGCAAATCCTGAAGAATGCTTGCAAGGAAGCCCAATTCCAGAAAGCTAGGACAAACTTGTATTTGAAGGAGAGTCAGGCTAGGTGGGTCAGGATCACCGAGGCTCGTACTCTGGAGGACAAGAGAGTTCAAGACAAGATGGAGCAAATGGAAGAAGCCCTGGCAGCAGCCCAGAGAGAGATATCAGAACTGAAGATCAGAGCAGGAGTGAAGAGGTCAAAGGACCAAGGTCAACACAAGAAGCTGGCTGCAGCTATTGCTACAAGGAACCTTCTTATCAGGAACCTTACGGAGCGTCCGGCTGATCCTGTGACCGAAGCACTTCTCAAGGAAGTTCGGGAGGATGAGTTTGGACTTGGTGTTTGACCATTTGCTTGTTGTTGTTTTCTTTCCATGTACTTTTATTTTCTTGTAATGTATTTTGACCCCTTAGAGGGCTTGTGTTGTAAAATGAACAAATTGTACTGTTTCACTTTCTGTAATATATTTGTGTTAGTTTGCTTCATCTGAGTTTCTTTCAAAAGCAACATCAACAGCATCTTCAAGGGTCTGGAAGGGTCAAAACTGAACGCCAAGCCGGATACCTTGAGAACAAATAAGCATACTGCATTGCATGCTAACCCTTTGTTTGTTTTGTAGGGCTTTGTTTTGTTGTTGCTAACTCTGTTGTGATGTTCAGGAATTATTGCTCGACGACGAGGATTCCCACTCAACAGGCCACACAGATACCCCACCCGAAACAACCTTCCGGGAATTCAGATGGATCAGATGCAGCAGGACCTCACTGAGGTCAGAAACCAAATGGCCAACGAAAGGGTGGAGATGAGAACTCAGATAACACAGTTCATGGAAGTAATGAACAACTTGGCTCAAAGCCAGGAAAGGCTCAGAGCTCTGGTAGAAGGGAGAAATCAAGAAGACCATCAGCCTGGAACTGCTGGGACTAGCAACAATGAAAGAGTCCAACCACATGTCAATCCCCCTGTCTTTGGTCCCCACCTCCATCCAGAGGCCAATATCCCCGCCAATATTCCAGGAACTGCTACAGCCGGGAGGGTACTGCAACAAGACCATCAAGAAGACCAGTTCACGGTAATGGGAGCCGGGGAAGAGGCTTATGATAGAAGATTGGATGAAATAGCTGAGAAGTTGAGGTCCTTGGAGTCTCAAAACTCTTTGGGGTTCGATGTCATGGATATGGGCTTAGTAGACGGGGTCAGGATTCCCCACAAGTTTAAGCCACCATGCTTTGAAAAGTATAATGGGACTTCCTGTCCCCGAACCCATCTGTAATCTTTTCTCGGAAGACTAAAAGCTTACACCATGGACGAGAAACTGTGGATGTTCTACTTCGAAGATAGCTTGACTGGGGCTTCTAGGGAATGGTATTCCCATCTGACAAGAGCAACTATAAGATGCTGGAAGGACCTGGCAGAGGCCTTCATCAGACAGTATCAGTATAATCTGGATATGGCACCCAATAGGACCCTCCTAATGGGAATGTCACAGTCATCTAGAGAAAGCTTCAGAGAGTATGCTCAAAGATGGAGACAGCTTGTTGCTGCTGTCCAGCCACCTATGTCTGAACGGGAAATGGCTGATATGTTCATGAATACCCTTCAGGGAACCTATATTGATAGGCTAGCTGCCTTCTCATCTACCAGCTTTGCAGATGTTGTTATAGCCGGGGAGAGAATTGAAAGCCTGTTGAAAATGGGTAAGATCTCAGACAATGGCGCGAGCTCATCCAGTAATGCAAGAAAGCCTTTTGCAGGCCCGAGAAGGACTGGTGAGACTAATGCCATCCACACCAACAGGGGTAGGCCCCAATATGTTCACAGATCTGTGGCTGCAGTCACTATCCCTGCTCCAGCTCATCCACAACCTGTTTATCAACCTCCTCAGCAAAGCTATCAGCCACAACCTCAGTACCATCAGCAAAATCAGTACCCTCCAAGGAATTACAACAACAACAACACCGACAACAATAATCAACAAAGGCCATTCCAGCAAAGGCCGTCTCAAGCTAACAGAGTGATCGACCCGATCCCCATGCCATATGCTACATTGCTGCCACAGCTCCTGAAACTCAACCTAGTTGAGCTAAGGACGTTGGCACCTCCAGATCCCAACAGTCTACCCAGGAACTACGACTCCAACGCTAGGTGTGCCTTTCATTCAAACGCACCTGGCCATAGTACGGAAAAGTGCAGAGCCCTGCACATGAAGGTACAGGACCTGGTGGACTCGAAAGCTCTGAATTTTGCACCACCACCCAATGTCAACAAAAATCCTATGCCAAATCATGGTGGTCCCCGAATTAACGCTATTGAAGAAGACAAACCGTCTTATTTAATAACCAGTGTGGGACAGATCAGGACACCATTGGTAGAAATCAAGGCTCAGCTCTTGGAATGCAACATGTTCCCAGGGTGTGAATTGGGTTGTGCTTACTGCAATATTTCAGTAAACGGGTGCGATAATCTGAGGAATGGCATAGATGGCCTTATTCAGAGTGGCCAACTTCAGATCACTACATCATTTCCAACAAATCCAGCAATCTCATCAGCAACGGTTTCAGAACCTCCTACAACTGCAGCAACCATTGTTCCTGACAATTCTTCGGCTATATCAACAAGTACTTCATCAATCATCTCAACTGATCAGTTTTCAACAATTTTTCCTGCTACAACTTCAGCTTCACTCCATTTTGAATCTCCTACAACAACAACATCCATACTTCCGACAATGTCTCCTACAACTCCAGCAATCAATCATGAAGATGTCTCTACTGTCACCATATTCTATGATCCTGAAAATAACTCTGCCTACAATTCAGAAAGTGCTGCTCCCGTTAGAGCACCAGTTACGATTTATTACGATCCACAAACAATTACAGTCCCTTCAGCAGCAGCAATCAGTCCAGTCACTGTCACAGTGCCTGGACCCGTACCATATGAAAGCAATAGGGCCATCCCTTGGCACTATGGCTCTGACGTGTACTGCGAAGGAAAAAGAATCACTCTTGAAACACCAACACCTGCACCACAAATAGATAATGTGGGAGGAGGCGGAGGCTTCACCCGAAGCGGACGTCTCTTTGCTCCACCGATTCAAAGACCCACTGCCGAAGCAGAAGCTGCTGCCAAGGCAAAGGGAAAGAGCCCGATGCAGGAAGATCAAGCTGTTAAAGAAGCCTTGAAGACACCGTTCGATCAAGAAGTTGATGAGTTTATGAGAATCATCAAAAAGAGTGATTACAAAATTGTGGATCAGCTTCACCAGACGCCATCCAAGATCTCTATCCTCTCACTGCTTATGTGCTCCGAAGCCCATCGGAATGCACTACTTAAAGTCTTGCACGCAGCTTACGTGCCTGAAGAGATCACTGTCAATCAATTGGAAACCGTGGTTGGAAATGTTACTGCTAGCAATGGGCTAGGGTTCACCAATACTGACTTGACGACGGATGGCCGCAACCACAACAAAGCCTTGCACATCACCATGGAATGCAAAGGAGCAGTCCTTTCCCATGTGCTGGTGGACACAGGGTCATCCCTGAATGTCTTAACAAAGAAGGCTCTGGTGAAGCTAGAGTATGAAGGATTAGCATTGAGACCCAGTAACCTGGTGGTAAGAGCCTTTGATGGTTCTAAGAGATCGGTTCTGGGAGAGATAGAGCTGCCTGTGACAATTGGCCCGCAGACCTTTACAACTATCTTCTATGTGATGGACATTCAGCCTGCCTATAGCTGTTTGTTGGGTAGACCTTGGATTCACGCCGCTGGCGCAGTAACGTCTACCCTTCACCAGAAGTTAAAATTTGAATGGGAAGGCCAAGTTGTTACAATCTGTGGAGAGGAGGATATATTTGTTAGCCATCTGGCTACTTATAAGTATATCGAGATGGATGGAGAGATCCATGAAACAATGAGCCAAGGTTTTGAGGCCTTGAATATCAATGAAGCATCTGCTGTATCTGGTATCTCCATGTCATCTTATCAACAAGCCCGAAAGGTTGTTGAAGAAGGAACTGCCCAAGGCTGGGGCAAGGTCGTATCTGTGGAGGAGAAGAAGGACAAGTTTGGGTTGGGTTACAGACCAACTCAACAACATCAAGTGGAGGCTGCTGAGGAGCCTGGTTTTGTCAGTGGGGGGATGCTCACCCCCGATGCTATCAACAATTTGGAAGACGAGCTGGAAGAGGAGCGCAATCTGGAGAATTGGATTCGTCCAAAGATCCCGGGGAGCAGTGTCTCGAACTGGTCTTCCCAGGAAATTATAAGAGTTACTCATGCAGAGTAATTATTATTTCCTGTATTTTTATAGCATGCATCAAAGTCTTGCATCTTGCCCAAGATGACAAGACTCATTTTGTAATCAGGGCCATCTGTACTTTTGTGCAAACAAGATTAATCAATGAAATATCAGACATCTTTTTGCAAACAAGTCTTTTTCTTTTCTGCTCACTGTTTTTCCATTTTTCTTTTTTGTACAAAAAAATAAAAAAATAAATGGCGATGTTTTCAAAATGATAACTTTATTTCACTTTTTTAAGCAAGATTAAAATCAATCACTAAAACGAACCAACTGAACCCTTGCAGAGAGTGCCTTCCTGACAGCACCGACAACAGCACGGCTATGACTTCGTATGACTTTGACAATCCAATCAATCAAGCTGATGAAGGGGTTGATGAAGGATATGAGCTTCCTGAAGAGCTAGCCAGGTTGTTGAGACAAGAGGAAAAGGTTATCACTCCTCATCAGGAGGAGGTTGAAGTGATTAATCTTGGTACAGACGAAGACGTGAAAGAGGTTAAAATCGGGGCCTGCCTGCAAAACTCAGTGAAGAGACAACTGATTGATCTGCTTCAAGAATATGTGGACGTGTTTGCTTGGTCGTATCAAGACATGCCAGGGTTGGATACCGACATTGTTGTGCACAAGCTGCCTCTGAGAGAAGAATGCCCACCAGTTAAACAGAAACTGCGCCGGACTCGTCCAGATATGGCTATGAAAATCAAGGAAGAGGTACAAAAGCAGTGGGACGCCGGGTTCCTTGCTGTAACTAGCTATCCGCCGTGGGTTGCTAACATTGTACCTGTGCCTAAGAAAGACGGCAAAGTAAGGATGTGTGTTGACTACCGGGATCTGAACAGAGCCAGCCCGAAAGATGACTTCCCATTACCTCACATTGACGTATTGGTGGATAACACGGCTCAGTTCTCGGTATTCTCCTTCATGGACGGATTTTCAGGATACAATCAGATCAAGATGTCACCTGAAGACATGGAGAAGACAACTTTCATCACACCCTGGGGCACATTCTGTTATAAGGTGATGCCATTCGGACTGAAGAATGCTGGTGCAACGTATCAACGGGCTATGGTGACATTATTCCATGACATGATCCACAAAGAAATTGAATGTTATGTGGATGACATGATTGCCAAGTCCCTCACAGAGGAAGACCACCTGGTAAATCTGCTCAAGTTATTCAAGCGTCTGAGGAAATACCAACTAAAGCTGAACCCCAACAAATGCACATTCGGGGTGCGATCCGGTAAGCTGCTGGGCTTTATTGTAAGCGAGAAAGGGATTGAGGTGGACCCTGATAAAGTCAAAGCTATTCAAGAGATGCCTGCACCGAAAACAGAGAAAGAAGTTCGAGGGTTCTTAGGTCGATTGAACTACATTTCGCGGTTCATATCTCACCTGACAGCAACCTGTGAACCTTTGTTCAAGCTGTTAAGGAAAGAACAGACGGTCAGGTGGAACGAAGATTGCCAGAAGGCTTTTGACAAGATCAAGGAGTATTTGCAAGAACCTCCAATCCTTATGCCTCCAGTTGAAGGAAGACCTCTGATAATGTACTTGACAGTATTAGAAGAGTCGATGGGGTGTGTGTTGGGCCAACATGACGAGTCTGGTCGAAAAGAGTATGCAATATACTACCTAAGCAAAAAGTTTACCGAATGTGAACAACGTTATTCACTGCTCGAGAAAACTTGATGTGCTTTAGCGTGGGCTGCTCGCCGACTGAGGCAGTATATGTTGACCCACACTACTTTATTGATCTCCAAAATGGACCCAGTTAAGTACATTTTCGAGAAGCCAGCTCTTACCGGACGAGTTGCAAGATGGAAAATGATTCTCACTGAATACGACATCCAGTACACATCTCAGAAAGCCATCAAGGGCAGTGTACTATCTGAATATCTTGCTGAGCAACCCATTGATGACTACCAGCCTATGAGATTTGACTTCCCTGATGAAGACATCATGTTCATTAAAGCAAAAGATCATGAAGAGCCTATTCACACTGAAGGGCCTGACCCGGAGGAAGAATGGACTATGATGTTTGATGGGGCTGTTAACATGAATGGTCGTGGTGTTGGTGCAGTACTCATTACACCTAAAGGAGTTCACATGCCTTTCTCGGCAAAACTCACTTTCAACTACACTAACAACGAAGCTGAATACGAAGCTTGCATTATGGGTCTTGAGGAAGCCATTGACCTCAGGATCAAGACATTAACTGTATTCGGAGATTCAGCTTTGGTAGTCAATCAAACCAATGGAAAATGGTACACCCACCAGGATCATCTGATACCTTACAGGGATTATACAAGAAGGTTATTGACTTTCTTCACAACGGTCAAACTTGAGTATATCCCTCGGGACGAGAATCAGTTTGCAGATGCTCTTGCTACCATTTCATCCATGATCAAAGTTCAAGCTGCTAACTCTGTACCACAGATATCAGTGTCCAGACTTGATAGACCAGCATATGTGTTTGCAGCAGATATTATCAAGGATGATAAGCCTTGGTTCCATGACATTAAGTGCTTCTTAGAGGATCAAACATACCCATCTGGGGCATCTTCCAATGATAAGAAGACTTTAAGAAGGCTTGCTGGTAGTTTCTTTCTGAACACTGATGGGTCTTTATACAAGAGGAACTTTGATATGGTACTCCTCAGATGCGTTGATAAGACGGAAGCGGATTTGTTGATGCATGAAGTGCATGAAGGATCTTTTGGTACCCATGCTGGAGGGCATGCCATGGCTAAGAAGTTGTTAAGATCAGGCTATTACTGGATCACAATGGATGCAGACTGTTGTGCTTACGCCAGAAAATGCCACAAATGCCAGATCTATGCAGATAAAGTGCATGTACCTCCCAATCCTTTGAACATCATGTCTTCACCATGGCCCTTTGCCATGTGGGGCATTGATATGATTGGCAAGATTGAGCCAACTGCTTCGAACGGCCACAGATTCATCCTGGTCGCCATTGACTATTTCACTAAGTGGGTCGAAGCAGCCTCATATGCAAACGTTACAAGACAAGTGGTAGCCAAATTTCTGAAGAGAGATATCATCTGTCGATATGGAGTTCCCGAGCGAATCATTACTGATAATGGTTCCAACTTGAACAACAAAATGATGGCAGAACTGTGCCGGGACTTCAAAATTCAACATCACAATTCTTCTCCTTACAGGCCGAAGATGAATGGCGCTGTTGAGGCAGCAAATAAGAATATCAAGAAGATTGTGCAGAAGATGGTAGTCACCTACAAAGACTGGCATGAAATGCTACCGTTTTCCTTGCATGGGTACCGCACGTCAATCAGAACATCCACTAGGGCAACACCGTATCAGCTTGTGTATGGTATGGAAGCAGTCCTACCTGTTGAAGTTGAATTACCCTCTCTGCGGGTACTAATGGATGTTAAACTGAGTGAAGCAGAATGGGTTCAGGCCCGATACGAACAACTGAGTCTAATCGAAGAGAAAAGATTGGCTGCAATCTGTCATGGGCAGTTATATCAGAAGAGAATGAAGAAAGCCTTCGATCAGAAAGTCAGGCACCGAGGGTACCAAGTAGGAGATCTTGTGCTGAAAGAATCCTCCCTCCTCATACGGACCACAGGGGCAAATGGACTCCAAACTATGAAGGACCATTCGTGGTGAAGAAAGTTTTCTCTGGTGGAGCACTGATGCTCAGCACCATGGATGGCGAGGATTTCCCGTCCCCTGTGAATTCAGATGCAGTTAAAAAATACTTCGCATAAAAACGACCCGCTGGACACAAAAACAGAATGTAAGTCCAGGCAAAAAATGGGCATCCCGGCGAGTCAAAAATAGAATAAAAGACTCGGGCAAAAATAAGGGAAATAAAATGAAAAATGTGTACACCCGCTGAGTTGAAAAGCCGCATTGGACAACTCAGGCAAAAATGGGTATCCCAATGGATTGAGAACCCGAAAGGGCGATCCATGCAAAATAAGGGAATAAGCGAACAACTGCATTCTGAATTCGTCTGTATCGTTTACAACTTGGTAAGCCTCGAAAGGATCAGGCTTCAGTCAGAATCAGCCTTTCTTCAGAAAGCAAGACGAGAAGAACGTCGTTGTCATACAAGTCATAGCAGAAGAGGAAGCTCTTTAAAGCGCCATCAACATCGCCAGCACTTTGTTTCTCAATTTGTAACAGTCTCCTCATTTTAGGAGACTTGTTTCCTCGACTGTATCTTGCCAATTCAGGGCATTTGAATTAATAAAATCAGATTTTTCAGTCATGTTTCGTCTTGTACATTTTTATTTGCAAAGAATGTCTGATGTCTCTAAAACTAATTGCATGAGTACAGATGCTTTTCGCTAAAAAATAGAAACACATGCTTGCGGGGAATATACTTACTCTCGAGAGTGCTTAACTCCTATGACGGAATCCAGTAAAGGATACCTCGGGACCATTTGTACGTTTCCTTATCTTTGCAGGATTGCAGGTATCCAGAACGCAACTTGGGGCATGAAAGCTTCACCCCCAGCAAGCTGACAAATCATTATCAACTCGGTCTATCTTCCACGTGGCACGGGAAACTGCCCATTTCCCCAGCGAAGTTGCCAAATCAATACTCGCTCAGTCTTAACACCAGGTGTTCTCCCCAGCTGAGTTGCTTCATCCCCAGCTGAGTGGCCAACAACTACCCCCCAGCCATGGTACAAATCATCCGTCCTCAGCAGAATAGGAAGAGTCAGGGAATCATTTCCCCACAGAATCATTAGCCTCTGTCCGGAAGAGCAGCGCGTGAAGGAGTCACAACAGAGTACAGAAGACTTCTACAAACCCCAGCTGGGTCCCATCTTATAAGGATATGTCAACCAGTGACATGTATCCCCAAGCAATTACATCTCATCAGATCTACCAATGATCTCATCCCCAGCTGGGATGTCCATTTCAAGCAGATCAGTCAGAGATCTTCGCAGCAATGGGATCCGAATCCCGGATCTGTATCTTTGCATAATCATAGCATTCGCATCATGTTATCCCCTCAGAGCGTAGCATTCCGTCTAATACGGAGCATTACGGCAAAAAAATCAAAGACATAGCATAATCATAAGTCATGTTGTGAATCGAACACTTGTGAATAATAATCAATCATCAGAATACAGAATACAATACACAAAAATCCCCACCAGAGTTCCCAGCAAAAGCAGTTGCCTCGCAAATACCAGTATATACACCTCCTGACACCCGTCCGTGTCAAATCACCAGCAGAAAGCCAAAGACATCCTCTTTGCACTCACATATACCTATACATACTCTTTCCTGACACCCGTCCGTGTCATATCCCCAGCGCAGTCGCTTACACTTTCATCACCCATATACTTGTCATTATTATACTTTTCTCCTTTTGACACTCGTCCGTGTCTCCTTCCCCAGCAGATAAACACTCATATATATATATATACTCACTACTCATGTTGCTCCTATACAGATACTCGTTCGTATCTTGTATACACCACTTACATCCCCGCAGATTCAACAATAGTCCTTGTTCTTTGTTAACCAGTTGGTACTCGTCCGTACCATCATCTCAGAACATTGCATCTAGTGTTTGTTTCTACATGATACTCGTCCGTATCATAGTCTTAAGGATGCTCGTCCGCATCTTTAATCCATACACTGTGTCAAACACTTATGTCTTCTTGAATATAGATACTCGTTCGTGTCTACTATTCCCCAGAGGAGTCCCTTCAGATACAACGCTCGTACGTGTTCCCTGTTAACCAGTTGATGCTCGTCCGTATCATCATCTCGGAACATGTGTCAGTACTTGTTTCTACGTGATACTCGTCCGTATCATAGTCTTAAGGATGCTCGTCCGCATCTTTAATCTATACACAACATACCAAACACTTATACCTTTTGTTTTCTTGGACGTAAACATTCGTCCGTGTTTACTATACCCCCAGTAGATCGCCAGCAAAGCAAACTTTTTATCTAACACTCGTCCTGTGTTATGATAACCCTGAGAGCAGCCGTACCCTGCTAGGTGGTCGTCCTCCACCTCTTGATGGTCGTCCTCCATCATGCTCATCCGATGGCCGTCCCCATCGTTGATTTTTGGCAGCCGTACCCTGCCAGGTGGTCGTCCTCCACCTCTTGATGATCGTCCTTCATCATTTTATCCAATGGCCGTCCCCATTGTTGATTTTGGTTATCTGGCATTCGTCCTATGTCATGACAAACCTTGAGAGCAGCCGTCCCCTGCTAGGTGGTCGTCCTCCACCTCTTGATGGTTGTCCTCCATCATGCTCGTCCGATGGCCGTCCCCATCGTTGACCTTTTATCCGATGGCCGTCCCCATCGTTGATACTTTTGGCAGCCGTACCCTGCCAGGTGGTCGTCCTCCACCTTAGATGACCGTCCCTCATCTTAACCCGACAGAGCAGCCGTCCCCTGCTAGGTGATCGTCCTTCACCTTTGGTGGCCGTACCCCATCATCTGTTTTATTTCATTTATTCTTTAACCCGATGGCCGTCCCCATCGTGGTCCCTTTTCCTTTTAGCCCGATGGCCATCCCCATCGTTGGTTACTTTTACTTTTATGAACTTGATGGCCGTCCCCGTCATGTTTCATTCGACTACCAGAGAATTTTACAGCTTTATCTTGATGGCCGTCCCCATCATGATATCTTACTTTTTCCAGCTAGTCGGCCGTCCCCGTCTTTGCTTAATACCTTTTATCCCCAGCATGTCGGCCGTCCCCGTCATTGCTTTATTTTTCCGCACTTCTCCCAGCATGTCGGTCGTCCCCGTCATTGCCCTTTACCCAGCAGTCGTCCTCTGCTCGACGGTCGTTCTCCGTCGCCTACACTTTACAGTATACTTTACTTTCTTTTTACAATCTATATCCCTTTTCTTCTTCATTCTGTGAGTGCAAATTTTGGACTGTCTTTGGTATTCAACCACAAGTTATCTTGTTTGCCTGATAAGCCGTCGCTTACATCCTGCACAGCTAACTCATGTTTGAATAGGGGCAGCTGTAAACACCCCAAATTTGCCTTCACTCATTCACACCATGGCTTGTGATCATCTCATGTGCATAAACACAATCATATCATCTCATGTCTCAATTTTGAGTCACTGCATAGTTTCTAAGTCATCTGCACCTAGGGTTTGTGATCTGAGCAATCTCAGAGCTTCTTGAGCCATTCCAAAGGAAGCCAATCACTTCAAAGGGATCCACTTGTGTGTCCAATCATCATAATACATCCTCTCAAAGTCAAAATTTCAAAAGAATCACAAGAACTAGGGTTTGTATGGATACAGAGCCAGGTTTGACTGCACAGTTGACTGAAAATTAGGGTTTTGGTTTCAGAGGCCATAACACCAAATTTTTTGGTCATTCTTGTTTCCATTGGTCTCTATATGGTATAGGGAGTATGCATATCAATTTTCATGAAGAAATTCCATGGGGAAGTCATCTGATCAAAGGTTGACTTTCTGGACAAGTCAGTGCAAAATCAGGGCATCTGAGGCCCCCAATGACCCAACCAATGGGTGATCTTCATCATTTTGAGTGTATATGGTCTTTATTTGATTATGGAAGAAGGTTGAAGTTCACAAAAATCAAGAATTTGGGGTTTTTGCAAATGTTGACTTTTTGGGCATAGTTGACTTTTCAAGAATGCTTCATTTTAGGTCATTTTTCAAGCCTTGATTCTTGATCCAAAAATGCTTCAAATGGAAAAACTTTGGTCATGAAAGTTGTAGATCTCATTTTTCCCTTTTCAAAAAGTACAAGAACATGATCAAACTCTTCTTGGATCAAAAGTTATGGTGTGACAAAGTTGCCAAAAATCACTTATTTTCAAGGCATGCTTCAAATGAGAATTTTGCAAAATCATGAACCAAAGCCAATTGTAACTTCTAATTCACTTCAAACCAGTATGCAAACATTCAATATGCCCTAAAAGTCAGATTTGAACCAAAGATCACATGTTTATGGTTTGTGTAACAAGGCATTTTTCACAAAGTTTCAAAAAGTAACAACTTGCAAAAACACTCATCACACTTCACCAACTTGATGCATTGGATGCTGCACTTTGCTAGCCCTCTCACCTCATCTTGCTGCACCAGAACCATGCCTTGTACTAGCCTAGATCATGAGCCATACTTTCCTTACACAAAATTTGACTTTTTGCAAAAGTAGACTCACCAATCAAAAAAGCACATGTCTTGTCATCTGACCAATGAGAGAGGTTTATGCAAGGCAAAGGCAAGCCATTTCATATACCAAGCAAGGCTGAAACTCTCTCAAGGAACACATTCACAAAACACACCCTAGCTGCATTTTGCTTCGAATCTCTCTCCACAAACTCAGAACATCCAAACCACCTGCACTAATCAACTCACCATGCCTCATTGAGTAGAAACCAGCAAGAGCACAAGCCTGAATCAAGTCATAACACTACTTCACCATTTTCACTTCAACTTGCAGTTCTCTTCGAAACTCTCACCACAGCTCACAAACATCAAAACCAACTTCATAAACCTTCTCCACTCATCATCTGGACCACAAACAACCCTTCACCATTGCCTGAAGCTGCCTGCATCACCATAGCCATTTTCAACTGAGTTGAAGCAGAAGCTATCTAAACTCATCAACCAGCCATCATAAATTGCTCCAAAGCATTCAAACATCATCAAGAGGTCCTAAGGAGTGGATTGCACAAGGAGAAGTGGCCAGAAAGTCATCAGAGTGAAAGCTTCGAATCTCAGGTAGCTCAAGAAATATTTTTCCAAAAATCATTTCTTTTGTTCTAAACTTGTTCTTTGTGTCTTCCTGATCATGAATATGCTTTTAGTTTTTGAAATGGTGATGAAATGAACATTTAATTGATCTCTGAAACTTGCGTGCCCTAAAATTTGTTTGTTTCGATTCATGCTTCTGGGGAAGAATAAATTTGTTTTGACTTAGGGTTTTGGTTCGTGAGTGAGTGAGGATCATTTCCCAATTTTTAGATTGCATTTTAGTTAGGTTTTTGGGGTTTTGGGGATTTTCAGGGGAGATGCTGGCCGGAGAAGACGACCGGAAGTCTTCTCCGGCAGCCTGAAAGTGATTTGTGCCCTAATCATGTAATTAATTCCCATTTGAATTTGGACCGTTGGATGCGTTGAAAGCGTTGACCTCCCGCGTGTGTGTGTGGTCCAGATCTGTTTGATTAGCCCTAATCCACGTGTTTAAGTTTAATTAATCATAATTTAATTAATTAACCCAGAAGCAACATGGACCCTTGGATCTGGCGCGTGGTCAATCCATTTAAACTCAGACTCAATCCTGGCCATCCTTTCTGATTACTTTCATTTTATTCATTTTTAATTCATTTTCTTTTCATTTAACTTGCACAATTTATTAAAAATAGTTAAAAATTCCTAAAAATTATGAAACTTTTTCTCATAAGTTTTATTAATTTTTATGACCCAAAAATATTTTTATTTTATTTTTAGCATTAAAAAAAGTATTTTTAAATATTTAAAAGATTATTTTTAATTGATTAATAGAAATTAATTAATTAAAAATACTTTTAGATATTTAAAAATCACAAAAAAAATTCTTGAAATGTTCTAAGACATTTAGAAACATTGTCCAACCTTCAAACCAAATTTCTTTTTTGATCTTGATGCATTTTGAGAATTTTTCATTGAATTAAAATCATTTTTGTGCATTATTTTGATCCTAAGTTCAAAAATTCATTTCTGCCTATCTATGAAGAGTTGGACATTGATTCTTTTTGCATTGCATTGTGTTTAACATGTAGTTTTTGAAATAAAATGGCCATGATTTGATTCTTAATTTTCAATTTGTTTGACATTTCTTTTGTTTAGAAACCCTAAAAACCCTAGAATCTTGTAAAAATCATAACTTGAGATTGGTTAAGAGTTGAGACCTCTCCTTTGGGCATTGGTTTAGTATAGGTTTAGGGTTCCTTTGTGAGGCAATTTCCATTTTTTATCTTAGGGTTTGCTTCTGTTTTGGGTTTTTGTTTGATGTATGATCCATTAACCCTAATTTGGGCTTTCTCTTGCATCCTTCTTGTATTCTCTTGCATAACATGACTTGCCATGACATTCCAAGCATCCATGTGATTCATTTGACATCTTAAGACATATAGAAAGCATGTTTGATCATTGCATCACATATTTGCCATGTCATTTGCCTTGTATGTTTCATAACTTTTCATGTTCATTCATGCTCCTTAGCTTGCTTCATATGCATTCATAATCTTGTATGAACATCTCCATTTGCTGCCTCATGTTTGTAGCATCTCATAGCATCATTATCATCATCAACATGCTTCTGGTCTTGTTCATCATCATGTCATCTCATCACATTTGGCATTGCATTGCATTTCTTTCTAACATTTCAGGTGGTAAGTAAACTTGAGAAGTGAATTTGCCTTCACTTCTCATAACTTTTCTTTTCATCTCTCTTGCATCCATTTCTGCATTCTTACATGTTTTTGAGTTTGAGCTTGCTCATTATTATTCTTCCCACTTTCTTTCTTCAAGTGACTTGACTTCTTGAATGAAGCAAGTCACTTTGCTTCTCTTGATCCTTTCATCTGCTTCCTGGTGGCTCCTTTGAAGATTGTTCTTGCAAACCTCACAAACCTTAGGATCAACCAAGCATGATAATGAATTAGGGTTTTGATTAGTCTCCCCTCTTATTTTTACCTTTGTGTCTCTCTTTGAGTCTTCTCTTCTCACCTCATAATCAGGGACTAAACCCTAAAGGCTTTAAGGCTTTGTGATTAAGCTTATGCCTGCATCCTTCTATTAGGATGAAGTGTATAACTTTAATCCTAAGTGTTAAACCCTTAATGTGTTTAAATCTCTTAATCAATTCACTTAATAACCAT
This sequence comes from Lathyrus aphaca, assembly GCA_963966055.1. Taxonomy (NCBI): domain Eukaryota; kingdom Viridiplantae; phylum Streptophyta; class Magnoliopsida; order Fabales; family Fabaceae; genus Lathyrus; species Lathyrus aphaca. Next base: position 294,426,250 of record OZ014519.1, on the reverse strand, counting down.
CAAAGACATCAAGCTTGTAACTTGGGCCTTGCATTAGGGTTCTAATTCTTCCTTAATTGGTTAAGAAGGACTAACCCTAGTGTTAATGGACAAGTCCCCCTCAAGTTGTCTTACAAATCATAAAATTCACTTCATCATCATATCATTAAATAAAATCCACTTAACTAAAGGCTTGTTTTGTCATGAGTTTAATCCCTAAACATGGATCAAGTTGAGGAGCTTTCCTCAGCTTAAACATTCTCATCTATTATCCTTCTATTAGGATGGTGTAATGAGTCTGTTTAATCCCTGATTATGGCTTAATCTCATTACTCAACACCAAACAAAAACCACAAAAACATCTAAATAATCACAAGTAGGTTAATGATCTTAATCCTACATCATGGTGATTAAGTGTGAGAATCTGACTTCACACTTAAGGTATTCTCATTACCCCTAATCAGAGGGAAGATGTGATGAGTTTACTAAATCCATTGATTTAGGCTTAAGCTCATTGACTTATGACAAACTTTCAAAAGCAATAAAAGACTGAAAACACAAAAACAAACAATAATCGTCTCCTCCGGGATTCTTTTCTCACCTCATTCACTCACAACCGAGAACTTGCTTCTTCCGTCTAATGCAAGACAGTAAGCACCTGAGCCAGACAGGTCATACACTTGAGCATAGGCAAGTAAGCAGTTCACAAGTCAATTCATCTTTCAGTCTCTTTGGGTCGAACTACGGTGTTCTGACTTCCTCATTGCACGAGAGGGTACGTAGGCATAACTTAACAGTTATCGAACAAAAGTCTCTGTACATTCCCCCTCTTCTCAGCATTATTTCTCAGCCTCATTATCATGAGCACTTCACCTCCTTCTCTTTTACACTGACACTTCATTTATACACATCACATTTCTTTACACTGACACCTGTGCATCTTTTCCAGCTATTGTATACACAGATTGCACTGACACTACCCCTTTTAAACACAAATCTTTTAAGCGTGGATCCCGTCGAGTACGACGGACAATCTGGGTGCTAATACCTTCCCAGGTTGTAACCAACCCCCTTTCTCAGTCTCTCTGGTTCGCAACCGTCTTATCCATCTCTTTCTAGGTCTATGCAGCATTGCCTTTCCTCCGGGATAAAAATGCCTAGCTGGCGACTCTTTTCATCTCCAGTGAGTTCACGGCTGTGTGTTCTCATTGTCCCTCTCGCCGACCGTTCGCGTCTGTACCTTCATCTGATCCAGTTTTCATTTGTCGGGAGCGACATCAAGGAACGTGTTTTGAAGTTGACCAACTAAGGTGCGACCAAAGCTCCAAAGAAGGTGGGCAAAAGTCGTGTCCGCCAGGTGGCCGCTGAAGAAGTGGGTAGTGGCTCTGGGACTCCTACTCCTCCTCAAAACTCTTCCCATGTCGTGGTGACGCCCGGGAGTCCATTCGTCGTGTGTGATTCTCCTCCACAGAAATTTCAACATGCTAAGGGGTTGCCGAGTCAGGTTGCTGCTGTGAACGACGGTCCGTCGAAGAGTCAAGGGACTTACCTGCTACCTCCTTTCCATCTGCAGCGGGAAGTTTACAACGCCGAAGGTTCTACCGGGGTAGCGACTGTTGAAGCTAAGGCTATCCTCAACTTGGACAGGGCGACCAGGCGGATGAATTTGTCTCAGGACATAACTGTAGTGATCAGAGTCATAGAGACAACCTTGGTCCTGTCTGACAATACTTGCCCGCTGTCAGAGCTGAAAGCCACACAAGAGGCGCTTCAGGAGGCCAATACCAAAAGGCAGCAGTTTTCCCCTGACTTCTTCGATTATATGGAGAAACACAAACTCCAGAAGGGGCTGATGATCGAGCTGGGCGAGGTCAGGCTCGAGCGGGATGGCTTGGTGGATGAAAATAAGAAGCTTAAGGATAAGGAGGCAGAGTTCGAAGAGGTTGGTGAGGAGAATAAGCATCTTCGTTTGAGGGTTACAAAGCTGGAGAAACTGGTCGCTCCCTCCGAGGTGGAAAGTGAGGAGGACCAGGCGCTGAAGAATCGGGCCGATCTGATTGCTCGAATCATGCAGCTCGAGGGTTACTACATAGGAAGTCTTCATCTGGGTTTTGATAATGCAACTGAACAGCTTAAGATCGTCATCCCAGGGCTGATGACTACGGGAACCGCCTTCAATTATGAAGTAGCTGACGGAGAAATTGTTTGCCTGTTTGTAGGTCCAGAGGACGAGGAAGAAGAGGAGGAGGATGAGGTTAACGAATAGGTTTGGCCTGTCCTCCATGAAGGAAAATTGCGATCTAAACGCAGCGGAAAACAAAAATTTCCTTTAGTGATCCTTACGAATGAGCATGGTCAGTGATAGAATCGTTACCTCTTTGTGGCGATTCAGATCTTTGATGCAGCGATCACAAGCGTTGATGAAGTGCAACGCCTCTACTCAGTCCACACGAACAGCTTCCGGTCACAGTGCTAGCTGCTTACGAACGGAATTATTTGAGTGAGAAAAGAGAATCAAAAACGAAATTGCATCAAGTGAAAGCTTCATCACAAGGGTTCCTTTTATAGACTCTCTTGTGGGCTGCGGGCTAAAAGCCCAATTCACATGATCCATAATAATATTATATATTATTATAATAACTATTATTATAATAAATATATTTATTTTATTATTATTTTATAACCATTATAAAATAACAATAATTATTATTATATTATCCGAATTTCTATTTTCACTTAAGTGCACCGTACCTTACGGTGTTCCTTTGATTTCTCTATCTCTCATCAAACTGTCCTTATGTGTGTGACCCTGTAGGATTTCGTAACGTTGGTAATTATATTAAATTATATATTTAACATAATAAACAGTGAGCGGTATCTAGCAACACATCACTGCTACCCAAGTCACGAAAATGTCATGTGATCTGACAAAACCTTTTTCGTGATAATATATGTTTGTACAATTACCCTTTTGCCCCTATGTCTATATTGAACACAAGGCATACACTGTGTCATCCTTGTCCAGTTCAATATTGGGCCCTTAGACATTTCTCCTGTTATGCAGGATTGGCAAATTCCATCTAGGACACTCATGTCCCTCAGCATGCTTCGTGGAGTGCCCATCAACTGTCTTTATGATCATCCAGTTACGGATAATGTTTGATCAGCAATAAAGCACCCGACTCTACATCTAGGGTCCATAGTGGTTTCAGGTCGAAGGGTGGTAATACACCATTATCACCATGAGAATAACTTATGACACTTTGCATAACATACTATGTAGTATTCTCATAGCGGGTCAATCCGGTATAAATATTACTCCTAATATTTATACCAATGTCAAGACTTGATAACTCTTTATCCATGATCCATGAGATGTGATCATCAGTCTATCTTCATAATAGTCTCAATGCTTTAATGTTATCCCACTTTGCAATAAAGCTTGACTACGGATATTTTAAGAATAATGTCTTTATGTTTAATGGGATCTCATGATTAAGTCACACTTAACATTTCATTAAACAGACTAACTATTCTAGGGACTTTATTATTCTGAAAGACAAACATAATAAAGAAATGCCTTTTATTATTAAACGAATAATCCGATACAAGTACCAAAAAAGTATTGGCCTCTAGGGCTTACACCAACAATCTCCCACTAGCTCTAGAGCCAATTAGGCATACCCTTAATACCCATAGATCTAGTATGACCATCATGCTTCTGTTGCGCAAGAGGCTTTGTTAATGGGTCAGCGATATTGTCAAGTGTAGGTACTCTGCATATCTTCACATCTCCCCGATCGATTATCTCTCGAATGAGGTGATAACGCCTAAGTATGTGTTTGGATCGTTGGTGAGATCTAGGCTCCTTAGCTTGTGCGATAGCACCATTGTTATCACAATATAAACCAATGGGATCCACAATGCTAGGGACTATGCCAAGTTCACTAATGAACTTCTTGATCCAAACAGCTTCCTTTGCTGCATTTGAGGCAGCAATATACTCGGCCTCAGTTGTAGAATCAGCAACTGTTTCTTGCTTTGAACTTTTCCAGCTCACAGCGCCACCATTGAGACAGAACACATAACCAGATTGTGATCTAAAATCATCCTTATCTGTCTGGAAGCTAGCATCAGTGTAACCAATTACATCAAGCTCTTCCTGACCTCCATATATCAAGAATGAATCCTTAGTCCTTCTCAAGTACTTAAGGATATTCTTGACAGCTACCCAGTGAGCATCACCGGGATCAGATTGGTACCTACTCGTTGCACTTAATGCATACGAGACATCTGGTCGAGTACATAACATGGCATACATGATAGATCCTATTGCAGATGCATATGGAATCTTATTCATGCGATCCCTTTCTTCCTTAGTTGAAGGGGATTGTGTTTTTTATAAACACAGACCATGTTGCATAGGTATGAATCCTTTCTTGGAATCATGCATATTAAAGCGTCTCAACACTTTATCTATGTATGTACTCTGACTTAGGCCAAGCAGTTTTTGTGATCTATCTCTATAGATCCTAATTCCTAATATATAGGTTGCTTCACCTAGGTCTTTCATAGAAAAACAATTCCCTAACCAAGTCTTCACTTGTTGCAAGGTAGGGACATCGTTTCCAATGAGTAATATGTCATCTACATATAATACCAGAAACACGATCATGCTCCCACTAACCTTCTTGTAGACACAAGGTTCATCTTCATTTTTGATGAATCCATATTGTTTTACGGTTTCATCAAAACGAAGATTCCAGCTTCTGGAAGATTGCTTCAATCCATAGATTGATCGCTGTAACTTGCATATCTTTTGGGCATCTTGTGGTATGTCAAATCCTTCAGGTTGTGTCATGTACACATCCTCAAGAAGATTCCCATTAAGGAAAGCAGTTTTGACATCCATCTGCCATATTTCATAATCATGATATGCAGCGATGGCAAGTAAAATCCGAACAGATTTAAGCATTGCAACTGGTGAAAAGGTTTCATCATAGTCAACCCCATGAATTTGTTTATAGCCTTTTGCAACCAGTCTTGCTTTATAGGTATGTACCTTACCATCCATGTCAGTCTTCTTCTTGAAGACCCACTTGCATCCTATAGGGTTAACTCCTATAGGAGGTTCTACCAAGGTCCAAACCTGGTTTGTGTACATGGAATCCATTTCAGATTTCATGGCTTCTAGCCACTTCTCAGACTCAGGACCAGTTATGGCCTCTTTGTAGGTCACAGGCTCATCTTGATCCATGAGTAATACATCACCCTGATCACTTATGAGATATCCATATCTCTCAGGTTGGTGACGTATCCTGCTTGACCTACGCTGGTCTTGTTCTACTTGAGCAGGTTCCTCTTCCACAACTACTTGTGTTTCCTGCTCTAGTTCCTCCATAGGTGTTTCAATGTTTTGTGATTCTTGAATTTCTTCAAGCTCTATTTTCCTCCCACTGTTTCCTTTGGAAATAAAATCCCTTTCCAGAAAGACTCCAGTTCGAGCGACAAACACTTTGCCCTCAGAAGGATTGTAGAAGTAATATCCTCTTGTTTCTTTAGGATACCCCACAAATAAGCATTTGTCAGATTTGGGCTCAAGCTTGGTTGAAATTTGTCGTTTGACGTAAACTTCGCAACCCCAAATCTTCATGTAAGACATATGTGGTTTCTTACCACTCCATATCTCATATGGTGTCTTATCAACCTTTTTGGATGGAACACGGTTAAGTGTGTAAGCTGCTGTTAATAATGCATGTCCCCAAAAGGAGTTTGGAAGATCGGCGTGACTCATCATGGATCGGACCATGTCTAACAAGGTTCGATTTCTTCTCTCAGATACACCATTCCATTGTGGTGTTCCAGGAGGAGTAAGTTGGGATAGAATCCCATACTCTTTTAGATGGTCATCAAATTCTAGGCATAAATATTCACCGCCTCGATCTGATCGAAGAACTTTAATATTCTTACCTAGTTGGTTTTGTACTTCATTCTTGAATTCCTTGAACTTTTCAAAGGACTCAGATTTGTGTTTCATTAAATACACATATCCGTATCTACTGAAGTCATCAGTAAAAGTGATGAAGTACTGAAAACCTCCTCTGGCTGGTATGTTCAGTGGTCCACATACATCAGTATGTATGAGTGCCAAAAGATCATTAGCCCTTTCACCTTTTCCTGTGAATGGGGCTTTGTCATCTTTCCAATTAAACAAGATTTGCATGTCTCATATGATTCATAATCAAAAGAGTCCAAGAGTCCATCTTTATGGAGTTTGGAAATGCGTTTCTCATTTATGTGGCCTAATCGACAGTGCCAAAGGTAAGTTGGATTCAACTCATTAGGTTTCAACCTTTTAGTATTAATGTTATAAATTGGCATTTCAAGATCAAGGACATATAGTCCATTATTCATTTTTGCAGTAGCATAGAATATATCATTCAAATAAATGGAGCAACAATTGTTCTTTATTATGAATGAAAAACCAAACTTGTCCAAACAAGAAACGGAAATAATATTCCTGCTAATTGCAGGTACATAATAACAGTTCTCTAACTGAATTATTAAACCACTAGGTAAAGTTAAAACATAAGTTCCTACAGCTAAAGCAGCAACCTTTGCTCCATTGCCAACTCGTAGGTCAACTTCACCTTTTGCCAAATCTCTACTCCTTTTTAGCCCCTGCACATTTGTACAAATGTGAGAACCGCATCCAGTATCTAATACCCATGATGCAGAAGTAGATAAATTAATTTCAATAACAAAAATACCTGAATTTGAAGTCTCTACTCCATTATTCTTATCTTCCAGGTACTTTGGGCAATTTCTCTTCCAATGTCCGGTCTTACCGCAATGGAAGCAAGTGCCCTCCTTTGCTATTCCTCCACTAGGCTTCAAAACAGGAGGAGTGGGTTTGGGTTTGGCAACTTCCTTGCCTTTCCCTCTACCACCCTGTTTGATGGGCCTCTTGTTCTGTTTCTTTCCATTACTGACCATCAGAATGGATTTCCCTTTTGTCTTCATATTCTGCTCAGCAGTTCTCAACATGCCTAGCAGTTCTGGAAGACTTTTGTCCAAGTCATTCATATTGAAATTCAGGACAAACTGACTGAAGCTCTCTGGCAACGATTGCAAGATCAGATCAATCGCAAGTTCTTTTCCAAGGGGAAACCCTAATCTGTCAAGGTTCTCCACATACCCAATCATCTTGAGTACATGGGGACTTACAGGGGCTCCCTCAGCTAACTTGCTGTTAAAAAGGGACTTTGAAACCTGAAACCTCTCATTTCTTGCTTGCTCTTGATAAAGCATTTTCAGATGTCCGATCATATCGAACGCAGACATGTCCTCGTGTTGCTTTTGCAACTCAGAGTTCATGGTAGCAAGCATGAGGCAAGCGGTTTCATTGGCATCATCGAAATGCTTCTTATAAGCATCTCTTTCTGCCTTTGGTGCAGAACTAGGAGGTTCCTCCTCAGGAACTGGTGTCTCCAAGACATACAACTTCTTATCGTGCTTGAGGACAATCCTCAGATTACGGTGCCAATCCAGGAAATTTGTCCCAGACAATTTTTCCTTATCTAGGATGGATCGCAAAATATTGTTCGATGTGTTTGTTGTCATGGTAATCTACAAGAGAAATATGAAAATACAAGTATCATTAAAAACAACATATTTAATTAGGCCTTTAACCAAATATGCTCCCACTATTTTATTCAAAACAAATGACCCTCATCATTTGATTCGGAAAATCCCGTTGGAAGACTTTCTAGTGGGTCGAGATCCATGTTTCACTTTGTTTTAAGTAAGCGTTAGGCTGATTACACAAAACTAAGTTATTTAGGTAGGAACTCCTTCCAATTGTATCTCATACAACTCTCGAATATTTTCAATTGGGTGAATAACTCCTTATTCTGATCCATCACATGAATCATTCCCAATTCTTGCTTTTAAACATGTATAATCTTATTATAATTTGTTTAGTTAAGTTTGACCCATTGTTTTAGCAATTGGATATTACAATTATCCCATCACACCTTACTAATATAGAACATGCACCTCGCGTAGGCGAAACCTACAATGCTCGATACTAGTCTTGATGAGTGCTAAAAATTGGAAAGCATAAACTTAATATTTAATTTTGAGGGAATTTGTTATTAGTTTGATCTCACCGGCTTAACATGCAAAACGTCTCTCACATGCATCAACATACATATAAAAAGATACAATTATGGCCCCTAACGCAATTGTTCTCTCAAGCCAATGAGAGAACCTAAGCTAACCTAATAACGATCTAAGCTTCTCCAAGCATGATCTCCAAGGTTATCCTCCTTTAATATTGAATACTTCTTTTTTCTTCATAACATAATTTTACATTACATATAAGAAAACTCGTTTTACATACGAGGGAGTGAGATGAGAAAAGAAGTTACATAAAGAGATTGAGAGAGAGGCACGACACGCAGGCCGTATTTAAAAATCCCAAAACAATAATAAAGGATAAACTAAGGCCATAACTGATCACCACAAATAAATAATAATAAACACACTTTTATTATTAGTTTAAAATTCCGATAATTAAATAAACTAAATTAAATTTCGGCTGATTGATCACACTTTGCAGACTTAGCCGGGGGTTCCGCTGCCTAACTTTTGTGCATTGTATTTCACGTCGTTTCCTGCACAACTTTTGTGCATTTACAACCCCAACCGGAAAAGTCTGCGGCAATACAACACTTGTACTGCCATTAATCCTAATGCAACAATTTCATGCCGTCAAACACAACTCGATTGATAACTCAATATGATCGATCAACATGTCATTGCTTCACCATACTAACGTCGGATTCCGAAGCGAATGAAAATGATGATCTTTCAAAAGAATTACAATCCTTATGTGATTGAATGGATGAAATCAAAACAGTATATCCCATATACCATCTTTGCATCAGAATTTCTTATATCTTATATAAAAGTGATCGATCTAATTGTGTAACCTATGGATGATCAATGTATCGCACAACTTCACCATACTAATGTCGGTTTCTGAAGCATAATCAACATCAATCATCCAAATCGTACACAACAGATGCCAAATTTAATTAATCGTTTATTGTTAAATTCATTATGTGTTTTAATCGAATCAAATACAGAAAAGACGGAAATTTAACAGCTATCAGATCCATGGTTTCGTAAGTGGCTCTGATACCACTGAAGGAAAATTGCGATCTAAACGCAGCGGAAAACAAAAATTTCCTTTAGTGATCCTTACGAATGAGCATGGTCAGTGATAGAATCGTTACCTCTTTGTGGCGATTCAGATCTTTGATGCAGCGATCACAAGCGTTGATGAAGTGCAACGCCTCTACTCAGTCCACACGAACAGCTTCTGGTCACAGTGCTAGCTGCTTACGAACGGAATTATTTGAGTGAGAAAAGAGAATCAAAAACGAAATTGCATCAAGTGAAAGCTTCATCACAAGGGTTCCTTTTATAGACTCTCTTGTGGGCTGCGGGCTAAAAGCCCAATTCACATGATCCATAATAATATTATATATTATTATAATAACTATTATTATAATAAATATATTTATTTTATTATTATTTTATAACCATTATAAAATAACAATAATTATTATTATATTATCCGAATTTCTATTTTCACTTAAGTGCACCGTACCTTACGGTGTTCCTTTGATTTCTCTATCTCTCATCAAACTGTCCTTATGTGTGTGACCCTGTAGGATTTCGTAACGTTGGTAATTATATTAAATTATATATTTAACATAATAAACAGTGAGCGGTATCTAGCAACACATCACTGCTACCCAAGTCACGAAAATGTCATGTGATCTGACAAAACCTTTTTCGTGATAATATATGTTTGTACAATTACCCTTTTGCCCCTATGTCTATATTGAACACAAGGCATACACTGTGTCATCCTTGTCCAGTTCAATATTGGGCCCTTAGACATTTCTCCTGTTATGAAGGATTGGCAAATTCCATCTAGGACACTCATGTCCCTCAGCATGCTTCGTGGAGTGCCCATCAACTGTCTTTATGATCATCCAGTTACGGATAATGTTTGATCAGCAATAAAGCACCCGACTCTACATCTAGGGTCCATAGTGGTTTCAGGTCGAAGGGTGGTAATACACCATTATCACCATGAGAATAACTTATGACACTTTGCATAACATACTATGTAGTATTCTCATAGCGGGTCCATCCGGTATAAATATTACTCCTAATATTTATACCTATGTCAAGACTTGATAACTCTTTATCCATGATCCATGAGATGTGATCATCAGTCTATCTTCATAATAGTCTCAATGCTTTAATGTTATCCCACTTTGCAATAAAGCTTGACTACGGATATTTTAAGAATAATGTCTTTATGTTTAATGGGATCTCATGATTAAGTCACACTTAACATTTCATTAAACAGACTAACTATTCTAGGGACTTTATTATTCTGAAAGACAAACATAATAAAGAAATTCCTTTTATTATTAAACGAATAATCCGATACAAGTACCAAAAAAGTATTGGCCTCTAGGGCTTACACCAACACTCTATAGGTTTTATTGACCTGCGCACCACTTGTTTTCCTGGCATGCGTGCCACTTTTTATTTTGGGCATAGTCCCCTTCTTTTGTACATTGTGCTGATCAGTTTTGATCGGTTTTTATAATGAAATTATTTTATTCTATTCTGTTTTGTCTCAAATGTATGTGAACTTATTGCTCTACTTGGTTTTACATCCGCGGATAAATGGTGCCACGACCGCGATCGAGGTCCTGATCCCGTGGCTTGGGCTTCCCATTGTGAGCTGGGTGCCCTACCGATGTGGTACTGCAACATTGTAGTTCGTTTGAAGTATCCTCTGTCGAGGAGGGTCGTGCCCATCTCCCAGGGCGTCAACCTTCCATTGATTTGAAATAGAGGATCATGGTCGTACCTCTCATACCCTCATGGTCGTGCTATTGTCTAGCTGTAGTACTGCTTAAGTTTTTCAGCATTCTAGGGTCGAGCAAGTTCTTCTCCTTGTAGGTTTTCGAGGTAGTACGCCCCGTTGTTTGTCTTGTCCTGGACTTGATATGGGCCTTCCCAGTTTGCAACTAGCTTTCCTTCTCGCGGGTTTTTTTGATTTCGCCGGAGGACGAGGCTGCCAACTTGGAATTCCCTTTTAATAAATTTTGTGTCGTGGTGTAGAGCCATCTTTTGTTTTAGTGATGCTTCACGAAGGGCTGCCTCGGATTGAATCTCCTCGACAAGGTCGAGTCCTCCTGCAGGGCTTTGTCGTTCAGCTCCTCGTTGAGGGGTGTTTCTGTTTGTCTTGAGGGTTCTCGAATTTCCACTAGAATGACTACCTCGGTTCCATAGGTGAGTCGGAATGGAGTCTCCACGGTTGTTGAATGCGGGGTCGTGTGGTAGGCCTAGAGTACGTATGTAACTCCTCGACCCAAGCTTTTTAAGCCTCCCCCACTCTGTGCTTTAGCCCCCGTAAGATTACCCTGTTGGCCGCCTCTTCTTGGCCGTTAGTCTGGGGATGTTCGACAGACGTAAAATGTTGCTTTGTGCCCATATTAACGACGAAATCTTGGAACCTTTTGTCCGTGAACTACGTCCCGTTGTTGGTGACTAGGATTTGGGGTATGCCAAATCGGGCGAGGATATTTCTCTTAAAGAAATGGAGTATATTTTGCGTTGTGATTTTGACGAGGGCTTCTGCCTCGATCCATTTTGTGAAGTATTCGACGCCAACGATAAGATATTTGTTTTGGTATGAGCTGATCACGAATGTCCCGAGGATGTCCATCCCCTACCAAGTGAAGGGCCACAGGGAGGACAATGTCTTCAGCTCATTAGGGGGAGCTAGGTGCATGTCCACATGTCTTTGACACATGTCACATTTCTTCACGTTCTCTTTTGTGTTGTGTTGCATCATCGGCCAATAGTAGCCTTCTTGGAGAGCTTTACGTGCCAAGGATTTTACTCTGAGGTGCTGAGCATTAATACGTCCGTGGATCTCTCCCAAAATGTTGGGGACTTTTTCTTCCTCGACACATTTGAGTAGTGGGATGGAGAAACCTCGTCGGCAGAGTTTGCCTTTGATGAGGACGTACGAACTTGCCCATCTCTTGGTCGTGGACGCCTCTTTTGGGTCGATTGGTAGTTCATCCTTCGTGAGGTAATTGTGGATGGGAGTTATCCAGCAATGAGCGCCGCCGATGGCGTTCACGTCGAGTGGCGGGAAGGTTTCTCGATGCTTGGTCATAGGAGGATCTCTTGGATCACGGATTTGTTCCCGACCTACTTCCGCGTGCTCGATAGTTTAGAAAAAATGTCTGCTCGCGTGTTGTGCTCGCCAATTTAGACAAAATGTCTGCTCGCGTGTTGTGCTCGCGTGGAACGTGTTGGACTTCCTAAAAGTCGAACTTTTCCGATTTGTCTTTGACGAGGGCTAAGTATTCAATGAGATTTTCATTTTTAGCTTGATATTCTCCCCGTACTTGGGATGTCACAAGCTGAGATTCGGTGGAGATTTTCACTTCCTTGGCCCCTAGGTCTTCGGCCAGTCGTAAGCCCTCTAGGAACGATTCATATTCCGCCTGGTTGTTCGAAGTTGGGAAGGCCAATGCTAGTGATACCTCGATCAGGATGTCGTCTTTGTTTTCGAGGATGATACCTGCATCACTTCCTGTCAGGCTGGAGGCGTCGTTGATGAAGATCGTCCATTTGTGGGCACCTCTAGTCGGGGTGAAGCGACACGTCATCTCGGCGACGAATTTGGCCAGGACTTGTACCTTTAAGTCCTTCCTGCTTTCGTATTAGATGTCAAATTCTGACAGTTCTAAGGACTATTTCAACATCCGACCAGCCATATCTGGCCGTCTGAATAGTTGTTTTATGGGTTGGTCTGTTCAGACTCTTATTATATGGGAGAGGAAGTAATGTCGCAGTCTCCTCGTTGCGTTTATTAGGGCCAAAGAAACCTACTCGATCTGTTGGTACTTGAGCTCGGGGCAGTGCAAGGCTTTGCTTGTAAAATAGATAGGTTTCTGCCCATCAGTTGTTTCACAGATGAGGGTTGCGCTGACCGCCTCAGTGGCCACAAATAAATATAGGTATAATATTTCCTTTTCTTGAGGTTGCAACAATACTGGAGGTTCGGAGAGCACCTTCTTAAGATGGAGCAGAGTCTGTTCGCACTCCTCGTCTAGTCAAATGCAGCTTCTTTTTGTAGTATCTTGAAGAAAAGAAGTGTGTGTTGTGCGGATTTGGCGACGAAACGAGATAAGGAGGAGCATCCCGTTGAGGGATTGGATGGATTTCTTAGAATTAGGTGTCGAGAACTCCGAAAACGCCCGAAATTTGTCGAGGTTGGCTTCGATCCCTCGTTCGGTGAGGTAAGAGCCGAGGAATTTCCCTTTTCTAGGTTAAACCTCATTTTGCATCTCCTCGTTTGTTCAAATACCTTTCATAGGTGTTGTGCATGGTTGAGCTCCTTGTGTGATTTGACGTTCATATCGTCCATGTAGACCTCAAGCATGTCCTCGATCTTTCCTCAAAAGACCTTATTCATCATACCCTGATACGTAGCCCCGATGCTCTTCATCCCAAAAAGCATAACATTGTAATAGTAATTCCCTGTCAGGGTCATGAAGGTCGTGTTCCGCTTGTCTATGTCCGACATGGGGATTTGGTTGTATCCGCTGTTTGCGTCCATGAAGGGAAAAAGTTTAAATCCTACAAAGTTGTCGAACAATTTATCTATGTTAGGTAAGGGAAAAACATATTTGGGACATGCCCTATTGAGATCGGTATAATCAACGCACATTCGCCATTTTCCATTATTTTTCTTAACAAGAACTACATTAGAGATCCAGGTTGTGTACTGGGATTCAGAAACAAAATTTTCCTCTAAGAGGTCTTTTACAACCTCTTCGGCAGCCTCCGCTTTCTCGGGAGACTGCTTGCGCCTACGCTGTGCTTTGAGCCTAATGGCCAGATCTATGGTTAATTGATGACAGGAGACCTCGGGGTCAAGGTCAGGCATCTCAGCAACATTCCACACGAACAGGTCTAGGTTCTCCTTGAGGCAGGTTGCGAGCTGCTCCCTTGTCACCGACGGTAGTCCAATACCTATCTTCACAGTTCTACCGGGGTTGTCTCCTAGAGGGATGAGCTCGAATTCTCCGTCAGGGACTGGGCGTACTGGGTGAGTTGGAGCCTGCCCATTGGTGGGGCCTTGGTCTTCAGTGTCGTCCTTGCTGAGACGACTTTCGAGGTTGATTGAATTGACTCATGGGGGAAGGTGGTCATTCACCAGCCTTTGGTTTCTTGTTGCCCTTGGAGGTGTGATTATAGCCTGTCCTTTGACTGTTGCGTCGTTACATCTCCGAGCTTCCTCGATGTCCTTGTGAATAGTGACTATGAAACCCAACTTGGTGTAATACTTCATTTTTAAGTGGACCATGGAAGGCACTACGATCAGTTTGGCCAGGGTGTGCCGACAAAGAATGCAATTGTACAGTGAAGGGAATTTGATCACCAGGATTTGGACTTTAACTTCCCCGACAGTCTCATTCTCTCCAAATAGAACGAGGAGCACCACGTACCCCCATGGTCTTGTGGTAGCCCTGTTGAATCCCTGGAGGTCATACCCAAAGTACGGGGACAAATTTGTGTTGTCCAGCTTGAGGGTCTTTAATAGGTGGGCGTACATGATATCTACAGAGCTGCCTTGGTCGACCAAAATGCACCGGACGTCAAAACGCTCCATTTTTCCATTATTAGCAATGGGATGCTCGAGTTAGGTGAACCGCCTGGTAGACCCTCGAGGAAAAATGAGATGGGGTTGGATTTTCCCCAGGATTTGGTCAATGTTGTCAATTGATCAGTCGTAGTCAGTAGGAGTTCTTCGAATTTCCATTTCATAGAAATGGCGGCGTTCTCGTTGTTTATTCCGCCTCTGGAGATAACCAAGGATGTTGGGAAGTTTTCCCATGGGTTGTGTGCAACTATCTGTCCTCCCATGTAGACATTGAGGAGATGGAAATCTTTAGGACGAGATACGCATAGGGCTACCTAGAAGGGAGAACCGTTGGACGGGGTGTCCTCGCGGCTCCTCTTCATGGTATGGTCTTCCTGTCGGGGAGTATCACTTCTTTTGTACTGCTTGAGGTGGCCTTCCTTGATCAGAATCTCGATTGCGTCTCTCAGGTGGACACAATCTTCAATTCTGCGCCTGTGGCTTCTGTGGAAGCGACAGTACTTGGACTTGTTAGTGAGGGATTTGAGTGTCATTGGTTTGGGGAACTTTACACTACACTATTTGAACTCCGAGTTGATGCATTCAGCGAGGATACTCTCGCGGGGAGTGGTCAACAATGTATATTCGTAAAAGTGTGCAACTGGCCTTCTTCCTTCTCGAACCTCATGGGGTTTTCGTCCCTCTGCTTCTCCCCGGTGCGATGAAGGACAGTGTAGTCCTCGTGTTTATAACTTTTGGTGTCTTCCTAACCGCGGTTGCTCTGCACGCTATGGGCGACCTGCTTCTCCTCGCACCTAATGCACGGTTAAGCTTTGTGTAGAAGTTAGTCGAGGGTGTGGGGAGGCTCAATCCCTACTTCCCGGTTGAGCTTGCTTATGGGGAGGAGTCCCTTCTCAAGGAGATACTTCTTCATGTAGTCGGTCGTATCTACCACGATAGCTTCTTGGTTAAACCGCTCGATATACGAGCGCACCGTTTAATTTTCCCCTTATATGGTGGCTTCAAGGGTAGCTTCTTTTTTTGGGTGACATCGAGAGGATGTGAAGTACGTCATGAACGGCGATCTCATGCTTCTCCAGGATGTGATGGATTTGGGGGCCATGCTTTTGTACCATTCCATGGCTCCCTTCTTGAGATTCGTTGAGAACAGTCTACATTTGACATTTCTTCCCACCTCTTTGCGGTAGTCGAGCATGGCGTTGATGTTGTCGACATGATCATCGGGGTCATTTGTCCAGTCGTACTTCGTAAGGTGAAGGGCTTCTCCATGATGGCCCGAGAAAGTGGGAAACGAGGATCATCCTCGTCTCTCCTCAGGGGTGAGTAATCATTATTCCTAGGGCTCTAGTCGGGTCGAGGAGATGTCCTTGGTTGGTCGTTAGACTGTTTAGGGTGCCCCTTGGACTTGTATTTCCTCGGTTCAGGGGTGCTTCATCCCCGTCGAGTAGGTGAGCATCCTCGCTTCTTGGTCGCCTGTGGTTGGCGTCTCTCGGGTTGAGGTCTGTGACCGTGTCGAGGAGGATTGGTTTGACACTATATTTCCAGTGCCACAATCCTCTCCTGCTATTGAAAAAGCATGAGGTTCGTCTGGTTGAGCGTGTTCACCATAGCTATAAGTGTGAGATTCCCCTCAATTGGTAAAGGGATGGGTTGAAAGGGAGTCGCGAGCTGAGTTTGAGGAACGCCGTTGTCCTCGGGGTCAAGTGACGAGGTGGCAGGTTGTCTGTCTCTTTTGTCGGACTCATGGGTGACATGCTGGTCGTCTTTCGTACCGGTAGTGTAGTCGACGAGGTCGAGGGAACGGTTGTCACCATGTTTGTTGGTCATGCTGGATGGTTGGAGATGAAGTGAAGTTTTGGTCTTTTATTATGAAAGACGGGGAGAAATTTGAGTTTTCCATAGACGGCGCCACTGATTTGACCTAATTAGAAGGAACCTTCCAGTGTTGAGCAGCAGCAATGATGATGAACTGGGGGGTGTACCTGCAAGGAACTCCGATGCCAAAGTAAGAAAACAAGTACAAAAAGTTAGAAGAGAATAATAGGATTTAGCATACCTGACCCTCTGGTGGAAGAGGGTATTTATAGTGTGCCCCTAGCATTGAGCTAAAGTTCTCCCATGGGCTGGATTAGCTAGGCCCAAGGGAGAACTTCCAAGGACTGCATAGGAGTATGTAAGACCTAGCACGTGGTCTTTCCCTGGGTCCAACTGTCCCTACATATCAGGAGATGATACTGGGTAGTTGGGTGACGTGGATCACGTGGGGGAGACGCTCTCACCACGTCTCATTATACTGGGCCTTGGGCTGTGTCCGACTACTGGCCTCTTCCTGACGTAGATTGTGTAGGCTCAGTCCATAATAGAACCCTCATTTCATTCATTTCACAAGCTTTTGAGAGCTAAAAAACCTCTTGCGAATTATATCCCCAAATACAAAAATTCACAAAAGTTTAATTTCTTCTCTTGAAAGTTATCAAGAATTCACATTGAGTCTTGTTTAACCTTGAGCTAACCCTTCATCCATTTCATTTTTCTTCATCAATTTCAGTAGATCAAGCTTATTTGTGGAGATCTTGAAGTAATTTGGATTTGTTCTCATTCTTGAAGTGGTAATTCATCTCACACCATTGTTGGACCTTCATCTTCATCTTCCATAATGTAGATCTTTGGTGATTCTTGTGCTTGATCCTTTTGGATCTTATTTTATCTTTTGATTGTTGGTTTTTACTGTGGTTTTAATCTAAAATTCGTGGAAATTCAGATCTATGATCACAAGGTGTTTGAAAGAGGATCAAGCTAAATTTTGCACATATTTTTGCTTTTGCACACAGTGTAATCAGTTAGAACCGAGGCTGTAACCGATTACATAGTGTTATTTTTACCAAATTGTTGCGTTTTTGAACTATGTAATCGGTTACGCCCAGGCTATAACCGGTTACATCTGAAGCAGAATGGAAAATTTTGTTTGTTTTGGGGCTGTTTTGATGTTCCTTGCTTTTTCTTCCCTTTCCATTTGTTCTTAGCCTTAGATCTCATAATTTTGTTGTTTAATTTGGCTTTCTTTTCATCTATTTCTCCTTTTATTTTTCATTGATGAAAGTCTTATGGATTTTGTAATTTCTTTGTTGAATTCATGATCAATACTAGATTGTTACCTATTTTCTTTTCGTGCGGCATTGTTTTTCGGATGACAATCTACATGTTATTCATCTAACATGCATTAGTACTATTAATAGTTACCTTAATTGGTATTGACATGCCTTGTTGTAGGGTGACTTCTATATAAGTTACTTGGCGATTACTTAACACAACGTTACATTTGTCCCTCCATATCCTTATCGGAAGTTGTACTTCTATGGCATGAACCTTGATTGGTTGCGCAAGCCCAAGCCCAAGCATGGTTGATCAATGACTTGAATACATTGTCAAACTATATAGTTCAATATACGAGACGAAACTTGGTTATCGCTTTGAGCCTTTTAGCATTGTTACCTTTTTGGATGATTAAGTTCACCACATTATTATGTATATATTATATTGTTTTTATTTCTTTCTTGCTCCCTATCCTTTTTATGTTTACTTCTTGCTCCCTTCTCTTTATTTTATTATGCTTTATATCATTCATTATCATGTTTATGTTTATGTCATTATTTTTTGTGCTTTTCTTTTCTTCTTGTACATTTGGACACCAAAAACATTAATAAAGGCTTAAACACTTTAAAAAACTCGTTCCTAATTGAGGACTATGGTTACTATCCCTTGCTTTGGAGGATTTCTACATTTGGACCTATGGACTTAGTACTAGGATTTTATCCCCTTGCTTGATATTATGGAGTGGCTATACTAGCCTTTATTTGGCTCATCATTTGCTATAAAGGATGGAATTCTAAGTTATTTATGCTTTGAAGTGTCTCCAAGTGGTTATATCTTTCCTACCTTATCTCTTTTATTTTATTTTTAGGGTAGTCTCTTCATCTCCTCCCATTCTTTAATTTTCAAAATCTTATCCCTTTTTCAAAGGATTCTTCTTTTAAAAAACTTCACCACTTTCATAATTCAAACATTGACCTTTGTCAAGTGACTTTTACCTTTTCTTTCATTTCTTAATAAATGCTAATGAATTTAAGCATATTGACCATTTTCAAAAGACCATGAAAAATACAAAAACTCATTCACTCCTTTTGTGTCTTGTGCACTTTTTCTTTTAACTTTTTTTCTTTCATATATTTAGACATGATTCATCATTTGTAGCGGAATTATTCGCTAAAGGGTGACGACTTGTCTTTACATTATTAAAATCAATCAAAACCAACAAAAAACTTTGTTCTTTTTACCACGAACTACGGAGTTTGGATCTTACAATTCACTTTGGGGGTACGTAGGCATGATGTGATAAACCTCGTCAAACACAAAAATATTAAAATCAATTCTTTTTCTCATCCCCCACTCTCATTTAATAAACCCTTTTCAAAGGGCTCCCGTGGGGTACCACGAACATTTTAGGTGCTAACACCTTCCCATTTCATAACCAACCCTTTACCCATTCTTTATTTGTTTCTCTTAGCTTTTGCTTTTAGATTCATTTTAATAGGATTTATTCACTCTTTTTCCTTTTCTTTTTAGAATAAATAAAAGCGCGGTGTCGACTCTGTTTTCTCTGTGTTAATTAATCAATAGCTTAGACTCACAAATTTTTACTAGTACAGAAAAATGGCAACTCTGCTAGGGAGTAATCTTTATGCAGGTTTAGCCTACTTTGATTTGTTTATTGCATTAGTTTGATTTTTTTGTTATTGCTTGTTCTATTCTGGTTTAGTGATCCTCCATGTGTGAGATAGACCCTATACCCGAATCTGAGAGTACGTATGATAGTAAGTGGTAGATTCATGGAGTCTCCAAGGGAGTAATCCTGAAAGAGCTGAATTGAGAATCCACTACTCGGTTGAGGTTTCCTTAGAATTATTGATGTCTAGCGAGTAATCACGAAAATATTACTTTTCAGACTAGAGAACCAGTGATAATGAGGATTGTAGAACCTTTAACCCATCCAAGCCTTTTTAGGATAGTAGTGCAGTGGTTTTTTTTGTAGGTACACTGAAGAAAAACCTTATGGGAACTTTAGTTAGAACCCTCTGGTTTTCTGCAAGTACACTGAAGAAAAACCTTAGTACAAACCTTTGTGGGTGGGTGGCTTTTATCCCTTGACTCCATGCTCATGATCCTAACCTTTGAACTTGTGTGCTTTACGAGATCTTGTTTGTGGTTGTTGCATCCATGCATTCATCATAAACATCATCGCAACCATTTTCAAGGAAAACAATTTAGATTATTGCAAATATAGACAAAAAATATCCTTTTTGTCAAGATTTTTAATTACTGTGTTCTTGATGTTGTCCATGTTTTCCATAATCAAGTTGTTTCATTGAAATTTAAAGTGAAAAAATTGCATATCATTTCATCCTATGCATTCATTTGCATTCATTCGAGTTGTCAGAGAAACTCTTTACAGCCGTCTCTTTCTTCAGTTATCTATGGACCGTCAAGTTGTTTCCTCAACACAAATACGAAACTAGAGTTGATGTCAGATTTAGAATGGAAAACCAAGAACAAAGCAATATTGAAGTCTGAATGGAAATTGACGAGTTGAAGGCCAACATGACCAAGCTCACTAAAACAATGCAAGTTCTGATTGCTAGAGGTGAGCCACCTCAAAGGACTGTGATCTCTGAAGTCACAACTACTGTTATTGACCCTCCGCTGATTCAAAAACCAACTTCTACTTGGCAAGAATTCGGGTTACCTCTGAATTATACGCCACCCTGTGAAACTACTCCAATAGTTGGTCCATCAATTTTGTCGATCTTTTCGGCTCCGATACTCACTGAACCTCAACCCATTGTGCATACTTCAACTTAAGCTACTTATGATAATTCTCCTTTTGTGCACCATGTTGTTGGTCCACAAGTCGAAAGTCAGGGTGAAACTAGATACATTGATGAATTTAGGGAGCACTGCTTGACTCTTGAGAAGAGTGTAAGATATTTATAAGGAAAGGATGTCTTTGGTGTTGCTGCAATTGACATATGTTTGGTTTCTAACTTGGTTATGCCAGCTAAGTTCAAAACTCTTGAGTTTAAGAAGTACAAGGGGAACACCTGTCCTAAAAGCTACTTGATGATGTTCTGATGTAAGATGGTTGCTTATACTGACAATGACAAACTGCTTATTCACGGTTTCCAAGATAACTTGAGTGGTGATTCTATGAAATGGTATATGGGACTTGAGAAGAACTGTATCCAAAGCTAGAAGGACTTATCCGATGATTTCTTAAAGCAGTCTAAGTATAATTTGGACATGGCACCTGATCACCGTCAATTGTAAAACATGTCTAAAAAAGAGAAAATCCTTCAAAGAGTATGCTCAGCGATGTAGAGAACTAGCTGCTCAAGTGGAGCCACATTTGGCCAAAAAGCAACTTACTGGTTTGTTCATGGACACTCTTCAACCATTCTTTTGGGAGAAGATGGTAGGTATTGTTTCATCTGGTTTTACTGACCTAGTCACTGTTGGGGAAATACTAGAAGAAGGTATTAAGAAGGGTAAGATTACTAATGTTGAAGCTTCTACTACTGCAAGAAAGTATCCTGGGAATTTTCAAAAGAAAATAGATGGTGATGCTTATGCTGTTTCAAAATAAAGGAAACCTCATCGCAAGAAACAACACTATGTTCAACCATACATAGCTATGGTTGCTCCTATTGTTAAGTCTCAACCAACTCAAGCTCAAGCTCCTCGTCCTGCCACCAGACCAAGTCAGTATCGCAATAGGACATATTATGATCCTATCTCGATGACCTACACTAAGCTGTACCTTTTGATCCTTGAAGTTGGAGTTTCTTTTTATACGAAAAAATTGCAATCTTAACCTAGGGATGGGTAGTTCTCAATTAATTCGAATGTGCATTCAAATACAAGAGAGTCATTCAGGACACCTTTTCAATAAAAGTTACAATCTCAAACTTTCCTTCACACACATCAAAGAAGTGTCGAAGATGTCTTTCAATTCAAAAGCCAATGATGGTTCCCCATAATCATTAAGGCAGACAATCACTATCTTTCAAAAAAATGATGAATAAAAAATAATGAAAAGCCTGCTTAGTCAAAACCTTTGAAGGAGACTTGGGCAAAAAACAGGGGCATCCCACTGATTGTAAGTTCAAATGACACAGTTCAGGCAAAAGTTAGGGATAAACAAAAGAAAAATCAATCAAGAGGTTACCAAAAATCCTCAACAAAACAAGATAAGTTGACCAAAGTTGTAAAGACCCAATTTCGTGATTTAATTTTGTATCTTGTTGTTGTGAATATTTGGTGTTTGTTGGATTTTTGTTGTGTTGGTTGATGAGATTATTAGAAATTATTTTAATAAATAGTAATAGTAATGATAATTGTATTAGATTATTCAAATTATTATTATTTGATTAAAACAAGGGATTTAGAGGTCATGAGAGTATGTTGGTTATTTGTGTAGACTAAGCTTAGGGTAAAGTGAGAAAATAGTATTAGGAGTATGCTTTACTGATTAGTGAGAGGGGATTTTGTTCATTCGCAAAATTTTGGAGAAAAGGAGAAAAATCTCTGAAGAAAAAAGGAGAAGAGGCCAGGGCTTAGAGGATCTCCGGTGAATTCGAGGGAAAACCATAAGGAAGCGACATTTTAAGGAATAGGGAGTATTGCCTTTCAATGTTCATGATGTATGGTTTAGGTATTATGGGTAGTTGGGGTTTTGGACAAAAACCTAGGATTTTGATGTGTATAGTTGATGAATTGTTGTGTGATGTATGTGTATTAGATATAGGTTATAATACAAAAATATGTGAGTAAATCTGGAAAAATACTGGTTTTGGGGGTGAATTTCATAGCAGGTGTTATGTTGTTACCGTAGGGTTTTTGGTCATAAATCGTGCATCCCGCTTAGTGCGCTATGAAGAATTTTTACTCCAAGAGTCAGTGAGTAACGCACTTAGCTCGAGGATAGGGCTTAGAGGATCTCCAGTGAATTCGAGGGAGTATCTCCTTTCAATGTTCATGATGTATGGTTTAGGTATTGTGGGTAGTTGGGGTTTTGGACAAAAACCTAGGATTTTGATGTGTATCGTTGATGAATTGTTGTGTGATAATACAAAAATCTGTGAGTAAATCTGGAAAAATATTGGTTTTAGGGGTGAATTTCATAGCAGGGGTTATGTTGTTATCGCAGGGTTTTTGGTCACAAATCGTGCATCCCGCTTAGCGCGCTCTGAAGAATTTTTGAATCCAAGAGTCAGCGAGTAACACACTTAACACGAGGACATGTGCGCTTAGCGTGATCTGAAAGTGGAAAAGTAGTGTTTTAATTGTGGAAAATTATTTGATAGTGTGTAGACATGATGTAGTGATGTTGTGATATGTTGTACTTGTTGCCATGTGTGATTTTGATGTTTTAATGATTATATATGACTTTTATGACAATATGATGTTAAGGAGTATTAAATAATTGTTAATGATATATAGATGACATGTTGAGATGTATGTTGAGTTATATGATGAATTTTCATGAATGCAGATGCAACTTGTTGAATTACCATGTTGATATGATGATGTTGTTGTGTCTTGCATTCATGGCATACTTATTTTATTGGAGGCTTCGATCCCATCGCGTGGATCGGGGTGATGTTGTTCTCCCTTGCGGAGGGTAGATGGTCCAATGTCCATCACATGTTGAAATCGGTACCACGTGCATTTATGATGTTTCATTTCATTCTTAGTGGCATAGAATGATGCATTTGTGTTAATTAAATGTTTTGATGACTTATGTAAGGTGATGGGTGAGAATTTTTGATGTGTTGTTATACGATGAATGTTACTTGCTTATCTTTACTTATGTCAATTATATTGGATTGTGATTACTCACCTTGCCTATTTGAATGTTGCCTCTACGTGGGTAACATGCAGATACTCAAGAATGATAGCTTTCAATGCATGGATTCTAGTAGAAGTCCTTCTTATTTATTTTCATACATTAGATGTAAGCATGGTGTCCTACTCTGTGTCATGTAACATCGGGTTGAGAATAATTTTGAACCTTAATATTCTTTTATTTTGTGAGTTATGTTCTAGTTTGAACTCAATTATGTTGAATTGACTTAATTTTAAAGTAGTGTTGAATTATTGAGATTTTATGATGATTAATGGAAGTTTATGTTTTCCGCTGCGTAGTGATTGATAATTGAATAGACATGAAATATCAAAAGGGAGAGGTGATTGCTATCTCAAAAATCCTTTGGCCTATGAACCTTTTTCATCCGTGCAATCCCAAATCTCTTGGAACCTGAATTTATAGGTTGAATTAATTAAGTGTAGGACTGAAGATCATCATGAAGATTGGGTTGGGTACAAATAAACCTTGAGCCTATATCGTTTGTTTTGAAAATCGTGAACCATACCATGTTACAACCTTCAAAAAGACCTAACTGAAGTCAGGTTTCTTTTGAAAAAGCATACTACAAGGTTGCGTAACTGACTCCTAAGTTTTTTGCCAATCATTTGTTTCTTGCCTTTGCTTTATCTTTCCATTTTTGTCTAAACCGTCGTGTTTTGATAAGTTTTTCATTTACTTTACATCAATAATTTCATTCAAAAAATGTTTTTTTTTATTTCAAAATTTGCATGAACTTTGCATTAAAATTACCATGTTTGTATAAACAACTTATATTTGTAGACAAACTTTCCTCATCAAGGAATTTTCAAACAATTAAGAAACTTGGTCTGTGATCCTATCAGGGGCAAGATCCTTCCAGATCTTATTGTTCAAGATTCATTTCTTAGTGCAAGTTATTCTCAGAATTGGTTAACTAGAAGATCTCTTTCAAGATTCATACTGAATTTAGTCTTCTCAAAAATCATTTCAAGAGCTGAAGCCATGATCATTTTATTTTCTACAATCATTTCAAAGAATTGAAACCATGGTCAATTTTTCCTCGACAATAGTCAAGAACTGAATCCTTATCAGTTTATCCTTATTAGTCAATCAATATGGGGCAACCTTCTTCAAGAAACTCCAAGCAGTTTTCATGACTTTTCTCGCAAGATTGTTAACTTGATACAGTTTACCGGTGTGACAAAGATATGTTTAATAATAACATCTCTAATCCCCAAGCATAATGGTAGTGATATCCGTGTTGATGAATCAGACTTCCATCTTTTTCACTCCCCAAAAGAGTATAAACTTGTTGATTTTCACTCCTAAAAAGAGTCTAAACTTGTTGTCAGTTTTTTCTCTCCATATTCTATGCATTTACCAGGGTGTTTTAATCCCCATTTTCGTATACATTTGAATGCAAGAGTGTTTTAGTCCTCATTTTCATTGCATGGGTGTTTTAATCTCCATTTTCATAAATAATGCATTCAAGAGTGTTTTAGTCCTCATATGCATTTTCGGAGGTCCCGTTGTTTTCAACATCTTACCTTGTGATCAAAGTTCAACTTACTTGGCACCTACCAACATACTTATCTGTCTCCTCTTATATGATGTTATTCTGGATGTTCTTGTTTTTTATGATGTTTTCTCAGAACCCTTATCCAATGTTATTCTAGATGTTCTTGTTTGTTCTAATGTTTTCCCATAACCCTTATTTGATGTTATTCCGGATGTTCTTGTTTGTTTTGATGTTTCTCTAGAACCTTTATTCGATGTTATTTCACATATTCTTGTTTGATCTAATGTTTTCCATAACCCTTTTTGAACCTCTATCCGATGTTGTTCCAGATATGTTAAACCTTTATCTGATGTTATTCCAGATGTTCTTCCTTTGATCTGATGTTTTCCTGGAACTTTCATGTGTTTTTCTGATGTTATTCCATATATGATTAATCCTTTGTTCTGATGTTTTCCCAGAACCCTTTTTGAACCTCTATCTGATGTTATTCTAGTTATGTTAAACCTTTATCCGATGTTATTCTAGATATTCTTCCTTTGTTTTGATGTTTTCCCATAACCCTTTTTGAACCTATGTTAAACCTTTAATAGATGTTATTCCAGATATTCTTCCTTTGTTTTGATGTTTTCCCGGAACTTTCATGTTTCTACCTAATGTTATACCAGATATGATTAAACTTATGTTCTAATATTGTCCCCGAATTTTCATGTGTCTATCTGATGTTTGTCCATATATACCTTGTTCTGATGTTTTTCCAGATATACCTTGTTCTGATGTTTTTTCAGAAACTTATCTTCATCTATCTGATGTTTTTCTAGATATGTTTGTCGTTCTAACATTCTTGCTAAACTTAATCCCATACACTTAATGATTTTCTGGTTATTTGGGGGTATCTGCAGAATTTTTCCTGTAGATCTAATGTTTTCCCAAGTATTATACCTTTTATCCTATGCCATTCTCGGATGTCCCCGGTGAGGCCGTCAATGTCATTATTGGATGCTTCTGATGTACTTTTCGAAATTTTCCTCACTTTATTCAATGCCATTCTTGGATGTTGTGATTCCTTCCGTCCAATGTCATTCTTGGACACCTTTGCCTCAGCTGAGCCCTTTAGTGCTCTCCAGCAGTTGTGCAGTGTTTTCCCCAATAGAGTTTTATTCTCCTTTCTTCCCTAGCATTTATTTTGTTTCTTGTGTCATTTTATTCCCCACAGAATTCTATGCATTCATTTCATTTCATATTGTAGCGGTAAAATCATGAGTGTATGTTATTAGATAACTTAACTCAAAGTAAACGGAGTCGCCACCGCGCTTTATTTTTATTCCAAGAGGAAAAGGAAAAAAGAGCGAATAAATCCTAATGAATCTAAAAGCAAAAATCTAAAGAAACACAACAGAGAAACATGTAAGGGGGTAGGTTACACAATGGGAAGGTTTTACGCACCCAAAATGTCTGTGGTACTCCACGGGAGCCCTTTGAAATATTTATTGTTTTTTTTTTGGTTTGAAAAAGGTTTGTTTAAAAGAGATTGAAGAGATGAGAAGAGAAATGTTTTTTAAGATTTTTGTGTTTGAAGAGACGCCCGTCTCATGCCTAGGTACCCACAAAGTGCAATGCGAGATCAAAACCTCGTAGTTCTTGGTACAAATAGTGAAAAGGTTGGGTTGTAATTAATTTTATTAAGTGAAGAGAATTTGTCATCTTCAAGTGGATGGCCAAACAAACCACCATGAGAATGAAGGCATGGACTCATACATCATTATGAGGAGGGTGCCAACTCGGATAAAATCAACGAGTATGCCATTAAACCCCCACAAATGACAAGAGACTCAATTACATCAAACTACAACCATGGAGATTGAAAGAATTGCACCCGACTAAAGAATAATGGCTCATAATCGGCACTCTTTTAAAGAAAATACACAAAAGTGCACAAAGGCACAAAACAACATGAATGAGTTTGATTCTTTTTATTTTTGAATTAAGGTCAACATGATTAGATTCATTGATTTTAAAAGAAAAGAAAAAGAGTAAAAACCACTTGACAAAAGTCAAGGTTTTTGTTTATTAAAGAGGTGATGATTTAAAAAGAAGAAATCCTTTGAAAAAGGGAGAAGATTTTGAAAATTAAAGAAAAGGGAGGAGATGAAGGGACTATCCTAAAAAAAAGAAAATAAGAAAATAAGGGAAGAAAGATATAACCAAACTTGATGATACTTCAAATTATGAGCATAAGAGTTTCATCCTTATAAGCTAGTAAATGGCCAAATAAAGGCAAATTCCAACTTCATGAAGATCAAGGCAAAGGAAGTGTATCCTAAGAATCTAAGTCCAAATCTTCATTCCAAAGCCAAGGATAGTAACCAATAGTCCACAAATTAAAGTCACAAGTTTTTTAGAAGTTTAATCCTTTATTAATGTTTTGTGTCCAAATGGACAAACGGAAAGTCAACAACAAAATAAGAGCAAATAATAAACATGATATGGATGAATAAAGCATAATAAAGTAAAATAAAATAAAAGTAATAAAAGTGAAAGAATTTAAATGTTAGTAGCAAAAGCAATTAAAATGCAAGAATATAAAATATTAATAATAATAATAATAGTATAATAATATTTACATAAGAGTGGTATGGTGAACTTAATCAACCACAACCAAAATAGTAACCAAAATCGAAAGGCAACCGGATCTGCTTAGTATCTTACACTATAGCGATTAATCAAGGAAAACCGAATCGAATTCAATGAAATTTGAAAGGCTATTGGGAGACCCAAAGCACCTACGCATCAAACATTCATAAGTCTCGATTCTTAATGCAATATGATTAACCACTTTGGGATTACACGATCAACAAGAGATCCGGTCCACGATAGTGCAAGTATCCAATTAGATTTTTATTCCGAAGTCGGGATACATTTAGGTCTATGTTAAGCAATCTCCGAGTAATTTACGAAGTAATTACCCTACAAATGAGGTCGGCCACCACTAATTAAGGTGCATAATGTTAGTGCTAATGCATGCGAGATAAACGATATATAAATCGCTATCCGGACGCTATACCGCACGAAACTAAAGGTGAATACCAAATTGAGCCGCACTCATGGTATTCTTCCATCCTTAAATTCAATCACTCATCTCGGTGGATTCAAGCATGAAAATATATCACTAACACAAAGTACCTTAAATGAATTGAATAATCCACTAAAAGGTAGTTTTGAATTAATGAACATTAACTACTATAATCTACAACCAAAGTTCATTGAAATTAAGGAGAAATCACTCCAAAAGTGCTTTCCAAGGTAAAAATAAAAAGAAGGAAGAAGAAGAAGAAATAGGAACCAAAAAGGGGCTTAAAACAAGCCAAAAAGTCAATTCTGACTTGCATTAACCGGTTAACCAAATTGCACTGAAACTGGTTAACCCGTTAACGTTGTTAACCTGTTAACCAAATTGCACTGAAACTGGTTAACATGTTAACGCCATTAACTCGTTAACCAATTTACACTGTAAATGGTTAACCGGTTAACGTTGAACTAGCAGCAGAAAATATGCAGAAATTTAGCATGATCCATTTTCAAAACCCTTTTTAAACATTTGGTGATCATGATCTGAATTTGCACGAATTTTAAAACCAAAATACAGTGAAATACCTGCAATCAAACAACAAATAAAGATCCAAAGGATCTAAAATCAAAGGCACCAAAGATCTATATCTTGAATGTTGATGGTGAAAATGGGTTTATGGAGAAAGATGAATTACCGAAAGCACTTCTTCAAATAGAACCAAATCAAGCTTAGATATACTGAAATTGATGAACAAAAGAAGGAAAGGATGAAGGTTTAGCTCAAGTTAGTCAAGAATTCAATGTGAATTCTTGATAACTTCAAAAGAAAGAAAGTGAGCTTTGGAGAATTTTGGTGTTGGGGAAGTATTTTGCAAGAGGTTTTGTGGCTCTTAAATGCTTGGTGAATGAATGAAATTATGATCCTATTTAAAGACTTTATGTATGGGAATTTGGTTGATTGGAGCTTGCTTTGGTAATTAAAATTAGGCTTGGTAATTGCAATTTTGGTGGGTAATGGAAAATAGTGGTGATTAGTGAGGGTTTATGGTAGGAAATGATCAAAGTGATGTAGAGAAATCAGAAACCAATGGAACTAGAATATTCCAATTAAATCAATGATCTAAGGGTGCTGAATTTGAATAAAATATTCAAATTTCGCACTGGTTAACCGGTTAACGCATATGGTTAACCGGTTAACTAAGCCAAAATTTGAACATTTTATTCAAATGAGGTTGCTTGGTTGTTGTGGCCCGATTCTTTTTGTACGTCGCAGAAGGCATGGAAATAAACACATGAACCTTGGAAATCCTTTGAATGAATCAATTAACTTGGGAATCCTAGATCGGATAAATTTGAATTATTTGCGGATCAATTTTGACTTTTGTATGTGATATTTTACTCGAGCTGCAGGACTGTTATTTTTGGAATTTTCAATGGTTCCTCTTCCTAAAAAAAGGTTAGTAAAAGGAAACAAAATATTTTTGTGTTTTGATTAATGGTTAGTGAACATAAACAAATACAGTAATTTAAAGACAACAGAGATCCCCTGCGAGGCATAAACCTAACCCGAGAAGAACCGAGAAACCAACGCGATCTTGTTTGTATGCAAGATGTATATGAAAATGCAAAGAAAACTTAGGGAATAAATTAGGGTGCAACAGCTGCCCCTATTTAATTTATTCAATCTGAAGATATGAAGATTAGCATCTTCGTCTCTGCAAGATGGGAGAGACTTAAATACAGAAAACCCAAATTTTTGTCCTAAGAGAACATGATATGATATGAGATGCAAACCCAAGATCTTTGTGGGGGACATACGACCACTAGAGGAAAGAAAAAGCTTGGGTACATAGAAGAAAAACCGCTGGGAAAACGAAAGACACCAAAAGCGTTACCAGGAAAATAAATCACTGGATAACTGACTCTTAATGGGGAAACATTCAATAATATAATCAAAGTAAGAGATTCACCGAGGAAGAGTAAACATTCTTCCAGGGAATAATAATCAATCAAAATATTCGAGTCCAAAGATGGAGGAATACCGACTGGGTAAATAATCATCAACTACCGGTTTACTGGGTAGAAAATATGGAAATAATGGGCTCAAATATCGATTTACTGGATAAGAGCAAAACAAAGAGGGACAACCTCCACCACCTTTTTACTGGGTAGAAAAATTCTCAACTACCGGATTTACTGGGTAGGATTATAAGCAAAGGGAAACAACTTATATTACCTTTTTACTGGGTAGAAAGAAGAACTCTCGACTACTAGATTTAATGGGTAGGAGTACAAGCAAAAGAGCTTGATTAGCCTGGTAACGTTACCCACTATCGAATAATGATAGCTTAATTCCAAAGCAAATATTAACTCATCAAAAGGGACCAAAATTCAATCCAAGAACAAATTGGAGAGAAACGGTCAAACAAGACTCATCCCGAGGAGGAAATATCTCAACTGGGGAAATTCCATCCAGATAATAAACTGGGGAGGAAACTAAATCAAAATCATCCATGAGAAATAAACTCAGTGGGGAAATAGAAAGGATCAACACTTTCTGCTTAATGGTCGACACTCTAAACTTGAGAGGAAGACAACACACATAGTCAATGGGGAAAGATCACACTAAAGAGTGGGGAACAAAGATAAATGCAAGAATGCAAGCAAACGATGCTATGCTTATGCGTATGAATGTGGGTATGAATATGCTGACAAAACAGACATAAAGATAAGCAACAGGTGACATAAACACCACAACAACCGAATACTCGGCTAATCAGGGTAACAAGGCCAGGAACCATGCTGGAGATTTAAGTCGCAATCCTGTAGGGGAACGTCTAAAGCCATTGAAGGAATAAAATCCTGCTACAAGGCATAACTCAGACTAGGGAAAACAAATGCTAGGGATCCAATCCACAAAGCAATCTTCAAGAATCCATAGAGGATAACACCATAAATTCCCCTTTGAGAGGTGTAACACGGTGGGAGAACTGACTTTTAGTCATGTTGCGGATAGCAAGAGTCGCCACTGACTTTTATTTTATCCAAAAGGAAAGGACATAAAAGAACAGGAAAGACCTTAAAAGATTTTGAGTTCGGGGGGTAGGTTATACAAAGGGAAGGTGTTAGCACCCTTTATATCCATGGTTATCCATGGGCTCTTAGTTACTTAGCTCACTTTAAATTGTTTTGAGAAAGGTGTAGTGTGTGTAAAAATTTTCTAAGTACTTTATAATGATCCTCGTATGGATGTATATAAAGACTTTGTTTTGAAAATTTGTTTGAAATGTGAAGTATAAAATGTATTTTGAAAAAGTGAGCAAGTAATTAAGAGGAACCTACCCTATATTAAGTCTTTATTGTTCTTATATGTTCTTTCAATGGTAAGACTAGCCCTATTATTAAGGAATAGGTAGTCATTACCTTGGATGTGATAAGGGACATGTATAGGGACAATCTGAATGCAGACAACTGTAAGGTGTCTTTAGCAATTCGTAGGGACTTATCATCTTTTATTCGAAGGGACAAGATCATTTATCGTAGGCAACCTCGAAGGGACTTGATCTTATAAACTGAAGGGACTGGATGATATTTATGAAGGGACTTTGCTTAAGACACCTTACTTGACCTTAGAAATAGGCAACATGAGAGGTAACCCTAGAAAGTGTAGGATGGCGATCAAAGATCGACTTACGTGTGTGAGTGTTCATGTTCAAATATTTATCTATTTAATTAGTTATTCTAAATCAATTTTAATCACAAACATGTTATACACACCCTATAGTTACTAACCACACAGTTAATATATTTACAATAAAAATAAAGCAAAAATATACACCTAAACTATTACAAAGCTTTAGGATAGTTACAATATAATCAGAAAAAATTATAATAACGATAAAATAGAAAATAAATAAGCAATAATTTAAATGGTTAGTAATAACGAAATAATAATAATAAGAAAGGGTTAGTATAAATATATAAAGAAGATAAAAATTTAAAAGAATATTATTTTTTAAGTTAAACAAACATTTAGAAAAATTTTAGAAGAAAATAGAATAATTATAATAATAATAAACAAATACTAATTATTTATAAAAAACAATGATTAATTATTTAGTTATAGTTTATAACAAAATTTAATTTAAATGTTAAAGTTAATAAAAAATTAGGGTTAATAAAATTAGGATTAGGGTTAGAGAAAATTAGGGTTAGGGTTTTATTTAAGAAAAAATAGGGTTTATGTTTTAGGTTTAAATAATTAATTAAAATTTACATAACTTATTTACAAATTATGAATAATAAAATTATATACAAAATTTATTTATAAAAAAACATATAATGATATTTACAAAAATATAATTTTAGATTAACATTTTAATTGAGTTTTTAATTTTAATATAAAAAAAATTAAATAAATAGATAATATATAATTAAAATTAATTAAGAAAAATAACAAAAACAAGTCTTAAAAAAAATGGGGGAGGCCTGGATTTGAACCCAGGACCTCCCCATTACCAGCAAGATGATGGACCACTGGGCTGCGCCTGCGTAGTTGTGTATGGAATAGTCCAACATCAAGATATTGTAAACCTGAAAATCAAAAGAAAATTGCCCAAAAAATATACCAAGCTAGGATTCGAACCCTGGTTTGCTGCCTCACATATACGCTTCCTTACCAACTGAGCCAAGCAGTGCTTCAAACATATAAACGCAAACAAAACTAAATAAGATAAATTAATAATTCAAAAATATCATTCCCGCGCTATGGTCGTCTTCAACCTCTGTACATGCGAAAATACCTGCGAATTCTTATACAAATTTTCCTGCGAATTTATTTTCATAGGTTTTCCTAGGTTTACACATATATCAGATACAGGTACGATTTGTCCAAATTTTTAGTACCATTTGATTGCCCAGAGTTCCAAGAATTCAAATATGGTCTCATAAGGTATTTATATTGCCTGTATTAGGAAGCCCTAATTTAGGACCATAAACCCTAACAATGGTGTTTGAGTATCTGCACACCAAAACTCAATTCTAAATGCCCAGAAACGATCTTAGCTTCAATATAAATCATACTACACAAGCAAAAACAATTGAAACCGGTTAAATTAAGAGAATAAAAAACATGAGTATGAAGAAAAAAATATGATTCGGTTAGCTTGATATGGCACGATTTTGATGATGATAATGATGCAAATAGGTTCAGAGATTGTCCAATAATGCTTTTCCACCCTCAAATCACCTGAAAAACAACAAATTTAAAGAATCCGAATTTGAACTTTTTCTTGATTTTTTGAAATTGGTTTTGTGTTCTTGGAGCTGCAAAATTCGTGTCCTCGTCTTTGGTAGTGTTCTATACTTATAATGGAATGAAAATAGGTCAGAAATTGGGCCTTTGCATCATGGATTCCCATTGCTTGATCATGAAGAATCAATCATCCATAAATGCATAAAAAATCTCATAAGTCCTTACTACTTTTGGTTGATATGATTTTTCATGATCTCAATCATCTTTAATTGGTGTTTATGACTTTCTAGAACAAAAATCATATCAAATATTGAGACTTTTATATTTTATTTTGATTTAAAATGATTTTTAATGTATAAAATCATAATAAATAAAATAAAATTAATAAAAATTTGAATAAATGATTTTTAATTCGTGCATGATGTCATGGTAGTGATTGGGTCATAAAAATGCAAGCCCATTTGGAGAAATTTGGTTCTAAGGTCCCATTTGCTTCATAAACCTCTGAAAAATTTCCCAACTTTGCAAAGGCACAAATCCCTCAATTTTAAGTCTATGAAGGTGTTCTTGGACATTTTGGAAAGCTTAAAGAGTCCTCTAACAAACCTATTTGGTCTCATGTCCATATCCATTACCATTCTCAAGTTATGCCCTTTGGAAGATGTTGACCTTTTGTTGACTTTTGAAATGACCTATAATGTCTTAGCTCATACCTTCCAAACGAAGCATTTTTGGGCTTGGCTTGTGCGACAAAAAGTTGTAGAGAATTAAATTTCATTCAAAATGAGCTTTGGATAGAAAAAATTTGATGAAGCATGTGAAAGTTATGGCTGGTCAAAGTTCAGTTGACTTTTCCTGTGAAAACCCTAATTTAGAAATTCCTGATTCATGATGATCTGAAATCTCCTTGATGAATCATGATCAACCCTTGATCAAATGATGAATTTTACTTCATATACTTGATGTTGGCAAAAAATCATGAAGTTTGACTTTGGTTTGACCACAGTTGACCTTAGTTTGACTTTTTGACTGCTTTGATTGATTTTAGCCTATCTGATCATCTGACTGAGCAAACCTTTTGGGAAAGCCTTGAAACTTGACATAGGGATTCTTGAAGACATATAGGATGCTATGAAGATCACTTGAATCCTTGGAAATCCATTTAGCCTGATGAAATCGAAAACCCTAGTTTAAGATGCATTGCTTAGGAGGATGCATTGTCTGAGGGAATTGTCAAACTTTCTGACTAATTGTGAACCTTGTGAACCTCTTGAGATACCTTGTGAATCTCTTGAGATACCTTGTGAATCTCTTGAGATACCTTGTGAATCTTGTGAACCTTATGAACCTTGTGAATCACTTGGGACACCTTAGTACACAATGTCTTGTCTAGGTGAGGGCAAATTTTGGGGTGCAACAGCTGCCCCTGTTCAATTTTCTGAAACCTGAGGGGTTAGATTGGTATATGTGTCATTCGTGCCCTGGAAGGTTGAAGGGGATTAAACACAAAAGCCCAAAAATTTTCCACTTGGAAGAACGGGAGATGGGCTTATAGATGCCATCCATAATATCAGGAGGTGATAATACCTTTATGTTGATACTGGATATCAGTACTAGGTCTTCGTATAGGCCGTCTCTGAATCGTTTATGCAACATGGTTTGAGTTGAATGCTAGCACTAGATCTTCATATAGATCGTCTCTGCATTATCTCTAGGGAAAAATAATATCCTTCATTAAGTGTCAGGGCTTAGATCTTCGTATAGATCGTCTATGAACTATATCTAAGAACATACTTTAATTTAAGTATCAGAACTAAATCTTCGTGGCGATCTTTTTCTGAATTAAGTATCAGCACTAGACCTTCGTATAGATCGTCTCTGAACTGTTTTGAGTTGTTGAATAGACCAGTAGAAATAAATCTTCGTAACGATTATCTCTTCTGGAAATATCCTGGATGAGGTAATAGATCTTCGTATAGACCGTTTACCCCTCCAATGACAACTTGAGTATTGATCATCAGAAATGAATCTTCGTAGTGATCATCCCTGAATTAAGTATCAGTACTAGATCTTCGCATAGATCGTCTCTGAACTGTTGTGAATTGTTGATAGTATTTTATCTGCATATAACCATCCTGCAAGCAAAAGGTTAGTTTACGCAATATGTATGCATGCATGGCATGGTGCATCTAAGTAAATGTATTATGCATTTATGGATATGTTATGGTATGATTTAAATGATGTATGTATGAATCATGTAGCCTGAAGTGTCTGGGTATCTCTGTATAACAACTGCTGGCTAGGGAAAATAAATCCCGATTCGTTGTTGAAGAATATGAGGACTTTGTTCCCATCTTGTTTGATAGTATGGTGTTTATAACCTCCCGTCTCCGTTCGTCGTACCTCTATTGAAGGAATAAGTTCCTGAGTATCCTGACTGAGGATAAAAGAGATGGACATAAATTCAAGGGGAGATGTAACTCAAAGTATCTATAAAGATAAATTTGCTCTGCTGGGGATTTGTAGTTGTCTTGTGGGGATGAACCGGCGAAGCTTCGTTGAACTCCTACCCTCGTTCGTCCTTAGTAAATATTATTACTGTATTTCATGCATTTCTGGTAAACATCAATCATATTCAAAAGCATACATATATTCAAACACAACCAATGGACGTTTTCGTTTAGGTAAACAGGGTAAAAGTAAATCTGGATTCAAAGACGAGATTTTATTTATATTATAAAGTGACCTATACACAGGCAAGTTTGTACAAGCTCCCCAGAAATTCTAGTAAGAGGAATTCGTCGTAAAAGTTTTACAAAACAAAGAAAACAGCTATGTGAGAAATAATCCTATTGAGTTTCAATTCTACTATTGCCATTATCTTCAAGTATCTCATCTTCTGCTGTTGAGACGGAAACGATTGGATTGATCTTTATTTATTTGAACTTGAGTTAGGTAGCACCACCATATGAAGTTACATGAGTGATCCAACGAGACATAGTCATACGCTTTAATCCCTAACTTTTGCCTGGATTGCCCTTTCAGGTTTTCAATCCACCGGGATACCCTTTTTTGCCTAAGCCGCCCTTTCAGGTTTTCGACTTGTCGGGTATACACTTTATATATATATATATATATATATATATATATATATATATATATATATATATATATCCCTAATTTTTGCCCATACCTTTTTGGTTCGCCGGGATGCCCTTATTTTTGCCTAGGCCAGTCAACCTAGCGGGTCTCTTTTTATGCGTAGTATTTTTTTAACTATGTCTGCGTTTACAGGTTGTGGGAAGTCTTCACCATCCATAG
The DNA here is from genome assembly GCA_963966055.1 of Lathyrus aphaca. Lineage (NCBI taxonomy): Eukaryota > Viridiplantae > Streptophyta > Magnoliopsida > Fabales > Fabaceae > Lathyrus > Lathyrus aphaca. The sequence continues at coordinate 294,389,367 of OZ014519.1, read as the reverse complement.
TAGTAAGCATCATGGCACCTCCTGAGAATACCCTTTTGACTACAAATGGTCCTTCATATGTAGGAGTCCACTTGCCCCTAGGATCACCCTGTGGTAATATGATACGCTTGATTACCAAATCACCAGTCTGATATACCTTTTGCTTAACCTTCTTATTAAAAGCTTTGATCATCCGTTTCTGGTACATCTGACTGTGACAAACAGCTGCCAACCTTTTCTCATCAATCAAATTTATCTGGTCAAGTCGAGTCTGAATCCACTCATCTTCATCCAAGCCTACATCCTTCACGATTCTTAAGGAGGGGATCTGAACTTCAATTGGCAGAACTGCTTCCATACCATAGACTAAGGAGAATAGGGTTTCCCCTGTTGAAGTACGTATTGTAGTACGATAACCATGAAGAGCAAATGGTAACATCTCGTGCCAATCTTTGTAAGTTACAGTCACCTTTTGTAGAATCTTCTTAATGTTCTTATTAGCAGCTTCTACTGCCCCATTCATTTTCGGACGATACGGAGAAGAGTTGTGATGTTTAATCTTGAACTGCGTGTAGAGATCAGTAATCATGGTGTTATTCAGATTAGAGGCATTGTCTGTGATAATCCTTTCAGGGATGTCATACCTACATATGAGATTATTCTTAATGAATCGAGCCACAACATTCTTTGTAACAGATGCAAACGAAGCTGCCTCCACCCATTTTGTAAAGTAATCAATAGCAACCAGGATGAAACGATTCCCATTAGAAGCAGTAGGCTTAATCTCACCAATCATATCAATGCCCCACATGGCAAAATTCCAAGGAGCAGTCAACACATTCAATGGAGCTGGAGGTATATGCACTTTATCAACATAGATTTGACACTTGTGACATGTTTTGGAATGTTGATAGCAGTCAGCTTCCATAGTAGACCAATAGTAACCTGCTATCAATATCTTCATTGCCATAGTATGACCACTAGAATGAGTGCCAAAAATCCCATCATGCATGTCTTCCATAATCTCTGTTGCTTCCTTCTTATCCACACAACAAAGCAAAGTTGAATCATGATTGCGCTTGTACAAAATTCCATTACTCAAGAAGAACTTAGCAGAAAACCTCCTCAGAAACTTCTTATCTTTGACAAATGCCCCTTCAGGGAACTCCTGAGTTTCAAGATATCTTTTCACTTCATAGAACCAAGGCTTCCCCTCTGCTTCTTCAGTGTCAATCTCATTACAGTATGCAGGCTTCTCAAATCTATCAATAGTAATCTTAGGAGCTTCATCATCCCAGCTAATCTCAAACATAGATGTCATGGTGGCTAATGCATCTGCCAACTGATTCTCTCCTCGTGGAATATGTCCAAAGGTAATCTCTTCAAAATATGGAATCAAAGACAACACATGCTCTCTGTAAGGAATAAGATTTTCATGCTTGGTATCCCAATCTCCTTTAATCTGATTCACTACCAAGGCTGAATCCCCATATACATCCAGGAATTGAATCTTCATCTCAATGGCGGCTTTGATACCCATGATACATGCCTCATATTCAGCCATGTTATTGGTACAATAGAAACAAAGTCTTGCAGTAATTGGGGTATGACAACCTTCAGGGGAAATGATCACAACACCAACACCATTACCAAGCGCATTAGAAGCTCCATCAAAAACCATAGTCCATCGGGATCCTTGTTCAGGTCCGTCATATTGTCCAGGTTCTTTGGTAATAATCATAATGTCTTCATCTGGGAACTCAAAACTCATTGACTGATAATCATCCACTCCTTGATGAGCCAAATGATCAGCTACAACACTTCCTTTAATGTCCTTCTGAGTAGTGTACTGTATATCATATTTTGTTAAGATCATTTGCCATCTTGCTATTCGTCCGGAGAGAGCAGGTTTCTTGAATATGTACTTGATTGGATCCATCTTTGGAATCAACAAGGTAGTATGAGTCAACATATACTGTTTTAATCGGCGAGCAGCCCATGCCAAAGCGCAGCAAGTTTTCTCGAGTAGTGAGTATCTTGTTTCACAGTCGGTAAACTTTTTGCTAAGGTAGTAGATTGCCTGCTCTTTTCGACCAGACTCGTCATGTTGCCCCAACACACACCCCATTGAGTTGTTTAATACTGTTAAGTACATAATCAAGGGTCTTCCGTCAACTGGTGGCATCAAGATTGGAGGTTCTAGCAGATATCTCTTGATTTTATCAAAGGCTGTCTGACACTCGTCATTCCACTCCATTACCTGATCTTTCTTCAACAACTTGAAGATTGGCTCACAGGTAGCAGTTAATTGGGAAATAAATCTTGCAATGTAATTCAGCCATCCCAAGAAACCTCTAACTTCCTTCTCAGTACGGGGAGCTGGCATCTCTTGTATGGCTTTCACTTTTGCAGGGTCCACTTCAATACCTTTTCCACTGACAATGAAACCCAAGAGTTTACCCGACCTAACTCCAAAAGTACACTTGTTTGGGTTCAATCTCAACTTGTATTTCTTCAACCTTTCAAACAGTTTATGCAAATGATCAAGGTGTTGTTCTTCATTTTGGGACCTGGCTATCATGTCATCCACATATACCTCTATCTCATGATGAATCATATCGTGAAACAAAGCCACCATAGCACGCTGATATGTTGCCCCAACATTCTTCAAACCAAATGGCATCACTTTATAGCAAAAGGTGCCCCACTGTGTAACAAACGTAGTCTTCTCCATATCTTCAGGTGCCATCTTGATTTGATTGTAACCAGAGAAACCATCCATGAAAGAGAATACCTTATGCTGAGCAGTGTTGTCTACCAGAACATCAATATGAGGAAGTGGAAAGTCATCTTGAGGGATGGCCTTGTTCAAATCCCTGTAATCTACACACATACGTACCTTACCATCTTTCTTAGGCACTGGTACTACATTTGCAACCCATTGAGGATAAGAAGTCACAGCTAAGAACCCTGCATCAAACTGTTTCATCCCATCTGCTTTAATCTTTTCTGACATTTCAGGATGCATGCGACGAACCTTCTGTTTCTTTGGACGAGAATCTTCTTTTACCGGTAAACGGTGAACCACAATGTCTGTGTCCAACCCTAGCATATCTTCATAAGACCAAGCATACATTTCCACATAATCACGTAACATCTGAATCAATCTGCTTTTAACAACATCCTCTAACTCAGCTCCTATCTTGACCTCTTTCCTGTTTTCTTCAGTTCCCAGATTTACAACTTCGATTGGCTCTTCATGTGGTTGTATAGCTTTCTCTTCTTGTTGTAACAACCTAGCAAGCTCTACAGGTACTTCACAATCTTCTTCCTTTCCATCTTCATCTTGATAGATCGGATTCTTGAAATTATAATTGGCAATAGTAGAACTGTTATCAACAGGATCCAGAGTGGATGAGGATCTGCATTTAGTGATGTGGGTGTGTGTAAGAACACATAGTTGATAAAACAAAAATAAAAATAAAATAAAGACAAGGAGCACAATATTTACGAAAACAAAACGTCCATTGATTTTTATTGAATGAAGTATGCAAATGAAATGACATCCCGAAACAAGCATACCATGGTGCCCCGGGCAAGACACAAGGCTTAAAAGTTTAATTGTTCGAAATTACAATCTTAAAATAAAAACACAGTAATAGTATTTACTCCTGACTAAAGGAGATAGGAATAACGTCTTCGATCTTCCAGTTGTTGAGCCCATCACCCATGGTAGGAAAGATCCAATCATCCAGGTTGTAGTCTTCACTATAGTCACCCACAGTGTTAATTTCATCTCTCATGACACCTTGATTGGTGATACGAACAACACGAGCACGACGAACAGCCTTCTGGGATTCTGCAGTGAAACCCAAACCAAAATTTTCAGACTTATAAGGGATGTCAGGAAGCTGACCCCAAATAGTACAACCACCTTCTTCAACCACAGCTCTAGCATCTTTGAGGGAGGCCATTGTAGGAGGTACTCTGGTAACCACAAGAACTCTTTTAACAACATGGGGAGCTTCAGTAGCAGGAACGACCCAAGGAACTACCTCAAATGTCTGGCAAGGAGTCTCAACATATTCACCCTCCACCTCAACATATTTAAAAGTGTTCACATGACTGGTCATGTATTCTTCTTCACCATAAACAATGACAATCTTTCCTTTCACCGGATATTTCAACTTCTGATGTAAAGTGGAAGTGACAGCACCTGCCCCATGGATCCAGGGGTTCCCAAGCAAACAGGAGTACGCAGGACGAATATCCATTACATAGAAAGTAGAGCCGAAGACTTGAGAGCCTACTTTGATCGGGAGATCTACTTCTCCGTGTACCACTCTTCTTGAACCATCAAAGGCCATTACCACCACATTACTTGGTCTTAACACAACATCTTCAGGGTTGAGCTTGTCCAGAACCTCTTTGGGGAGCACATTCAATGAAGAACCATTGTCTACCAACACATGAGACAAGGTATTGCCTTTACATTCAATGGATGTATGCAAAGCTCTGTTATGGTTTCGCTTGGCAGGAGTCAAGTCAGCATCAGAAAAGCCTAACCTATTATCATAAGTCAGATGTGCAACACAATTCTCAAATTGATCCACAGAAATCTCATTTGGCACATGAGCAGTCTTCAAGAACTTGATTAAGGCTTTAGCATGAGCCTCAGAACACAACAGCAAAGATAACATGGAGATTTTGGAAGGGGTATGCCCTAACTGGTCAACAATATCATAATCCCTCTTGCGAATGATCTTCAGCACTTCTTCCATCTGTTTAGAGAGATTTTCAGCAGTCGGTGCCTCAGCTTGCACAGGTTCAACCATGAGACCTTTGCCCCGAATATCAGTACTTGACCCAGAATTAGAGGTAGTAGTTGGAGTAACTGCACTTTTGGAAGTAGCCTGAGGAGAGAAAATTCTTCCACTTCTGGTGATCTTACTAGATCCAGCAATATTATCAACATCAAGATTATCATCAGTAACAGGTGCATCAGTCAGAGGTTCTTGCTTGACACCATGGATGTAAACATCAGAACCATAATTCCAGGGTATAGCTTTATCAGAAGTATAAGGAACAGGGCCAGGAGTGGTAATAATCATGGGAGCCACTCTAGCTTCAGCAACAGTCTTCACAGGGCCTTCAGCAGTAATCTTGACAAGACCCTTAGAGGTGATCCTGACAGGGCCTTTGGAGGTAATCTTCACTGGAACTTTATCAACCATAGTTGCATCTTCAAGCTTCATACTTCGAGTCAGATGTTCACACATACTTTCCACAAAAGGTGTCCTCTCAAACAATATAGTGTATTTGTCCATGAGGCGTTGAATACCATCTTTCAACTTCCAGCAGCTATCGGGTTTGTAGGCACAATAAAAACAGTCTTCATTACAACCTGGAAAGAAACTAGCCTGCACCAGTTTCTTCTTGATAATGGATAAAGGAGTAGTCACATCTGCTACTGAGGAAACATAGGGAACCTCATCAACAACATTAACAGTCTTCTCATGGTTGGGCATAGGAGCAGTGATCACATTTGGAGTCCCAGGAGGGTCAAATTCAATCTCCCCAGCTTCAATCATGTCTTGAATCTTGTTTTTCAACACCCAGCACTTGTTGGTGTCATGTCCCGGACTATTAGAATGATAGGCACATCGTGCATTAGGATTGTATCGAGGAGAGGAAGTATTAGGATTCTGAGGAGGGTCCTTCAAAGTAATGAGTTCCCCTTTCAACATGTGTTGCAAGGCTTGGGCCAGTGACATGTTGATCTTGGTGAATTGTTTTCTAGGCTTCTATTGATTGTTTTGTTGTAGCTCTGGTGCTGCAGGAGTAGGATTGGAAATGTGAACTGCTCCCACAGATTGGTGACTCCTGTTACGACTATGTTGACCATACACATCATTAGACTCCTTCTTCCCACTAGGGGGCTTCTTAGCAATGCTTGATGAAGAGGAACCCACTTGTATCTTACCACTTCTTATACCACTCTCCACACATTCTCCTGTCATTATCAGTTCGGTGAAACCAGACGATGAACTTCCAATGAGGTGACTATAGAAAAGACCATTCAGCATACTCATAAACATATATACTAGCTCCCTGTCAGTCAGAGGAGGTTGAACTCTGCCAGCCAGGTCTCTCCATTTTTGGGCATACTCCTTGAAACTCTCCTTAGCACCCATTGACATGCTTTGGAGCTGCATGCGAGTAGGTGCTAAATCAGCATAATATTGGTATTTCCTGTAGAAGGCCTCAGCAAGATCATTCCAATCACGAATATTAACATTCTCCAGTTGGTAATACCATTCCAATTGAGATCCAGACAAGCTCTCTTGGAAGAAATGAATCTATAACTTCTTATCAGCAGTATGTGGTTGAATCCTCCGGACATAGGATCTCAGATGCAACTTAGTACATGAGACACCATCATACACCACAAAAACAGGAACCTTGAAGCCAATAGGTATAACCACTATAGAAACTAAACTCAGATCTTCAAAATCAAGCCCAGTAGATTTTTGTAGCTCTATAGCATCCATTCTGTCTACCAGCATCTTGTACTTCTCTTTACCAGCAGGATCATGATAATAATTTGCTTCAGAATCAGAATCTTCCACAGTATCATGGAGACTACCTCCCTCCTTCTCAGAATTCTCTGACTCAGAATCTTCAACCTGTTCTTTAATCTTGATAGGACCTCTGAATCTTCTTCCCAGATTGATAAGGCCTCCTGATCTTCTAGTCTTCTTCTTCTTCTTAGCCAGCAGTGTCTTCAACTCATCTTGTCCCTTGGACAAGTTCAGAATCAACTCTTGGAATTGTGCATTCTGAGCCTGGAGATCTTTGACAGTCTGTTCAAGAGCCATTTCTGCTGAAATAAACAGCGAGAAGATAAGATACCTGTTCATAAAAAACCTGTGATGCAATGATATGGTATGTAAATGCGTATGCAGTGTTTTCAAGGACCGCATGATTTAAATTTGTTTAAACAACCACAAAGTAAACTTTTATTAGTAATCAATAAACTTGTTCGCCTCTTGGGCTTACAACAAAAATGAAATGAATACAAAAATGGAGTTTTAAGTCTCCCATGGACGTTTCCTCTTTGTGTTGAGGTATGAGTTGAGATTCCACTCCTCGTGAAGTTGTTTTCTTAGCTCCAGGATTCTTTCTTGACTTGCTTTGTAATGAGTCTCAAAAGTATCTCTTTGCTCCTTCAACTGGATCCAGGACCTTTGCAATTCTTCCATGTCAGTGGGCATGTCTGGATGAAGAATGATATAAGGAGTATCTCCTTCAGCAACAGGCTCCATGGTAACTGGCAGGATGGCAGGATATGGCATCATAAGAGTCTGAGCACGAGATCGTACCCATCTGAGATAAGGTTCCATAGGAATAGTGTACTTGGGTTCCAGAGTCTTGCTGTCAACCTTGTTCACTTTACCCCATGCTCGTATGAACCTTTGACGGTAACCTTGTAGATCGTTGTCGTAGTCGAACACAGTACCCTGAATAAGCATGTCATGAGGACCATTACTTCGAGCATAACCAAATTGACGTAGAGCTAAGGAAGGATTGTAGGTAATGCCCCCTCTTATGCCAAGGAGTGGCACATTAGGGAACTCCCCACAACGGTCAATGATAGTAACATTCTCCATAGATCTAGAACACCAATGAATATCTGAATGTGAAAGTGACATAATTCTCTTAGACCACCTTAACCCTTGTTCATTCTTCATCACTAATCGAGGAAGGTGAGAAATAAACCACCTAGCCAATAGAGGTATACAACACATCAGAGTTCCCCGTGCCTTCGTAGTACGGGTATGGGGAGAATGTAAGATGTCTCCAAGTAAAGTAGGCACTGGATTACGAGTCAGAAATATGTTGATGGCGTGTACGTCTATGAACTGGTCTGGATTAGGGAACAACACTAAACCATAGATCAATAGGGCTAAGATCTCCTCAAAAGCATCATAACTCATGGCCTTCAGGAATACTTGAGCTTTCTCCATCAATACCTTGGCAAGGACACCCTTGACTCCACTTCTTGTTTCAAGGATAATGTCTGATTTCTTCAAATGTAAGGTTGCAGCAATGACTTCAGGTTTAGGCTATTTCTCTAAGCCTGTGAAGGGTCTCTGATCAAGGATAGGTATACCCAGTAGTTTAGAGAACTCTTCTATTGTAGGAACCAGCTGATAGTCGGGGAATGTGAAGCAATGATGTTTAGGATCAAAGAACTGAAACAGAACACTCATCATGTCTTCATTGAACCCTGAAGTGGCTAGATCCAGTAGGTGACCATGCTTCTTGATGAATTGGGAGTTTTCAGAAACTTGAGAGACCAAATCCTTAAGCTTAGGAGGTATTTCTATGAAGTTGATCAGAATAGTATTCCTACGAGCAGAAGCCATGACCTGCAACAAAGAATAAAGATAAATCCTTTGGTCCTTGAAATGGTTAGTGAAAATGCTATGCTTATGATGCATGATGATGCTATGATATTATGCTCAATCTCAAACATGTGGCACACACAAACAAATCACACAATAGCCCTAGGTTTGAAGGCTTGCATGAGGTTTAAAGGTAAGTACCCTCCCATGAAGTTTAGTTGGTTCATCCTGTCCTACAAAAGTAACCAGGTTCTAAGGGATCTCAATATCACTGATCCTTCACAAGGGTGGTTGTTCAGTAGGCAACTTACTTGCCAACCAAAACCCTCCAAGTTTAGGATCTCAATGAGCGTAGTATCGAGTATCAACCAACTTCAGTCTTCACCAAAGCCGGTTATCTCACTAATTTCTAAAGGCCAAGATGGGATGACTAGGGTTCTAAAAGTCAGTTAGTGTATTGACAACATATGGCAGCCTCATATTATCCTCAACTTGCTTAAGGAATATAAGCACCAACCAAGAAGTCACACTAACTATGGCCACCAGATCAACCATATCGGTATACGCCGTACAGTTTCCTTGGTCTATTGCCATTTACCTAAGGTACACTAAATCCGGGTTAGGATCTTTCACACATAAAGCCCAACAAGTAATATAAAGCAAACAAGGAAAACAATTTAAGTGATCTAATTCCTAAGGGTACCCCTCTTTTATTAAATCCCCAGCAGAGTCGCCAGTCCTGTAACACGGTGGGAGAACTGACTTTTAGTCATGTTGCGGATAGCAAGAGTCGCCACCGACTTTTATTTTATCCAAAAGGAAAGGACATAAAAGAACAGGAAAGACCTTAAAAGATTTTGAGTTCGGGGGGTAGGTTATACAAAGGGAAGGTGTTAGCACCCTTTATATCCATGGTTATCCATGGGCTCTTAATTACTTAGCTCACTTTAAATTGTTTTGAGAAAGGTGTAGTGCGTGTAAAAAATTGCTAAGTACTTTATAATGATCCTCGTATGGATGTATATAAAGACTTTGTTTTGAAAATTTGTTTGAAATGTGAAGTATAAAATGTATTTTGAAAAAGTGAGCAAGTAATTAAGAGGAACCTACCCTATATTAAGTCTTTACTGTTCTTATATGTTCTTTCAATGGTAAGACTAGCCCTATTATTAAGGAATAGGTAGTCATTACCTTGGATGTGATAAGGGACATGTATAGGGACAATCTGAATGCAGGCAACTATAAGGTGTCTTTAGCAATTCGTAGGGACTTATCATCTTTTATTCGAAGGGACAAGATCATTTATCGTAGGCAACCTCGAAGGGACTTGATCTTATAAACTGAAGGGACTGGATGATATTTATGAAGGGACTTTGCTTAAGACACCTTACTTGACCTTAGAAATAGGCAACATGAGAGGTAACCCTAGAAAGTGTATGATGGCGATCAAAGATCGACTTACGTGTGTGAGTGTTCATGTTCAAATATTTATCTATTTAATTAGTTATTCTAAATCAATTTTAATCACAAACATGTTATACACACCCTATAGTTACTAACCACACAGTTAATATATTTACAATAAAAATAAAGCAAAAATATAAACCTAAACTATTACAAAGCTTTGGGATAGTTACAATATAATCGGAAAAAATAATAATAACGATAAAATAGAAAATAAATAAGCAATAATTTAAATGGTTAGTAATAACGAAATAATAATAATAAGAAAGGGTTAGTATAAATATATAAAGAAGATAAAAATTTAAAAGAATATTATTTTTTAAGTTAAACAAACATTTAGAAATTTTTTAGAAGAAAATAGAATAATTATAATAATAATAAACAAATACTAATTATTTATAAAAAAATGATTAATTATTTAGTTATAGTTTATAACAAAATTTAATTTAAATGTTAAAGTTAATAAAAATTAGGGTTAGTAAAATTAGGATTAGGATTAGAAAAAATTAGGGTTAGGGTTTTATTTAAGAAAAATTAGGGTTTATGTTTTAGGTTTAAATAATTAATTAAAATTTACATAACTTATTTACAAATTATGAATAATAAAATTATATACAAAATTTATTTATAAAAAACATATTATGATATTTACAAAAATATAATTTTTGATTAACATTTTAATTGAGTTTTTAATTTTAATATAAAACAAATTAAATAAATAGATAATATATAATTAAAATTAATTAAGAAAAATAACAAAAACAAGTCTTAAAAAAATGGGGGAGGCCTGGATTTGAACTCAGGATCTCCCCATTACCAGCAAGATGATGGACCACTGGGCTGCGCCTGCGTAGCTGTGTATGGAATAGTCCAACATCAAGATATTGTAAACCTGAAAATCAAAAGAAAATTGCCCAAAAAATATACCTAGCCAGGATTCGAACCCTGGTTTGCTGCCTCACATATACGCTTCCTTACCAACTGAGTCAAGCAGTGCTTCAAACATATAAATGCAAACAAAACTAAATAAGATAAATTAATAATTCAAAAATATCATTCCCGCGCTATGGTCTTCTTCAACCTCTGTACATGCAAAAATACCTGCGAATTCTTATACAAATTTTCCTGCAAATTTATTTTCATAGGTATTCCTAGGTTTACACATATATCAGATACAGGTACGATTTGTCCAAATTTTTTGTACCACTCGATTGCCCAGAGTTCCAAGAATTCAAATATCGTCTCATAAGGTATTTATATTGCCTGTATTAGGAAGCCCTAATTTAGGACCATAAACCCTAACAATGGTGTTTGAGTATCCGCACACCAAAACTCAATTCTAAATGCCCAGAAACGATCTTAGCTTCAATATAAATCATACTACACAAGCAAAAACAATTGAAACCGGTTAAATTAAGAGAATCGAAAACATGAGTATGAAGAAAAAATATGATTCAGTTAGCTTGATATGGACGATTTTGATGATGATAATGATGCAAATAGGTTCAGAGATTGTCCAAGAATGATTTGCCACCCTCAAATCACCTGAAAAACAACAAATTTAAAGAATCCGAATTTGAACTTTTTCTTGATTTTTTGAAATTGGTTTTGTGTTCTTGGAGCTGCAAAATTCGTGTCCTCGTCTTTGGTAGTGTTCTATACTTATAATGGAATGAAAATAGGTCAGAAATTGGGCCTTTGCATCATGGATTCCCATTGCTTGATCATGAAGAATCAATCATCCATAAATGCATAAAAAATCTCATAAGTCCTTACTATTTTTGGTTGATATGATTTTTCATGATCTCAATCATCTTTAATTGGTGTTTATGACTTTCTAGAACAAAAATCATATCAAATATTGAGACTTTTATATTTTATTTTGATTTAAAATGATTTTTAATGTATAAAATCATAATAAATAAAATAAAATTAATAAAAATTTGAATAAATGATTTTTAATTCGTGCATGATGTCATGGTAGTGATTGGGTCATAAAAATGCAAGCCCATTTGGAGAAATTTGGTTCTAAGGTCCCATTTGCTTCAAAAACCTCTCAAAAATTTCCCAACTTTGCAAACGCCCAAATCCCTCAACTTTAAGGCTATGAAGGTGTTCTTGGACATTTTGGAAAGCGTAAAGAGTCCTCTAACAAACCTATTTGGTCTCATATCCATATCCATTACCATTCTCAAGTTATGCCCTTTGGAAGATGTTAACTTTTTGTTGACTTTTGAAATGACCTATAATGTCTTAGCTCATACCTTCCAAATGAAGCATTTTTGGGCTTGGCTTGTGCGACACAAAGTTGTAGAGAATTCAATTTCCTTCATAATGAGCTTTGGATAGAAAAAATTTGATGAAGCATGTGAAAGGTATGGCTGGTCAAAGTTCAGTTGACTTTTCCTGTGAAAACCCTAATTTAGAAACTCCTGATTCTTGATGATCTGAAATCTCCTTGATGAATCATGATCAACCCTTGATCAAATGATGAATTTTACTTCATATACTTGATGTTGGCAAAAAATCATGAAGTTTGACTTTGGTTTGACCACAATTGACCTTAGTTTGACTTTTTGACTGCTTTGATTGATTTTAGCCTATCTGATCATCTGACTGAGCAAACCTTTTGGGAAAGCCTTGAAACTTGACATAGGGATTCTTGAAGACATATAGGATGCTATGATGCTCACTTGAAGCCTTGGAAATCCATTTAGCCTGATGAAATCCAAAACCTTAGTTTAAGATGCATTGCTTAGGAGGATGCATTGTCTGAGGGAATTGTCAAACTTTCTGACTAATTGTGAACCTTGTGAACCTCTTGAGATACCTTGTGAATTTCTTGAGATACCTTGTGAATCTTGTGAACCTTGTGAATCTTGTGAATCACTTGGGACACCTTAGTACAAAATTCTTGTCTAGGTGAGGGCAAATTTTGGGGTGCAACAAGAGGACAACATGTCAGAGATATAACAACAACACAAAATCTTCCACACTTTGGGGATGGAGGAAAAAGTCCCTATTAAACTCTGGTGGGGATAAATATCTTCATAAATGTGTTTGGGGAAACAAAATAAAGATCTACCAGTGATACAAATAAATCATAGCCTACTGGAGTGTCAAACATCAATCATCAACTCTGCATAGGAATACCACCTTGCTGAGGAAAAGTAACAATTTGTCGGGGATGGGGAAAGCTTCCACGATCCTTGCTGAAGACAGAAGTGTTCTTAATCAAACTCCTACATGGAATAATCATCATACTATTCCTGCTCCACTCGGGGAAAGAGTCATGCAACTCTTGCTCTGCTTGGGGAAGGAGTTATGCCACTCTTGCTCTGCTTGGGGAAAAAGTGTAAAACTTGTTGAAGATCAAATAGAAATCTGTTGGAAACCATCACACGCAGACCTACTGGGGGGCTATGGAGATCAATCATCACCAAAAATTTGGAATTTTCGACCCATGTGGGGATAGCAGAAATTAATCATAGAAAACTATAGTTACGAGGGATTTTAAATCAATACCTACCAACAGGTGAAAGAAAACCTCTAAACTGATTGTTATACCAATACTTCTTCTAAGGGATATAACTAATTCAAGCTGAGGACAAAGAACTCGATTGAGGATTCCCAATACTTCTCAAGTCAAAGGTAAACTGTTGAGGAAGAGATCAAAACTCAGCTGGGGATTTTCTAGGATATCCCTGCCGATAACTCTTCTGGGGAAGGGAACAGAACTAGGAGCATTTATAATCCCCGCCCATGATGGTGGGGCACAAAACATCACTAATATCAACATGCCAGAACTATTCAGGAATTCCATAAGGACACAATCAGATCAAACCTTGCATTGGGAGAGATGAGTTACACACATCTGGATTTTACTATCCATGGAATCACTATTGATATCATTTCTTTGTTCACATATCAACTGAAAAATGTTTTTATAATCTTCAAAGATTAAATTTATTAAATTTTTGTCAAAAATCATCATCAAAAATAAATTGAAATTTTGTAAATAGAAACAACATAAAGAATTTCGAATAATTGGATAAAAGCTCAAATTCATTTATAGAATGGTAGTCAGCAAATGACATGACTCCATGGATCATTACAAGTTTGAAAAATGGTAAATACATGGAAAAGGGCTACATTGAAATACAATGATCACTATTCTCCCTATCAACTTTGAACTCCAATGTGTCTGAAACTTCAGTCAAGGATGAGTGAATAAGAAACTTTGATGGGCAATTCTTCTGAGGAATAGAATCTAAAATACTCGATTACTACAAGTGATCCAGTCTGACGATGAAAATACTTGCCATGATCCCTAAATTTTTTCTAGATTTCCCTTTCGGGTTTTCAATCTACCGGGATAATTATTTCTGTTTATGTCTCTAATTTTTGCCTGGACCGCCCTTTCGGGTTTTCAATCCACCAAGACATTCATTTTTGCCTAAGCCGCCCTTTCGAGTTTTCAACTTAGCGAGTTGTTCTTTTATTTTTTAGGCAAAGTATTTTTTGACTGCATCCACATTCACAGGACGAGTGATCTCCTCACCATCCATAGTTGCAAGAAATAATGAACCACCAGAGAAGGCTTTCTTAACAACATATGGGCCATCATAGTTCGGAGTCCACTTGCCCCGAGAATCTGTATTGAAAGACTGAATCTTTTTGAGCACGAGGTCGCCTTCTCTGAATACACGAGGTTTGACCTTCTTGCCAAAAGCTTTCTTAATTCTTTACCGGTACAACCGACCATGACACAAAGTTGTTATTCTCTTTTCCTCAATCAAGTTTAACTGATCAAATCTACTCTGACACCATTCAGCCTCAGTCAACTTGGCTTCCATCATAACTCTCATTGATGGGTTTCCCCTGTTGAAGTGCGGACAAATGTATGATACCTATGCAAAGTAAAAGGGAGCATCTCATGTCAGTCCTTATATGTCACAACCATCTTCTGAATGATCTTCTTAATGTTCTTATTCGCAGCTTCAACAACCCCATTCATCTTCGGTCTATAAGGAGAAGAATTATGGTGTTAAATCTTGAATTTTTCACAAAGCTCTTTCATCATCTTATTATTCAAGTTCGAACCATTATCCGTAATGATCTTATTAGAAACACCATATCTACAGATAATGTTATTCTTGATAAACCGAACCACAACTTGCTTGGTCACATTAGCATATGATGCCGCTTCCACCCACTTGGTGAAGTAGTCAATTGCCACAAGAATAAAACGATGTCCATTCGAAGCCTTGGCTTCAATCATACCAATCATGTCAATTCCCCACATAGAGAAAGGCCATGGGGAATAAATAACATTGAGATGAGTTGGTGGCACATGTATCTTATCAGCATACACATGGCACTTATGGCACTTTTTCACATACTTGCAACAATCTGATTCCATTGTCAGCCAATAGTAACTTGCTCTCAACATCGTTTTAGCCATTGCATGCCCATTAGCATGAGTACCAAAAGATCCTTCATGAATTTCTTTCATTAACATGTCTTCTTCGTGTCTATCCACGCATCTGAGCAAGACCATGTCAAAATTCCTCTTATAAAGCACATTTCCATTCAGGAAGAAATTTCCTGCCAATCTCCTTAAAGTCCTCTTATCTTTATCGGATGCCCTAAGTGGGTATTTCTGATTCTGGAGAAAACATTTAACATCATGATACCAAGGCTTGTCATCATGGACCTCTTCAACTGCAAACACATGAGCAGGTTTTTCAAGCTGCATCACTCTGATCATGGGAACGTCATTCCATTGGTACACCTTTATCATAGAAGCTATAGTTGCTAAAGAATCTGCCATCTGATTTTCATCACGAGGCACATAATGAACCTCAACTTTAGTGAAGAAAGTTGATATCCTCCTGGCATAATCTCTATAAGGGATCAAGTGGGGTTGATGAGTTACCCACATACCCTTGATTTGATTGATTACCAAGGCAGAATCTCCATACATATCTAGATGCTTAATTCTCAAATCAACATCTTCCTCAAGACCCATAATACAATTTTCATACTCAGCTTCATTATTAGTACAAGGAAGAGTCAACCTTGCAGCAAAAGGAATATGTGAACCATGGGGAGTAATGATCATTTCCCCAATTCCTCTTCCGCGTGCATTTACAACACCATCGAAAACTAAACCCCATCGAGATCCAGGCTCCGGCCCTTCCTCAATCAAAGGTTCATCACAATCTTTCATCTTCAAAAACATTACATCCTCATCCTCAAAATCAAACTTGACATGCTAGTAATCATCGATCGGTTGATGTGCGAAATGGTCAGCCAAGATACTACATGTTATAGCTTTTTAAGCTCGACACTCGATACCATATTCTAACAACAACATTTGCCAACGAGCAATCCTCCCAGTCAAAGCAGGCTTTTTAAAGATATACTTGATTGAATCCCTTTTAGAGATCAACCAAGTTGTATGATTCAACATATACTGGCGAAGACGCTTTGCAGCCCAAGCTAAGGCACAACAAGTTTTTCAAGCATGGAGTACCGAGAGTCACAATCAGTGAATTCTTACTCAAGTAGTAAATTGCATATTCTTTTCTTCCAGATTCATCTTGCTGACCAAGCACGCAACCCATGGAATCTTCCAGCACACTCAAGTACATAATCAATGGTCTACCTTCTACTAGAGGAGACAAGATATGAGATTCAAGCAGATATTCTTTGATATTTTCAAACGCCTTCTGAAAATCATCTGTCCAGACACAACCTTGATATTTTCGAAGCAATTTGAAGATCAGAGCACAAGTGGCAGTCATGTGAGAGATAAACCTCGAAATATAATTCAAACGACCCAAGAATCCTCTTACTTGCTTTTCAGTTCTTGGAGCAAGCATTTCCCGAATAGCTTTCATTATATCAGGATCAACTTCAATGCCTTTTTGGCTGACAATGAAACCTAACAACTTTCTAGAACGTACACCAAATGTGCACTTGTTCGGATCCAAACTAAGCTTAAACTTCCTTAACCTCTAAAACAACTTCAGCAAATGTTCAACATGATCTTCTTCAGTCCTCGACTTAGCGATCATATCATCATTATATACCTCAATTTCTTTGTGCATCATATCATGGAAAAGCATGGTCATAGCTCTTTGGTATGTCGCACCAGCATTCTTCAATCCAAAGGGCATCACTCTGTAGCAGAATGTTCCCCATGGTGTAATAAATGTGGTATTTTCCATGTCCTCGGGTGCCATCTTTATTTGATTATAACCGGAAAACCCGTCCATAAAAGAGAATACATCAAACTTAGCTGTATTATCTACCAACACATCAATGTGTGGCAATGGAAAATCATATTTTGGACTGACTTTATTCAAATCTCTGTTATCAACACATATTCAGACTTTTCCGTCTTTCTTGGGAACAAGCACAATATTGGCCACCCATTGAGGATAATTAGATGTCACAAGAAAACCTGCATCAATCTGCTTTTGAACCTCCTCTTTGATCTTTACTGCTATATCATGATGAGTTCTTCTCAACTTTTTCTTCACAGGTGGACATTCAGGCTTCAGCGGCAATCTATACTCCACAATATCAGTATCAAGAACCGACATGTCCTGATAGGACCAAGCAAACACATCAACATATTCTCTAAGAAGATCAACCATCCTCTTCTTAACCTCAAGACTAAGCAATGCTCCAATCTTGACTTCTCTCTTATCATCTTCAGAACCCAAGTTGACCAATTCTATAGACTCTCCATGAGGCTAAATAACCTTCTCCTCGTGCTCAAGCAATCGAGAAATCTCATCAGGAATCTCTTTAACATCCTCTTCCTCAGCTTCAAACACAGGGAATTCAAAGTTGGGAGTTGGTATAAGATCATTGTTTTCAATGGGTTTATCAATCAAACTGCACAATGATTTTATTTTTATTTTAGAGTATGAACAAAAGTGCAAACATCATGCAGATAAACAATGGTTATTATTATTTTGGGTTTTTTATGTTACCATTTTTCAGAATAAAGCAAAAAAGGAAAAACACATATGGAAATAATAAAATAACATTTTATTGATGATGATAAAATTTGAAACAAAGCTCGACAAACATCACTTTCACCTTGGGCAGAGTGAAAGGATTTTTTGAAAGAAAATAAAACAAATTACTTTGAAGCATGAACAATAGAAGGAACATCAACAACAATCCAGTTCCTGCAAATGTTTCCGTGTGTAACAAAGTTAGGCATTTCTTCATATTCATCATCTTCAATAATGGCATCAGCGAAATGATCGCTGATAAACCCAACACTTCGGAATCTTTCCTTAATAGTATTCGGGTTATTGAGAGCCATACCTGGTGTAAAACCAATACCAAATCCTTCTTTGTTGTTAATAGCATCAATAACTCGTCCCTAACCGCCAGATCGGTCAGTCTCAAGCACGTGCAGAGCATCCTTGAAAGAAGACATAAGCATAACATTCTTCTTAGCAGCATTATCAACAATAGAAAGAGCCTGGAATGAAGTTCCCACCTCTTCTTCAGCATCAATATAGGAGAAAGATGACAAATTTCTCATTGGCATCGCCTGTTCACCGCCAATAGTTACTAACTTCCCATCTTTCACAAACTTCAGCTTCTGATGGAGAGTAGATGTCACAACTCTTGCCTCATGAATCCAGGGTATTCCAAGGAGACAACTGTAAGCGGGACGTATATCCATTACCTGAAAAGTAATTTAGAATATAATCGGTCCAATCAAAATAGGAAGATCAACTTCACTAATCACAGTTTTCTTTGATCCGTCAAAAGCTTTCACAATAATCCCACTATGCCTCATGGGAGCGCCTTGGTACGCAAGCCTTAACAAAGTCAATTTTGGCATCACATTCAGAGAAGATCCAGTATCAACCAACACCTTAGACATAGCGTCTTCATGACAGTTCACTGAAATATGCAACGCCAAGTTATGGTTCCTTCCTTCTTCAGGCAAGTCATCATCACAGAAACTCAGATTGTTGCACGATGTGATATTAGCCACAATATTATCAAACTGATCAATAGTCACATCGTGATCAACATAAGCTTGATCAATAATCTTCTGCAAATACTACCTATGAGCCTTAGAGCACATCAAGAGTGATAAATTTGATATCTTTGACGGAGTATGCAACAGTTGCTCTGTAACATTGTAATCGCTTTTCTTTATCAGTTTCAACACCTCATCTTCACCATCTTTCGAACTGACATCTGACCGAATAACAGTATCCTCAATCTGTTTACTCACATTTGTATCTTCATCTCTCTTCGGAGGATCCGAAGCATAAACTCTACCACTTCGAGTAACTTTCGTCACATCAGCAATGCTAACCACATATTTTGGAGAAGGAATAAGAACTTCCTTACCCTTTTCTATCATCGTAGCATTATACCGGTACATAACAGCTTTATAAGACTCATATGGCATTGGACCAGGCAAATTGATCACCAAAGGAGTAACAACATTTTTGCGGCTATCAAAAGAAATAACCACCTTCTCAGGAACAACCTTCTCAGGAATATTGAACTGAGGAACATTAATGTTCACTTCATTGTCATACTCATCTCTTTTCGTTGTCACTTCAATCAACTTATCATCCATCATCTTTTGTATGTCTCTCTTAACAATCACACAACCACAGGGGTTCACCGAGCAAATGCAGCAACCAGCATAATCGTGATCAATATCATGATATTCACTTAAGAAAGCATGCATCTCAACCAAAGACCAACGAATATGACAGACCTCATAAATCTTGAACAAACTAGGACAACCATCAACCATGTTCACAGACGTATTTCCATGATTCAGAAGCGGATTCGTCTTCACATTCAGATTAACATCATTGAAAGACAGAACATTTATCCTTATCAATTTATTCACTTCAAACTTCAATGGATAACAATTCTCAACATCGTGCCCCAGGGCACCTTGATGAAAAACGCAGTGAGCCTCTGGCGTATACCACCATGGGATAGACTCTGGAACTGGAGGCGGAGAACGTGTTTGCACAAGATTCTTCGCAATCAAAGATGGAAGCAAACCTGCATACAACATTGGAATGGGATCAAAATTCGGCTTAACACGACCCTGTTGATTTCCACTCTATTGCACAGACGACTGTTGATAACGAGACTGGTACATTGGAGCTACTGGAACAGTTGGAGTCACATTAATCATCGGAGTTACAGAAGCTACATGTTGATGATGACGATTCTCACGACCACGAGGTCTTCTGTAACTTTCACGAGACACAGTATTAGTCTCACCTTCTTTCTTCTTACCAAAGTTGAACCTCTTAGAACTCGAGCCAACACTACTCTCTTGGCTCAACCGTCCCTCACAAAAACCTTCTTCTAGTTGCATCCCCATACTCACCATTTCAGTGAAATCAGAAGGAGAACTTGCTATCATCTTCTCATAGTAGCAAGAACCTAAAGTCTTCAAAAAGATCTTTGTCATTTCTTTCTCTTCCAGAGGAGGAATAATATGAGCTTCTAGCTTGCACCATCTATGCGCATACTCTTTGAAATTTTCTTTGTCCTTTTGGGAAATAGCACGAAGCTGATCTCTGTCCGATGCCATATCAATATTATACTTGTATTGCCTAACAAAAGCCTCTCCCAAATCATTGAAAGTATGGATTTGGCTGCTATCCAAACTCATGTACCATCTCATGGTTGCACTAGTCAAACTATCCTGGAAATAATGAATCAACAACTGATCATTATCTGTCTGAGCAGACAACTTCCTAGCATACATAGTCAAATGACTCAGAGAATAAGTGTTACCCTTATACTTCTCAAACTCAGGCAACCTGAACTTGTATGAAACCTTGAAATTTGGAACCAAACAGAGATAATAAGCATCTTTACCAAACATATCTTTGTGCTTCAAGGCTCTCATCTATCTCTGTAACTCAACAAAAAGGCCTTGAAAATCATCAAGTCTTTCAGTTACACCAGCGCCTTCACTAGGTTCAGCATGGTAAATCACTTCATCATGGTGCAGGGTAGTATGCGTCACAGGCGGTGCAATAGTCATTACCGACTGAAGAGTAGTAAATGCAGCAGTCTCAGGAGGAGGAGGATGATAACCAGCAGGAGTGAAATTAGCCGACATACCCCACGGTTTACCAGGAGGCATGCGGTAGCGAGGAGAAAGGACAACTTCGGCAGGGATCGATGCAGTGACAATCTCAGAAATGACTGTATTCTTAACAGGAGGATTAGGAACAGGGGATGGCGGATTCTGAGTAGCCACCAAGCTTTCCATCATGGCAGTAACTCTTTCCAAGCTATCCTTCAGATATGTAACTTCCTTGCGCAACTTGCGATTCTCTTGTTGTAAGGCTTCCGACATCTTCTTCCGATTAGCTCGAGTACCAACCTTGTGAGTCAACTTGACAGGAGAACTGAAAGAAGACCAAGAAACAACATAAGATCCATGTACAACTCTAAAAAAGCAAGACAAATGCGGGTATGATGCATGGTATGCAAATGCAAATATTTCAAAGGACTATAAGATAAATTGCAATATTTATAAAGAAACACTTTTTGAAGTACTTAAAAACTCATTCTCATTAAAATCAAAGTAAGGATTACAAGTGAAGTACAAATCTCAATAAACCTAATATATGAGAGAAAAAGTAAATTAGGCCTAGGGGATCACATCTGAAGAAGACCCAAATCTCGGCTGGTACTTCATGCGAATCCTCTTAATCTCTTTCTTGTACCAATTCTCCATGTCTTCCTTATCCTTCACCAACTGGTCAACAATGGCCTTCCAAGCACCAGATGTAGGAGGAATAGTAGACGGTGTGCTAGAGGAAAATAAATCCTCTCTTGGCCTCTTCGTAACATGTCGCTCAAGTAACTCAATAAGATCATCCTTCTCCTTCCGTTGCTCTTGCATCGTCGTCTTCTCAAGTAGCCATTCTTCTTTCTCTTTCTTCATCTTATCCAATTCTTCTTGAAGAGCAACTTTCTCATCAACGGGAGGAATAAAAGCAGACAATGGTAGTATAGGAAACAAAGGCTCCTCGGGTAGATAAGGCATCTTGAGCTTGGAAGCCCTAGATCGAACCCACTGGATGTAACACTCGGAGGGAGCAAGGTGTTGTCTTCTCAATTGACCCTTTTCTTTCTGATGAACCGCATGCCAAGAATGAGCAATCCTTTTCTTCATCTCTAGATGATTTGCACCATTAAGAAAGAAGAAACTGGATAAGGAAAGGTTACTTGGTATGTCCTTCAAGCAATATCTCAACTGTCGCCTAGAAATAATAGGGTTGTAACTAATTCCCCCACGTGTACCAAGAAGACGTACATTAGGAAACTCTCTACAACTGCCGATAAGCACTCCAGTATCATAATAGGAACAATACCAAGTCATATCCTTATGAGAAAGAGATATAATCCTTTGAGACCATCTTCGCTTCTCTCTATTATCCTTGAAGACGTCGGACTTTGGTAGGTGCGAAATAAACCACCTATAAAGAAGAGGTCGCACAACACACCTTTGGAGGTCCTATAATGAAAGGCATGATACATGTCTCCAAGCAAAGTAGGTACTGGATTTCTCTTCAAGAAAATATGAATGGCGCTCTCATCCATAATACCATCAAAGTTAGAAAACAAGACAATCCCATAAATGAGCAAAGCAAGAATAACCTCAAATGCATACTTATGACCTAAAGTAAGAGAAATAAAATCTTTCCCCATCAATAACTTAGCATTAATACCACAGACACTCCCTTTTGGAAGAAACTTCCTACTAAGATCGAACGTTTTGAGAAAAAGAGCTTTGGAGATGACTTTGGTCGTAAGCTCCTTCTCTAAACCACTGAAAAGAAATTCCTTGTCCAAAATAGGTAAAACCATCCAATGAGAGTACTCCTCCAAGGTCGGTACAAGCTGATAATCAGGAAAGGTGAAACAATGATGCAAATGATCATAAAACTGAGCCAAGGTAGGGAGAATCCCCTCTGGTACATCGGTATCCAAAATAAACAAGAGCTTCCCATAACATTTCCGGAACTCCTGAATGTCAACCACCAATGCTCCTAGCTTTCTCAGCTCTACTAGATTAGGAATCTTGAAGTTGTACTTCTTTGTGTTTCTTATTTCAAAATTCATAATCATAGACATCTGAAATTTTGCAAAAATTCCTTATGAGTCCCTTGAAATCTCAAAAACAATGCTCATGAATGCATGAGTGCATGTATGCAACAACCACAAACAAGATCACACAAAGAACATAGGTTTAGGTTCCGATTCACGAGCATGAAGTCAAGGTAGCAGAACACCAACCCACACAAGTAAGTACTAAGGTTTTGTCTTCATTGTACCTGCAGAAAACCAAAAGGGTGCTAACAGAAGTGCCCGGAGTTAACAACCATCTTTAGAATTTCATCGGCACGTTAGATTACTCCCCAACCGATAACATTCTTAAAATAGACCTCTTTCGAGTGTTGTATCACGTGACAACCACCTTAGGTTTACACCCAGATGGTTTCTGCACTACGTTCCTAAATTGGCTTGGATGGGTTAAGGGTTCTACGGTCCTCAGTATGATCAGCTCAAGGTCGGAAAATAATGCCACGTATGATTACTCATCATGACATTGATAATCCAAGAGAGCCTAACCGAGTGGAGATTATCAAATTGATATAGCTTTGGACTACTCAATCGCTTATCGCTT
The DNA here is from genome assembly GCA_963966055.1 of Lathyrus aphaca. Classification (NCBI taxonomy): domain Eukaryota; kingdom Viridiplantae; phylum Streptophyta; class Magnoliopsida; order Fabales; family Fabaceae; genus Lathyrus; species Lathyrus aphaca. Next base: position 294,365,778 of record OZ014519.1, on the reverse strand, counting down.
TGAATATCGCCGTCCTATCATAAGTTCAACTCAGATCCGGGTTAGAATCTATCTCACTCACAGAGGATCACCAAACCCGAAACAGAACAAACAAATAACAAACAAATCAAACCAAAGCAGTAAACAAATCAAAGTAGGCCAAATCCACTTAGAGATTACTCCCCAGCAGAGTCGCAACTTTTCTGTAGCGGTAAAATCATGAGTGTAAGCTATTAGTTAACTTAACTCAAAGTAAACAGAGTGGCCACCGTGCTTTATTTTTATTCCAAGAGGAAAAGGAAAAAAGAACAAATAAATCCTAATGAATCTAAAAGTAAAAAGCTAAAGAAACACAACAGAGAAACAAGTAAGGGGATAGGTTACACAATGGGATGGTTTTACACACTCAAAATGTTTGTGGTACTCCACGGGAACCCTTTGAAATATTTATTGCTTTTTTTGGTTTGAAAAAGGTTTGTTTAAAAGAGATTGAAGAGATGAGAAGATAAATGTTTTTTAAGATTTTTGTGTTTGAAGAGACGTCCGTCTCATGCCTACGTACCCACAAAGAGCAATGCGAGATCAAAACCTCGTAGTTCGTGGTACAAATAGTGAAAAGGGTAGGTTGTAATTAATTTTATTAAGTGAAGAGAATTTGTCATCTTCAAGTGGATGGCCAAACAAACTACCATGAGAATGAATGCATTGACTCATACATCAATATAGGGAGGGCGCCAACTCGGATAAAATCAACAAGTATGCCACTAAAACCCCACAAATGACAAGAGACTCAATTACATCAAACTACAACCATGGAGATTGAAAGACTTGCACCCGACTAAAGAATAATGACTCATAATCGGCACTCTTTTAAAGAAAATACACAAAAGTGCACAAAGGCACAAAACAACTTGAATGAGTTTGATTCTTTTTATTTTTGAATTAAGGCCAACATGATTAGATTTATTGATTTTAAAAGAAAAGAAAAAGAGTAAAAGCCACTTGACAAAAGTCAAGGTTTTTGTTTATTAAAAAGGTGATGATTTAAGAAGAAGGAATCCTTTGAAAAAGGGAGAAGATTTTGAAAATTAAAAAAAGGGAGGAGATGAAGGGACTATCCTAAAAAAAGAAAAGAAGATAAGGGAAGAAATATCTAACCAAACTTGATGATACTTCAAATTATGAGCATAAGAGTTCCATCTTTATAAGCTAGCAAATGGCCAAATAAAGGCAAATTCCAACTTCATGAAGATCAAGGCAAAGGAAGTGTGTCATAAGAATCTAAGTCCAAATCTTCATTCCAAAGCCAAGGATAGTAACCAATAGTCCACGAATTAAGGTCACAAGTTTTTTAGAAGTTTAATCCTTTATCAATGTTTTTGTGTCCAAATGGACACACAGAAAGTCAACAACAAAATAAGAGCAAATAATAAACATGATATGGATGAATAAAGCATAATAAAGTAAAATAAAATAAAAGCAATAAAAGTGCAAGAATTTAAATGTTAGTAGCAAAAGCAATTAAAGTGCAAGAATCTAAAATATTATTAATAATAATAATATTTACATAAGAGTGGTATGGTGAACTTAATCAACCACAACCAAAATAGTAACCAAAACCGAAAGGCAACCGGATCCGCTTAGCATCTTACACTATAGCGATTAATCAAGGAAAACCGAATCGAATTCAATGAAATTTGAAAGTCGATTGGGAGACCCAATGAACCTACGCATCAAATATTCATAAGTCTCGATTCTTAATGCAATATGATTAACCACTTTGGGATTATGCGATCAACAAGAGATCCGGTCCACAAAAGTGCAAGTACCCAATTAGATTTTTATTCCGAAGCCGGGATACATTTAGGTCTATGTTAAGCAATCGCCGAGTAATTTACGAAGTAATTACCCTACAAATGAGGTCGGCCACCACCAATTAAGGTGCATAATGTTAGTGTTAATGCATGCGAGATAAACGATATGTAAATCGCTATCCGGATGCAATAACGCATGAAACTAAAGGTGGATACTAAATTGAGCCGCACTCATTGTATTCTTCCATCCTTAAGTTCAATCACTCATCTCGGTAGATTTAAGACTTGAAAATGTATCACTAATACAAAGTACCTTAAATGAATTGAATAATCCACTAAAAGGTAGTTTTGAATTAATGAACATTAACTACTCTAATCTACACCCAAAGTTCATTGAAATTAAGGAGAAATCACTCCAAAAGTGCTTCCCAAGATAAAAATATAAAGGAGGAAGAAGAAGAAGAAGAAGAAAGAGGAACCAAAAAGGGGCTTAAAACAAGCCAAAAAGTCAATTCTGACTTGCGTTAACCGGTAAACCAAATTGCACTGAAACTGGTTAACACGTTAATGTCGTTAACCTGTTAACCAAATTGCACTAAAACTGGTTAACCTATTAACGCCATTAACCCGTTAACCAATTTACACTGTAAATGGTTAACCGGTTAACGTTGAACCAACAACTGAAAATATGCAGAAATTCAGCATGATCCATTTTCAAAACCCTTTTTAAACATTTGGTGATCATGATCTGAATTTGCACGAATTTTAAAACCAAAATACAATGAAATCCCTGCAATCAAACAACACATTAAGATCCAAAGGATCTAAAATCAAAGGCACCAAAGATCTACATCTTGAATGTTGATGGTGAAAATGGGTTTATGGAGAAAGATGAATTACCAAAAGCACTTCTTCAAATTGGACCAAATCAAACTTAGATCTACTGAAATTGATGAACAAAAGAAGGAAAGGATGAAGGTTTAGCTCAAGTTAGTCAAGAATTCAATGTGAATTCTTGATAACTTCAAAAGAAAGAAAGTGAGCGTTGGAGAATTTTGGTGTTGGGGAAGTATTTTGCAAGAGGTTTTGTGGCTCTCAAAAGCTTGGTGAATGAATGAAATTATGGTCCTATTTAAAGAATTTAGGTATGGGAATTTGGTGGAATGGAGCTTGCTTTGGTAATTAAAATTAGGCTTGGTAATTGCAATTTTGGTGGGAAATGAAAAAGAGTGGTGATTAGTGAGGGTTTATGGTAGGAAATGATCAAAGTGATGTAGAGAAATCAGAAACCAATGGATCTAGAATATTCCAATTAAATCAATGATCTAAGGGTGCTGAATTTGAATAAAATATTCAAATTTCGCACTGGTTAACCGGTTAACGCATATGGTTAACCGGTTAACCAAGCCAAAATTTGAACATATTATTCAAATGAGGCTGCTTGGTTGTTGTGGCCCGATTCTTTTTGTACGTCGAAGAAGGCATGGAAATAAACACATGAACATTGGAAATCCTTTGAATGAATCAATTAACTTGGGAAATCCTTGATCGGATAAATTTGAATTATTTGTGGATCAACTTCGATTTTTGTCTATGAAATTTTACTCGAGCAGCAAGACTGTTATTTTTGGCATTTTCAATGGTTCCTATTCCTGAAAAAAGGTTAGTAAAAGGAAACAAAATATTTTTGTGTTTTGATTAATGGTTAGTAAACATAAACAAATAAAGTAATTTAAAGACAACGGTGATCCCCTGCGAGGCATAAACCTAACCCGAGAAGAATTGAGAAACCAACGCGATCTTGTTTGTATGCAAGATGTATATGAAAATAAGAAGAAAACTTAGGGAAAACATTAGGGTGCAACACACATCATATCATTTTATGGCCCTCTTAGGGCCAAAAATTGGGTTTTCTATATTTAAGTCTCTTCCACCCTGCCGAGACGAAGATTTCAATCTTCATATCTCTAAGTTGAAGAAACTTAAATAGGGGCAGTTATATCACCCTAATTTTCTCCCTTAAGATTTTCCATATTTTCATTTTCATTTCGCATACAAACAAGATCACACATTGGTTCTTATATCCTTCTCAATTGCAAGTTTATGCCTCACTGGGGATCACCAGTGCTTTTTTGTGCTTTTTATTTGTTTATGTTAACTAACCTTTAATCAAAATCCAAAAATATTTTGTTTTTTCCTTTTTATAAACTTTTTCAGGAAGAAAGCAAGAATATCAAAACAGTTCCTCAGCTCAAACAAAATTCATCTGAACAAAGTCGAAGTTGATCTGCAAGCAATTCAAATTCATTTAATAAAGAAATTCCCAAGTTTTTATTGATTATTATTCAAGAAATTACAAGGTTCATGTGTTTATTTCCTTGCATTCTTTGACGAGAAAACAAATCGAGCCAAAACCATAGCAGTGCAAGAAAAATCAATATTTTTCAAAATGTGTATTGTGTAACTGGTTAGCACCCAGGCAGTAATTGGTTTCACACGCAAAATTTGGGTTAATTTGGCAGCAAATTCAAATTGTGATTTGGCACCAATTTTCATTTTTTGACCACATGTGGAATATTCCAGACCATCTCCATTTAATTCTCCTACATCATCAAAATTAATTCCCACGATGTACCTTCATTAATCACCACTCTTTTGCTAATTTCCCTCCAAATTTAAATTTCAACCCTAATTTTGATCTCCCAAACCAAGCTCCAATCCACTACATTCCCATACCAAAATTATATAAATAGAACCCTCATTTCATTCATTTCATAGGCTTTTGAGAGCCAAAAAACCTCTTCCAAATTATATCCCCAACTACCAAAATTCACTAAAGCTCAATTTCCTCTTGAAAGTTAGCAAGAATTTACATTAAATCTTGTTTAAATTTGAGCTAACCCTTCATCCATTTCATTTTTCTTCATCAATTTTAGTATATCAAGCTTGTTTATGGAGATCTTGAAGTAATTTGGATTTGTTCTCATTCTTGAAGTGGTAATTCATTTCACACCATTGTTGGACCTTCATCCTCATATTCCATAATGTAGATGTTTGGTGATTCTTGTGCTTGATCCTTTTGGATCTTATTTTATCTTTTGATTGCTGACTTTTACTGTTGTTTTACTCTAAAATTCGTGCAAATTCAGATCTATGATCACAAGGTGTTTGAAAAATGTTTTGAAAGAGGATCATGTTGAATTTTGCACATATTTTTGCTTCTGCGCTCAGTGTAACCAGTTAGCACCCAAACTATAACCAGTTACGAAGTGTTATTTTTGCCAAATTATTGTGTTCTTGAACTATGTAACCGGTTACGTCCCAGACTGTAATCGGTTACATCTGAAGCACAATTGAAAATTTTGTTTGTTTTGGGGTTGTTTTGGTGTTCCTTACTTTTTCTTCCATTTCCCTTTGTTCTTAGCCTTAGATCACATAATTTTGTGGTTTAATTTTCCTTTCTTTTCATCTATTTCTCCTTTTATTTTTTATTGATGAAAGTCTTATGGATCTTGAAATTTCTTTGTTGAATTCATGATCAAGACTAGATCGTTACCTATTTTCTTTTTGTGCGGCATTGTTTTTCGGATGACAACCTACATGTTGTTCATCTAACATGCATTAGCACTAATAATAGTTACCTTAATTGGTATTGAACGACCTCTTTATAGCATGAATTCTATATAAGTTACTTGGAGATTACTTATTATAGTGCTACATTTGTCCCTCCATATCCTTATCGAAACTTGTACTCTCGTGGCTTGAACCTTAACTGGTTGCGCAAGCCCAAGCATGGTATATCTTTTGTGCTAAGTTCATGATTCTAAAACTTTTTGTTATAGAGGCTTTGATTCTATCAATCTTCTGATGATTTTTGTTAATCAATGACTTGAATACATTGTTCGACCATATAGTTCAAGACGCGAGACAAAATTCAGTTGTCGCTTTCATCTTTTTGGCATTGTTACATTTGTGGATAATTAAGTATACCACATTATTATGTATATATTATATTTATTTCTTGCTCCTTATCCTTTTTATTTTTACTTCTTTCTCCCTTCTCTTTATTTTATAATGGTTTATATTATCCATTATCATGTTTATGTTTATGTCATTATTTCTTGTGCTTTTCTTTTCTTCTTGTCCATTTGGACACCAAAAACATTAATAAAGGCTTAAACACTTTAAAAGACTTGTTCTTAATTGTGGACTATGGTTACTATCATTTTCTTTGGAGGATTTCTACATTTGGACCTATGGACTTAGTACTAGGATTTTATCCCCTTACTTGATTATTATGGAGTGGTTATGCTAGCCTTTATTTGGCTCATCATTTGCTCAAGAGGATGAAATTATAAGTTACTTATGCTTTGAAGTGTCTCCAAGTGGTTAGATCTTTCCTACCTTATCTCTTTTATTTTATTTTTAGGGTAGTCTCTTTATCTCCTCCCATTCTTTAATTTTCAAAATCTTCTCCCTTTTTCAAAGGATTCTTCTTTTAAAAACCTTAACCACTTTCATAATTCAAACCTTAACCTTGGTCAAGTGACTTTTACCTTTTTATTTTATTTCTTAATAAATCTTAATTCACTCCTTTTGCGCCTTGTGCACTTTTTCTTTTAACTTTTTTTCATATGTTTAGACATGATTCATCATTTCTAGCGGAATTATTCGCTAAATGATAACGACTTGTCTTTACATTCTTAAAATCAATAAAAACCAATCAAAAATAGTGTTCATTTTACTACGAACTATAGTGTTTTAATCTTACATTGCACTTTGTGGGTACGTAGGCATAAGATGGTAAACCTCGTCAAACACAAAAATATTAAAATCAATTATTTTTATCATCCCCTCACTCTCATTTATTAAACCCTTTTCAAACCAAAAAACGTAAATATTTTAAGGGGCTCCCATGGAGTATCACAGACATTTTAGGTGCTACAGCTTCCCATTTCGTAACCAACCCCCTTACCCATTCTTTGTTTGCTTCTTTTAGATTTTTCTTTTAGATTCATTTTAGGATTTATTCGCTCTTTTTGTCTTTTTCTTTTGGAATAAATAAAAGCGCGGTGGAGACTCTGTTTTCTTTGAGTTAAGTTAATCAATATCTTACACTCACAATTTTTACGGCGAGTTATCATGTCGCCATCCATTACCTCGTTTCTATAGCTGAGGTATTATGCATTTTGCGTTCGAGGTAATAAGTGTTTTTTGTAGTAGTGAAGGGATTCTAAATCAATTTTCGGAGATGAATCATACTTTTAATGATGATATTCAAGGTTTATGGCTTCTTGGTACTTTGCCTAATTCTTGGAATACTTTTAGGACATCCTAGTCTAGCTCCACACCAAATGGTAGTATCTCAATGGACTTGGCTAGAAGTAATATGTTGAATAAGGAGTTGAGGCATAAGTCACAAGATTCTTCTTCACATTATGTGGTTTTGGTTACTGAATCGAGGGGGAGATATAAAAGTAGAGGTTCAAGTAATTGTGGTACATCACATGGTAAATCATAAGAAGACTTTAATAGTTTCTCTAATAATTAGTGTCATCATTACGGGGAAAAGGGACATATAAAAAGGTATTTCTGGAAGTTGAAAAGGGAAAAAAGAAGAAGAATTACAACAACAACAACAACAACAAAGAAGGTTACAATAATGAAGATATTGCTATTGTTGATGATTTCTTTGTTATTTGTGATATTTATGTAAAGAATGTCAATCTATCATATGATGAGATGGATTGGATGGTTGAGAGTGGTGCTTTTACTCATGCAACCTCGAGTCGTAATATTTTTTTTAATTATGAGACCATTGACTTTGGGGTTGTTTGTATGGGAAATAATAGGCAAGCTAATGTCATTAGTATAAGAGATATTTGTGTTGAAACTAGAAATGAGACTACTCTAGCTCTCAAAGACGTGAAACACATTCTGAAACTTCGATTCAATCTTTTATTTGTTGTAAAGGTTGATAATGAATGATATGATAATTCTTTTTCAGACTATGAATTGAATTTAAAGAAAATATCAATGGTGGTTGCTAAAGGAAAAAGGAATTCAAACTTTTATATCGTCCAACTTGGGGTTTCGAAGTGCTACATCAACATTTATGAGAATGATAACTCATCCGAATTATGGCACACACGTTTGGGTCATATGAGTGAAAAAGGTTTTAGCATTTTGGAAAGGAAGAATGTGTTGTATGATGTTTCTGATTCAAAGTTGAGAAAATGTTCGCATTGTTTGGTGGGTAAGCAAAGGCGAGTTTCCTTTATGTCATCCAAACCAAAGAGGAAATTGAAAGTGTTGGATTTAGTACATTCTAATGTGTCTGGTCTGATGAAGAGACGATCACTTGGTGGTGCATATTAATTTGTGACTTTCATTGATGATTATTCTCGTAAAACATTGGTTTATACCTTAAAGACGAAATATCAAGTGTTAGATACCTTTAAGTCATTTCAAGCATCATCTAAAATAGAAAATGGGGAAAATATAAAGGGTATCCGAATCTACAACAAGGGAGAGTATGTTGGACATTTCTACAAGTATTGTCCAGATTAAGGTATACATCATCAGAAATCTCCTCCAAATACACCATGATTTAATGGATTAGATGAAAGAATGAATATAACTTTGGTGGAAAGGGTGAGATGTTTACTTTCTCAATCAAAGTTGCCAAAATACTTTTAGGGAGAAGCATTAAGCATAATTGTACATATTTTAAACCTCGCTCCATATGTTTTGTTGAAGTTTGATGTTCCAAGTCATGTTTGGAGTGGTAAAGAAGTTCCCTACAACCATCTTCGGGTGTTTGTGGTCATGACTTATGTGCATATTCCGAAGGATGAGAGATAAAAATTGGATTAGAAGTTGAAGAAGTGTGATTTTTTTGGGTATGTACATGATGAATTTGGATATCGATTCTTTGATCTGATTTAATGAAAGCTTATTTATATTCGTGATGTTGTATTCATGGAGGATTATACCATTGAGAACATCAATAAAGTTGATAATAAAGATCCAACTTTTGATGACAAATAAATTGTTGATACATACTCAACTACTATTGCATGTACCCCTATCACTTTTGAAGATGTTCCAATTGAAAATCAAGGTATGGATTTGAATGTTGAAAATGTTTAAATCCTAATGATATTGTTAATGTATGTGCTAAGGAATGCATTATTGAAAATGAGGTTAATAAAGAGGTTGAAAGTGTTGAGAAATCAATTGCTTCTAATGATTCGAGGCGGTCTACTCTTGATAAAAAAGCCTTTTGTTTGATACCCCTCAAACGAGTATGTTTTTCTTACCGATGATGGAGAACTCGAGAGCTTTAAATAAGTTTTGGAGGATGAGAACAAGAAGGAGTGGATGAATGCCATGGAAGATGAAATGCAATCACTTTGTGAGAATAATACCTTTGAGTTAGTGAAGTTGCCAAAGGGTAAGAGATCATTGAAGAATAAATCAATTTATTGAATTAAGCAAGATAAGTTTACTTCTAAAAGAAGATACAAGGCTCTCTTGGTGGTAAAATATTTTAAGCAACAAGAAGATGTTGACTTTGGCAATATTTTTGCTCTGGTTGTGAAGATGCAATCTACTCTAGTGGTTCTTGGGCTAGTCATTAGTCTTGATTTGTAAGTAGATAAAATGGACATGAAGACGACTTTCCTTCATGGTGATCTACATGAAGAAATTTACATGGATCACATGGATGGATTCCGAAAGAAGTTAATAGAATACTATGTTTGTAAATTGGTAAAAAAGTCTTAATGGTTTGAAATAAGCACCTCGCCAATGGTATCAAAAGTTCAAATCGGTGATGATTGAACATGGGTACAAGATAACTAAGGCCGATCATTGTGTTTTTTTTTTTTGGAATTTCTCCGTAGGTGATTTCACTATTCTATTGCTTTATATGGATGATATACTAATTGTTGGAAATAATATTTCAATAATTAAATATTTCAAGAACACTTTGAGTGAATCTTTTGCTATGAGGGATTTAAGAGAGGTTCAAAAAATTATTTGTAGTGAAATTGTGCGAGATCGAAATAAGAAGAAGTTGTATTTGTCACAAGAAATGTATGTGGAGAAATTCCTTCGGCGTTTTAGTATGGATAAGGCTAAAATAGTGAGCATTAATTCCACTTGCTTTTCATTTTAAGCTTAGTCATAAACTATGTCCATCTACGAATGAAAAAAATTGAGTATGAAGAAAATTTTGTACCCGTCGATCATGTATAGTTTGATATATGTTATGGTTTGTACAAGACCCGATATGTTTTTTTATAAGAAAAATGAATTAAGATGGCACAAGGGTTGCACAACCCAAACAAATAAAAAGATGAAAAACACTGACATGCCTACGAAATACCAAACTAAATAAAAATAGAGAACGAAGTTCCATGTAACGCCCATTTATTTAATTAATTAATTAAATATAAGTGTAATGCGTTGTGTTGATTTGCAATGTTTTGCGTATTTGAAGTTTATTTAAGTTGATTTCCGAAATATCGGAATAATTCGTTGATGTTTATAAGTTGGTTCGAGTTGAATTGATTAAATAAGTTGATTTAAGTTGTGGAAAATAATATTGGATATTTTGCGTTTATAGTTGAATATGTTGATTTGGTGGTTCGAACGATTTATTTAATAGTCAGTAATTAGTCGATTTAGTCGGGAGAAATAATATTAGAATTAATATTATGGAATTATAAAAGTATTAATTTAAGTGGACTTAGTTGTTGTGTTGATGGTAGAAGTCGTGGGGGTGCTGATTAGAAAGCCCAATTAAGATTGGAATTATAATAATGATTATAATAAAATTAAATAATAATAAGTGGATGTTAGTTTTGAGAAGTAACAGTAAGAAAAGAAAGATCCTGAGAATTGGGGAACGAGGAAAAATGGAGAAAACGGTTACGAGAAGTCGCCGTCGGAAGCCAAATCGGAAAGTCGATCAGAGATTCGAAGCAACCACCGATTAAGGTAACGGTGGGGTTCAAACTCTATAATCGAGATTATGATGATTAGTATGTGAGATTGGGATTTTATAATTCCTATACTGTATGTGTTGATTTTGGTGTGTTGATCGTGTTGATTTATTGTTGCTAAAAACATAATTGTGATAATTGAATAATCGAATTTGCATAATTGTGGATGGATTAATTGTTTTGAATTTGGGGATTCTGGGAAAAAATGGAATTTGGGGACGAAATCCCTAGGTAGAGGGTGGCGCAGGCCACCCGTTGTCAAAGGAAGGGTGGCGCAGGCCACCCATGTAGAAAAGAAATCATGGCGCATGCCATGAAATTGGGTAGTGGGGATGGCGCAGGCCATACCCCTTGCCCCTAGGCCATGGCGCAGGCCATCCCTTTGTGGAGTGTGTACTTTAACTTTTCCTTTAATAAATTTTCATGTGTAGAAATACTTAAAAATTATATTAAGTGTTATTATTTGATAATTTATGAGATGCTTGGAACCAGTAAATGGCAGGTATTAGTAATTAAGCGTTGATGTTATTACTTGATAAATTATGAAAATACTGATTGGATCATCAGTAGAAGAATATTAGTAGCAGAAGCTAGAAGAATACCAGTAGCGGGTTTAACACCAACATAAATATAGCAAGCCTTATGACACAATAAGTCGCAAGATGTAGAAGCAGGTTTGGGGGTTTTAATGACATGATTTTGGTTGCGACTTAAGTGTTTATATTGGTAGTCTTTAATCGACAGAATTTTATAACGAACTAGTAGTAATAGAAGAACACTGAAAAAGTACAGTCTTAGCCGATTAGCCAATTTAAGCGGAAAATTTAGTTGTCCGGATTTTAACGAGAATTGTCGAGTTGGTCCAGGATAATTAGTAGGTGATTTCAGGCGGTGTATTGTGATAGTTCATTTTGAACGCGTGTATTTTTCTAGTACTGTGGTGTATGTTGATTTGTCCTGGTATTTGGGTATTTTTAAGTTGAAGGTCGAAGGACCCATGTTGATTATTTGAGTTGTAGGTCGTAAGACCAATGTTGATGTTAAAGTTGTAGGTCGTATGACCAACATTGAAAGTTGTAGGCCTATGGCCAAAGTTGAATCGTATTGAGTTAAAGTTGTTATGTTGTTGGTTGTATGTTGTTTGGAGTTGATTGTTGTTATGTGTTGAGTTGTGGTATCATGGCATACATTGCATTTCTAAGTTGGAGCGGATGCTCACCACGTTGGCCTGGATTGGCAAAATAATTAAGTTGAAGGCTTATGCCTTGCAGAATTTTACTCCAATGGTACCACATGCATATGCATAGTCGAGTCGCATCATGCGTCGCATTATTTATGTTGTTTATATTGATCATGTTGCCAAGTTGATAAAGTTGTTCATGTTGCTTAAGTTGATAAAGTTGTTTGAGTTACCCAAGTTGATGAAGTTGTTTAAGTTGAATCGTGTTGATGATATGATTTAAGTGGATTATATGTTTATGTTGAATAAGTGGATTATATGATTATGTTGAATGATGTGATTATATGTTTATGTCGAATAAGTGGATTATATGATAATGTTGCATGAGTTATTTATATGTTTATGTTCATAAATTTGAATTATGCTGATGTTAAAGAAGTTGATTATGTTGTATAAGTTTGTCGAAGTTGATGAAGGCGTCTATGATAATTTTATAGTTGAAATTGGTTATGTTGATATGTGAATTAAGCTGATAAGATTTGTTGATTGTTTGGGGTGATTGGTAAGATGTTGTTGTTGGATAGTATGTAAATTGTATGATTCTATATAGCATATTAATGTTCATAATCTTGTTTATATGGTTCGATATCTCACCCCTTTCTGTGTTGAATGTTACCCTTGGTTGGTAACGTGCAGGTATTCCAGATTAAAGTTGCTTATTTTCATAATCAATTTGGTGTCGTTGCTCTGATACGTAACACTCTGGGGGATGAACGCTTAATTGTTTAGTTGTTGTTGTTTTCAGTTGTTTCAGAGAAAAACATGTTATTACTAAGTTGTTAGGTGAACAAGTTGTTACACGATGTTAAATTGAATATATTGTGGATCTGCTGCCTACTTATAGAAATTGTTTTATTTCAAGCAATTGAATAAGAGAGTTGATGTTATGGTTTCATCCTGATTGAAAGTGTTATGTATTGATGTTCATGAAATTAAATGAATTTGTTAAAGTTGAAAAATGTAGCATCCTGTATTGTTGTTGAATTTTGAAACTATGATTTATGATTTTCCGACGGGTAGATTTGGGGTGTTACATGTCACACCACTCTGACCAAAAGTAACAACCATTCATCCATCTTTTGCCCGACCACCGCCCACTCCCACGACAAATCAAATTTTAATGTGAATAAATTCTTAACTACATGTTTTGAAATCAAGTAAGAATCATGGGTAGTTCAAGTCTCAAGAAGGACCATCGTTTAAAAACTGAATTGACGATGGTGTAAAGTAACACTTTAAGTTGTGTTGGGCTTTCTCGCTTTTAATATTCATTTTCATATATCAGTTTGTGTCTCAATTTATATGTAATTTTTGTATTCTTATGTTTAAGATCTATTACTTACATTTCTTTTCAACATGAAAACTTATTTATACGTGTAAGGTACACTAATTGACAGTCCTACGAGTGCGAATCCAATTAGAGTTGTTAACATCAGTCTATGAGCCCGTTTGTTTTTCCTTTTTAAAAAATAAAGCCTAAATGCAGTTTTGATCCCCCTACATTAAATTTTCTAATTTATTAGTCCCCTTTTAAAAAAAATAAGTATTTGGTCCTCTGTTTTGAATATTTTTGAGATTTTTTTTTATCCATTCTCAGATTTGGCTACGTAGCAACCTCATTTATGATGTGGCGGAGACTGTGTTGACCAATTTTAAAAATTTTATTGCCATATCATTTAAAATCAATTTTAATTAATTAATATAATTAAAAATCATTTAAAATAATTGTTTTAATTATAAAATAAAACCTTAAACTCATTTTTCCCCCTTTCCAATCATGTTCTTCCCATTTACACCCAGAAAACCCTAACTGTCCAAGAAATTATGAGTTCAAGAAATTGCAAATTTAAGTTGTAAATTTTAATCATTATTTTTATCTTGGTCAATTCAACGTGACTGCAATTGATAAGCCACATTAGATGCACTTGATCACTGCAGTTGAAAAGTCGCATTAGATGCACTTGATTGCAATTCTCTACAATAATAAAAATTGAAAAGTCGTCGCAATTTAAAACCATCTGGCCAGCCACCATGATCACTACGCCAAAAATAGATTTTCGCAACGCAACAAAGACAACGCTTTTAGGAACAAGCGTTCTAATATGTTTAAAAAAATCACTCAAAAAAGCACTTTTAAAAGGTCACTTTAGAAAGCGCTGCTAAAGACCTAAAAAAGGACCCACCTTACAAAGCGCTGCTAAAGGACCCACCTTACAAAGCGTTTTCTAAAGGGGGGGGGTCGAACTCACGCCCTTGAGGTAGGGAAAGACATTGTACAAGTGCATTAACCACTGGGATGGTGATGCATCCATTAATTAAAATACAAACATAAATATATATAGGGTACCTGAAATGAATATTATTACTTTTAATATTTTTTATATGATTTTTCAATTAATTATTTAAACACTCAAAATAAATCATTTTTGAATAATTTATTGCACATAATTCATTCATACATTCAAAATAGTATTTTTCACAAAAATAACAAAAAAAATATTATTATTTGATTAATTTTAAATATTTTAAAGAATTTCTTTAAAATATTTAAAATTAATCAAATAATAATATTTTTTGTAATTTTTGTGAAAATAATATTTTGAATGTATGAATGAAAATTCATATGTTATTTGTATGATGATGTAAAAGTTTCTTTGTTTGAAGAAATTGATGAAAATAATTTATATAAAATGTTTTGAAACAAAATAAAAAGAATTTCTTTAAACTATTTAAAATTAATCAAATAATAATATTTTTTGTTATTTTTGTAAAAATAATATTTTGAATATATGAATGAAAAGTCATATGTTATTTGTATGATGATGTGAAATTTATTTGTTTGAAGAAATTGATGAAAATAATTTATTTAAAATGTTTTGAAACAAAATAAAAAGAATTTCTATAAAATATTTAAAACTAATCAAATAATAATAATTTTTTGTTATTTTTGTGAAAATAATATTTTGAATGTATGAATGAATTATGTGCAAAAATTATTCAAAAATGATTTATTTTGAGTGTTTAAATAATTAATTGAAAAATAATTTTAAAAATATTAAAAATAAAATGAATTTCTTTAAAATATTTAAAATTAATCAATTAATAATATTTTTTTTATTTTTGTGAAAATAATATTTTGAATGTATGAATGAAATATGTGCAAAAAATTATTCAAAAATGATTTATTTTGAGTGTTTAAATAATTAATTGAAAAATAATATAAAAGAATATTAAAAATAATAATATTCTTTTCATGTACCCCTTATATATTTATGTTTGTATTTAACTTTATGGATCTATCACCACCCTAGTGGTTAATACACTTGTACAATGCCTTTCCCTACCTCAAGGGCATGGGTTCGACCCCTCATTTTGTATTTTTTGATGTTTTTTTATATAATTTATGCGCTTCTTGAAGCAACCTTAAGACAACACTTTCTATTTTAGATTTATTGAAGAAGAAATGTAAGAATGCACACATGTCACTATTTTAGAGGTTAATTTTAAATTGATTTTAAATTTAACTTCTTTTTTAATAGGGATGATGGGGTAGTGGTGATAATGAATGATTGAGATTTATTCTTGCATTTATTGTTTTCACATTTTCTTACTATTAAGTATTTTCCATAAATAAAACCTTCGGAAACCCTAAGAAAGCGCTTTCTAAGCAAAAAAACCGCTCTTATATGTAGCCCTTAAGAAAGCGCTTTAGAAAAAACGCTCTCTAAGGTCAATTATTAATTAAAATATAAAACTTTCAGAAACCCTATTATTCATTTCTAATCATTTTCTTCTCTTGCTTTTTGCGTTCTTCTCTTGCTTCTCTTGCATTTCATTCGATCGTTCTTCGTTCTTGCTTCTTTGTTGTTGTTCGTGAATCGTTCTTCGTTCTACATTAAAGTTCTTTGTTCTTTGTTCTTGCCATTGTTGTTCGTGAATAAGAAAACCATGTATGAAGTTCTTCGTTCTTGTTGTTTTGTTGTTGTTGTTCTGTTGTTGTTCTTCGTTAGTTTTTCTGTTGCCATTGTTGTTGTTGTTGTTTTGTTGTTGTTCTTCGTTATTAATACATTGTCTTTCTTCGTTAGTTATTATTTTGTTATTGTTGTTGTTGTTGTTGTTGTTGTTGTTGTTGTTGTTCTGTTGTTGTTCTGTTGTTGTTGTCACTGTTGTTGCCATTGTTGTTTTAGTGTTGTTGTCATTGTCATTGTTGTCACTGTTGTTGCCATTGCCACTGTTGTTGTTCTCCGTTCATAGAATTAGAAGTGGAAATAAAAAATTAATACAGAAGATTAAGAAAAAAAAATTCGGTCATATTTGAAAGCTAGTTGAATTGTTGAAATTGGTTTTATGTCAATTCCCTAAGATATGTAAATATATTTTTATAAAATGATAGAGTAATATTTGGGTACTATGTCAATTCCTTAAGAAATTTCAGTTTATTTGTGATGGACAAAAATTCTGAAGTAATAGAATATGATTGTTGTTGAGGAATGAATGTGGAATATGGAATATATAGATGAATTGATAAAATAGTTAGGGTTATTTTGTTGTGAAAGAAAGATAAGAGTTTTGTGTTATAAATTGAAGTTGTTATTTGTTTGAATTAGAAGTTAGGATAATTAGTATTAGTGAAATACTATGGAAAATATTTGAATTGTTATTGTGAAAACAATTAGATGTAGATGTTAATTTAGTTCAATTAAAGTTGTGATTAAAAATAGTTAGAAAAAGTTAATGAATTGGAATATATTATGTTATCTTGTTAATGGATTGTACTAAATGAATTGTTATCTTATGTCACTTTGACCTATGATATATGTAATGAACTTATATTGCTATGAAAATGAGTAGGAAACTAACAAGGACCGTGCAGATAAAAAGAGCTCTTACACCTCGCTTTCGGTTATTTCTTGAGACACTTATGGAAACATCATATGTGATGCAAGGTGCTATCCGTAAAATAGACATGGACGGTGGTGTTTTTGGTTTTCCTCATTCCGAGATAATCGGAAGAGAGGACATGGAGCAGATTTTCAAGCACCTTGAATTAGAAATCAGTGTTATGCATGCATACATCTGGTACTCCAATCAATCTATTATTTATTTAGTTGAACAATTTAGTTACATATTTCAATGAAAATAGTCTAATGTTTATTATGTTTTTAATTAAGGTTCTTGTATGAAAAAAATTATGTGCGGGACGCAACTATCAAACATATTCTGTTTCTTTTCTTGCACCTGTGTCAATGCAACGACAATTAGTTTGAATTCACTTTCAGTAAGAGACAACTTAATTGAGAGATTTACGACAAGCAAAACAAAAACTTTATTTTTTTACCGTATAATACTGGACACAAGTAAGATTTTCATTCTAATCTTTGTATCTTTTGCATAGAACTTATCCATATAAACTTTTGTTATATTTTACAGTGGACATTGGTTGTTGGTTTTCATTGATCCTACAAAAGAAGTGGTCTATTATATAAATTCATTGAAGCATGATTAGTCAACATATCTGAGTATGAAGGAAGTGGTTGATACGTAAGTGAGATTGTTCGAAATATTCATGTGTATTTGTATAATTAATTATTTCTATGAGATTGTTCTAAATTTACGTTTTTCTTTTATAGAGCTATACTAGTATATCGAGCACAAAGAGATGCTCGAGTAACACGAACTAAATCAAACACTATTACATGGGTCCAAGTGGAGGTATATTAATTTTCACAATGTTGCATATTAGTGATGCTATTTGATAACACAAAACAACTATATATTAATTCTTATTTGTTTGTCTATGTGTAATGTCCTCAACAGAAAAATAGCATAGACTGCGGGTATTACAATTTGAGGTTTATGCGAGAAATCCTTCAAATGGATCGATTAGAGATTCCTATTCAGGTATGCATGGATTTAAACTTAGGATTTATTTTAATATTTATCAGATATGTCATAATTTATTATTTTAAACTAACTAATGCATATTTTGTTTTGTTATGTAGTACTTTGATGAATATGTGTGTTCTCATTACACGCCCTCAATATTGCAAGAAATTATGGAGAAATTGTGCAAATACCTTATTCAAAAAAAGAATAGTTTAAGGTATAAGATTTGGGATTATGTGAATGTTATTGACTTGTGGTTTATGTAAATGACTTGAATTGTATAGTTTTTGATTGAAATGGTATTAGTGGTATTAGTGAAAGATATTAGTTTTGAGATGTAAATGACTTGAATTGTATAGTTTTGGATTGAAATGGTATTTGTGGTTTATGGGATTTATGGGATTAGTGGAAATGGTTAATGAATCATACTAGAAATGGTTTATGTGATTCATG
Organism: Lathyrus aphaca; assembly: GCA_963966055.1. Classification (NCBI taxonomy): domain Eukaryota; kingdom Viridiplantae; phylum Streptophyta; class Magnoliopsida; order Fabales; family Fabaceae; genus Lathyrus; species Lathyrus aphaca. The sequence goes on along the minus strand of OZ014519.1, from coordinate 294,347,395 downwards.
AATTATATTGGAAATGGTTTATATGATTTACAGGTTTCTACATAAAAAATAGTTAAAATGAGATTTTAAAAAAAGAATCATTAAAAGTATACATATAGAAAAGACAACGCATTTTAGAAAAACCGTTGCTTATAGTCCACAAAAGAAAGCACGTCTTCTAAAAAGCGCTCTCTAAATGTATAGAAAAAAATAATTAAAATTATAGGTATACATTAGATAGCGCTTTCAAAAGCGTTGTCTAAAGGGGGACAAAAGAAAGCATTTTTTCCTCAAAAAACGCTCTCTAAAGGTATATAAAAAAATTCATTAAAATTTTATACGTATACATTAGACAATGCTTTTAAAAGCGATGTCTAAAGGTCCACTTTAGAGATTGTTTTTTAAGGAAAAAGCGCTGCTAAATGCTTACTTTAGAAACCTACATGAAAAAGCGTTGCTAAAACACTTTCTAAAGTAGGCCTTTAGCAACATTTTTTCCTTAAAAAAAGCGATATCTTTACCTACGACAGCGCCACCTTATACAACGCTTTTAACTGCTGTTAAAGGCCAAAAAAAGCGTTGTCGTAGCCCTTGTTTGACATAGTGGATGTTTTTATGAAACCTACATGAATAACTAAAGAGTCGTAGCTTTCATGAGCAAGCATCATAAGTGATTGTCGGTTGCAAATGTTTTTTACATGACCTGTAGAAGGGTGACTTAAGAAGAATGTTGACTTAATACTCCATATTCACTGTATGTTGTTCACTTGCTCAATTACATTGAAAATTACGGTCTAAATGGTTGAGAGATATATGTCCACCAAAGAGAATGAAGCTTTGTTTTTTTTACCGTATAATACTGGACCCAAGTAATATTTTCATTCTAATTTCATTCTAATCTTTGTATCTTTTGTATAAAAGTTATCCATCTAACTTTTGTTATATTTTACAGTGGACACTGGTTGTTGGTTGCCATTAATCCAAAAAAAGAAGTGGTCTATTATCTGAATTCATTGGAGCATAATTGGACAACATATCTGGATCCGAAGGAAGTGGTTGATAAGTAAGTCATATTGGACGAAATATTCACGTGTATATGTATATTATAGTGTGATTATTCTAAATTTACGTTTTTCTTTTATAGATCAATACTAATATACCGAGCACAACGAGATCATCGAGTAGTACGGTCTAAATTGGACACTATTCTATGGGTCCATGTTCAAGTATATTAATTTTCATATTGTTTCTTATTAGTGATGCTTATTGATAACACAAAATAACTCTATATTAATTCTTATTTGTTTGTCTATGTGTAGTGTCGTTAACAAAAAAAATGGCATAGACTGCAGGTATTACGTGTTGAGGTTTATGAGAGAAATCATTCAAATGAATCAATTAGAGGTTCCTATCATGGTATGCATGGATTTATAACTTAGGATTTAATTTAATATTTATCGGATATGTCATAATTTATTATTTTAAACTAACTAATGCATATTTTGTTTTGTTATGTAGTACTTCGATGAATTCGATGTTTCTCATTACACACCCTCAAAATTGCATGAAATTAAGGAGGAATTGTGCAAATACTTGATTGAAATAAGGGTCTTCTATGTATAGGATAAGTGGACTTATATGTGAATGTATAGTTTTGTGAATGGTTTATTTTACGTATAGTTTTGTAAATGGTATTAATGTAAATGACTTGATTTGTATAAATAGTTTGAATTGAAATAGAATTAGTGTGGTATATTAGTGAAATGGTATTAGTTTTGAGATGTAAATGAACATTTGTGGATTATGTGATTTAGTGGAAATGGTCTCTGATTAGTATGAATTCTGAATGAAAATGTGAATTATAACAGGTTTAATACAGATTTATGCAAAAAAAAAAGGTAAAATTGGATTTTTAAAAAGATCCAATTAAATTATAGGTATAGAAAAGACAACGTTTTTGTCACACCCCAAATTTTACTCCTTACTTTTGCCATCATACATTCATTACATTTAAAAGAAAATTCCAAGATTTATTTTTATGTTGCTTTCAACTCATTTTCAAATTATTTATAAATTTTAATTTGTTTTCACTTTCAAGCTTCTATTTTTAATATTAATTTCTATTTCCCATTTCTAACTTTTTAATTCATTTTCATGTTTTTAATTCTATTTTCAAGTTTCTATTTTTAAATTTTTATCTCAATTTATACTTCTAATTTTTAATTCATTTTCAAAACTATTCCTATTTTTAATTAGGATTTCCAATTCCATTTCAAGTTTCATTTTCCATTTCAAATTTTTAAGTTTTATGTTTCAAGTCACATTTCAAAGTTAAAATTCTAAATTTAATTCTATTCCATTCAAACTCTAAACTCATTCCAAAAGTCCATTTCAAGTTCTTATTCATATTTCATTCAAAACATACACGTTCATATTCATATTCATTACAAATCCATGATGAAAGTTCCAAATCCTTTCTAATTCATTCTTGATTCAAAATTCAAACATCATTCAAGGTATTACAAGGTCTACAAGTTACAAATTCACACAAAAAAAAAAGAATATGGCAATACAAAGCCATTACATTCCAAGCTCTTGTTACAAGTTTCCTAATCCATTTTCCATGTCTTCTTCATCTTACTCAAGAATTTTCTATAAACTCCATGCTTCAATTCATAAATTCCATACAAAAAAAAAACAAACCAAGTTTAACGTATCAATCCAAGCATCAATCCAAATACATAATCATTCATCCAAACATTTTTCCAATCATGTTCATAATCATATTTCAATTCAAAGTCCATTCACAACAAATTTCATTAAGACATATTTAATCTCAATTCATCCAAACATAATTTCACATAAGCATATTCATTTACATAACCATAATCATAATCATCCATAATCACACCTCATTCAAATATACCATAATCATACATATTCACTTAATTTCATTCATTATTCATTTAATAGCTACTGACAAGGTGCATCAGTCCATTGTTTTTAAATATTTATTTTGCATCATATATTAGCATATGTCATAAAGCATAAACCAAGTAAGTACAACAACACATAAAAAATAACAGCAGGGACCACACTTTTTTTATATAACAGACAAAATCTTAACCAAAAAATACAGCAATAACCTGCAGCAGGACTGTTCTCACACATCACTTTCCAACTCAGATTTCCCCCCCAAAATTCCGTCAAAACTTAGCCAACAAGTTTTTTACAAATTCAAACCTAGTAAACCCTAATCTCAATCTTATATAAGGACTATTTTATCAGTCACAAAGGGGGGGGGGGGCAGCCACAACTTCATTCACAAAAAACCAACACAACCACTTACAACTGAGCTACAACTTCATACACAAAAAAACAGCAAGCCAGTCACAAAATAACCTAGCCACAAAGAAAACTGGAGCCACATGAACAAAACTGACAGGGAGGAACCAGCCGCATAAGCATCACAAAAAACCATGGCATCCATCAAAAATACCCTAACCGCATACTACCAATACCAGAAAAACCATAACAACAACAAGAAATAAAAAACCTTATCAGTAAAACAGAGGAATAGAGTTATAAACAAAATAAGAAAAACAAAAAACCTTGCCACAAGTCAATCTGCACTCCTTCTCATACCACGACCTCCACCCCTCCAAGCAAACCGCAAGAAATGCTGCGCCTCCAACTTCATAACCACCATTTGAACAACCGCACCCGTAATAACACATTTTAACACCAGTTGCCTTTAACTCAATCGCTACCACCCTCTGTTTGTGTCGCGGTGAATCGTAATACAGACACCAGCCACAAACCCTCCCACTCACCACCATCTGCCATCACAGAAAACGAATCGCACAAAAAGAAAAATCAAAGAAAAACAACCTTTTTCCTTGATACCACTTCAAAGCACTCACCGAAACCGTCACCACTTCCACCGAGAAACACACGGACTCGTACTTCTTCAAATTCTGCTCATAAAATGCCATCAAATCTTCAAACCTGAAACAGACTGAAACCAGATTTAAACAGGGCGAATAGAGTGAATCACGGTTCATAAACCGAGTGAATCAAAAACTAAACGGAGAAAACGAGAGTGAAGCGGAAAAGGATGATTTACTCATACTCACCTTCACAGCTCCGACTGAGGTAGTTTTTTTACGATTCCATTCTTATCACTTTTCCGTTTTGATTGAATATGTAATTGTTGAAAACATAATTAATTGGGGGCTAGGGTCTTCCGAATTGGGATTAGGTTTTGTCTCTATTTGTTTTGTTGTTTCTTTTTCATGCGATGATGATAAGGATGCTTTGGAGATGGTGTTTTCTCTTCTGAAGAGAAGACCCACTGAGCTGAATCGAGTGACGATATGTGAGAGAGAAGAGGTTAAGTGTGAAGGAAGAACCTGAGAATGACTTTTTGTTTTTAAATCAACATTTTGTTTCATATAATTATCGTGTTTCTTTTTTAAAAAAGGGAAGAAGTGATTGTTGCTTTTACTCTCACACTACTCAAGGCGCGCTGGTTTCCTTCTCAAGTGCCTAGCATACTGTGTTTGTTGACTTATGAATTCCTATGGGTATTTTTTTTATTAACCGAGGATGCCTTTAACAACTAGGTTTGTTTTTGTTTTGTTTCTCTAAACTCTATTATTTGATATGGGCTTGATGATACATATCAGATCTTTCACCACCTGAATCAACATGTTGAAGGCCATTGGGTTTATAATCCTACCATATGACACAGGCTATTGTTGTTTTGTTACTACCACGTTTTATGAGTTTTGTCAAGTCATGATTAAAATTATGAACTTATTTTAATAATAAGTATTTTCTTATGAACTTCATAAACTTTATTTTGTTTTTAAAAAAAAAGAATTTGAAGGTTTTAAAAATAAATCTTAGGGCTTTGTTTGATAATATCTCAATTTCATGCTAGAGTTTAGATCATATCCCCCATTAGGTTTATATAAGCGACGTGTTTGATTTCCTTGTTTTTATGTGGTGTTTTTTTCGTCGTTGGTCGATGGCACGCCTCATTTGGACTTGTGTGATTTTTATCTTCGCATTTTGACTATAATTTGTTTAGTAAAACGAACGCACACTATGACTAAATCATTTCGAAAAATAATTAAGTCTCTTGGTCCAACGCCAAGTGAATCGTTACACACCATTATCCATTGCACACACGTAAGTCGGTCATTTTTTATGATCGCCATCTGCACGAATTTACGCGCCAAAATACCTAATCACTTTCATAATTAATTATACGAAAGAACTAAGCTCTGGAATCCAGAATTCCACGGGTTCTTGAATTAAATTACTCTTGAGGCTAGCCCTCAGGTTGTAATTCATTCACCCTTTCATTTTCAAACATCTTAATTCACAAATTAACTAATGAAAGAACTGAACTTAGGAGTCTAGCACTCCTCGGGTTTTTTGAATGAGTCACTCTTGAGGCTAGCTCTCGAGTTGTGTCTCATTCTCTCTTTCATTCCTAAAACACTCAAGCAATCAACTCTTAATTCACATATCAAATAACAGAGGAACTGAATTCAGGAGTCTAGCACTCCACATAGTTCTTGAATTAAATCATTGTTGAGGCTAGCCTTTGAGTTGTGGTTTATTCAGCTTCTCGTTCCTAAAATACATAATTCTTACAAATTAATTATACGAAGAACTGAACTCAGGAATCTAGCATTCCTCAGGTTCTTGAATGAAATCACTCATGGGCTAGCCCCACACATTGTGGTCCATTCACCCTTTCGTATTCAAAACACTTAAAACATTCAAACTTAACAACTCTGAAGATGAGACATGATTCATCTCCATAGGAAAGATATTTCTCCTTTTCCCACAAACATAAACAAATCAATTTCATCAAACAATTTCAATCAAAGGAAGAATGTGGCCATCACTTGTTGATCATATATCCAAGTTCAAAGCTTCTTCCGATTTTATTTTCTCAAAGAAGGAATGTGACATTGCTTTTCGATCCCCGTATCCAAGTTTAAAGCTTATTTTGATTTCATTCCTCAAAATTTTTGTGGTGGAATAGGTGAGATATCTCCCTTAAAGATGACGACTTGTCTCTTTCTTCAAAATACAACTTAAAACTTATCAACCAATACAAATCATTTTTATAATTAATTAATGAAGAACTGAACTCAAGAATCTAGAATTCCTTGGGTTCTTGAATGAAATCACTTTTGGGCTAACCCCACGCGTTGTGGTTCACTCGCTCTTTCGTTTAAAACACCTTAAGTAAGATCAAATATCTTTCTCTAAACGAACATTATTTAAATCTTTCTATCTCGCAAACAAGCTAGCGCTTCAACCTCCATCACGAGTAAAAGCCAATGCTTAGCAGTTAAAAAGCGTCTTAAATAATTGTTCATTAAAAACCACCAACCGTAGTTGCACGAACTACGAAACTCTGACTTTCCCATTGCACAAGTGAATACGTAGGCACAAGGATTTTAATCCTTCGCGAGCACAATAATAAAAAATTAACTATTTCTCTGTCATCTTCGTAATAATAATAATCAAAACACTTTTTCCCTTTTTAACAAACATCGTAACAAACATTTAGAAGAAAAAGACTAAAATCAACATTTAATCGCATAGTTAACTAAGAGGTTCCCGTTGAGTACAACGGATGTGATGGGTGCTAATACCTTCCCCTTGCGTAACCGACTCCCGAACTTAGAATTTTGTTTCGTTGACCATTTCTTATCCTTCCTTTAGGTTGTATCTATATCTTCGTTTTCTTTAATTAGAATAAATAGAATTAGGTGGCGACTCTGTTGTTTCTTTCCTAGTCCCATCGCGAGGATCGTATTTTTCGAGGTACGACAGCTTGGCGACTCTGCTGGGGACAGCTCCATGCTAGAGAGAGTCGATCCAATCTTAGCTTTGCGCGTTTATTTGTTGATCTTGTCTTTTTTTCTTCTCTATGTTTGTTATTTATGTTTTGTCTATTTGTTCTTTTATTCGTTTTCTTTTATTCCTTATTATTATACTTATCTGTGGAATCTCGGGGTTACATCACGAGTAAAAGATGAGTTGTGGAAAAAGAAGAGGGAACACCTAGTTTAGAATTGGTAGTTATTAGTGTTAGTTTCCAAGAACTCGCTTCTTGAGGGCCTAGCATGAAAGCTCCCCCAGATAGTTAGACTTTTCGTAGATCTTGTCACAACGCAGCTAGCCTGTCGCTTGACTTGATTCATGAAAAGGTTGTCACTCCGGACCCCCTAGAACCAGTTTCAATATTGGTAGTTGTGTAGGGTTAGTCTCCAAGGGCTCGCCTCTTGAGGGCTTAGCATGAGAACGCCACTCAAGGTAGACCTTATCGTCATTATCGTCAAAATGTAGCTAGCATGTGGTGGGGCATTAGTACGATAAACGTTCGTGACCTTGAGTTTCCTAATCCATCACCGTAGAAACTATCATGTGAGTGGGTTTTACGGGTACAAACTATAGAACCAATCTCTTACAACCTACAAAATAGGAAGTTTTGAGTTTTTTTTTCCAGCTTCTGAGTCTGTTTTGTGCTTTTGATCCTAAGCATACTTGCATTGCATCCATTCGCATACCATTGCATCTGCATTGCATATAATTTTCTTTCCTCAGAATAAGCTCATTCCATCCTTTGTCTTGGGTCAGCAGTTTGATTCTCGGTACGTGTCCAGAACTAAGAACCATGTCTCAAGAATTAGTGGGTGAACTAAGAAGAGGTCAAGAATCGTTGAAAGAAGAGATTAATTCCTTGAAAAGATAGATGGAATGGGTCTTGGAAACTCTACAAGCTTTGTTAAAAAAGGAAGGTCGCCTTGTTCCCGTTGCCGTAGTAGAGGGAGCTAAGGCCCTACCTCCATTTGATGCTACCTCCAGTCAAGAATGTTTCCTAGTGGCAGAACCTTATATGCCAGCCCATGGTCCTTATCCACTAAGTCAAAGTCAACCTCTGATTTCAAAATCAGAACCTTAATATCCTCTTGTTTATCATCAACAAAAGATGCCACAACATCAGCCATACCAATGGCAACACGTTCCTCAACAACGACACCAATACACTAAGAAGTCAAAGAGGCAATTTGATCTTTTGCCAATGCCATACAGTCACATACTACCACGTTTGATCGATAGTGGATTGGTAGAGCCGAAGGAACTGAATCCAATGATTCCTCCTTATCCACCAGGCTTTGATCCTCATGCCCAATGTGGTTTCCATGCTAATGCTCCAGGGCACTCGACCGAAGATTGCAAATAACTCCAGAGCAAGGTTCAGGATCTGATTGAGTCCAAGTCCATCTCATTTACGCCTCAAGGCCTTCATATCAACATCAATCCTTCGTCTAGTCGGGCAGATCAAACAGTCTATGCCATGGAAGAAATTGTGTGGAGAGGATTGGTGCACCGACCTCAATGAGCATGAAAACCTCTAACTCTGAAGAAGGAAGTTCAATTCCCTAAAGCTGGCAATCCCCTGTTTGTTTCAGCATTGTTGTATTTTCTTTGCATGTTGATTTTGAATTCACTTGTTAGCATTGTTGTTTTTGAAATGGAAAAATTAATGAAATGTTTATGCATATTTTGAATCAATCCATTCGTATTCACTCTTTTTCTTTCATTGATTTGACAAAAAAAAAGCAAATTGAACAAACTATTGTTTTAGCAAAGATTGGAGGGAGGATGATGAAAACCAGATACCTGAATTCTCCATTCAGTCCATCATTCAAGAATTATCAGCTACATATTTCCCTTCGCACATCAAAGAAGTCATTAAGGGTCAAAAGTTTGTAGTATTCATTCTCTATCCTCCAAAAAAATGGCAGTCACAACTATTCAACAAAAGATAGAAAGGAAAAAGAAATACAAAGGAAACCGCTAAGTCAAAAACCAGAAAAGACGACTTAGGAGAAAATTAATAAAGTCAAGAAAAAGAAGTCATCAAAGCAAAGACGAAGCAAGGTGGTTGTAATCTCATTTTAAATCCTGATCCTTATGCCGCCAAAGACTTTTGAGATCTGAGTGCGTATGTCAAATTAACTGAACGTAGGATTGGAGTTCATCACGAAGATTAGGTGGATACAAATAAATTTTGAGCCTTTATCCTTTATTTCATAAACCGTGAACCAAGCCACATTACAACCCTTAAAAGACCTAATTGAGGTAGGGTTTATTTTGAGAGCATGCTACAACAAGGTTGTGTTAACCTGACTCCTAAAGATCTTTGCTAATCATTTGTATTGATCACTTTCATCTGCAATTCCATAAATGGCTAGATCCACTTTGTTGTTTCAATCAACTCCACTGTATCACTATCATACCAATAAATTGTGATTTCAAAACTTGCATAAATGTCGCATTAAAATTTCCAATTTTTAAATGTATAATGATTATTTGCAAGTCAATTCAGCATCAAGGGAATCCCAACGAATGCAACCAGTTAGGGAATTCGACTTGGTAACAAAAGCCCAACCAGGGGCAACCACTTTGAGAGTAAGTCAATCTGAATCGATCTCTTCAAGAGTCATCTACTCAGAGGTTGAACCTTTTCTCAAGAATCAGACTAGAGTAAGCTATCACAAATAGCCGAAAAGTACAATAGCCAAGCCAGAGGTTTCCCATCCCAAGGATCAGATAACTAGGGGGAAATCTCAGATATTCAAGCACTAGGGAAACCATTTCAAGGTCATGTCATGGAAGGTTGTTTCCAAACCTTTTGTGAAAAGGATATGTTCAAAGACCCATTGATTTGGGGCAAGATGGATCACACAGGGGAAAATCCTCTCCATGCCTTCAAGTTGTTCAAGCAGGCCTTATGTAACAACAAACTTTGAGTTCAAGACAAGTGTCGGGAATCATGTCTTCATCTTTGTCTCCTTCTAAAGTGTCGTCTGCAAAAAAGAACTATCTCATCCATTACCCACACAGGGGCATTTTTAAAACCATCGAGTCAGTGCATAATCACTCTCATGCTTTAGTCACGTCGCTCCGCTTTTAGCGTTAAACCTTGCATATCGTCTTACTCATCTAGCATATGTCTAGGTCAAACCAGGTCACTCCAGTCCCCGTCTAGTATTTTCTTTTGATGGTTACCTCAAAGTTAGTTCTCGTCTGACAGTCGGTTTTTTACTCTAGTTCTCGTCTGGTATTTTATTTGAGATTTATTTGAGAGTCAGTTCTCGTCTGACAATCAATTTCTTTAACTCCATTTCATGTATGGTATTTTCTTTTGAAAGTTACTCTAGAGTCAGTTCTCGTCTGACAGTCAGTTTTTCACTCCAGTTCTCGTCTGGTATTTCATTTGAAATTTATTTGAAAGTCAGTTCTCGTCTGACAATCAATTCTTTAAATCCAGTCTTCATCTGGTAGTCAATTCTTTTCAAACCAGTTCTCGTCTGCTATTTCATTTAAAAGCTATTTGATAGTCGGTTCTTGTCTGACAGTTTTTTTTTTCAAATCTAGTTCAAAACCAATTCTTGTTTGGTAGACCATTTCCAAAGTCAGTCCCAGTCTGACAATGAATCAAAAGAAACCAGTTCTCGTCTGGCATGTCAAAAAAATCATTCGTCACTAACAACTTTGTCTTAAAATCCATTGTTGTTGATACCCTTTAGTTTGGTCAACCGATGTTTTCCCCCAGTAATACTGGTATCCCCAGTAGAAATCCATATGTTGTTGGTATTTGTCCTTATTGCCATCAATATCTCTTTAGAGTCCAATTGTCATTGGCACAAATCCGTTAAGCTGGTCGTGAAACCTTTTTACTTACGGTTTAAGTTAATTTAATTTGGCACACACATCCGTGTTTTCCCGATGATTCCTGAAGGTCTTCTTTGAACTCTTCATTTAAGGAATTTCCAGAGGTTGGACGTTTATCTTATTTAACACTCCAACATTTATTGCCTTTATTCTTCAGTCGGTTGCCTAGAGCCGTTGATTTATATTTGATTACTTTGTATTCTATTCCTAGTGTCAGTTGGTCGCATAGAGCCGCTTCCCAATCATGGTGTTTGTTTTCTTTGTCAACAGTTACACTTGAACCTGTTGATTTATCACCTTGGATACATTTTTTTCTTTCTTTTTCCTCAATCGCCGAGTTAAGTTGTTTTCCCGACCGTCGAGTCAATGTCGTTTTAACTTTTTCCTCAATCTCCGAGTTGAGTTGTTTTCCCGATCACCGAGTCGATGTCTTTTTAGTTATTTCCTCAATCGCCGAGTTGAGTTTGTTTTCCCGACCGCCAAGTCGATGTCATTTTTAGTTATTTCCTCAATCGCCGTGTTGAGTTTGTTTTCCCAATCGCTGAGTCGATTGTCATTTTAGTTATTTCCTCAATTTCCGTGTTAAGTTTATTTTCCCGACCGCCGAGTCGATGTCATTTTAGTTATTTCCTCAATCGTCGTGTTAAGTTGTTTTTCCCGACCGCCGAGTCGATGTCGTTTTAGTTATTTCCTCAATCGCTGAGTTGAGTTTGGTTTTCCCGACTGCCGAGTCGATATCTTTTATTTATTTCCTCAACCGCCGAGTTGAATTATTTTCCCGACCACCGAGTCGATGTCTTCTAATCATTTCCTCAACCGCCGAGTTGAATTGTTTTCCCGCCCGCTGAGTCAATGTTTTTTAATTATTTCCTCAACCATCAAGTTTGACTTGTCTTCTCTACCCCCGAGTCGATGTGTTATCTTTCTCAACCGCCGAGTTGATATATTGGGATCCCCAGCAGTCGCATTTGAACTTGCTAACTCATCACTTTGGATAATTTGTTCTCATTCATAGTGTCAGTTGGTCGCATAGAGCCGCTGCGCATTCACTTTGAATTTGTTGTTTGTTTGATTTCTCAATGTCAACTGGTCGCATAGAGCCGTTGATTTGCCATTTCGTTTATTCCCAGGTCTTTTTATTCCTGACGACAGTTTGGTCGCATCGGGCCACTGCTTTTTTTACTTTGAACTATTTTCTAGTTGTCCTGAAGTGTCAATTTGTTCATTGATCTTATGCTCTGAATTTCTTTTCGTTTCCCGTCTTTTGTTATTCTTAGTGCCAGCAGTTACACTTGAACTTGTTGACTCATCACTTTGAATACTTCCTGTTTTCGTCTCTTTATCCCCAACATATTGTTATCCCCAGTAAGTCTTCACCCTCGATTTTGTTTTTGCGGGTTACCATTACCAGTTATCTTCATCATTTCCCGCATACCATATTCAACATACACATCATTCAAAAAGCCAGCATGCAAGGGTCGTTTCATCTTATATCCCCAGCAAAACAAAAAGAGTCCCTCATAAGCATATTCATTATTCACATTTCATTCAAAACAAACACGTTCATGTTCATATTCATTACAAATCCATGACGAAAGTTCCAAATCCTTTACAATTCATTCTTGATTCAAAATTCAAACATCATTCAAGGTATTACAAGGTCTACAAGTTACAAATTCACAAAAAAAGAATATGGCAATACAAAGCCATTACATTCCAAGCTCTTGTTACAAGTTTCCTAATCCATTTTCCATGTCTTCTTCATCTTACTCAAGACTTTCCTATAAACTCCATGCTTCAATTCATAAATTCCCTACAAAAAAAAACAAACAAACCAAGTTTAGCGTATCAATCCAAGCATCAATCCAAATACATAATCGTTCATCCAAACATTTTTCCAATCATGTTCATAATCATATTTCAATTCTCCATTCACAAAAAATTTCATTAAGACATATTTAATATCAATTCATCCAAACATAATTTCACATAAGCATATTCATTTACATAACCATAATCACAATCATCCATAATCAAACCTCATTCAAATCTACCATAATCATACATATTCACTTAATCTCATTCATTATTCATTTAATAGCTCATGACAAGGTGCATCAGTCCATTGTTTTTAAATATTTATTTTGCATCATATATTAGCATATGTCATATAGCATAAACCTTACAAGTAAGTACAACAACACATAAAAAATAACAGCAGGGACCACACTTTTTTTATATAACAGACAAAATCTTAACCATAAAATACAACAATAACCTGTAGAAGGACTGTTCTCACACATCACTTTCCAACTCAGAGTTCCCCCCAAAAATTCAGTCAAAACTTAGCCAACAAGTTTTTTACAAATTCAAACCTAGTAAACCCTAATCTCAATCTTATATAAGGACTGTTTTATCAGTCACAAAGGGGGGGCAGCCACAACTTCATTCACAAAAAACCAACACAACCATTTACAACTGAGCTACAACCTCATACACAAAAAAACAGTAGGCCAGTCACAAAATAACCTAGCCACAAAGAAAACTGAGGCCACATGAACAAAACAGACAGGGAGGAACCAACCGCATAAGCATCACAAAAAACCTATGCATCCCTGAGAATGACTTTTTGTTTTTAAATCAACATTTTGTTTCATATAATTATCGTGTTTCTTTTTAAAAAAGGGAAGAAGTTATTGTTGCTTTTACTCTCACACTGCGCAAGGCACACTGGTTTACTTCTCAAGTGCCTAGCCTACTGTGTTTGTTGACTTTGAATTCCTATGGGTATTTTTTTAATTAACCGAGGATGCCTTTAACGACTAGCTTTTTTTTTCTTTCTCTAAACTCTATTATTTGATATGGGCTTGATGATACATAACAGATCTTTCACCACCTGAATCAACTTGTTGAAGACCATTTGGTTTATAATCTTACCATAAGACGCGGGCTATTTTTGTTTTGTTACTACCCCTTTTTATGAGTTTTGTCAAGTATTGATTGAAATTATGAACATATTTTAATAATAAGTATTTTCTTAGGAACTTCATAAACTTTATTTTGTTTAAAAAAAAGAATTTTAAGGTTTTAAAAATAAATCTTAGGGCTTTGTATGATAATATCTCAATTTTATGCTAGAGTTTAGATCATATCCCCCATTAGGTTTAGATAAGCGACGTGTTTGATTTACTTATTTTTATGTGGTGTTTTGTTTTGTCGTTGGTCGATGGCACGCCTCATTTGGACTTGTGTGATTTTTATATTCACATTTTGACTATAATTTGTTTAGTAAAATGAACGCACACTATGACTAAATCATTTCGAAAAATAATTAAGTCTCTTGGTCCAACACCAAGTGAATCGTTACACACCCTTATTCATTGCACACACGTAAGTCGGTCATTTTTTATGATCGCCATCTACACGATTTTACGTGCCAAAATGCCTAATCACTTTCATAATTAATTATACGGAAGAATTGAGCTCTGGAATCCAGGATTCCACGAGTTCTTGAATTGAATTACTCTTGAGGCTAGCCCTCGGGTTGTAATTCATTCACCATTTCATATTCAAACATCTTAATTCACAAATTAACTAATGAAAGAACTGAACTTAGGAGTCTAGCATTCCTCGGGTTTTTTTAATGAGTCACCCTTGAGGCTAGTCTTTGAGTTGTGTCTCGTTCTCTTTTTCATTCCTAAAACACTCAAGCAATCAACTCTTAATTCACATATCAAATAATGGAGGAACTGAATTCTGGAGTCTAGCACTCCACATAGTTCTTGAATTAAATCATTCTTTAGGCTAGACTTCGAGTTGTGGTTTATTCGCCCTCTCGTTCCTAAAATACATAATTCTTACAAATTAATTATACGAAGAACTGAACTCAAGAATCTAGCATTCCCAGGGTTCTTGAATGAAATCACTCATGGGCTAGCCCCACGCGTTATGGTCCATTCACCCTTTCGTAATCAAAACACTTAAAACATTCAAACTTAACAACTCCGAAGATGAGACATGATTCATCTCCATAGGAAAGATATTTCTCCTTTTCCCACAAACACAAACAAATCAATTTCATCAAACAATTTCTATCAAAGGAAGAATGTGGCAATCACTTGTTGATTATATATCCAAGTTCGAAGCTTCTTCCGATTTTATTTTCTCAAAGGAGGAACGTGACATTGCTTGTCGATCCCCGTATACAAGTTTGAAGCTTCTTTCTATTTCATTCCTCAAAATGTTTGTGGTGGAATAGGTGAGATATCTCCCTTAAAGATGACGACTTGTCTCTTTCTTCAAAATATAACTTAAAACTTACCAACCAATAAAAATCATTTTTATAATTAATTAACGAAGAACTGAACTCAGGAATCTAGCATTCCTCGGGTTCTTGAATGAAATCACTCCTGGGCTAGCCCCACGCGTTGTGGTTCACTCGCTCTTTCGTTTAAAACACCTTAAGTAAGATCAAATATCTTTCTCTAAACGAACATTGTTTAAATCTTTCTATCTCGCAAACAAGCTATCGCTTCAACCTCCATCGCGAGTAAAAGCCAACGCTTAGCAGTTAAAAAGCGTCTTAAACAATTGTTCATTAAAAACCACCAACCGTAGTTGCACGAACTACGAAGCTCTGACTATCCCATTGCACAAGGGAATATGTAGGCACAGGGATTTTAATCCTTCGCGAGCATAATAATAAAAAATTAACTATTTCTTTGTCATCTTCGTAATAATAATATTCAAAACACTTTTTCCCTTTTTAACAAACATCGTAGCTGTCGCTCCCCGGATTTCCATCCTGGTACAAACGCGAAAGTGGCGCGAAAAAAGAAAAGAGTCGCCTGCCAGGCATTTTTATCCCGAAGAAAGGGAATGGTAATGTTGTACAAACCAGAAGAAAGAAGAGGAAGGACACAGGTCCTGCGAACCAAAGAGACTGAGTTCGGGAGTCGGTTACGACCTGGGAAGGTATTAACACCCAGATCGTCCGCCGTACCCGACGGGATCCACGCTTGCAAAAGAAACTGTTTCAAAGGGTGAGGGTATGAAAGCTGCAGCAAAGAAATGAAAATGAAAAGAAACTGAAACTGGAAAAAAACTGAATAAGAGAACAAAGAGAAATGTAGGGAAAATAAAGATTGTGCTCGAACGGGCCCTACCCCGCTGCCTACGTACCTCATCGGGAAAATGAGGATCAGAGACGCCGTAGTTCCCCTAACTAGGGGTAACAAGGAAATTTCTTGTGAATTAAGGCTTGAACTGCATATGCCATTGCTCAGGTGTTGCAGACTCGGACGACGAGTGCGTAACCGTCTTGCAAAATGACAAATAGGAGCAAGTTCGCGTACGGAGCGAATGAGATGAGAAAAGAATTCCCGAAGGAAAGATGCTTATTGTTTGTTTGTGTTTTTTATGAAGCTTTTATGAGTGTGTCACAAGAAAGTGAACCCAAGCTCTTTTCCATGGAATGTGCACTTGTCACTACATTCCAAGATGGAATAATAGAACAAGCACACTCAAGTAAGGAGAAGATCCCCAAAACTTGAACCCAAAGATTAGGGCCTAAGCTCACTAACTTGTTGAATTATTAAGTGTTTTTGGTATTTATAATGAAGAAGTGTCTTTTATGCTTTTCTTGGTGAAGAAGATACCTTGATCAGACTTGTGCATCACAAGGTAAACTTGTACTATCCCAAGATGGGAAGACTACAAGCATATCTCATGGGATAAGGCTATGGATCAAGACATCACTTCAAACATTATTAAGATGTTTTTTATGGTTATGAGATGAGAAGAGAAGAAGGACCAAAAGGATCACAAAGGCAAAATTCTAAAGGGGGACTAAAGAATCCTAAGTGTTAACATGCATGGATGTCCTAAGGTTAGTGTGGTTCTCTATCCTAATGAAGAAGGAAGAAGAAGAAGATGAGGATAGAAGAAGGGATTAGCAAGGCTAAGCCCAACAACAAAAGAGTTAGCACGAATAAGAATAAGAAGAAGAGATGAGATTTGGATTTGGAGATGTGGAACTCAACTTCCACACCTCACACTTACCATAGCCCCTGCAAGGTTAGTAACATGCATACAAGTGAAACAAAATGAACAAGATAACATGCCAATCTCATACAAATAGAAGTGAAATGATATGAACAAATGCACAATGCAAATGCAACTCAAAAGAATGAGAGATGAAGCTTACAAATCAACATGATGCAATATGAAACACATATGAAAACAAATGCACACTTAAGGAAGATGCAAAGCAAAAATGCACAAACATGGACTCAATGCATACAATCAGAACAAAAACAAGATGAAGAAATGCTTAAGAAGCCAACAAGATGAAGAGAATGGAGGTACAAGACCAAACAATCACATAATGGAAGTGAAAGAAGTAAGGAAGAAGTGAAAGCACACTTAAGGAATGGAAGGACTTAAAGGTAAGCAAGACACCAAAATTCCAAAGAAACAAACCCTAAGCTAGTACCAGGAAGGTACCCACACCCCAAGAGGTCCCCAAATGAGAAGAAGAAGTTGGCACAAGTGCCCTTCTAAACTTATAAGAGACCTAATGAACCAAAAAAAAAAAAATGGGACAAGGTGAGAACAAAAATTCAAATTAAATCAACCAAGCATCTAAAAATTTCACAACTTAAACCAAATTATTTTCAAACATGGTATATCAATGAGCCAAAAAGGTTTGGAAAAATTCAGAAGCAAACTAGGTCAAATGGAGACAAGAACAAGAACTAGGGTTAATAACTTCCAACACAAGTCAAAGGACCAAGACCCAATGAAAAAGTTTCTAAAAATCAGGGGAAAAATCACACAAGAACTTCATCATCTTAGGAATCCAGAGCAAAAAGAATGAGTATAAAACTCAAAATAATGAAGTCTATAGAAAATGGACAAGGCAGTGTACTCAAGAAAGGATTAAAAAGAAGTTAATTGAAATAAGGAATTAATTATGACACGTGGAAATTAAAAAAAGGAAAATAAAAATATAGAAAAATAAAAGAGACTCAAAATATGACTCATGAATATTTTGGGGATTTTTGGATAATCAGAAGTATTTTTAATAATTAGAAACTAAAATGGATTAAAGAAATTAAAATAAGAAAAAGAGAAATTAAAAAGAAATGGGCTGGGGTGCAGATAGCATGAGGTTTGCGTTCAAAAATGACTTGGGCCAAACAGAGGGGGCGGTTAGAAATAATCATAGGCCCACGCAAAATTCCAAAAAAAACAAAAAAAACAAATACCAATAATCTGATTTATTATTTATATGCTATATTTTATTTTACTTACTGAAAAATGAACAAAATATTAAGTAACATAATATCGACTGGTCACCTTTTCACTTAAATGAAATAAAAAAAATAAAAACAAAATGAAAAAAACTCGGACCACTCACAAGCCAACACACCATCATCTTCTTCCATGGACATGAACACAATTAACGAAACAGGGCAAGAAAAAACAGCATGAGATCAACAACTTCACCAACAAACACCATCCTCAAATCTCAATGAAAATGGAAAATGTTAAAACCAAAAATGAAGCCCCAAGCAAGAGGATCATCACTGTACCAATATTTCTCACAAACACACATCATACACAGAGATTCGAGGCTCTAAAGTAGTGATCTCAAAACTAAAAAATCATGAACTAACAACTTTCAAAACTTCACAATGCTTCAAACAAGTCATGTTAAGCCTATACATCATGAAACAAATAAAAACAAGCCAAAACCGAAGCAAAAGCGAGGTGATTCATCAAACCTGGTATTGAGCTTTAGTTGAGATTTAGAGAAATCCAGAGGTTGAAATGGCTTCCTTATGCCTCCCTTGATCTTCTTTGAGCCAAATAAAGGCAATGTGTTTGGATTTGAATGGCAAAAGAGGGAAATCCGAAAATGCAGTTAATCTTCAGTGATGAAATAGAAGTGTGATGGAGAGGATCTGGATTTTTTTCAAGGCTATGTGAAGATGAGAATTTTGCTTATGCTGCGGGAATCATAGAGAGAGAAATGGAGTGTGTGTTTTGAGTGTAAAATGTGATGCCTCTTCTTTACATAATTCATGACTTTTGCCTTTATAGTAAGGGTGTGCGCACTCAAATTGAAAGGTGGGAGGTCCAAGTTTGTTATGCACCAAAAGTACAGAGCCATCGTGACTCTCATTGCTTCATTTCCTTCCAATTTTTCTCATATGGACGGGTATATGGTTGTTATCATAAGGATGAGTGTGTTGGCAACATAAGATTTGATGATGAAGCAAGATGATAATCCAAGGGTGGTGACTGGAATTTGTAATGAGGTGTATGGTATTATACTTCTCACATGATACTCTTCTTGGTGCAAGAAATATGTGTGTGTGTGTCGTGAAAACAAAAGTGAGTGGAGAGAAATAGGGAAGAGGGACGTGTGAGGTGATGAGAGGGTGGGGGGTGGCGTGCGCGTGAGGGTGTGAGGGGAGGAAAAGAAAGGTGTGGCGTGCGTGAGGGAGTGTGAGGGAGTGAAGAAAGGTGTGGCGTGCGTGAGGGAGTGAAGGAAGGTGTGGCGTGCGCGTGAGGGTGTGAGGGGAGGAAAAGAAAGGTGTGGCGTGCGTGAGGGAGTGTGAGGGAGTGAATGATGGCGTGCGTGTGTCGTGTGAGTGGGGAAGAAAACAAAAAAACAAATTCCACAAGCAAATGGAATGGGGACACTTGGCAGGTGGAAAGTGGTGACCTCACATGTTGATCCTCTCCCCATGATCGATCACATGCACACACATAACACTCTCCTTGCACTATATTTTTCCACAAAATACAATGCTGCAAGTCTCCCTTGGTCACGCATGAAGAAAATGGTTTCATTAAAAAAAATGTAAAACAAAATTTATCCCATGTGGTACACCAAAAATAAAAGGATAGAAAAAAAATAGGCCAATGAGAAATTGCCACATGTGCCCAAAAACCCTAAAAGAGTTTTAAACTTCAAAAAATCACATCTTGAGTTCTATAAATGCTATGAAAGTGTTCTACAACTTTTCGGAAAGGGAAAGTCGTGCTCTACGACTTTCGTGTTTTCCGGAAAATCACTCAGAGCTCTTTCACACATGAAATAATAGCCTGAAGTTATGGACCAAATAATTTCTAAAAATAGAAACTTCCAAATTTAGTAACTTTTTTGCATACTCCCGACTTTTGACATTTAAGCTCCACTGAAATACTCCTTGACATAATATAACCTCAGAAAAGTGATAATCCTGATTAAAAAGCCCTGACATTGTCGTTGACTTTTCTAACTGCGCAGTTGACTTTCTTGCTTCACCTTCAAGCAAATGAACCAAATCTTGACTTCTTTAGTGAATATTTGCCTCCAACTTCATACATAAGCTGTGCAGACTAAATAAAAGCCTTTAGCCTCAAGAAATAGTCAAAATTTAAGAGATAGGAGTGCTTAGCCCAAAACCCTAATCAAGATTTCCTTGTACAGGAGAAGATGTTGCATCTTGAACTTCTGATGAAATAACTGACTTCCCTGAGGAATTTTCTCATGAAAATTGGTACCAAGGATCCTCTTGACATATAGAAGACTTTACCCAAATGAAATGACCAAAGCTGTGAAGTTTTGATGCTTGAATCTCAAACCCTAGTTTAGGACTAATGCTTAGGAGCTTTGCCCTATCCTGGAATCTATGATGATCATACCACCTTCTGAGCTTTTGTGAATGAACTTGAAATTGTAAATGGAATGTAGACCCATCATAGGAATTGTACAAATCCATTGGGACCTTTGTCATGGCTTGTGATGACCCAAGAACCTCCCCAGGTGATCATATGCTTGATGCTAGGACATGAAGAATGTTATGCCTCATTTTTCCATGCTAGGATGCTAAGAAAATGATATGTTCATGATGAATATGATGTGATATGATGCTTAAAATGAAGAGGGCAAAATTGGGGTGTTACAGTAACAAACATTTAGAAGACAAAGACTAAAATCAACATTTAATCGCATAGTTAACTAAGAGGTTCCCGTTGAGTAGAACGGACGTGGGGGGTGCTAATACCTTCCCCTTGTGTAACCGACTCCCGAACTTAGAATTTGGTTTCACTGACCATTTCTTATCCTTCCTTTAGGTTGTATTTATATCTTCCTTTTCTTTAATTAGTATAAATAGAATTAGGTGGCGACTCTGTTGTTTCTTTCCGCGTCCCATCGCGAGGATCGTATTTTTCGAGGTACGACAGCTTTCTGGAAAAAGCGCTATCTAATGTTAAAATTATAGGAAAACATTAGAAAGCGTTTCAAAAAGCGTTGTGTAAAGGGGAACAAAAGAGAGCGTTTTTTTTGGACAAAAGCGTTCTCTAAAGGTGTATAAAAAAAATTATTTAAATATTATACGCATGCTTTAGACAACGCTTTTTAAGGAAAAAACGTCTTCTAAAGGCCCACATTAGACAACGTTTTTTTTTCTTCCAAAAAGCGTCTATAGATATATACAAAAACTGTTTAAATTTTTATGTTTATATATTAGACAACGCTTTTAAAGATAAAACGCTTTTAAGGATAAAACGCTTTTAAATGGATACATTAGGCAACACTTCCTACCTTAAAAGCGCTGTCTAAACGTATATACAAAAATTAATTAAAATGTTATAATTATACATTAGACAGCGCTTTATAAAGGCTCATTTAGAAAGTGCTTTTTAGGTAAAAAGCGCTTTCTAAAGTAGGCATTTAAAAGTGTTTTTTCCTTGAATAAAAGTGTTGTCTTTACCTACGACAATGTAGGCTTAGACAACGCTTTAAGCGCTTTTAAAGGTAAAAAAAGTGTTGTCGTATTGTTTGGCATAGTGAGCTGGAATTTACAATTTCTTGGACAATTAGGATTTTCTGGATTTAAAGGTGAAGAACACGGTTGGAAAGGGGGAGAACAAATTTAAGATTTTATTTTATAAATAAAATAATTATTTTAAATGATATATTAATTAATTAATATTGATTTTAAATGATGTGACAATACAATTTTTAAAATTGGTTAACACAACCTCTGTCACATCATATAACCAAATCTAATAGTTGACCAAAAACATCTCAAAAATATTCAAAATAGGAGACTAATACTTTTTTTTAAAGAGGAATAATAAGTTAGAATATTTAAAGTAAGAGGACAAAATCATATTCAAGTCTTTTTAAAAATGATTTTTATAATGTAACATATTTTGGTATAAAAAAATTTATAAAGAAATTGTCATAAAAATTTCAAATAAAAATTTGATCTGAATAATTATTTTTAAAATGTTATTTTATTTTATAATTAATAAAAATTGAATATAAAAAATTTATAAAATCACTTAATTTTAAAAATATTTCTAAAGTTTTATAAAAATCACTTTTAAATACAACTTTTTGAAAAAATATAGTAGTCATGAGCTACTCCCTATTTAAGGTCTATAAAACCACTTAACACTCAAAGCTTGATCTCTGAATGAATTACAGACTTTATTTATTGTATATAGCTAGATTTATTGTTGCTGAGCAACTTCATTATTGGAGTACAAACTAAACATGATTTAATTCATTATTATAAAGAAGCATGAAATAGATACTTAGTAGAATGGTGAGAGTGCAGGTGCAGAAGCTGTGAGTTGAATGTCATGATTCGATGATTGTGGAGAAGCAGCAAAGAATTGAAGAGAATGAAAAGGGGGAGGTGCAAAAATGCCAGAGCTTTTGATCTCAGCCATTTGTCTACGAGGTTGACATAAGTTGGGTAGAAAGACACCTTCAGCGGCAGCTAGGTTAAAGTATAGATCAACAATATTGGGACAAGTATTGTAACACTGAGGAGAACAAAGATTTTGTGTGAAACTAGATTCAACAAGAGAATCAGATGAAATTCCAAATGATTTTCTCTCCAAACCACAAGACTTAATACATTCATCACTTTCAATATGATCTTTCAATTTATCATCAGCTTCAATCTCGGATGTCTTGCATATATATTTTTCTGAACCATTTCTCTTCACATGCTTCTCAAGCACACATCGTTTTCCTGCATAGGATACTGCAAATGCACATCTGTCTTCCTTCAAATTCTCACATTCAATGCCTGCTCCTCCTGCAATATTATTAACAAGTTTATGTCAGAGTTCCTAGTTGAAATTATATATAAAGTTAAGAAATGAAGTGACTTACCAAGAGTTCCTTGAACAGCAACAGAAATTACAAGGGCAATTGTTATCAAACATCTCAAGTTAATGTTAAGGGCCATGAATGAAGACTATTGGAAATATAAGGTACTACTGGGAAGGACGAATGATATTTGTTGGAATATGGATTATAGCTAGTTTCCATGTGTATTTATAGACACTTTTTTTTTAATGGGAACAAGACACGTTCTCTTGAAAGAAAATAAATACCAATATTTATTAGTTGGTTGAGTTTTCAATGTTAGTCGTAATAATAAGGCAGAAAAAAGGAATGCTTCAACACCATTTAGACTCAATAATAAAGGTAAAATGCATCATGGGTTATCTAATTTGTTTAATTATGTCATAATTACTTTCTCCTTAACTATAACATTATTTTAATAACCGATGGGGATTGAACTTTCAAATATACTAATTTTTCAATACACAATATATATATATATATATATATATATATATATATATATATATATATATATATATATATATATATATATATATATATATATATATATATATATATATATATATATATATATATATTCTTGAAATTAGACATCGTTAACTTACACTGTCTCAGCGATACCTTTGTTTAGTTTTATATCAAGGATGTGTTTTCAAATCTTGGCATGTGTGTTATGTTTTTCTATAAAAATAATTTCAAAATCTTTCAAAAGTAAAAAAAAAAAAAAAAACATAACACATAATATTATTATTTTTACCTTTTGTTTAACTTGTCACTGATGTTAAATCAAAATCTTTGGAATCAAAAATCTTTATTATCTTTATATTGTTTTACAACATCAAGAATATTATTATTTTTACATAAAAATATATATTGTTTAATGTTTAGTTAAAACAACATTATCTCTAAAATATTATTTTTATAGTTAAAACAATATTATCTCTACAATATTATTTTCTTGAACTATTATTATTTTTAAATAAATATATATATTAACTAATTTTATTCTATAATAATAATAATAATATTTTAGCATAATTAATATTATTTTTAATTAATTTTTATAATTAAATGAATAATACATTAAATTAATAGGTTTAAAAAATATTAAAATAAAGAGTGTAATTTTTTTAAAATTTTATAGTTTGTATAATTAATTTAACTTTCTCCACGATACTATATTAAACCTGGTAATCAGTTGAGGTTTTTTGTCACAATGTCTCAATTATGATGGTCTCATAATTTTAAGAATATAGTAATTTTTTGCATAGTGGATTGCAAGTATATTGTTAAGTCTAACATTGAAATATCTATAGATTTTTTTTTTATTTTCTTATAGTTTTTAATACTATTTACAAGATTTTCCATTTTATTTATTAAGGACCAATTTTAAAAATAAAAATTAAAAAATAATTGCTTAATTTTTTATTAGGAATTTATTTTTATTATTAGCCCAGGACCTCTAGAAAGTCAGGACCGACTCTGTGTACGCTGTAGAATTTGTAACTTGTGTTTATAGGTTCTAAAGTATTTGAAACTTTGTTTGTAATTTACAAGATTTGAAATCGGAAGAAAGTGTATATCTACTTTGAAGTTCCTATTGTTTTGGTTTGTTTTTGCACTAACTTCCACCGGTGGAGGTTGTACTTAAAAATGCTACCATATTATTTTGGTCTGTTTTTACACTAACTTCCACTGATAGAGATTGTACTTAAAAATGCTACAATATTGTTTTGGTCTATTTTTGCACTAACTTTCATCTGGTGGAGGTTGTACTTAAAAAGTACAATATTGTTTTGGTTTGTTTTTGCACTAACTTCCACCGATGGAGGTTGGACTTTGAAATACACAAATTTTCCAACACATAATACATATAATGTTGTGTTTGTACACTTCATAATTTGTAATTTGTGTTTATAGATTCTAAAGTGTTTGAAAGTTTGTTTGTAATTTGCAAGATTTGAAATCTGAAGAAAGTGTATAGCTACTTTAAAGTTCCTATTGTTTTGGTATGTTTTTGCACTAACTTCACTGGTGGAGATTGTACTTAAAAATACTATAATATTATTTTGGTATGTTCACTACAAGAAAACAAGCATTTTGCAGGGTGATTTTGCTGGGTGTTTTTCACCCCACAAATAATTGCACTTGCTGGGTGTTATTCACCCCGCAACAAAGAAAATAAAAAATAATAATTTAGATCACGAAAATATTGGAGGGAATTTCGAATTTTTTGAAATATACGTTGCGGGATGAAAAGCACGCCGCAACGTATCTTAAGAAAATTTGGTGAAAAATTAAAAGCTCACTTAATGAGGAGCATGTGACAGTTCTGAAAAAGGTTTGACCGTTTCAGTCTTGCGGGGGTGTTTCCCACGCTGCAAGCCTCAACGATAATAAATGTTGTTGGGCGTTTTGCACGCCGCAACTTTGCTGGGTGTTTTACACCCCGCAACTCTCTTTTATATTTTTAACACGTGTTTGTTATCCCCATACTTAGAACCTACCTTTTATCTTTCTCTCATATCTCTCAAATCTCTCTCATATCTCTCAAGTCTCTCATTTTTCTCTTTCTCTTTTCCAAATGAAAAATTTCATCTTCTAAAAAGAATTAATTTGTTCATCTTCTCTTCAAATGTTTTCTTGATTATTTCTGAAGTTGTTGTTGTTGTATTTATTAGTATATCTTTCTTTGTTAATCAAAATATTTTTTTCTTTTCTTCTAATAATAAGAACTAACTTGAAATTGTTTTTTATTTTTTATTTTTTATGTTTGAAGTTGTTATTATTGGTGTTAGTGGGTAAATAAGAAGCAAGTATCGTTGCTGTTAGTTGGTGAATCCAGAAATTTTGTTAAAAAAAAAAAAAAAATATATATATATATATATATATATATATATATATATATATATATATATAAAATAGATTATTATTATTTTTTAAAAACAGATTTATTATTATTATTTTAAAAAACGAATAATTATTTATTAAAAAAAATAGAATTAAAAAATGAATTATTATTTATTAAAAACGAATTATTATTAGTAGAAAAATGAATTATTAATATTATTATTTTAAATATCCAATTATTATTGTTTATTAAAAAACAGAATTAAAAAATGAATTA
Source organism: Lathyrus aphaca (assembly GCA_963966055.1). Taxonomy (NCBI): domain Eukaryota; kingdom Viridiplantae; phylum Streptophyta; class Magnoliopsida; order Fabales; family Fabaceae; genus Lathyrus; species Lathyrus aphaca. The sequence goes on along the minus strand of OZ014519.1, from coordinate 294,321,341 downwards.
TTCTAGTTTTGTGAATTATCAATACTGTGTGTTTGGTTTAGCTTCTGGTGTCCTAAAACTACTTCCAATAGCCCTTTCATCATAGAAATCTAGAAGCTACCGATAAATGTGCCTAGAGCCTCTAATTTTCCTTTTTTGTTATAGTAGTTTACAATGAGAATCTTAATATTATTTTATAGCATAATGTTAATTTGTTCTAACATTTTTTCATCTAGGTGTTTTTAATTTTTCTGTTCTTACATGATTATTATTTTTTGTAGTGTTATTAATTAAAAAATTTGTATTGAAAAGTTAAAAATTTAACAAAAACAAGAGAAAATGTTAATGATACAAGATAGGAAATTAGAAAAATATTAGAAAATTAACTTATAGAGTGTTATTAACTCATAGTGTCATTAACAAGAGAAAAATTTAAATTTTTTTTAGTGTTATTAACTTATAATTTTTCATCTAGGCAAAATTGGAAAAAGAAAAAAAAAAGAGATAGAAAATGTTAATGATACATATATATATATATATATATATATATATATATATATATATATATATATATATATATATATATATATATATATATATATATATATATATATATATATATATATATATATATATATATATATATATATATATATATATATATATATATATATATATATATATATATATATATTTATATATTTATAATTTTTCTTTTGGAAGAAAATGTTAATGATACAAGAAGAGAAATCATATTTTTAAATTTTAAATTTATTATGGATTTATTTAATTATGACATGATTTAATTTAATTTAATTTTTAATATTTATGAATTTTAATGTTTTTAATTAATTCTGAAATTAATTTTTTAATTAAAATTTTACAATTATATTATTTATTATATTTATATTATTATAAATATGAATTTAATATTTGTAATAATATAAATATTTTTTTTATAATAGTAAACACAATTTACAACGTGTTCTTCACTCAACATTAAAGTGAGTTGCGTGGTGAAATTCACCCAGCAAAATATCCCGACACGCAATGCAAACATGCGTGATAGATCATGTCAAGCTGACACATTGCATTGATGTAGTTTTACTGATATATTGGAAAGTGAGTTGCAAGATGTTTTGCACTTAGCAAAGTTGCGGGGTGTTTTTCACCTAGCAAATTTGCAGAGTGATTTACACCTTGCAAAAGTTGCGGTGTGCTTTTTACCCTGCAATTTTTTGCGACTAACGTTTTAACTGGGTATTTTTTTTATCCCGCAAAATTTTTGTTGCGGGTGTTTTTTACCTTTGCTAGGTGTTATTCACCCTGCAATTTGAGGTTTTTTTGTAGTGGTTTCTACACTAACTTTCATTGGTGGAGGTTGTACTTACAATATTGTTTTGGTATGTTTTTGTACTAACTTCCACTGGTGGAGGTTGTACTTAAAAAGGCTACAATATTGTTTTGGTCTGTTTTTGCATTAACTTCCACTGATGGAGGTTGGAGTTTTAAATACATTATTTATGCAATATGATCACGCATGCAATTGATGAAGATTGAAAGAAAGAATAAACGTTTTGATGTTACTATTGTGATATTAACGTTTTGATGAAGACTGAAACAAAACATAAACGTTTAGATGCAATTTATGGAAGTTAATCACTTATGAACAAACCCTCAAAAGTATATCGTTTCATCACAATGAGCCTTTCTCAAATTGGCTAATAGCATATGAATATTTTTTTATATTTTATTAATTGATATAGTATTTTATCTTTATCACTATAATAATCTACTTAATCATATCTTATTACTCAATTATTTTATTTACCTAAATTTTTTTTGGAATATTAATTTATAAAATTGTATTCTATTATAATTAGAAAAATCTGATATTTTTTTGTTATAAAAATATTTGTTCCAATAAAATCTTTTATTTTATAATTGTTATAATTATCATTGTATATCTACTATTTTGTTCTTATTCAAAAATATATTATTTGAAACACTTTATTAATAATTTGTATAATGAAATAAAAATTTTACTTTCAAAAATTATTTACTTTAGAAAATAATTGTTTATGCAATATATTTTTAATTATATAAATGTTAATTAACTTAATAAATATATATAAATCTGATAAATAATAGTGACAATCATATAATATAAGTTCTGACGAATCTTGTACAATAACATGAGTATCCACTAGTAAGGCAGAAAAAAATAATGCTTCAACATCATTTAGCCTCAATAATAAAGGTAAAATGCATCATGGGTTATCTAAGTTGTTTAATTATGTCATAATTACTTTCTCCATAACTATAACATCATTTTATTTTATTTTAATATTTTAAATTATTTTCAAAATTTAACAAGAATTTATAATTTATAATTAATTTATTAATATACTTCTATTTGAAGTACCATTGAAAATCATAACTTATTTTTAGAAATGCATATATTTTTTATAAATGTTGAAAATTTTGTTAGTCTCATGAAATATACACACCTATTTTTAAATGATTGGCATTTTTCTGTAATAATTTAACTATTAAAATTTCACTATTAAAAAGTGAATAAGTGACCTATATACCTGAAACAATGGAATATTGATACTAATTGTCATTTTAATTAAAGAAATATTAATGATTTATTTATTAAAGAATAGAAGTTTTTTAACTTTTATACTCATATGAATAGGGGTGGCAAACCGGCATGCCCGCCCCGTTTAGACCCGCCCCACAAAAGCCCTCAAGAAAATGGAGCGGGGCGGGGCGGTCAATTTTGAGGTTGCGGGTCTAAAACCTAAGCCCTCCCTGCAAAAAAGTGAGGCAGGGTGGGGAAAGCCCGCGGACATTGCACTTTTTAAGCCTAAAAATGCAAAAATTTAAGTAAATGTGCATGCCCGCAAAAGCCCGCGACGTAAACGGGGCGGGGAGGGGCGGACACTTTAGAGGGTGAGGGCCTAAACCCTTGGCCCACCCTGCACTAAAGTGCGGACAAAACGGGCATGCCCAACGGGCCGGGCCCGTTTTTCCACCACTACATATGAATCAATCAACGTGATTACCGCTATCAATGGGGAAAATTTGGGGCTTCATAAATGTGTGTGTGATTATAAACATGTTTGAAAGAAATAAAAAATATATACTACACCTCTCTATTGTCTCAATAACGTATGGAGAGGGTTCAAAGTTTTAAGATTCTTACGACTTTTATGAAATAATCACATTTTAATCTACAAACAAACTGGCTCAAAATCAAGAATTATTCTTGGCATTGTTAGGAAAACAAAAGAGGAACATACTTATCATAATATGGAAACATACAATGCAATTTCTTCTATGATATTGCAGTATTAAATGTTAAATTTTGTATTAAATAAGAATGTGTTTGACGAATGTTAAAATATGTAGTTGTCGAAGGTGTTAACTTCGGGAGAGTCTAAATTTGTGAATTTTCAACGGAGTTGAATAAGTTTACTTCTACAAAATTGAACTTAGTTTTTGTAAAAATTGAGTTAGTTAGTTTGAGATTATTTGGAGTGTAAATAATCTCATTATAAATAGGAGACTCTATGTAATCAATAATACAATAGATCACTCTAAAAACACTTTCAAGGAATAAAATTCAGTGCAGTTGCACAAAGAAACACATTCTTCTTCTTCCACTATATTATGTATTCTTAAAACCTAAATTTAACCTTTCTTTCATCACTTCAAATTTGTGTGCAGAGTAGAATCATCTTGCAATGAAAGTGTGGATGTTTCACTCAAGTAAATGGTGAAGAATAAAAGGCGCCATCAATCAGAAAGATTGATTCAGATTATCTATAAGATTTGGATTAATTCCAACATTTGGTATCTGGAGTACTGGTTGTGTTTCTTGGGACGCATTGAATCAAGATTGAAATTCTGGTATGCATATCTCAGATGTCCTAAAATATGTCGAGACATTGATCTCTGCACTAAACACAATGACAAGATGAACACACAATAGAATTGTAGAAAGTAAAGAACACACACTCAATTATTAACCCAGTTCGGTGTAATACAACACCTACGTCTGGGGGCTACCAAACCAAGAAGTAAATCCACTGAAGAGTATTAGTTTGAAATAAACAACCTCCGGTTTAATCTTCACACCTAATCACTACATGTACTTAATTTCTACCTAAGACTCACCTAGGTATGAGACCCTTCTCACACTACACAAAATTTATATTTTGTATCGCCTAATTTAATAGCGCTTTTAATGAAAGTTCTATTAAAAAGGAAACAAAGATATATATAATAGCACTTTATGGTTGGACGCTATTATAGGGTGAAGACAATGTGATTTTTACAGCACTTTGTTAGAAAACACTATTATTAAACTTCACTAATACAACACTTTCTTTAAAACACTATTAATATTCTTCATTAAAATAGCACTTTTTAAAAAACGCTATTAATATTCTTCATTAAGATAACACTTTTTGAAATATACTATTAATATTCATTAAGATAACAATTTTTAAAAAACGCTATTAATATTCTTCATTAAGATAGCACTTTTTGAAAAATGTTATCAATTGTCTTTTTATTTTATTTCAATTTTTTTAATTATTTATAAATTTATAAATTCTGCATAACCAATAAAAACCAAAAGACGCTCTTCCTAACCCTAAGTTTGTTTAGAAAGGGGAAAGACAAAACAAAACGAACACACACATCTCACATTGTGCCCTGTTTTCTTTTTTGGAATAGGAAACACAAATGGATTCTTACATCTATTGTTAAATGTACTGTCCATCTCAATTTTTCTTCATAACTTTTGATTTTAGCCACACAATTGTTTAGAAAAAAGTTACATAATTTGTTATCACTTTTTGAAAAGTGCTATTTTATTAATTTCTAGAAAAAACATGATTTTTGACGCTGAACTCTTTTCATCATATCCATGGTTCCAACCTATAACCTTCTTCCCCAATAGCTCACCCGATGACAAATCTTCTTCCCCAAAATCTCACGCGATGACAAATCTTCTTCCCCAAGAGCTCCATCAAACAATTCACTATTTTCATCTTCAAACTCCCAACCTTTCTTCTCCTCACTGTTGAGTTCAATATCCATTCCTAAAATCATAACCCTAACATACAAATCAATTGAACCCATAACTCAAGAATAATCAAATTAATTGACCCTAGAACTCATGATATTGATTTGTTTACACAAATATTCACAAATCATACCTTCTTTGTCTCTTTCTATCTTATGGTCGCCTTTACGGTACTCCGTAGCCATTTTCCTTGTCGGTTTGCATTCGTGTTAGTTGAGATCGGTTTCTCCTTTTTTTGCAAGTAAACTTATAAATACTTTAATATCTATCTTGAAAGCACCTGAGGTTTGACGTAATTTTGGCTAAACACAAGAAGATTGAAGATAAATAACTTGTTCAGAATAAGGATGTCGAAGAAGATGTCCTAATAGCAAGATGAGACATCCTGAACTGTATTGCAGGATTTAAATTAATAACAAATATGTCCGAGATTTGTTGAGGATTTAATGTCTGGATCAAGGAGCAAAGATAGAAATCCCAACAACAGAAAACTATATAAAGAAACTTAGACTTATGGTTAAAATAACCTTTGTAACGTTTGTATCACTTATAACTTTGTAACCTAAATAATTTGTAAAATAAGGGTTTAGGGTTTGAGAGTCGTTGGCTCTCTTAGGAGTTAGAAGTCTCTAATTTGTTGTATGGGATGCAAGGTATAAGGCAGAGGTACAAGGGGCATGACCAGAAGCCTTTAGATAATGGTTGTGTATTGTCCTTGGACAAAGCTTTTAAGCATGTCCAAGATAACTTCTTGGTCAAGAAAACCGTGACAGGCTCTATGATGGCATAAGACAAATGCAACACAGGTTGTGAAGGATGTGAATGGGTTCTCTTATCAAAGTTATAAACTGTGGAGTTTAGCTTTGATAAAGATGTCCATTAGGGTAGTGATTAGGAGACAAAGTTTTAAATGAGGGAGTTTAGCTTTGTGATAATACTATGATATAATGGAGTCTTCATCCTAGATTGGCATCCCAAAATTCTGGTGTGTTAACACCGAACTGGATCAACATATTATATGTTCTTATTATTTTGCAATTTATAGTTTTTTGTTATATGTTCTTGACTGAGATGTCCCAACATGATGTCTCACCATCTGTTGGTGATTGTGTTGCATCACTTCAAAAACAATAGTTGTGTATTCATCCTTGTTTCCTAAAGTGAAGTAATCATTGTCTTAACATTGAGATAGGACATTGGAGTATCTGTATAACCAGAATTTCAATTGGTATTAGAGCAGGCATCCTGGTCTGTTTCTGGATGAGATCCATGGAATACTTTCTGGTGATTAAACAAGGAGAAGTTATTGTCTGAAGGGTTCTGCAATAACAAATAGGAGCAGTGACAGTTCTCTTGGATGGTGTCCTGAAAGATGTCTTGACATCTTGTCTAGGGAAAGTTGAAGTTGTTCTTTAGTGATTTCGATGCATATATTTTGATTGAAGGATTCCATTAGTATGGGATACTGGAATAATAATCGAAGGAAGATTATAGCTTTCCTTACTCGGTTCCGTTCTTATATATGTCAACCGATTTGAAGACACATAACATTCCAAAGTCGGGAGTAGAGGGATGTTATTGTGATGGTTGAGTCTTATGTGACTTGGTACATGGTTGAGTGGCATCATCATGTATGCTGAAGTCAGACTACATAGAATGGGTAAGATGAATTATCAAACTCATGCTCTAGGGGTTTGATAGTTTCTTGTTGGCTAAGTTATTGAAGAAACTTGATATTATGATAAAGTCCAATCAAGGAAATTCAGTTGTAATCCGGAGTCTCTAGTTATTCTTCAGACTAGGAGGTGCTTTCTTGGAAGCATGAAATTGAAGACAGTGGAGGTGATTTATTTTCATCGTGCATAAACAACAAGCAAGGAAGAAATCATACTACTTAACCCTAAGGATGATTTCACACAATTGAGGTAATTAGGATTCGTTCAGAGAGAATCTTAAGAGCTTGAGTCAAGGGGCAAACCTTGATATCTCAACAACTTGCACAACAACAGAAGAAGACAACACGAAGAGGAATATCTATGAAATATTCAGAATATGCTGGAATCAGACAAGGGTTATAACTACAAGGATTAATAATCAATTGCTTTGTGCAGATTTGATTATCCTTGTGATTCAAGATTGAGGATGTTGTATCATATGTTCTAACATCTTTTCATCAGAGGTTTGGAGAATCATGGGAGGGGTTCTACATTCACTCAGAAGTCTCCTAGGCTTTTGACCTAAGATTATTGGCTTCACATCTTTTCCTGGAAAGTATTGAGACTTGTCCAGATGGTGATGCATTTTAAGATGGAAATGGAAGACTATGAAGACATCGTAATCTTGATGACTACTTGGATTGGTTTATTTCTAATCCAGGAACCTTAGGGCATTCCAGAATGCTCATCATGGAGTTCAACTAGGTGGAAATTTCAATAACTTCGTGAAGACGACTCTACTCAAGGAAAGGTGGAATCCTTGGTACAACTATAGGGGTTAGTTCCTAACTAGTCCTTCTGAAGATTCAAACAATGGCAGGTTTGAAGTCTTTGGAGAAGTTTAACGCCCCTTTTTACCCGAAAAATATATTGAAAATCAGAGTAGGAAAATTCAACCAACAAGTAAACAAATAGGATGCCACATTTCAACTTTCAAAAACTTATTCATTTAATCAAATAATAACACATTGATACATAACACTTTCAATTCGGATGAGACTGTAACGACAACTTTTATTCAATCTTTAAAACAAATAACATTCACTTAATAAGAAACAAATTCTCAATTATTCAACTAAACATAGTACACCATCTTTTTCAACTTAAACAACTTAGTACCAACATGCTTCTAATGCAAACAACTTGAAACAACGATGACTAGATCAAATACAATATTAAAGCAACTAAGCTTTCATCCCCCCGAGTGTTACGTATCAGAGCATCGACACTGACTCGAACTAATGAAGATAACAATCTTCCACCAGGCTAACCTGCACGTTATCAACATAGAGGTAACATTCAAACAAAATGGGTGAGATATCGAACAATATAAACAAGATTATGATAGCTATTACGTTAGATAAAATCATACAATTTTACTACTATCCAACAACAACAACTTAAAAATCACCCACATTTTATCAACATACTTTATCAACTTAATACACCTATCAACATTTACAACATAATCAACAAATCAACATCATCATAGTCAATGTAATCAACTTCGACAATTTCAACAAACATAATTAACTTCAACAACTTCAACAAACATAATCAATTTTATAAACATAATCATATAAGTAACTTCATCAACATAATCATATAATCAACTTAAACTAACCTAATCATATAATCAACTTCATTAACATGATCACATAATCAACTTAATCTACTTCACGACCTAGTCAACATAAACATATAATCCACTTAACCAACATAATTAACGTTATCGGCATAACTCACATAAACAACTTAATCAACTTAATCAACATAAACAACTCCATCGACTTAAGCAACATAAACAACTTCAGCAACTTAAGCAACATAAAAACTTCAGCAACTTAAGCAACATAATCAACTTCATCGACTTAAGTAACATAAGCAACTTCATCAACTTAAGCAACATAAACAACATAAATAATGCAACACATTATGCAACTCGACTATGCATATGCATGTGGTACCATTGGAGTAAAACTCCCAACTTAAAATATACCAGGTTACCGAGGTATCGTCAAGGTATAAGCCTTTAACTTAATAATTTCGCCAATCCATGCCAACATGGTGAGCATCCTCTCCAACTTAGAAAATGAAATGTATACCATGATACAAACGACACCACACATAACAACAACCAACTCAGAACAACATACAACAAACAACATAACAACTTTAATTCAACACAATTTAACTCTGTCCATAGGCCTACAACGTATATACAACAATGTTGGTCATACGACCTACAACTTTAATATTAACATTGGTCATTCGACCTACAACTTAAATAATCAGCGTTGGTCATTTGACCTACAGCTTAACAATGCCCATAAATCGGGACAAAACACATATTCAACGTACGCGAAAACCCCCATATTCCACACGAATTCAACAAAATAAACCGACTAAAATCACCTACTAATTATTACGAACTACCTCGACAATTTTCATTAAATTTCGGGCAACTAATTTTTCAGCTTAAATCAGCTAAATCGGTTACGTTTTAACATTCTGCGATTACTACCAATTAGTTTACTATTCCGATTAATTTATAATTTGGATATAATTACTCGTACTACAACTAAATCCTCTATCATGAAAATCTCCCAAAACATGTTACTTTTGTTTATGTCAAAACCAGTCAACCTGCTAATTCCTCACTTCTACTACTGTATTATTCTTTTTCGTCTACTCAATACATGCTACTGATTAATTACACACTAAGAGAATCAAATATATCCATTACTTTATTAACTCACTTAAACTACACTTAATTTAATTAGCTAGTAATCATGTATAACTACTAATTAAAGTATACATCACAACTAATTAATTAAACTACTAATTAAAGTGGTCCACACCTAATTACAATGTGGCTTGCGCCACTTTTTCTCATGGCTCCTATCATGCAATATGTGGATCTCATCTCTTACTAACCAATTAACATTATTATTTAATTATACTAACCATTTTATACCAATAACATATTATAATTAATACTTAATATAATGGTATATGCATGACTATTAAGAATCAAAAAGGTAAAATAACCCCCACTCACAAAAGGGATGGTTTGCACCATCCCCACCCTACCATCTTGTTGCTTGCACCACATATAAGTATAAAAAAGGATGGCTGGCGCCACTAGCATATTTGTTTCACAAATTTGGATGGCCTGTGCCACCCTTTGGAATATTGGGTGGCATACGCCATCCTCTGCACAGGGAACAAGACTTTCGTCCCAAATTGAATATGTTTCTAGAACCCAATCAACTCACAAAAAAATCACGCATCGGATTAAAAGAATTAAAACATATCAAACAATTATTTCACGACAATTAGAACAACATGAATCAACTCCATAATAGAAAATTACATAACCCCAATCCTACATATTAATCATCATGTTCCCAGTTATAAAATTCGAACCCCACCCTTACCTTAAATTGATGGTCGCTCAAATCTCCGATCGGCTTTTCTGACTTGGCTCTAACGACAACAACTCTCCCTTGTAACTGCTTTCTCACACTTCGTTCCACTTTCTCAACTTCTACTGATATCACAAACCTAGTTTCCCTTTCTTTTTATTCTTTCATTATAACTATTATTATAATTATAATCTCAATTGGGCTTACTAATCAGCACCCCCACGATTACTACTATCAATGCAATGACTAAGTCCACTTAAATAAAATACTCTTATAATTTCATAATATTAATTCTAATATTATTTCTCCCGACTAAATCGACTAATTACCGACTATCAATTAAATCGTCCAAACAACCCAAATCAACATATTCAACCATAAACAGAAAATATTCAATATCATTTTCCACAACGTAAATCAACTTATTTAATTAATCCAACTCAAACCAACTTAGAAACATCAACGTAACATTCCGATAATTCGGAACTCAACTCAAATCATCATAAACGACACAAACCAACATAAATCAACACAAATACACAAATCAACACAACATAATACAAGTATATTTTATTAAATAATTAATTAAATAAACAGGCGTTACAACTCTTCCCCACTTAGAATATTTTCGTCCTCGAAAATTTATCCAATTCAACTACTCCAACTACTTATTCCATCAGACTAATCAACTCTCATCCCCAAAAGGAAACCCCACGTAGAATACAAACAACAATCCATAACCTCAACAACAATAACAACATGAATACTATTCAAGTAATACACTTGACAACTAGCATCACAACACAAGAGTAACCAACTTAAGAATTCACCGGTTTAAGAACTAGAAAACCACATAAGAATACACAACTTAAACCCAACATTAACGCAACATTAACGTAACCAACTACCAACATCATTGTTATTCACATATGAACAACTGCACTACTCCACGCGTTCAATGTGCACTCTGATTTCTTGCAAAATATCAAATTTACCGAGTTTAACTCCAACTTTCCATCACCAAAATCGTCATAACAACAAGGACTTCAACTTAACTCTTCAGAAATTTCATTCCAACAGGCATTCTACACTCTCGTAGTAACCGAATACTTTGAACTTAGATATGTAAGACAATATCTCTGAACATTCAACATAAATACAACGACGACTACTTCCGAATCTTGGATAAGATATACATATACTTCCATGAATTCTCAATTATCATCAACATAGACTACAACTTTACCATCTTTCATTAAGATGTCCTCTAAAATCATCTTAAGGCATAACATCCTTACAACAACATATGGTACATGGGTCCAAATAATTTCAACAAGATAACCCATATTCTTCACTTCCAACTAATTCAACATACCAAATCCTCGATTCCTACTCATACCGACATAATTCTTCATAAATTCTTATCTGAATCAACACAACCAACCACTCATCTTTTCCAACCAAAAATCGCACTTTAATAAATCAACTTATAATTTCACTTCATTTAATACTTGCAACTTAACACTCAAATAGTATATCTGACATTCTTGTCAAATCATGGTCTTATATTTCCATAACTTTCCCCTTGAATCATCTCAAGAAAGCTTCAAGTCTCAAGCCACTTGATTCTTCACAAAATAACACTCAAATTATCCAGAACTCAACTGTGATTTTACTCATCGAACAAATTGAAACTTCAGGCTATCATCCTTAACTCCAACTAATATTCTTATATATGAAACATAATTGACAAAACAAATAACCCACAAGCACTAGGCTCAACTTCAACCAATTCAACGTACATACTATACTAGTTGGCAAGACTCATCTATCCATCAATTATGATTCTGTCTACTATCAACAATAGATTAAGGGTGATCAGTTCCTCAATTTGTCAATAGATATATCCGACAACCATAACAGTGGCATAAATCATCATTACCCAACACAATAAAGTACTTCAACTTGTCCACAAAGTCCGTAAACATAATGCTCCGCCAACTCTCTAAGTCTTACCAACGTCTTCTTAGTCTCCTTAATTCTGACTCCGTCAATTATACCAAAACGTTCAAAATCCAATACACAATCTCTTATACACACTCGTAGCACAACATAACTTTAAATATCCTTCTAACACCGGAGTCACTATAACATCGAGTACAATCCAATTCAGTTTGCTCCAATTACAACTTTCATCCAAGTTAAAAAATTTGACAACACCAATCAACATTCGTCTTTCTTGAATCCATTCTTCTCTTAATATTATCGCCACACAACATCATCACTTTAATCATCTCCATTCGACATAAATTGCATCTCTATGCATCCTCTGACATGGTCACATTCTTTCTAATACCAATATTTTATTCCTTTTCAATATTTCGCACTCGTCTTTATCTTTCTCAATTTTCAGCAAGGATTGCTCAACTTTAACCACATTTATCTCTTCTAGTATAGACCTCCCAAACATAAAATTATATTCCAAAATTAAGAGAATTTTGTGTAGATTTCAGAACCTCAAGAATCGCTTAAATCCGATTTACGAGTAAACAGTTATCATCCTCACAATGGGACTGGTTCAGAATTCCTGTATACAAAATTTTCCAAAAATCAGCATCAGACCCAATTATTAAAACACACTTTTCTCCCTCTTCACAAACTTCTTGAAGACAAATATTATATGAAAATTGTAATACCTATATAAAAAGGACATACATCAAGCATATTCTTCATATAAATATTTAAGTTTGGTATTGAAATACAACAATTTCTTAAGTACACATTGCATAAATATAGCCACTAAGACAAAAGTACTAAGACAAAAGGCTATAAATAATACAAGGTGTTCACAAAATACAAAATCTAAGAACTAGATCCAAAGATCTCAAAAGTCCACAGCGGAATAAGCCATCAAACAAGCAAGGATAATCAAGTCGCCTTATCCTTACCCTTTGCGGAACCTGAAGTACCTGAAATAACAACATCAACATGGGGTGAGATAAAACATCTCAGTGAGTTCCCTATCTTAGAGTTCTCTCGACTCTAAAAGGTTCGAAACCTAGACTTCGAGTTTACATAAACTAGAGACATCTAAGTAATATAACGGAGCATACATGAGGTGCTTGGAGGCATCTTTCCCCGCCCAACCATAGTTTTAGCTGACGATCACGGGTCACTCAATCCTCAACATATAAATATCTTTCCCTGCCCAGCCACACAAGGACGAGTACGGGTCATTCACTATCTATCTAAGATACTTTCCCCACCCAGCCACACACGGACGAGTACGGGTCACGACACCTTACCACAAAGTAACTTTCCCCGCCCACCCAGACAAGGACGAGTACATGTCACTCATTACTTATCCTAATGGAAACTTTCCCAGCCCAGCCACGCCAGGGCGAGTACGGGTCACGGTCATCCATTAAGGGATTTGATTCCACGATTAAAACATAACACAAGAAGTAAACTTCCAACTTTTCACAACTTCCTAGCCCGAAGATACTAACCGAGTATCAATGCCTAGGTATTGTTAAGTCTCTAAAACAATTCCGTAACAATCTAGGGTAACCTAGCTACCTCACAAGTTTTACCATTTCATTTCTTTAAGCTCACAATTCCATAACTTAACATCTTTACGGTATTTTCGAAAAGTCGGACAAAAGTCGGGTAAAAATAATATTTGTCGACATCATGTGAAAGTACATAATTTTAGCTTCAAAACGATATGCAGAACACTAAAAACGGATACCCGGATCAAAAGTTATAAAAGAAAACATAATTTCTATGAAAGAAAACATAACTCAGCTTGATAGTTACAGTTCGCGGGGCGAACCTTGTTCGCGGGGAGAACACATAAAAATCCCTACAATTCGTGGCACAAACCCTGTTCATGGGGTGAACACAGTAGAATTCTGCTAAACCAGCTACGGGAAAATCATCCCAAAACACCCAATTTCACCAAAATGCACCAAACCAGAGGAATCCAAACACAAACATACCTATAATCATGTACTAAACATCATACTTAGTTTAAATCGAGTTTTTAACCGTTTAATCTTTTGATTTCAAGCTTTCTACCAAAATCTCTAAAAAATCATAAACCCTAAAACTCAACCAAAATCGAAAACAAAAGTATCTAACTACGAACCCACATCGAGAGATGAAGATTGACGGAAAGAATAAGCCGATTCGACGGACGGATGATGGAGAAAGATGAATTTGAATGCATAGGGTTTCCCTCCTTCTCCTTCTCTTCTCTCTTCTTTTCTTATTTTCCTTTTTCTCTTCTTTTCTTACTAACTTCTTCTTTCTCTCATTTTCTTTCTATATAAACAATTATATAAAAACTTATATTTTCCCAATGCGTCCAAAAATAGAGAGTATCCAAAAATGTCTCTTAGTCCTCAAATTAATAAAATCTCCGAAATAAATAATATCAGTTAACCAAATTTAAATTCAGTTTACTCTAAATGGTGTTTCATTAAAATTCTTAGAATAATCCGGAATCCTATTGTCCTTAAATAATATTATCCAAAGAGTTAAATAAATTACGGGGTGTTACAAAAACTGTAAGAAATTTCGCAAGCTTTCCAAAAAGTGCAGAATCGCTTCAATCAGGATCACGAGTAAAAAGTTATGCCTTTTTTACTGACAACTGCTCCAAAATTACAAATATCAGAATTTGAGATTGATGAACATAAGTTCCATCTCTCTCCCTCTTGCTTCCAGGATCTACCAACAATCTTTGCTTTTCATCCAACTATGAAAATTGCTTGACTTTAATCCAATTATACTCAAGGCATATTAATCTACCGACTTGATCTATCAACTTATCATTTCCATTGGGATAATTCTTTATTCTCAATCAATTCCTCATCCATGTTCAACACACTTCTCAAACTCGACCGATATGAATTCGTGAGTCTAAACTCTCGCCGATCTGCAATCAACGTCACCTTGACCCAACTTCTACATACCAACAACATGTCCAGGAGCAAGCCTCTCCCCACTTAGTCCAAACCAACACCTGCAGACAATGACTAGAAACTAACAAACAAATAGCGACAGTGTTTCACACACATGTCGCACACTAAGGAATAAATGACATTAGACAACATTGGTCGGACAAAGCGACCTTCTCTAATACCGCTAATGTAACACCCCATTTCTACCCGACAAATATATTGAAAATAAGAGTTGGAAAATTCAACCAACAAGTAAACAAATAGGAAGCCACATTTCAACTTTCAAAAACTTATTCGTTTAATCAAATAATAACACATTTATACATAATAGTTTCAATTCAGATGAGACTGTAACGACAACTTTTATTCAATCTTTGAAATAAATAACTTTCACTTAATAAGCAGCGGATTCTCAATTATTAACCTAAACATAGTACAACATCTTTTTCAACTTAAACAACTTAGTAGCAACATGCATCTAATGCAAACAACTTGAAACAACTACGACTAGATCAAATACAACATTAAAGCAACTAAGCGTTCATCCCCCGAGTGTTACGTATCAGAGCATCAACACCGACTCGAACTAACGAAGATAACAATCTTCCACCAGGCTAACCTGCACGTTACCAACACAGGGGTAACATTCAAACAGAAGGGGTGAAATATCGAACAATATAAACAAGAGTATGATAATTAATACGTTAGATAGAATCATACAATTGTATTACTATCCAACAAATACAACAACTTAACAATCACCCACATTTTATCAACATACTTTATCAACTTATTACACTTATCAACATTTACCACATAATCAATAAATCAACATCATCATAGTCAACGTAATCAACTTCGACAATTTCAACAAACATAATCAACTTCAACAACTTCAGCAAACATAATCAATTTTATAAACATAATCATATAAGTAACTTCATCAACATAATCATATAGTCACATTAAACTAACCTAATCATATAATCAACTTCATCAACATGATCACATAATCAACTTAATCTACTTCACGACCTAGTCAACATAAACATATAATCCACTTAAGCAACATAATCAACGTTATCGGCATAACTCATATAAACAACTTAATCAACTTAATCAACATAAACAACTTCATCGACTTAAGCAACATAAACAACTTCATCAACTTAAGCAACATAACAACTTCATCAACTTAAGAAACATAACAACTTCATCAACTTAAGCAACATAAAAAACTTCATCGACTTAAGCAACATAAACAACTTCATCAACTTAAGCAACTTAAGAAACATAAATAATGCAACACATGATGCGACTCGACTATGCATATGCATATGCATATGGTACCATTGGAGTAAAACTCCCAACTTAAAATATACCAGGTTATCGAGGTATCTGCAAGGCATAAGCCTCCAACTTAATAATTTTGCCAATCCAGACCAACATGGTGAGCATTTGCTTCAACTTAGAAAATGCAATGTATACCATGATACAAACGACACCACACATAACAACAACCAAATCAGAACAACATACAACAAACAACATTTCAACTTTAATTCAACACAATTCAACTCTTTCCATGGGCCTACAACTTATATACAACAACGTTGGTCATACAACCTACAACTTTAATATCAACATTGGTCATTCGACCTACAACTTAAATAATCAACATTGGTCATTCAACCTACAACTTAACAATGCCCATAAACCGGGATAAAACACATATTCAACGTATGCAAAAATCCCCACATTCCACATGAATTCAACAAAATAAACCAACTAAAATCACCTACTAATTATTACGAACTACCTCGACAATTTTCGTTAAATTTCAGGCAACTAACTTTTCCGCTTTGTCGCTCCCTGAATTTCCATCCTGGTACAAACGCGAAAGTAGCGCGGAAAAGGTAGAGTCGCCAAGCAAGAGTTTTTATCCCAAAGGAATGGGAGAGGTAATGCTGCACAAACCAATGAAAAGAAAGGAAGGACAAAGGTCCTGCGAACCAAAGAAATCTGGGTTCGGGAGTCGTTTACGACCTGGGAAGGTATTAGCACCCCAGACCATCCGCCGTACCCGACAAGATCCACGCTTGCAAAGAAAATGTTTCAAAGGGTGAAGAAATGAAAGTTGGTGTAAAAAGAAAGACTGGAATTGGATAAGAAAAGAAAAAAAGGGGGAAATGTAGGGAAAATAAAAGAGTGCTCGAACGACCCCTACCCCATTGCCTACGTACCTCATCTGGACATAAGGATCAGAGACGTCGTAGTTCAGGAGGAAAATGGCTTGTGTTTTAAAAGCTTGAACTACTTATGTCAATTCTCAGGTGTTGCAGGCTCGTCTGGCACGAGTGTGTTAGCGTCTTACAAAGTTACAAGTAAGCGTAAGTTCTTATGTTATGAGTGAAGGTGATGAGAAAAGAAGTCCCGAAGGAGAGACGGTTATTCTTTGTTCAGTGTTTCTTAAAAGCTTTTCTGAGTTTGGAACAAGAAAGTGAATTCAAGTCCTTTTCCATGCAATGTGTACCTATTACTACATTCCAAGATAGAATGAGAAATGAGCACACCAAGTAAGGAGAAGACCCCCAAAACTTGTTTCCAGAGATTAGGGCTTAAGTACACTGCCCCATTTTCCTTTATTAAGTGTTTTGCCTTTTGAAATGAAGAAGTGCTTTCTTAGGCTTTTCTTTGTGAAAATGGCTTAATGATTATACTTTTACATCATGCTAGACAAGTTTTCACTATCCCGATATGGGATGATGTCGCTCCCGATAAATGGGAATGGCCCAAATAAAGGTACAGACGCGGACGGTCGGCGAGAGGAACAATGAGAACACACAGCAGTGAACTCACTGGAAAAGAAAAGAGTCGCCAGCTAGGCATTTTTATCCCGAAGGAAAGGTAATGCTGCATAGACCTAGAAAGATATGGATAAGACGGTTGCGAACCAGAGAGACTGAGAAAGGGGGTTGGTTACAACCTGGGAAGGTATTAGCACCCAGATTGTCCGTCGTACTCGACGGGATCCACGCTTAAAAGATTTGTGTTTTAAAGGGGTAGTGTCAGTGCAATTTGTGTATGAAGAGCTGGAAGAGGATGTACAGGTGTCAGTGTAAAAGAAGTATGAAATGTAATATATACAGTGTCAGTGTAAGAATAAGAGTGAAATGCTCATGATAATGAGGCTAAGAAAATGATGCTGGAAGGAGGGGAATATACAGAGACTTTTGTTCGATAACTGTTAAGTTATGCCTACGTATCCTCTCGTGCAATGAGGAAGTCAGAACACCGTAGTTCGACCCAAAGAGACTGAAAGATGAATTGACTTGTGAACTGCTTATTTGTCTATGCTCAAGTGTATGACCTGTCTGGCTCAGGTGCAAACTGTCTTGCATTAGACGGAAGAAGCAAGTTCTCGTTTATGAGTGAAGATGATGAGAAAAGAATCCCGGAGGAGACGATTATTGTTTGTTTTTGAGTTTTCAGTCTTTTATTGCTTTTTGAAGTTTGTCATAAGTTAATGAGCTTAAGTCTAAACCAATGGGTTAGCAAACTCATCACATCTTCCCTCTGATTAGGGGTAATGAGAGTACCTTAAGTGTGAAGTCTGATTCTCACACTTAATCACCTTTGGTGTAGGATTAAGATCATTAACCTACTTGTGATTATTTAGATATTTTTGGTGTTTTTGTTTAGTGTTTAGTAATGAGGTTAAGCCATAATCAAAGATTAAACAGACTCATTACACCATCCTAATAGAAGGATAATAGATGAGAATGTTTAAACTGAGGAAAACTCCTCAACTTAATCCATGATTAGGGATTAAACTCATGACATAACAAGCCTTTGATTAAGTGGATTTTATTTAATGGTGTGATGATGAAGTGATTTTTAGGGTTTGTAAGATAACTTGAGGGGGACTTGTCCATTAACACTAGGGTTAGTCCTTCTTAACCACTTAAGGAAGAATTAGAACCCTAATGCAAGGCCCAAGTAACAAGCTTGATGTCTTGATGATTATTAGATGGATTGATTAAAGGATTTAAACACATTAAGGATTTAACACTTAGGATTAAAGTTATACACTCCATCCTAATAGAAGGATGCAGGCATAAGCTTAATCACAAAGCCTTAAAGCCTTTAGGGTTTAGTCCCTGATTATGAGATGAGAAGAGAAGACTCAATGAGACACAAAGGTAAGAACTAAGTGGGGGACTAATTAAAACCCTAATCATTGTCATGCTTGGTTGTTCCTAAGGTCTGTGAGGTTTACAAGAGAAGTCTTCAATGGAACCACCAGGAAGCAGATGAAAAGATCAGGAAAAGCAAGGTAACTTGCTTCATTCAAGAAGTCAAGTCACTTGAGGAAAGAAAGTAAGAAGAAGAAGAATGAGCAAGCTCCATCTCAAACACATATCAAAATGCAGCAATGGATGCAAGAGAGATGAAAAGAAAATGTGAGAAGTGAAGGCAAATCCACTTCTCCAAGTTACTTACCACCTGAAAAGTTAACAAAGGAATGCAATGCAATGTCAAATGAAATGAAATGACATGATGAGAAACAAAACCAGAAGCACATACATGATGTTAATGATGCTATGGGATGCTACAAACATGAGACAACACATGGGGATGATCATACAAGCTTATGGATGCAAATGAAGCAAGTTAAGAATTATGAACATTCATGAAAAGTTATGAAATGCAAATGGCATACAACATGGCAAATGCAAGGTGCAATGATCAAACATGCTTCTAATATGTCTTAAGATGCTAAATGAATCATATGGATGCATAAAATGTCATGGCAAGTCAAGGTATGAGTGCAAATGCAAGATGGATGCATATGGAAGCCCAAATTAGGGTTTATGATCAAAGCATCAAACACAAACCAAAATCAGAAGCAAACTTCAATACAAAAAAATTGAAAATGCACTCAAAGGACCCCTAATCCTATACTAACCCAATGCCCAAAGGAGAAGTTTCAACTCTTAACCAAATTCAAGTTATGGTTTTCCTAAGTTTTCTAGGGTTTTAGGGTTCCTTAACAAGAAAAATGTCAAACAAATGGAAAATGTAAGATCAATTCATGCCAAATTAATCTCACAAACTACATGATATGCATAACACAATGCAAAAAGAATCAAAGTCCAACTCTTTAGGGTTAGGCAGAAATGATTTTTGGAAGTTTGGATCAAAATAATGCATCAAAATGATTTTAATTCCATGAAAAATTCTCAAAATGCATCAAGATCAAAAAAGAAATTTGGTTTGAAGGTTGGACAATGTTTTTAAATGTTTCATGAATTTTTTGGTGATTTTTAAATACCTAAAAGTATTTTTAATTAATTAATTCTCATTAATTAATTAAAAAGAAACTTTTAAATATTTAAAAATACTTTTTTAATGCTAAAAATAAAAATAAAAATATTTTTGTGTTCTGAAATTAAATAATAACTTGTACAAAAAATTTCAGAATTTTTAAAGTATTTTTGCTATTTTAAATTAAATGGACAAATTAAATGGAATAAAAAGAAAATAAAATAAAATAAATGGGAAGTATGCAGGATGGAAGGCCAGGATTGAAACTGGGTTTGAAACATTTGACTGGGCGCGCATCTGGACGGCCCAAGTTCAAACCAGCCTAATTCTAGTTAATTAAATATTAATCCATAATTAAGAGTTAATGAAGTGATCCAGGCCCTCCATACACGCGCGGGAAACGAAATCCAGTGGCTCACATTTAAACTTGGTGCCCTAACCCTAATTACCAGCTAATCACTCTCAGGTCACCGGAGACGAGCTCCGGTCGTCTTCTCCGGTGACCTCCCTCCCTGAAAATCTCCAAATCATTCCCTAGGTCATTTCTGGAGCTCTAAAGCTCCAGATTGGTTCCTTTCACTCTCCTAAACTCAACCCTAACTTCATTTCTCATTTATTTCCAGCCATAATCATGAATCGAAGCAAAGAACAAAAACTGTCAAAATTTCAGACAAGCAATACAGTCTCATTTCTCAACCATTTTCAATAATTTCAAGTTCAGTGTGATCAGTGAAGCATGCTTAATCATTTTGTAACATAAAATAGAGGTCCTGGAAAAGTTAATTCGAAAGGCTACCTGAGATGGAGCTTTCACCCTTTGAGCTTTCTGGCTGCTTTCTTGGTGCAAAAAGCTTCTAATGACCTTCCTGAGGAGTTTGCAGTGCTTGGACAACTTTGAATGTGGCTGGTTTGGGAGTTTGCACTCCAACTGGTCAGAAATCGTATCTGGCTTGTGGTGTGTTCTTGGTTGCTTTGATGGGTGGTTTTGGGTCAGTGGATGATCCAGAAATGAATGGTGGTGTTTGTTTGAAGATTGAGTGATTGAGTTGGGAGAATCGAAAGCTTTTGCAAGAGGGAGAGATTTTGTGAATGGTGAGTTGTGTTGTGTTTCAGCCTTGCCTCTTGTTGTGTTTTGCTGGCATTTGATCCACATAAACAAATCTTATTGGTCAGATGACATGACATGTGCTTTATTGATTGGTATGGTGCTTTTTGCAAATTGTCAACTTTGTGTAAGGAGGGCATGGGCTACTTTGCTAGCTTGGTACAAAGGGCTTGTCTTGCGCAGCATGAGGTGAGGAGAGGGCTAGGGTGGTTCAGCAACCAAGGCAGCAAGTGGATGAAGTGTTATGATGGTTTTTGCAACTTGGTTCCTTTTAGTTCTCATGGAAAAATCTTGCCTCACAAACCATGAAACATGTGATCTCTTTGGTTCAATCTGAACTTTAAGACTTGTATGATGCTTGTGTAATGGTTTGACACCAATTAGAAGTCACAAATTGCCTTGGTACAAGATTTTGCAAATTTCTCATTTGGTGCATAACTTGAAATTTAGTGATTTTTGCCAACTTTGACAAACCATAACTTTTGATCCAAAATGAATTAGGTCATGTTCTTGTACTTTTTGAAAAGGGAAAGATCTAATCTACAACTTTCATGACCAAAGTTTTTCCATTTGAAGCATTTTTGGCTCAAAAAGTAAGGGTTGAAAAAGTTGCATAAAATGACATCTCATTAAAAGTCAACCTTGCCCAAAAAAGTCAACTTTGCAAAAACTTGTAATTCTTGAATTTTGAGAGCTTCAAACTTCTTCCATGATCAAATAAAGATCAAATACACTCAAAATGATGAAGATCCCCCCTTGGTTGGGTCATTGGGGGCCTCAGATGCCCTAATTTTGCACTGACTTGTCTGAAAAGTCAACCCTTGATCAGATGACTTCCCCATGGAATTTCTTCATGAAAATTGATATGCATACTCCCTATATCATATAGAGACCAATAGAAACAAGAATGACCAAAAAATTTGGAGTTATGGCCTCTGAAACCAAAACCCTAATTTTAGGTCAACTGTGCAGTCAAGCCTGGCTCTGCTTCCACACCATTCCCAGTTCTTGTGATTCTTTGGCATTTTTGACTTTGAGAGGATACAATGTGATATAAGAACACACATGGACCCCTTTGAGGTGATTGGTGACCTTTGGAGTGGCTCAAGAAGCTCTTGGATTGCTCAGATCACAAACCCTAGGTGCAGATGACTTTGAATCTATGCAGTGAAACAAAAATGTGATATGAGATGGTATGATTGAGTTTATGCATATGAAATGATCACAAGACATGGTGTGAATGGGTGAGGGAAAATTTGGGGTGTTTACAGCTGCCCCTATTCAATCATGAGTTAGCTGTGCAGGATGTAAGCGACGGCTTAACAGGCAAACAAGATAACTTGTGGTTGAATATCAAAGACAGTCCAAAATTTGCACTCACAGAATGAAGAAGAAAAGGGATATAGATTGTAAAAGAAAATAAAGTATATTATAAAGTGCGGGCGACGGAGGACGACCGTCGAGCAGAGGACGACTGCTGGGTAAAGAGCAATGACGGGGACGGCCGACATGCTGGGAAAAGTGCGGATAGTAAAGCAATGACGGGGACGACCGACATGCTAGGGATAAAAGATATCATGATGGGGACGGCCATCAAGTAAAGCTTATAAGATACTCTGGGGATTAATGAAAAATGATGGGGACGGCCATCAAGTTCATAAAGTAATGCAATCAACGATGGGGACGGCCATCGGGATAAACTGATGAAGGACGATCATCAGGAAAAAAAGAAAAGGGACCACGACGGGAGCGGCCATCGGGTTAAAGAATAAATGAAATAAACAGATGATGAGGTACGATCATCAAAGGTGAAGGACGATCACCTAGCAGGGGACGGCTGCTCTGTTGGGGTTAAGATGAGGGACGGTCAACTAAGGTGGAGGACGACCACCTGGCAGGGTACGGCTGCCGAAAAGTATCGCGACATAGGACGAATGCCAGATAAAAGGTCAACGATGAGGACGGCCATCTGATGAGCATGATGGAGGACGACCATCAAGAGGTGGAGGACGACCACCTAGCAGGGAACGGCTGCTCTCGAGGTTTATCATGACATAGGACGAATGTCAGATAACCAAAATCAACAATGGGGATGGCCATTGGATAAAATGATGAAGGACGATCATCAACAGGTGGAGGACGACCACCTAGCAGGGGACGACTGCTAAATATCAACGATGGGGACGGCCATCGGATGAGCATGATGGAGGACGACCATCAAGAGGTGGAGGACGACCACCTAGCAGGGTACGGCTGCTCTCAAAGTTTATCATGACATAGGACGAATGTCAGATAAAGGAAAATTGCTTTGTTGTCTATCTACCGGGGAATAGTAAACACGGACGAGTGTTTATGTCCCAGAAAACAAAAGGTATAAGCATTTAGATGTGTGTAGATTAAAGATGCGGACGAGCATCCTCAAGACTATGATACGGACGAGTATCAGGTAGAAACAAGTACTGACACATGTTCAGAGATGATGATACGGACGAGTATCAACGGGTTAACAAAGAACACGGACGAGTGTTGAATCTGAAAGAATTCTTCTGGGAAATAGTAGACACAGACGAGTATCTACGTTCAAGAAGACACAAGTGTTTGACGCAGTGTATAGATTAAAGATGCGGACGAGCATCCTTAAGATTATGATACGGACGAGTATCATGTAGAAACAAACGCTTGGCGCATGCTCTGAGATGATGATACGGACGAGTACCAACTGGTTAACAAAGAACACGGACGAGTGTCGAATCTGTGGGGATGTAAGTGGTGCATACAAGATACGGATGAGTATCTGTATAAGCATGAGTAGAAGGTATGAGTGATGTATACTTGAGTGTTCAATCTGCTGGGGAGAGTGACACGGACGAGTGTCAAAAGGAGAAAAGTGTAGTATAAACAAATATCTGGTATACAAAATGTTTACATTACTGTGCTGGGAAAGTGACATGGACGGATGTCAAGGAAATGTATATATATATAAGTATATGTGAGTGCAAAGAGAATGTCTTTGGCTTTCTGCTGGGGATGTGACACGGACGGGTGTCAAAGGGAGTATATACTGGTGTTTGTGAATATGAGGCAACTGCTTTTGCTGGGGACTCTGGGGGGAAAGTTTTCTGTATACTGATGGATTTTCATTATTCACGAGTGTTCGATTCAAAACATGGCTTATGATTATGCTATATGTTTGATTTTTGCCGTAATGCTCCGTTCTTAAGACGGAATGCTACGCTTTGTTTGGTGAATATGATGCGAATGCTATGATCGTGCAAAAGATACCGATCCGGGATTCGGATCCCGTTGCTGTGAAGATCTCTGGTCGATCTGTCTGAAATGATCATCTCAGCTGGGGATGAGATCATCGGTAGATCTGGTGAGATGATTCTGCTTGGGGAGATAAGTCACTGATTGACATATTCTTGTAAGAAAGGACCCAGCTGGGGTTTGTAGAAGCTCTTCTTTTACTCTGTTGTGACTCCTTCATGCGTTGCTCTTCTGAATAGAGGCTGAAATTCTGTGGGGAGATGGTTCCCTGGCTTTTGTACTTGACTGAGGAAGAAGGGTTGGCAACTCGGCTGGGAGAAGCACCAAGTGGCAACTCAGCTGGAGAGAAAGCACCTTGAGTGTTAAGACTGAGTGAGTGTTGATTTGCCAGCTTGCTGGGGTGAAGCTTTCATGCCCCATGTTGCGCTTCGGATACCTGAGATCCTGCAAAGACAGAGAAACGCACAAGTAATCCCGAGGCATCCCTTACTGGATTCCGTCATAGGAGTGAGACACTCTCGAGAGTAAGTACATTTCCTGCAAGCATGTGTTTTTTTCTTTATTTTTAGAGATAAACATCTGTATTCGTGCAACCAGTTTCTTAAGACATCAGACATTCTTTGCAAAAAAAAAAAATGTACAAAACGAAACATGACTGAAAAATCTGATTTTATTAATTTAAATGCCCTGAATTGGCAAGATACAGTCAAAGAAACGAATCTCCTGAAATGAGGAGATTGTTACAAATTGAGAAACACAATGCTGGCAATGTTGACGACGCTTTGAAGGAGCTTCCTCTCGCTATGACTCGTATGACTATTGACGCTCTTCTCGTCTTGCTTTCTGAAGAAGGCTGGTTCTGACAGAAGCTTGATCCTTTCGAAGCTTACCAAGTTGTAGGTGACACAGACGAATTCAGAGTGCAGTTGTTCGCTTATTCCCTTATTTTGCATGGATCGCCCTTTCGGGTTTTCAATCCATCGGGATACCCATTTTTGCCTGAGTTGTCCAATGCGGCTTTTCAACTCAGCGGGTGTACATTTTTTGCTTATTTTCCCTTATTTTTGCCCGAGTCTTTTATTCTGTTTTTGACTCGCCGGGATGCCCTATTTTTGCCTGGACTTACATTCTGTTTTTATGTCCAGCGGGTCATTTTTATGCGAAGTATTTTTTAACTGCATCTGAATTCACAGGGGACGGGAAATCTTCATCATCCATGGTGCTGAGCATCAGTGCCCCACCGGAGAAAACTTTCTTTACCACGAATGGTCCTTCATAGTTCGGAGTCCATTTTCCCCGATGGTCTGTATGAGGAGGGAGGATTCTTTTCAGCACAAGATCTCCTACTTGGTACTCTCGGTGCCTGACTTTCTGATCGAAGGCTCTCTTCATTCTTTTTTGATACAACTGTCCATGACAGATTGCAGCCAATCTCTTCTCTTCAATCAGACTCAGTTGTTCGTATCGGGACCGGACCCACTCTGCTTCATTCAGCTTAACATCCATCAATACCCGTAGAGAGGGTAATTCAACTTCAACAGGTAGGACTGCCTCCATACCATACACAAGCTGATACGGTGTTGCCCCATTGGATGTTCTGATTGATGTACGGTACCCATGCAAGGAAAATGGTAGCATTTCATGCCAGTCTTTGTACGTGACTACCATCTTCTGCACAATCTTCTTGATATTCTTATTAGCTGCCTCGACAGCGCCGTTCATCTTTGGCCTGTAAGGAGAAGAATTGTGGTGTTGGATCTTGAAGTCCCGACATAGCTCAGCCATCATTTTGTTGTTTAAGTTGGAACCATTATCAGTAATGATTCGCTCGGGAACTCCGTATCGACAGATGATATCTCTCTTCAGAAATCTGGCTACCACTTGTCTTGTAACATTTGCATACGAGGCTGCTTCAACCCACTTGGTGAAATAGTCAATGGCGACCAGGATGAATCTGTGGCCATTTGAAGCAGTCGGTTCAATCTTGCCGATCATATCAATGCCCCACATAGCGAAGGGTCAGGGTGAAGACATTATATTCAAAGGATTGGGAGGCACATGCACCTTATCCGCATAAATCTGGCATTTATGGCATTTTCTGGCATAGACACAACAGTCTGTATCCATTGTGATCCAGTAATAACCTGATCTTAGCAATTTCTTGGCCATGGCATGCCCTCCATCATGGGTACCAAAGGATCCTTCGTGCACTTCGTGCATCAACAAATCTGCTTCTGTTCCATCAACGCATCTGAGGAGTACCATATCAAAGTTTCTCTTGTATAGGGAACCATCCGTGTTCAGGAAGAAACTACCAGCAAGCCTTCTCAAAGTCTTCTTATCATTGGAAGATGCCCCAGATGGGTATGTTTGGTCCTCCAAGAAGCACTTAATGTCATGGAACCAGGGCTTATCATCTTTGACAACATCTGCTGCGAACACATATGCTGGTCTGTCAAGTCTGGATACTGAGATTTGAGGCACAAAGTTGGCAGCTTGAACTTTGATCATGGATGAAATGGTAGCCAGAGCATCTGCAAACTGATTTTCATCTCGAGGGATATACTCAAGCTTGACCGTTGCAAAGAAAGTCAATAACCTCCTTGTATAATCCCTGTAAGGTATCAGATGATCCTGGTGGGTGTACCTGTAAACACCCCAAATTTGCCCTCACCCATTCACACCATGGCTTGTGATCTTTTCATATGCATAAACTCAATCATAATATCTCATACCATATTTTTGGTCCACTGCATAGATTCAAAGTCATCTGCATCTAGGGTTTGTGATCTGAGCAATCCAAGAGCTTCTTGAGCCACTCCAAAGGCCATCAATCACTTCAAAGGGGTCCATGTGTGTTCTTATATCATGTTACATCCTCTCAAAGTCAAAAATGCCAAAGAATCACAAGAACTAGGGTTTGTATGGATGCAGAGCCAAGTGTGACTGCACAGATGACCTAGAATTAGGGTTTTGGTTTCAGAGGCCATAACCTCAAAATTTTTGGTCATTCTTGTTTCTATTGGTCTCTATATGGTATAGGGAGTATGCATATCAATTTTCATGAAGAAATTCCATGGGGAAGTCAACTGATCAAGAGTTGACTTTCTGGACAAGTCAGTGCAAAATCAGGGCATCTGAGGCCCCCAATGACCCAACCAAGGGGTGATCTTCATCATTTTTAAGTGTATTTGATCTTTTTTTGATCATGGAAGAAGGTTGAAGTTCACAAAATTCAAGGATTACAAGTTTTTGCAAAGTTGACTTTTTAGGGCATGGTTGACTTTTGAAGAATATGTCATTTTATGCCACTTTTCAAACCTTACTTTTTGATCCAAAAATGCTTCAAATGGAAAAACTTTGGTCATGAAAGTTGTAGATTAGATCTTTCCCTTTTCAAAAAGTACAAGAACATGATCTAATTCATTTTGGATCAAAAGTTATGGTGTGTCAAAGTTGGCAAAAATCACTAATTTTCAAGATATGCCTCAAATGAGAAACTTGCAATTTCATGTACCAAGCATTCTTGTGACTTCTAATTGACATCAAACCATTACACAAGCATCATGTAAGTCCTAAAGTTCAGATTGGACCAAGATTTCCTCATGTTTTATGGCTTGTAAGGCAAGATAGTTTCATAAGAACCAAAAGTGATCAAGTTGCAAAATCATCATCACACTTCCATCCACTTGCTGCCTTGGATGCTGAACCACCTTAGCCCTCTCCCCTCACCTTGCTGCGCATCACACAGCCCATGTACTAGCCTAGAAGTTGCCCATGCTTTCTCTTACACAAAAGTTGACAATTTGCAAAAGTGGCCATACCAATCAATAAAGGGCAGGTCACATCATCTGACCAATGAGAGATGTTTATGTGGACAAAATGCTAGCCATTTCACACATCAAGCAAGGCTGAAGCTCACCACAACTTAGCATACACAAACTCACTCCAACTTGCATTTCTCTTCGAATCTCTCTACACAAGCCTCAAACACAAAAAGAAACTCCACAAACAATCTCTACTCACTTCACTGACCAGAAACCAACCATTGTTTTGGCCTGAAACCTCCCATATCACAAACACGATTTTCACACTCCCTTGGCCTGAGCTTCTGCAAACTCACTCAAGAGGCTGTTTAAACTCCAACCAAGTGTCCAAAGCTTCAAAGGGGGATCATTGGGACCTGTTTGAGCCAAAGAACCATCCAGAAAGCTCCTGAATCAAAAGCTCAATCTCAGGTGACTCCATGAACTTTTTTTCCAGAACTCCATTTTCTTGTTAGAATCTTGTTTTTTATGTTGCACTGATCATTGGGATCTATTTACTTTTGAAAATGAGCAAGAAATGAGTATGTTATGGTGTTCTGAAAGTTTGACCTAGAAATTTCTTTGCTTCGATTCTTGTTTGTGTTTGAGTTTAAACATGATTTGGTGCTGGATTCGTGTTTAAGATAGTTAGTAGATGATTTCTGGAGAGTTAGAGCTCCTAAAATGGCCTGGAGAGAGAGATTGATTTTTGGGGTGAACGGGGAAGATGACCGGAACACTGTTCCGGTCACCTGAGGGTGTTTAACGGTGGGATTAGGGTTTAATCATTAATTAGCTGAGTTTGAATGTGGTCCGTTCGTTTACGCGCGTGGTCAGCTCCCGCCCTTTCCAGTTTGAATCTCACACGTTGGATCTGATTACTTTTACTTTTTCAGTTTAAAATTCATTTATTTCTCATTTTATTTCATTTGTTTTCCATAATTTATTTAAAATAGCAAAAATGTTTTAAAAATTATGAAACTTTTTGTCAAGAGTTTCATTAATTTTTAAAACATAAAAATATTTTTATTTTTATTTTTAGCATTAAAAAAGTATTTTTAAATATTTAAAAGTTTATTTTTAATTGATTAATGAAAATTAATTTATTAAAAATACTTTTAGGTATTTAAAAATTACCAAAAAAAATTCATGAAATGTTCTAAGACATTTAGAAACATTGTCCAACCTTCAAACCAAATTTATTTTTTGATCTTGATGCATTTTGAGAATTTTTCATTGATTTAAAATCATTTTTATGCATTAATTTGATCCAAAGTCCCAAAAATCATTTCTGCCTATCCATGAGGAGTTGGACATTGATTCTTTTTGCATTGCATTGTGTTTAGCATGTAGTTTGTGAGATTAAATGGCCATGATTTGATCTTTCATTTTCCATTTGTTTGGTAATTTTCTTGTTTAGGAACCCTAAAACCCTAGAAAACTTAGGAAAATCATAACTTGAATTTGGTTAGGAGTTGAAACCTCTCCTTTGGGCAGTGAGTTAGTATAGGATTAGGGGTCCTTTGAGTGCATTTTCAATTTTTTATAATGTTGTTTGCTTCTGGTTTTGGTTTTTGTTTGTTGCATTGATCATAAACCCTAATTTGGGCTTCCATATGCATCCACCTTGCATTTGCATTCATATCTTGACTTGCCATGACATTCCATGCCTCCATTTGATTCATTGAACATCTTAAGACATATTGCAAGCATGTTTGATCATTACATTTTGCATTTGCCATGTTGTATGCCATGTGCACTTCATAACTTTTCATGAATGTTCATATGTCTTAGCTTGCTTCATTTGCATCCATAAGCCTATATGATCATCCTCATGCCTTGTTATATGCTTGTAGCATCTCATAGCATCATTAACATCATGTATGTGCTTCTGGTTTTGTTTCTCATCATGCCATTCCATCCCATTTTGCATTGCATTGCATTCCTTTTCTAACTTTTCAGGTGGTAAGTTATCCTGAGAAGTGAATTTGCCTTCACTTCTCATAACTTCTCTTCATCTCTTTTCATGCATCCTTGCTGCATTTTTGTATGTGCTTGAGATTGAGCTTGCTCATTCTTCTTCTTCCCACTCTCTTTCCTCAAGTGACTTGACTTCTTGAATGAAGCAAGTTGCTTTGCTTCTCTTGATCCTTTCATCTGCTTCCTGGTGGTTTCTCTGAAGATTTCTCTTGATAAACCTCACAAACCTTAGGAACAACCAAGCATGATAACAATTAGGGTTTTGATTAGTCCCCCCATTTAGCTTTTGCCTTTGTGTCATCCTTTGAGTCTTCTCTTCTCATCTCATAATCCAGGACTAAACCCTAAAGGTTTTAAGGCTTTGTGATTAAGTTTATGCCTGCATCCTTCTATTAGGATGGAGTGTATAACTTTAATCCTGAGTGTTAAACCCTTAATGTGTTTAAACTCCTTTAATCAATCCACTTAATGATCATCAAGACATCCAACTTGTAACTTGGGCCTTACATTAGGGTTCTAATTCTTCCTTAATTGGTTAAGAAGGACTAACCCTAGTGTTAATGGACAAGTCCCCCTCAAGTTGTCTTACAAACCATAAAATTCACTTCATCATCTCACCATTGAATAAAATCCACTTAATCAAAGGCTTGTTTTGACATGAGTTTAATCCCTAATCATGGATTAAGTTGAGGAGCTTTCCTCAGCTTAAACATTCTCATCTATTATCCTTCTATTAGGATGGTGTAATGAGTCTGTTTAATCCTTGATTATGGCTTAACCTCATTACTTAACACTAAACAAAAAACACCAAAAAACATCTAAATAATCACAAGTAGGTTAATGATCTTAATCCTACACCAAAGGTGATTAAGTGTGAGAATCTGACTTCACACTTAAGGTATTCTCATTACCCCTAATCAGAGGGAAGATGTGATGAGTTT
This sequence comes from Lathyrus aphaca, assembly GCA_963966055.1. Taxonomy (NCBI): domain Eukaryota; kingdom Viridiplantae; phylum Streptophyta; class Magnoliopsida; order Fabales; family Fabaceae; genus Lathyrus; species Lathyrus aphaca. The sequence continues at coordinate 294,289,724 of OZ014519.1, read as the reverse complement.
ACTAAATCCATTAGTTTAGGCTTAAGCTCATTATCTTATGACAAACTTTCAAAAGCAATAAAAGACTGAAAACTCAAAAACAAACAATAATCGTCTCCTTCGGGATTCTTTTCTCATCATCTTCACTCATAAACGAGAACTTGCTTCTTCCGTCTAATGCAAGACAGTTTGCACCTGAGCCAGACAGGTCATACACTTGAGCATAGACAAGCAAGCAGTTCACAAGTCAATTCATCTTTCAGTCTCTTTGGGTCGAACTACGGTGTTCTGACTTCCTCATTGCACGAGAGGATACGTAGGCATAACTTAACAGTTATCGAACAAAAGTCTCTGTATATTCCCCCCTCCTTCCAGCATTCTTCTTCTTAGCCTCATGATCTTGAGCATCCCATTCTTGTTCCTGCACTGACACTATCATATCACATTTTACACTTCTTTTACACTGACACCTGTACATCCTTTTCCAGCTCTTTTATACACAGATTGCACTGACACTACCCCTTTGAAACACAAATCTTTTAAGCGTGGATCCCGTCGAGTACGGCGGACAGTCTGGGTGCTAATACCTTCCCAGGTTGTAACCAACCCCCTTTCTCAGTCTCTCTGGTTCGCAACCGTCTTATCCGTATCTTTCTAGGTCTATGCAGCATTGCCTTTCCTCCGGGATAAAAATGCCTAGCTGGCGACTCTTTCCTTCTCCAGTGAGTTCACTGCTGTGTGTTCTCATTGTTCCTTTCGCCGACCGTTCGCGTCTGTACCCTATCTGACTTGGCCTCATTTAGTGGGAGCGACAACTTGGCGACTCTGCTGGGGACCCTTATACTGCAACCAGGGCTTCTGGTTCTTTTTGTGGGTTCCTCCTAGCGCTTGATTGATTTGTGTTTACTGGGGTGTTATGTGCTTATTTGTGTTTGTATGTTTGTATTTATTTTTGCTTTATGTACAGTTGATTACTGCTTTCTTTATAGCTTTGCATTATATCATATTGTCATACTGTGCTGCTGGCTGGATCTGTTTGTTTGCTTTGGTGGGTGGGTGTTCCATTGAGAGTTAAGGTCCTATACCTGGGACCTGAGTGACACCTAGGCTAGAGTGAATCATATTCTTTCCCATTCCATCTCGGTCTGGTGCGGGAATATGAAACACGGTTCAGATATGGGTTTCTTCTTGAGAACTCTGTGTTGCAGATTTCCTGCAATGCTAGGGCTATCTGGGAAGCCTGCTAAGTCTGGATGACCTTTTAGTATTGACCTTCAGAAACTGAGATGAATTAGAGGAGGAACTTTTATGGTTATTGTAAACACTGTACCTCCGGGTTAGAAGTGTTTACACTTCTCATAACTGATCCAAGTCTGAGGATCCTTGTTTTAGAACACTACCTATGAGGGGGTTGGGCTGTTTACAGGTTTGCAGGTACCTTTGACCTCAGCATACCTTGGTACCTTGTTTTGTTTAAGAGTACTCCATTTTGGGACAGTTCTTGTGATTCTAAAACCCTGGACATGTGACTCTTTATTTGAGTCCCCCACCTTGGTTACTGGACTTATGAACCTCCATCTGGATTTCTTGAACATGTATGGACTTATATCAGAGCAGTTAATCAGATCCAGCTCAGTCGCAAACCCTTGCATATCATTTGCATACATCCTCATTGCATCATTTTAACATGTGTTTATTTGTTTTTCAGGGTATCCATCCTATTATTTTGGCTTGGTTTTGACCCCTTTTATCTGCATAGACCTATCTTCATCAGTATCAGCTTCAGCTATCAGTCACCTGCATCACCAGTCCCAGCATGTCAGTGGCCCATTTTCAGTGTTGTCTTCAGTCATCATCATCAGCACCCAGTCTTCAGCAACATGGCACCTAAGAAAAGTAACATTTCCTATCACTTCTTTGAGCCTGAGCTAGCCAGCATCAGGAGGATTCAGACCCTGATTACTCCAGACCACATACCATATTTCAGAGAACATTATGGAGGAATCCTTGATATGGTATTGGATTTGGACCCTTCACAAAGGAGCCTGATACATACTTGCCTGCAGTTCTATGACCCTCCCCTAAGGTGCTTCACATTTCAGAATTTCCAGTTGGGACCTTTGCTGGAGGAGTATTCATCATTGGTTGGTATACCTATCAGGGGTGGAATCCCTTTCAACCCTGAAATGGCTTTCCCAAGTAATGAGGAGATAACAAGAGCACTACATCTGGAACCAGTACTGATTGGGCAGAACCTGACATCTAAAGCTGGAATCTCTGGTTTTCATCTGGATTTCTTGACCTCTCAGGCTAGTTTGAAGGCCTCCCTAGGGGAGTGGAAGGCAGTCTGTGCTCTGTTGGCCCTTAGCATATATGGGGTCATACTTTTTGCAGATGAGCCTAGGTTTGTTAGCAAGAATGCAGTCCATCTTTTCATCCTGAGAAACCCAGTGCCTACCTTGCTGGGAGATCTTTACTACTCAGTCCATCAAAGGAATGAAAAGCAAAGGGGGAGATTAGTGAGATGCTGTGCACCCTTGTTCTATACTTGGCTACTCAGACATTTGCCAAAGACTGATGCATTCCTGAACCCTCACCAGCAAAAGAACTGGGCTAGAAGGCTTGTTGTTCTAACCTCAGATGACATAAGATGGTGCACTCATAGCACCAAGGGCAGAGACATCATTATGAGCTGTGGGCAATTTCCCAATGTACCTCTAATTGGGGTGAAGGGTTGCATCAATTACAACACCCTGTTGTTCAAAAGACAACTGGGCTATGCATTAGTCCATCCTCCTAGGGCACAGGATCTGACTGAGACCCTTTATGTTGAAATCAAACCTAATCTGACTGTTGTCAGGCAGGCAGCCTGGGCCTGGGACAATGTGCAGACTAAGGGAGTAACCATTCTTGGAAGATGCAATAATGTAGCCTCTGCCCAGTACTATGAGTGGTCCCATGCCAGGGCTCAGTTATCTGGAATGCCCTTCACTATTGAAGATATGCCTGGACCTTCCACAGTACCACCTCCAGCAACTGTCAGCTTAGAGGAGTTTGAGAAATTGAAAGAAAGGAATGAGAAGCTGACTCAGGCCCTACAGAAGACCCTCTGGGAGAGGAGTGATGGTAGGTTGGATATTGAGAGGCTAGAAAAGTTGAAAGTGGAGAATCTGGCTAGAATTGAGAAGTCTGAAGATTACATTAAGAAGTCTAGGGCTGGAGAACAAATCTTGAAGAATGCCTGCAAGGAAGCTCAGTTCCAGAAAGCCAGGACTGATTTGTATCTGAAGGAGAGTCAGGCTAGGTGGGTTAGGATCACCGAAGCTCGTACTCAAGAGGACAAAAGGATTCAGGATAAGATGGAACAGATGGAAGCTAGTGCAAAAGAGCAACAAGAAGCCCTGGCAGCAGCCCAGGGAGAAATATCAGAGCTAAAGATCAGAGCTGGAGTGAAGAGGTCAAAGGACCAAAGTCAGCACAAGAGGCTAACTGCAGCTGTTACTACAAGGAATCTCCTCATCAGGAACCTTACGGAGCGTCCGGCTGATCCTGTGACCGAAGCACTTCTCAAGGAAGTTCGGGAGGATAAGTTTGGTCTTGGTGTTTGACTTCTGTTTGTTGTTGCTCTCATTCTATGTACTTTTATTTTCTTATGATGTATTTTGACCCCTTAGAAGGGCTTGTGTTGTAAAAAGAACAAGTTGTATTATTTTACTTTCTGTAATATATATTTGTATTGGTTTGTTTCATCCGAGTTTTCTTCTAGCAATATCACAAGCATCTTCAAGGGTCTGGAAAGGTCAAAACCAAGTGCCAAGACGGATACCTTGGGAACAAATAGACACACTGCATTGCATACTAACCTTTTACCTTGTTTTGTAGGTTTTGTTTATTTTGATACTAACTCTGTTGTGATCTCAGGAATTATTGCTCGACGTCGAGGGTTTCCACTCAACCGACCACACAGGTACCCCACCCGCAGTAACCTTCCGGGCATACAGATGGATCAGATGCAGCAGGACCTTACAGAGGTCAGAAATCAGATGACCAACGAAAGGTTGGAAATGAGGACTCAAATGACACAATTTATGGAAGTAATAAACAACATGGCTCAAAGCCAGGAGAGGCTCAGAGCACTGGTAGAAGGGAGAAACCAGGAAGACCATCAGCCAGGGACTGCTGGGACTAGCAACAATGAAAGAGTCCAACCTCATGTCAATCCCCCAGTCTTTGGACCCCACCTCCATCCAGAGGCCAACATCCCTGTCAATATACAAGGGCCTGCCACAGCAGGGAGGGTACTGCAAGAAGACCCCCAGGAAGATCAGTTCACAGTAATGGGAGCTGGGGAGGAGGCTTATGATAGAAGGTTGGATGAGATAGCCGAGAAGTTAAGATCCTTGGAGTCTCAAAACTCTTTGGGTTTTGATGTTATGGATATGGGCTTGGTAGACGGGGTCAGGATTCCCCACAAGTTTAAGCCACCATGCTTTGAGAAGTATAATGGGACTTCCTGTCCCTGGACCCATCTACAATCTTTTCTCGGGAGGCTAAAAGCCTATACCATGGACGAGAAGCTGTGGATGTTCTATTTTGAGGATAGCTTGACTGGAGCTTCGAGGGAATGGTATTCCCATCTGACAAGAGCAACTATTAGATGCTGGAAGGACCTGGCAGAGGCCTTCATCAGACAGTATCAGAATAATCTGGATATGGCACCCAACAGGACCCTCCTGATGGGAATGTCATAGTCATCTAGAGAGAGCTTTCGAGAGTATGCTCAAAGATGGAGACAGCTTGCTGCTGCTGTCCAGCCACCTATGTCAGAAAGGGAGATGGCTGATATGTTCATGAACACCCTTCAGGGGACTTACATTGATAGGCTAGCTGCCTTCTCATCTACCAGCTTTGCAGATGTAGTCATAGCCGGAGAGAGAATTGAAAGCCTATTGAAGATGGGCAAGATCTCAGACAACGGTGCAAGCTCATCCAGTAATGCGAGAAAGCCTTTTGCAGGCCCAAGAAGAACTGGTGAGACTAATGCCATCCACACCAACAGGGGCAGGCCCCAATATGTTCATAGATCTGTGGCAGCAGTCACCATTCCCGCTCCAGCTCATCCACAACCAGCCTATCAACCTCCGCAGCAAAACTATCAGCAACAACCTCAGTACCATCAACAAGCTCAGTATCCTCCGAGAAATTACAACAACAGCAACACCAACAACAATAATCAGCAAAGGCCATTCCAACAGAGGCCATCTCAAGCCAACAGGGTGATCGATCCGATCCCTATGCCATATGCTACATTGCTGCCACAACTCCTGAAACTCAACCTAGTTGAGCTAAGGACATTGGCACCCCCAGATCCCAACAGTCTACCCAGGAATTACGACTCCAATGCCAGATGTGCCTTCCATTCAAATGCACCTGGCCACAGTACAGAAAAGTGCAGAGCCTTGCACATGAAGGTACAAGACCTGGTAGACTCTAAGGCCCTGAATTTTGCACCACCACCCAATGTCAATAAAAACCCCATGCCAAACCACGGTGGTCCCAGAATCAACGCTATTGAAGAAGACAAGCCGTCTTATTTAATAACCAGCGTAGGTCAGATTCGGACACCGTTGGTGGAGATTAAGGCTCAGCTCCTCGAATGTCAAATGTTCCCGGGGTGTGAGTTGGGGTGCGCTTACTGCAATATTTCAGTAAATGGGTGCGATAACCTGAGGAATGGCATAGATGGTCTCATTCAGAGTGGCCAACTTCAAATCACCACATCATTTCCAACAAATCCAGCAATATCATCAGTAGCAATTCCTGTATCTCCTACAACTGCAACAACCATTGTTCCCGACAACTCTTCAGCTTCATCAACAAGTACTTCATCTGTCATCTCAACTGATCAGTTATCAACAAATGTTCCTTCTACAACTTCAGCATCACTCCATTTTGAATCTCCTACAACAATAACACCCATCCTTCCGACAATGTCTCCTACAACACCAGCAACAAATCATGAAGATGTCTCAACTGTCACAATTTTTATGATCCTGAAAACAACTCTGCCTACAATTCAGAAAGTGCTGCTCCCATCAGAGCGCCAGTCACAATTTATTATGATCCACAAACTATCACAGTTCCTTCTACAGCTGCCGTCAGTCCGATCACTGTCACGGTGCCTGGACCAGTACCTTATGAAAGCAGTAGGGCCATCCCTTGGCACTACGGCTCTGACGTATACTGCGAAGGAAAGAAAATCACCCTTGAACCATCAACACCTGCACCACAAATAGATAATGTGGGAGGAGGCGGAGGCTTCACTCGAAGCGGACGTCTCTTTGCTCCACAAATTCAAAGACCCACTGCCGAAGCAGAAGCTGCTGCCAAGGCAAAAGGAAAGAGCCCGGTGTAGGAAGACCAAGCTGTTAAGGAAGCTTTGAAAACACCATTCGATCAAGAGGTTGATGAGTTCATGAGAATCATCAAAAAGAGTGATTACAAAATAGTGGATCAGCTTCACCAGACGCCGTCCAAGATCTCTATCCTATCATTGCTTATGTGCTCCGAAGCCCATCGGAATGCACTACTCAAAGTCTTGCACGCAGCTTACGTGCCTGAAGAGATCACCGTCAATCAGTTGGAAACCGTGGTTGGAAATGTTACTGCTAGCAATGGGCTAGGGTTCACCAATACTGACTTGACAACGGAAGGCTGCAACCATAACAAGGCCTTGCACATCACCATGGAATGTAAAGGCGCAGTCCTTTCCCATGTACTGGTAGACACAGGATCATCCCTTAATGTCTTACCGAAAAAGGCCCTGGTGAAGCTAGAGTATGAAGGATTGGCATTGCGTCCCAGTAACCTGGTAGTAAGAGCCTTTGATGGTTCTAAGAGATCGGTTCTGGGAGAAATTGAGCTGCCTATAACGATTGGCCCACAAACTTTTAAAACGACCTTCTATGTGATGGACATTCAGCCTGCCTACAGTTGTTTGTTGGGTAGACCATGGATTCATGCCGCTGGCGCAGTAACGTCTACCCTTCACCAGAAGTTAAAATTTGAGTGGGAAGGCCAAGTTGTTACTATCTGTGGGGAGGAGGATATATTTGTTATCCATCTGGCTACTTATAAGTATATTGAGATGGATGGGGAGATCCATGAAACAATGAGCCAAGGGTTTGAGGCCCTGAATGTTAATGAAGCATCTGCTGTATCTGGAATCTCCATGTCATCTTATCAACAAGCCCGGAAGGTTGTTGAGGAAGGAACTGCCCAAGGCTGGGGCAAGGTTTTATCTGTGGAGGAGAAGAAAGACAAATTTGGGTTGGGTTACAGACCAACTCAACAACGTCGAGCAGAGGCTGCTGAGAAGCCCGGTTTTGTTAGTGGGGGGATGCTCACCCCTGATGCTATCAACAATTTGGAAGACGAGCTGGAAGAAGAACGCAACCTGGAAAGCTGGATTCGTCCAAAGATCCCGGGGAGCAGCATCTCAAACTGGTCTTCCCAGGAAATTATAAGAGTTACTCATGCAGAGTAATTATTATTTCCTGTATTTTATAGCATGCATCAAAGTCTTGCATCTTGCCCAAGATGACAAGACTCATTTTGTAATCGGGCCATCTGTACTTTTTGTGCAAACAAGATTAATCAATGAAATATCAGACATCTTTTTGCAAATGAGTCTTTTCCTTTTTCGCTCACTGTTTTCCATTTTTCTTTTTGTACAAAAAATAAATGGCGATGTTTTCAAAATGACAACTTTATTTCACTTTTCTAAACAAGATTAAAATCGAACACTAAAATGAACAAACCGAACCCTTGCAGAGAGTGCCTTCCAGACAGCACCGACAACAGCACGGCTATGACTTCGTATGACTTTGACAATCCGATCAATCAAGCCGATGAAGGGGTTGAAGAAGATTATGAGCTTCCTGAAGAGCTAGCCAGATTGTTGAGACAAGAGGAGAAGGTTATCACTCCTCATCAGGAGGAGGTGGAAACGATTGATCTTGGTACAGAAGAAGAAGTGAAAGAAGTTAAAATCGGGGCCTGCTTACAAGACTCAGTGAAGAGACAACTGATCGACCTGCTTCAAGAATATGTGGATGTGTTTGCTTGGTCGTATCAAGATATGCCAGGGTTGGACACCAATATAGTTGTGCACAAGCTGCCTTTAAGAGAAGAATGCCCGCCGGTTAAACAGAAATTGCGCCGTACTCGCCCAGACATGGCAATGAAGATCAAAGAAGAGGTACAAAAGCAGTGGGACGCCGGGTTCCTTGCTGTGACTAGCTACCCGCCGTGGGTTGCTAACATAGTACCTGTGCCTAAGAAAGACGGCAAAGTGAGAATGTGTGTTGACTACCGGGATCTGAACAGAGCCAGCCCGAAAGATGACTTCCCATTACCTCACATTGATGTATTGGTCGATAACACGGCTCAGTTCTCGGTATTCTCCTTCATGGATGGATTTTCAGGATATAATCAGATCAAGATGTCACCTGAAGACATGGAGAAGACAACTTTCATCACACCCTGGGGCACGTTCTGTTACAAGGTAATGCCATTCGGATTGAAGAATGCTGGTGCAACATATCAACGGGCTATGGTGACATTATTCCACGATATGATCCATAAAGAAATAGAATGTTATGTGGATGACATGATTGCCAAGTCCCTCACTGAAGAAGATCACCTGGTAAATCTGCTAAAGCTATTCAAACGTCTGAGGAAGTACCAACTGAAGTTGAACCCCAACAAATGCACATTCGGGGTGCGATCCGGTAAGCTGCTGGGATTTATTGTGAGTGAGAAAGGGATTGAAGTTGACCCTGATAAAGTCAAAGCCATCCAAGAGATGCCTGCACCTAAAACAGAGAAAGAAGTTCGAGGGTTTTTAGGTCGATTGAACTACATCTCACGGTTCATATCTCACCTTACAGCAACCTGTGAACCCTTGTTTAAGTTGTTAAGAAAAGAACAGACGGTCAGGTGGAACGAAGACTGCCAAAGGGCTTTTGACAAGATCAAGGAATACTTACAAGAACCTCCAATCCTTATGCCTCCAGTTGAAGGAAGACCTCTGATAATGTACTTAACAGTATTAGAAGAGTCAATGGGGTGTGTGCTGGGCCAGCATGACGAGTCTGGTCGAAAAGAGTATGCAATATACTACCTGAGCAAAAAGTTTACCGACTGTGAACAACGTTATTCACTACTCGAGAAAACTTGCTGTGCTTTAGCGTGGGCTGCTCGCCGACTGAGACAGTATATGTTGACCCACACTACTTTATTGATCTCAAAAATGGACCCAGTTAAGTACATATTTGAGAAGCCAGCTCTCACCGGACGGGTTGCAAGATGGCAGATGATTCTCACAGAATATGACATCCAGTACACCTCTCAGAAAGCCATCAAGGGCAGTGTACTATCTGAATATCTTGCTGAGCAACCTATTGATGACTACCAGCCTATGAGATTTGACTTCCCTGATGAAGACATCATGTTCATTAAAGCAAAAGATCATGAAGAGCCTATTCACACTGAAGGGCCTGACCCGAAAGAAGAATGGACTATGATGTTTGATGGGGCTGTTAACATGAATGGTCGTGGTGTTGGTGCAGTACTCATTATGCCCAAAGGAGTTCACATGCCTTTCTCGGCAAAACTCACTTTTAACTGCACTAACAACGAAGCTGAATATGAAGCTTGCATTATGGGTCTTGAGGAAGCCATTGACCTCAGGATCAAGACATTGACTGTATTCGGAGATTCAGCTCTGGTAGTTAATCAAACCAACGGCAAATGGTACACCCACCAAGACCATCTGATACCTTACAGGGATTATACAAGGAGGTTATTGACTTTCTTCACAACAGCCAAGCTTGAGTATATCCCTCGGGACGAGAATCAGTTTGCAGATGCTCTGGCTACCATTTCGTCCATGATCAAAGTTCAAACGGCCAACTTCGTACCTCAGATCTCAGTGTCCAGACTTGACAGACCGGCATATGTGTTCGCAGCGGAAGTTGTCAAAAATGAAAAGCCTTGGTTCCATGACATTAAGTGCTTCTTGGAGGATCAAACGTACCCGCCTGGGGCATCTTCCAATGATAAGAAGACCTTGAGAAGGCTTGCTGGTAGTTTCTTTCTGAACACTGATGGGTCTTTGTACAAAAGGAACTTTGATATGGTACTCCTCAGATGTGTTGACAAGACGGAGGCAGATTTGTTGATGCACGAAGTGCACGAGGGATCCTTTGGTACCCATGCAGGAGGGCATGCCATGGCTAAGAAATTGCTAAGATCAGGTTATTACTGGATCACAATGGATGCAGACTGTTGTGCTCATGCCAGAAAGTGCCATAAATGCCAGATCTATGCAGATAAGGTGCATGTGCCTCCCAATCCTTTGAACATAATGTCTTCACCCTGGCCCTTCGCCATGTGGGGCATTGATATGATCGGCAAGATTGAACCGACTGCTTCAAATGGCCACAGATTCATCCTGGTCGCCATTGACTATTTTACCAAGTGGGTTGAAGCAGCTTCCTATGCAAATGTTACAAGGCAAGTGGTAGCCAGATTTCTGAAGAGAGATATCATCTGTCGATATGGAGTTCCCGAGCGAATCATTACTGATAATGGTTCCAATCTAAACAACAAGATGATGGCAGAGCTATGCCGGGACTTCAAAATCCAACACCACAATTCTTCTCCTTACAGGCCAAAGACGAATGGCGCTGTTGAGGCAGCTAATAAGAACATCAAGAAGATTGTGCAGAAGATGGTAGTTACGTACAAAGACTGGCATGAGATGCTACATTTTGCCTTGCATGGGTACCGCACGTCAATCAGAACATCCACTGGGGCAACACCGTATCAGCTTGTATATGGTATGGAGGCAGTCCTACCAGTTGAAGTTGAACTACCCTCCCTACGGGTACTGATGAATGTTAAGCTGAACGAAGCAGAGTGGGTTCAGTCCCGATACAAACAACTGAGCCTGGTTGAAGAGAAAAGATTGGCTGCAATTTGTCATGGACAGTTGTATCAGAAAAGAATGAAGAGAGCCTTCGATCAGAAAGTCAGGCACCGAGAGTACCAAGTGGGAGATCTTGTGCTAAAAAGGATCCTCCCTCCTCATACAGACCACAGGGGCAAATGGACTCCGAATTATGAAGGACCATTCGTGGTAAAGAAAGTTTTCTCTGGTGGAGCACTGATGCTCAGCACCATGGATGGTGAAGATTTCCCGTCCCCTGTGAATTCGGATGCAGTTAAAAAATACTTCGCATAAAAAATGACCCGCTGGACATAAAAACAGAATGTAAGTCCAGGCAAAAATAGGGCATCCCGGCGAGTCAAAAACAGAATAAAAGACTCGGGCAAAAATAAGGGAAAATAAACAAAAGAATGTACACCCGCTGAGTTGAAAAGCCGCATTGGACAACTCAGGCAAAAAAGGGTATCCCGATGGATTGAAAACCCGAAAGGGCGATCCATGCAAAATAAGGGAATAAGCGAACAACTGCATGCTGAATTCGTCTGTATCACTTACAACTTGGAAAGCTTCAAAAGGGTCAAGCTTCAATCGGAATCAACCTTCTTCAGAAAGCAAGACGAGAAGAACGTCAAAAGTCATACGGGTCATAGCGAAGGAGGAAGCCCCTTTGAAAGCGTCATCAACATCGCCAGCACTTTGTTTCTCAATTTGTAACAGTCTCTTCATTTTAGGAGATTTGTTTCCTTGACTGTATCTTGCCCATTCAGGGCACATGAATTAATAAAATCAGATTTTTCAGTCATGTCTCGTCTTATACATTTTTATTTGCAAAGAATGTCTGATGTCTCTAAAAAAAAACTAATTGCATGAATACAGATGCTTTTCTAAAAACACGTGCTTGCAGGGAATATACTTACTCTCAGAAGTGTATAACTCCTATGACGGAATCCGGTAAGGGATACCTCGGGAATACTTGTGCGTTTCTCTACTGCAGGTGTCCGAGGCACAGCTTGGGGCATTAAAGCCTTACCCCAGCAAGCTGACAAATCAATGCTCGCTCAGTCTTAGCACCTAGGTGTTTTCTCCCCAGCTGAGTTGCCAACAACTTTCCCCAGCTAGTTTGCCACTTGTCACTCCTCCCAGTCTAGATGTCAAGCATTCTTCCTCAACAGAATACAAAGTCAGGGAATCATCTCCCCCACAGAGTTTCAGCCTCTATTCGGAAGAGCGGCGCATGAAGGAGTCACAACAGAGTACAGAAGGCTTCTACAAACCCCAGCTGGGTCCTATAGGATATGTCAATCAGTGACCTATATCCCCAAGCAGATACATCTCGTCAGATCCACCAATGATCTTATCCCCAGCTGGGATCCTCATTTCAAGCAGATCGACCAAAGATATTTGCGGCAACGGGATCCGAATCCCGGTTTGATATCTTTGCATAATCATGACATTTGCATCATATTCACCCACAAAGCGTAGCATTCCGTCTAATACGGAGCATTGCGGCAAAAAATCAAACACATAGCATAATCATAAGCCATGTTGTGAAACGAACACTTGTGAATAATGACAATCCGTCAATATACAGAATACTTTCCCCAAAGAAAAAAATCCCCACCACAATCCCCAGCAAAAGCATTTGCCTCACAATTCACAAACACCAGTATATATTCCCTTTTGACACCCGTCCGTGTCATTACTCCCCAGTAAAGTCGCCTGAACTTTCTTGGCAAACAAAACCACTCGTACTATAGAAGCCTCTTGACACCCGTCCGTGTCATACTCCCAGCAAAAAGCCAAAGACATCATCTTCGCACTCACCTATACTTGTACATCTATATTTTCTTGACACCCGTCCGTGTCATATCCCCAGCGCAGTCGCCTACACTTTTACAACCCATATACTTGTTGATACTATACTTTTCTTTTTCTGACACTCGTCCGTGTCACTCTCCCCAGCAGTTAAAATATTAATCTATACAATACTCATACTCACTACTCATGTTACACTTATACAGATGCTCGTCCGTATCTTGTATACACCATTTATATCCCCGCAGATTCGACATTGGTCCATGTTCTTTGTTAACCAGTTGGTACTCGTCCGTACCATCATTTCAGAACATGTGTCTAGCGTTTGTTTCTACATGATACTCGTCCGTATCATAGTCTTAAGGGTGCTCGTCCGCATCTTTAATCCAAACACTTTTGTCTTCTTGAATATAGATACTCGTCTGTGTCTACTATTCCCCAGAAGAATCCCCTCAGATTCAACACTCGTCCGTGTTCTCTGTTAACCCCTTGATACCCGTCCGTATCATCATCTCTGAACATGTGTCAGTACTTGTTTCTACCTGATACTCGTCCGTATCATAGTCTTAAGGATGCTCGTCCGCATCTTTAATCTATACACTAACATCTAAACACTTATACCTTTTGTTTCTTGGATGTAAACGCTCGTCCGTGTTTACTATTCCCCAGTAGATCGCCAACAAAGCAAATTTTCTTTTTTATCTGACACTCGTCCTGTGTCATGATAAGCCTCGAGAGCAGCCGTACCCTGCTAGGTGGTCGTCCTCCACCTCTTGATGGTCGTCCTCCATCATGCTCGTCCGATGGCCGTCCCCATCGTTGATATTTAGCAGCCGTCCCCTGCTAGGTGGTCGTCCTCCACCTTTTGATGATCGTCCTTCATCATTTTATCCAATGGCCGTCCCCATTGTTGATTTTGGTTATCTGGCATTCGTCCTATGTCGTGACAAACCTCGAGAGCAGCCGTCCCCTGCTAGGTGGTCGTCCTCCACCTCTTGATGGTCGTCCTCCATCATGCTCGTCCGATGGCCGTCCCCATCGTTGACCCTTTTATCCGGCATTCATCCTATGTCGCGATATTTTCGGCAGCCGTACCCTGCCAGGTGGTCGTCCTCCACCTTAGATGACCGTCCCTCATCTTATACCCAACAGAGCAGCCGTCCCCTGCTAGGTGATCGTCCTCCACCTTTGATGACCGTACCTCATCATCTGTTTATTTCATTTATTCTTTAACCCGATGGCCGTCCCCATCGTCGGTTACTTTACTTTATGAACTTGATGACCGTCCCCGTCATGTTTCATCAATACCCAGAGAATCTTGCAGCTTTACTTGATGGCCGTCCCCATCATAATATCTTTTTTTTTTCCCAGCTAGTCGGCCGTCCCCGTCTTGGCTTTACCTTTTATCCCCAGCATGTCGGCTGTCCCCGTCATCGCTTTACTTCACACTTTGCCCAGCATGTCGGCCGTCCCCGTCATTGCTCTTTACCCAGCAGTCATCCTCTGCTCGACGGTCGTCCTCCGTCGCCTACACTTTACAATATACTTTATTTTCCTTTTACAATCTATATCCCTTTTCTTCTTCATTTTGTGAGTGCAAATTTTGGACTGTCTTTGGTATTCAACCCCAAGTTATCTTGTTTGCCTGTTAAGCCGTTGCTTACATCCTGCACAGCTAACTCATGTTTGAATAGGGGCAGCTGTAAACACCCCAAATTTTCCCTCACCCATTCACACCATGGCTTATGATCTTTTCATATGCATAAACTCAATCATAATATCTCATACCATATTTTTGGTCCACTGCGTAGATTCAAAGTCATCTGCATCTAGGGTTTGTGATCTGAGCAATCCAAGAGCTTCTTGAGCCACTCCAAAGGCCATCAATCACTTCAAAGGGGTCCATGTGTGTTCTTATATCATGTTACATCCTCTCAAAGTCAAAAATGCCAAAGAATCACAAGAACTAGGGTTTGTATGGATGCAGAGCCAAGTGTGACTGCACAGATGACCTAGAATTAGGGTTTTGGTTTCAGAGGCCATAACCTCAAAATTTTTGGTCATTCTTGTTTCTATTGGTCTCTATATGGTATAGGGAGTATGCATATCAATTTTCATGAAGAAATTCCATGGGGAAGTCAACTGATCAAGAGTTGACTTTCTGGACAAGTCAGTGCAAAATCAGGGCATCTGAGGCCCCTAATGACCCAACCAAGGGGTGATCTTCATCATTTTTAAGTGTATTTGATCTTTTTTTGATCATGGAAGAAGGTTGAAGTTCACAAAATTCAAGGATTACAAGTTTTTGCAAAGTTGACTTTTTAGGGCATGGTTGACTTTTGAAGAATATGTCATTTTATGCCACTTTTCAAACCTTACTTTTTGATCCAAAAATGCTTCAAATGGAAAAACTTTGGTCATGAAAGTTGTAGATTAGATCTTTCCCTTTTCAAAAAGTACAAGAACATGATCTAATTCATTTTGGATCAAAAGTTATGGTGTGTCAAAGTTGGCAAAAATCACTAATTTTCAAGATATGCCTCAAATGAGAAACTTGCAATTTCATGTACCAAGCATTCTTGTGACTTCTAATTGACATCAAACCATTACACAAGCATCATGTAAGTCCTAAAGTTCAGATTGGACCAAGATTTCCTCATGTTTTATGGCTTGTAAGGCAAGATAGTTTCATAAGAACCAAAAGTGATCAAGTTGCAAAATCATCATCACACTTCCATCCACTTGCTGCCTTGGATGCTGAACCACCTTAGCCCTCTCCCCTCACCTTGTTGCGCATCACACAGCCCATGTACTAGCCTAGAAGTTGCCCATGCTTTCTCTTACACAAAAGTTGACAATTTGCAAAAGTGGCCATACCAATCAATAAAGGGCAGGTCACATCATCTGACCAATGAGAGATGTTTATGTGGACAAAATGCTAGCCATTTCACACATCAAGCAAGGCTGAAGCTCACCACAACTTAGCATACACAAACTCACTCCAACTTGCATTTCTCTTCGAATCTCTCTACACAAGCCTCAAACACAAAAAGAAACTCCACAAACAATCTCTACTCACTTCACTGACCAGAAACCAACCATTGTTTTGGCCTGAAACCTCCCATATCACAAACACGATTTTCACACTCCCTTGGCCTGAGCTTCTGCAAACTCACTCAAGAGGCTGTTTAAACTCCAACCAAGTGTCCAAAGCTTCAAAGGGGGATCATTGGGACCTGTTTGAGCCAAAGAACCATCCAGAAAGCTCCTGAATCAAAAGCTCAATCTCAGGTGACTCCATGAACTTTTTTTTCCAGAACTCCATTTTCTTGTTAGAATCTTGTTTTTTATGTTGCACTGATCATTGGGATCTATTTACTTTTGAAAATGAGCAAGAAATGAGTATGTTATGGTGTTCTGAAAGTTTGACCTAGAAATTTCTTTGCTTCGATTCTTGTTTGTGTTTGAGTTTAAACATGATTTGGTGCTGGATTCGTGTTTAAGATAGTTAGTAGATGATTTCTGGAGAGTTAGAGCTCCTAAAATGGCCTGGAGAGAGAGATTGATTTTTGGGGTGAACGGGGAAGATGACCGGAACACTGTTCCGGTCACCTGAGGGTGTTTAACGGTGGGATTAGGGTTTAATCATTAATTAGCTGAGTTTGAATGTGGTCCGTTCGTTTACGCGCGTGGTCAGCTCCCGCCCTTTCCAGTTTGAATCTCACACGTTGGATCTGATTACTTTTACTTTTTCAGTTTAAAATTCATTTATTTCTCATTTTATTTCATTTGTTTTCCATAATTTATTTAAAATAGCAAAAATGTTTTAAAAATTATGAAACTTTTTGTCAAGAGTTTCATTAATTTTTAAAACATAAAAATATTTTTATTTTTATTTTTAGCATTAAAAAAGTATTTTTAAATATTTAAAAGTTTATTTTTAATTGATTAATGAAAATTAATTTATTAAAAATACTTTTAGGTATTTAAAAATTACCAAAAAAAATTCATGAAATGTTCTAAGACATTTAGAAACATTGTCCAACCTTCAAACCAAATTTATTTTTTGATCTTGATGCATTTTGAGAATTTTTCATTGATTTAAAATCATTTTTATGCATTAATTTGATCCAAAGTCCCAAAAATCATTTCTGCCTATCCATGAGGAGTTGGACATTGATTCTTTTTGCATTGCATTGTGTTTAGCATGTAGTTTGTGAGATTAAATGGCCATGATTTGATCTTTCATTTTCCATTTGTTTGGTAATTTTCTTGTTTAGGAACCCTAAAACCCTAGAAAACTTAGGAAAATCATAACTTGAATTTGGTTAGGAGTTGAAACCTCTCCTTTGGGCAGTGAGTTAGTATAGGATTAGGGGTCCTTTGAGTGCATTTTCAATTTTTTATAATGTTGTTTGCTTCTGGTTTTGGTTTTTGTTTGTTGCATTGATCATAAACCCTAATTTGGGCTTCCATATGCATCCACCTTGCATTTGCATTCATATCTTGACTTGCCATGACATTCCATGCCTCCATTTGATTCATTGAACATCTTAAGACATATTGCAAGCATGTTTGATCATTACATTTTGCATTTGCCATGTTGTATGCCATGTGCACTTCATAACTTTTCATGAATGTTCATATGTCTTAGCTTGCTTCATTTGCATCCATAAGCCTATATGATCATCCTCATGCCTTGTTATATGCTTGTAGCATCTCATAGCATCATTAACATCATGTATGTGCTTCTGGTTTTGTTTCTCATCATGCCATTCCATCCCATTTTGCATTGCATTGCATTCCTTTTCTAACTTTTCAGGTGGTAAGTTATCCTGAGAAGTGAATTTGCCTTCACTTCTCATAACTTCTCTTCATCTCTTTTCATGCATCCTTGCTGCATTTTTGTATGTGCTTGAGATTGAGCTTGCTCATTCTTCTTCTTCCCACTCTCTTTCCTCAAGTGACTTGACTTCTTGAATGAAGCAAGTTGCTTTGCTTCTCTTGATCCTTTCATCTGCTTCCTGGTGGTTTCTCTGAAGATTTCTCTTGATAAACCTCACAAACCTTAGGAACAACCAAGCATGATAACAATTAGGGTTTTGATTAGTCCCCCCATTTAGCTTTTGCCTTTGTGTCATCCTTTGAGTCTTCTCTTCTCATCTCATAATCCAGGACTAAACCCTAAAGGTTTTAAGGCTTTGTGATTAAGTTTATGCCTGCATCCTTCTATTAGGATGGAGTGTATAACTTTAATCCTGAGTGTTAAACCCTTAATGTGTTTAAACTCCTTTAATCAATCCACTTAATGATCATCAAGACATCCAGCTTGTAACTTGGGCCTTACATTAGGGTTCTAATTCTTCCTTAATTGGTTAAGAAGGACTAACCCTAGTGTTAATGGACAAGTCCCCCTCAAGTTGTCTTACAAACCATAAAATTCACTTCATCATCTCACCATTGAATAAAATCCACTTAATCAAAGGCTTGTTTTGACATGAGTTTAATCCCTAATCATGGATTAAGTTGAGGAGCTTTCCTCAGCTTAAACATTCTCATCTATTATCCTTCTATTAGGATGGTGTAATGAGTCTGTTTAATCCTTGATTATGGCTTAACCTCATTACTTAACACTAAACAAAAAACACCAAAAAACATCTAAATAATCACAAGTAGGTTAATGATCTTAATCCTACACCAAAGGTGATTAAGTGTGAGAATCTGACTTCACACTTAAGGTATTCTCATTACCCCTAATCAGAGGGAAGATGTGATGAGTTTACTAAATCCATTAGTTTAGGCTTAAGCTCATTATCTTATGACAAACTTTCAAAAGCAATAAAAGACTGAAAACTCAAAAACAAACAATAATCGTCTCCTTCGGGATTCTTTTCTCATCATCTTCACTCATAAACGAGAACATGCTTCTTCCGTCTAATGCAAGACAGTTTGCACCTGAGCCAGACAGGTCATACACTTGAGCATAGACAAGCAAGCAGTTCACAAGTCAATTCATCTTTCAGTCTCTTTGGGTCGAACTACGGTGTTCTGACTTCCTCATTGCACGAGAGGATACGTAGGCATAACTTAACAGTTATCGAACAAAAGTCTCTGTATATTCCCCCCTCCTTCCAGCATTATTCTTCTTAGCCTCATGATCTTGAGCATCCCATTCTTGTTCCTGCACTGACACTATCATATCACATTTTACACTTCTTTTACACTGACACCTGTACATCCTTTTCCAGCTCTTTTATACACAGATTGCACTGACACTACCCCTTTGAAACACAAATCTTTTAAGCGTGGATCCCGTCGAGTACGGCGGACAGTCTGGGTGCTAATACCTTCCCAGGTTGTAACCAACCCCCTTTCTCAGTCTCTCTGGTTCGCAACCGTCTTATCCGTATCTTTCTAGGTCTATGCAGCATTGCCTTTCCTCCGGGATAAAAATGCCTAGCTGGCGACTCTTTCCTTCTCCAGTGAGTTCACTGCTGTGTTTTCTCATTGTTCCTTTCGCCGACCGTTCGCGTCTGTACCCTATCTGACTTGGCCTCATTTAGTGGGAGCGACAGTACCATTTGCCATTGGTTTGATTAACTACCAGAGCTGAATCTCCGAATACAGTCAATGTCTTGATCCTGAGGTCAATGGCTTCCTCAAGACCCATAATGCAAGCTTCGTATTCAGCTTCGTTGTTAGTGCAGTTGAAAGTGAGTTTTGCCGAGAAAGGCATGTGAACTCCCTTAGGTGTAATGAGTACTGCACCAACACCACGACCATTCATATTAATAGCCCCATCAAACATCATAGTCCATTCTTCTTCCGGGTCAGGCCCTTCAGTGTGAACAGGCTCCTCATGATCTTTCGCTTTTATGAACATGATGTCTTCATCAGGGAAGTCAAATCTCATAGGCTGGTAGTCATCAATAGGTTGCTCAGCAAGATATTCAGATAGTACACTGCCTTTGATGGCTTTCTGAGAGGTGTACTGGATGTCATATTCTGTGAGGATCATTTGCCATCTTGCAACCCGTCCGGTAAGAGCTGGCTTCTCGAAAATGTACTTGACTGGGTCCATTTTGGATATCAATAAAGTAGTGTGGGTCAACATATACTGTCTCAGTCGGCGAGCAGCCCACGCTAAAGCACAACAAGTTTTCTCGAGCAGTGAATAACGTTGTTCACAGTCGGTAAACTTTTTGCTTAGGTAGTATATTGCATACTCTTTTCGACCGGACACGTCATGCTGGCCCAGCACACACCCCATTGCTTAGGTAGTCTTCATTCCACCTGACCGTTTGTTCTTTTCTTAACAGCTTGAACAAAGGTTCACAGGTTGCAGTAAGGTGAGATATGAACCTCGAAATGTAGTTCAATCTACCTAGAAAACCTCGAACCTCTTTCTCAGTTTTCGGTGCAGGCATTTCTTGAATGGCTTTGACTTTATCAGGGTCCACTTCAATCCCTTTCTCGCTTACGATAAAACCCAACAGCTTACCAGATCGCACCCCGAATGTGCACTTGTTGGGGTTCAGCTTCAGTTGGTACTTCCTCAGACGCTTGAATAACTTCAGCAGATTTACCAGGTGGTCTTCCTCTGTAAGGGACTTGGCAATCATGTCATCCACATAACACTCGATTTCCTTATGGATCATATCGTGGAATAACATTACCATAGCCCGTTGATATGTCGCACCAGTATTCTTCAATCCGAATGGCATCACCTTGTAACAGAACGTGCCCCAGGGTGTAATGAAGGTTGTCTTCTCCATGTCTTCAGGTGACATTTTGATCTGATTGTATCCTGAGAATCCATCCATGAAGGAGAATACCGAGAACTGAGCCGTATTATCAACCAATACATCAATGTGAGGTAATGGGAAATCATCTTTCGGGTTGGCTCTGTTCAGGTCCCGGTAGTCAACACACATCCTTACTTTGCCGTCTTTCTTTGGCACAGGTACTATATTAGCAACCCACTACGGATAGCTAGTTACAGCAAGGAACCCGGCGTCCCACTGCTTTTGTACCTCTTCTTTGATCTTCATTGCCATGTCTGGACGAGTACGGCGCAGTTTCTGTTTGACCGGTGGGAATTCTTCTCTTAGAGGCAGCTTGTGCATAACAATGTCGGTGTCCAACCCTGGCATATCCTGATAAGACCAAGCAAACACATCCACATACTCTTGAAGCAGGTCAATCAGTTGTTTCTTCACTGAGTCTTGTAAGCCGGCCCCGATTTTAACCTCTTTCACGTCCTCATCTGTACCAAGATTAATTGTTTCGATCTCCTCCTGATGAGGAGTGATAACCTTCTCCTCTTGTCTTAACAATCTGGCTAACTCTTCAGGAAGCTCGTAATCTTCTTCAACCCCTTCATCAGCTTGATTGATCGGATTGTCAGAGTCATACGAAGTCATAGCCGTGTTGTTGTCGGTGCGGTCTGGAAGGCACTCTCTGCAAGGGTTCAGTTTGTTCATCTTAGTGATTGATTTTAATCCCGTTTTAGAAAAGGGAAATAAAGTTGTCATTTTGAAAACATTGCCATTTATTTTTTGTACAAAAATAAAAATGGAAAAACAGTGAGCGGAAAAGAAAAAGACTCATTTGCAAAAAGATGTCTGATATTTCATTGATTAATCTTGTTGCACAAAAAAGTACAGATGGCCCGATTACAAAATGAGTCTTGTCATCTTGGGCAAGATGCAAGACTTTGATGCATGCTATAAAAATACAGGAAATAATAATTACTCTGCATGAGTAACTCTTATAATTTCCTGGGAAGACCAGTTTGAGATACTGCTCCCCGGGATCTTTGGACGAATCCAGCTTTCCAGGTTGCGTTCTTCTTCCAACTCGTCTTCCAAGTTGTTGACAGCATCAGGGGTGAGCATCCCCCCACTAACAAAGTTGGGCTTCTTAGCAGCCTCTGCTTGATCTTCTTGAGTTGGTTTGTAACCCAACCCAAACCTATCTTCTTTCTTCTCCACAGGCAACAGTTTGCCCCAGCCTTGGGTGTTTCCTTCTTCCACCACCTTCCGGGCTTGTTGGTAGGATGTCATAGAGGTCCCAAGCACAGCAGAGGTTTCATTAATATTCAGGGCCTCAAACCCTTGACTCATCGTCTCGTGGATCTCCCCATCCATCTCAATATACTTATAAGTAGCCAGATGGCTAACAAATATATCCTCCTCTCCACAGATAGTAACGACTTGACCTTCCCACTCAAATTTTAACTTCTGGTGAAGGGTAGACGTTACTGCGCCAGCGGCATGAATCCATGGTCTACCCAACAAACAGCTGTAGGCAGGCTGAATGTCCATCACGTAGAAGGTCGTTTTGAAAGTTTGTGGGCCAATCATTACAGGCAACTCAATTTCCCCCAGAACTGATCTCTTAGAGCCGTCAAAAGCTCTTACTACTAAGTTACTGGGTCGCAATGCCAATCCTTCATATTCCAGCTTCACAAGAGCCTTTTTGGGTAAGACGTTGAGGGATGACCCAGTGTCTACCAGCACATGGGAAAGGACTGCACCTTTACATTCCATGGTAATGTGCAAGGCTTTGTTATGATTGCGGCCTTCCGAAGTCAAATCAGTATTGGTGAATCCTAGTCCATTGCTAGCATTAACATTTCCAACCATAGCTTCCAACTGATTGACGGTGATCTCTTCTGGCACATAAGCTGCGTGCAAGACTTTGAGTAGTGCGTTCCGATGGGCTTCGGAGCACATAAGCAATGATAGAATGGAGATCTTGGAAGGCGTCTGGTGAAGCTGGTCCACTATCTTGTAATCACTTTTCTTGATGATTCTCATGAACTCATCAACTTCCTGATCAAAAGGTGTTTTCAAAGCTTCTCTAACAACCTGCTCTTCTTGCACCATGCTCTTCCCTTTTGCCTTGGCAGCAGCTTCTGCTTCGGCAGCGGGTCTTTGAATTTGCGGGGCAAAGAGACGTCCGCTTCGAGTGAAGCCTCCGCCTCCTCCCACATTGTCTATTTGTGGTGCAGAAGTTGATGATTCAAAAGTGATCTTTTGTCCTTCGCAGTATACATCAGAGCCGTAATGCCAAGGGATGGCGTTACTGCTTTCATAAGGTACTAGTCCAGGAACTGTGACAGTGACTGGACTGATGGCAGCTGCAGAAGGGACTGTGATAGTCTGTGGATCATAATATATTGTGACTGGTGCTCTGATAGGAGTGGCACTTTGTGAGTTGTAGGCGGAATCATTGTCAGGATCATAATAGATCGTAACTGTTGAGACATTTGCATTGTTTGTTGCTGATGTTGTAGGAGACATTGTTGGAAGAATGGATGTTGTTGTTGTAGGAGATTCAAAATGAAGTGGTGCTGAAGTTGTAGAAGGAATGTTTGTTGATATCTGGTCAGTTGAGATGACGGATGAAAAATTTGTTGATGAAGCTGAAGAGTTGTCTGGAACAATGGTTGTTGCAGTTGTAGGAGGTTCTGGAACTATTGTTAAGGAGTTTGCTGGATTGGTAGGAATTGATGTTGTAATCTGAAGCAGGCCACTCTGAATGAGACCATTTATGCCATCCCTCAAGTTATCACAACCATTCACTGAAATGTTGCAGTAAGCACACCCTAGCTCACATCCTGGGAACATTTGACATTCGAGGAGCTGAGCTTTGATCTCTACCAACGGTGTCCGAATCTGACCCACACTGGTTATCAAGTAAGACGGCTTGTCTTCTTCAATAGCATTGATTCGGGGACCACCATGGTGTGGCATAGGGTTCTTGTTGACATTTGGTGGTGGTGCAAAGTTTAAAGCCTTGGAATCCACTAGATCCTGTACTTTCATGTGCAAAGCTCTGCACTTTTCCGTACTATGACCAGGTGCATTTGAGTGAAAGGCACATCTGGCGCTGGCCTCGTAGTTTCTGGGCAGACTGTTAGGATCCGGAGGTGCCAACGTCCTTAGCTCAACTAGGTTGAGTTTCAAGAGTTGTGGCAGTAATGTGGCATAGGGCATAAGGATCGGATCGATCACCCTATTGGCCTGAGACGGTCTCTGTTGAAATGGCCTTTGCTGATTATTGTTGTTGGTGTTGCTGTTGTTGTAATTTCTCGGAGGATACTGAGTTTGTTGCTGGTACTGAGGTTGTTGCTGATAATTTTGTTGCGGTGGTTGATAAGCTGGTTGTGGATGAGCTGGAGCGGGAATGGTGACTGCTGCCACAGACCTATGAACATACTGGGGCCTGCCCCTATTGGCGTGGATAGCATTGGCCTCACCAGTTCTTCTTGGGCCTGCAAAAGGCTTCCTTGGGTTGCTGGATGAGCTTGCACCATTGTCTGAGATCTTACCCATCTTCAATAGGCTTTCAATTCTCTCTCCGGCTATGACCACATCTGCAAAGCTGGTAGATGAGAAGGCAGCTAGCCTATCAATGTAAGTCCCCTGGAGGGTGTTCATAAACATATCAGCCATCTCCCTCTCTGACATAGGTGGCTGGACAGCAGCAGCAAGCTGTCTCCATCTTTGGGCGTACTCTCGGAAGCTTTCCCTGGATGACTGTGACATTCCCATTAGGAGGGTCCTGTTGGGTGCCATATCCAAATTATACTGGTATTTTCTAATGAAGGCTTCTGCCAAATCCTTCCAACACCTGATGGTTGCTCTTGTCAAGTGGGAGTACCATTCCCTTGATGCTCCAGTTAAGCTATCCTCAAAATAAAACATCCATAGCTTTTCGTCCATGGTATAGGCCTTCAACCTCCCCAGAAAGGATTGTAAATGAGTCCGGGGGCAGGAAGTCCCGTTATACTTATCAAAGCATGGTGGTTTAAATTTGTGGGGGATCCTAACCCCGTCTACCAAGCCCATATCCATAACATCAAAACCCAAAGAGTTTTGAGACTCCAAGGATCTTAACTTCTCAGCTATCTCATCCAGCCTTCTGTCATAGGCTTCCTCCCCAGCTCCCATTACTGTGAATTGATCTTCCTGGGGGTCTTCTTGCAGTACTCTCCCTGCTGTGGCAGTCCCTTGTATATTGACAGGGATGTTGATCTCTGGATGCTGATGGGGTCCAAAGACTGGGGGATTGACATGAGGTTGGACTCTTTCATTGTTGCTTGTCCCAGCAGTCCCTGGCTGATGGTCTTCCTGGTTCCTCCCTTCTACCAGTGCTCTTAACCTCTCCTGGCTTTGAGCCATATTGTTCATCACCTCCATAAATTGTGTCATCTGATTCCTCATTTCCAACCTCTCGTTGGTCATTTGATTCCTGACCTCTGTAAGGTCCTGCTGCATTTGATCCATCTGTATGCCCGGAAGATTGTTGCGGGTGGGGTATCTGTGTGGACGGTTGAGTGGAAACCCTCGACGTCGAGCAATAATTCCTGAGGTCACAACAGAGTTAGTAACAATAAAACAAAAACCTACAAAACAAAACAAAAGGTTAGTATGCAATGCAGTGTGTCTATTTGTTTCCAAGGTATCCGGCTTGGTACTTGGTTTTGACCTTTCCAGACCCCTGAAGAAGATGCTTGTGATGTTGCTTGAAGAATTCAGATGAAACAAACCAACACATATATTACAAAAAGGTAAATGATACATAGTTTGTTTTTCCTTACAACTTATGCCCTCTGAGGGGTCAGAAATACAATATAAAGAAAAGTACATAAAAATGAAAGCAACAACAAGCAAAAAGTCAAACACCAAGGCCGAATTCATCCTCCTGAACTTCCTTGAGAAGTGCTTCAGTCACAGGATCAGCTGGACGCTCTGTAAGATTCCTGATAAGGAGATTCCTTGTGGCAACAGCTGCAGTTAGCTTCTTGTGCTGACTCTGGTCCTTTGACCTCTTCACTCCAGCTCTGATCTTCAACTCTGAGACCTCCCTCTGGGCTGCTGCCAGGGCTTCCTGTTGTTCTTTTGCACTAGCTTCTATCTGCTCCATCTTATCCTGAATTCTTTTATCCTCCTGAGTGCGAGCTTCGGTGATCCTAACCCACCTAGCCTGACTCTCCTTTAGATATAAATCAGTCCTGGCTTTCTGGAACTGAGCTTCCTTGCAGGCATTCTTCAAGATCTGTTCTCCAGCCCTAGACTTCTTAATGTAATCTTCTGACTTCTCAATTCTAGCCAAATGCTCCACTTTCAACTTTTCTAGCCTCTCAATATCCAACCTACCATCACTCCTCTCCCAGAGGGTCTTCTGTAGAGCTTGAGTCAGCTTCTCATTTCTCTCTTTCAATTTCTCAAACTCCTCTAAGCTGACAGTTGCCGGAGGTGGTGCTGTGGAGGGTCCAGGCATATCTTCAATAGTGAAGGGCATCCCAGAAATTTGAGCCCTGGCATGAGACCACTCATAGTACTGGGCTGAGGCCACATTATTGCATCTCCCCAGAATGGTTACCCCCTTAGTCTGCACATTGTCCCAGGCCCAGGCTGCCTGCCTGACAATAGCCAGATTAGGCTTGATTTCACAATAAAGGGTCTCAGTCAGATCCTGTGCCCTAGGAGGATGGACTAATGCATAGCCCAGTTGTCTTTTGAATAGCAGAGGGTTGTAGTTGATGCAACCCTTCACTCCAATCAGAGGCACATTGGGAAGTTGCCCACAACTTGTAATGATGTCTCTGCCCTTGGTGCTCTGAGTACACCATCTGATATCATCTAAGGTTAGAGCAACAAGCCTCCTAGCCCAGTTCTTCTGCTGGTGAGGGTTCAAGAATGCATCAGTCTTTGGCAAATGCTTGAGCAGCCAAGTATGGAATAAGGGTGCACAGCATCTCACTAATCTGCCCCTTTGCTTTTCATTCCTTTGATGAACTGAATAGTAAAGATCTCCCAGTAAGGTGGGCACTGGGTTCCTCAGGATGAAAAGTTGAATTCCATTCTTGCTAACAAACCTAGGCTCATCTGCAAAAAGTATGACCCCATATATGCTAAGGGCCAACAGAGCACAGACTGCCCTCCACTCCCCTAGGGAGGCCTTCAGACTAGCCTGAGAGGTCAAGAAATCCAGATGGAAACCTGAGATTCCAGCTTTAGATGTCAGGTTCTGCCCAATCAGAACTGGTTCCAGATGTAATGCTTTGGCTATCTCTTCATTACTTGGGAAAGCCATCTCAGGGTTGAAGGGGATTCCACCCCTAACAGGTACACCAACCAATGATGAATACTCCTCCAGCAAGGGTCCCAACTGAAAATTCTGAAATGTAAAGCACCTCAGGGGGGGGATCATAGAACTGCAGGCAAGTATGTATCAAGCTCCTCTGTGAAGGGTCCAAATCCATAACCACATCAAGGATTCCTCCATAATGTTCTCTGAAAAGTGGTATATGGTCTGGAGTAATCAGGGTCTGAATCTTCCTGATGCTGGTCAACTCAGGCTCAAAGAAGTGATAGGAGATGTTACTCTTCTTAGGTGCCATGTTGTTGAAGAATGGGTGCTGATGATGATGACTGAGGACAACACTGAAGATGGGCCACTGATAGGCTGAGACTGAAGATGCAAGTGACTGAAGCAGGTGGCTGATTGCTAAAGCAGGTGCTGATGAAGATAGGTCTATGCTGAAGAAGGGGTCAAAACCAAGCCAATGCAATAGGATGGATACCCTGAAAAACAAATAAACACATGTTAAAATGGTGCAATGAGGATGTATGCAAATGATATGCAAGGGTTTGTGACTGAGCTGGATCTGATCAAGTGCTCTGATATAGGTCCACATATGTTCAAGAAGTCCATATGGAGGTCTATAAGTCCAGTAACCAAGGTGGGGGACTCAAATAAAGAGTCATGTGTCCAAGGTTAAAAATCACAAGAACTGTTCCAACATGGAGTACTCTTAATCATATCAAAGTAACAGGGTATGTTGAGGTCAAGGGTACCTGCAAACCTGTAAACAACCCAACCCCATCACAGGTGATGTTCTAGAACAAGGATCCTCAGACTTGGATCAGTTATGAGAAGTGTAAACACCTCTAACCCGGAGGTACAGTGTTTACAATAACCATAACAGTTCCTCCTCTAATTCACCTCAGTTTCTGAAGGTCAAAACTAAAGGTCATCCAGACTTAGCAGGCTTCCCAGATAGCCCTGGTACTGCAGGAAATCTGTAACACAGAGTTCTCAAGAAGAAACCCATATCTGAACCGTGTTTCATATTCCCGCACCAGACCGAGATGGAATGGGAAAGAATATGAACCACTCTAGCCTAGGTGTCACTCAGGTCCCAGGTATAGGACCTTATCTCTCAATAGAACCCCACCCACCAAAGCAAAACCAGATCCAGCCAGACAGCATGACAGTATGATATATGCAAAATTATAAAGAAAGCAATAAAGTAACTGTCCATAAAGCAAAAGTAAAACAACTATACAAACACAGATAACACATAACATCCCAGTAAACACAAATCAATCAAGCGCTAGGAGGAACCCACAAAAAGAACCAGAAGCCCTGGTTACAGTATAAGGGTCCCCAGCAGAGTCGCCAAGCTGTCGCTCCCGATAAATGGGAATGGCCCAAATAAAGGTACAGACGCGGACGGTCGGCGAGAGGAACAATGAGAACACACAGCAGTGAACTCACTGGAAAAGAAAAGAGTCGCCAGCTAGGCATTTTTATCCCGAAGGAAAGGTAATGCTGCATAGACCTAGAAAGATATGGATAAGACGGTTGCGAACCAGAGAGACTGAGAAAGGGGGTTGGTTACAACCTGGGAAGGTATTAGCACCCAGATTGTCCGTCGTACTCGACGGGATCCACGCTTAAAAGATTTGTGTTTTAAAGGGGTAGTGTCAGTGCAATTTGTGTATGAAGAGCTGGAAGAGGATGTACAGGTGTCAGTGTAAAAGAAGTATGAAATGTAATATATACAGTGTCAGTGTAAGAATAAGAGTGAAATGCTCATGATAATGAGGCTAAGAAAATGATGCTGGAAGGAGGGGAATATACAGAGACTTTTGTTCGATAACTGTTAAGTTATGCCTACGTATCCTCTCGTGCAATGAGGAAGTCAGAACACCGTAGTTCGACCCAAAGAGACTGAAAGATGAATTGACTTGTGAACTGCTTACTTGTCTATGCTCAAGTGTATGACCTGTCTGGCTCAGGTGCAAACTGTCTTGCATTAGACGGAAGAAGCAAGTTCTCGTTTATGAGTGAAGATGATGAGAAAAGAATCCCGGAGGAGACGATTATTGTTTGTTTTTGATTTTTCAGTCTTTTATTGCTTTTTGAAGTTTGTCATAAGTTAATGAGCTTAAGTCTAAACCAATGGGTTAGCAAACTCATCACATCTTCCCTCTGATTAGGGGTAATGAGAGTACCTTAAGTGTGAAGTCTGATTCTCACACTTAATCACCTTTGGTGTAGGATTAAGATCATTAACCTACTTGTGATTATTTAGATATTTTTGGTGTTTTTGTTTAGTGTTTAGTAATGAGGTTAAGCCATAATCAAAGATTAAACAGACTCATTACACCATCCTAATAGAAGGATAATAGATGAGAATGTTTAAACTGAGGAAAACTCCTCAACTTAATCCATGATTAGGGATTAAACTCATGACATAACAAGCCTTTGATTAAGTGGATTTTATTTAATGGTGTGATGATGAAGTGATTTTTAGGGTTTGTAAGATAACTTGAGGGGGACTTGTCCATTAACACTAGGGTTAGTCCTTCTTAACCACTTAAGGAAGAATTAGAACCCTAATAAAAGGCCCAAGTAACAAGCTTGATGTCTTGATGATTATTAGATGGATTGATTAAAGGATTTAAACACATTAAGGATTTAACACTTAGGATTAAAGTTATACACTCCATCCTAATAGAAGGATGCAGGCATAAGCTTAATCACAAAGCCTTAAAGCCTTTAGGGTTTAGTCCCTGATTATGAGATGAGAAGAGAAGACTCAATGAGACACAAAGGTAAGAACTAAGTGGGGGACTAATTAAAACCCTAATCATTGTCATGCTTGGTTGTTCCTAAGGTCTGTGAGGTTTACAAGAGAAGTCTTCAATGGAACCACCAGGAAGCAGATGAAAAGATCAGGAAAAGCAAGGTAACTTGCTTCATTCAAGAAGTCAAGTCACTTGAGGAAAGAAAGTAAGAAGAAGAAGAATGAGCAAGCTCCATCTCAAACACATATCAAAATGCAGCAATGGATGCAAGAGAGATGAAAAGAAAATGTGAGAAGTGAAGGCAAATCCACTTCTCCAAGTTACTTACCACCTGAAAAGTTAACAAAGGAATGCAATGCAATGTCAAATGAAATGAAATGGCATGATGAGAAACAAAACCAGAAGCACATACATGATGTTAATGATGCTATGGGATGCTACAAACATGAGACAACACATGGGGATGATCATACAAGCTTATGGATGCAAATGAAGCAAGTTAAGAATTATGAACATTCATGAAAAGTTATGAAATGCAAATGGCATACAACATGGCAAATGCAAGGTGCAATGATCAAACATGCTTCTAATATGTCTTAAGATGCTAAATGAATCACATGGATGCATAAAATGTCATGGCAAGTCAAGGTATGAGTGCAAATGCAAGATGGATGCATATGGAAGCCCAAATTAGGGTTTATGATCAAAGCATCAAACACAAACCAAAATCAGAAGCAAACTTCAATACAAAAAAATTGAAAATGCACTCAAAGGACCCCTAATCCTATACTAACCCAATGCCCAAAGGAGAAGTTTCAACTCTTAACCAAATTCAAGTTATGGTTTTCCTAAGTTTTCTAGGGTTTTAGGGTTCCTTAACAAGAAAAATGTCAAACAAATGGAAAATGTAAGATCAATTCATGCCAAATTAATCTCACAAACTACATGATATGCATAACACAATGCAAAAAGAATCAAAGTCCAACTCTTTAGGGTTAGGCAGAAATGATTTTTGGAAGTTTGGATCAAAATAATGCATCAAAATGATTTTAATTCCATGAAAAATTCTCAAAATGCATCAAGATCAAAAAAGAAATTTGGTTTGAAGGTTGGACAATGTTTTTAAATGTTTCATGAATTTTTTGGTGATTTTTAAATACCTAAAAGTATTTTTAATTAATTAATTCTCATTAATTAATTAAAAAGAAACTTTTAAATATTTAAAAATACTTTTTTAATGCTAAAAATAAAAATAAAAATATTTTTGTGTTCTGAAATTAAATAATAACTTGTACAAAAAATTTCAGAATTTTTAAAGTATTTTTGCTATTTTAAATTAAATGGACAAATTAAATGGAATAAAAAGAAAATAAAATAAAATAAATGGGAAGTATGCAGGATGGAAGGCCAGGATTGAAACTGGGTTTGAAACGTTTGACTGGGCGCGCATCTGGACGGCCCAAGTTCAAACCAGCCTAATTCTAGTTAATTAAATATTAATCCATAATTAAGAGTTAATGAAGTGATCCAGGCCCTCCATACACGCGCGGGAAACGAAATCCAGTGGCTCACATTTAAACTTGGTGCCCTAACCCTAATTACCAGCTAATCACTCTCAGGTCACCGGAGACGAGCTCCGGTCGTCTTCTCCGGTGACCTCCCTCCCTGAAAATCTCCAAATCATTCCCTAGGTCATTTCTGGAGCTCTAAAGCTCCAGATTGGTTCCTTTCACTCTCCTAAACTCAACCCTAACTTCATTTCTCATTTATTTCCAGCCATAATCATGAATCGAAGCAAAGAACAAAAACTGTCAAAATTTCAGACAAGCAATACAGTCTCATTTCTCAACCATTTTCAATAATTTCAAGTTCAGTGTGATCAGTGAAGCATGCTTAATCATTTTGTAACATAAAATAGAGGTCCTGGAAAAGTTAATTCGAAAGGCTACCTGAGATGGAGCTTTCACCCTTTGAGCTTTCCGGCTGCTTTCTTGGTGCAAAAAGCTTCTAATGACCTTCCTGAGGAGTTTGCAGTGCTTGGACAACTTTGAATGTGGCTGGTTTGGGAGTTTGCACTCCAACTGGTCAGAAATCGTATCTGGCTTGTGGTGTGTTCTTGGTTGCTTTGATGGGTGGTTTTGGGTCAGTGGATGATCCAGAAATGAATGGTGGTGTTTGTTTGAAGATTGAGTGATTGAGTTGGGAGAATCGAAAGCTTTTGCAAGAGGGAGAGATTTTGTGAATGGTGAGTTGTGTTGTGTTTCAGCCTTGCCTCTTGTTGTGCTTTGCTGGCATTTGATCCACATAAACAAATCTTATTGGTCAGATGACATGACATGTGCTTTATTGATTGGTATGGTGCTTTTTGCAAATTGTCAACTTTGTGTAAGGAGGGCATGGGCTACTTTGCTAGCTTGGTACAAAGGGCTTGTCTTGCGCAGCATGAGGTGAGGAGAGGGCTAGGGTGGTTCAGCAACCAAGGCAGCAAGTGGATGAAGTGTTATGATGGTTTTTGCAACTTGGTTCCTTTTAGTTCTCATGGAAAAATCTTGCCTCACAAACCATGAAACATGTGATCTCTTTGGTTCAATCTGAACTTTAAGACTTGTATGATGCTTGTGTAATGGTTTGACACCAATTAGAAGTCACAAATTGCCTTGGTACAAGATTTTGCAAATTTCTCATTTGGTGCATAACTTGAAATTTAGTGATTTTTGCCAACTTTGACAAACCATAACTTTTGATCCAAAATGAATTAGGTCATGTTCTTGTACTTTTTGAAAAGGGAAAGATCTAATCTACAACTTTCATGACCAAAGTTTTTCCATTTGAAGCATTTTTGGCTCAAAAAGTAAGGGTTGAAAAAGTTGCATAAAATGACATCTCATTAAAAGTCAACCTTGCCCAAAAAAGTCAACTTTGCAAAAACTTGTAATTCTTGAATTTTGAGAGCTTCAAACTTCTTCCATGATCAAATAAAGATCAAATACACTCAAAATGATGAAGATCCCCCCTTGGTTGGGTCATTGGGGGCCTCAGATGCCCTAATTTTGCATTGACTTGTCTGAAAAGTCAACCCTTGATCAGATGACTTCCCCATGGAATTTCTTCATGAAAATTGATATGCATACTCCCTATACCATATAGAGACCAATAGAAACAAGAATGACCAAAAAATTTGGAGTTATGGCCTCTGAAACCAAAACCCTAATTTTAGGTCAACTGTGCAGTCAAGCCTGGCTCTGCTTCCACACCATTCCCAGTTCTTGTGATTCTTTGGCATTTTTGACTTTGAGAGGATACAATGTGATATAAGAACACACATGGACCCCTTTGAGGTGATTGGTGACCTTTGGAGTGGCTCAAGAAGCTCTTGGATTGCTCAGATCACAAACCCTAGGTGCAGATGACTTTGAATCTATGCAGTGAAACAAAAATGTGATATGAGATGGTATGATTGAGTTTATGCATATGAAATGATCACAAGACATGGTGTGAATGGGTGAGGGAAAATTTGGGGTGTTTACAGATGAACACAAATTCCCCATGGAATAAGTCCATACACACAATGTCACTTCAAACTTTATTAAATGTTTTTTAGCTTTTGTTTTGAGATGAGAAGAGAAAGACCAAAAGAGAACCAAAGGTAAAAATAATAAAGGGGGACTAATAATATTAAATGTTATCATGCATGGGAGTCTTAGGTTAGTGTGGTTTGAATTCTATCCTAATGAAAAACAAGGAAAGAAGATAAAGAAGAAGAAGAAGAAGAAGAAGAAGAAGAAGAGGAGAAGAAGAAGGCAAAAGGAATCAACTTACTTCTTAAAAGAAGATAAGTTGACCCTAAGAGGAATGAAGAAGAAGTTAGACATGCAAAGCACAAAATGATAAGGCAAACACAACTTGAAAGCATAAAAAGATAAGAGAAGAAGAAGTTTGAAGTGTGAAAATCTCATCCACACCTCTTATTTACCATAGCCCCTACAAGTGTTAGAAACATTCACAAATGACAAGTAAAGTTCAAGTAAGTTCAAAAAATGTAAGAACAAGCCTTTAATCATCACAAACCAACAAAACCAGAACCTAAAGATCATGTAAGAATGCTAATGTTAGTCATACAAGGTCACATACAAAAGAGAGTGAAAGAAGTCACACAAACAACTAGCAAATCAACATGGGAGAAGTAAGGTAAGGACACGTGATTAAAGGAAGAAAACAAGTCACACATCATCAAGTATCATCAAAGTCAAAATCTAAACATGTTGAATATGTGCCTAAGAAGGATATACAAACATTAATCAAGGCATACAAGCACATACCAAGTCAATTAGAAGAGACATGAGAAGTGTGGAGTGAAGTGAAACATACTTGTGAAAATGTTACTTAGTGCTTAAGTTAACATCAAATAAGCAAGGGTAAGGATCTCATACTAAAACCAGGGATCACATGACATATTATCAATCAACAATTAGTACATGACATACTCAAGCAAGCAAACATGGTTCAAAAACAACTCAAATAGGGCAAGTTAAGATCAAATCTCAAACAATTAGTGAACATGCCTAAAAAATTAAACCAATAAGCAATCAAGCACTTAAAACATGTATCAACATCATACCAAAGGCATATGACCAGAATCAGAAGCAATGTCAATCAAAAAATTATTCAAAGCAGAACTAGGGTTTCATTATCTTACACATGAAGCAACAAGCTAAAACCCAGCCAAACAAAACCTAAAAATTATGATAAAAATCAACCAAGTACTTCATCATGTTAGCAAAGCCTAGAAAAAAGAATCATCACCATATCTATTTTGATACTCAAGATAAAAATCTTACAAGTCAGGGTGTACAAATTATAAAGCAAATAAGAGGAAAATAATTAGAAAATTAATCCAGGCTATTAAAATAAAGGAAAATGAAAAATAAAATTTGGATAAATTTTATAAACTCAAGAAAAACAATCATGAATTGTTGTAGAATTTTTGAATGCATTTTACTATTTTTATCAATTAAAAATAAAATTAGAAAGAAAGAAAAATTAAATGAAAGAAATAAAAGGCCAGGGAGGTGAATAAGCAGACCCAAACACGCTGAAAAAACAAACACATGCCCAAGGGGGTGCATAATGAAACCAAGCCCATCACACATTTTAAAAAAAACTCAGTCAACAAGTCTATGGTAATCACATCTCATGGTCCAGATTTAGTCTTGTCAAGGTCCACACATCCTAGGGTTCACAAGTAAGTCAACAATATTCAAAGGTCAAGGCATCCTACGCATCACATTCAAAGTTACCAAATCACACAGATCCAATGGCTTGAAATCATTTGGGAAAATAGTATGAAAAACGAAATAACACACACAAGAAAATGAAGCACTCATGTGACCTCCCACCCTCTCATTAATGCGTTGGTGTAATCTAATCCACTAGATGAGACTCAATCAGGCGAACACGTTTAAACTGGAAATAAAACACAACAAATAGACCTCACCAGCCGGAGAAGTTCCGGTCGTCTTTTCCGCCTAGGTCCCGATGAAGATCCTCAACAAAAATTCCAGAATCAAGAAAAATGCACATCAAAATGAAGCTTACACTATGGAGATTAAGAATCCATCAATCAACTTCACAAACAAGCAACACAGAGAGCAAAACGAACAAAATAAATTCAAGTATCAAAATTGAAATTCACAATATAATGCAACACATAGCTTCTAAACACTTCAATCAACTTATACCATCCATTTCCAAGTCAAAACAAACAAAATCAAGGCCAAATTGACGCAAGATGGATCTGAAACTCAAACCTGAAGTTGAACTTTCTTGAGGAATTTGAGAAAACCAGAGGATCTCCAAGCTTCCTTATGCTTCCCTGATCCTTTCCAGAGCCAAATAAAGGCTTGATGCTAAAAAATATTAAGAACCCGAATATGCTTCAATCTCCACTATGTCACTATGAAGCTCCCCAAACAAGATCAATGAGGTGAGGATGATGATGAGAGTGAGATGTTGTTGATGATGATGCACAATCAGATTGAAGATCGTGATGAATGAATGAATTCAGATATGAATTCTTTGAAGGAATGTGAGAATATGCAGAGAGAGAGAGTCAGGGTTTATGTTTCTTGTGAATGATGAAATGTGTGATCCTCCTTGTGAAATTCATGAGCCAGCTCTTTATACTTAAAATGTAGAATCAAGTTGAAGGGTGTGGAGGAAAAAGTTGTTATCACCATAACAATGCAGAGTGAACAAATCGTGCTCTCTCTTTCTTTTATTTTTTTCTTTTCAAAATGGTTCTTGTATGTGGAAGTGAACCATATAATGGTGGAACTCTTTGTGTTGTTACCACATTATTGGATGGTGAGAGGATGATGAGATCAAATGTTGATAAGAGTGTGCATTGGTAAAGTTGCATGGAGTAAAACTCACGTGATTCTTTATTATTTTTCTTGCACCAAATGTGTGAGTGTGTGATAAAAAGTGTGAGTGGAGAGAAATGAGAAATGGGCGTATGGCCTTGTGTAGTATCTTGCTGACTTTTTCATCCCACATGTGCCTCTCAATTGTACTATTTTTGCAATATATTTCCACACAAAAAAACAAAAAAAAGCAATGAACAAAAGGTGATGCATCAAAATTTTTTGGTCACGTGAAGTGGGTAATAGTACCACTAGGAGATGTTATGACATGGTAAAAAATGTGACACAAAAATATCAAAATAATGGGCCAATGAGATCATGACACATGTGCACCAAAAAACCCTAAAAATGCATCAAACTTTCAAAATTCATGATCTACAACTTTCATGTTCAAGGAAAAATCATTTAAAGCCTTTTTGCACATGAAATAATAACATGAAGGTCTAGGGCAAATAATTCCAAAAATAGAAACTTCTAACTTGAAACTTCCAAATTTAGCAACTTTTGCACATTCTTGATTTTTGACAATTGAGGTCATCTAAAAGGGTATCAAAATTGTCTTGCATCTTCTAATGTTTCTCGTTTCCGTTCTCAGACATATCTGGCACATCATACACCTGATGGTCATTAAAGTATGGTTGGGCACGGGTGTGCAAAATGTATGGTGTAAAATTAGTAACCGCGTGGTTCTCTTCATTAGTCACAGGAATAGTCTGCTGAGCAGCAAATCCTTGAGGGGGAGGCACAAAACCTTGGGAAGGAAATGCAATACCCTGAGAAGGAGGTGCGAAACTTTGAGAAGCAAAGCCTTGGGAAGGAGGGAAGAAACCCTGAGCAGCAAGTCCTTGGGAAGAAGGAATAAAACTTTGAGAAGCAAAACCTTGAGGAGGAGGTATGAATCCATGAGGAAGCCCAAAAGGAGGCCAAGTCACAGGGGTAGTGACTGATGACGTAGGCTCAGTCGTTGCAGTGACAATCTCTAACACTACAATCTGTTGGGTATCTAATTTTGCTCGAATGACTTGCAGCATTTCCATCATCTGACCCATATTTCCACGAATATCAGTAAGCTCATCATTAACTCTGTCCATCTCTAGGTCTCTTTCAGCCATTCTCTTTCTGGCTTGAGCTCGAGTGTAGTATTTGCGTGAGAGCCTTAGTGTGAAAGCTGGAGAGCAAATGACGGGAATGAGTTTTATTTGGAAAAAAATGCAAATGAAATGCCAAATGTATGAGTGTAATGCGAAAATTAAATTTTTATTCAAGGAACTTAAGAAACAATTTGCAAATACCAAGGAAAACATAATAATCAAAAAGGATACGATTTCATTAAATTCAAAAAGTGATACAAAGTCTTGAGTACATCTTCAAAAATCCCAAACAAAAGTTTAATATAAACAAAGACAAAGTCCTAAGGAGATTCTCCTAAAAGCCTCAAGTTGAGCTTCTCGATTTGTGCCCTCATCTGAGCCCTTTCAAGCATAAGTTGATCCACGATCGACTTCCAAGAAATGTCCCCTTGAGTGCTGGAGGAAAATAAATCCTCTTGCGTTTTCCTTTTCTTGTTGGAGAGCTCTTCTTCTTCCTTCATCTTCAGTTGTCTTCTAAGTTCTTCATTCTCACTAATGATGATTTGATGTCGATTCTTCCATGCGTTCTTCTCTCGACTCTCTTTCTCCAAATCAATCTTCAGCTTCTCTGCATCGTCCATAAAGATTAGAATGGGTTTCTTGAAGGTCATAGGATCCTGGCGAGGGTAAGGCATTTTCAGACTGATGGCCCTATCTCGTACCCATTGGAGATAGGGTTCCATAGAAACACAATTCGGCTTTCCCAAGCTACTCCTCCCCATCCTATGGATGTACTTCCAAGCTTCTATAATCTGTTTCTTGAGCTCTGGTTCTTCGTCATCCTTAAAGAAAATTCCTTCCACTTCAACACTCTTAGGTTTGTCCTTCAACGGATACCCGAGTTGGCGGCGAGCCAAAACTGGATTATAGTTGATTCCTCCCTTAGTTCCAAGAAGAGGCACATTGGCAAAATCACCACAGCTATCAATAATCAATGCTCCATCATAAACACGATTGTACCAACTAATGTCAGAGTGGGTAAGAGACATGATCCTTTGTGACCACCACAAACCATCCTTAAGATTCCAAAATGAAGCTGACTTAGGCAAGTGCGAAATAAACCACTCGTACAACAATGATGCACAACAAGTAATCATCCCTCCCTTATGGCGATTCCTCAGATGGATGGAATGGTAAGCGTCTCCGAGCAAAGTAGGGACCGGGTTCTTCTTCAGAAACATTTTGATGGCGTTCAAGTCTACAAAGTCTTCAAAGTTTGGGAAAAGTAACACTCCATATATTAGCAGAATAAAGGTTGCCTCAAAAACTTTCATATCCTTCACACCAACAAAATTCTTGGCCTTTTCTACCAAAAACTTTGTAGGGAATCCAAAAACCTTTCCTTTATAGGTCATATTTGCCTTGACCTCAGGAACACTCAAATATGTCGCCTTTGCAATCTCCGCTTCTTCAGGGTCCTTCTCTAGAACAGGGAATGGAAACTCATCCTTAACACGTGATCCCACCAGAAATGAATACTCTTCCAAAGTAGGCACCAATTGGTAATCAGGGAACGTAAAACAATGGTAGAGAGGATCATAAAACTGGAGCATCACAGAGAGCAACCTTCCATCCCTCTCAGTCTTAAGTAAGGCTAAAAGTCTCCTATGCTTCTCCATGAAGGCTTCTTGATCCAAAACCAAATCTCTTAATTTCCTTAGGTCTTCGAGTTTGGGAGTTTTAAATGTGTACTTGACAGTCTTTCTTCTTCCAAAGTCCATGATGATACCTACGATATTTGCAAAGATAGAGTTTCCGAGTTCCTTGAATAAATTGGTAAAAATGATGCTTCATGATGTGTGAATGCATGAATACACAAAAACAAACAAGGCTTAGGTTCAAAGCTTGCATGAGGTCAAAGGTTCAACCCTCCCAAAAGGTATGTACTATGAGTTTATTTGTACTTGTACAACAGGTTCTAAAAGTTCCCAAAATCATTGTCCCATCTTTCGGATATTACCGACTTCCCAACTCAACTTGGCAATATATAATATTCTCAAGAGAGTCTCATCCGGGTGTAGTATCGCGTATCAACTATTTTGGATTTGCACCCTCATAGTCATCGCACTACATCCCTAAAAGGCCAAGTGGGGGTAAATGTTCTACGGTCCTCAACATTAACGGCTCTCAGGTCGAATATAGTAATGCTTTCACGACTGAACTCGATCAACAAAACTACATCCGAGGAGGCCTCCGCTGAGTGGTGGTGTCTCAAGTCAGCTTGATCGGGACTCAACTCCCTACAAGCCTTCTTGAATATACCACCGTCCTATCTTATTTTGCACTCAAGTCCGGGTTAGGACTTATCTCACCACACATGGAACACCCAACAAAAATCCCAAATAATAACAAGCAATACAACAACAAATATACAAATATACAAGGTGGGCTTAACCCTCAAAAATAGAGTCCTCAGTGAAGTCGCCATTTCTGTTGCGGTGAGAATCGGATACCAAGCTATTGATTAAGCTTGAATCACAATTATTAAATGTTCACCACCGACTTTAATTTAATCCAAAGGGAAAAGGGAAAAAGATCGTAAAAAACCCTAAATGAGGAGAAACTAGGTTCGGGGGTTGGTTATACCTAGGGAAGGTGTTAGCATCCTAAGCATCTGTAGTATCCTATGGGAACCTCTTGTTAATATTTGTGTTATTGTTATTTATTGCTTGCTAAAACTAAGGGAACCTAAGGTTTTTATTTCTAATGGTGCTCGCACAACATCACATCGATGCCTACGTATCGGGTATAGAATCAGAGCACTCGTAGTTCTCCTAAGGATTAACGAACACTTGGTTACGCTCAAGGTTCGCGGGGGAAGGTAAGTGTTATGGCAAACACTCACGTGACTTTAGGAAAGTCACAAAAAGTTCTAAAATAAAAAGTCCTAATGGTTAAGGTTGAAAAGGAACTAGGGATGGCTAAACTTCCTATGACATTGAGTCAACTACAGGAGTTCTTTCCCTTTTGGATTTAAATGCGAAAAAATAAAGTAAATAAATGAGGGTGCAATCTCCTAAGTCTAAGGCATAGGTTGCTACTTGCAAAAATAGACTGAATAAAGTAAATGGAAATGCAAGGTAAAAGGCTTAGTAATCGGGCTATGACTCGATATATGGATCGAGAATGCGGGGGTGGAAGACAAGCGTGGTGCGTCAATTTGCTTAAGTTGGAAAGCTGTGAAGTGTAAAGACTGTGCAGATGGCGATCGCAAAACGACCGACTTACGTGTGTGAGTGAAGTGTATGTAAACTCAACTTGGCGTTGGACCAAGGATTATTATCTTGAAAATTAAAGTTAATATGGTGAGCGCTTCATGTTTTATCTTAACAATATATGGTCATGATGCGAAATAAAATCACACAATACATACAACCAAGACATCGAAAGATTAAATTAAAAAACTCACACTAAAAAGAAATAGACCTAAATTTAAACCTCTCACACTAATGGGATCTAACCTAACCTAAATTATCTAAACTAACTTCTTAGAAGAAAAAGGGACTAAACAAATTTTGGGTTTTTAAAGTTAAATAAATAAAAATAAAATAAAAAAGAAACCATTAAGTTAAAAAGATAGAATTGATTTTAAAAATAATTAGACAACATAGAAGAAAATATTTTTTATTTTTATTTTTTTAGATATACTTAACGAAAGTAATAAATAAAAATTAAAATAATAATAAAAATAATAACAATTTTTAATAACAAAAATTTAGTAAAGATAAAGAATTGTTTTATTTTTTATTTTTAGAATAAACAAAAAATTAAGAAATAAATAAGAAAAAGTTTTATTTTTTGGTTTTTTAGATATATTAAGAAAAATGATAAATAGAAATTAAATAACGAAAAAAACTAAGTACAAAATTAAAACTTAACTATATAAATAAATAAAAGTCTAAAGTAAGAATTTTTTTTGTATTTTTCTAATAATATCTAAAAATTAGGAAAGAGAAAAATGTATTAACCTTTTTTTATTATTTTTCTAACAATATCTAAAA
This sequence comes from Lathyrus aphaca, assembly GCA_963966055.1. Classification (NCBI taxonomy): domain Eukaryota; kingdom Viridiplantae; phylum Streptophyta; class Magnoliopsida; order Fabales; family Fabaceae; genus Lathyrus; species Lathyrus aphaca. The sequence goes on along the minus strand of OZ014519.1, from coordinate 294,248,471 downwards.
AAAATAGGGAAAGAGAATAAGTATATTGGTTGATTTTGATTTGAATATTTTTTTTATAATAATAATATCTAAAATTAAGGAATGAGGAAGGAAATAAAATGATTCTTGTTGATTTTATTTTATGCATAATCTAACCAATGAAAAAAAACAATAAATGTGATTCTTTCTATAATTATAATAATATTTAAAAATTAAATAAGAAAAAAAATATATATTATTATTTTTATTTTCCTAACAACATCTAAAAATATGGAAAGAGACTAAGTATAATCATTTTTTTGAATTTTTTCTAACAATACCTATAAATAAGGAAAGAGACTAAGTATTTTTTTTTCTAACAATACCTATAAATAAGGAAATAGAGTAAATGCTATATATTTTTTGATTTTTTTATAATAACATCTAATAATACTAAAAGGAGATACTTGTTATAAAAAAAATTTATAAGACCGAAAAATAAGGAATGAGAAAAATAAATGTAATCCTTTTTTAAAATACTAATAATATCTAAATAAAATAAAATGAGAAGAAATGCATTAATTTTTTTTCTTTTTTTTTATACATAGAAAATTAACAATCTCTTAAAATCTTTTTTAGATATAGAAACTAAATATTTTTTTTATTTTTAAAATATTAAGAAAATAAACATTTTTTGGATTTTTAAAGAAAGATAAATGGAAATTAATACTAAATCCCTAAGTTCGAAATTAAATCTAAAATAAACATAATTATAATAAAACAAGAAAAAATATTTTTGTTTTTTTTATATATATTAAATGAAAGTAACAAATAGAGATTATAAAAAATAAATAAATAAAGGTAATTCTTAAGTAAAACATAATCAAAATAAAAGAAACTATTTTTTGAATTTTTCCTAAATGTTAGAAACATATATTTTTTGAATTTTAAGAATTAACATTAATTATTAATACTAATAATAGACTGATCTCCTTTTTTTTAAGAGTAAAAAAAATAAAATAATAAGAATAATAATAAAAAATAAAAAGAAAGTAAACAAACTACACTAATAAAATAAATCTAAAATGAAGCTAAATAAAGTTAAAGAAAGTACACAATGAACATCTATATATTTTTACGTCAAGACTTATATTAAAAAAATTGGATTCCTAATATTATTTTCGTATATATATTTTGAGATTTTTTTTTAGATTAAAACGAAACACACCTTTTTTATTTCTTGTTATTACTATATTTTTTAGATTTTTTTTTAAAAGTTAGTACTAACATATCTTTTGGATTTCTAGAGCTATCAAATAAATAAACATTTATTTTTGAATTTTGATATTAATATGTATTCTATATATTTTTGGATTTTTTTAGATATAGAAAATAAACATATTTTTTGATTTTTTATTATATTAAAAGTGACCAATTGAAACTAATTAAACAAGCCTAAAAAAAGTAAAGTTAAATCTTAAATAATATTTTTTTAATAAAAATCAAAGAAGACAATTTTTTTAGATTTTTTATAAAATAAAACTATACTAACCGTTCTAATTTTTTTATTTCTATAACTCTATTAAATCAAAATTATATTAAAAAATAAAACAATAAATAAAAAACTTGTAAATGACAACTAACATTACTCTTCCCAAATTATCTCACCAAAGACTTTTTCAAAATCTCTATTAAAAAGAAATTAATATATTACCATAAATGAAAATAAATAATTAAAACAAAAACAAATCTATTTCCTTCTACTCCTTGTACGCTCCTTCTTCCTTCTCTCAACTACTGAACCCTTCTCTCCCTCTTTCTATCGTCACTCTATCTCTCTCTGAATCGCTATAGAAAGAAAAAAAATTATCTCATCTCCTCACTCTGAATCAATTTCAGTATCATGAAAACAAGGCAATTTCAAACAAATCAATAACTGTCTTCCTCCCTCACTCAGGTTCGCTCTCATCTCGCGATTCGCAATCTCAAACAATGATTTGTTCAGAAATTTAAATTAAAGACAACCTGTAATCAAGCATATGAGTGTTCATGAAGAATGTTACCTCCCGGACGTTACCGGGGTGAAGAATCTATAACGGTGAGCCTCTCTCTTTCAAACCCCTCTTTCTGCTATTGCCTATGCGAATCTTCTTCTACTCTTTGCTTCTATGATGATGTGGTTTTGCTCTAAACAAATTTTGAACCTTAATGTAAGGTTCAAAACGTTTTTCTGAGAATTGAGCTTTTTGGTACTAGGGTTAGAAAACTTTTTGTGTTATGATTTCTATGAGTATTTTGTGGGTAGGATTTTCTGTGTTGTGAAGAGTGAATAGTGCAGGTTTATATAGGAAATGGATTAGGTTTTCTTTTTGTGAATTTGAAAATTGTACCATGAAACTTGTTAGTGAAGGGTTTGAAATGAGGGGACAAAACTGAATTTGTTGGTGAGGCAGGGTAGTGGCTGCTATGGTACAAATTTTGCAGGTCTGAGAGGCTGCTCCTTTCTGATTTTGTCTGTTGTTTTTTGTATTTTTGTCAAGGAAAAAAACGGTCCTTTGATTTTGAAAAGTTTTACTGCTGTTACAACTATTTTACATGTTTTCACTGTAATGCCTTAAGTTGGACCTTGTTTCTTCTTGTAATACTATATGATATGATAAAATGTAGCATGATTGTGTATGATGATGATATGATGCTTGTCATGAAATAAAATGTTATAAATTGTATGACATGATTTATGAGTTTGATGTTTTTGAAAAGAAATGTGATGAATTTTGAATGAGATGTGAATGTTTGAATGGATTGAACATGCTTGAATGTGTGGATGATTTATGATATATGAACATGAGAATAATTGTGATGTTGAATGAGTATAGATGGTTTATATTGAATTGAAAATTTCTTATTTGAAATGTGAATTGGAATCATGAATGACCTAAATGATATGTGACATGATTCTTGGTGAAATTGAATATATGAAATGATGAATTGAATTGAATTGGTTGCATAATTATTTTGTAGGTGAGAAAGCCATGGCATGGAGATGCTTTAAGATTAAGGAAGTTGTGGCTAGGAGTGAAAGGAGATAAGGGTGAATGAAGACTTAGACTTAGGCATGAAGGGATAGGAAACTTGTTCTTTATTTAAGCTATGTAAAATTGTGATTAAAAACCTTGTAACAAAAACTTGGAATGAATGTCTTTATTTTTCTAATTTTTGTTGATCTTTGATTTGGATTTGGAATTTGGACATTAGAAATATGAATTAAAATTGAATTGAAACACTTGGAAAGGAAGTTTGGAACATGAATGTTGGAATGGAATTGATTCTTGAAAGAAAAATGGAAATTTGACATGTATTGGAACCTTACACATAGAAAAATAAATTTGAAAATTTTGACTTGGAATTGGAATTGGAATTAAGACTTGAAATTAAAACTAAATTGAAATTAAAGTTGGAAAGGAAATGGAAAATAAAAATGAATGAGAATTGAAAATTAAAAAGAAAATTTGAATTGAAACTTTGTAGTTTGGAAACAACTTTTTGACATAGAATTTGAGATAAAGGAATTGAACTTTTGACAAGAAACTTGGCATGGAAATTTGGAAATAAAAACTTGGAATTTGAATTGAATTTGAATAATATTTTTGGAAATTGAATTAGAATTGAAATTGGGATTGAAATTAAAACTTGGAAGTGGAAGTGAATTAAAAACTAGGAATTAAACTTATAATTGAAAATAACTTAGAAACTAAAAATTAAACTTGAAATTAAAAATGACTTAGAACTTAAGAAATAAATTTGGAGTTTATAAAATAAATACATGAACGTGAATGGAAAATAGAAATTGAGATAAAAATTAGAAAGGAATTGGAAAATAAATGGAATGGGAATTGAAATTTGAATTTAGAACTTGAAATTGAGTTGAAAATAAAATTGGAAATGAGAATGAAAATAGAATTGGAAATGGAACTTGGATTGAGAACTTGAATTAGATTTGAAATTTGGACTAGAAATTTAGAATAAAACTTAAAAATCGAAATGAAAACTTGAAATGGGATTTGCGATTGGTAACTTGAAATAGGCTTGAGACTTAGAACTTGGAACTTTGAAAATTAGAAATGGAATTTAGAAACAAGTATTTGAATTATATTTGAATTTGAAACTTGGAAAGCATAACCAATGAATCAATCTCTAATACCTATCCCAAGTAAAATTTCCATGACACCTCTTGCAAAACCAAGCACGCTCGATATGTACCATGGTATGATGATGATGTGAATGCATTCTATGGGAGAGAAAAAAAGTTAGGGGTAAAATTTGGGGTGTGACAGTTGCCCCTATTTAAATAACTTTACTAGATGGCATGAATGACGATAACACTCATGAGATCAGGGTGAAAGGTATTTAAATATAGAAATAACCGTAAATTTTGCTCCTAAATGCAATGGCATGCTAGACTACAAACTAACTAATCTTGTAACTCTTATGCAATGAATGATGATTATGGTATGAATGATTAGAATGAGATATATCGACGACCGCAAGCCAAGACTCATTGGGGATGACATACACTGGGGATGACATACACTAGGGATAAAGAAACGAAAACGGGAAGTATTCAAAGTGATAAATCAACAGGTTCAAGTGTAACTGTTGACACTAAGAATAACAAAAGACGGGAACAAAAGGAAATCCAACGCGTTGGATCAACGAACACAAGTAAAGTCAAGTTAACACTTAGGATGACAAGAAAAAATAAAATTCAAAGTGACTGCACAGTGGTTCGATGCGACCAACTGACACCAAGAATAAAAAAAGGGAACATTCAAAGTGAATGCGCAACAGGTTCAAGACCGGTTGACACTAAGAATGGAAAAACATTATATTTGAAGTGAATGTGCAGCGGCTCTATACGACCAACCGACACTAAGAATAACAACAAAATAAACATTCAAAGTGAATGCGCAGCGGCTCTATGCGACCAACTGACACCAAGAATAAAAAAAGGGAACATTCAAAGTGAATGCGCAACAGGTTCAAGACCGGTTGACACTAAGAATGGAAAAACATTATATTTGAAGTGAATGTGTAGCGGCTCTATGCGACCAACCGACACTAAGAATAACAACAAAATAAACATTCAAAGTGAATGCGCAGCGGCTCTATGCGACCAACTGACACTAAGAATAACAACAAAATAATCATTCAAAGTGAATGCGCAACAGGTTCAAGACCGGTTGACACTAAGAATGGAAAAACATTATATTTGAAGTGAATGCGCAGCGGCTCTATGCGACCAACCGACACTAAGAATAACAACAAAATAAACATTCAAAGTGAATGCGCAACGACTCTATGCGACCAACTGACACTAAGAATAACAACAAAATAATCATTCAAAGTGAATGTGCAGCGGCTCTATGCGACCAACCGACACTAAGAATAACAACAAAATAAACATTCAAAGTGAATGCGAAACGGCTCTATGCGACCAACCGACACTGGAAATGATAAAGAAAATATTCGAATTGAAAGCGCAATAGGTTCGAGAACTATTGACACAAAGAATAGAAGCCAAGATACACTCAAAGTGAATGCGCAACAGGTTCATGACCAGTCGACACTAAGAATGGTAAAGACAAAATAGACAAAGTATTCAAAACGGTAAATTAGCAGGTTCAAATGTAACTGCTGACACCGAGGATAAAGAAGGAAATCACTGTGATTTAGCAGCGGCTCTATGCGACCAGCTAGCATTGGGGATAGAATGCAAATCACCCAAAGATAGATCAACGGCTCTAGGTGACCGGATAACACAAAGAAGTAACAACAAAATATGTTGGAGTTTTCAAATAAGATAAAACATCCAACCTCTGGAAATTCCTTCAGGAACCATCAGGAGAAAGGTACAAGTATGTGCCAAAATCAAATGGACTTGGATTTTAAGCAAAAGGTTTCAGGATCTGCTTAAAAGATTTGTGCCAATGACAATTAGACTTCAATGAGATATTGGTAGTCATAAAGACAAATACCAACCACAATTAGAATTCCACGGGGGACACCAGCAATTACTGGGGACAGAAACATTGGTAAACCAAACTTCGGGTACCAACAAACAATGAATTTTCAAATTGAACATTAATGATATCTGGACTTAGAGTTAGACAGACGACAACTGGGGAAAGACAAATGCTAATGTCAAATGCGCATGATTGAGCATGATGCGAATGATCATGATATGCAAATGCTGACTCTAAAGAGACAAAGAGTTTTGACAAGACTCAAATAGGGAGTAGGCTCTCAACACCAATACTTAGATGAGAAATATAAAAAACACTGGGGAGATGTCTTCGAATTTTGGAAATCATGTTTGGCCCAAAGATCCATCCAAGAGTGTTATCAGTTTTGAACTTCTATGGGAATTTCTGTAATAATAGTATAAAAGTGTTGTCGCAAACCAGGACTTCTTGGGGAAACAAAAGGTTTTTCCAATTTTCCCAAAGTCAAAGAAACTTGAAAGTTTTTCAGTATGTTTTCAAAAAACATTTCCTAAAAAAAAACTTGTCATTTTCAGAGTTAAATTGTAATCAAGTGATGGTATTTTGCATAACAAAAGAAAATAAGAGGCTGAACAACAAAATTCATAGGCAAAGTTTGTATTTTATTCAAGAATGGTAGCTTGCCAATGGCAAAAACTCCATGGGAAATTACAATTTGAAAATGGCAATGGGGATAGGTCTACATTGAATCCAACGACCACTACAATCCCTAATAACTAAGACTGCCCGACACCTTGCTTCTGACAAAAAAAATTGGATTGGTCTTCCATTATGATTCTTCAGTAATGGTAAACACCATCTGATACAGTCAAATGCCTTTGTCCCTAACTTTTGCCTGGACCGCCCTTTCGGGTTTTCAATCCACAGGGACGCTCTTTTTTGCCTAAGCCGCCCTTTCGGGTTTTCAACTTAGAGAGCTCTATTTTTTTCATTTTTATCCCTAACTTTTTCCTGGATCTCCTTCATAGGTTTTGATCCACCGGGATACCCATTTTTTGCCTAGGTCACCATTTCTGGTTTTCGACCTATCGGGTTTTATTTAGGCATAATATTTTTTGACTGCATCAGAATTCACCGGGTGCTTCAGTTGTTCACCATCCATAGTTGTAAGGATTAAGGAACCTCCGGAGAATGCCACCTTCACAACATATGGACCTTCATAGTTAGGACTCCATTTTCCACGCATGTCTTAGTGGACTGGCAAGATTTTCTTGAGTACAAGATCTCCTTCTTTGAATTCTCGAAGACGGACTTTCTTGTCAAATGCTCTCTTGATGCGCTTCTGGTACAACTGGCCATGGCACATGGCGGTCATTCTCTTCTCATCAATGAGGTTCAGTTGGTCAAACCTGTTCTGGACCCACTTAGCTTCCTCCAGTTTGGTTTCCATCAAGATTCTCAAAGATGGTATCTCTACTTCAATAGGGATAACTGCATCCATCCCATACACCAGAGAGAAAGGGGTTACCCCCATTGAAGTGCGAACTGATGTTTTGTATCCGTGTAAAGCATATGGTAACATCTCGTGCCAATCTTTGTAAGTTTTTACCATCTTCTGCAGAATCTTTTTGATGTTCTTGTTTGCAGCTTCAACAGCTCCATTCATCTTCGGACGATACGGAGAAGAGTTATGATGTTCAATCTTGAATGTCTCACACAACTCTTTCATTGTTTTGTTGTTCAAATTGGTCCCATTATCTGTGATGATTCGGCTTGGGATTCCATAACGACATATAATTTGGTTCTTGATGAAGCGGGCAACCACTTGCTTTGTCACGTTGGCGTAGGAAGTTGCTTCTACCCACTTGGTAAAGTAATCGATCGCAACCAAGATAAATCGGTGACCATTGGAAGCTTTAGGCTCAATTGCCCCTATCATGTCAATGCCCCACATTGAGAAAGGCCAGGGTGATGATAGAACATTCAAAAGGGTCGGAGGTACATGCATCTTGTCGGCATAAATCTGGCATTTATGACACTTCCTAGCATATTTGAAACAATTTGATTCCATGGTCAACCAGAAGTAACCAGCTCTCAAGATCTTCCTGGACATGGCATGTCCATTGGCATGTGTTCCAAATGATCCTTCATAGATTTCCCTAATCAATAAGTCTGCTTCGCGCTTGTCCACACATCTGAGCAGAACCATATCATGATTTCTCTTGTAAAGCACATTGTTGCTGAGGAAAAACTTGGACGCCAATCTTCTTAAAGTCTTCTTTTCTAGAGTTGTTGCATCCGCTGGGTACTCCTGATTTTGCAAGTAGTTCTTGATGTCATAGAACCACGGTTTCTCATCAGTTTCTTCTTCGACCAGTAGACAGTAGGCGGGTGCAGTTCTTCGCTCGATTGTAATGAGTGGAGCTTCATTAAGAAATCTGACTTGAAACATAGAGGCCAACATAGCCAAGGCGTCTGCTATTTGATTCTCTGCCCTTGGAACATGATGAAAAGTGACTTCATCAAAGTATTTGATCAATTCCACAATGTGGGCACGGTATGGGATCAACTTCTCATCACGGGTCTCCCATTCACCTTTGACTTGGTATATTACCAAAGTTGAGTCTCCATATACATCAAGGATCTTGATTCTGGTATCAATTGCAGCTTCGATACCCAAAACACATGCTTCATACTCTGCGATGTTGTTTGTACATTCGAAACATAATCTGGCTATGAAAGGAGTATAACCACCATCAGGATTCATCAAAACCACTCCTACACCATGCCCCATGTAATTAGAGGAACCATCAAACATCATCTTCCAACGAGAACCTGGCTCGGGACCTTCATCTGGACCGGGAACTTCACAATCCTTTATCAACATGATGTCCTCGTCTGGGAAATCAAATTTCAAACATTCATAATCTTCAACAGATTGATCAGCAAGGTAGTCAGACAAAACACTGCCCCTGATAGACTTCTGGATGTCGTATTCGGATAATAACATGTGCCAACGGGCGAGTCTTCCAGTTAAGGCAGGCTTCTCAAAGATGTACTTTATTGGATCCATTTTCGAGATCAACAAAGTAGTGTGACAAATCATATACTGCCTGAGGCGTCTAGCAGCCCATGCCAAAGCACAACAAGTCTTCTCTAAGAGTGAATATCTGCTTTCGCAATCTGTGAACTTCTTGCTTAAGTAATAAATGGCATGCTCCTTACGACCAGTTTCGTCCCGTTGGCCTAAAACGCAACCCATAGAACCCTCAAGTACAGTTAGGTACATGAAGAGAGGCTTCCCTGGAGTAGGTGGGATCAAGATAGGAGGTTCCTGTAGATAAACCTTAATCTTCTCAAAGGCCTGTTGACAATCAGAATTCCACTCAATTGCTTGATCCTTTCGGAGCAACTTGAATAAGGGCTCACATGTAGTAGTCATGTTGGAGATGAATCTGGAGATGTAGTTCAATCTTCCGAGGAAACCCCTGACTTGCTTTTCTGTTTTGGGAGCTGGCATCTCTTGAATTGCTCTGACCTTGTCCGGATCTACTTCAATACCTTGTTGACTAACAATAAAACCAAGTAACTTTCCTGATCGGACACCAAAGGTACACTTAGCTGGATTCAGACGCAGTTGGAACTTTCTGAGGCGCTCAAATAACTTCAGGAGATGATTCAAATGATCCTCCTCACTCTGTGATTTGGCAATCAATCATCCACGTAAACTTCTATCTCTTTATGCATCATATCATGGAAAAGGGTGACCATTGCCCTCTGATAAGTGGCTCCTGCATTTCTGAGACCAAATGGCATAACCTTGTAACAATAAGTGCCCCATGGTGTGATGAATGTAGTCTTTTCCATATCGTCAGGATCCATCTTGATCTGGTTGTATCCTGAAAACCCATCCATGAAGGAGAAAACAACAAATTTAGCAGTGTTGTCAACCAAAGTATCAATATGCGGAAGAGGGAAGTCGTCCTTCGGACTAGCTCTGTTCAAATCCCTATAGTCCACACACATTCTGACTTTGCCATCCTTTTTAGGAACTGGCACAATATTAGCTACCCACTCAGGGTACTTCGCAACTGCGAGGAATCCAGCATCAAACTGCCTTTTGACCTCTTCTCGAATCTTCAGAGCCATGTCTGGTCTTGTTCTTCGAAGCTTTTGCTTTACGGGAGGACAATCTGGTCGAAGAGGTAACTTGTGGACCACTATGTCTGTGTCTAAACCGGGCATATCTTGATACAACCATGCAAACACATCCGCATATTCTTTGAGAAGCTTGACCAATCTTTCTCTAACGTCTGCCCCAAGTGTTGTACCAATCTTGACTTCCTTCTTGTCTTTATCAGTGCCAAGATTGATGGTCTCTACCTGCTCCTTATGTGGCTGAAAATCTGTGTGCTCATACTCAACTAATCTTGTCAGTTCTTCGGGAATGTCACAATCTTCCTCACTTTCATCTTCCGCTTGGTAGATGGGCGAATCAAAGTTAGGAGAGAATGTAGAGTCATTGGATTCAACAGGTTTTTCGTTTATTCTGCATATGAGAATGATTTGCTTTTATTAAAAGTGGAAAATAGAGAAATGCAAGAGAAAAAGCTTTTTTATTGGTTTTGAAAGATTGCCATTTTCTTTTAAAAGTGAAAAGAGAGAGAGAGAGAGAGAGAGAGAGAGAGAGAGAGAGAGAGAGAGAGAGAGAGAGGGAGAGAGAGAGAGAGAGAGAGAGAAAAAACAGTAAATGATCAAAATAAGAGTTTAACAAAATGCCTTCATTGATAATAACTTTTAAAATGAGAAGGGGCCCTACAAAATACTCCCATAGCCTTGGGCAGAGCTAGGGAACTTTGAAAACACTTAAAAACAATAAATTACTTTGACAATGGAAAAATCTCTGGGATCTCGACTGCCTCCCAATTGCCCAAGGCTTCTTCACACTGATACACCAAATGATTCACATCTTCATCTTCAGAACCTCCATCAATTGCATTGACCTGATAACCAGCACTGGAAAACACTTCTTGAATGGTCTTTGGACGTCCTTTAACGGAGGTTGACGCTCCTTCCTTCACATGAGTTGGTTTGTAACCCAACCCGCAATGATCTAGCTTCTGTTTGACTTCAATGACATCACCCCAACCTTCATGGCTTCTTTCTTCAATGGTGGAAATGGCACTCTTCAGCGATTCAAAAGATGGGATACCCCTCCCTTTTGGTTCCTTTACTTCCAAAAGGACAGCATTGGCTATCTCAAGAGCTTGGAAAGAAGTTTCCAAAGCATCTTCATCAGCCTCAATATAGCTAAAGGATGAAAGGTTGCTAACCATGAGATCTTCTTCCCCAGACACGGTTACCAGCTTATTATCGACCACAAACTTCATCTTCTGATGTAGGGTAGAAGTGACTGCCCCAGCGGCATGGATCCAAGGTCTTCCCAGCAAGCAACTGTAATTAGGGTTAATGTCCATAACCTGGAAAGTGATTTTGAAGACTTGTGGCCCAATCAAGATCGGTAGGTCTACTTCTCTAATAACAGTCCTCCTTGACCCATCAAAAGCTTTCACAATCAGTGCACTGAGTCTCATCTCGGCCCCTTGATAAGATAACTTGGCAAGCGTTCTTTTCGGCAAAACATTCAACGAATATCCTGTATCCATAAGAACTCTTGCTAGAGTATCCTCCTGACATTTTACAGATATGTGGAGAGCACGGTTATGGTCCAAGCCATCCTTTGGAAGATCCTCCATACTGAAGCTGAGATTGTTACATGCAGTAATATTGGCAATGACACCATCAAACTGATTCACAGTTATGTCATGTGTAACATGAGCTTGGGCTAGTAATTTCTGAAGAGCACCTCGGTGGGCCGGCGAATGCATAAGAAGTGATAAGATAGATATTTTGGAAGGCGTTTGATGTAGCTGATCAATAACCTTATAGTCACTCTTCTTAATGATTCTGAGAAATTTTGCATCCTCTTCTTCCAAGACCAACTCTTTATCCTTGTTGGCAACAGCGGGAATGACTTCTTTAGGTGGAGCGGGTGGAACTGTATTAACTTGCTGAGTATAAACACGACCACTGCGAGTTAAACGACTTGCACCTGCTATGTCGGCACTTGCCACTTTTGAACTTTCCTTCTGACCAGCCTGTTCAAACTTCTGATGAATTCCTCTTGTATCATACTTCCACGGAACTGCTTTGGTATCTTCATAAAGGAAAGGGTTACTCCTTTTCTCAAATCTTGGATATGGTAAATTGAAAATAGGTACCACCGGTTCCGGCATATTAAAGATGGGTTGAACTCTTGAAGATTCAAGTATGTTCAATATTGGTGCTATGGTAGAATCAGACTCAGGCAAGTTGAAAATGGGTTCAATCATTGCCACTTCATTCCTCTTCATATGACCGCTCACTTGTAAGACACCTTCATCAATCAAATCTTGAACATCTTTCAAGACCAATTCACATCCCCTTGGACTATCAACACAACCTTCACAATTCTTATGACAGCTCTTTAGTATACCCGCCCCCACTAATTTTGCATGGAAGTCTCGAAGCGGGGTCTTGATCTTAGTAGCATCAAAAATCAATTTTTTTCAGATTCATCAATAATGGCATTTATGGACCCATGCTTGGGTAAAGGATTATCTTTGACATTCGGACCAGTATTCCCAAATGACAGAATGTTTTTCTCCATCAAATCTTTCACGACGTACTTCAAAGCATAACAATCCTCCAAATCGTGCCCTGGGGCACCTTCATGGAATAAATAGTGGGCATTTGGGTTGTAATTTGGTGGGAGCGAATTTGGTGGAGGACCCAAAGGCCTCGGAGTAACCAAACCTTTTTTCAGCAGTGAAGGATATAATTCATTATAGGTCATAGGGATTCGAGGATTAGGAGGCCTTCCTCCTGGTCTTCTATTCTGAAAGTTGGGATTCGGATGAGGAGCTGGAGTCCTCTGCTGGTAGGCTGAAGCATTGGGCGCTTGTTGATAGCCTGGATTGTTGAGCATTGGCTGATAAGCTGGAATCACTGGAGCCGTTTGCTGATACATCGGTACTGCTTGAGTTGGCCGATACATCGGGACTTGTGGATTATATGACGGTTGAACCGCCGCTACATAAGGATGTTGGACATACTGTGGTGGATGAGCATACTGTTGTTGAGCCATAGGTGGAGGTCTCTGCCAAAGCGGATTTCTTCTTTGACTTGTCATTATTGCATTCGTCTCGCCCTCTTTCTTCTTGTGGAAATTACTGGTAAATTTCTTGACAATATTTCCACTACCATTGCAGGAACTGCTAGATGCACCACTCATCTTTCCACTTTTTAGTCCAAGTTCAACATTGATTCCCACGACTACAAGGTCAGAGAAGCTAGCAGTCACGCTTCCCACCATTCTCTCAAAGAATTATGGTCGCACCGTGTCAACAAACCAATCAGCTAACTCATTTTCAGACAACGGGGGATCTACCTGAGAAGCGGTCCCTCTCCACCTCTGAGCATATTCCTTAAATAATTCATAATCTTTTTGTGACATACTCAACAGTTGCCTCCTATCGGGAGCAAGGTCCATATTGTATTTGTACTGCTGGATGAAAGCATCTGTCAAGTCTTGAAAACTGCGAATCTTCGACTGGTCTAGCGTTAGATACCACTTGGAGGAGATTCCCTTCAGACTGTCTTGGAAGCAGTGGATCATTAATTTATCATTGTCCACCTGCGCAGCCATTCTTCGATAGTACATCAAGAGATGGTTCTTAGGACAAGTTGCGCCCTCGTACATATCAAAAGTGGGTATCTTGAACTTTGGAGGTATTACCAATCCAGATACCAGACACATCTCTTTAGCAGCAGCCCCAAAGATCTGGTCACCTTCAATTGCTCTTAACCTTTTTACAAGGGTATCAAAATTCTCTTGCATCTTCTAATGTTTCTCGTTTCCTTTCTCAGACATATCTGGCACGTCATACACCTGATGGTCATTAAAGTATGGTTGGGCACGGGTGTGCACAATGTCTGGTGTAAAATTAGTAACCGTGTGGTTCTCTTCATTAGTCACAGGAATAGTCTGCTGAGCAGCAAATCCTTGAGGGGCAGGCACAAAACCTTGGGAAGGAAATGCAATACCCTGAGAAGGAGGTGCGAAACTTTGAGAAGCAAAGCCTTGGGAAGGAGGGAAGAAACCCTGAGCAGCAAGTCCTTGGGAAGAAGGAATAAAACTTTGAGAAGAAAAACCTTGAGGAGGAGGTACGAATCCATGAGGAAGCCCAAAAGGAGGCCAGGTCTCAGGGGTAGTGACTGATGGCGGAGGCTCAGTCGTTGCAGTGACAATCTCTGACACTACAGTCTGTTGGGTATCTAATTTTGCTCGAATGACTTGCAACATTTCCATCATCTGACCCATATTTCCACGAATATCAGTAAGCTCATCATTAACTTTGTCCATCTCTAGGTCTCTTTCAGCCATTCTCTTTCTGGCTTGAGCTCGAGTGTAGTATTTGCGTGAGAGCCTCAGTGTGAAAGCTGGAGAGCAAATGACGGGAATCAGTTTTATCTGGAAAAAAATGCAAATGAAATGCCAAATGTATGAGTGTAATGCGAAAATTAAATTTTTATTCAAGGAACTTAAGAAACAATTTGCAAATACCAAGGAAAACATAATAATAAAAAAGGATACGATTTCATTAAATTCAAAAAGTGATACAAAGTCTTGAGTACATCTTCAAAAATCCCAAACAAAAGTTTAATAAAAACAAAGACAAAGTCCTAAGGAGATTCTCCTAAAAGCCTCAAGTTGAGCTTCTAGATTTGTGCCCTCATCTGAGCCCATTCAAGCATAAGTTGATCCACGATCGACTTCCAAGAAATGTCCCCTTGAGTGCTAGAGGAAAATAAATCCTCTTGCATTTTCCTTTTCTTGTTGGAGAGCTCTTCTTCTTCCTTCATCTTCAGCTGTCTTCTAAGTTCTTCATTCTCACTAATGATGATTTGATGTCGATTCTTCCATGCGTTCTTCTCTCGACTCTCTTTCTCCAAATCAATCTTCAGCTTCTCTGCATCGTCCATAAAGATTAGAATGGGTTTCTTGAAGGTCATAGGATCCTGGCGAGGGTAAGGCATTTTCAGACTGATGGCCCTATCTCGTACCCATTGGAGATAGGGTTCCATAGAAACACAATTCGGATTTCCCAAGCTACTCCTCCCCATCCTATGGATGTACTTCCAAGCTTCTATAATCTGTTTCTTGAGCTCTGGTTCTTCGTCATCCTTAAAGAAAATTCCTTCCACTTCAACACTCTTAGGTTTGTCCTTCAACGGATACCCGAGTTGGCGGTGAGCCAAAACTGGATTATAGTTGATTCCTCCCTTAGTGCCAAGAAGAGGCACATTGGAAAAATCACCACAGCTATCAATAATCAATGCTCCATCATAAACACGATTGTACCAACTAATGTCAGAGTGGGTAAGAGACATGATCCTTTGTGACCACCACAAACCATCCTTAAGATTCCAAAATGAAGCTGACTTAGGCAAGTGCGAAATAAACCACTCGTACAACAATGATGCACAACAAGTAATCATCCCTCCCTTATGGCGATTCCTCAGATGGATGGAGTGGTAAGCGTCTCCGAGCAAAGTAGGGACCGGGTTCTTCTTCAGAAACATTTTGATGGCGTTCAAGTCTACAAAGTCTTCAAAGTTTGGGAAAAGTAACACTCCATATATTAGCAGAATAAAGGTCGCCTCAAAAGCTTTCATATCCTTCACACCAACAAAATTCTTGGCCTTTTCTACCAAAAACTTTGTAGGGAATCCAAAAACCTTTCCTTTATAGGTCATATTTGCCTTGACCTCAGGAACACTCAAATATGTCGCCTTTGCAATCTCCGCTTCTTCAGGGTCCTTCTCTAGAACAGGGATGGAAACTCATCCTTAACACGTGATCCCACCAGAAATGAATACTCTTCCAAAGTAGGCACCAATTGGTAATCAGGGAACGTAAAACAATGGTAGAGAGGATCATAAAACTGGAGCATCACAGAGAGCAACCTTCCATCCCACTCAGTCTTAAGTAAGGCTAAAAGTCTCCTATGCTTCTCCATGAAGGCTTCTTGATCCAAAACCAAATCTCTTAATTTCCTTAGGTCTTCGAGTTTGGGAGTTTTGAATGTGTACTTGACAGTCTTTCTTCTTCCAAAGTCCATGATGATACCTACGATATTTGCAAAGATAGAGTTTCCGAGTTCCTTGAATAAATTGGTAAAAACGATGCTTCATGATGCGTGAATGCATGAATACACAAAAACACACAAGGCTTTGGTTCAAAGCTTGCATGAGGTCGTAGGTTCAACCCTCCCAAAAGGTATGTACTATGAGTTTATTTGTACCTGTACAACAGGTTCTAAAAGTTCCCAAAATCATTGTCCCATCTTTCGGATATTACCGACTTCCCAACTCAACTTGGCAATCAATAATATTCTCAAGAGAGTCTCATCCGGGTGTAGTATCGCGTATCAACTATTTTGGATTTGCACCCTCATAGTCATCGCACTACATCCCTAAAAGGCCAAGTGGGGGTAAATGTTCTACGGTCCTCAACATTAACGGCTCTCAGGTCGAATATAGTAATGCTTTCACGACTGAACTCGATCAACAAAACTACATCCGAGGAGGCCTCCGCTGAGTGGTGGTGTCTCAAGTCAGCTTGATCGGGACTCAACTCCCTACAAGCCTTCTTGAATATACCACCGTCCTATCTTATTTTGCACTCAAGTCTGGGTTAGGACTTATCTCACCACACATGGAACACCCAACAAAAATCCCAAATAATAACAAGCAATACAACAACAAATATACACATATACAAGGTGGGCTTAACCCTCAAAAATAGAGTCCTCAGTGAAGTCGCCATTTCTGTTGCGGTGAGAATCGGATACCAAGCTATTGATTAAGCTTGAATCACAATTATTAAATGTTCACCACCGACTTTAATTTAATCCAAAGGGAAAAGGGAAAAAGATCGTAAAAAAGCCTAAATGAGGAGAAACTAGGTTCGGGGGTTGGTTATACCTAGGGAAGGTGTTAGCATCCTAAGCATCCGTAGTATCCTACGGGAACCTCTTGTTAATATTTGTGTTATTGTTATTTATTGCTTGCTAAAACTAAGGGAACCTAAGGTTTTTATTTCTAATGGTGCTCGCACAACATCGCATCGATGCCTACGTATCGGGTATAGAATCAGAGCACTCGTAGTTCTCCTAAGGATTAACGAACACTTGGTTACGCTCAAGGTTCGCGGGGGAAGATAAGTGTTATGGCAAACACTCACGTGACTTTAGGAAAGTCACAAAAAGTTCTAAAATAAAAAGTCCTAATGGTTAAGGTTGAAAAGGAACTAGGGATGGCTAAACTTCCTATGACATTGAGTCAACTGCAGGAGTTCTTTCCCTTTTGGATTTAAATGCGAAAAAATAAAGTAAATAAATGAGGGTGCAAGCTCCTAAGTCTAAGGCATAGGATGCTACTTGCAAAAATAGACTGAATAAAGTAAATGGAAATGCAAGGTAAAAGGCTTAGTAATCGGGCTATGACTCGATATATGGATCGAGAATGCGGGGGTGGAAGACAAGCGTGGTGCGTCAATTTGCTTAAGTTGGAAAGCTGTGAAGTGTAAAGACTGTGCAGATGGCGATCGCAAAACGACCGACTTACGTGTGTGAGTGAAGTGTATGTAAACTCAACTTGGCGTTGGACCAAGGATTATTATCTTGAAAATTAAAGTTAATATGGTGAGCGCTTCATGTTTTATCTTAACAATATATGGTCATGATGCGAAATAAAATCACACAATACATACAACCAAGACATCGAAAGATTAAATTAAAAAACTCACACTAAAAAGAAATAGACCTAAATTTAAACCTCTCACACTAATGGGATCTAACCTAACCTAAATTATCTAAACTAACTTCTTAGAAGAAAAAGGGACTAAACAAATTTTGGGTTTTTAAAGTTAAATAAATAAAAATAAAATAAAAAAGAAACCATTAAGTTAAAAAGATAGAATTGATTTTAAAAATAATTAGACAACATAGAAGAAAATATTTTTTATTTTTATTTTTTTAGATATACTTAACGAAAGTAATAAATAAAAATTAAAATAATAATAAAAATAATAACAATTTTTAATAACAAAAATTTAGTAAAGATAAAGAATTGTTTTATTTTTTATTTTTAGAATAAACAAAAAATTAAGAAATAAATAAGAAAAAGTTTTATTTTTTGGTTTTTTAGATATATTAAGAAAAATGATAAATAGAAATTAAATAACGAAAAAAACTAAGTACAAAATTAAAACTTAACTATATAAATAAATAAAAGTCTAAAGTAAGAATTTTTTTTGTATTTTTCTAATAATATCTAAAAATTAGGAAAGAGAAAAATGTATTAACCTTTTTTTATTATTTTTCTAACAATATCTAAAAAAAATAGGGAAAGAGAATAAGTATATTGGTTGATTTTGATTTGAATTTTTTTTTTATAATAATAATATCTAAAATTAAGGAATGAGGAAGGAAATAAAATGATTCTTGTTGATTTTATTTTATGCATAATCTAACCAATGAAAAAACAATAAATGTGATTCTTTCTATAATTATAATAATATCTAAAAATTAAATAAGAAAAAAAATATATATTATTATTTTTATTTTCCTAACAACATCTAAAAATATGGAAAGAGACTAAGTATAATCATTTTTTTGAATTTTTTCTAACAATACCTATAAATAAGGAAAGAGACTAAGTATATTTTTTATTTTTTCTAACAATACCTATAAATAAGGAAATAGAGTAAATGCTATTTTTTTTTTTTTTTTATAATAACATCTAATAATACTAAAAGGAGATACTTGTTATAAAAAAAATTTATAAGACCGAAAAATAAGGAATGAGAAAAATAAATGTAATCCTTTTTTAAAATACTAATAATATCTAAATAAAATAAAATGAGAAGAAATGCATTAATTTTTTTTCTTTTTTTTTATACATAGAAAATTAACAATCTCTTAAAATCTTTTTTAGATATAGAAACTAAATATTTTTTTTATTTTTAAAATATTAAGAAAATAAACATTTTTTGGATTTTTAAAGAAAGATAAATGGAAATTAATACTAAATCCCTAAGTTCGAAATTAAATCTAAAATAAACATAATTATAATAAAACAAGAAAAAATATTTTTGTTTTTTTTTTATATATTAAATGAAAGTAACAAATAGAGATTATAAAAAATAAATAAATAAAGGTAATTCTTAAGTAAAACATAATCAAAATAAAGAAACTATTTTTTGAATTTTTCCTAAATGTTAGAAACATATATTTTTTGAATTTTAAAAATTAACATTAATTATTAATACTAATAATAGACTGATCTCCTTTTTTTTAAGAGTAAAAAAAATAAAATAATAAGAATAATAATAAAAAATAAAAAGAAAGTAAACAAACTACACTAATAAAATAAATCTAAAATGAAGCTAAATAAAGTTAAAGAAAGTACACAATGAACATCTATATATTTTTACGTCAAGACTTATATTAAAAAAATTGGATTCCTAATATTATTTTCGTATATATATTTTGAGATTTTTTTTTAGATTAAAACGAAACACACCTTTTTTATTTCTTGTTATTACTATATTTTTTAGATTTTTTTTTTAAAAGTTAGTACTAACATATCTTTTGGATTTCTAGAGCTATCAAATAAATAAACATTTATTTTTGAATTTTGATATTAATATGTATTCTATATATTTTTGGATTTTTTTAGATATAGAAAATAAACATATTTTTTGATTTTTTATTATATTAAAAGTGACCAATTGAAACTAATTAAACAAGCCTAAAAAAAGTAAAGTTAAATCTTAAATAATATTTTTTTAATAAAAATCAAAGAAGACAATTTTTTTAGATTTTTTATAAAATAAAACTATACTAACCGTTCTAATTTTTTTATTTCTATAACTCTATTAAATCAAAATTATATTAAAAAATGAAAAATAAAACAATAAATAAAAAACTTGTAAATGACAACTAACATTACTCTTCCCAAATTATCTCACCAAAGACTTTTTCAAAATCTCTATTAAAAAGAAATTAATATATTACCATAAATGAAAATAAATAATTAAAACAAAAACAAATCTATTTCCTTCTATTCCTTGTACGCTCCTTCTTCCTTCTCTCAACTACCGAACCCTTCTCTCCCTCCTTCTATCGTCACTCTATCTCTCTCTGAATCGCTATAGAAAGAAAAAAAAAATTATCTCATCTCCTCACTCTGAATCAATTTCAGTATCATGAAAACAAGGCAATTTCAAACAAATCAATAACTGTCTTCCTCCCTCACTCAGGTTCGCTCTCATCTCGCGATTCGCAATCTCAAACAATGATTTGTTCAGAAATTTAAATTAAAGGCAACCTGTAATCAAGCATATGAGTGTTCATGAAGAATGTTACCTCCCGGACGTTACCGGGGTGAAGAATCTATAACGGTGAGCCTCTCTCTTTCAAACCCTTCTTTCTGCTATTGCCTATGCGAATCTTCTTCTACTCTTTGCTTCTATGATGATGTGGTTTTGCTCTAAACAAATTTTGAACCTTATTGTAAGGTTCAAAACGTTTTTCTGAGAATGAGCTTTTTGGTACTAGGGTTAGAAAACTTTTTGTGTTATGATTTCTATGAGTATTTTGCGGGTAGGATTTTCTGTGTTGTGAAGAGTGAATAGTGCAAGTTTATATAGGAAATGGATTAGGTTTTCTTTTTGTGAATTTGAAAATTGTACCATGAAACTTGTTAGTGAAGGGTTTGAAATAAGGGGACAAAACTGAATTTGTTGGTGAGGCAGGGTAGTGGCTGCTATGGTACAAATTTTGCAGGTCTGAGAGGCTGCTCCTTTCTGATTTTGTCTGTTGTTTTTTGTATTTTTGTCAAGGAAAAAACGGTCCTTTGATTTTGAAAAGTTTTACTGTTGTTACAACTATTTTACATGTTTTCACTACAATGCCTTAAGTTGGACCTTGTTTCTTCTTATAATACTATATGATATGATAAAATGTAGCATGATTGTGTATGATGATGATATGATGCTTGTCATGAAATAAAATGTTATAAATTGTATGACATGATTTATGAGTTTGATGTTTTTGAAAAGAAATGTGATGAATTTTGAATGAGATGTGAATGTTTGAATGGATTGAACATGCTTGAATGTGTGGATGATTTATGATATATGAACATGAGAATAATTGTGATGTTGAATGAGTATAGATGGTTTATATTGAATTGAAAATTTCTTATTTGAATTGTGAAATGGAATCATGAATGACCTAAATGATATGTGACATGATTCTAGGTGAAATTGAATATATGAAATGATGAATTGAATTGAATTGGTTGCATAATTATTTTGTAGGTGAGAAAGCCATGGCATGGAGATGCTTTAAGATTAAGGAAGTTGTGGCTAGGAGTGAAAGGAGATAAGGGTGAATGAAGACTTAGACTTAGGCATGAAGGGATAGGAAACTTGTTCTTTATTTAAGCTATGTAAAATTGTGATTAAAAACCTTGTAACAAAAACTTGGAATGAATGTCTTTATTTTTCTAATTTTTGTTGATCTTTGATTTGGATTTGGAATTTGGACATTAGAAATATGAATTAAAATTGAATTGAAACACTTGGAAAGGAAGTTTGGAACATGAATGTTGGAATGGAATTGATTCTTGAAAGAAAAATGGAAATTTGACATGTATTGGAACCTTACACATAGAAAAATAAATTTGAAAATTTTGACTTGGAATTGGAATTGGAATTAAGACTTGAAATTAAAACTAAATTGAAATTAAAGTTGGAAAGGAAATGGAAAATAAAAATGAATGAGAATTGAAAATTAAAAAGAAAATTTGAATTGAAACTTTGTAGTTTGGAAACAAAAATTTTTGACATAGAATTTGAGATAAAGGAATTGAACTTTTGACAAGAAACTTGGCATGAAAATTTGGAAATAAAAACTTTGAATTTGAATTGAATTTGAAGAATTTTTTTGGAAATTGAATTAGAATTGAAATTGGGATTGAAATTAAAACTTGGAAGTGGAAGTGAATTAAAAACTAGGAATTAAACTTAGAATTGAAAATAACTTAGAAACTAAAAATTAAACTTGAAATTAAAAATGACTTAGAACTTAAGAAATAAATTTGGAGTTTATAAAATAAATACATGAACGTGAATGCAAAATAGAAATTGAGATAAAAATTAGAAAGGAATTGGAAAATAAATGGAATGGGAATTGAAATTTGAATTTAGAACTTGAAATTGAGTTGAAAATAAAATTGGAAATGAGAATGAAAATAGAATTGGAAATGGAACTTGGATTGAGAACTTGAATTAGATTTGAAATTTGGACTAGAAATTTAGAATAAAACTTAAAAATCGAAATGAATACTTGAAATGGGATTTGCGATTGGTAACTTGAAATAGGCTTGAGACTTAGAACTTGGAACTTTGAAAATTAGAAATGGAATTTGGAAACAAGTATTTGAATAATATTTGAATTTGAAACTTGGAAAGCATAACCAATGAATCAATCTCTAATACCTATCCCAAGTAAAATTTCCATGACACCTCTTGCAAAACCAAGCACGCTCGATATGTACCGTGGTATGATGATGATGTGAATGCATTCTATGGGAGAGAAAAAAAGTTAGGGGTAAAATTTGGGGTGTGACACTCATCCACTCTGGATCCTGTTGATAACAGTTCTACTATTGCCAATTATAATTTCGAGAATCCGATCTTTCAGGCTGAAGATGGAAAGGAGGAAGAATGTGAAGTACCTGTAGAGCTTGCTAGATTGTTACAACAAGAAGAGAAAGTTATACAGCCACATGAAGAGCCAATCGAAGTTGTAAATCTGGGAACTGACGAAAACAAGAAAGAGGTCAAGATAGGGGCTGAATTAGAGGATGGTGTCAAGGGCAGGTTAATTCAGATGTTACATGATTATGAGGAGATCCTTGCTTGGTCCTATGAAGATATGCCAGGGTTGGATACAGACATTGTGGTTCACCGTTTACCAGTAAAAGAAGATTGTCGTCCAAAGAAGCAAAAGGTTCGTCACATGCGTCCTGAAATGTCAGAGAAGATTAAAGCAGAGGTGATGAAACAGTTTGATGCAGGGTTCTTAGCTGTGACTTCTTATCCTCAATGGGTTGAAAATGTGGTACCGGTACCTAAGAAAGATGGTAAGGTATGTATGTGTGTAGATTACAGGGATTTGAACAAGGCTAGCCCCAAAGATGACTTTCCACTTCCTCATATTGATGTTCTGGTAGACAACACTGCTCAGCATAAGGTATTCTCTTTCATGGATGGTTTCTCGGGTTACAATCAAATCAAGATGGCACCTGAAGATATGGAGAAGACAACATTTGTTACACAGTGGGGCACTTTTTGTTATAAAGTGATGCCATTTGGTTTGAAGAATGCCGGGGCAACATATCAACGTGCTATGGTGGCTTTGTTTCACGATATGATTCATCATGAGATAGAGGTATATGTGGATGATATGATAGCCAGGTCCCAGAATGAAGAGCAACATCTTGATCATCTGCATAAGCTGTTTGAGAGGTTGAAGAAATACAAATTGAGATTGAACCCAAACAAGTGTACTTTTGGAGTTAGATCTGGTAAACTCCTGGGTTTCATTGTCAGTGGAAAAGGTATTGAAGTGGATCCTGCAAAAGTGAAAGCTATACAAGAGATGCCAGCTCCACGTACTGAGAAGGAAGTTAGAGGTTTCTTGGGACGATTGAATTACATTGCAAGATTTATTTCCCAATTAACTGCTACCTGTGAGCCAATCTTCAAGCTATTGAAGAAAGATCAGGTAATGGAGTGGAATGATGAGTGCCAGACAACCTTTGATGAAATCAAGAAATATCTCCTGGAACCTCCCATTTTGATGCCACCAGTTGATGGAAGACCCTTGATTATGTACTTAACAGTATTAGACAACTCAATGGGGGTGTGTGTTGGGGCAACATGACAAGTCTGGTTGAAAAGAGCAGGCAATATACTACCTTAGCAAAAAGTTTACCGACTGTGAAACAAGATACTCATTACTTGAGAAAACTTGCTGCGCTTTAGCATGGGCTGCTCGCCGACTAAGACAGTATATGTTGACTCATACTACCTTATTGATTTCAAAGATGGATCTAATCAAGTACATATTCGAGAAACCTGCTCTCTTCGGACGAATAGCGAGATGGCAAATGATCTTAACAGAATACAATATACAGTATACTACTCAGAAGGCCATTAAAGGAAGTGTTGTAGCTGATCATTTGGCTCATCAAGCAATGGATGATTATCAGTCAATGAGTTTTGAGTTCCCTAATGAAGACATTATGATTATTACCAAAGAACCTGGAGAATATGACGGACCTGAACAAGGATCCCGATGGACTATGGTTTTTGATGGAGCTTCTAATGCACTTGGTAATGGTGTTGGTGTTGTGATCATTTCCCCCGAAGGTTGTCATACCCCGATTACTGCAAGACTTTGTTTCTATTGTACCAATAACATGGCTGAGTATGAGGAATGTATCCCGGGTATCAAAGCTGCCATTGATATGAAGATTCAGTTCCTAGACGTATATGGAGATTCAGCCCTAGTGGTAAGTCAGATTAAAGGAGATTGGGATACCAAGCATGATAATCTCATTCCATACAGAGAGCATGTGTTGTCTTTGATCCCGTAATTTGAAGAGATTACCTTTGGACATATTCCACGCAGAGAAAATCAGTTGGCAGATGCATTAGCCACCATGGCATCCATGTTTGAGATTAGCTGGGATGATGAAGCTCCCAAGATTACTATTGATAGATTTGAGAAGCCTGCATACTGCAATGAGATTGACACTGAAGAAGCAGAGGAGAAGCCTTGGTTCTATGAAGTGAAAAGATATCTTGAAGCTCAGGAGTTCCCTGAAGGGGCATCTGTCAAAGATAAGAAATTTATGAGGAGGTTTTCTGCTAAGTTCTTCTTGAGTAATAGAATTTTGTACAAGCGCAATCACGATTCAACTTTGCTTCGTTGTATGGATAAGAAGGAAGCAACGGAGATTATGGAAGATATGCATGATGGGATCTTTGGAACTCATTCTAGTGGTCATACCATGGCAAAGAAGATATTGAGAGCAGGTTACTATTGGTCTACCATGGAAGCTGACTGCTATCAACATTCCAGAACATGTCACAAGTGTCAAATCTATGCTGATAAAGTACATATACCTCCATCACCATTGAATGTGTTGACTGCTCCTTGGCCTTTTGCCATGTGGGGCATTGATATGATTGGTGAGATCAAGCCTACTGCTTCTAATGGGCATCGTTTCATCTTGGTTGCTATTGATTACTTTACAAAGTGGGTGGAAGAAGCTTCATTTGCATCTGTTACTAAGAATGTGGATGCTCGATTCATTAAGAATAATCTCATATGTAGGTATGGTATCCCTGAAAGGATTATTACTGACAATGGTTCTAATCTGAACAACACCATGATTACTGATCTCTGCATGCAGTTCAAGATTAAGCATCACAACTCTTCTCCGTATCGTCCAAAGATGAATGGGGCAGTAGAAGCTACTAATAAGAACATTAAGAAGATTCTACAAAAAATGACTGTCACTTATAAGGATTGGCATGAGATGTTACCATTTGCTCTTCATGGTTATCGTACTACAATACGTACTTCAACAGGGGCAACCCCATTCTCCCTAGTCTATGGTATGGAAGCAGTTTTGCCCATTGAAGTTCAGATCCCTTCCTTAAGAATCATGAAGGATGCAGGTTTGGATGAAGATGAGTGGATTCAGACTCGACTTAACCAGATAAATTTGATTGATGAGAAGAGGTTAGCAGCTGTTTGTCATGGCCAAATGTACCAGAAACGGATGATCAAAGTTTTTAATAAGAAGGTTAAGCCAAAGGTATATCAGGTTGGTGACTTGGTAATCAAGCGTATCATATTACCACAGGGTGATCCTAGGGGCAAGTGGACTCCTACGTATGAAGGACCATCTGTAGTCAAGACAGTATTCTCAAGAGGTGCCATGATGCTTACTACTATGGATGGTGAAGACTTCCCACAGCCTGTAAACGCAGACATAGTTAAAAAATACTACGCATAAAAAGAGACCCGCTTGGTTGACTGGCCTAGGCAAAAATAAGGGCATCCCGGCAAACCAAAAGGGTTCAGGCAAAAATTAGGGATATATATATATATATATATATATATATATATATATATATATATATATATATATATATATATATATATATATATATAAATGTACACCCGGCAAGTCGAAAACCTAAAAAGGCGGCTTGGGCAAAAAAGGGTATCCCGGTGGATTGAAAACCTGAAAGGGCAATCCAGGCAAAAGTTAGGGATTAAAGCGTATGACTATGTCTCGTTTGGATCACCCATGTAACTACAACCAGTTGCGCTACTTAACCAAGTTCAAACAGATGAAGCTCAATCCAATTGTTTCCGTCTCAACAGCAGAAGATGAGATACTTGAAGATAATGGCAATAGTAGAATTGAAACTCAATAGGATTATTTCCCACATAGCTGATTTTCTTTGTTTTGTAAAAAAATTTATGACAAATTCCTCTTACTAGGATTTCTGTCTCCTTGTACAAACTTTCCTATATATAGGTCATTTTATAAATAAAATTTCATCTTTGAATCCAGATTTACTTTTACCCTATTTACATAAGCGAAACGTCCATTGGTTGTGTTTGAATGTATGTATGCTTTTGAATATGATTGATGTTTACCAGAAATGCATAAAATGCTTAAATATGATTGATGTTTACCAGAAATGCATAAAAATGCGGTAATAGTATTTACTAAGGACGAACGAAGGTAGGAATTCAATGAAGCTTCGCCGGTTCATCCTCACAAGAAAACTACAAATCTCCAGTACAGCAAATCCCTGCTTCAAGTTGCATCTCCCTTTGAATTTATGTCCATCCTCAGTCGGGATACTCAAGAAATTATTCCTTCAATAAAGGAACGACGAACGAAGACGGGAGGTTATGAATACCATACTATCAAACGAGACGGGAATGAGTTCCTCATGTTCATCGGCAACGAATCGGGATTTATTTTTCCTAGCCAGCAGTTGTTATACAAAGATATCCAGACGCTTCAGGCTGCATGATTCATACATACATCATTTACATCATATCATACCATAACATATTCATAAGTACATAATACATTTACTTAGGTGCATCATACTATGCATGCATACATAGTGCATAAACTAACATTCTCCTTGCAAGATAGTTATATGCAGATAAAACAATATCAACAATTTGCAACAGGTCAGAAATGATACATACATTACTCAAGATGTCCTCGGAGAGTAGGCAAACGGTCTATACGAAGATCTATTCCCTAATCCAGGATATTTCCAGAAGATTTCATCTATCTGGTCTTGAATAACAGGCAAACGATCTGTACAAAGATCCATTCCCTGGTTCAAGATATTTTTCATAAGAACTAATCCTGACGTTATTTTGACCTTGAATAGCAGGCAAACGGTCTATACAAAGATCCATTCCCTGGTTCAAGATATTTTTCAGAAGAATTAATCCTGACGTTCTTTTGGCCCTTGAATAGCAGGAAAACAGTCTGTACAAAGATCCATTCCCTGGTTAAAGATATTTTTCATAAGAACTAATCCTGACGTTCTTTTGACCTTGGAGAGTAGGCAAACGGTCTATACGAAGATCCATTCCCTAATCCAAGATATTTCCAGAAGAGATAGTCGTCACAAAGATTTATTTCTACTGGTCTATTCAACAATTCAAACCATGTTGCATAAACGATTCAGAGACGGCCTATACAAAGACCTAGTACTGATATCCAGTATCAACATAAGGCTATCATCACATCTTGATACTTTAGATGGCATCTCTAAGCCCATCTCCAGTTCTTCCAAGTGGCATCTTTAAGCCCACTCAAGCATATACAACTAATCATCAAGGTTACTTTACGCACCGGCAAGTGCAAATTTTTGGGCTTTTGTGTTCAATCCCCTTGAACCTTCCAGGTCACGACTGGCACATATACCAATCTAACCCCTCAGGTTTCAGAAAAATGAACAGGGGCAGCTGTTGCACCCCAAAATTTGACCTCCACAAGACAAAACATTGTGTACTAAGAGGTTCACAAGGTTCACAAAGTTCACAAGACATCTCATGAGGTTCACAAGGTTCACAAGATTCACAATTAGTCAGAAAGTTTGACAATCCCCTCAGACAATGCATCCTCCTAAGCAATGCCTCTTAAACTAGGGTTTTGACTTTTATCAGGCTAAATGGACTTACAAGACTTCAAGTGAGCTTCATAACATCCTATATGTGTTCAAGAATCCCCATGTCAAGTTTCAAGACTTTCCCAAAAGATTTGCTCAGTCAGATGATCAGATAGGTTAAAATCAGTCAAAGTAGTTAAAAAGTCAAACCAAAGTCAAACTTCATGATTTGTTGCCAACATCAAGTATATGAAGTAAAATTCATCATTTGATCAAGGGTTGATCATGATTCATCAAGGAGATTTCAGATCATCAAGAATCAGGAATTTCTAAATTAGGGTTTTCACAGGAAAAGTCAACTGAACTTTGACCAGCCATAACTTTCACATGCTTCATCAAAAAATTTCCATACAAAGCTCATTTTGAAGGAAATTGAATTCTCTACAACTTTGTGTCTCACAAGCCAAGCCCAAAAATGCTTCATTTGGAAGGTATGAGCTAAGACATTATAGGTCCTTTTAAAAGTCAACCAAAAGTCAACAACTTCAAAAGAGCATAACTTGAGAATGGTAAAAGATATGGACATGAGACCAAAGAGGTTGGTTAGAGAACTCTTTAAGCTTTCCAAAATGTCCAAGAACACCTTCATATCATTAAAATTGAAGGATTTGTGCCCTTGCAAAGTTGGGAAATTTTTTAGAGGTTTATGAAGCAAATGGGGTCTTAAAACCATAATTCACCAAATGGGCTTGCTTTTTTGTGATCCAATTAGTTCCATGACATCATGCACGAAATTAAATTGATTTATTCATAATTTTATTTTTTTTATTTTTATTTATTATGATTTTTTTATGTTAAAAATCATTTTAAATTCAAATAAAATATAAAATAATGGATATTTAAATTGATTTGGTTTCTAGAAGGTCATAAATTATATTTGGACTTGATTGATACAAGAATAATGAGGATCATCTTAAAATAGCAAGGCTAGATCAAGATATTTCAAGTTTTAAAATCAAATATTTTTCAATCTTTCAAAGTCCAAAAGTCCATAGTCTTGTGCAATCTTTTGACCTAATTTCATTATATTATATATATACAACACAAGGACAAGCACTATTCACGAATTCAGAGCCTCTTGCACCTCATTCAAACTTCACAAAAATCACTCAAAAATCAAATTCGGTTTCTTCATTACAAAGCATTTTAAGGTATTTTAAGGACATAGGAAGGATCCTTGGACTTCACTGAATCGATACCAATCCTCAAATGCATCAAAATCATGCTCATATCCATAACCCGAAGCATTCTTGTTCTTAAATTATTTTTTTTCGATTCTATGAATTTAATGCATTTTAATGGATTTTGTTTGTTTAATCATGCTTGTGTGATGATGTAGAAACTTTCTGGATAAATTTGGTTGAGTTTAGCCGCAGGAATGGAGAGATGTCATAGCTAAGGTTTGCAAACCTAATTTGGGGTTTCACGATTCACTGAATATAAATGGATTTAAAAGACATGGTTTGATTGTATAGGCTGTGAGGATCACGTTTCATTCATCAATTGAAGGAAATTTTACTGTTTTCATGATGTTTGAGAATTCGCAAGGGTTAGTACGCAGGAAGAATCGCAACAAAGTTCGTATGAAAAATCGCAGGAAAACCTGCGAATTCAGGGAAGAAGATGAAGTTGACTACGCGCGAAAAATAATTCAAAAATTAAACTTATTTTATTATGATTTTGTTCTGATTATATTTCACAAGCGAGCGCGTAGCTCAGTTGGTTTTGGTGTGTGTTTGATGGACTGAAGGGCTTGGGTTCGAAACCAGCCAAAATGCATTTTTTTGCTTGATTTATTTTGTTTTCAGGATAACAACAAAACTATTTGGGAATGTGTTACTATCACAAGCGCGCAGGTGGCCTAGCTGGTTTTGGGAAATCTATATCCAGGTAAAGGACCTGGGTTCAAATCCCAGGTCCTGTTTTTTTTGGGTTTTGTTTTCATTTATTTTTGATATTCCTTTATTTTATTCTTGAATTAACCAAAATAATTTCTAAAAATATCTAATTCATTTTCTAATTAAATTTTATTTTTTAAAACTTATATTATTTTCTCAAAAAACTCAATTAATATATTTATTTCTTTATATGTTTTTTTAAAATATTAATATGTATATATTTATATTGTAAATTAAATTAGAAACCCTAAGATTTTTGTATATAATTAAAACCCTAATTATCCTTAACCGAAATTTATTTTCTAATCTATAAAAAAACCTAATTTCTTTTAAAATTTTAACTTCTCACTTTAATTATTTTTTGTACTTATATATATAATTAAATCATTAATCATGTTTATTTTGTAAATAAATTTATTGTTATTATTTTTATTATTCTATTTTCATATCAAAAAATTCTAAAAAATGTTTATTTTAATTAGCTTGTATATATTTTATATTTTGTGCTAACTTCTTTTTGTCATTATTACTAACCCTTTTATTTATTGCTTATGTTTATTATTTTATTTTATTATTATTTAAATTGTTCTTATTATAATGTAACTGTACAAGCCATGTAATAGTCGTAGTATTTTATCGTTTATTTATTTATAAGTATATTGCTATGGTTAGTAAAATAGGGAGTGATAACATGTTTGCTTTAAAATTAATTTAGATCACTAATTATAAGATAAATATTTGAATTTGTACACGCACACACGTAAGTCGATCTTTGATCGCCATCTCACTTCTTAAGGATATCCCTCATGTTGCCTAAATAAAATGGTCAAGTAAGGTGTCTAAAAGCAAAGTCCCTTCTCCATTAATATCATCTTGTCCCTTTACGATTATAAGATCAAGCCCCTTCGAATGTTGCCTTCGTAAATGATCTTGTCCCTTTCGAATAAAAGATGATAAGTCCCTTCGAATTGCTAAGACACCTTACAGTTGCCTAAACACAGATGACCCTTCACTTGTCCCTCATAACATCCAAGGTAATGACTACCTATTCCTTAATAATAGGGATAGTCTTACCATTGAAAGAACATTTAAGAACAGAAAAGATTCAAATTAGGGTAGGTTCCTCTTAAGTACTTGCTCAGTCCTTCAAAAACATTTCATAACACTTCACATTTTTAAACAATTTTCAAAACAAAGTCTTTATATATATCCGTACAAGGATCATTATAAAGTACTTAAGAAAATTTTTAATCACACACTACACTTCTCAAAACAGTTTAAAGTGAGCTAAGTAACTAAGAGCCCATGGATAACCATGGATGTAAAGGGTGCTAACACCTTCCCTTTACATAACCTACCCCCCGAACCCAAAAATCTTTTAAGGTCTTTCCTGTTCTTTTATGCCCTTTCCTTTGGATAAAATAAAAGTCGGTGGCGACTCTTGCTATCCGCAACATTTAACTAAAGTCAGTTCTCCCACCGTGTTACAGCATGCTCGTTACAATCAGCTATGTCTAATTGAGGAAAATAGATTAGCGGCTATCTGTCATGGTCAGCTTTATCAGAGGAGAATGAAGCATGCATTCGACCAACGACTACGTACTCGAGAGTATCAAGTGGGAGAGCTTGTGCTGAAGAGGATCGTTCCTCCAGGTTCAGATCACAGGGGCAAGTGGACCCCAAACTACGAAGGACCATTCATAGTGAAGAAATTCTTCTCGGGAGGAGCACTGATGCTCACCACTATGGATGGAGATGACTTCTAGTCCCCTGTTAACTCGGACGCAGTTAAAAAATACTTCGCATAAAGAGACCCGCTGGACACAAAAACAGAATTATAGTCCAGGCAAAAAAAGGGCTACCCGGCGAGCTAAAAACAGAATAAAAAGCTCGGGCAAAATTTAGGGAAATAAATAAAAAAATGTGTACATACGCTGAGTTGAAAAGCCACATTGGACAGCTAAGGCAAAAAAGGGTATCCCAGTGGATTGAAAACCCGAAAGGGAGATCCACGCAAAACAAGGGAAAAAGCGAACAACTGCGATTCGAGTAATCTGAACCACATCATTGTTTCGTACAACTTGACAATGTCAGAAGGATAAGAAACAGTCCCCTCATCTCCTCAGAAAGCCAAAGCAGAACGGGGAGTCTCGAAGACATGCTGGTCATAGCAGAAATGGAACTCCTTGGAATGCCGTGTACATTTCCATTAGGATAGTTTTTTTTTTCAATTTTATGGTGGCTACCTCTTTCTAGGTGGTTGCTTCCTGATGTAAATTTTTGCCTATTCAGAGGCCATTCAATAAAAAGAATATTCAGTCAAAAAAGCTGTGTGTGTTTATTTTTGTTTGCAAAATGTTTTGAATTTTTGGCAAAAAAAAACATTGCATCTAAACATGGTGATAATATTGAAAGAAAATGACATGCAGGGAAATTGTAAACCCTCTTTGAGTGTCGGGTGGCGATGGATGAACAGATCATTCGATGCAAATCCTCAGGGCACACTTGTCTTTTCTTTTGTTGTAGGTCGCAGGAAGGCGTCACATTTTCCCAAGCAATTTACTTTTCCCCAGTAGAGTATCTCCCCAAGCAGAGATTTCTTCTCCCAGCAGGTATCTGAAAGCTTGACATCTCCAGCAGAGATTTTCTCCAGTTAAGCCTTGGCAGCAGCCCAAGCAGTTTTTTCTTCCCCGGTGAAGTAGCAGTCCATTCTTCCCCAGTGGAGTATGCCTATCAGGTATCTGAAAGCCTGACATCACCAGAGTTAGAATTTCCAGAATTCCATCCCCAGCAAGGGTCACAGCCAAAGCTTTGAATCAACAGATGCTCTCCCCAACTAGAGTATTGTTGATCCATCCTCCCAGCCAAGGCTGAAGATGATCCTGTCCCCACAGAGTTCATATCTGATTTTCACTTCTGTCAGTGAAATATTTCCCCAGCAAAGTTGCCATACTTTTGAGACAATTTGATGATACAGTCGGGTATTCATCACCTCAGTCAGAGTTAGGTATCCAGACCTCTTGACTTGTCTTCCCCTGCAGAGTTGTAACTCAGGGAGCCTATTAGGCATTTGTTTATTGCTCGTCTGCAATCCCCAGCACTCGTCTGTACTCCAGCATTGTTTATTGCTCGTCTGCAATTTCCAGCACTCGTCTGTGTTTGGTATTTGATACCTTATTGATGCTCGTCTGCATTTCTTAACACTCGTCTGTGTTATCCCTAAGCAGAGTTTTCCCCAGCAGTGACATATTATTGCTTTGAGTTTGCTCGTCTGCAATGTTCAACACTCGTATGTGTTCTGATATCTCATATGTTGTTGTTCGTCTGCAACTTCCAACACTCGTCTGTGTTTGGTATTGGATCCTTTGCTGCACTTGTTTGTGCCTTGATATGTAATTTCAACTGTTGCTCGTCTGCAACTTTCCAACACTCGTCTGTGTTTGGTATGCCTGATATTTGTGGATACTCGTCTGTATCATTCCCAATACTCGTCTGTGCTGATTACCTGTTGGAGCTCGTCTGCTTTGCTTGGATACTCGTCTGTATCGTCCCCAGCACTCGTCTATGCTAACTTATATATGTATTGTGTGGATTTGCTGATTATCCTGACACTTGCTGTTGCTACTTCAAATGCTCGTCTGTGTTTGAGTTTCTGGTATTCGTCTATACCAGTGGCTGATACTCGTCTGTATCATTGCCTGAAGCGCTCGTCCGTGTTTCTTAGATCATCGTCTAATACTCGTATGTATCATGGACTTATGGCACTCGTCTGTGTTATCTTAATGATCATCCAATACTCGTCTGTATTGAAGAGGTTTCAAATCCTGACAGTGGGAATTAATGTCAAAATGGTTACCGGTCCTGGCGTAACAGGTAAATCCGAAGGAGGCTCGTCTGTCTCAGGCACCAGTTATTGTTGTTGCACCTGGCGTAACAGGTTTGCTCAAAGAAGACTCGTCTGTCTTATACCATATATCCACGGATCATATATGAAGAAGGTTCGTCTACCTTGATTATGCATGTCTATCCCACAGACTTAAATGCATCCCGGTCCTGGCGTAACAGGTAAATCCGAAGGAGACTCGTCTGTCTCAAGTCTATGTTAAGTGTTTGAGGACTCGTATGTCCAGTTCCTGGCGTCACAGGATTGTTTGAAGGCTCGTCTATCTCAAGTTTATGTTAAGTGTTTGAGGACTCGTATGTCCAGTTCCTGGCGTCACAGGATTGTTTGAAGACTCGTCTGTCTCAGGTTATGTTCTTGCAGTGTTTGAGGATTCGTCTGTCCAGCTCCTGGCGTCACAGGATTGTTTGAAGACTCGTCTGTCAACGCATTCTTATTCCAGATATCAGTTTCAACTTGGAAGAAGCTCGTCTGCTTCCTTTCCTTCTCATACCCAGAGCGTCATCTGGTTGGGTTTATTTCCTAGTGTTGCATTCTTCGTCAGAGTGCAAATTTCTGGTCTTCTTGGTATTCAACCACAGTTTATCTTGAATGGTCGATAGCCCGTGCTATCGTCCTTTTCAGATTAACTGATGTTTGAATAGGGGCAGCTGTAACACCCTAAATTTTCCCTCTTCATTTTGAGCATCATATCATATCATATCCATCATACTCATATCATTTTCCTAGCATCATATCATAGAAAGATGAGGCATAACATCCCTCGGGTCCTAGCATCAAGCATATGGTCATCTGTGGAGGTCCTTGAAGCATTTCAAGCCATGACAAGGGTCCCAATGAGTTTTTACAAGTTCTATGGTGAGTCTACACTCCATTTACAAGTTCAAGTCCATTGGCAAAAGCTCAGAAGATTGCATGATCATCAGAGATCTCAGGACAAGGCAAAGCTCCTATACAAGGCACCCAAATTAGGGTTTGTGATTCAAGCAGCAAGATCTCACAACTTTGGCCATTTCATTTGGGCAAAGTCTTCTATATGTTAAGAGGATCCTAGGTGTCAATTTTCATGAGAAAATTCCATGTGGAAGCCAGACAATGCCTCAGTTGCTTGCAGATGAAGCAAGAAGTCAATTGTGCCCTTAAAAAGTCAACTGTGCAATTTCAAGGGGTCTAACCCAAATTATTTGTCCAAGAGGGGTCCTTACAATGTTATAAGAGGTTTGGGATGCCTAAAGTTCAAGAATCATGGAGATTTGAAGGGTTTTGCAAAAATGGTACAAAGTTGGTTTATGGAATTTTCCAAATTTGGCAACTTTTGCCCTAATTTTCAAATGGCCTTAACATGATCAAAAATTCTTCAAATGGACCAAAGTCAAACATGAAAGTTGAAGAGTAAGGGCTCCCATTTTCAAAAAGTACAAGTACATTTTCATATGATTTGTATATTTTCCTAGAGGCTCTTCGAAAATTCCATGCATTCTAGGGCAAAATCAACTTTTCATGAAGGCACCAAATGCAAAATGCTCCAAAACTGAATGGTGTGACTTAGTGTTGGTTCAATTGTGTTTCAAACTTAAAATGCATTGCATTATGACCAGTTTGCTCCAAATAATTGTTCATTTTCGTGCACAATGAGAAAGTTGCTTACAAAGAGGATATTTGGCAAAAGTCATGAAACAAGTGTGAGGGCTTGATCTAAGGGTCAGGAGTGATTGGATTTGAATCAAGGGTGGTAAATGCCTTGCACATGTGCTGAGAGGCCCAAGAGAGCATGAGCATAGCATGCTTATCTCACATGTTGCAAATTATGCAAATTCACCAAAATCACATGATTCACTCGTGCATTTCACCTCATTCTTTCAACAAGGCTTTGTGATCACACATAAAAGCAATTAGGGTTTCATCAAGCATCAGATCTCTCTCATTCTCTCACTCTCAAACTTCATGCAACTTTGCATTTTCTCTCTTTTCTCTTCATCCAAGCAAGCAAACACAAAACCAATTGTGGATCTGTGATCTAGGCAAGCTCAGGATCCTTAAGCAACCACTCATTGAAGCTTATTCTCAAGTTTGGCCAGCTTACCATTTCAAGACAACTTGCTTTGAAATCTTAGATCCAGATTGTTTCAAGACCTTGGATGCATTTATTTTGCATCTAGGGAGTAAGAGGATTGATTTGCACGCATTCTTTGGTCTTATAGCTCACTGAACCAGGATCTACATCTCAGGTATGCCTTGAAACTTTGTGATCTGGAAATGGAATTATTGTGTTGCTTTGTGTTATTTGATGTTTGCTGATCATGATGCACTATTTAGATTTGAATTTGAGGCACTATAGCATGAGAAATCTTGATTTCAGTTTTCATGGTGCAAGATGTTTTGATTCGATCCCTTAGATTCATGGAGTTTTAGCTTTTTTTGATCACATATTTGATTTCAGGGATGTTGTTTTAGTTGATCTGGGCAGTTTTTTTCCATTAATTTGTTTGTTTAAGGTTCTGGTTTGGTTTCCGGTGCCGGAGCCCTAGCTCCGGTCACCGGAAAATTGCTAATGTTCATGCTAGGGTTTGTATGAGGAAGACGAACATTGGCCTTTGGATCTGCTCATCCAGCGCTCAGCATTGCGCCACCTAGCCCTAATATCCATTCCGTCTCACTTTGTTTTATTATTTCATTTAATTCATTCGTGTGACACAGCCCACCGTTACTACCATGCACCAGCCAATCACAACATACCATACTACCAACTCAATTAATGAAACCCCAAGCCCATGCATTTGATCAATCCAACACTCCCTGTTTTTTCCAGCCTTTTCCATTTAATTTCACAAAAATACCACCATAAAACATGTACACCTGTGCCAACCTTGGGCCTTCAGCGTGCTATCTGCACCCCCCTTCACACTCAGCCCAAACACTTTCCACATATAATCCTACTAATCACACCTCTCTCCATTTATTTTATATTTCTTTTTCCATTTCATTTTCTTTTAATTCAGTTTAGTTTTAATTTATTTAAAATAGTTCCCTTCATATTAAAAATCCCAAAAAAATCATGAGTCTCATTTAATGTCTTTTTTATTTTATCATATATTTTTTTATTTTTTTTTTCATTTCCACGTGTCTGAATTAATTCATTGTTTCACTTAGCTTCTTTTGAATCCTCTTTTGACCATACTGCCTTGTTTATTTTTCATACTCTTCAATATTTTAAATTTTGATCCTATTCTTTTGCTCTGGATTCCTAAGACATTGTACTTTTCATGTGATTTTTCTCTGGATTTTTAGAAACTTAGTTCTTGAGTCTTAGTCCTTTGACTTGTGATGTAAGTTTGTAACCCTAGCTTGTTTTCTTGCCTCCTCTTGACCATGTTTGCTTCTGAATCTTTTCAAATCCTTTTGGCTCATTGATACATTATGTTTGAAGATCATTTGATTTAAATTGTGGAATTTTTAGATGCTTGGTTGATTTGTTTTGAATTTTATCTTGAACCTTGTCCCATCTTGCTTCCTTTGAACCTTTAGGTCTCATATAAGCTTAGAAGGGCACTTGTGCCAACTTCTTCTTCTCATTTGGGGTTCCTTTGGGGTGTGGGTATCTTCCTGGTCCTAGGATAGGGTTTGTGTCTTTTGAATTTTTGTGTTTGCTTCTTCTTTAAGTCATTTGTTTCCTTAAGTGCTTTCACTTCATCTCATTGTTTCTTTCCTCTCATTTTGTATTTGTTTGGTCTTGTACCTTTCTTCTCTTCATCTTGTTGGCTTTTTAAGCCCTTCTTCATCTTGTTTTGGTTCTGGTTGTGAGCTTTGAGTCCATGTTTATGCATTGTTGTTTTGCATTCTCCTTAAATGTGCATTTGTTCTCATATGTGTTTCATGTTGCATCTTTAGCTTGCATACTTCTTCTCTCATTCTTTTGAGTTGCATATGCATTGTGCATTTATTCATACCATTTCACTTCTTATTGTGTGATGTTGGCATGTTATCTTGCTCATTGTGTTTCATTTGTATGCTATACTAACCTTGCAGGGGCTATGGTAAGTGTGAGGTGTGGGAATTGAGTTCCACATCTCCAAATCTCATCTTCTCCTCTTATTTCTTCATTGAGCTAACCATTTGCTTGTTGGTCTTAGGCCTTTCTCATCCCTTCTTCTATCTTCTTCTTCTCTTCTTCTTCCTTCTTCATTAGGGTAGAAACCTCACTAACCCTTAGGACATCCATGCATGTTAACACTTAGGATTATTTAGTCCCCCTTTAGAATTTTTCCTTTGTGATCCTTTTGGTTCTTCCTCTCTTCTCATCTCATAACTTTTAAAAAAACATCTTAATAATGTTTGAAGTGATGTCTTGATCCATAGCCTTATCCCATGAGGTATGCTTGTAGTCTTCCCATCTTGGGATAGTACAAGTTTACCTTGTGATGCACAAGTCTGATCAAGGTATCTTCTTCATAAAAGAAAAGCATAAAAAACACTTCTTCATCTGTAAATACCAAAACACTTAATAATTCAACAAGTTAGTGAGCTTAGGCCCTAATCTTTGGTTTCAAGTTTTGGGGATCTTCTCCTTACTTGAGTGTGCTTGTTCTATTATTCCATCTTGGAATGTAGTGACAAGTGCACATTCCATGGAAAAGAGCTTGAGTTCACTTCCTTGTGACACACTCATTAAAAGCTTCATAAAACACACAAACAAACAATAAGCGTCTTTCCTTCGGGAATTCTTTTCTCATCTCCTTCGCTCCGTATGCGAACTTGCTCCTACTTGTCACTTTGCAAGACGGTTACGCACTCGTCGTCCGAGTCTGCAACACCTAAGCAATGGCATAGGCAGTTCAAGCCTTAATTCAAGCAACTTCCTTTTAGTACCCCTAGTTAGGGGAACTACGGCGTCTCTGATCCTCATTATCCTGATGAGGTACGTAGGCAGCGGGGTAGGGCCCGTTCGAGCACAATCTTTATTTTCCCTACATTTTTCTCTTTGTTTTCTTATTCAGTTCTTTCCTCAGTTTATTTCCAGTTCATTCCTTTTTCTTTGTTGCAGCTTTCATACCATCACCCTTTGAAACATTTTATTTTGCAAGCGTGGATCCCGTCGGGTACGGCGGACGATCTGGGTGCTAATACCTTCCCAGGTCGTAACCGACTCCCGAACTCAGTCTCTTTGGTTCGTAGGACCTGTGTCCTTCCTCTTCTTTCTTCTGGTTTGTGCAGCATTACCATTCCCTTTCTTCGGGATAAAAATGCCTGGCTGGCGACTCTATTCTTTTTCCGCGCCACTTTCGCGTTTGTACCAGGATGGAAATCCGGGGAGCTACACCCAGAAGAAGAATGGACTTTGATGTTTGATGGGGCTGTCAATATGAATGGTCATGGAGTTGGTACAGTGCTCATTACACCTAAAGGAGTTCATAAGCCTTTCTCGGCAAAACTCATCTTTGCCTGCACTAACAACGAAGCAGAATACGAAGCCTATATAATGGGTCTTGAGGAAGCCATTGACCTCAGGATCAAGACTTTGAATGTATTCGAAGATTCAACTTTGGTAATCAATCAGACCAACAACAAATGGTACACTCACCAGGAGCATCTGATTCCATACCGTGACTATACGAGGAGATTATTGAGTTTCTTCACAACAGTCAAACTTGAGTACATCCCTCGAGACGAAAATCAGTTCGCAGATGGTTTAGCTACCATTTCCTCCATGATCAAGGTTCAAACTGCCAATTATGTTCCTCGGATTTCGGTATCCAGACTAGACCGACCGGCATACGTTTTCTCCGTGGACATTGCTAAAGATGATAAGCCTTGGTTCTATGACATCAAAAGCTTCTTAGAGGATCAGACATACCCACCTGGGGCATCATCCAATGATAAGAAGACGTTAAGAAGACTGGCCGGTAGTTTCTTCCTTAATACTGATGGCTCATTATACAAGCGAAACTTTGATATGGTACTACTCAGGTGTGTTGATAATAAAGAAGAAGACTTGCTGATGCACGAGGTGCACGGAGGTTCTTTCGGTACCCATGCTGGAGGACATACAATGGCTAAGAAATTATTAAGATCAGGTTACTACTGGATCACAATGGATGCAGACTGTTGTGCCTATGCCAGAAAATGCCACAAATGCCAGATCTACGCAGATAAGGTGCATGTGCCTCCAAATCCTCTGAACGTGATGTCTTCACCTTGGCCCTTTGCCATGTGGGGCATTGACATGATTGGAAAGATCGAACCGACTACTTTAAATGGCCACTGATTCATCCCGGTAGCCATAGATTACTTCACCAAATGGGTTGAAGCAGCTTCGTATGCAAACGTCACCAGACAAGTGGTAGCCAGATTTCTGAAAAGAGACATCATCTGTTGATACGGAGTTCCCGAGCGAATCATTACTGATAATGGTTCCAATTTGAACAACAAAATGATGGCAGAACTTTGCCAGGATTTCAAAATCCAACATCACAACTCTTCTCCTTACAGGCCAAAGATGAATGGCGCTGTTGAGGCAGCTAACAAAAACATCAAGAAGATTGTGCAGAAGATGGTGGTCACTTACAAAGACTGGCATGAAATGCTACCATTTGCCTTGCATGGGTATTGAACCTCAATCAGAACGTCTACTGGGGCAGCGCCTTATCAGCTTGTGTATGGTATGAAGGCAGTCCTACTTGTTGATGTTGAGCTACCCTCCTTACGGGTAATGATGGATGTGAAGCTGGATGAAGCAGAATGGGTCCGGTCTCGGTACAATCAATTCAATCTGATCGAAGAGAAGAGATTAGCTGTTATCTGTCATGGGCAGTTATATCAGAAAAGGATGAAGAAAGCCTTCGATCAGAAATTCAGGCTTCGGGAATACCAAGTAAGAGATCTTGTGCTAAAAAGACTTCTTCCTCCTCATACAGACCATAGGGGCAAATGGACTCCAAACTACGATAGTCCATTCATAGTAAAGAAGGTTTTCTCTGGTGGAGCACTGATGCTCACTACTATGGATGGCGAGGATTTCTTATCCCCTGTGAATCCAGATGCAGTTAAAAAATACTTTGCATAAAATGACCCGCTGGACATAAAAACAGAATGTAAGTCCAGGCAAAAATAGGGCATCCCGGCGAGTCAAAAACAGAATAAAAGACTCGGGAAAAAATAAGAGAAAATTGAAAAAAAAAAGTACACCCGCTGAGTTGAAAAGTCGCATTGGACAACTCAGGCAAAAATGGGTATCCCGGTGGATTGAAAACCCGAAAGGGCGATCCACGCAAAATCAGGGAATAAGCGAACAACTGCATTCTAAATTCGTCTGTATCACTTACAACACAGCAAGCTTTGAAAGGATAAAGCATCAGTCAGAATCAACCTTCTCTAGAAAGCAAGATGAGAAGAACGTCAAGGTCATACATGTCATAGCAAAGGAAGCTCACCGGAGCGTCATCAACATTGCCAACACTTTTACTTTTCTCAATTTATAGCAATCTCCTCATTTCAGGGGATTTGTTTCTTTGACTGTATTTGCCAATTCAGGGCACCCCAAATCAATAAAATCAGAGTTTTTCAGTCACACCTCGTTTTGCACATTTTTGTTTCGTTTGCAAAGTGTCCAATATTCATGATACAACACTTGCATAAAATAAATGAGCCATCTTTAATAAATGCGTGCAGGAAATATATTACTTTCAGGAAAGCCTAACTCCTATGACGGAATCCGGTAAGGGATACCTCGGGATACTTGTGCGTTTCTTTTGTCTTAACAGGTTGCAGGTATTCAATACACATCATATCAAGCATTGCATCCCCAGCAGGCTACTTCCCGGAAGTTGCCTCCTCTCCAAGCAGGATCTCCAGAGCAAAATCTGAATCGCTTTTTCCCAGCGAAGTTGTCAAAGCCTCTTCATCCCCAGCGTAAGTCTATTCAACAGGAGCTTCCCCAGCCGAGATCCCCACCAGAGTGCCGGATCTCTCATCCTCAACAAGACTAATGGAACTATCTCCCCACAGAGTTTCACCCTCTCCCCAGAAGAGCAATGCCTGAAACTCTTACACAACACAGTGACGAAAGTTTCCTTCCCCCCTAGCTGAGTTCTCATTACAGATGGATCTACCAATGATCTATTTCCCCAAGCAGAATTCTCCCTCCTGGAAGATCTACCAATAATCTCTCCCCAGTTGGGTTATCCCTCCAAGCAGATCAGCCAGAGATCTTCAGCGGGATCCGAATCCCGAATTGGTTTCCTCTTTTGCATAAATCATAGCATTTGCATCATATTCACCAAATAAGCGTAGCATTCCATTTAATACGGAGCATTGCGGCAAAAAATCAAACATTTGCATGATCACAAGTCAGGTTCGAGCCAGTCACCTGTAAATACCATCAGTATTTCATCAGCAATGTATATAAGAATTCATATCCCCTGCAGATACAAGCCAAAGCGTCCCCTTTGCACTCTCAAAAACAAATACCTATACATGTTCTTTTTGACACTCGTCCATGTCATACTTCCCCAACATGGTTGCCAAAACACCTTCTGCAAACCAAGTACTTATTTATAACACACTCTTTTCGACACCCGTCTGTGTCATCCTATCCCCACAGAAAGCCGAAGCATATCCTTTGCATTCTCATACAAATATTTGTTCATAACTTATGCACGTTCTTTTTGGCACTCGTCCGTATCATACCCTCCCCAGCAAATCAAACACTCGTCCGTGTCTTGCTCATACTTCACCAACAAACCAATACTCACTCATACTTATATAGAAGTCTTTGATACTCGTCCGTGTCTTGTTTATATCACTCCTCAACAGATTCAACACTCGTTCGTGTTCTTTGTTAACCAGTTGGTACTCGTCTGTATCATCATCTCTGAACACACATCAGCGTTTGTTTCTACTGATACTCATCTGTATCATGGTCCTAAGGATGCTCGTCCGCATCTTTAATCTATACACAGCGTCAAACACGTATACCTTTTAAGCGTAAGCACTCATCCGTGTTTACCACTCCCCAGTGAGTCACCAACAGAACAACTCTTTTTATCGACATTCGTCCTATGTCGTGATATTTCG
Organism: Lathyrus aphaca; assembly: GCA_963966055.1. Taxonomy (NCBI): domain Eukaryota; kingdom Viridiplantae; phylum Streptophyta; class Magnoliopsida; order Fabales; family Fabaceae; genus Lathyrus; species Lathyrus aphaca. The sequence goes on along the minus strand of OZ014519.1, from coordinate 294,205,175 downwards.
GCAGCCGTCCCCTGCCAGGTGATCGTCCTTCACCTTTGGATGACCGTCCCTCATCCCCTTCCCCAACGGGGTCCCCTTTAGTGGAATCTTTTTCTATCCGACATTCGTCCTATGTCGTGATAAAGAGCAGCCGTCCCCTGTTAGGTGATCGTCCTTCATCTTTTGATGACCGTCCCCCATCATTTTATCTGATGGTCGTCCCCATCGTTGATCTTGTTGTCTGACATTCGTCCTATGTCGTGATGAACCCCGAGAGCAGTCGTACCCTGCTAGGTGATCGTCCTTCACCTCCTGATGATCGTCCTTCATCATACTTATCCGATGGTCGTCCCCATCGTCGACCTTTTCTATCCGACATTCATCCTATGTCGTGATAAAGAGCATCCGTCCCCTGCTAGGTCATCGTCCTCCACCTTTGATGACCATTCCTCATCATTATTTCATTTATTCTTTAAACCGATGGTCGTCCCCGTCGTTGTTTATTTCAATTTCCAAGCTTGATGGCCATCCCCGTCATTGATTGTGCTTTAATCCCCAGAGAATCTTGTTTCTTTACCTGATGGCCGTCCCCGTCATGGTCTCTTTATTTCCCCAGCTTGTCGGCCGTCCCCGTCATTGCTTTACTTACCGCTTTATCCCTAGCAGTCGTCCTCTGCTCGATGGTCGTCCTCCATTGCCTTCATTTGATAATCATTCTATACTACCTTTTACAACTTATATCCCTTTTCTTCTTATTCCCAGCGAGTGCAAATTTCGGGCTATCTTTGGTATTCAAGCACAAGTTATCTTGTTTGTCTGTTAAGTCGGGCGCTTACATCCTGCACAACTAACTCATGTTTGAATAGGGGCAGCTGTAAACACCCCAAATTTGCCCTCACTCATATCACACCATGGCTTGTGATCTTTCATTTTTTCATAAGCATAAGCATTACATCTCATATTGCATTTTTGTTTCATCTGCATAGTTCAAGTTCATCTGCATCTAGGGTTTGTGATCTGAGCAATCCAAAAGTGATCTGAGCCATCCCAAAGGCCTCAAAGCTTTCCAAGAGGGTCCATGTGTGTCTTACCATCATATTATGCTCCTCAAAGTTCATGAAAGTTAAGAGATCACAAGAATTGGCAAGGCATGGAAGCAGAGCTAGGGTTTTCACTGCACAGATGACCAAAATTAGGGTTTTGGTTTCAGAGGCCTTAACTCCAAAATTTTGGGCCATTCTTGTTTCTAATGTTCTTAATATGTCATAAGGATCATGTGTACCAAGTTTGATGAATAAACTCATTGTGGAAGTCATTTGTTCACTGGGTAACTTCTTGAGCAAGTTAAGTTAAAATCAGGGCATCTGAGGCCCCCAACAATGCAACCAAAGGGATATTTTCATCAAATTGAAGTTATATGATCTTTATTTGATCTTATAAGAGGTTGGAAGTTCACAAGATTGAAGAATTTTGAGCCATTTTCAAACTTGTCAAAAATGGAAATGACTTGAAATGCAAACTTTCCATGTTGGGAAAGTTTTTCAACCTCCTCTTTCTCAACCAAAAATGCTTCAAATGAAAAATTCTTGGTCATGAAAGTTGTAGATTGGATATTTCCCTTTTGAAAAAGTACAAGAACATGTCTTGATTCATCCTAGAACTCAAGATATGGCCTTTCAAAGTTGGCAAAAATCCTAAAATTTCAAGTTTCATGCCAAAGAGGGATTTTGCAAATTGGCATATTCAAGCATTCTAATGACTTCAAATGGGCACAAACATTTCACAATATGTCAATTGGACCTCTAAACATCAGAATTGTGCTTTGAATCAAGTGTTTTCATGATAAATCTGTTTTAATTAGGTGTTTTGGCTTGCCGGAGAAAATGACCGGAGCTAGCTCCGGTCACCTGAAAATGTTTAGAACCTTAATTAGGGTTTAGTTGCTCAGTTTGAATTTTGACCCTTGGATGTGGATTAGCGCGTGAACGAGTGGCCAGGATCATTTCACTTAAGCCCTAATTCAGTTTAATTAAATAAATTAGATAATTAACTCAGTTTGAACGTGGGCCGTCCAGATGCGCGCGTGGTTAATTCCCTCCAACCCAGTTTAAATATCAGCCTCAGGATCTGCATACTTTCATTTTAATTCATTTTTATTTCATTTTAATTGCATTTTCTTGTATAATTTATTTAAAATACCAAAAAGCATCCAAAAAATAATTTCTTTTGCATTCTGACTTTAAATATTTTTTTCATTCTAAAAATGATTTTTATTTTATTTTTTGCATCAAAAAAGTATTTTTTAAAATATTTAAATGTTATTTTTAATTAATTAAAGTCTTTTAATTAATTAAAAATACATTTAGGTTTCTAAAAATCACCAAAAAAATCATGAAACATCCCAATGCATTTAGAAACATTTCCAAACTCTTCACACAAATTACTTTTTAGGTTTGATCATAATTTGTGAATTTTCTTTGAATTAAGGGTCATTAAAATCATATTTTTGAACCTTAACTCCAAAAAATCATTTCTGCCTAACCAAGAAGAGTTTGAAGATGATTATTTTTGCATTGTGACACATATTGCATGTAGTTTATAGGACATTTTCCTCATGAATTTATCTTGCATTTTCAATTTGATTTGCATTTTTCTCTTTGAACCACCCAAAAACCCTAGAAAACTTAGGAAATTCATAACTTTTAATTGGTTAGGATTCTGACCTTCTCCTTTGGGGTGTGACCTAGTATAGGATTAGGGTTTATCATGTCATATGCTTCTGTTTTGTTCATTTTCATCTCATACTTCCATAAAACCCTAATTTCATGTGTCCATTTGCATTCCTCTTGCATATGCATCCTTACATGAACTTGCCATGACATTTCTTGCATTCATATGTCATCTTAGACATCTTAAGACATGTTAGAACCATGATTGATCATTTCTTAATTCATTTGCCATGTTGAACATTCATTTCATTTCATAAACTTTCATGTGTTTTCAAACTTCAAAGCATGCTTCCTTTGCATCTCATCTTTGTATGATCATACATATGCATTTTGTATGCCTTTGCATCATATCACATGACATTTACATTGCATAAACACTTCTTACTTTGGTCATTTCATCTGATTTCATCTCATTTCATTTCATTTCTTCATGCTTTCTACTTTGTGCATTCATGCTAACCTTTTCAGGTGGTAAGTTACTTTGAGAAGTGGATTTGCCTTCACTTCTCACTTCTATTTATCTCTTTCATTTGAATTTTGTTAGTCTTTTAAGTGAACTTGTTCACTTATGTTCCATCTCTCTCATTTTCTTCCTTTAAGTTACTTATCTTCTTAGGAAGTAAGTAACTTATTTCTTCTGCTTCATCCTCCTTTCATCTGCTTCTTCCATTGGTGGCTTCCTTGAATACCTTTCTTAAGCCTCACAAACCATAGGAACATCCAAGCATGATAATAATTAGGGTTGTGATTAGTCCCCCTTAGCTTTTACCTTTGAGTCTCCTTGAGTCTCTCTTCTCATCTCAACAATCAGAGACTAAACTCTTAAAGTTTTAGGACTTTGGAATTAGGGTTATGCCTGCATCTTTCTCTTAGGATGAAGTGTATAACTTTAATCCTAAGTGTTAAACCCTTAATTTTTTTAAACCTCTTAATCAAATCATCTTAATAATCACTAAGACTTTATCTTGTAACTTTAGCCTTACATTAGGGTTCTAATTCTTCCTTATGGTTAAGAAGGACTAACCCTAGTGTTTAATGGATAAGTCCCCCTCAAGTTGTCTTACAAATCATAAAATCCATTTCTTGATCTCATCCCTTAATTAAAATCCACTTAATAAAGGCTTATTATATAATGAATTTAGTCCCTAACCATGGATTAAGTTGAGGTATCTTCCTCAGCTTAAGTGTCCTCATCTATTATCCTTCTATTAGGATGGTGTAATGAGTTCACTAATCTGTGTTTAGAGATTAAACTCATTACTTAACACTAAACAAAAACCCAAAAACATCTAAATAATCACAAGTAGGTTAATGATCTTAACCCTACATCATCATGGTAATTAAGTTGAGATGCTTATCTCACACTTAAGTATGCTCATTATCCCTAATCAGGGAGGATATAATGAGTTTACAAGCCCTTGATTTAGGTTTAAGCTTATTAACTTATGCAAAACACCAAAAACAATAACAAAACTGAAAACACAAAAAACAAACAATAATCGTCTCCTTCGGGATTATTTTCTCATCACACTCATTCATAAGCGAGAACTTGCTTCCTCCGTCTATTGCAAGACAGTTAGAACTTGAGCCAGACGAGTCATACACTTGAACATAGACAACCAGGCAGTTCATAGTCAATTTTATTTTCAGTCTCTTTGAGTCGAACTACGGTGTTCTGACTACCTCATTGCACGCGAGAATACATAGGCATAACTTAACGGTTATCGAACAAAAGTCTCTTTGTCTTCCCCCTCTTTCAGCATTCTTTAAAAGCCTCAGTTCCTGAGCAATTCACCCTTTTGCACTGAATATTTGTCCAACGTTCAATCGATTGGACTCCTCAAAGCTCATATTTTCGGAAAAAAGGAAGGTAAAAAATTAATTGGAAATGAAATTGTGACAATATCAAGGGATGAACGGGATCAAGTGCATTTGTATGTTCTGCACAATGATAATGAGGTTGAGCCATATGTTGAAATGCACAAGGATGTACTCCGAAGGTTAAATCCGAACATAAATGAAAATTGGATAGTACGAAAGCACAATCAAAGTTTCATACAATGGTTAAATGATCATATTTATTCGAAGCGCTCTTTAGATCCTGCTTCGGTAACATAAAGGTTGAGATGTTTAGCATATGGTCCAAGTTTGCATGTGTTCTCTCATAGCGCATACACAATTAATGGATACACATTTTATACCAAAAAACAAGATGATAAGAGTACTATACAAAATAGTGGTGTCACCATGCTAGCTGAAGCAATGCATATATCAAGTATGAAGGACTTAAACCCCAAGTATGCAAATTTGTCATATTTTGGAGTTATTGAGCACATTTGGGTGTTTGATTACGAGAAGTTTCAGATTCCCATCTTTGGTTGCAAGTGGGTAAATAGTAGTGGCATACGAATGGATAAATCTGGTTTTTTGCAAGTTGATCTTACTAGGGTGGGGTACAAAGATGAGCCTTTTATTCTAGCATCTCAAGCAAAACAAGTGTTCTATGTCAATGACCCGACGAGTACAAAATGGTCTATAGTGCTTTTATCTAACAAAGTGGTTGATGATAACGGTGTCAATCAATGTGATATTGATGTTGAGAATGAGTCATGCATTTGACGGAATGAGTTGAATAGAAATGATCAAGATGAGAATCTTATAGCGGATGAGTCATATATAAAAAATGATCATAATGACGGAATTTGGATCAATTCATCCATTCGCATTGCTAAGAAACAAGTAATTAATATTCCAACAAAGAAAAGAAAGAGATATTAGTGAAAGAGGTAATAAAATAAAATGTTATATATTATGTCATTTTCAACTGCTTTCATTATAATTTATTTTCCATCTGTTTCTTTATTTTTCATTTTACATTGCTTTCATTATGTCATTTTCAATTGTAATATAATAAAATGTTATATATTATGTCATTTTCATCCGTTTCTTTATTTTTCATTTTCAATTGCTTTCATTATAATTTATATTTAATATCTTTGGTTTCTTTATTAGAGGTTAGATATGGCCACTAATGATGATCACCCACATGATGATGATTCTATGCATGAAGGAGGTAATAAAAAGGTATATACGGAAGACGAGATTAGAAGAGGCATAACAGTGATGAAGAAAGTGATCCATGGTAGAGACCGAGGCATCATTTTATATGTGCATTGGAGCGCAGCTTATAGAACCTAACGGTCATACCCTGACTAGTTTCATTAGTGCACAAGTAAGGAATGAGATTCCAATTACTTGTGATGATTCGAGAAAAAAAGAGTTGAAAGAATCCAAAGACAAAATTTGGACTGAGATAAAGGTACAATAATTATGTCTTTAATTATGCGAACTAATTATGTCTTTTAAATTACTTGTACTAACACACAATGTGTATGTTTTTCTTAGAGGTGCTTTAACATCGAAGATGATAAAAGAGATTTTTGTCTTAAATTGGCCGGAAAGCTACTAAGAGGGTTTAGAACATTTTTATCATCCAAGTATCTTAGGGATGAAGATGGTAATCATGTTGATGCGAAGCTTCCAAAGAAATATGAAATTTTGATTTCACAAGAAGAATGAGACACGTTTAAATCCAAACGAAAACCCCCAGAATTTAAAAGAATAAGTGAAACAAATTGGGAAAGAGCATCAAGTCCCACGTATCCATACAAAAAAGGGCGTGTCGGATATGGACGCTTAGAAAAATCTATGGTAAGTATTTATAAATTGCAATATATATTTGTTCATCATGAGTTTTATTTGATCATATTATATGACTTAATGTGTAGTTGCAGAAGGAGAAAAGTTCTGAAACATCTCTTCCTGCACATGTTTTGTGGAAGGAAGCCCGTGTGGACAAGTCTGGAGTTGCTAAAGAAGATGTTCTACAAGTATATGAGAAATGTGTAAGTAGAACATTATCTCTTTAATTAAATCAAAACTTTATTAACAAATATTTGACAAATATTTGATATTCATCTGATTTTCAGGAGGTGCTATCTCAGTCTTTATCTCTAGATGATACTAGGAACATACTTAGTCGGGCATTAGATGTCTGTGAGTATTCGGGTCGGGTGAGGGGTAAAGGATTTGGGATCACTCCGACCTCCTTGAGTATTAAAAAAGGAAAGGCTCCTAGTAATAAAGAACTTAATCAAAAATTGGAAGCACTGGAAGCTGAAGTTCGTGCATTAAGGAAAGAAAAAGAGGCTAGCGCTTCAGCATGTCTTAAAGATGGTTCAGACAAAGATAGTATCAACTGTAACTTTCAACCGAACATTCCAGAGGTAATTATATATATTTTAATGAAATTGAACTATTAGCTTAAATTATGTAATTGACGTATATACACATTAACAATTTCATATTTATTATTGGTTTTAGGGCATTTCCCCTTGTCACCTCTACTTATCGTCACCATATTATCAGATGGTTGGCAAGGAAAAAGTGCATAACACTAGCGGAGAATTACTTCACACTAGACCGTTCCGTACAGGATGTTTGAAAGTCGCAGTTGAAATTGCAGTAGAGATGCATTATTATCATATCCTGACGATGGTTCGGATGCAACAACGATGGAACTAGCAATATGTTAATTTGTTGCATGGCCAACAAGCCCTATTAGCGTAGGATATGAGGTATGCTTAAAACCATTATGAACCTTTGTTAACCTTAATGTGTAGAATCAAAGTTTTTTATGCGCATTTTACGTACATTTTTTACATGGTAATGTTAATTAAACTCCAACAAGATCCAAATCAAAAGATAAGGCTATTCCGCGACATACCGAGTCCGTTGTTTCAAAAAAATAGGTACATCACAATTATATGATATTTATGCATGGAAAATGTTAAATTCTTGATTTTATACTCCATCTGACTAATTATATGATATGTAGCTTCATGATAAGGAGATTAACAACGTCTCCACACAAAAAAAGGTTGGTGATAAGAAGACCACGACTAGAAAAAACCTACCTCCAAGTATAGGTCATGCTTTCAGACGTTTCTAGAATTGACAGATATTCTGACCGGAGGTATTCGTCTTATACATATGGAGGAAGGTATTTTTGGCTTTGAATATCAACAATCAGTTGATAATGAAGAATTTATGCAAGTTTTTCGTCATGAAGAAATAGGCGTCAGTGTTGTCAATACATATGTGAGGTATATCCGGTCTACTTTGTTATATTAATTGAACAACTTATTTACTTTATGTTTCAAATGAATAGTCTAATGTTAATGATGTTTTTATTCAAGGTTTTTATATGACAAAGTGATGCGCCCAAGTGGATCGGACGAAAGATTTGGATTCTTAAGTCCTGTGTCCGTCAACTTAAGTTTAATCTTAAGTAAACCGGATGAGATCATGGTGTATGTACGCAACCTTTTCATGGCCAACAAAGATACATAAAAGTTGTTCTTTTTACCGTTTAATACCGAGTTAGATTTTCATTCTAAATTCATCTATTATAATTATTTTGTATTTTGACGTTGTGTAAAAAGTTTCCATCTAACATTTTTTTAATATTACAGTGGACATTCGTTGTTGGCCACAATTAATCCTATCAGAGAATTTGTTTATTATCTTGACTCGTTAGGAAATGATTGGACAACATACCCGAATATGAAGAACATGATTGACACGTAAGTGAGATTGTTCTAAATATTCATGTGTGTATATATTTATTTATGTTAATTGTTCTAAATATTCATTTATATTTTATTACCATTATACAAGCTTTTCGAGCCCAACGAGATATCCAAGTATCAAAGAGGAGAGCCAACAACATTACATGGATAAAAGTGGCAGTATATTATTAATTATCACATTTTTTATTATATTAGTGATGATACTTGATAAAACTTAAGATTTATCCATATTTTCTTTTCATCTGTAGTGTCCTCGACAACATAACAATATAAATTGCGGATATTTCATGTTGAGGTTTATGAGAGAAACTCTTTTTTTGGATCAATTAGAGATTTCATCCGATGTATGTATTTCTAACTTATGAGTTATTTTAATATTTAACACACATTTCTCATATCATTAAATAGTTGAAACTAAATCAAACTATCTTATATTATTATGTAGTACTTTGATGAATTCAAGTGTGCGTATTATTCAAGAGATCATTTGAAAGAAATTAAAGAGGAATAATGTCAATTCATTATGGAGCTCGGAGTGTTATAAGGTATATTGTACTCTTACTTTAATTGATGAAAATTTTGAGTATGTGTATATAACTATAGACATATTGACCAATTACAATATTTTTGTGTTGTTTCAGGTTATAGTATATTTGCAATTGGATGAAAATGTATAGCTCGGAGTGTTATCACATTTTTGTTTATGTAGATTTCATTTGAAATAAAATGTATAGTTGGATGAAACGTATGTAAAAACTATGTTGTATATTTAAATTGGTTCGTAAATTAGTACGATTGTATGAATTATTTCGTAGATATTGGTATGATTATACAATTGTATGAATTGTTTCGTTGATATTGGTTTGAAAATCTGATTATTTTGTATCTATAAATCGGTGCCTAAATTGGTAGGTTTAAATAGGATAATTTGGTGCAAATTCTGGATTGGAATGAACAAGTACAAATTCTGGTTTAAAAACCAGGTTAAAATGTGGATACAAAATAGGTGCCTATAATTTGGCAATTACAGACAACGCTTTTTAAAGGAAATTATTTTAAAAATTTTGTATACCTTAGATAGCGCTTTCAACAAAAAACGCTGTCTAAGGTGGGGTTTAGAAAGCGCTTTCATTAAAAGCGTTGTCTAAGGTATACCATTAAAATAAATAAAAAAACGCTGTCTAAGGTATATTAAAAAAAGGCAAAAAGCGTTGTCTAAAGTGAGGTTTAGAAAGCACTTTTGACAATAAAAGTGTTGTATAAAGCCCCTTTAGACAACACTTTTGACATTAACTAAAGCGCTGTCTAAACCTTTAGCAGCGCAGGTTTAGACAATGCTGTCTAAGGTAAAAAAAGTGTTGTCTAATGTCTTGTTTGGCATAGTGTGAAAAGAAAACAAAAAAGTTTGATTTGTGTTTTAGGAATGCTCATGCAAAAAAGGTAGTCCTAGACGTATGAACCATGCTACCTAAGTTAACATGCAAACGAGAGACTATACAAAGCCTAGCAATCCTATGGGGAGACGACCGCATCACACAAATAAGCAAACAAGCTCGAGGAGTATCCACATCACCCGAGTAGCAAACATCCACCTGTGGATTATGTCTTCACAGTGTCAAAGAGAGGGCTTATCAATGATATGGAGGATCGAAGCAAGACAAAAGTAGGGGCAACACCTAACCATGATATCGAGAATCGGGCAGGATATGTACACGAAGCAAGGATATCTCCTCGAGCTCATGACTGTAGGAAAAGAGTATGTCTATACATGGTATCATATCACCAAGTAAGAACAAAATGGGGTAAATATCATGTGCGTGCAAGCACAAAGCATCAACATCAATGGATGTGAGCTACACAAAGCGTGGGGATCCAGAAAGTGAGATCCTCTTCCACAGACTGACCGGACAAGAGCAAGATGGACCTTATCCAAAAGCATCAATACAGAGTGCGAGCTAATGAAAGACTCAATGATAGTGATAGGCTGTTTACGAGCCCTTTTCGCTTGCCTTCTTCGATGTCTTATCAAGGGGAATGAGAATGGGGCGCCTCTTTTAAGGTCTTGGCACAAATGTAAACAAACATACAGAGCCTCTAAAAGAGGTCTTCCAGAAAATGCCCGCAAAAAAGAAACGGTTGGGACTCCAGCCTATGTAAGCAATAAAGTGCGAAAATAGTAAGTCAGATAAGAAACTATACCGCGCGGATGTAAATTCGAAGTACCAACAAGCTAAACAAAAAATGGAAACCCAGAGGTCCACTCGAACAAGCTAGCATCCACAAACAAAGCAAGTCGGACGTTGCATTTCCCATATAAGCTCAAGTCATCGGAGTGAAAATAAATCACTCAAGATGTGCAAGTCGGGTGCGACCACACAAATGCCCTGCACACAACACAATCCAGACAAAAACAATGGCACAAAGTATCATTTGAATCCAAAGGTATCCCACAAATAAAGTGGAATACCAACCAAGCGACCGTCGTCAAGATCCTTGCGAGAACCTTGCATGAACTCAACAAACGTATTAGAAACCACAAAAAGGTGCAACCGGAAGTTGTACATATGCCTCATAACTCAAAATCAAGTAGAAAGATAAGCATACGAGTCATGGACATGCATTGAAATGTACGCTTCAAAACGGGGCAACACCTATTGTCGCTCCCACCAAATGAGGCTAGGTCAAATGGGGTACAGACGCGAACGGTCGGCGAAAAGAGGAATGAATGAATAGAGTCGCCAGCTAGGCATTTTTATCCCGAAGGAAAGGTAATACTGCATAGACCTAAAAAGATATGGATAAGACGGTTGCGAACCAGAGAGACTGAGAAAGGGGGTTGGTTACAACCTGGGAAGGTATTAGCACCCAGATTGTCCATCGTACTCGACGGGATCCACGCTTAGAAGATTTGTGTTTTAAAGGGGTAGTGTCAGTGCAATTTGTATATCAAAGCTGGAAAAGAATGCAAGTGTCAGTGTAAAAAGAAAGTGAAGTGTAGTATGTGAAGTGTCAGTGTAAGAACAGGAGTGTAAAGCTCAAGACTATGAGGCTAAAGACTAAAGCTGGAAGAGGGGGGGACATACAGAGACTTTTGTTCGATAACTGTTAAGTTATGCCTGCGTATCCTCTCGTGCAATGAGGAAGTCAGAACACCGTAGTTCGACCCAAAGAGACTGAAAGAGTTTGACTGATGAACTACTTACTTGTCTATGCTCAAGTGTATGACCTGTCTGGCTCAGGTGCAAACTATCTTGCATTAGACGGAAGAAGCAAGTTCTCGTTTATGAGTGAATGAGATGAGAAAAGAATCCCAAAGGAGACGATTATTGTTTGTTTTTGTGTTTTCAGTCTTTTATTGCTTTTTGAAGTTTGTCATAAGTTAATGAGCTTAAGCCTAAACCAATGGATTAGTAAACTCATCACATCTTCCCTCTGATTAGGGGTAATAAGAATACCTTAAGTGTGAAGTCAGCATCTCACACTTAATCACCATGATGTAGGATTAAGATCATTAACCTACTTGCATTTATTTAGATGCTTTTGGTGTTTTTGTTTAGTGTTAAGTAATGAGTTTAAGCCATAATCAGGGATTTAATGGACTCATTACACCATCCTAATAAAAGGATAATAGATGAGACATTTAAGCTGAGGAAAGCTCCTCAACTTAATCCATGATTAGGGATTAACCTCATGACAAAACAAAGCCTTTATTAGAGTGGATTTTAGTTAATGATAAGATGAAGAAGTGATTTTTATGGTTTGTAAGACAACTTGAGGGGGACTTGTCCATTAACACTAGGGTTAGTCCTTCTTAACCAGTTAAGGAAGAATTAGAACCCTAATGCAAGGCCCAAGTTACAAGCTTGATGTCTTGATGATTATTAAATGAATTGATTAAAGGATTTAAACACATTAAGGGTTTAACACTTAGGATTAAAGTTATACACTCCATCCTAATAGAAGGATGCAGGCATAAGCTTAATCACAAAGCCTTAAAACCTTTAGGGTTTAGTCCCTGATTATGAGGTGAGAAGAGAAGACTCAATGATGACACAAAGGTAAAAGCTAAATGGGGGGACTAATCAAAACCCTAATTATTGTCATGCTTGGTTGTTCCTAGGGTTTATGAGGTTTGCAAGAGAATCTTCAAAGAACCACCAAGGAGGGAAGCAGATGAGAGGAACAAGAAGCAAAGAGAAGCAAAACAACTTGCTCCACTTAAGGAGACAAGTTGCTTGAAGAAAGAGAGTAAGAGATGAACATGAATGAGCAAGCCCACTCTAAAACACATACAAAATGCAGCAAAGAAGGTATGAAAGAGATGAAAAGGGATTGTGAGAAGTGAAGGCAAATCCACTTCTCAAAACAACTTACCACCTGAAAAGTTAGTAAAAGAAATGAAATGCAATGCAAATGAGATGAAATGGCATGATGCAAGACAAAGTCAGAGGCAAATACATGATGTCAATGATGCTAAGGGATGATACAAACATGAGGCAAGACATGAGAATGATCATACAAGCCTAAGGATGCAAATGAGGCATGTATTGAACCATGAACATACATGAAAAGTTATGAAATGCAAATGACATACAACATGGAAAATGAAAGATGCAATGATCAAACATGATTCTAATATGTCCTAAGATGTCTTATGAATCAAATGGATTCACAAAGTGTCATGGAAAGTCAATGGATGCAAGCAAATGAGAAATGGATGCAAAGGAAGGCACAAATTAGGGTTTCATGCATCATACAAAGCAAAAATCCAAAACCAGAAGCAAACAACATGATAAATATTTGAAAATGCAATCAAAGGTACCCTAAACCTATACAAACTCACTGCCCAAAGGAGAGGATCCAACTCTTAACCTAATGAAAGTTATGAATTTCCTAAGTTTGCTAGGGTTTTGGGGTACCTCATCAAGAAAAATGCTAAACAAATTGAAAATGCAAGATCAATTCAAATCAATTTTATCTTAGAAACTACATGTTATACAAGATGCAATGCCAAAAGAATCATCATCCAACTCTCAATGGTTAGGCAGAAATGAATTTTTGAAGTTTGGAACAAAATATTGCCTAAAAATGAAATTAAATCCAATGAAAATGATCAAAAGGCATCAAGAACAAAAACGAAATTTGGTTTGAGAGTTGGACAATGTTTCTAAATGTTTTTAAATGCTATGTGAATTTTTTGGTGATTTTTAAATACCTAAATGTATTTTTAATTAATTAATTCTCATTAATTAATTAAAAATAAACATTTAAATGATTTAAAAATAATTTTTAATGCAAAAAATAAAAATAAAAATATTTTTGTGTTCTGAAAATTCATGAAACCTTTGACAAAATTTTTCATAATCTTTTAATGATTTTAGCTATTTTAAAATAAATATGCAAAACAAATGAATAAAAAATGAAATAAAAATATAAATAAATGAGAGTATGCAAGAGGGATGGCCAGGATTTGATCTGGGCTTGGACTGGTTGACTGCGCGCCAGATCCAAGGGCCCAGATTCAAATCTGGCTAAATTGGTTTATGATTTAATTAAACAGGATTTTAATTAATTAAATAAGGATTAGGGTTTTAATGACACATCCTGGCCACACGTTTGCGCGCAAGTCAACCCAATCCACGGCCTACATTCAAACTAAGCCCTAATCCTCATTAATACACTAATGACCTTCAAGTGGCCGGAAATGACCTCCGGTCATCTTCTCCGGCCACCTCCTTCCCTGAAAATTGCTAACTCACTCCCTAGGTCACTAAAACATGATTTATCTGCCCAGAATCCATCCCCACACATCATATAACACGAATCAACAAACAAAACGCATTTATTTTTCGTATCAAAGCTGAATCAAATCAAAAGGGGTTTAGGTCAAAAAGTTTCAGAAGCCTCATAGATACTCAATTCTTAACCATTTGCAAAACTAAACATATCAGCATGATCAGCACATCACATAGATTCATTTAAGATCTTAAAAATGCATTTCTGGAAAAAAAGTTCTTGAGCTCACCTGAAATGGAACTTTCAATCCAGGAGCTTTCTGCTTGCTTCTCTGCCTCAAAATGGTCCCAATAGTCCTCTTGATGAAGTTATGAAGCTTGGTTGGAGTTTAAAATGGTTGGTTTGTGAGTTTGCAGAAGTTCTGTTCAGTGAAGGAGAGAAATCGTGTTTCAGTTTGAGGAGGTTTCAGGGATGAATGAGGGTAGGGAAATGATCAGGGGAGCATGCTAAGTGATCCTATGAAGTTTGTTTTTGTGTTTGATGCTTGTGTGAGGTGTTTCGAATGAAAATGCATAAGAGGCATAAACTTGGAACTATGGCTTAGAGAGTGTTTCAGGCTTGTGTGTGTGATGAAAATGAATCCTTGGAGTGTGTTTGTAAGGTTTGGATTGGGCAGAGAGTTGTTGTGGACTGTTGTGATTGGTATGGGTGTTTTTGCCAAAAAGTCAAAAGTGTTGTACTTGAGGTATGGGCAATAGTGTAGCTAGCTCATTGGCTTGTCCTAGCTCAGCTGAGATTAAGGATGTCCATGGAATTGGTTTTGAGATAAATCAGCAAGTTGAGTGAAGTTTATGTAGTGTTTTGCAAATTTGTGAACTTTTGTCCCCTTTTGGAATTTCTTAATGCACAAGTCATGAATTTGGACAAACTCTTGGTGCATTCTGATCTTTAGACATTGGTTCATGTTGGTGCAAGGATTAGAAGTCACCTTGAGGTCTCATTTTGCCTTGGCAAGGGATTTTGCAACTTTTCCTCTTTGGTGCATAACTTGAAATTATGTGATTTTTCCCAACTTTGACAAGCCATAACTTTTGATCCAAAATGAATGAGTTCTTGTAATTTTTGAAAATGGAATGATCCATTCTACAACTTTCATGACCAAAGTTTTCTCATTTGAAGCATTTTTGAATCAAAAAGCAAGGGTTGAAAAAGTTTCCCAAAATGGCAAGTTTCCATTACAAGTCATTTTCCCAAAAAGGCAACTTTGCAAATGGCTTGAAATTCTCCAATTTTGTGAACTTCCAACATCTTCTTTGATCAAATAAAGATCATACACAATCAAAATGATGAAGAATACCCCTTGGTTGGGTCATTGGGGGCCTCAGATGCCCTGATTTTGCACTGACTTGCTCAAGAAGTCAATTCTTGATCAGATGCCTTCCCCATGGAATTTCTTCATGAAAATTGATATACATTATCCTTATGACATATAGAGACCAATAGAAACAAGAATGGCCAAAAAAATTGGAGTTATGACCTTTGAAACCAAAACCCTAATTCTAGGTCATCTGTGCAGTTAAACCTGGCTCAGCTTCCATGCCTTTCTCAGTTCTTGTGATTCTTTGACTTCCTTGACTTTGTGAGGATATAATATGATGCTTGAACATACATGGACCCCTCTGAAGTGATTGAAGACCTTTGAAGTGGCTCAAATGGCTCAGGGATGGCTCAGATCACAAACCCTAGATGCAGATGACTTAGAAGCAATGTAGTGAATCAAAAATGTGGTATGAGATGCTATGATTGAACTTATGCATATGAAGACATCACAAGCCATGGTGGGAATGGGTGAGGGCAAATTTGGGGTGTTTACAGCTACCCCTATTCAAGCATGAGTTAGCTGTGTAGGATGTAAGTAACGGCTTAACAGGCAAACAAGATAACTTGTGGTTTGAATATCAAAGACAATCCAAAATTTGCACTCACAAAATGAAGAAGAAAAGGGATATAGATTGTAAAAGAAAATAAAGTGTAATTATAAAGTGCGGGTGACGGAGGACGACCGTCGAGCAGAGGACGACTGCTGGGGATGAAGTGATGACGGGGACGGCCGACATGTTGGGGATATAAGAAATTATGATGGGGACGACCATCAAATAAAGCTATAAGATTCTCTGGGGATTATAGGTAAATGAAGTAAATGATGAGGTACGGTCATCAAAAGGTGAAGGACGATCACCTAGCAGGGAACGACAGCTTTGTTGAGGATAAGATGAGGGACGGTCATCTAAGGTGAAGGACGATCACCTGGCAAGGTACGGTTGCCAAAAGTATCACGACATAGGACGAATGTCGGATAAAAAGGTCGACGATGGGGACGGCCATCAGATAAGTATGATGAAGGACGATCATCAAGAGGTGAAGGACGACCACCTAGCAGGGTACGGCTGCTCTCAGGGTTCATCATGACATAGGACGAATGTCAGATAACAAGATCAATGATGGGGATGACCATCAGATAGAATGATGAAGGACGATCATCAAGAGGTGAAGGACGATCACCTAGCAGGGGACGGCTGCTGAAAATATCACGACATAGGACGAATGTCGGATAAGAGGGGGTTCTAATGAATAGAGGCTCCACTGGGGGTGATGAAGGACGATCATCAAAAGGGTGAAGGACGATCACCTGGCAGGCTACGGCTGCCGAAAAAGGTATCATGACACAGGACGAATGTAAGATAGAAAATAGTAATTTTGACAAGTTTCGTTGGGGATTTTGCTGGGGAAAAAGTAAACACGGACGAGTGTCTACATCCAAGAAATGAGGGGTATAATTGTTTGGGTACTATGTATAGACTAAAGATGCGGACGAGCATCCTTAAGACTATGATACGAACGAGTATCAGGTAGAAACAAACGCTGACACATGTTCAGAGATGATGATACGGACGAGTATCAACTGGTTAACAAAGAACACGAACAAGTGTTGATTCTGCGGGGACTCTTCTAGGGAATAGTAGACACAGACGAGTGTCTAAATTCAAGAAGACATAAGTGTTTGACACAGTGTATAGATTAAAGATGCGGACGAGCATCCTCAAGACCATGATACAGACAAGTATCAGTAGAAACAAACACTGACGCATGTTCAAAGATGATGATACGGACGAGTACCAACTGGTTAACAAAGAACACGGACGGGTGTCGAATTTGAGGGGATATAGGTGGTGTATACAAGATACGGACGAGTATCTGTATGAGTAAAGGTACGAGTAAGACACGGACGAGTGTCTATCTGAAAAAGTGCATTATAAACAAATATATGACCTACAAAGTGTTTAGGTAACTATGCTGGGGAGAGTGACACGAACGAGTGTCAAGAGAGAAAGATGTAATATAAACAGGTGTATGGTTTACAAAGTGTTTAGTTATCTATGCTGGGAAGGTGACACGAACGGGTGTCAAGAAAGGTTGTATATATATGTATCTGTGAGTGTAAAGGGGACGCTTTGGCTTTCTACTGGGGATATGACACGGGTGTCAGGAAGTATCTGTTTTTGTAAGAGAAATGTCTTGTCTCTCTGCCGGGGAATTCGGAAACATTCTGTATATTGTTGACGGATTGTCAGTATTCAGAACATGGCTTATGATTATGCAATATGTTTGATTTTTGTCGTAATGCTCCGTATTAGACTGAATGCTACGCTCTGTGGGAAAATATGATGCGAATGCTATGATTATGCAAAAGGTAATGATCTGGGATTCGGATCCCGCTGCTGTGAAGATCTCTGGCTGATCTGCTTGAAGAATATCCCAGCTGGGGATGAGATCACTGGTAGATCTGTCATGTATGACCTTGCTTGGGGAAGTAGGTTACTGACAAACCTATCTCATTAATGAAGGACCCAGCTGGGGTTTGTAGAAGCTTTCTTCACCCTGTTGTGATTCCTTCGCGCGTTGCCCTTCTGGGTAGAGGTTGACACTTTGTGGGGAGATGATTCCCTGGCTTTTGTACTTGGCCGAGGAGGAAACAACAAATGGCAACTCAATTGGGGAGAAAGCACCTTCGGCGCTAAAACTGAGTAGATAATGATTTGCCAGCTTGCTGGGGTGAAGCCTTCATGCCCCATGTTGTGCGTTGAATACCTGCAATCTTGAAAAGACAGAGAAAGGCACAAGTAATCCAGAGGTATCCCATACCGGATTCCATCCTAAGAGTTTAGACACTCCTGGGAGTAAGTATATTTCCTGCAAGCACGTATTTAAAAGAAACATCTGTATTTATGCAATCAGTATCTTAAAGACATTGGACATTTTTTGCAAATGAAAATAAAATGTACGAAACATGACTAAAAGTCTGATTTTATTAACTCGTGTGCCCTGAATTGGCAAGATACAATCATAGAAACAAATTCCCTGAAATGAGGGAATTGTTACAAATTGAGAAACAAAAGATGTTGGCAATGTTGACGACGCTTCAAGGAGCTTCCCTTTTGCTATGACTCGTATGACATTTGACGTTCTTCTCGTCTTGCTTTCTGAAGAAGGCTGATTCTGAAAGAAACTTGATCCTTTCGAAGCTTACCAAGTTGTAAGTGATACAGATGAATTCAGAATGCAGTTGTTCGCTTATTCCCTTATTTTGCCTGGATCGCCCTTTTGGGTTTTCAATCCATCGGGATACCCATTTTTGCCTGAGTTATCCAATGCGGCTTTTCAACTCAGCGGGTGTACAGTTTTATTTATTTATTTTCCCTTATTTTTGCCCGAGTCTTTTATTCTGTTTTTGACTCGTCGGGATGCCCTATTTTTGCCTGGACTTACATTCTGTTTTTATGTCCAGCGGGTCATTTTATGCGAAGTATTTTTTAACTGCATCTGAATTCACAGGGGACGGGAAGTCTTCACCATCCATAGTGCTGAGCATCAGTGCTCCACCAGAGAAAACTTTCTTTACTACAAATGGCCCTTCATAGTTCGGAGTCCACTTGCCCCTGTGGTCTGTATGAGGAGGGAGGAGTCTTTTCAGCACAAAATCTCCTACTTGGTACTCTCGGAGCCTGACTTTCTGATCGAAGGCTTTCTTCATTCTTTTCTGATACAGCTGCCCATGACAGATTGCAGCTAATCTCTTCTCTTCAATCAGATTCAGTTGTTCGTATCGGGATCGGACCCACTCTGCTTCATTCAACTTAACATCCATTAGTACCCGCAGGGAGGGTAATTCAACTTCAACAGGTAAGACCGCTTCCATACCATACACCAGCTGATACAGTGTTGCCCCAGTGGATGTTCTGATTGACGTATGGTACCCATGCAAGGCAAACGGTAGCATTTCATGCCAGTATTTATAGGTGACTACCATCTTCTGCACAATCCTCTTGATATTATTGTTAGCTGCCTCAACAACGCCATTCATCTTTGGCCTGTAAGGAGAAGAATTGTGGTGTTGGATCTTGAAGTCCCGACATAGCTCTGCCATCATTTTATTGTTCAAGTTGGAACCATTATCAGTAATGATTCGCTCGGGCACTCCATACCGACAGATGATATCCCTCTTCAGAAATCGGGCTACCACCTGCCTTGTAACATTTGCGTAAGAAGCTGCTTCAACCCACTTGGTAAAATAGTCAATAGCAACCAGGATGAATCTGTGGCCGTTTGAAGCAGTCGGTTCAATCTTGCCAATCATATCAATGCCCCACATGGCGAAAGGCCAGGGTGAAGACATCACATTCAGGGGATTGGGAGGTACATGCACTTTATCCGCATAAATCTGGCATTTATGGCACTTTCTGGCGTAAGCACAACAGTCTGCGTCCATTGTAATCCAGTAATAGCCTGATCTTAACAACTTTTTAGCCATGGCATGCCCTCCAGCATGGGTACCAAAGGATCCTTCGTGCACCTCGTGCATCAACAAGTCTGCTTCTGTTCTATCAACGCATCTGAGGAGTACCATATCAAAGTTTCTTTTGTACAAGGAACCATCAGCATTCAGGAAGAAACTACCAGCTAGCCTTCTTAATGTCTTCTTATCATTGGAAGACGCCCCAGGTGGGTATGTTTGATCCTCCAAGAAGCACTTAATGTCATGGAACCAAGGCTTATCATCTTTAACAACATCTGCTGAGAATACATATGCTGGTCTGTCAAGTCTGGATACTGAAATCCGAGGTACAAAGTTGGCAGCTTGAACTTTGATCATGGATGAAATGGTAGCCAGAGCATCTGCAAACTGATTCTCGTCTCGAGGGATATACTCAAGCTTGACCGTTGTGAAGAAAGTCAATAACCTCCTTGTATAATCCCTGTAAGGTATCAGATGATCTTGGTGGGTGTACCATTTGCCGTTGGTTTGATTAATTACCAGAGCTGAATCTCCGAACACAGTCAAAGTCTTGATCCTGAGGTCAATGGCTTCCTCAAGACCCATAATACAAGCTTCATATTCAGCTTCGTTGTTAGTGCAGTTGAAGGTAAGTTTTGCCGAGAAAGGCATGTGAACTCCCTTAGGTGTAATGAGTACTGCACCAACGCCACGACCATTCATATTAACAACCCCATCAAACATCATAGTCCATTCTTCTTCCGGGTCAGGCCCTTCAGTGTGAATAGGCTCTTCATGATCTTTTGCTTTTATGAACATGATGTCTTCATCAGGGAAGTCAAATCTCATAGGCTGGTAATCATCAATGGGTTGCTCAGCAAGGTAATCAAACAATACACTGCCCTTGATGGCTTTCTGAGATGTGTATTGAATGTCATATTCTGTGAGAATCATTTGCCATCTTGCAACCCGTCCGGTAAGTGCTGGCTTCTCAAAAATGTACTTAACTGGGTCCATCTTTGATATCAATAAAGTAGTGTGGGTCAACATATACTGTCTCAGTCGGCGAGCAGCCCACGCTAAAGCACAACAAGTTTTCTCGAGCAGTGAATAACGTTGTTCACAGTCGGTAAACTTTTTGCTTAGGTAGTATATTGCATACTCTTTTCGACCAGACTCGTCATGCTGGACCAGCACACACCCCATTGACTCTTCTAATACTGTCAAGTACATTATCAGAGGTCTTCCTTCAACTGGAGGCATAAGGATCGGAGGCTCTTGTAAGTATTCCTTGATCTTGTCAAAAGCCTTCTGGCAGTCTTCGTTCCACCTGACTGTTTGTTCTTTTCTTAACAGCTTGAACAAAGGTTCACAGGTTGCTGTAAGGTGAGATATGAACCGTGAAATGTAGTTCAATCTACCTAGAAACCCCCGAACTTCTTTTTCCATCTTCGGTGCAGGCATTTCTTGAATGGCTTTAACTTTATCAGGGTCAACTTCAATCCCCTTCTCACTCACAATAAATCCCATCAGCTTACCGGATCGTACCCCTAATGTGCACTTGTTGGGGTTCAACTTCAGCTAGTACTTCCTCAGACGCTTGAATAACTTCAACAGATTTACCAGGTGGTCTTCTTCTGTGAGGGACTTGGCAATCATGTCATCCACATAACATTCAATTTCTTTATGGATCATGTCGTGGAATAATGTTACCATAGCCCGTTGATAGGTTGCTCCAGCATTCTTCAGTCTGAATGGCATCACCTTATAACAGAACGTGCCCCAGGGTGTGATGAAAGTTGTCTTCTCCATGTCTTCAGGTGACATTTTGATCTGGTTGTATCCTGAAAATCCATCCATGAAGGAGAACACCGAGAACTGAGCCGTATTATCAACCAATACATCAATGTAAGGTAAAGGGAAATCATCTTTCGGGCTGGCTCTGTTCAGATCCCGGTAGTCTACACACATTCTCACCTTGCCGTCTTTCTTAGGTACAGGCACAATATTAGCAACCCACGGCGGATAGCTAGTTACAGCAAGGAACCCGGCGTCCCACTGCTTTTGTACCTCTTCTTTTATCTTCATTGCCATATCTGGGCGAGTACGGCGCAGTTTCTGTTTTACTGGCGGGCAGTCTTCTTTTAAAGGCAGCTTGTGCATAACAATATCGGTGTCCAACCCTGGCATGTCCTGATAAGACCAAGCAAAGACATCCACATACTCCCGTAGCATATCAATTAGTTGCTCTTTTACTGAATCTTGTAGGCAGGCCCCGATCTTAATCTCTTTCACATCTTCTTCCGTACCAAGATTAACCGTTTCGATCTCCTCCTGATGAGGAGTGATAACCTTCTCCTCTTGCCTTAACAACCTGGCTAGCTCTTCGGGCAGCTCATAGTCTTCCTCAACCCCTTCATCAGCTTGATTGATTGGATTGTCAAAGTCATACGAAGTCATAGCAGTGTTGTTGTCGGTGCAATCTGGAGGGCACTCTCTGCAAGGGTTTAGATTGTTCATTTTAGTGATTGATTTTAATCTTTGTTTAGAAAAAAGTGAAATGAAGTTATCATTTTGAAAACATTGCCATTTTATTTTTGTACAAAAAGAAAAATGAAAAACAGTGAGCGGAAAAGGAAAAGACTCATTTGCAAAAGATGTCCGATATTTATTGATTGATCTGTTTGCACAAAATTACAAGATGGCCCGATTACAAAATGAGTCTTGTCATCTTGGGCAAGATGCAAGACTTGATGCATGCTTAAAATACAGGAAATAATAATTACTTTGCAGGAGTAACCCTTATAATTTCCTGGGAAGACCAGTTAAAGACTTGGCTCCCCGGGATCCTTGGACGTATCCAGCTCTCCAGGTTGCGGTCGCTTTCCTCCTCGTCTTCCAAGTTGTTCACTGCATCCGGGGTGAGCATTCCCCCGCTGACAAAACTGGGCTTCTTGGCAGCCTCTGATTGATCTTGTTGAGTTGGTCTGTAACCCAACCCGAATCTGTCCTCCTTCTTCTCCACGGGCAGCAGCTTGCCCCAGCCTTGGGCAGTCCCCTCTTCAACAACCTTCCTGGCTTGCTGATAAGATGTCATGGAGGTTCCTAGTACAGCAGACGCTTCATTAATGTTTAGGGCCTCAAACCCCTGGCTCATAGTTTCATGGATTTCTCTATCCATCTCAATGTACTTGTACGTAGCCAGATGGCTAACAAAGATGTCTTCTTCACCATAGATGCTGATGATCTGGCCTTCCCACTCGAATTTCAGCTTCTGGTGAAGGGTAGACGTAACAGCGCCAGCGGCATGAATCCAAGGTCTACCCAACAAACAGCTGTAGGCCGGCTGAATGTCCATCACATAGAAGGTAATTTTAAAGGTCTGCGGGCCAATCATCACAGGCAGATCAATCTCCCCTAGCACTGATCTTTTAGAGCCATCAAACGCTCTCACCACCAAATTACTCGGACGCAATGCCAAGCCATCATACTCCAGCTTCACCAAGGCTTTCTTTGGTAGAACATTGAGTGAAGACCCAGTGTCCACCAGTACATGGGATAGAACAGCACCCTTGCATTCTAGAGTGATGTGTAAAGCCTTGTTGTGGTTACGTCCCTCGGTTGTTAAGTCAGCATTGGTGAAGCCCAGTCCGTGACTGGTATTGACATTTGCCACCACAGTTTCTAGCTAATTAACAGTGATCTCCTCTGGCACGTATGCTGCGTGCAGGACTTTCAGTAATGCATTCCTGTGAGCTTCAGAACACATCAACAGGGATAATATGGAGATCTTTGAAGGAGTTTGGTGAAGCTGATCCACCACTTTGTAATCACTTCTCTTTATAATTCTCATAAACTCGTCTACATCTTGTTCAAAAGATGTCTTCTGAGTTTCCTTGATAATTGGTTCTTCAGATATTACATTCTTTCCCTTTGCTTTGGCAGCAGCTTCTGCTTCGGCATTAGGTCTTTGCAATTGTGAGGCAAAAAGGCGTCCGCTTCTGGTGAAGCCTCCGCCTCCCCCAACATTATCAATCTGTGGAGAAGAAGTTGAAGAATCCAAAGTGATTTTCTCTCCGTTGCAGTAAAGATTAGAGCCATAATGCCAGGGTATGGCATTGCTGCTCTCATATGGAACTGGTCCAGGTACCGTGATGGTAACTGGACTGACTGCTGCAGAGGAGGGTATTGAAATGGTGTGCGGATCGTAGTAAATGGTGACTGGTGACCTGGCAGGAGGTGCCACTGATTGTTGCTGAAAGTTGTTGTTTGGAGGAACATCTGATGGATCATAATAAATGGTGACTGCTGAGATATCTTCATTAATGTCTGTTGGTGTTGTAGAAGATCCTGCTGAATAAAGGGATGCTGATGTTGTAGAAGAAATGGTTGTTGACATTTGATTTGTTGAAGTGATGGATGGAGCCATTGTTGATGATATTGATGAATTGGTCGGAATGATTGTTGCTGCATTTGTAGAAGAATCAGGAATTGTTGTCAAAGGGATTGCTGGATTTGTAGGCACCGTTTGTCGATCCCAAAGATTTGCATCCCGGTACAAGCGCGAACGGTCGGCGAGAGGGACAATGAGAACACACAGCCGTGAACTCACTGGAGATGAAAAGAGTCGCCAGCTAGGCATTTTTATCCCGGAGGAAAGGCAATGCTGCATAGACCTAGAAAAGATGGATAAGACGGTTGCGAACCAGAGAGACTGAGAAAGGGGGTTGGTTACAACCTGGGAAGGTATTAGCACCCAGATTGTCCGTCGTACTCGACGGGATCCACGCTTAAAAGATTTGTGTTTTAAAGGGGTAGTGTCAGTGCAACCTGTGTATAAAAGAGCTGGAAAAAGATGCACAGGTGTCAGTGTATAGTGTATAAGTGATGTGAAGTATGAAAGTGTCAGTGTGATATCAGGAATGAGAATGAATTGCCCAAGATCATGAGGCTTAAAGAAATGAGCTGGAAGGAGGGGGGATGTACAGAGACTTTTGTTCGATAACTGTTAAGTTATGCCTACGTATCCTCTCGTGCAATGAGGAAGTCAGAACACCGTAGTTCGACCCAAAGAGACTGAAAGATGAATTGACTTGTGAACTGCTTACTTGCCTATGCTCAAGTGTATGACCTGTCTGGCTCAGGTGCAAACTGTCTTGCATTAGACGGAAGAAGCAAGTTCTCGTTTATGAGTGAATATGATGAGAAAAGAATCCCGGAGGAGACGATTATTGTTTGTTTTTGAGTTTTCAGTCTTTTATTGCTTTTGAAAGTTTGTCATAAGTTAATGAGCTTAAGCCTAAACCAATGGGTTAGTAAACTCATCACATCTTCCCTCTGATTAGGGGTAATGAGAATACCTTAAGTGTGAAGTCAGATTCTCACACTTAATCACCTTTGATGTAGGGTTAAGATCATTAACCTACTTGTGATTATTTAGATGTTTTTGTTGTTTTTGTTTGGTGTTGAGTAATGAGGTTAAGCCGTAATCAAGGATTAAACAGACTCATTACACCATCCTAACAGAAGGATAATAGATGAGAATGTTTAAGCTGAGGAAAACTCCTCAACTTAATCCATGATTAGGGATTAAACTCATGACATAACAAGCCTTTGATTAAGTGGATTTTATTTAATGATATGATGATGAAGTGATTTTTATGGTTTGTAAGACAACTTGAGGGGGACTTGTCCATTAACTCTAGGGTTAGTCCTTCTTAACCAATTAAGGAAGAATTAGAACCCTAATGCAAGGCCCAAGTTACAAGCTTGATGTCTTGATGATTATTAGATGGATTGATTAAGAGATTTAAACACATTAAGGGTTTAACACTTAGGATTAAAGTTATACACTCCATCCTAATAGAAGGATGCAGGCATAAGCTTAATCACGAAGCCTTAAAGCCTTTAGGGTTTAGTCCCTGATTATGAGGTGAGAAGAGAGGACTCAAAAGAGACACAAAGGTAAAACTAAATGGGGAGACTAATCAAAACCCTAATCCATTGTCATGCTTGGTTGTTCCTAAGGTTTGTGAGGTTTCACCATGAAGATCTTCAATGGAACCACCAGGAAGCAGATGAAAGGATCAAGAGAAGCAAAGTGACTTGCTTCATTCAAGAAGTCAAGTCACTTGAAGAAAGAAAGGGGGAAAGAAGAAGAATGAGCAAGCTCAAACTCAAACACATATAAAAATGCAGCAATGGATGCAAGAGAGATGAAAAGAAAAGTTATGAGAAGTGAAGGCAAATTCACTTCTCAACATCACTTACCACCTGAAATGTTAGAAAAGAAAATGCAATGCAATGCCAAATGGGATGAGATGACATGATGATAAACAAAACCAGAAGCATGTACATGATGCTAATGATGCTATGAGATGCTACAAACATGAGGCAGCCCATGGAAATGATCATACAAGTTCATGAATGCAAATGAAGCAAGTTAGGAACCATGAACAAACATGAAAAGTTATGAAGTGCACATGGCATACAACATAGCAAATACATGATGCAATGATCAAACATGCTTCCAATATGTCTTATGATGTCAAATGAATCACATGGATGCTTGAAATGTCATGGCAAGTCATGTTATGCAAGAGAATGCAAAAGGGATGCAAATGGAAGCTCAAATTAGGGTTTATGAATCATACATCAAACAAAAAACCAAAATCAGAAGCAAACCCTAAGATAAAAAATTGAAAATTCCACACAAAGTAACCCTAATCCTATACTAAACCAATGCCCAAAGGAGAGGTCTCAATTCCTAACCTATCTCAAGTTATGGTTTTTGCAAGTTTCTAGGGTTTTTAGGGTTCCTAAACAAAAGAAATGCCAAACAAATTGAAAATGAGGAAACAAATCATGGCCATTTAATCTCAAATATTACATGCTAAACACAATGCAATGCAAAAGAATCAATGTCCAACTCTTCATGGATAGGCAGAAATGATTTTTTGAACTTAGGATCAAGATAATGCACAAAAATGATTTTAATTCAAAGAAAAATTCTCAAAATACATCAAGATCAAAAAAGAAATTTGGTTTGAAGGTTGGACAATGTTTCTAAATGTCTTAGAACATTTCATGAATTTTTTGGTGATTTTTAAATACCTAAAAGTATTTTTAATAAATTAATTCTCATTAATCAATTAAAAATAATCTTTTAAATATTTTAAAATACTTTTTTAATGCTAAAAATGAAAATAAAAATATTTTTGTGTCTTAAAAATTAATAAAACTCTTAAGAAAAAGTTTCATAATTTTTAAGACATTTTTGCTATTTTAAATTAATTGGGCAAATAAAATGAAAAGAAATGAAATAAAAAATGAATTTTAAATGAAGTCAACAGAAAGAATGGCTGAGATTGAGTCTGGATTTGAAAACATTGACCAGCGCGCATCTGGACGGCTGTGGTTCATTCTGAGTTAATTAGTTTAATTAAGATTTATTTAATTAATGAAAATGGATTAGGGCTAAACAAAATGATCCAGGCCCTTCATGCGCGCGGGAAGTCCACTGAGTCAACCAATCCAACGTCCAATATTCAAACACACTTAATGACCTGAGATTAGGGCTAACCACACTCAGGTGACCGGAGAGAAGCTCCGGTCATCTTCTCCGGCACCCCAAAACCCTAAAATACGATTCAGGCCACCATTCTCCAAATTAATGCCAGGGAAATGTTCCTCCACTCAAACCTTGCTCGAATCAACTCTCAAAATGAATTTCTCATGCTTAAACTAAGGGAATCGAAGCCATGAAGTTTCACGGGCAAAAATTCAGAGCCCTGGTAAATCCTCATCTCTCACTCATTCTTAAATCTAAAACCATCCCCATGACCAGCAAAGCATACATAATCAATTTTTAACATAAAAACCAAGCTCTGAAAAGTTGTAAACCTGAAGCTACCTGAAGTGATGAACTGTGAATTTGAGCTCTCCTGACCTTGCTCTGGTGCAGAATGCCTTCTCTGGACCCCTTAAAGCCAATGGAAGGCTTGGAATGAGCTTAGACAAGCTGCTTTGAGAAATCCAGTTCTGGTGTAGCAGAAAATGGAGTTTGTGTGTGGGTGGTTTCAAGCTCTGTTAATGGTTGATTATTGCTCCTTTGAATGTTTCTGACTTGTAGGTGAAGAGAAGTGGTGTGTTTGTTGGCTGGATAATGAGATTCGAAGGGAGAAGAGTTTTGGACAGTTTTGTGATATGCTGAGTTCTGGCCAGCTTCAATGCTCAATGCTTAGCTATATCATCTCCAACTTGTGTGGATAGACTGTGAGGCAGGTTAGTAGGGTGGCTGGGCACTGTGCCAAGAGTATGGGAGCCTTTTGCAAAAAGGTCAAGTTTGTGTCCTTGAGAGTATGGGTCATGGCAGCAGCAGGTTCAAGTCTTGTCTTGCTCCAGCTGGAGTTGAGGAGAGCCCTTGGATTGTTTGTAGCTGACTGCAACATATGGATGACAAGCTATGCTAGCTTTTGCAACTTGACAACTTGTGTTTTTCTCATGAGTTTATGCTAAGTACATGAAACAATGCTTGCTGAATTTTGTCACATGATGTCTCAATTGGTCATGGCAATGTTTAGAGATCAGCTAGTGATCACATAATTCCTTGAAGCATGAATTTGCCAAAAATCCTCTTTTTGCATACTTATGAAAATGCTTTATGGAATTTTGAGAATCAAGGCAAGCCATCCAAAATTCCTTGGGCCAAATCTGTTCTTGGGGTCATGTGTGATCATGTAATGCAGCTTTGAAGTCATTTTGAAGTCACTAGAATACTTGGTTCATGAAATTGCAAGTTTTCCTTTTAGTGCATAACTTGAAAATTAGTGATTTTTGCCAACTTTAACACACCATAACTTTTGATCCAAGATGAATTAGATCATGTTCTTGTACTTTTTGAAAAGGGAAAAATGTGTTCTACAACTTTCATGACCAAAGTTTTTCCATTTGAAGCTTTTTTTTGATCAAAAAGTAAGGTTTGAAAAGTGACCTAAATTGACAAATTCCTTAAAAGTCAACCATGCCCTAAAAAGTCAACTTTGCAAAAACTTCAAATTCTTGATTTTTGTGAACTTCAACCTTCTTACATGATCAAATAAAGATCATATACACTCAAAATGATGAAGATCACCCATTGGTTGGGTCACTGGGGGCCTCAGGTGCCCTGATTTTGCACTGACTTGTCCAGAAAGTCAACTCTTGATCAGATGACTTCCCCATGGAATTTCTTCATGAAAATTGATATGCATACTCCCTATACCATATAGAGACCAATGGAAACAAGAATGACCAAAAAAATTGGAGTTATGGCCTCTGAAACCAAAACCCTAATTTTAGGTCAACTGTGCAGTCAAACTTGGCTCTGCATCCACACCAATCCCAGTTCTTGTGATTCTTTTGCATTTTTGACTTTGAGAGGGTATAATATGATGCTTGAACACACATGGACCCCTTTGAAGTGATTGGTGGCCTTTGGAGTGGCTCAAGAGGCTCTTGGATTGCTCAGATCACAAACCCTAGGTGCAGATGACTTAGAACCTATGCAGTGAATCAAAATGTGATATGAGATGATATGATTGTGTTTATGCATATGAAATGATCACAAGCCATGGTGTGAATGGGTGAGGGCAAATTTGGGGTGTTTACAGCTGCCCCTATTCAAACATGAGTTAGCTGTGCAGGTTGTAAGCGACGGCTTAACAGGCAAACAAGATAACTTGTGGTTGAATACCAAAGACAGTCCAAAATTTGCACTCACAGAATGAAGAAGAAAAGGGATATAGATTGCAAAGGAAAATAAAGTATATTGTAAAGTATGGGCGACGGAGGACGACCGCCGAGCAGAGGACGACTGCTGGGTAAAGAGCAATGACGGGGACGGCCGACATGCTGAGAAAAGTGTGGAGTAAAGCAATGACGGGGATGGCCGACATGCTGGGGATAAAAGGTGAAGCCAAGACGGGGACGGCCGACTAGCTGGAAAGAATAAGATATCATGATGGGGACGGCCATCAAGATAAAGTTGCAAGATTCTCTGGGTATTGGTAAAACATGACGGGGACGGCCATCAAGTTCATAAAGTAAAGTAACCAACGATGGGGACGGCCATCGGGCTAAAAAAGAAAAGGAAAAGGGACCACGACGGGGACGGCCATCGGGTTAAAGAATAAATGAAATAAACAGATGATGAGGTACGGTCATCAAAGGTGAAGGACGATCACCTAGCAGGGGACGGCTGCTCTGTTGGGTATAAGATGAGGGACGGTCATCTAAGGTGGAGGACGACCACCTGGCAGGGTACGGCTGCCGAAAATATCGCAACATAGGACGAATGCCGGATAAAAGGTCAACGATGGGGACGGCCATCGGACGAGCATGATGGAGGACGACCATCAAGAGGTGGAGGACGACCACCTAGCAGGGGACGGCTGCTCTCAAGGTTTGTCATGACATAGGACGAATGCCAGATAACCAAAATCAACAATGGGGACGGCCATTGGATAAAATGATGAAGGACGATCATCAAGAGGTGGAGGACGACCACCTAGCAGGGGACGGCTGCTAAAAATCAACGATGGGGACGGCCATCGGATGAGCATGACGGAGGACGACCATCAAGAGGTGGAGGACGACCACCTAGCAGGGTACGGCTGCTCTCAGGGTTTATCATGACACAGGACGAGTGTCAGATAAAAAGGAAAATTTGCTTTGTTGGCGACCTACTGGGGAATAGCAAACACGGACGAGTGTTTACATCCAAGAAACAAAAGGTATAAGTGTTTAGATGTTGTGTATAGATTAAAGATGTGGACGAGCATCCTTAAGACTATGATACGGACGAGTATCAGGTAGAAACAAGTACTGACACATGTTCAGAGATGATGATACGGACGAGTATCAACGGGTTAACAATGAACACGGACGAGCGTTGCATCTGAAGGGACTCTTCTGGGGAACGGTAGATACAGACGAGTATCTATATTCAAGAAGACATAAATGTTTGACACGGTGTATGTATTAAAGATGCGGACGAGCATCCTTAAGACTATGATACGGACGAGTATCATGTAGAAACAAACACTAGACGCAATGTTCTGAGATGATGGTACGGACGAGTACCAACTGGTTAACAAAGAACAAGGACCAATGTCGAATCTGCGGGGATATAACTGGTGTATACAAGATACGGACGAGCATCTGTATAAGTATAACATGAGTAGTGAGTATAGATGAGTGTTTAAACTGCTGGGGAGAGTGACACGGATGAGTGTCAAGAGAAAAGAAAAAGTATAATATCAACAAGTATATGGGTTGTAAAAGTGTAAGTGACTGCGCTGGGGATATGACACGGACGGGTGTCAAGAAAGTGTTTATATAGGTATGTGTGAGTGCAAAGAGGATGTCTTTGGCTTTCTGCTGGGGATATGACACGGACGGGCGTCAGGAAGTATCTGTAATACGGGTGATCTTGTTTGTAAAGAGTGTTCGGCGACTTACTGGGGGGGTGATGACACGGACGGGTGTCCAAAGGAGTATATACTGGTGTTTTGGTGAATTGTGAGGCAACTGTTTTTTGCTGGGGACTCTGGCGGGGATTTTTGTGTATTGTATTCTGTATATTGACGGATTGTCCTTATTCACAAGTGCTCGATTCACAACATGACTTATGATTATGCTATGCATTTGATTTTTGCCGTAATGCTCCGTATTAGACGGAATGCTACGCTTTGTGGGTGAATATGATGCGAATGCTATGATTATGCAAGGGTACAGATCCGGGATTTGAATCCCGTTGCCGCGAAGATCTCTGGTTGATCTGCTTGAAATGGACCTCCCAGCTGGGGATGAGATCATTGATAGATCTGGAGAGATGTATCTGCTTGGGGATATAGATCACTGCTTGACATATCCTTGTAACATGGGACCCAGTTGGGGTTTGTAGAAGCCTTCTGTACTCTGTTGTGACTCCTTTATGCGTTGCTCTTCTGATAGAGGCTGAAGCTTCTGTGGGGAGATGATTCCCTGACTCTTCATATTCTGCTGAGGAAGAATGATTGGCACCATGGCTGGGGAAAGTTGTTGGCAACTCAACTGGGGAAAAAACAACTCAGCTGGGGAGAAACAACTCTGGTGCCAGGAGTGAGTGTTGATTTGCCAGCTTGCTGGGATGTAACTTGCATGCCCCAAGTTGCGTTCTGGATACCTGCAATCCTGCAAAGATAAGGAAACGCACAAATGGTCCCGAGGTATCCTTTACTGGATTCCGTCATAGGAGTTAAGCACTTCCGAGAGTAAGTATATTCCCTGCTAGCATGTGCTTTTATTTTTATTTTTTTTAGAGGAAAACATCTGTACTCACGCAATCAATTTTTTAGAGACATCAGACATTCTTTGCAAATAAAATGTACAAGACGAAACATGACTGAAAAATCTAATTTTATTAATTCAAATGCCTTGAATTGGCAAGATACAGTCAAGGAAACAAATCTCCTAAAATGAAGAGATTGTTACAAATTGAGAAACAAAGTGCTGGCGATGTTGACGACGCTTTCAAGGAGCTTCCTCTGCTGCTATGACTCGTATGACTCTCGACGTTCTTCTCGTCTTGCTTTCTGAAGAAGGTTGATTCCGATTGAAGCTTGATCCTTTTGAAGCTTTCCAAGTTGTGAGTGATACAGACGAATTCAGAATACAGTTGTTCGCCTATTCCCTTATTTTGCATGGATCGCCCTTTCCGGTTTTCAATCCATCGGGATACCCATTTTTGCCTGAGCTGTCCAATGCGGCTTTTCAACTCAGCGGGTGTACATTTTTTGTTTATTTTCCCTTATTTTTGCCCGAGTCTTTTATTCTGTTTTTTTACTCGCCGGGATGCCCTATTTTTGCCTGGACTTACATTCTGTTTTTGTGTCCAACGGGTCATTTTTTATGCGAAGTATTTTTTAACTGCATCTGAATTCACAGGGGACGGGAAATCCTCACCATCCATGGTGCTGAGCATCAGTGCTCCACCAGAGAAAACTTTCTTTACAACAAATGGTCCTTCATAATTCGGAGTCCACTTGCCCCTGTGGTCTGTATGAGGAGGGAGGATTCTCTTCAGCACAAGATCTCCTACTTGGTATCCTCGGTGCCTGACTTTCTGATCGAAGGCTCTCTTCATTCTCTTCTGATATAACTGCCCATGACAGATTGCAGCCAATCTTTTCTCTTCGATCAGACTCAATTGTTCGTATCGGGACCGAACCCATTCTGCTTCATTCAGTTTAACATCCATTAGTATTCGTAGGGAGGGTAATTCAACTTCCACAGGTAGGACTGCTTCCATACCATATACAAGCTGATACGGTGTTGCCCCAGTGGACGTTCTGATTGATGTGCGGTACCCATGCAAGGCAAACGGTAGCATTTCATGCCAGTCTTTGTAAGTGACTACCATCTTCTGCACAATCTTCTTGATATTCTTATTGGCTGCCTCAACAGCGCCATTCATCTTTGGCCTGTA
Organism: Lathyrus aphaca; assembly: GCA_963966055.1. Lineage (NCBI taxonomy): Eukaryota > Viridiplantae > Streptophyta > Magnoliopsida > Fabales > Fabaceae > Lathyrus > Lathyrus aphaca. Next base: position 294,171,740 of record OZ014519.1, on the reverse strand, counting down.
AGGAGAAGAATTGTGATGTTGGATCTTGAAGTCCCGGCATAATTCAGCCATCATTTTGTTGTTTAAGTTGGAACCATTATCAGTAATGATTCGCTCGGGAACTCCATATCTACAGATGATATCTCTCTTCAGAAATCTAGCTACCACTTGTCTTGTAACATTGGCATAGGAAGCTTCTTCGACCCACTTGGTGAAATAATCAATGGCAACCAGGATGAATCTGTGGCCGTTCGAAGCAGTTGGCTCAATCTTGCCAATCATATCAATGCCCCACATGGCAAAGGGCCATGGTGAAGACATGATGTTCAAAGGATTGGGAGGCACATGCACCTTATCTGCGTAGATCTGGCATTTGTGGCATTTTCTGGCATAGGCACAACAGTCTGCATCCATTGTGATCCAGTAATAACCTGATCTTAACAATTTCTTAGACATGGCATGCCCTCCTGCATGGGTACCAAAAGATCCTTCGTGCACTTCATGCATCAACAAATCTGCTTCCGTCTTGTCAACACATCTGAGGAGTACCATATCAAAGTTCCTTTTGTATAAAGACCCATCAGTGTTCAGAAAGAAACTACCAGCAAGCCTTCTCAAAGTCTTCTTATCATTGGAAGATGCCCCAGGTGGGTATGTTTGATCCTCCAAAAAGCTTTTAATGTCATGGAACCAAGGCTTATCATCTTTGACAACTTCTGCTGCGAACACATATGCTGGTCTATCAAGTCTGGACACTGGAATCTGAGGTACAAAGTTGGCAGCCTGAACTTTGATCATGGATGAAATGGTAGCCAGAGCATCTGCAAACTGATTCTCGTCCCGAGGGATATACTCAAGCTTGACTGTTGTGAAAAAAGTCAATAACCTCCTTGTATAATCCCTGTAAGGTATCAGATGGTCCTGGTGGGTGTACCATTTTCCGTTGGTTTGATTAACTACCAGAGCTGAATCTCCGAATACAGTCAATGTCTTGATCCTGAGGTCAATGGCTTCCTCAAGACCCATAATGCAAGCTTCGTATTCAGCTTCGTTGTTAGTGCAGTTGAAAGTGAGTTTTGCCGAGAAAGGCATGTGAACTCCTTTGGGTGTAATGAGTACTGCGCCAACACCACGACCATTCATGTTAACAGCCCCATCAAACATCATAGTCCATTCTTCCTCCGGGTCAGGCCCTTCAGTGTGAACAGGCTCTTCATGATCTTTTGATTTTATGAACATGATGTCTTCATCAGGGAAGTCAAATCTCATAGGCTGGTAGTCATCAATAGGTTGCTCAGCAAGATATTCAGATAGTACACTGCCCTTGATGGCTTTCTGAGAGGTGTACTGGATGTCATATTCCGTGAGAATCATTTGCCATCTTGCAACCCGTCCGGTAAGGGCCGGCTTCTCGAAAATGTACTTAACCGGGTCCATTTTTGAGATCAACAAAGTAGTGTGGGTCAGCATATACTGCCTCAGTCGGCGAGCAGCCCACGCTAAAGCACAGCAAGTTTTCTCGAGCAGTGAATAGCGTTGTTCACAGTCGGTAAACTTTTTGCTTAAGTAGTAAATTGCATACTCTTTTCGACCAGACTCGTCATGCTGGCCCAGCACACACCCCATTGACTCTTCTAATACTGTCAGGTACATTATCAGAGGTCTTCCTTCAACTGGAGGCATAAGGATTGGAGGTTCTTGCAGATATTCTTTGATCTTGTCAAAAGCTCTTTGGCAGTCTTCGTTCCACCTGACCGTCTGTTCCTTTCTCAACAGCTTGAACAAGGGTTCACAGGTTGCTGTAAGGTGAGATATGAACCGTGAAATGTAGTTCAATCGACCTAAGAACCCTCGAACTTCTTTCTCAGTTTTTGGTGCAGGCATCTCTTGAATGGCCTTGACTTTATCAGGGTCAACTTCAATCCCTCTCTCGCTCACAATAAATCCCAGCAGCTTACCAGATCGCACCCCGAATGTGCATTTGTTGGGGTTCAGCTTCAGTTGGTACTTCCGCAGACGCTTGAACAATTTCAGCAGATTTACCAGGTGATCTTCCTCTGTACGGGACTTGGCGATCATGTCATCCACATAACATTCTATTTCTTTATGGATCATATCGTGGAATAATGTCACCATAGCCCGTTGATATGTTGCACCAGCATTCTTCAATCCGAATGGCATCACCTTGTAACAGAACGTGCCCCAAGGTGTGATGAATGTTGTCTTTTCCATGTCTTCAGGTGACATCTTGATCTGATTGTATCCTGAAAAACCGTCCATGAAGGAGAATACCGAGAACTGAGCCGTGTTATCCACCAATACATCAATGTGAGGTAATGGGAAGTCGTCTTTAGGGCTGGCTCTGTTCAGATCCCGGTAGTCAACACACATCCTTACTTTGCCGTCTTTCTTGGGCACAGGTACTATATTAGCAACCCACGGCGGGTAGCTAGTCACAGCAAGGAACCCGGCGTCCCACTGTTTTTGTACCTCTTCTTTGATTTTCATAGCCATGTCTGGGCGAGTACGGCGCAGCTTCTGTTTGACCGGTGGGCATTCTTCCCTTAAAGGCAGCTTGTGCACAACTATATCGGTGTCCAACCCTGGCATATCTTGATACGACCAAGCAAACACATCAACATATTCTTGAAGCAGATCAATCAGTTGTCTCTTTACTGAGTCTTGCAAGCAGGCCCCGATCTTAACTTCTTTCACGTCTTCATCTGTACCAAGATTAATCACTTCAACCTCCTCCTGGTGAGGAGTGATAACCTTTTCCTCCTGCCTTAACAGTCTGGCTAGCTCTTCAGGAAGCTCATATTCTTCATCAACCCCTTCATCAGCTTGATTGATCGGATTGTCAAAGTCATACGAAGTCATAGCCGTGCTGTTGTCGGTGCTGTCTGGAAGGCACTCTCTGCAAGGGTTCAGTTTGTTCATTTTAGTGATTGATTTTAATCTTGCTTAAAAAAGTGAAATAAAGTTATCATTTTGAAAACATCGCCATTTATTTTTTGTACAAAAAAGAAAAATGGAAAAAACAGTGAGCGGAAAAGAAAAAGACTCATTTGCAAAAAGATGTCTGATATTTCATTGATTTAATCTTGTTTGCACAAAAAGTACAGATGGCCCGATTACAAAATGAGTCTTGTCATCTTGGGCAAGATGCAAGACTTTGATGCATGCTATAAAAATACAGGAAATAATAATTACTCTGCATGAGTAACTCTTATAATTTCCTGGGAAGACCAGTTTGAGACACGGCTCCCCAGGATCTTCGGACGAATCCAATTCTCCAGATTGCGCTCCTCTTCCAGCTCGTCTTCCAAATTGTTGATGGCATCGGGGGTAAGCATCCCCCCACTGACAAAACCAGGCTTCTCAGCAGCCTTTGCTTGATGTTGCTGGGTTGGTCTGTAACCCAACCCAAATTTGTCCTTCTTCTCCTCCACAGATAAAACCTTGCCCCAGCCTTGGGCAGTTCCTTCTTCAACAACCTTCCGGGCTTGTTGATAAGATGCCATGGAGATTCCAGATACAGCAGATGCTTCATTGACATTCAAGGCCTCAAAACCTTGGCTCATTGTTTCATGGATCTCCCCATCCATCTCAATATACTTATAAGTAGCCAGATGGCTAACAAATATATCCTCCTCCCCACAGATAGTAACAACTTGGCCTTCCCACTCAAATTTTAACTTCTGGTGAAGGGTAGACGTTACTGCGCCAGCGGCGTGAATCCAAGGTCTACCCAACAAACAGCTGTAGGCAGGCTGAATGTCCATCACATAGAAGATAGTTGTAAAAGTTTGTGGGCCAATTGTCACTGGTAGCTCAATCTCTCCCAGCACCGATCTCTTAGAACCATCAAAGGCTCTTACCACCAGGTTACTAGGTCTCAATGCTAATCCTTCATACTCTAGCTTCACCAGGGCCTTCTTTGGTAAGACATTAAGGGATGACCCTGTGTCTACCAGCACATGGGAAAGGACTGCTCCTTTACATTCCATAGTGATGTGCAAGGCTTTGTTGTGGTTGCGGCCCTCCGTTGTCAAGTCAGTATTGGTGAACCCTAGCCCATTGCTAGCAGTAACATTTCCAACCACGGTTTCCAATTGATTGACAGTGATCTCTTCAGGCACGTAAGCTGCGTGCAAGACTTTGAGTAGTGCATTCCGATGGGCTTCGGAGCACATAAGCAGTGAGAGGATAGAGATCTTGGATGGCGTCTGGTGAAGCTGATCCACAATTTTGTAATCACTCTTTTTGATGATTCTCATAAACTCATCAACTTCTTGATCGAATGGTGTTTTCAAAGCTTCCTTAACAGCTTGATCTTCCTGCACCGGGCTCTTTCCTTTTGCCTTGGCAGCAGCTTCTGCTTCGGCAGTGGGTCTTTGAATTGGTGGAGCAAAGAGACGTCCGCTTCGAGTGAAGCCTCCGCCTCCTCCCACGTTGTCTATCTGTGGTGCAGGTGTTGATGTATCAAGAGTGATTCTTTGTCCTTCGCAGTACACGTCAGAGCCGTAGTGCCAAGGGATGGCCCTACTGCTTTCGTAAGGTACCGGTCCAGGTACTGTGACAGTGACTGGACTGATGGCTGCTGCTGAAGGGACTGTGATTGTTTGTGGATCGTAATAAATTGTGACTGGTGCTCTAATGGGAGCAGCACCTTCTGAATTGTAGGCAGAGTTATTTTCAGGATCATAAAATATTGTGACAGTAGAGACATCTTCATGAGTTGTTGCTGGTGTTGTAGGAGACATTGTTGGAAGGATGGACGTTGTTGTTGTAGGAGATTCAAAGTGGAGTGATGCTGAAGTTGTAGCAGAAAAATTTGTTGATAACTGATCATTTGAGAAGATTGATGAAGTACTTGTTGATGAAGCCGAAGAATTGTCAGGAACAATGGTTGTTGCAGTTGTAGGAGCTACTGGAACTGTTGCTGATGAGATTGCTGGATTTGTTGGAAATGATGTAGTGATCTGAAGCTGGCCACTCTGAATAAGGCCATCTATGCCATTCCTCAGATTATCGCACCCATTTACTGAAATATTGCAGTAAGCACACCCTAACTCGCATCCTGGGAACATCTGACATTCCAAGAGCTGAGCCTTAATTTCTACCAACGGTGTCCGGATCTGACCCACACTAGTTATTAAATAAGACGGCTTGTCTTCTTCAATAGCGTTAATTCTGGGACCACCGTGATTTGGCATAGGGTTCTTATTCACATTGGGTGGTGGTGCGAAATTCAGAGCTTTTGAGTCTACCAGGTCTTGTACCTTCATGTGCAAGGCTCTGCACTTTTCTGTACTATGGCCAGGTGCATTAGAATGGAAGGCACATCTGGCGTTGGAGTCGTAGTTCCTGGGTAGACTGTTGGGATCTGGAGGTGCCAACGTCCTTAGCTCAACTAGGTTGAGTTTCAGGAGTTGTGGCAGCAATGTAGCATATGGCAAAGGGATCGGATCGATCACCCTGTTGGCTTGAGATGGCCTCTGTTGGAACGGCCTTTGCTGATTATTGTTGTTGGTGTTGCTGTTGTTGTAATTTCTTGGAGGGTACTGATTTTGTTGATGGTACTGAGGTTGTTGCTGATAGTTTTGCTGAGGAGGTTGATAAACTGGCTGTGGATGAACTGGAGCGGGGATGGTGACTGCTGCCACGGATCTGTGAACATATTGGGGCCTGCCCCTGTTGGTGTGGATGGCATTAGTCTCACCAGTCCTTCTTGGGCCTGCAAAAGGCTTTCTTGCATTACTGGATGAGCTTGCACCATTGTCTGAGATCTTACCCATCTTCAATAAGCTTTCAATTCTCTCCCCGGCTATGACTACATCTGCAAAGCTGGTAGATGAAAAAGCAGCTAACCTATCAATGTAGGTCCCCTGAAGGGTGTTCATGAACATATCAGCCATTTCCCGTTCTGACATAGGTGGCTGGACAACAACGGCAAGCTGTCTCCACCTTTGAGCATACTCTCGGAAGCTCTCTCTAGATGATTGTGACATTCCCATTAGGAGAGTCCTGTTGGGTGCCATATCCAGATTATACTGATACTGTCTGATGAAGGCCTCTGCCAGGTCCTTCCAGCATCTAATAGTTGCTCTTGTCAGATGGGAATACCATTCCCTCGAAGCTCCAGTCAAGCTATCCTCGAAATAGAACATCCACAGTTTCTCGTCCATGGTATAGGCCTTTAGCCTTCCGAGAAAAGATTGTAGATGAGTTCGGGGACAGGAAGTCCCATTATACTTTTCAAAGCATGGAGGCTTAAACTTGTGGGGAATCCTGACCCCGTCTACCAAGCCCATATCCATAACATCGAAACCCAAAGAGTTTTGAGACTCCAAGGATCTTAACTTCTAAGCTATCTCATCCAACCTTCTATCATAAGCCTCTTCCCCTGCTCCCATTACTGTGAACTGGTCTTCTTGAGGATCTTCTTGCAGTACCCTCCCGGCTGTGGCAGTTCCTTGTATATTGACTGGAATGTTGGCCTCTGGATGGAGGTGGGGACCAAAGACTGGGGGATTGACATGTGGTTGGACCCTTTCATTGTTGCTGGTCCCAGCAGTCCCTGGCTGATGATCTTCCTGATTTCTCCCTTCCACCAGTGCTCTGAGCCTCTCCTGGCTTTGAGCCATGTTGTTCATTACTTCCATAAACTGTGTCATTTGGTTCCGCATTTCCAACCTTTCGTTGGTCATTTGGTTCCTGACTTCAGTAAGGTCTTGCTGCATCTGATCCATCTGTATTCCCGGAAGGTTGCTTCGGGTGGGGTATCTGTGTGGCCTGTTGAGTGGGAACCCTCGTCGTCGAGCAATAATTCCTGAACATCACAACAGAGTTAGCAACAACAAAACAAAAACCTACAAAACAAACAAAGGGTTAGCATGCAATGCAGTATGCTTATTTGTTCTCAAGGTATCCGGCTTGGCATTCAGTTTTGACCCTTCCAGACCCTTGAAGATGCTGTTGATGTTGCTTTCGAAGTAAACTCGGGTGAAACAAACTAATACATATATTACAAAAAGCCAAATGGTACATAGTTTGTTTTACAAATACAAGCCCTCAGAGGGGTCAAAATACATTACAAGAAAATGAAAGTACATGAAAAGAAAACAACAACAAACAAATAGTCGAACACCCAGACCAAACTCATCCTCCCGAACTTCCTTGAGAAGTGCTTCGGTCACAGGATCAGCCGGACGCTCCGTAAGGTTCCTGATGAGGAGATTCCTTGTAGCAACAGCTGCAGCTAGCTTCTTGTGCTGACTTTGGTCCTTTGACCTCTTCACTCCAGCTCTGATCTTCAGCTCTGATATCTCCCTCTGGGCTGCTGCCAGGGCTTCTTGTTGCTCTTTTGCACTAGCTTCCATTTGCTCCATCTTGTCTTGGACCCTCTTGTCCTCTAGGGTACGAGCCTCGGTGATCCTGATCCACCTAGCCTGACTCTCCTTTAGATACAAGTCTGTCCTAGCTTTCTGGAATTGGGCTTCCTTACAAGCATTCTTCAGGATTTGTTCTCCAGCCCTAGACTTCTTGATGTAATCTTCAGACTTCTCAATCTTAGCCAGATGCTCTTTCTTCAGCTTCTCCAATCTTTCAATATCCAATCTTCCATCACTCCTCTCATAGAGGGTCTTCTGCAAAGCTTGAGTCAACTTTTCATTTCTTTCTTTCAACTTCTCAAACTCCTCTAAGCTGACAGTTGCTGGAGGTGGTGTTGTGGAAGGCCCAGGCACATCTTCAATAGTAAAGGGCATTCCAGAGAATTGAGCCCTGGCATGGGACCAATCATAGTATTGTGCTGATGCCACATTGTTACACTTTCCCAAGATGGTTATCCCTTTAGTTTGAACATTATCCCAGGCCCAGGCTGCCTGCCTAACAATAGCCAGATTAATCTTGTTCTCACAGTAAAGAGTCTCAACCAAATCCTGTGCCTTAGGAGTGTGGACCAGTGCATAGCCCAGTTGCCTTTTGAACAGCAGAGGGTTGTAATTAATACTTCCCTTAACTCCTATTAGGGGCACATTGGGAAAATGCCCACAGCTGGTGATGACATCCCTGCCTTTTGTGCTTTGAGTGCACCACCTGATATCCGCTGAAGTTAGAGTAGTAAGTCTTCCAGCCCAGTTTCTATACTGATGAGGGTTCAAAAATGCATCTGTCCTGGGTAGATGCCTGAGAAGCCAAGTATGGAACAAAGGAGCACAGCACCTCACTAATCTTCCCCTCTGTTTTTCATTCCTCTGATGCACTGAATAGTAGAGATCCCCTAATAAAGTTGGCACTGGGTTCTTTAGAATGAACAGGTGGATTGCATTCTTACTGATGAATCGAGGCTCATCTGCAAATAATACAATCCCATATATACTCAAGGCCAATAAAGCACAAACTGCTTTCCACTCTCCTAAAGAAGCTTTCAAAGTGGCTTGAGAGATCAAGAAATCCAGATGCAGGCCAGGGATTCCAGCTTTGGAAGTCATATGCTGCCCAATCAGGACTGGTTCCAGATGCAATGCCTTTGCTACCCCTTCACTACTTGGGAAAACCATCTCAGGGTTGAAAGGGATTTCTCTCCTGATAGGTATACCAACTAATGATGAGTATTCTTCCAATAGAGGGCCCAACTGAAAGTCCTGGAAAGTGAAACATCTCAGTGGGGGATCATAAAACTGAAGGCAGGTGTGGATCAGGCTTCTCTGTGAAGGGTCCAGATCCATAACCATATCAAGTATATCTCCATGGTATTCCCTGAACAGTGGTATATGGTCTGGAGTGATCAGGGTCTGAATCCTCCTGATGTCAGATAGCTCTGGATGGAAGAAGTGGTAGGTGATGTTGCTTTTCTTAGGTGCCATGATGTTGAGACTGGGTAGAAACAAGTGCTGATGATGATACTGAAGAATGGGCCACTGACTGGCTGGTGCAGATAACTGATAGCTGGAGCAAGTGCTGATGAAGATAGGTCAATACTGAAGATGGGGTCAAAACCAAAACCAAATGAAGATGGATACCCTGAAACACAAATAAGCAAATGTCAATATGATGCAATGATTATGTATGCAAATGATATGCAAGGGTTTGTGACTGAGCTGGATTTGATCAAATGCTCTGATATAAGTCCATGTGTGTAAGAAATCCAGATGGAGGTCTATGAGTCCAGTAACCAAGGTGGGGGACTCAAACAAAGAGCCACATGTCCAGGGTTTAGAATCACAAGAACTGTTCCAACTTGGAGTATTCTTAATCAAAGTAACAGGGTATTCTGAGGTCAAGGTACCTGCAAACCTATAAACAGCCCAACCCCCTCACAGGTGGTGCTCTAAGACAAGGATCCTCATATTTGGATCAGTTATGAGAAGTGTAAACACTTCTAACCCGGAGGTACAGTGTTTACAATACCCATAAAAGTTCCTTCTCTAATTCACCTCAGTTTCTGAAGGTCAATACTAAAAGGTCATCCAGACTTAGCAGGCTTCCCAGATAGCCCTAGCATTGCAGGAAATCTGCAACACAGAGTTCTCAAGAAGAAACCCATATCTGAACCGTGTTTCATATTCCCGCACCAGACCGAGATGGAATGGGAAAGAATATGATTCACTCTAGCCTAGGTGTCACTCAGGTCCCAAGTATAGGACCTTAACTCTCAATGGAATACCCACCCACCAAAGCAAACAAACAGATCCAGCCAGCAGCACAGTATGACAATATGATATAATGCAAAGCTATAAAGAAAGCAGTAAACAACTGTACATAAAGCAAAAAACAAAAATAAATACACAAGCACAAATAAGCACATAACACCCCAGTAAACACAAATCAAGCAAGCGCTAGGAGGAACCCACAAAAAGAACCAGAAGCCCTGGTTGCAGTATAAGGTTCCCCAGCAGAGTCGCCAAGCTGTCGCTCCCAAAGATTTGCATCCCGGTACAAGCGCGAACGGTCGGCGAGAGGGACAATGAGAACACACAGCCGTGAACTCACTGGAGATGAAAAGAGTCGCCAGCTAGGCATTTTTATCCCGGAGGAAAGGCAATGCTGCATAGACCTAGAAAAGATGGATAAGACGGTTGCGAACCAGAGAGACTGAGAAAGGGGGTTGGTTACAACCTGGGAAGGTATTAGCACCCAGATTGTCCGTCGTACTCGACGGGATCCACGCTTAAAAGATTTGTGTTTTAAAGGGGTAGTGTCAGTGCAACCTGTGTATAAAAGAGCTGGAAAAAGATGCACAGGTGTCAGTGTATAGTGTATAAGTGATGTGAAGTATGAAAGTGTCAGTGTGATATCAGGAATGAGAATGAATTGCCCAAGATCATGAGGCTTAAAGAAATGAGCTGGAAGGAGGGGGGATGTACAGAGACTTTTGTTCGATAACTGTTAAGTTATGCCTACATATCCTCTCGTGCAATGAGGAAGTCAGAACACCGTAGTTCGACCCAAAGAGACTGAAAGATGAATTGACTTGTGAACTGCTTACTTGCCTATGCTCAAGTGTATGACCTGTCTGGCTCAGGTGCAAACTGTCTTGCATTAGACGGAAGAAGCAAGTTCTCGTTTATGAGTGAATATGATGAGAAAAGAATCCCGGAGGAGACGATTATTGTTTGTTTTTGAGTTTTCAGTCTTTTATTGCTTTTGAAAGTTTGTCATAAGTTAATGAGCTTAAGCCTAAACCAATGGGTTAGTAAACTCATCACATCTTCCCTCTGATTAGGGGTAATGAGAATACCTTAAGTGTGAAGTCAGATTCTCACACTTAATCACCTTTGATGTAGGGTTAAGATCATTAACCTACTTGTGATTATTTAGATGTTTTTGTTGTTTTTGTTTGGTGTTGAGTAATGAGGTTAAGCCGTAATCAAGGATTAAACAGACTCATTACACCATCCTAACAGAAGGATAATAGATGAGAATGTTTAAGCTGAGGAAAACTCCTCAACTTAATCCATGATTAGGGATTAAACTCATGACATAACAAGCCTTTGATTAAGTGGATTTTATTTAATGATATGATGATGAAGTGATTTTTATGGTTTGTAAGACAACTTGAGGGGGACTTGTCCATTAACTCTAGGGTTAGTCCTTCTTAACCAATTAAGGAAGAATTAGAACCCTAATGCAAGGCCCAAGTTACAAGCTTGATGTCTTGATGATTATTAGATGGATTGATTAAGAGATTTAAACACATTAAGGGTTTAACACTTAGGATTAAAGTTATACACTCCATCCTAATAGAAGGATGCAGGCATAAGCTTAATCACGAAGCCTTAAAGCCTTTAGGGTTTAGTCCCTGATTATGAGGTGAGAAGAGAGGACTCAAAAGAGACACAAAGGTAAAACTAAATGGGGAGACTAATCAAAACCCTAATTCATTGTCATGCTTGGTTGTTCCTAAGGTTTGTGAGGTTTCACCATGAAGATCTTCAATGGAACCACCAGGAAGCAGATGAAAGGATCAAGAGAAGCAAAGTGACTTGCTTCATTCAAGAAGTCAAGTCACTTGAAGAAAGAAAGGGGGAAAGAAGAAGAATGAGCAAGCTCAAACTCAAACACATATAAAAATGCAGCAATGGATGCAAGAGAGATGAAAAGAAAAGTTATGAGAAGTGAAGGCAAATTCACTTCTCAACATCACTTACCACCTGAAATGTTAGAAAAGAAAATGCAATGCAATGCCAAATGGGATGAGATGACATGATGATAAACAAAACCAGAAGCATGTACATGATGCTAATGATGCTATGAGATGCTACAAACATGAGGCAGCCCATGGAAATGATCATACAAGTTCATGAATGCAAATGAAGCAAGTCAGGAACCATGAACAAACATGAAAAGTTATGAAGTGCACATGGCATACAACATAGCAAATACATGATGCAATGATCAAACATGCTTCCAATATGTCTTATGATGTCAAATGAATCACATGGATGCTTGAAATGTCATGGCAAGTCATGTTATGCAAGAGAATGCAAAAGGGATGCAAATGGAAGCTCAAATTAGGGTTTATGAATCATACATCAAACAAAAAACCAAAATCAGAAGCAAACCCTAAGATAAAAAATTGAAAATGCCACACAAAGTAACCCTAATCCTATACTAAACCAATGCCCAAAGGAGAGGTCTCAATTCCTAACCTATTTCAAGTTATGGTTTTTGCAAGTTTCTAGGGTTTTTAGGGTTCCTAAACAAAAGAAATGCCAAACAAATTGAAAATGAGGAAACAAATCATGGCCATTTAATCTCAAATATTACATGCTAAACACAATGCAATGCAAAAGAATCAATGTCCAACTCTTCATGGATAGGCAGAAATGATTTTTTGAACTTAGGATCAAGATAATGCACAAAAATGATTTTAATTCAAAGAAAAATTCTCAAAATACATCAAGATCAAAAAAGAAATTTGGTTTGAAGGTTGGACAATGTTTCTAAATGTCTTAGAACATTTCATGAATTTTTTGGTGATTTTTAAATACCTAAAAGTATTTTTAATAAATTAATTCTCATTAATCAATTAAAAATAATCTTTTAAATATTTTAAAATACTTTTTAAATGCTAAAAATGAAAATAAAAATATTTTTGTGTCTTAAAAATTAATAAAACTCTTAAGAAAAAGTTTCATAATTTTTAAGACATTTTTGCTATTTTAAATTAATTGGGCAAATAAAATGAAAAGAAATGAAATAAAAAATGAATTTTAAATGAAGTCAACAGAAAGAATGGCTGAGATTGAGTCTGGATTTGAAAACATTGACCAGCGCGCATCTGGACGGCTGTGGTTCATTCTGAGTTAATTAGTTTAATTAAGATTTATTTAATTAATGAAAATAGATTAGGGCTAAACAAAATGATCCAGGCCCTTCATGCGCGCGGGAAGTCCACTGAGTCAACCAATCCAACGTCCAATATTCAAACACACTTAATGACCTGAGATTAGGGCTAACCACACTCAGGTGACCGGAGAGAAGCTCCGGTCATCTTCTCCGGCACCCCAAAACCCTAAAATACGATTCAGGCCACCATTCTCCAAATTAATGCCAGGGAAATGTTCCTCCACTCAAACCTTGCTCGAACCAACTCTCAAAATGAATTTCTCATGCTTAAATTAAGGGAATCGAAGCCATGAAGTTTCACGGGCAAAAATTCAGAGCCCTGGTAAATCCTCATCTCTCACTCATTCTTAAATCTAAAACCATCCCCATGACCAGCAAAGCATACATAATCAATTTTTAACATAAAAACCAAGCTCTGAAAAGTTGTAAACCTGAAGCTACCTGAAGTGATGAACTGTGAATTTGAGCTCTCCTGACCTTGCTCTGGTGCAGAATGCCTTCTCTGGACCCCTTGAAGCCAATGGAAGGCTTGGAATGAGCTTAGACAAGCTGCTTTGAGAAATCCAGTTCTGGTGTAGCAGAAAATGGAGTTTGTGTGTGGGTGGTTTCAAGCTCTGTTAATGGTTGATTATTTCTCCTTTGAATGTTTCTGACTTGTAGGTGAAGAGAAGTGGTGTGTTTGTTGGCTGGATAATGAGATTCGAAGGGAGAAGAGTTTTGGACAGTTTTGTGATATGCTGAGTTCTGGCCAGCTTCAATGCTCAATGCTTAGCTATATCATCTCCAACTTGTGTGGATAGACTGTGAGGCAGGTTAGTAGGGTGGCTGGGCACTGTGCCAAGAGTATGGGAGCCTTTTGCAAAAAGGTCAAGTTTGTGTCCTTGAGAGTATGGGTCATGGCAGCAGCAGGTTCAAGTCTTGTCTTGCTCCAGCTGGAGTTGAGGAGAGCCCTTGGATTGTTTGTAGCTGACTGCAACATATGGATGACAAGCTATGCTAGCTTTTGCAACTTGACAACTTGTGTTTTTCTCATGAGTTTATGCTAAGTACATGAAACAATGCTTGCTGAATTTTGTCACATGATGTCTCAATTGGTCATGGCAATGTTTAGAGATCAGCTAGTGATCACATAATTCCTTGAAGCATGAATTTGCCAAAAATCCTCTTTTTGCATACTTATGAAAATGCTTTATGGAATTTTGAGAATCAAGGCAAGCCATCCAAAATTCCTTGGGCCAAATCTGTTCTTGGGGTCATGTGTGATCATGTAATGCAGCTTTGAAGTCATTTTGAAGTCACTAGAATACTTGGTTCATGAAATTGCAAGTTTTCCTTTTAGTGCATAACTTGAAAATTAGTGATTTTTGCCAACTTTAACACACCATAACTTTTGATCCAAGATGAATTAGATCATGTTCTTGTACTTTTTGAAAAGGGAAAAATGTGTTCTACAACTTTCATGACCAAAGTTTTTCCATTTGAAGCTTTTTTTTGATCAAAAAGTAAGGTTTGAAAAGTGACCTAAATTGACAAATTCCTTAAAAGTCAACCATGCCCTAAAAAGTCAACTTTGCAAAAACTTCAAATTCTTGATTTTTGTGAACTTCAACCTTCTTACATGATCAAATAAAGATCATATACACTCAAAATGATGAAGATCACCCATTGGTTGGGTCACTGGGGGCCTCAGGTGCCCTGATTTTGCACTGACTTGTCCAGAAAGTCAACTCTTGATCAGATGACTTCCCCATGGAATTTCTTCATGAAAATTGATATGCATACTCCCTATACCATATAGAGACCAATGGAAACAAGAATGACCAAAAAAATTGGAGTTATGGCCTCTGAAACCAAAACCCTAATTTTAGGTCAATTGTGCAGTCAAACTTGGCTCTGCATCCACACCAATCCCAGTTCTTGTGATTCTTTTGCATTTTTGACTTTGAGAGGGTATAATATGATGCTTGAACACACATGGACCCCTTTGAAGTGATTGGTGGCCTTTGGAGTGGCTCAAGAGGCTCTTGGATTGCTCAGATCACAAACCCTAGGTGCAGATGACTTAGAACCTATGCAGTGAATCAAAATGTGATATGAGATGATATGATTGTGTTTATGCATATGAAATGATCACAAGCCATGGTGTGAATAAAGGGATGCTGATGTTGTAGAAGAAATGGTTGTTGACATTTGATTTGTTGAAGTGATGGATGGAGCCATTGTTGATGATATTGATGAATTGGTCGGAATGATTGTTGCTGCATTTGTAGAAGAATCAGGAATTGTTGTCAAAGGGATTGCTGGATTTGTAGGCACCGTTGTGGAGATCTGAAGTATACCACTCTTGATAAGACCATCTATGCCGCTTCTCAAATTATCACACCCGTTGACCGAAATGTTGCAATACCCACAACCGAGCTCACACCCGGGGAACATCTGACATTCTAAGAGCTGAGCTTTAATTTCGACCAGAGGTGTCCGAATCTGTCCAACACTGGTGATTAGGAAAGATGGCTTGTCTTCCTCAATGGCATTAATTCTTGGTCCTCCATGATTGGGCATGGGATTCTTGGTGACACTTGGAGGGGGTGCAAAATTGAGGGCTTTAGAATCCACCAGGTCTTGTACCTTCATTTGTAAAGCCTTGCATTTTTCCGTATTGTGGCCAGGTGCGTTGGAGTGGAAAGCACATCTGGCGTTGGCATCATAATTTCTTGGGAGATTAGAGGGATCTGGTGGTGCCAATGTCCTTAATTCAACCAAGTTGAGTTTCAGGAGTTCTGGCAATAAGGCAGCATACGGCATAGGGATTGGATCAATCACCTTATTTGCCTGTGAGGGTCTTTGCTGAAACGGTCTTTGCTGTTGATTGTTGTTATTGTTGTTGTAGGTCCTTTGTGGCGGATACTGAACTTGCTGTTGATAGTGGGGCTATTGTGGTTGATATGTTGGTTGCTGAGGAATCGGAGCTGGAATTGTGACAGCTGCTACTGATCTGTGGACATACTGAGGTCTGCCCCTGCTGGCATGAATGGCATTTGTCTCACCAGTTCTCCTAGGTCCCACAAAAGGCTTCCTGGGGTTACTAGACGAACTTGCACCATTATCAGAAATCTTACCCATCTTCAGAAGGCTCTCAATTCTTTCTCCAGCTATAACTACGTCAGCAAAACTGGTGGAAGAAAATGCAGCTAGCCTATCAATATATGTTCCTTGCAGAGTGTTCATAAACATGTCGGCCATTTCTCTTTTCGACATGGGTGGCTGGACAGCAGCATCAAGCTGTCTCCACCTCTGGGCATATTCCCTGAAGCTTTCTCTGGAGGACTGAGACATTCCCATCAGAAGGGTCCTGTTAGGAGCCATGTCCAGATTGTATTGGTACTGCCTGATGAAGGCTTCAGCTAAGTCCTTCCAGCACCTGATAGTAGCTCTGGTCAAGTGTGAGTACCATTCCCTTGAAGCCCCAGTCAAACTATCTTCAAAATAAAACATCCATAGTTTTTCATCCATGGTGTATGCCTTAAGTCTCCCCAGAAAGGACTGTAAGTGAGTTCGTGGACAGGAAGTGCCATTGTACTTCTCGAAGCACGGGGGTTTAAACTTATGGGGAATCCTTACCCCATCCACTAACCCCATATCCATGACATCAAAGCCTAGGGAATTTTGAGACTCCAGAGATCTCAACTTCTCAGCAATTTCATCAAACCTCCTATCATAAGCTTCATCCCCAGCTCCCATCACAGTGAATTACTCCTCTTGGGGGTCCTCTTGTAAAATCCTCCCCCCAGTAGTATTTCCTTGCACATTTGTCGGGATGTTGACTTCCGGATGTAGATGAGGCCCATATACTGGTGGATTAACATGAGGCTGACCCCTTTCGTTGTTGCTTGTTCCTCCAGTTCCCAGATGGGGTTCTTTCGGGGTTTGTCTTTCTACCAATGCCCTCAACCTTTCTTGACTTTGGGCCAAGCCATTCATTACTTCCATGAATTGGGTCATTTGGTTTCTCATCTCCAGCCTTTCATTAGCCATCTGAGTTCTGACCTCTGTCAGATCTTGCTGAACTTGATCCATTTGGATACCAGGAAGATTGTTGCGAGTAGGATACCTGTGCGGACGGTTGAGAGGGAACACCCGACGGCGAGCAATAATTCCTGAATCACAACAGAGTTAGTAACAAACAAAACAAAATCCTACAAAACAAAACAAGAGTTAGTATGCAATGCAGTATGCTTATTTATTTTCCAAGGTATCCGGCTTGGCTCTTGGTTTTGACCTTTCCAGACCCTGAGGAAGATGCTTTGATGTTGCTTGAGAGAAAGAAAACCCAAGTGGAAACAAACTAATAAATATATTACAAATGGTGGATCATACATAGTTTGTTTTTTACAACACATGCCCCTGAGGGGTCAAAATACAACATAAAAAGAAAAGTACATGAAATGGAAATAACAACAAGCAAAGAAGTCAAACATCTAATCCAAACTCATCCTCCTTAACCTCCTTCAGAAGTGCTTCAGTTACAGGACCAGCCAGATGCTCTGTAATGTTTCTGATAAGAAGGTTTCTGGTGGCAATAGCAGTGGTCAGCTTCATGTGCATGTCCTGGTCCTTTGACCTCTTCACACCAGCCCTAAGTTTCAGCTCTGAAATCTCCTTCTGGGCTACTAGCAGAGCCTCCTGTTGTTTCTTTTCATTGGCCTCCAATTGCTCAATCCTGGCTTGAGCTCTCTTATCTTCTTGAGTACGAGCTTCAGTGATCCTGATCCACCTAGCTTGACTTTCTTTCAGATAGAGATCAATCCTAGCCTTCTGAAACTGGGCCTCTTTACAGACATTCTTCAAAATTTGCTCCCCAGCTCTTGATTTATTGATGTAGTCCTCTGCTTTCTCAATCTTGGCCAGATGTTCCACCTTAAGCTTCTCCAGCCTCTCAATGTCTAGACGACCGTCACTCCTCTCCCAGAGGGTCTTCTTCAGAGCTTGAGACAGATTCTCATTCCTCTCCTTCAGTTTCTCAAATTCTTCCAGGCTGACAGTGGCTGGAGGTGGTACAGTGGATGGTCCAGGTGTATCCTCAATGGTGAAAGGCATCCCAGAAATCTGAGCTCTAGCATGAGACCAATCATAATACTGAGCTGAAGCCACATTATTGCACCTCCCAAGAATAGCCATCCCTTTGGTCTGGATGTTGTCCCAAGCCCAGGATGCTTGTCTGACAACAGCTAGATTAAGCTTTATCTCACAATACAGGGTTTCAGCCAAGTCTTGCACTCTAGGAGGGTGAACCAAAGCATAGCCCAACTGTCTCTTAAACAGTAAAGGGTTGTAGTTGATGCAACCCTTCACTCCTATTAGAGGTACATTGGGGAACTGTCCACAACTAGTAATTATGTCCCTGCCTTTGGTGCTTTGGGTGCACCATCTGATGTCATATGAAGTCATAGCAATAAGTCTTTTAGCCCAATTCTTCTGTTGGTGGGGATTCAGGAAGGCATCAGTCTTGGGTAAGTGTTTAAGCAGCCAGGTATGAAATAGGGGAGCACAACATCTCACCAACTTCCCTCTTTGCTTCTCATTTCTTTGGTGAACAGAATAATAGAAATCCCCCAGTAATGTGGGCACTGGGTTCCTCAGAATGAAAAGATGAATGGCATTCTTGCTGATAAACTTGGGCTCATCTGCAAATAGTATAACCCCATATATACTGAGGGCTAACAATGCACAAACTGCCCTCCATTCTCCCAAAGAGGCCTTCAGGATGGCCTGAGAAGTCAAGAAGTCTAAGTGTAGGCCAGGGATCCCAGCCTTTGTTGTCATGTTCTGCTCAATCAAAATAGGTTCCAGGTACAGTGCTTTTGCCACTTCTCCATTGCTGGGAGAAGTCATTTCTGGATTGAAGGGGATATCACCCCTGACAGGTACTCCAATCAATGATGAGAACTCCTCCAATAAAGGTCCTAGCTGAAAGTTCTGGAAAGTGAAGCATCTCAAAGGAGGGTCATAAAACTGTAGGCAAGTGTGGATCAAACTCCTCTGAGAAGGGTCTAGGTCCAAAACCATATCAAGGATGCCTCCATAATGCTCTCTGAATAATGGTATGTGGTCTGGAGTGATAAGTGCCTGGACCTGCCTGATGCCAGTCAGCACAGGCTCAAAGAAATGATATGAAATGTTGCTCTTCTTGGGTGCCATGACTGCTGATGAAGAGCTGAAAACAAGTGCTGAGGATGAAGGCTGATACTGGAGATGAGCAACTGATAGGCTGAGGCTGGTGATGAAAGTAGCTGAGGCAGGAAACTGATGAAGATAGCTGGGGTAGATAACTGATGAACAAGGGTCTATGCAGATGAAGGGGTCAAAACCAAGCCAGATACAATAGGGATACCCTGAAAAACAAATAAACAAATGTTAAATGATGTAAATGATGAGTATGCAAATTACATGCAAGGGTTTGTGATCAAGCTGGATCTGATTACTGCCTTGATATAAGTCCATGTATGTTTAAGAAGTCCAGATGGAGGTTTAGAAGTCCAGTAACCAAGGTGGGGGACTCAAATAAAGAGTCACATGTCCAAGGTTAAATCACAAGAACTGTCCAAAGTGAAGCATTCTTAAACAAAACAAATATCAGGGTATGATGTGGCCAAGGGTACCTGCAAACCTGCAAACAGCCCAACCCCCCTCACAGGTAGTGTTCTAAAACAAGGATCCTCAGACTTGGATCAGTTATGAGAAGTGTAAACACTTCTAACCCGGAGGTACAATGTTTACAATAACCATAAAAGATCCTCCTCTAATTCACCTCATTTTTTGAAGGTCATAATAAAGGTCATCCAGACTTAGCAGGCTTCCCAGATAGCCCTAGCACTACAGGAAATATGTAGCACAGAGTTCTCAAGAAGAAACCCACATCTGAACCGTGTTTCATATTCCCGCACCAGACCGAAATGGAATGGGAAAGAACATGAACCACTCTAGCCTAAGTGTCACTCAGGTCCCAGGTATAGGACCTTAAACTCTCAGTAGAACCCCACCCACCAAAACAAAAACCAGATCCAGCCAGATGACAATATGACAGTATGATGTATAAAGCTGTAAAGAAAGCAATAAATAACTGTACATAAAGCAAAAATATATACAAATATACAAACACAATCAGCACATAACACCCCAATAGACACAAATCAAACAAGCGCTAGGAGGAACCCACAAAAAGAACCAGAAGCCCTGGTTACAGTATAAGGGTCCCCAGCAGAGTCGCCAAGCTGTCGCTCCCACCAAATGAGGCTAGGTCAAATGGGGTACAGACGCGAACGGTCAGCGAAAAGAGGAATGAATGAATAGAGTCGCCAGCTAGGCATTTTTATCCCGAAGGAAAGGTAATGCTGCATAGACCTAAAAAGATATGGATAAGACGGTTGCGAACCAGAGAGACTGAGAAAGGGGGTTGGTTACAACCTGGGAAGGTATTAGCACCCAGATTGTCCGTCGTACTCGACGGGATCCACGCTTAGAAGATTTGTGTTTTAAAGGGGTAGTGTCAGTGCAATTTGTATATCAAAGCTGGAAAAGAATGCAAGTGTCAGTGTAAAAAGAAAGTGAAGTGTAGTATGTGAAGTGTCAGTGTAAGAACAGGAGTGTAAAGCTCAAGACTATGAGGCTAAAGAATAAAGCTGAAAGAGGGGGGGATATACAGAGACTTTTGTTCGATAATTGTTAAGTTATGCCTACGTATCCTCTCGTGCAATGAGGAAGTCAGAACACCGTAGTTCGACCCAAAGAGACTGAAAGAGTTTGACTGATGAACTACTTACTTGTCTATGCTCAAGTGTATGACCTGTCTGGCTCAGGTGCAAACTGTCTTGCATTAGACGGAAGAAGCAAGTTCTCGTTTATGAGTGAATGAGATGAGAAAAGAATCCCAAAGGACACGATTATTGTTTGTTTTTGTGTTTTCAGTCTTTTATTGCTTTTTGAAGTTTGTCATAAGTTAATGAGCTTAAGCCTAAACCAATGGATTAGTAAACTCATCACATCTTCCCTCTGATTAGGGGTAATAAGAATACCTTAAGTGTGAAGTCAGCATCTCACACTTAATCACCATGATGTAGGATTAAGATCATTAACCTACTTGCATTTATTTAGATGCTTTTGGTGTTTTTGTTTAGTGTTAAGTAATGAGTTTAAGCCATAATCAGGGATTTAATGGACTCATTACACCATCCTAATAGAAGGATAATAGATGAGACATTTAAGCTGAGGAAAGCTCCTCAACTTAATCCATGATTAGGGATTAACCTCATGACAAAACAAAGCCTTTATTAGAGTGGATTTTAGTTAATGATAAGACGAAGAAGTGATTTTTATGGTTTGTAAGACAACTTGAGGGGGACTTGTCCATTAACACTAAGGTTAGTCCTTCTTAACCAGTTAAGGAAGAATTAGAACCCTAATGCAAGGCCCAAGTTACAAGCTTGATGTCTTGATGATTATTAAATGAATTGATTAAAGGATTTAAACACATTAAGGGTTTAACACTTAGGATTAAAGTTATACACTCCATCCTAATAGAAGGATGCAGGCATAAGCTTAATCACAAAGCCTTAAAACCTTTAGGGTTTAGTCCCTGATTATGAGGTGAGAAGAGAAGACTCAATGATGATACAAAGGTAAAAGCTAAATGGGGGGACTAATCAAAACCCTAATTATTGTCATGCTTGGTTGTTCCTAGGGTTTATGAGGTTTGCAAGAGAATCTTCAAAGAACCACCAAGGAGGGAAGCAGATGAGAGGAACAAGAAGCAAAGAGAAGCAAAACAACTTGCTCCACTTAAGGAGACAAGTTGCTTGAAGAAAAAGAGTAAGAGATGAACATGAATGAGCAAGCCCACTCTAAAACACATACAAAATGCAGCAAAGAAGGTATGAAAGAGATGAAAAGGTATTGTGAGAAGTGAAGGCAAATCCACTTCTCAAAACAACTTACCACCTGAAAAGTTAGTAAAAGAAATGAAATGCAATGCAAATGAGATGAAATGGCATGATGCAAGACAAAGTCAGAGGCAAATACATGATGTCAATGATGCTAAGGGATGATACAAACATGAGGCAAGACATGAGAATGATCATACAAGCCTAAGGATGCAAATGAGGCATGTATTGAACCATGAACATACATGAAAAGTTATGAAATGCAAATGGCATACAACATGGCAAATGAAAGATGCAATGATCAAACATGATTCTAATATGTCCTAAGATGTCTTATGAATCAAATGGATTCACAAAGTGTCATGGCAAGTCAATGGATGCAAGCAAATGAGAAATGGATGCAAAGGAAGGCACAAATTAGGGTTTCATGCATCATACAAAGCAAAAATCCAAAACCAGAAGCAAACAACATGATAAAAAATTGAAAATGCAATCAAAGGTACCCTAAACCTTTACAAACTCACTGCCCAAAGGAGAGGATCCAACTCTTAACCTAATGAAAGTTATGAATTTCCTAAGATTGCTAGGGTTTTGGGGTACCTCATCAAGAAAAATGCTAAACAAATTGAAAATGCAAGATCAATTCAAATCAATTTTATCTTAGAAACTACATGTTATGCAAGATGCAATGCCAAAAGAATCATCATCCAACTCTCAATGGTTAGGCAGAAATGAATTTTTGAAGTTTGGAACAAAATATTGCCTAAAAATGAAATTAAATCCAATGAAAATGATCAAAAGGCATCAAGAACAAAAACGAAATTTGGTTTGAGAGTTGGACAATGTTTCTAAATGTTTTAAAATGCTATGTGAATTGTTTGGTGATTTTTAAATACCTAAATGTATTTTTAATTAATTAATTCTCATTAATTAATTAAAAATAAACATTTAAATGATTTAAAAATAATTTTTAATGCAAAAAATAAAAATAAAAATATTTTTGTGTTCTAAAAATTCATGAAACCTTTGACAAAAATTTTCATAATCTTTTAATGATTTTAGCTATTTTAAAATAAATATGCAAAACAAATGAATAAAAAATGAAATAAAAATATAAATAAATGAGAGTATGCAAGAGGGATGGCCAGGATTTGATTTGGGCTTGGACTGGTTGACTGCGCGCCAGATCCAAGGGCCCAGATTCAAATCTGGCTAAATTGGTTTATGATTTAATTAAACAGGATTTTAATTAATTAAATAAGGATTAGGGTTTTAATGACACATCCTGGCCACACGTTTGCGCGCAAGTCAACCCAATCCACGGCCTACATTCAAACTAAGCCCTAATCCTCATTAATACACTAATGACCTTCAGGTGGCCGGAAATGACCTCCGGTCATCTTCTCCGGCCACCTCCTTCCCTGAAAATTGCTAACTCACTCCCTAGGTCACTAAAACATGATTTATCTGCCCAGAATCCATCCCCACACATCATATAACACGAATCAACAAACAAAACGCATTTATTTTTCGTATCAAAGCTGAATCAAATCAAAAGGGGTTTAGGTCAAAAAGTTTCAGAAGCCTCATAGATACTCAATTCTTAACCATTTGCAAAACTAAACATATCAGCATGATCAGCACATCACATAGATTCATTTAAGATCTTAAAAATGCATTTCTGGAAAAAAAGTTCTTGAGCTCACCTGAAATGGAACTTTCAATCCAGGAGCTTTCTGCTTGCTTCTCTGCCTCAAAATGGTCCCAATAGTCCTCTTGATGAAGTTATGAAGCTTGGTTGGAGTTTAAAATGGTTGGTTTGTGAGTTTGTAGAAGTTATGTTCAGTGAAGGAGAGAAATCGTGTTTCAGTTTGAGGAGGTTTCAGGGATGAATGAGGGTAGGGAAATGATCAGGGGAGCATGCTGAGTGATCCTATGAAGTTTGTTTTTGTGTTTGATGCTTGTGTGAGGTGTTTCGAATGAAAATGCATAAGAGGCATAAACTTGGAACTATGGCTTAGAGAGTGTTTCAGGCTTGTGTGTGTGATGAAAATGAATCCTTGGAGTGTGTTTGTAAGGTTTGGATTGGGCAGAAAGTTGTTGTGGACTGTTGTGATTGGTATGGGTGTTTTTGCCAAAAAGTCAAAAGTGTTGTACTTGAGGTATGGGCAATGGTGTAGCTAGCTCATTGGCTTGTCCTAGCTCAGCTGAGATTAAGGATGTCCATGGAATTGGTTTTGAGATAAATCAGCAAGTTGAGTGAAGTTTATGTAGTGTTTTGCAAATTTGTGAACTTTTGGCCCTTTTGGAATTTCTTAATGCACAAGTCATGAATTTGGACAAACTCTTGGTGCATTCTGATCTTTAGACATTGGTTCATGTTTGTGCAAGGATTAGAAGTCACTTTGAGGTCTCATTTTGCCTTGGCAAGGGATTTCGCAACTTTGCCTCTTTGGTGCACAACTTGAAATTATGTGATTTTTCCCAACTTTGACAAGCCATAACTTTTGATCCAAAATGAATTAGAATGAGTTCTTGTACTTTTTGAAAAGGGAATGATCCATTCTACAACTTTCATGACCAAAGTTTTCTCATTTGAAGCATTTTTGAATCAAAAAGCAAGGGTTGAAAAAGTTTCCCAAAATGGCAAGTTTCCATTACAAGTCATTTTCCCAAAAAGGCAACTTTGCAAATGGCTTGAAATTCTCCAATTTTGTGAACTTCCAACATCTTCTTTGATCAAATAAAGATCATACACAATCAAAATGATGAATAATACCCCTTGGTTGGGTCATTGGGGGCCTCAGATGCCCTGATTTTGCACTGACTTGCTCAAGAAGTCAATTCTTGATCAGATGCCTTCCCCATGGAATTTCTTCATGAAAATTGATATGCATTATCCTTATGACATATAGAGACCAATAGAAACAAGAATGGCCAAAAAATTTGGAGTTATGGCCTTTGAAACCAAAACCCTAATTCTAGGTCATCTGTGCAGTTAAACCTGGCTCTGCTTCCATGCCTTTCTCAGTTCTTGTGATTCTTTGACTTCCTTGACTTTGTGAGGATATAATATGATGCTTGAACATACATGGACCCCTCTGAAGTGATTGAAGACCTTTGAAGTGGCTCAAATGGCTCAGGGATGGCTCAGATCACAAACCCTAGATGCAGATGACTTAGAAGCAATGTAATGAATCAAAAATGTGGTATGAGATGCTATGATTGAACTTATGCATATGAAGAGATCACAAGCCATGGTGGGAATGGGTGAGGGCAAATTTGGGGTGTTTACACCTATGCACTAACATAAACTAGATGCAAACTCAAACCGGAATCGAGAAAATTTACATGCAATGAATGGAAAATGATCAACAAATATAAGTACAAGTCAAAACAAGATCGATGCATCAAAATCGCACCAAACCGAACTTAAAAAGCCTTAAAACGAAAAAAACGCGTCAAAAATCACTAACTCGGAATTGAACAAAAATCGCATAGTAACTTGTAAACGTGCCAACAAATTCAAATATGCAATCGGTTTTTGAAAATTCCACTCAGAAGTGGTACTTTTTGGCCGATTTCGTCGGTTGACAGTAGCGAAATGGCCAAAAAAAGTTGTCCGAAATCGACTAAAAAGTTTGCCAATGGCCCCGGAATCATCAACAAAGTCAAGTTACACTATTCATATTCGCGAAAATGCGCTACGGTTAGGAAGTTATGAACAAAACGCACTTTTCGACACGCGACACATGAACAACATCATCGATTAAGCATCAATCTATCCTATTCCGGATTTTCACATTGAAACAAGCATGAATTCAAAATTCAAGCACTTCAATCAATATCAAGTCACAACAATTAGCTCTCCTAGGAATTTTGTCAAACACCTAACATGCACCGATTATTCTAAGTCAATTTTAACAAGAATTTCCAACTATACACCACAACAATTATTAGGATCAATTAATCAAGCATCAATCAACAATCACCTCAAGAATTAATGCACATAATCTCCACAAGATTAATTCAATTCAAGAAACAATTCAACAATTATTCATGAATTAAAGTTTAAAAAGATAGCCAAATGAAGAATCGGCGAAGAAATTGTGAATCCGGAGGGAGTGAGACGCGATCGCGAACGAAGGAGAGGGGGAGAGGCCTCGTGGCTACCGACAGTGAAAAATGGTGGTCGTGCGGTGGTGGTTCAGCTACCAGAAGCTTGATCGAAATTGTTGTGTTCTCGAGTTCTTGATGAAGTTGTTGTTGTGTTCATGAGAAAAAGTTGAGAGAATGAACTTTGATTTTATAGAGAGAGTTTTTGATGTTTATGAATTGTGATTGAAGTTATGAGACAAAATTGTGGGTCAAAAGAATATATAGTGAAGTGTAAAATAAAAGACAAAAGATATAATTTCGGCTTAAGTGAAAATAACAATATCTTCGGCAAGAAATTTTGACTGTGAACCTTCCACAACATCGTCTGCCTCTGAATCGTGGTTGCAATGCAAAAATAATGGACTTCATACGATCGAAATCGAGTGCGGTCGATACGTTTAAGCTGCAAGACGTCACTGAATAAGTTGTTCTTTCGGCTTATTTGGTGTCCGCTACTCGAAAATGTGACGAGGTCAACCTTTTTGGGGCATAATATCGACTCTACTTTGTCATCAAAGTTGTAGATCTATGAGTCAGTGACCTCGTGTGTCGCTCCCGACAAATGAAACCGGGTCATATGAAGGTACAGACGCGAACGGTCGGCGAAGGGATCAGTGAGAACACACAGCCGTGAACTCACTGGAGAATGAATAGAGTCGCCAGCTAGGCATTTTTATCCCGGAGGAAAGGCAATGTTGCATAAGCCTAGAAAGATATGGATAAGACGGTTGCGAACCAGAGAGACTGAGAAAGGGGGTTGGTTACAACCTGGGAAGGTATTAGCACCCAGATTGTCCGTCGTACTCGACGGGATCCACGCTTTAAAAGATTTGTGTTTTAAAGGGGTAGTGTCAGTGCAATCTGTGTGTAAAATAGCTGGAAAAGAATGTACAGGTGTCAGTGTAAAGGAGAGTGAAGTGTATAAATGAAGTGTCAGTGTAAGAATGAGAATGAATTGCTCAAGATTATGAGGCTTAAAGAAATGAGCTGGAAAGAGGGGGAATATACAGAGACTTTTGTTCGATAACTGTTAAGTTATGCCTACGTATCCTCTCGTGCAATGAGGAAGTCAGAACACCGTAGTTCGACCCAAAGAGACTGAAAGATGAATTGACTTGTGAACTGCTTGCTTGCCTATGCTCAAGTGTATGACCTGTCTGGCTCAGGTGCTAACTGTCTTGCATTAGACGGAAGAAGCGAGTTCTCGTTTGTGAGTGAGGATGATGAGAAAAGAATCCCGGAGGAGACGATTATTGTTTGTTTTTGAGTTTTCAGTCTTTTATTGCTTTTTGAAGTTTGTCATAAGATAATGAGCTTAAGCCTAAACCAATGGATTTAGTAAACTCATCACATCTTCCCTCTGATCAGGGGTAATGAGAGTACCTTAAGTGTGAAGTCAGATTCTCACACTTAATCACCTTTGGTGTAGGATTAAGATCATTAACCTACTTGTGATTATTTAGATGTTTTTGTGATTTTGTTTAGTGTTGAGTAATGAGGTTAAGCCATAATCAAGGATTAAACAGACTCATTACACCATCCTAAAAGAAGGATAATAGATGAGAATGTTTAAGCTGAGGAAGACTCCTCAACTTAATCCATGATTAGGGATTAAACCCATGACAAAACAAGCCTTTGATTAAGTGGATTTTATTTAATGATATGATGAAGAAGTGATTTTTATGATTTGTAAGACAACTTGAGAGGGACTTGTCCATTAACACTAGGGTTAGTCCTTCTTAACCACTTAAGGAAGAATTAGAACCCTAATGCAAGGCCCAAGTTACAAGTGATGTCTTGATGATTATTAGATGAATTGATTAAGAGATTTAAACACCTTAAGGGTTCAAGACTTAGGATTAAAGTTATACACTCCATCCCAAGAGAAGGATGCAGGCATTAGCTTAATCACAAAGTCTTAAAGCCTTTAGGGTTTAGCCCCGGATTATGAGATGAGAAGAGAAGACTCAAAGAGAGACACAAAGGTAAAAACTATGGGGGGAACTAAACAAAACCCTAATTCATTGTCATGCTTGGATGATCCTAAGGTTTGTGAGGTTTGCAAGAACAATCTTCAAAGGAGCCACCAGGAAGCAGATGAATAGGATCA
Source organism: Lathyrus aphaca (assembly GCA_963966055.1). Lineage (NCBI taxonomy): Eukaryota > Viridiplantae > Streptophyta > Magnoliopsida > Fabales > Fabaceae > Lathyrus > Lathyrus aphaca. The sequence continues at coordinate 294,143,699 of OZ014519.1, read as the reverse complement.
AGAGAAGCAAAATGACTTGCTTCATTCAAGAAGTCAAGTCACTTGAAGAAAGAGAGTGGGAAGAAGAACAATGAGCAAGCTCAAACTCAAACACATATAAGAATGCAGCAATGGATGCAAGGAAGATGAAAAGAAAAGGTATGAGAAGTGAAGGCAAATCCACTTCTCAAGTTTACTTACCACCTGAAATGTTAGAAAGAAATGCAATGCAATGCAAAATGAGATGAAATGATATGATGCTAAGCAAAACCAGAAGCATGTTGATGATGATTATGATGTTATGAGGTGCTGCAAACATGAGGCAAGACAATGGGGATGTTCATACAAGATCATGAATGCAAATGATGCAAGCTAAGGAGCATGAACAAACATGAAAAGTTATGAATCACACAAGACAAATGACATGGCAAATATGGGATGCTGTGATCAAAGATGCTTTATACATGTCTTAAGATGTCAAATGAATCATAAGAATGCACAAAATGCAAAGACAAGTCATGTTATGCAAGGAAATGCAAGAGGGATGCAAATGAAAGCCCAAATTAGGGTTTATGGATCAAACATCAAACACAAACCAAAAACAGAAGCAAAACCCTAAAGTAAAAATGGAAAATTATACCCAAGGAAACCCTAGACCTATAATGAACCACTGCCCAAAGGGGAGCTCTCAACTCTCAACCAAACTCAAGATATGAATTTTCTAAGTCATTAGGGTTTTTTAGGGTTCTTAACAAAAGAAATGCCAAACAATTTGAAAATGCAAGAACAAATCATGGCCTTTTTACCCTAGAAACTACATGTTAAACACAAAATAATGCAAGAAGAACCAATGTCTCAACCTTCTTCAAAAGGCAGAAATGAATTTTCAAACATGTGATCAAAATAATGCATAAAAAATGATTTAATTCAATGAAAAATTCTTAAAATGCATCAAGATCAAAAAAGAAATTTGGTTTTAAGGTTGGACAATGTTTCTAAATGTCTTAGAACATTTCATGAATTTTTTTGTAATTTTTAAATACCTAAAAGTATTTTTAATTAATTAATTCTCATTAATCAATTAAAAATAATCTTTTAAATATTTAAAAATACTTTTTTTAATGATAAAAAATAAAATAAAAATATTTTTGGATTTTAAAAATTAGTGAAACTCTTGACAAAAAGTTTCATAATTTTTAAAACATTTTTGCTATTTTAAATAAATTGTACAAAACAAATGAGAAAAAATGAAATAAAAATTAATGAAAATGAGAAGTAATCACAAGGGATGGCCAGGATTTGATCTGGGCTTGGACTGGTTGACTGCGCGCCAGATCCAAGGGCCCAGATTCAAATCTGGCTAAACTTATTTATGACCTAATTAATCAGATTTTCGAATTAATTAAACATGCTTAGGGTTTTAATGATGCATCCTGGCCACACGTTTGCGCGCAAGTCAACCAAAGTATGCCTGATCTACGCTCCTCATTCAAACTTCAATTAATGACATAATTAGGGTTAAATGACTTTCAGGCCGCCGGAGAAGACTTCCGGTCGTCTTCTCCGGCCATCCAAAACCCTAGATTCTTCTATAGGTCACCAAATCACGAATTTCTTCCACCAAACTGACTCTCTCATCAATCTAAACCTAAACCCTAAGCCTAAATTCATTTATTTTCGTCCATGAGCATGAATCGAAACAAAAGATAAAACACGGGCAAATGTTCAGGAACTCCATACATGCTGGTTTCTACACTATTTTCAAAAGCAAGGATACATTCATGATCAGGGGAACACAAGGCATCATAAAAGAACTAAAAAACTAGTTTCTGGGAAAAAAGTTCATGTAGCTCACCTGAGATGAAGCTCCTCTGTTTGTGAGCTTTCAGGGCTTCTTTCTTGTGCAAGCTTGCTTCCTTGGACCCTCTGAATGCAAAATGAGGCTCAAAATGCTTGGAGAGTGGCTGGCTTGAAAGATCCAACTCTGGTGTAGCAGAAATGGGGATTTGTGTACAGGCAGTTTCAGATCAAAATGAAAGGTGGTTTTGACTCCTTGTGGTATGCCTGACTTGTTGGTGAAGAAAAATGAAGTGTTTGATGGCTGGATAGTGAGATTCGAAGAGAACTGGTTTGGAAAGTGAAGAATGGTGAAGCTCAGGTCAGGCTTGTTTCAGGCCTGAGCTTTGGTGGTTTTAGGCCTATGGAGTGTGTTGAGTTGGATGATGAAGAAAGTTTGAGTGTTTTATGGCTGTGTAAGCAGATTCGATAGAAAATGCAATGTGAGATGATTTTGTGAATGTTGTGTTCTGGCCAGCTTCAATGCTCAATGCTTAGCTATATTGTCTCCAACTTGTGTGGATAGACTGTGAGGCAGGTTAGTAGGGTGGCTGTGCACTGTGCCAAGAGTATGGGAGCCTTTTGCAAAAAAGTCAATTTTGTGTCATTGAGAGTATGGGTCATGGCAGCAGCAGGTTCAAGTCTTGTCTTGCTCCAGCTAGGGTTGAGGAGAGCCCTTAGATTGCTTGTGGCTGACTGCAACATGTGGATGACAAGCTATGCTAGTTTTTGCAACTTGACAACTTTGTACTTTCTCATGATTTTGTGCCATACACATGAAACAATGCTTGCTGAATTTTGTGGCATGGCACTTCTTTTAGTCATGGCAATGTTGAGAAATCAGCTAGTGATCACATAATTCCTTGGAAAATGACTATGCCAAAAATCCAACTTTGCACTTGTAATGGAAAATGTCTTATGGATTTCTTGAAAATCAAGGCAAACAATGAAGAATCCCTTGGGCCAATTCTGTTTTTTAGGGCATATGTGATCATGTGATGAAGTTTTGAAGTCACTTTGAAGTCACTAGAATGCTTGATACATGAATTTGCAAGTTTTCCATCTAGTGCATAACTTGAAATTTAGTGATTTTTGCCAATTTTAACAAACCATAACTTTTGATCCAAGATGAATTAGATCATGTTCTTGTACTTTTTGGAAAGGGAAAGATGAGATCTACAACTTTCATGACCAAAGTTTTTCCATTTGAAGCCTTTTTGAATCATGAATCAAGGCTTGAAAAATGACCTAAAATGATGCATTCTTGAAAAGTCAACTATGCCCAAAAAGTCAACATTTGCAAAAACCCTAAATTCTTGATTTTTATGAACTTCAACCCTCTTCCATGATCAAATAAAGATCATATACACTCAAAATGATGAAGATCACCCATTGGTTGGGTCACTGGGGGCCTCAGATGCCCTGATTTTGCACTGACTTGTCTGAAAAGTCAACTCTTGATCAGATGACTTCCCCATGGAATTTCTTCATGAAAATTGACATGCATACTCCCTATACCATATATAGACCAATGGAAACAAGAATGACCAAAAAATTTGGGGTTATGGCCTCTGAAACCAAAACCCTAATTTTCAGTCAACTGTGCAGTTCATCCTGGCTCTACATCCACTCAAACCCTAGTTCTTGTGATTCCTCTGCAATTTTGACTTTGAGGAGATGAAATATGATATAAGAACACACATGGACCACTTTGAATTGACTGGTGGCCTTTGGAGTGCCTCAAGAAGCTTTGGGATTGCTCAGATCACAAACCCTAGGTGTAGATGCCTTAGAAACTATCCAGTGAATCAAAAATGGGATGTGAGATGATATGATTGTACTTATGCATATGAGAATGATCACAAGCCATGGTGTGAATGGGTGAGGGCAAATTTGGGGTGTTTACAGCTGCCCCTATTCAAACATGAGTTAGTTGTGCAGGATGTAAGCGACGGCTTAACAGGCCAAACAAGATAACTTGTGGTTGAATACCAAAGACAGCCCAAAATTTGCACTCACAGAATGAAGAAGAAAAGGGATATAGATTGTAAGAGCAAAACAAAGTATATTGTAAAGTGTGGGCGACGGAGGACGACCGTCGAGCAGAGGACGACTGCTGGGTAAGGAGCAATGACGGGGACGGCCGACATGCTGGGGAAAGTGTATGAAAATAAAGCAATGACGGGGACGGCCGACATGCTGGGGATAAAAGGTAAAGCTAAGACGGGGACGACCGACTAGCTGGGGAAAATAAAATCATGATGGGGACGGCCATCACGATGAAACTGTAAAATTTCTGAGGATTAATGAAACATGACGGGGACGGCCATCAAGTTCATAAGGCAAAGTAACCAACGATGGGGACGGCCATCGGGCTAAAAGGGACCACGACGGGGACGGCCATCGGGTTAAAGAATAAATGAAATAAACAGATGATGGGGTACGGCCATCAAAGGTGAAGGACGATCACCTAGCAGGGGACGGCTGCTCTGTTGGGAAAAAAGAAAAATGATGGGGACGGCCATCAAAGGTGGAGGACGACCACCTGTCAGGGTACGGCTGCCGAAAATATCAACGATGGGGACGGCCATCGGATAGATAGGGTCAACGATGGGGACGGCCATCGGACGAGCAAGATGGAGGACGACCATCAAGAAGTGGAGGACGACCACTCAGCAGGGGACGGCTGCTCTCAAGGTTTGTCATAACACAGGACGAGTGTTAGATAACCGAAATCAACAATGGGGACGGCCATTGGATAAAGTTGATGAAGGACGATCATCAAGAGGTGGAGGACGACCACCTAGCAGGGGACGGCTGCTAAAAATCAACGATGGGGACGGCCATCGGATGAGCATGATGGAGGACGACCATCAAGAAGTGGAGGACGACCACTCAGCAGGGTACGGCTGCTCTCAAAGGTATCATAACACAGGACGAGTGTTAGATAAAAAAGAAAATTTGCTGGTGATCTACTGGGGATAATGTAAACACGGACGAGCGTTTACACCCAAGAAACAAAAAGGTATAAGTGTTTGGTATTGTGTATAGATTAAAGATGCGGACGAGCATCCTTAAGACTATGATACGGACGAGTATCATGTAGAAACAAACTGACACATGTTCAGAGATGATGATACGGACGAGTATCAACTGGTTAACAAAGAACACGGACGAGTGTTGCATCTGAAAGAATTCTTCTGGGGAATAGTAGACACGGACGAGTATCTACACTCAAGAAGACATAAGTGTTTGACACGGTGTATGGATTAAAGATGCGGACGAGCATCCTTAAGACTATGATACGGACGAGTATCATGTAGAAACAAACACTAGACGTAATGTTCTGAGATGATGGTACGGACGAGTATCAACTGGCTAACAAAGAACAAGGACTACTGTCGAATCTGTGGGGATATGAGTGATGATGTATACAAGATACGGACGAGTATCTATAAGCGTACCATGAGTAGTGAGTATTGTATTTGTATAGATGAGTGTTTTAACTGCTGGGGAGAGTGACACGGACGAGTGTCAAAAGAGAAAAGTATAATATTAACAAGTATATGGGTGATGAAGGTGTAAGCGACTGTGCTGGGGAAATGACACGGACGGGTGTCAAGAAAGTGTGTGTATATGTATATGTGAGTGCAAAGAGGGTGTCTTTGGCTTTCTGCTGGTGATGTGACACGGACGGGTGTCAGGAAGTATCTGTAATGAGGGTGATTTGTTTGTAAAGGGTGTTCGGGCGACTTTACTGGGGAAAGATGACACGGACGGGTGCCAAAAGGAGTATATGGTGGTGTTTGTGAATATGAGGCAACTGCTTTGCTGGGACCCTGGTGGGGATTTTTGCTGTATATATTCTGTATGCCGACAGATTGTCAATATTTACAAGTGTTCAATTCACAACATGACTTATGATTATGCTATGTATTTGATTTTTGCCGTAATGCTCCGTATTAGACGGAATGCTACGCTCTGGGGGGTGAATATGATGCGGATGCCATGATTATGCAAAGGGGCACAGATCCGGGATTCGGATCCCATTGCTGCGAAGATCTCCGGATGATCGGCTTGAAGTGGACATCCCAGCTGGGGATAAGATCGTTGGTTGATCTAATGATGTATCTGCTTGGGGATATAAGTCACTGATAGACATATCCTTATAAATGAGAAACCCAGCTGGGGTTTGTAGAAGCTTCTGTACTCTGTTGTGACTTCTTCGTGCGTTGCTCTTCTGAATAGAGGCTGGAACTCTGTGGGGAGATGATCTCCTGATTTCTGCATTCTGCTGAGGAAGAATGGCAACTCGGCTGGGGAATTGCGAGAGGCAACTCAGCTGGGGAGAGCAACAAGAGGCAACTCAGCTGGGGATAGAGCATTCTGAGTGTTTGTTTGTTGATTTGGCAACTTTGCTGGCGAAAGCAATAAGAGGCAACTCAGCTGGGGATAGAGCATCTCGGATGCTGAGATTGAGTGTATGCTGATTTGGCAGCTCCGCTGGGGAAATGGGCACCTTCTAGTGCCATGTGGAAGATAGACCGAGTTAATAATGATTCGCCTACTTGCTGAGACGTAACTTGCATGCCCCAAGTTGCGCTCTGGATACCTGCAATCCTGCAAAGGTAAGGAAACGTACAAAAGGTCCCGAGGTATCCCTTACTGGATTCCGTCATAGGAGATAAGTACTTTCGAGAGTAAGTATATTCCCTGTAAGCATGTGTTTTTATTTTTTAGAGAAAGGCATCTGTACTTATGCAATTGTATTTTTAGAGATATCAGACGACTCTTTGCAAAACATAAATGTAAAAGACGAAACATGACTGAAAATCTGATTTTATTAATTCATGTGCCCTGAATTGGCAAAGATACAGTCAAAGAAACATATCTCCTGAAATGAGGAGATTGCTACAAATTGAGAAATAAGGTGCTGGCGATGCTGACGACGCTTTGAGGAGCTTCCTCTTCTGCTATGACTCGTATGACAATGACGTTCTTCTCGTCTTGCTTTCTGGAGAGAGTTGATTCTGATTGAAGCTTGATCCTTTGGAGCTTACCAAGTTGTAGGTGATACAGACGAATTCAGAATGCAGTTGTTCGCTTATTCCCTTGTTTTGCATGGATCGCCCTTTCGAGTTTTCAATCCATCGGGATACCCATTTTTGCCTGAGCTGTCCAATGCGGCTTTTCAACTCAGCGGGTGTACATTTTTTTGTTTATTTTCCCTTACTTTTGCCCGAGTCTTTTATTCTGTTTTTGACTCGCCGGGATGCCCTATTTTTGCCTGGACTTACATTCTGCTTTTATGTCCAGCGGGTCATTTTATGCGAAGTATTTTTTAACTGCATCTGATTTCACAGGGGACGGGAAATCTTCACCATCCATGGTGCTGAGCATCAGTGCTCCACCAGAGAAAACTTTCTTTACAACGAATGGTCCTTCATAGTTTGGAGTCCATTTGCCCCTGTGGTCTGTATGAGGGGGGAGGATTCTTTTCAGCACAAGATCTCCCACTTGGTACTCTCGGTGCCTGACTTTCTGATCGAAGGCTTTCTTCATTCTCTTCTGGTATAACTGCCCGTGGCAGATTGCAGCCAATCTCTTCTCTTCGATCAGACTCAGTTGTTCGTATCGGGACCGAACCCATTCTGCTTCACTCAGTTTAACATCCATTAATACCCGTAGAGAGGGTAATTCAACTTCAACAGGTAGGACTGCTTCCATACCATATACAAGTTGATACGGTGTTGCCCCAGTGGATGTTCTGATTGATGTGCGGTACCCATGCAAGGCAAACGGTAGCATTTCATGCCAGTCTTTGTATGTGACTACCATCTTTTGCACAATCTTCTTAATATTCTTATTTGCCGCCTCGACAGCGCCGTTCATCTTTGGCCTGTAAGGAGAAGAATTGTGATGTTGAATCTTGAAGTCCCGGCACAGTTCTGCCATCATTTTGTTGTTTAAATTGGAACCATTGTCAGTAATGATTCGCTCGGGAACTCCATATCGACAGATGATATCTCTTTTCAGAAATCTGGCTACCACTTGTCTTGTAACATTTGCATATGAGGCTGCTTCAACCCACTTGGTGAAATAGTCAATGGCGACCAGGATGAATCTGTGGCCGTTTGAAGCAGTCGGCTCAATCTTGCCAATCATATCAATACCCCACATGGCAAAGGGCCATGGTGAAGACATGATGTTCAAAGGATTGGGAGGCACATGCACCTTATCTGCATAGATCTGGCACTTATGGCATTTTCTGGCGTAGGCACAACAGTCTGCATCCATTGTGATCCAATAATAGCCTGATCTTAACAACTTTTTAGCCATTGCATGTCCTCTAGCATGGGTACCAAAAGAGCCTTCGTGCACTTCATGCATCAGCAAATCTGCTTCCGTCTTGTCAACACATCTGAGGAGTACCATGTCAAAGTTCCTTTTGTATAAAGACCCATCAGCATTCAGGAAGAAACTACCAGCAAGCCTTCTCAAAGTCTTCTTATCATTGGAAGATGCCCCAGGTGGGTATGTCTGATCCTCCAAGAAGCACTTAATGTCGTGGAACCAAGGCTTATCATCTTTTACAACATCTGCTGCAAATACATATGCTGGTCTATCAAGTCTAGACACTGAAATCTGAGGTACAAAGTTGGCCGTTTGAACTTTGATCATGGATGAAATGGTAGCAAGAGCATCTGCAAACTGATTCTCGTCTCGAGGGATATACTCAAGCTTGACTGTTGTAAAGAAAGTCAGTAACCTTCTCGTATAATCCCTGTAAGGTATCAGATGATCCTGGTGGGTGTACCATTTCCCGTTGGTTTGATTGACTACCAAAGCTGAATCTCCGAATACGGTCAATGTCTTGATCCTGAGGTCAATGGCTTCCTCAAGACCCATAATGCAAGCTTCGTATTCAGCTTCGTTGTTAGTGCAGTTGAAAGTGAGTTTTGCCGAGAAAGGCATGTGAACTCCTTTAGGTGTGATGAGTACTGCACCAACACCGCGACCATTCATGTTAACAGCCCCGTCAAACATCATAGTCCATTCTTCTTCCGGGTCAGGCCCTTCAGTGTGAATAGGCTCTTCGTGATCTTTTGCTTTAATGAACATGATGTCTTCATCAGGGAAGTCAAACCTCATTGGCTGGTAGTCATCAATGGGTTGCTCAGCAAGATATTCAGATAGTACACTGCCCTTGATGGCTTTCTGAGAGGTGTACTGTATGTCATATTCTGTGAGAATCATCTGCCATCTTGCAACCCGTCCGGTAAGAGCTGGCTTCTCGAAAATGTACTTAACTGGATCCATTTTTGAGATTAATAAAGTAGTGTGGGTCAACATATACTGTCTCAGTCGGCGAGCAGCCCACGCTAAAGCACAGCAAGTTTTCTCGAGCAGTGAATAACGCTGTTCACAGTCGGTAAACTTTTTGCTTAGGTAGTATATTGCATACTCTTTTCGACTAGACTCGTCATGCTGGCCCAGCACACACCCCATCGACTCTTCTAATACTGTCAAGTACATAATCAGAGGTCTTCCTTCAACTGGAGGCATGAGGATTGGAGGTTCTTGCAGATATTCCTTGATCTTGTCAAAAGCCTTCTGGCAATCTTCGTTCCACCTGACCGTTTGTTCCTTTCTTAACAGCTTGAACAAGGGTTCACAGGTTGCTGTAAGGTGAGATATGAACCGGGAAATGTAGTTCAATCGACCTAAGAACCCTCGAACTTCTTTCTCAGTTTTCGGTGCAGGCATTTCTTGAATAGCCTTGACCTTATCAGGGTCAACTTCAATCCCTTTCTCGCTCACAATAAAGCCCAGCAGCTTACCGGATCGCACCCCGAATGTGCATTTGTTGGGGTTCAGCTTTAGTTGGTACTTCCTCAGTCGTTTGAACAACTTCAGCAGATTCACCAGGTGATCTTCCTCTGTAAGGGACTTGGCGATCATATCATCCACATAGCATTCTATTTCCTTGTGGATCATATCATGGAATAATGTCACCATAGCCCGTTGATATGTGGCACCAGCATTCTTCAGTCCGAATGGCATCACTTTGTAACAGAAAGTGCCCCAAGGTGTAATGAATGTTGTCTTCTCCATGTCTTCAGGTGACATCTTGATCTGATTATATCCTGAAAATCCATCCATGAAGGAGAATACCGAGAACTGAGCCGTGTTATCCACCAATACGTCAATGTGAGGTAATGGGAAATCATCTTTCGGGCTGGCTCTGTTCAGATCCCGGTAATCAACACACATCCTTACTTTGCCATCTTTCTTAGGCACAGGTACTATGTTAGCAACCCACGGTGGATAGCTAGTTACAGCAAGGAACCCGGCGTCCCATTGCTTTTGTACCTCTTCCTTGATTTTCATAGCCATGTCTGGGCGAGTTCGGCGCAGCTTCTGTTTCACTGGTGGGCATTCTTCCCTCAGAGGCAGCTTGTGCATAACTATATCGGTATCCAACCCTGGCATATCTTGATACGACCAAGCAAACACATCAACATACTCTTGAAGCAGATCTATCAGCTGTCTCTTCACTGAGTCTTGCAGGCAGGCCCCGATTTTAACTTCTTTCACATTTTCTTCCGTACCAAGATTGATCACTTCAATCTCCTCCTGGTGAGGAGTAATAACCTTTTCCTCCTGTCTTAACAACCTGGCTAGCTCTTCAGGAAGCTCATATTCTTCATCAACCCCTTCATCAGCTTGATTGATTGGATTGTCAAAGTCATACGATGTCATAGCCGTGCTGTTGTCGGTGCTGTCTGGGAGGCACTCTCTGCAAGGGTTAAGTTTGTTCATTTTAGTGATTGATTTTAATCTTGCTTTAGAAAAAAGTGAAATGAAGTTATCATTTTGAAAACACCGCCATTTATTTTTGTACAAAAAGAAAAAAGGAAAAACAGTGAACAGAAAAGAAAAAAAAGAAAAAAAAGACTCGTTTGCAAAAAGATGTCTGATATTTCATTAATTTGATCTTGTTTGCACAAAAGTACAGATGGCCCTGGTTACAAAATGAGTCTTGTCATCTTGGGCAAGATACAAGACTTTGATGCATGCTATAAAAAAGTACAGGAAATAATAATTACTCTGCATGAGTAACTCTTATAATTTCCTGGGAAGACCAGTTCGAGACACTGCTCCCCGGGATCTTTGGACGAATCCAATTCTCCAGATTGCGCTCCTCTTCCAGCTCGTCTTCCAGACAGTTGATAGCATCAGGGGTAAGCATCCCCCCACTGACAAAACCAGGCTCTCCAGCAGCCTTTGCTTGATGTTGAGTTGGTTTGTAACCCAACCCAAATTTGTCCTTCTTCTCCTCCACAGCTAAAACCTTGCCCCAGCCTAGGGCAGTTCCTTCTTCAACAACCTTCCGGGCTTGTTGGTAAGATGACATTGGAGTACCAGATACAACAGATGCTTCATTGACGTTCAAGGCCTCAAAACCTTGGCTCATTGTTTCATGGATCTCTCCATCCATTTCAATGTATTTGTAGGTTGCCAGGTGGCTGACAAAAATGTCCTCCTCTCCACAGATTGTTACAACTTGGCCTTCCCACTCAAATTTTAACTTTTGGTGAAGGGTAGACGTTATTGCGCCGGCGGCGTGAATCCAGGGTCTACCCAACAAACAGCCGTAGGCGGGCTGAATGTCCATCACATAAAAGATAGTTTTAAAGGTCTGCGGGCCAATTGTCACAGGCAGCTCAATCTCTCCCAGAACCGATCTCTTAGAACCATCAAAGGCTCTTACTACCAGGTTGCTGGGTCTCAATGCCAATCCATCATGTTCAAGCTTCACCAGAGCCTTCTTCGGTAGGACATTCAGGGAAGAACCTGTGTCCACCAGCACATGTGAAAGGACAGCTCCTTTGCATTCCATGGTTATGTGCAAGGCTTTGTTGTGATTGCGGCCATCCGCTGTCAAGTCAGAATTGGTAAACCCTAGCCCATTGCTAGCAGTAACATTTCCAACCACGGTTTCCAATTGGTTGACAGTTATCTCCTCAGGCACGTAAGCTGCGTGCAGGACTTTAAGTAGTGCATTCCGATGGGCTTCGGAGCACATAAGCAGTGAGAGGATGGAGATTTTGGATGGCGTCTGGTGAAGCTGATCCACAACTTTATAATCACTCTTTTTGATGATTCTCATAAACTCATCAACTTCCTGATCAAATGGAGTTTTCAGGGCTTCTTTGGTAACTTGGTCTTCCTGCACCGGGCCTTTACCCTTTGCTTTGGCAGCAGCTTCTGCTTCGGCTGTAGGTCTTTGAACTTGTGAGGCGAAGAGACGTCCGCTTCGAGTGAAGCCTCCGCCTCCCCCCACATTATCTATTTGTGGTGCAGGTGCCGTTGTTTCCAGAGTGATTCTTTTTCCTTCGCAATACAAGTCAGAGCCATAGTGCCAAGGGATGGCCCTATTGCTTTCATATGGTACTGGTCCAGGCACCGTGACAGTGACTGGACTGATTGCTGCTGCTGAAGGGACTGTTATTGTTTGTGGATCATAAAAGATTGTAACTGGTGCTCTAGTGGGAGCAGCATCTTCTGAATGGTAAGCGGAGTTATTTTCAGGATCATAGAATATGGTAACAGTAGAGACATCTTCATGATTGTTTGCTGGAGTTGTAGGAGGTACTGTTGGAAGGACTGTTGTTGTTGTTGATGGAGAGTCGAAATGGAACGAAGCTGAAGTTGTAGCAGGAGAAACTGTTGAAAACTGATCATTTGGAAGGACAGGTGAAGTACTTGTTGATGGTGCTGATGAATTGTCGGGTACAATAGTTGCTGCAGTCGTAGGAGGGTCTGAAACCGTTGTTGATGAAGTTACCGGATTTGTCGGAAATGATGTAGTGATCTGTAGCAGGCCACTCTGAATAAGGCTGTCAATGCCGTTCCTTAAATCTTCACACCCATTCCATGAAATATTGCAGTAGGGACACCCTAGTTCACACCCCGGGAATATATTGCCCTCACGGAGTTGAGCTTTGATTTCCACCAATGGTGTCCTGATCTGATCCACACTGGTTATTAAATAAGACGGTTGGTCTTCTTCAATAGCATTAATTCGGGGACCACCATGGTTTGGCATTGGGTTTTTATTGACATTGGGCGGAGGTGCAAAATTCAGAGCCTTGGAGTCTACCAAGTCTTGTACCTTCATATGCAGAGCCCTGCATTTTTCTGTACTGTGACCAGGTGCGTTCGAGTGGAAAGCACACCTAGCATTGGAGTCATAGTTCCTTGGTAGACTGTTGGGATCCGGAGGTGCCAACGTTCTTAGCTCAACTAGGTTGAGTTTCAGAAGTTGTGGCAGCAAAGCAGCATACGGCATTGGGATCGGGTCGATCACTCGGTTAGCTTGGGAGGGCCTTTGTTGGAATGGCCTCTGTTGATTGTTGTTGTTGGAGTTGTTGTTGAAGTTCCTTGGAGGATACTGATTCTGATGATACTGGGATTGTTGTTGGAAGTTTTGTTGAGGAGATTGATAGACTGGCTGTGGATGAGCTGGAGCAGGGATAGTGACTGCTGCTATTGATCTCTGAGCATATTGGGGCCTACCCCTGTTGGTGTGAATGGCATTGGTCTCGCCAGTTCTTCTCGGGCCTGCAAAAGGCTTTCTTGTACCACTGGACGAGCTTGCACCATTATCAGAGATCTTACCCATTTTTAACAGGCTTTCAATTCTCTCCCCAGCTATAACAACATCCGCAAAGCTAGTGGAAGAGAAAGCAGCTAACCTGTCAATATAGGTTCCCTGAAGAGTGTTCATAAACATGTCTGCCATTTCTCTCTCAGACATTGGTGGTTGAACGGCAGCAGCCAATTGCCTCCATCTTTGAGCATATTCTCTGAAGCTCTCCCTCGAAGACTGTGACATTCCCATTAGGAGGGTCCTGTTGGGTGCCATATCTAGATTATACTGATACTGTCTGATGAAGGCTTCTGCCAGGTCCTTCCAGCATCTTACTGTTGCTCTTGTCAGATGGGAATACCATTCCCTTGATGCTCCAGTCAAGCTATCTTCAAAATAGAACATCCACAATTTCTCATCCATTGTATAGGCCTTCAGCCTTCCCAGAAATGATTGCAAATGAGTCCGGGGGCATGAAGTCCCATTATACTTTTCGAAACATGGAGGCTTGAACTTGTGGGGGATCCTGACCCCTTCTACCAATCCCATGTCCATGACGTCGAACCCCAAAGAGTTTTGAGACTCCAGTGATCTCAACTTCTCAGCTATCTCTTCCAATCGTCTATCATATGTTTCCTCTCCGGCACCCATCACTGTATACTGGTCCTCCTGAGGATCTTCTTGAAGTACTCTGGCTGCAGTGGCTGTCCCTTGAATGTTGACTGGGATGTTAGCCTCTGGATGGAGATGTGGGCCAAACACAGGGGGGTAACATGTGGTTGCACCCTTTCATTATTACTGGTGCCTGCAGTTCCTACATGAGGCTCCTCTTGATTTTGCCTCTCCACCATGGCCCTCAGTCTCTCCTGGCTCTGAGCCATGTTGTTCATAACTTCCATGAACTGCGTCATCTGCGTTCTCATCTCTAACCTTTCGTTTGCCATCTGGTTTCTGACCTCCGTAAGGTCTTGTTGCATCTGATCCATCTGAATTCCCGGAAGGTTGTTTCTAGTTGGATACCTGTGTGGCCTGTTGAGAGGAAATACCCGGCGGCGAGCAATAATTCCTGAGATTCACAACAGAGGTTAGCAACAACAAAACAAAAAACCTACAAAACAAACAAAAGGGTTAGCATGCAATGCAGTTATGCTTATTTGTTCTCAAGGTATCCGGTTTGGCCTTCAGTTTTGACCCTTCCAGACCCTTGAAGATGATGCTGTTGAAGTTGCTTTTGATGTGAACCCCAACACAAATATATTACAAAGGTGAAATAATACAATTTGTTCATTTTACAACACAAACCCTCAAAGGGGCCAAAATACATCACAAAAAGCAAAAGTACATGGAAAAGGAACAACAACAAGCAAATGATCAAACTCCAAGGCCAAACTCATCCTCACGAACTTCCTTGAGAAGTGCTTCGGTCACAGGATCAGCCGGATGCTCCGTGAGACTTCTGATGAGAAGGTTTCTTGTTGCGACAGCTGCAGCCAATTTCTTGTTTTGACTTTGGTCCTTTGACCTCTTCAATCCTGCTTTGATTTTCAGCTCTGATATCTCCTCCTGGGCTGCTGCCAGGGCTTTTTCCATCTGCTCCATCTTGTCCTGAGCTCTCTTGTCTTCTAGAGTACGGGCCTCAGTGATCCGGACCCACCTGGCCTGACTCTCTTTCAAATACAAGTCTGTTCTTGCTCTCTGGAACTGGGCTTCTTTACAAGCATTCTTCAGAATCTGCTCACCAGCTTTAGACTTGTTGATATACTCCCCAGACTTCTCAATCTTGGTCAAGTGTCCCACTCTCAACTTCTCCAATCTCTCAATCTCCCTTACACCTTCACTCCTCTCCCTGAGGGTCTTCTGCAAAGCCTGGGTTAACTTCTCATTTCTTTCCTTCAAGCTCTCAAACTCCTCCAAACTGATAGTGGCAGGGGGTGGTGCTGAAGATGACTCAGGCATGTCTTCTATGGTAAAGGGCATTCCAGAGAATTGGGCCCTAGCATGGGACCACTCATAATATTGGACTGATGCCACATTATTGCACTTCCCCAGAATGGTGATTCCCTTAGCCTGAACATGATCCCAGGCCCAGGCAGCCTGCCTAACAGTTGCCAGACTAATCTTGTTCTCACAGTAGAGGGTCTCAACCAAGTCTTGTTCCCTAGGAGTATGAACCAGTGCATAGCCTAATTGCCTCCTGAACAGCAGAGGGTTGTAATTGATACTTCCCTTAACTCCTATCAAAGGCACATTGGGAAAGTGCCCACAGCTGGTGATCATGTCTCTGCCCTTGGTGCTCTGAGTACACCATCTGATATCTGCTGAAGTGAGAGTAGTGAGCCTCTTAGCCCAGTTGCTTTGCTGATGAGGGTTTAGAAATGCATCTGTCCTGGGTAGATGCCTGAGAAGCCAAGCATGAAATAATGGAGCACAAATCCTCACTAACCTTCCCCTCTGCTTCTCATTTCTCTGATGGACTGAGTAATAGAGATCACCCAGTAAAGTTGGCACAGGGTTCTTCAGGATGAACAAATGGATTGCATTTTTGCTAATGAATCGAGGCTCATCTGCAAACAACACAATTCCATATACACTCAAGGCCAATAGAGCACAAACAGCTTTCCACTCCCCCGAGGAGGCCTTCAGACTAGCTTGAGAAATCAGGAAGTCCAGATGAAATCCAGGGATCCCAGCTTTAGAGGTCATATGCTGTTCAATCAAAACAGGCTCCAGATACAAAGCTTTTGCTACCTCTCCATTGCTAGGAAAGACCATTTCAGGGTTGAATGGGATTTCCCTCTTGATAGGCAAACCAATCAAAGATGAGTATTCTTCTAATAGGGGTCCCAACTGAAAGTCTTGAAAGGTGAAACATCTCAATGGGGGATCATAGAACTGAATGCAAGTGTGGATGAGGCTCCTCTGTGAAGGGTCCAGATCCATAACCATGTCCAGTATATCTCCAAAACTCTCCCTGAACAAGGGTATGTGATCTGGAGTGATCAGGGTTTGGATCCTCCTGATGTCTGATAAGTCTGGTTGGAAGAAATGATAAGTGATGTTGCTTTTCTTTGGAGCCATGATGCTGAGGACTGAGTAGAATAAGTGCTGATGAAGATGCTGAGGAGAGGGCCACTGACTGGCTAGTGCTAGTAACTGAAGCAAGTGCTGGTGGAGATAGGTCAATGATGCAGATGGGGTCAAAACCAAAACCAGATGAAGGTGGATACCCTGAAACACAAATAAGCAAATGTTAATATGATGCAATGAGTATGTATGCAGATGAAATGCAAGGGTTTGTGACTGAGCTGGATCTGATTAACTGCCTTGGTATAGATCCATGTGTGTTCAAGAAATCCAGATGGAGGTCTAAAAAATCCAGTAACCAGGGTAGGGGGACTCAAATAAAGAGCCACATGTCCAGGGTTTAGAATCACAAGAACTATCCAACATGGAGTACTCTTAACAAAGTCAAAGTAACAGGGTATTCTGAGGTCAAGGTACCTGCAAACCTGTAAACAGCCCAACCCCCTCACAGGTGGTGATCTAGAACAAGGATCCTCAGACTTGGATCAGTTATGATAAGTGTAAACACTTCTAACCCGGAGGTACAGTGTTTACAATAACCATAACAATTCCTCCTCTAATTCACCTCAGTTTCTGAAGGTCAATACTAAAAAGGTCATCCAGACTTAGCAGGCTTCCCAGATAGCCCTAGCATTGCAGGAAATCTGCAACACAGAGTTTTCAAGAAGAAACCCATATCTGAACCGTGTTTCATATTCCCGCACCAGACCGAAATGGAATGGGAAAGAATATGATTCACTCTAGCCTAGGTGTCACTCAGGTCCCAGGTATAGGACCTTAACTCTCAATGAATCACCCACCCATCAAAACAAGAAACCAGATCCAGCCAGCAACAATGACAGTATGATATATATAAATGCAATAAAGAAAGCAGTAAAGTAACTGTACATAAAGCAATAAACAAAAATAAATACAAGCACAAACAAGCACATAACACCCCAGTAAACACAAATCAAACAAGCGCTAGGAGGAACCCACAAAAAGAACCAGAAGCCCTGGTTGCAGTATAAGGTTCCCCAGCTGAGTCGCCAAGCTGTCGCTCCCGACAAATGAAACCGGGTCATATGAAGGTACAGACGCGAACGGTCGGCGAAGGGATCAGTGAGAACACACAGCCGTGAACTCACTGGAGAATGAATAGAGTCGCCAGCTAGGCATTTTTATCCCGGAGGAAAGGCAATGCTGCATAAGCCTAGAAAGATATGGATAAGACGGTTGCGAACCAGAGAGACTGAGAAAGGGGGTTGGTTACAACCTGGGAAGGTATTAGCACCCAGATTGTCCGTCGTACTCGACGGGATCCACGCTTTAAAAGATTTGTGTTTTAAAGGGGTAGTGTCAGTGCAATCTGTGTGTAAAATAGCTGGAAAAGAATGTACAGGTGTCAGTGTAAAGGAGAGTGAAGTGTATAAATGAAGTGTCAGTGTAAGAATGAGAATGAATTGCTCAAGATTATGAGGCTTAAAGAAATGAGCTGGAAAGAGGGGGAATATACAGAGACTTTTGTTCGATAACTGTTAAGTTATGCCTACGTATCCTCTCGTGCAATGAGGAAGTCAGAACACCGTAGTTCGACCCAAAGAGACTGAAAGATGAATTGACTTGTGAACTGCTTGCTTGCCTATGCTCAAGTGTATGACCTGTCTGGCTCAGGTGCTAACTGTCTTGCATTAGACGGAAGAAGCGAGTTCTCGTTTGTGAGTGAGGATGATGAGAAAAGAATCCCGGAGGAGACGATTATTGTTTGTTTTTGAGTTTTCAGTCTTTTATTGCTTTTTGAAGTTTGTCATAAGATAATGAGCTTAAGCCTAAACCAATGGATTTAGTAAACTCATCACATCTTCCCTCTGATCAGGGGTAATGAGAGTACCTTAAGTGTGAAGTCAGATTCTCACACTTAATCACCTTTGGTGTAGGATTAAGATCATTAACCTACTTGTGATTATTTAGATGTTTTTGTGATTTTGTTTAGTGTTGAGTAATGAGGTTAAGCCATAATCAAGGATTAAACAGACTCATTACACCATCCTAAAAGAAGGATAATAGATGAGAATGTTTAAGCTGAGGAAGACTCCTCAACTTAATCCATGATTAGGGATTAAACCCATGACAAAACAAGCCTTTGATTAAGTGGATTTTATTTAATGATATGATGAAGAAGTGATTTTTATGATTTGTAAGACAACTTGAGAGGGACTTGTCCATTAACACTAGGGTTAGTCCTTCTTAACCACTTAAGGAAGAATTAGAACCCTAATGCAAGGCCCAAGTTACAAGTGATGTCTTGATGATTATTAGATGAATTGATTAAGAGATTTAAACACCTTAAGGGTTCAAGACTTAGGATTAAAGTTATACACTCCATCCCAAGAGAAGGATGCAGGCATTAGCTTAATCACAAAGTCTTAAAGCCTTTAGGGTTTAGCCCCGGATTATGAGATGAGAAAAGAAGACTCAAAGAGAGACACAAAGGTAAAAACTATGGGGGGAACTAAACAAAACCCTAATTCATTGTCATGCTTGGATGATCCTAAGGTTTGTGAGGTTTGCAAGAACAATCTTCAAAGGAGCCACCAGGAAGCAGATGAATAGGATCAAGAGAAGCAAAATGACTTGCTTCATTCAAGAAGTCAAGTCACTTGAAGAAAGAGAGTGGGAAGAAGAACAATGAGCAAGCTCAAACTCAAACACATATAAGAATGCAGCAATGGATGCAAGGAAGATGAAAAGAAAAGGTATGAGAAGTGAAGGCAAATCCACTTCTCAAGTTTACTTACCACCTGAAATGTTAGAAAGAAATGCAATGCAATGCAAAATGAGATGAAATGATATGATGCTAAGCAAAACCAGAAGCATGTTGATGATGATTATGATGTTATGAGGTGCTGCAAACATGAGGCAAGACAATGGGGATGTTCATACAAGATCATGAATGCAAATGATGCAAGCTAAGGAGCATGAACAAACATGAAAAGTTATGAATCACACAAGACAAATGACATGGCAAATATGGGATGCTGTGATCAAAGATGCTTTATACATGTCTTAAGATGTCAAATGAATCATAAGAATGCACAAAATGCAAAGACAAGTCATGTTATGCAAGGAAATGCAAGAGGGATGCAAATGAAAGCCCAAATTAGGGTTTATGGATCAAACATCAAACACAAACCAAAAACAGAAGCAAAACCCTAAAGTAAAAATGGAAAATGATACCCAAGGAAACCCTAGACCTATAATGAACCACTGCCCAAAGGGGAGCTCTCAACTCTCAACCAAACTCAAGATATGAATTTTCTAAGTCATTAGGGTTTTTTAGGGTTCTTAACAAAAGAAATGCCAAACAATTTGAAAATGCAAGAACAAATCATGGCCTTTTTACCCTAGAAACTACATGTTAAACACAAAATAATGCAAGAAGAACCAATGTCTCAACCTTCTTCAAAAGGCAGAAATGAATTTTCAAACATGTGATCAAAATAATGCATAAAAAATGATTTAATTCAATGAAAAATTCTTAAAATGCATCAAGATCAAAAAAGAAATTTGGTTTGAAGGTTGGACAATGTTTCTAAATGTCTTAGAACATTTCATGAATTTTTTTGTAATTTTTAAATACCTAAAAGTATTTTTAATTAATTAATTCTCATTAATCAATTAAAAATAATCTTTTAAATATTTAAAAATACTTTTTTTAATGATAAAAAATAAAATAAAAATATTTTTGGATTTTAAAAATTAGTGAAACTCTTGACAAAAAGTTTCATAATTTTTAAAACATTTTTGCTATTTTAAATAAATTGTACAAAACAAATGAGAAAAAATGAAATAAAAATTAATGAAAATGAGAAGTAATCACAAGGGATGGCCAGGATTTGATCTGGGCTTGGACTGGTTGACTGCGCGCCAGATCCAAGGGCCCAGATTCAAATCTGGCTAAACTTATTTATGACCTAATTAATCAGATTTTCGAATTAATTAAACATGCTTAGGGTTTTAATGATGCATCCTGGCCACACGTTTGCGCGCAAGTCAACCAAAGTCTGCCTGATCTACGCTCCTCATTCAAACTTCAATTAATGACATAATTAGGGTTAAATGACTTTCAGGCCGTCGGAGAAGACTTCCGGTCGTCTTCTCCGGCCATCCAAAACCCTAGATTCTTCTATAGGTCACCAAATCACGAATTTCTTCCACCAAACTGACTCTCTCATCAATCTAAACCTAAACCCTAAGCCTAAATTCATTTATTTTCGTCCATGAGCATGAATCGAAACAAAAGATAAAACACGGGCAAATGTTCAGGAACTCCATACATGCTGGTTTCTACACTATTTTCAAAAGCAAGGATACATTCATGATCAGGGGAACACAAGGCATCATAAAAGAACTAAAAAACTAGTTTCTGGGAAAAAAGTTCATGTAGCTCACCTGAGATGAAGCTCCTCTGTTTGTGAGCTTTCAGGGCTTCTTTCTTGTGCAAGCTTGCTTCCTTGGACCCTCTGAATGCAAAATGAGGCTCAAAATGCTTGGAGAGTGGCTGGCTTGAAAGATCCAACTCTGGTGTAGCAGAAATGGGGATTTGTGTACAGGCAGTTTCAGATCAAAATGAAAGGTGGTTTTGACTCCTTGTGGTATGCCTGACTTGTTGGTGAAGAAAAATGAAGTGTTTGATGGCTGGATAGTGAGATTCGAAGAGAACTGGTTTGGAAAGTGAAGAATGGTGAAGCTCAGGTCAGGCTTGTTTCAGGCCTGAGCTTTGGTGGTTTTAGGCCTATGGAGTGTGTTGAGTTGGATGATGAAGAAAGTTTGAGTGTTTTATGGTTGTGTAAGCAGATTCGATAGAAAATGCAATGTGAGATGATTTTGTGAATGTTGTGTTCTGGCCAGCTTCAATGCTCAATGCTTAGCTATATTGTCTCCAACTTGTGTGGATAGACTGTGAGGCAGGTTAGTAGGGTGGCTGTGCACTGTGCCAAGAGTATGGGAGCCTTTTGCAAAAAAGTCAATTTTGTGTCATTGAGAGTATGGGTCATGGCAGCAGCAGGTTCAAGTCTTGTCTTGCTCCAGCTAGGGTTGAGGAGAGCCCTTAGATTGCTTGTGGCTGACTGCAACATGTGGATGACAAGCTATGCTAGTTTTTGCAACTTGACAACTTTGTACTTTCTCATGATTTTGTGCCATACACATGAAACAATGCTTGCTGAATTTTGTGGCATGGCACTTCTTTTAGTCATGGCAATGTTGAGAAATCAGCTAGTGATCACATAATTCCTTGGAAAATGACTATGCCAAAAATCCAACTTTGCACTTGTAATGGAAAATGTCTTATGGATTTCTTGAAAATCAAGGCAAACAATGAAGAATCCCTTGGGCCAATTCTGTTTTTTAGGGCATATGTGATCATGTGATGAAGTTTTGAAGTCACTTTGAAGTCACTAGAATGCTTGATACATGAATTTGCAAGTTTTCCATCTAGTGCATAACTTGAAATTTAGTGATTTTTGCCAATTTTAACAAACCATAACTTTTGATCCAAGATGAATTAGATCATGTTCTTGTACTTTTTGGAAAGGGAAAGATGAGATCTACAACTTTCATGACCAAAGTTTTTCCATTTGAAGCCTTTTTGAATCATGAATCAAGGCTTGAAAAATGACCTAAAATGATGCATTCTTGAAAAGTCAACTATGCCCAAAAAGTCAACATTTGCAAAAACCCTAAATTCTTGATTTTTATGAACTTCAACCCTCTTCCATGATCAAATAAAGATCATATACACTCAAAATGATGAAGATCACCCATTGGTTGGGTCACTGGGGGCCTCAGATGCCCTGATTTTGCACTGACTTGTCTGAAAAGTCAACTCTTGATCAGATGACTTCCCCATGGAATTTCTTCATGAAAATTGACATGCATACTCCCTATACCATATATAGACCAATGGAAACAAGAATGACCAAAAAATTTGGGGTTATGGCCTCTGAAACCAAAACCCTAATTTTCAGTCAACTGTGCAGTTCATCCTGGCTCTACATCCACTCAAACCCTAGTTCTTGTGATTCCTCTGCAATTTTGACTTTGAGGAGATGAAATATGATATAAGAACACACATGGACCACTTTGAATTGACTGGTGGCCTTTGGAGTGCCTCAAGAAGCTTTGGGATTGCTCAGATCACAAACCCTAGGTGCAGATGCCTTAGAAACTATCCAGTGAATCAAAAATGGGATGTGAGATGATATGATTGTACTTATGCATATGAGAATGATCACAAGCCATGGTGTGAATGGGTGAGGGCAAATTTGGGGTGTTTACATCGTGTTAACATCTGAGCTCAACCGGACAAACATAGAGGGAGATATGAATTTTCTCGTGAAACAACTTTCAGACTTTTTCGTCGGTTCAACAATTCAGTTTTGCGAAATAAACCAAAACGACAATCTTTGGTGCATTGTTCGAACTCGAGCTTGTCTTGGAACTTGAAGATGATAAAATTTGTGAACCAGTGCTTCGAGAACAGACACAATCCGATGAAAATTGACCGAGTTATGGATTTTGAAAAATCTGACAGTCAGTGCACTACATCAAAGAATCCCACTTGTAATTCGCATTTTCGGGGTCCTTCCGCTCAGACCAAACCCAAACTGAATTCATGGAATGAAGATAACATCTAAACAAAATTGTAGGCCCCGGAACGACATCAATCCGACGAACGAGCTGAGAGTTATGAATTTTTAGTGTAAAAAACGTATCGGTTCAACACTATTTTTCACTATTTTTCCATTGTATCAACTCTGAAACTCGCATATTCGGAGACCTTTTTCACAGTATTTGCTCTCGGCCAAAACACGAAAGTTGGAGAGGATATCAAGATGGAACTTTTGGCATGAATCTCTCAGAAGCGTTAATCCAATCAGAAGTTATGAACTCTTGAATACCGCTAGCACAATTAATCGACAAAATCGAAATTTCAGAAACAAATAATTCCCGCCACTTTCCTTGATCAATTGGCCTCCGAGCCGAACACAAAAGTTGTAGAGAATACCGAAAAGGTATGAACTATTAAATTTCAAGCCAAAACATTTTTCCGGGCGATAGTTACAACTTTTACAAACTGCACCGTAAAACCGATATTATGCTTAAACTTCTCTGAATCAACCGAGAACTTTGGATTCTTCTGATATTCTTGTGCACGTGCCGAATGACGAAATAAAGGTTTGTTACAACCTGTGAAAACTCAATGGAGATGTATGTTCATGTATGTTTATGATGCAATTGTGATCTAAATGCAATGCAATGTATGAAAGGATATGCTAAATGACATGAAAATGAGAGGGAAAATTTTGGGGTGTTACAGTTATATATATTTTTCCGTTGCAAATCATTCACATTTTATATTATCCTTGTTGATGTTATTGTTGATCATACACTATATGGGAAGAGAAATGAAAAATACTAGTTTTCCACTCATTTTCAAGTTCTAGAGAGCTACTGAGAATTTCAATTTAACTGAAATTTCCGGTATACCGGAGATTTTGATCCCCGATAAGACCAATTTATTTTGTAATTTCTAAATACCTAGTATAATCTACCAGTATTTTAGAAATTCCCGATACAATAGAAATTTCAGGGAAAACACCTTACAATCAACGAAATATCCGGTAAGAGATGAAATATCTGGTATTCTTCTGGAAATTTCAAAAAACCGACGTAAAATAACATGGGTAAAATGGTCATTTTGCCTCTAATAGGGGATGTGAGATATGATTGGGGTGTGGCAGAAAGATTTCTCTAATTTCAACCTCTCAAAAGAAAACCTAAGAAAGGCCCGACTTAAGAAAACCCTAATTTCAATTTCTACATGCGTTATACTCCTTCTAAAGAGAATGGCAGGGACAGAGGAAGAAAGCGCAGTGAAGGAGCCCTTGGATCTCATAAGACTCAGTCTCGACGAACGTATCTATGTCAAACTCCGCTCTGATAGAGAGCTTCGTGGCAAGCTTCACGTAATTTCTTCTTCTTCTTCTTCTTTTTATCTTTCTTTCTCATTACTACTTGTTTTTCAATCTCAACTTCCATTTCCAGGCTTATGATCAGCATCTTAATATGATTCTTGGTGATGTTGAAGAAATTGTTACCACTGTTGAAATTGATGATGAGACGTATGAAGAAATTGTTAGGGTAACTTCTTTTTATTTACTCATATTCCCCAAACCTAATTGCTATAACTGTGTCACTAATTGCTGCAAAAATTGAACTTTACTGTTATTTGTTAATAATAATGAGCATTTTTAGGGGAAGTATTTGTGATTACATTCTCAGGTTTCAATAAAGATGGTTATTCTAGTTTATAAGTTATTTTAAGGCTTTTATTGAGAGTTAGGAGCTAATGATTCATACAACAGGGCACTAGAACATTGGCACAACACATAATAATTTAAGAGAACAACATTATTGAACGTAAACACGAGTGTGGGTGTTTTGTTGGTGAAAAAAACTGTCTTTCCCTAAGCACTATGTTGTTAATAGCATGCTATAACACCACTATAGCGGAATAGCATAGCAGTGGTAGGGTTTGATGTCTGCGAGCTTCTGTCAACAGTAGTGATTGTAGCGGCCGTTAATTGTGGCCCCAAACCACTATCGCAGCCGTTATTGTGTCCGCTAATAGAATTTTGGGGATAAATTCCTCAAATTCTTATTTTTTAAAACAGCTTTCTTTTTTTAGTGGTATAGATTTCAGTCTGAACCCTTTGAACAGTAATGTTTTGTTCTTGCTCACACATAATTGTTCTGCCCTTCTTCCTACTTTTTGTTCTGTTTTATTCTTCTTCTTCTTTGCTTAAGTTTTATTACTCTATACATTAGGTTATTTAACTATTAAGTATAATGATCTCTTTAATTTTGTGTATTAATCTATTTTTGAGTATTTATTTTTACTTTGTACCCTGGTTTTTAGTCTCTGCAATAGCATCTATCCTGCTATCTGCTATACCACTATCACATTTTAGGGATTGGTTGCGTACTATCTGCTATACCACTATTGCATTTTCGGGAGTGGTGCTATGCAACACTATTTGAAATTTACAACATAGCCTAACTTATGCAGTACTACACCTCAGATAAGAAAAACATGCCACTGAATTTTGTTGATGTCTAGGATATACTACATGCATAGTAATGATCTCCAATTTGCACCAACCATCAAAATGGTCTTCTTAGAAAAAGGCCATACTTGCTTCATTTGTTTTGAAGATACTTTTCTGTGGATAATTTTTGTTTTTCGTCTGATTGCAGACTACAAAGAGAACAGTTCCTTTTCTGTTTGTTAGGGGAGATGGGGTGATATTGGTTTCCCCACCATTGAGGACTGCATAACATATACTCATGATGGACTATAGAATCATTTTAATGACAACTATCGCAGACATTGTATAATTTAATTAGTGACCTTATTGCTTATGATCTTCAGTTGGCATGTTTGCTAGTGTTTTCTGCTAAACATTCAGATTTTACATTCTCTTTTATAGCATGAGAATCTTAGTAAGCTCTTGAACAAGGCTTTTGCATGCAGCTTGGAGCTGTCAGTTACATATTAGTGGCTCAGTATAATCAAGCAATAATTCTTATTTTGGTGTATTTTCTGTTTTTTTCTCCTCAGTTACATGGGAGATCTTGACTGGTGTATTCCTCCAAGTTTTTAAAAACTTGATTGAATCAGTTTCTTTCTTGAAAGATGTCATTTTTCAAACTTATCTCAATATTATAATTTTTTTAATAAGTGAGATTGCAGGCTCAAAGCTTGCCATGTATGATTTGAATGATAAAGGTAGATGATCATATGAAGCAAAGTTAGACCCCTTGTAAAATTGAAATGGCAAGATGAGTTATGTTGCTCAACTGAATGTTTGAATAAATATTATTACTTTGATACAATGAGAAAATAATTGATTATTCAAAATTATGTTTAAACATTATGTTTTGTCAATAAATTATGGTAAAATATAAGTAGATGTGATTGGAAGATCCATTTTAAACATTATGTTTTTCACAAACGATTTTATTTTGCTCTTTTTAAGAAGTCTCGGGAGAAAATTCAAGTACCAAGAAGTATCTAGACAATTCTATGGCGCCTTTCGGTTTTAAGTTAATAGTATTTTGACAATGAATTCTATGTTTTTCTCATTTTTTTTTAAATCTTTTTTGCATTGTGATATATCAAATTATAGGTTGAGGTGATACACGACTTCAAGCGAACTCACAACAAAAGTAACATTCAAAATGATGGTTTCCAGCACTACGACATTGAACCTAACCAAGACAATCATACTGAGACCAATAATAATCCTAATGGCAATGATACTTCAATTATTCTAAACATTTATAAGATATATTTTTATTTATTTTAGAAAGTGGAATATGGGATCTATTTTTAGTAATGAAGGTAGGATTTTGTTAGCAAGAATGTGGAGAAAGCAAGAGTGCAATGCCATGGTAGATGTGAGATACATGTCAATATAAAATTACTAACACTCTTAAAAATAACACTCTTAAAAAAAACAGGTGAGAGAAGATTGTGGTTGAGACTGATTAAAATAGGTAGTGGACTGACTTTGGGTAAAGAGACAAGGGCAGATAGAACACAATGAAGGAATGTTGAGAGTTAAATAAAGTGTTTGCTTAATGCAAGAATTGCTTCACTGAAAAATCAAAACTATTTTTAGAATTCAGAAGTGCATCTACAAATGCACCTCATTTACACACAATCCCTTTGTTTTTGGGTTACGTCCTAATTCCATGACTAAATATGGAAATGTGTATCAAGTGTACCTTATGAAAACGTATCAGACGTATTTCCAGATCCTAACAGAAACAGAAACAAAATAGATGTAGAAACGAAGATAAATTAATATCGATAATTGTTATGACGTATAAAAAATGATACATTACACAGATAATCGTTTTTGTTTGTTTGTTTGTTTGTGTGTGTGTGTGTGTGTGTGTGTGTGTGTGTGTGTTTAGCTCAAACTTGCTGAATGAAATGCTTTCTTTGTTGTCAATCGAGAGTGAACAATACTCGAGTTTGACAATTTTTCGATCGTCTGAGTATTCTAGGTGATTTTTTATATGGAATTCAAATTTACAAGTGAGGTGTGCTCAGTGACCTTAAATTCAAGTGGATGTATTTACGTCGTTGAAGTAGACAAATGCGACATGCCAATATCAACTCATTCTGGTGTAATGTGATTTTGTTAAAAGTGAGAAGTTATGCCCATATTTATATAAGTTTTAGGCCAATATGGACCTGTATACATATAATTTCGACACCATGAGAGAGTCTCAGCAGTTGGTGGATTTGTCAAGCTTTGTTCCTTACACGTCATCATTATTTAATATGGCAGTTTCTCAGCTTTTCTTATATTTTTAAATAGGCGATGAGCGTGGCTTCGAAGATTTTTTTACCAGATTAGATCACTCTTTCTTCCAAACATGACTAAGAAGATTAGATCACTCTTTCTTCCAAACATGTCCAGAATCTCGAGAAGGTTTGTGATGATTTGGTCTCTTTTTATGACAAACAGGCGTCTGTCGAAAGGAGATGAGTTGCTCTTTAGGAAGTTCTTCACATCACTACTGGGAAATCCTTTTTGTATTTTTGACAAGATATAAATACGAGGATTCAACATGGGGACTATTTGAATTTCAAACGGGTTCAACAGGGCGAAGAGATGCGTCGTTTCGTCAGTTTAAAGAGCAGTTTCTATGAATAACGATTATATTCGCCAGGTGGAAGATTATCAGGGATTAGTAACATGCAAGATGCCAAGTGGCGAAGTCTTAGGATTTGACCGTTGTTCGACGGTTATGTTATTTGTATATAAATAGGATAGTTTGCTTTGTGAAAAATGTGTGTAAAAAATCTGTACAATATTTATGTGATTACTCTAATACTCGTGTGTTAAGAGAAAGGAGAATTATCTGGAAAAATGTACGTGTAAACACCATCTTATTTTCAGTTATAAAGTTACATTTTTATCATTCATATCTTGTTCAAGTTTATGTTTTCATTTACTTTTAAAGCAATCTATTTTCCAGTCATTTACTTCCTAAGTCAATCTACATTTCAACAAACCTTTAAGGCAAACTTTAAGTTTCTTTGTTAGTTTCATTAGACAAACATCACCCTATTGTAATATCAATAAGAACAATCTTGTTGAGTAATTGTTCGACAAAACATATAAGAATAAATAAAACTCATATTTAGAATCCACCATTTAATATTTAGCACATGTGTCCTAGGACTTGTGTGGTTGGTCCTGCAAGTGACCCTTTTCCAAGGAATTGGTAAACCAGAGGTTGTTCGCCAAAAACACCAGCGAACAAATTGGCACGCCCAGTGGGACAATGCTAAAGTAATAACAAGGATTCTCAATCCAAAAAGAGTTTATTACGTTGTATGATTTTACGAAGTGGTAAATTAGTCGTGACTGACGTAGAAAGACCTTGGCAAACTAGAGTAAGGAAAATGGCTATCCCACCACCAGTAAATAATGATGAAATTCCAGTTTCCACTGGCATTCCTTCGACAGGAGGGAAAGTGGAAACACTCCACGTTTCAGAAGGAGGAAATCCCTCAATATCGGGATCGATACCAGGAATGTCGTTGTCTCAAAGTGGACCTAGTTCCTCCAACATAGGGCATTCGATACCTATGAGTACTCCTCCCCCTGGGGGAAATAACTTCAGGCCCTATCAATCGAATTTTTCCACGCCTATGTTTGGAAGGGAACAACCTTATGGAATGCCAACTTCAATGATGACTAGTTTACATAACGCAACACCATTATATTCTAATACCGTGGCCCACATGTCTTCGCCACTACAAGGTTCAGGTTATGGTGGAAACGTTAGTAGACCTAACCAACCCCCACCAGGATTCCATATGCCAGCAATTACAACTAATTCTGCGCAGGAAATCCGTCAACAAATGGACGAAAGTAACCATGAAATGGTCCATAGGTTGACTCAACAAATGGGGGAAGTGTTTAACCCTTTAATACAAAGCACCACTCAAACAAACCAAATATTGGCAACACAAATGATGCGTATTGCTGAATTCTTTGGAGTACCCCAAATTCGACAGAGAGAACCGGTGGTCCATAATCCAGTAATCAATGTCGAAGAAGAACCAACAATAAATCAGAGACTTTTAAACAACCCTCAGGCAAATCTAAGGATCCAAGAAGAGATAGTCGAACACCCTCGCGTCGAAGTCCCTATCCAACAGGAGCCTAGGAGGTTATTAGTACAGAGAGGTCAAGACGCCGATGATATTTTACAACGAAGAATGTAGTACAATGACCCACCTGTCGAAAATAATTTGGAAGTTATGGTCGAAAGAATAATGGCGCAAAATGGAGAATATGTGGGATTTCACAGGCCCAATTACACCTCCCCACTCTCTGAATATGTTCTACAACAAGAACTACCCCCATGGTGGAAAATCCTCAAATTCACAAAGTTTTCAGGGGACACTAGTGAATCCACCATAGAACACATAACGCGTTACTTGATCGAAGCAGGCGAAATAACACGTAATGAAAATCTAAAGATGAAATACTTTCCAAGTTCTTTGACAAGGAACACATTCACCTGGTTTACATCCCTACCAGCAGGTTCCATACATACATGGACTCAGTTGGAAAGATTGTTCCATGAACAATTCTACATGGGACAAACTAAGATAAGCCTAAAAGAATTGGCAAGCGTTAAAAGAAAGTTCTCAGAACCTATAGACAACCACCTTAATAGATTCAAATTGCTAAAGGCAAGATGTTTCACGCAAGTGCCGAAACAAGAATTGGTCGAAATGGCTGCAGGAGGTCTGGACTATTCCATAAGGAAGAAACTAGACACTCAATACTTAAAAGATATGGCACAATTAGCGGATAGGGTAAGGAAAATCGAAAGGCTAAAAGCTGAGAAGTTTAAATCCAACAAAGGTAAAAAAGAAAGGGTAGCCTATGTAGGAATGTGCCAAGAAGATGATTGTGACGAGGACGAAACAGTCGTTTTCGACGAGAAGGAAATTGACCTGGAAGAATTAAAGCAAGGTCCACCATATTCTTGCAAAATGTTAACTCCGTCGAATGGAAAGAATCCTGTCGAACCAGAGAAGAACAATAAATTCCCTAAAAAAACATATACGTTCGACGTCACCAAATGTGACGAGATCTTTGATTTGTTGGTAAAGGATGGCCAGTTAATAAAACCTCCAAGTGTTAAAGAACCCCCTATTGACCAACAGAAAAGGAGAGGTTTTTGTAAGTACCATAATTTCTTGGGCCATAAAACTTCTCAATATTTTCTTTTCAGGGATCTAGTGCAAAATGCAATCCAGGATGGAAGGCTGAGGTTTGAAGACAAACCAAAACAACAAATGAGGATTGACACCAATCCTATGCAGATCCTGGAGGCCAACTAAGTTGAACCATTCGACATGAACTTGGTCGAAATAGAGAAAATGTCTGATGATAGCTTCGAGATGATCGAAGCCAATGAAGGTTTCGACACCTACGTCAATATGGTGGGGGTGAATGAAGATCTCCCAGTCCAGCCCAACGTAGAAGAAGTATCTGAAGACGAATTAACCATGCCTGTACTGATCAAGGTTACTGAAGACTCTGAGGCAAAGAGGGACATCAAGACCACTGAAGGTTTCGACGCGCCAAAATAGGCTGAGACTACTGAGGGTCTCAACAAGGCCACCAACGTGGAAATTATTGAAGATTTCAGTGACCAGAACAAAGTTGAGGCCACTGAGGGTTTCGACCATCAAGACAAAACCAGGGTTACTGAAAACTTTGAGAGCATGAGGAAAATTTGGGAGAGCCTAGTGGAAAGTTTGACTATTTGGTGAAATACACCGCTCCTGCCAATGCCCAGGTTGACATCAACAAAATCCAGCCAACAGGTTGGGGAGACATTTTTGAGAAAAATGGAAGAGAATCAGATGTTCCCCTCAGCATTGAGGAGGAGGCTCCTAAAGGCCTCGACAACAAAGACAAAACTGTTGAAGTTGTTGCCCCTAACCAAACAGAAGAAGAAGAGGTCAAGGACCTCACCAGTGTTGTCGAAACGGAAAACGAGGGCACCGTGCAAGCCAAGGAGGAAACTGTCGAAGCAATCCTCATTGAAAAGATGGACAAATTGAGCGTTGATGGGGGAAAGAAAATAGACATCAATATGGTGGAAGCCTCTAGAAAGAATAAAAAAAAGAGGAATGCCGTCAAGAGGAATACCAAAGGACAGTCTACCCAAAAGAAGAAGAGAACTTGGCAAAATTTATCCAAAGATGTCAAAAGAAGAAGACTGACGCGATGATATGCCCAAGATGCAGTGCCGTATTCGACAGAAAAGCAGCATCAAATTTGGAGGCTGCGGAGAAGACTAAAGTAAGGGGAAACTGGGGACCAAGACCAGGAGTCAAAACATGTTGGTGTGATCCAAGAAGGGGACAATACTACTTTCAGAACGCTGGGGGAAGATACCACAACACTTACAAACCATCTGGCAAGGTACCTGATGATAGATGGGTGCAACCCATTAGATATGCCCAAGGACAAAGAAGATGGAAGAATTTCGAAGTCCAGAGAGGATCTTCAGTCGAAGTGAAGAAAGAAACTAGGAAACAAAAACCAAGACCTTACCCCTCAGAGAATATAAAGGAAAAAGTCCCATGTTGAAATCTCAATGGAGGAGGTTCCAGAGGCAGAAAAGGGTTGAGAAAGATGCGGCAGAAGGACTCAATGTCAAGAAGAAAAATACTGGCGAAAATAAGGCAAAGTCTAGCAGAAACACTCAGGAAGAGAAAGATAAAGCTCTCAAAAGAGACAACACCAGCAACATGTTGCAGTTGTCAAAGCCCACCAACATAATATTAAAAGGTGACGAGGCAACTGACAATTTTGAGTCTGACGAAGAAGGGTCATTCGACGTGATATGCAATGTGGTTTCAGTCCTTCCTAGGGACTATGACAGAATAATGGAAATCAAAGATGAAGAAGAAAATATGATAGATAGTACTGTGGGACCAAGGCCTGTGTGTTATTACATCATGAACAATGGCTGTGTCGAAGAACAAAATGCTTTCTTTGAGAATCCAGAAGAATCAATGAGAGGGCATTTGAAGCCTTTGTTCATAAAAGGAAAGGTCGAAAATACTGGCGTTAACAAAATACTAGTGGATGGGGGAGCTGCAGTGAACCTAATGCCCCATTTCATGCTAAAAATGATTGGGAAATATGACTCTGACGCGAAACCACACAACATGGTTTTGTCGAACTATGAAGGGAAAGTGGGCTCAACTATGGGCGTCATTCAGGTGGACTTGATAGTTGGCACTATCACCAGACCAACAATGTTTATAGTCATAGCTTCCAGGGCCAACTACAACTTGTTGTTGGGTAAATAGTGGATCCATGGAGTGGGAGTTGTACCTTCGTCCATGTATCAATGCATAGTCATCTGGCGTCCTGATGGCATCGTCGAAAACATTGAAGCAGACCAAAGCTACTTCATGACTGAAGTAAACAATGTGAACAGTCGAAGCTTCGACAGAAACTTGGCTCACATAGCTCCTTGCAATCCAGGTGAGTTTGACCTAAAGGCATCAGACAATGCCTATTGCTCCATGTACCTTCACCTAATACATGGGTTTCAATGGGACAAAGAAGTGATTGGTGAACCAAGCCAGGCATGGGGAACTTCTAACATAGAACCAGCTGGCTGGGGTAGTGAATTCGACGATGATGATGAGTGAAACATCAGCATTAAAATAAACTGACGGCCTATATGGCCGAAAATAAACTAAAAGCGGCTCTAGAGGCCAAAATAAAATACATGGTTGTCGAAGCCAATAAAGAAGATTTAGGCTCACCATGCCCTCCCCAGGGCATTGACGGAGAAGATAAATACGACATGATGAATAGATGGCAAGATCAAAAGCTTGATGCCATTTATGATGACGAACCTTTGGGGTTCGAAAAGGATCCAGTATCAACTAGCTTGAAGATGGAGGCGCAGGATCCTTTGGAGGAAATCAATCTAGGACTGAGGGCAGAAAGAAGACCAACCTATATAAGTGCTAACTATAACACCCCAAATTTGCCCTCTTCTTTTTAAGCATCATCACCATATCATAATCATCATAAGCATATCATGTCCTTGGCATCTTTGCATGAAAAATTGAAGCATAACATTCTCATGACCTAACATTAGGCATATGATCATCTGTGGGTGGATTTGAAGTATCACAAGCTATAACAAGAGGCCCAGTGGACTTGTCCAAGTCCTATGAAGTGTCTACATGGTATTCACAAGTTCAAGATCATTTACAAAGGCCCAAGAGGTTGGGAGAGCATCAGAGAATCCAAGCTAGGGCAAGCTCTTACACAATGATCCCAAATTAGGGTTTCACTTTTAGGCATGAAATCTTTGTGACTTTGGCCATTTCATCTGGGAAAAGTCTCTCATATGACAAGAGGATCCTAGGGATGAAGTTTAATGAGAAAATTCCTTAGGGAAGTCAGTTATTTCATCAGAAGTTCTAAAATGCAACTTTTCTCCTGTATGAGGGAAATCCTGATTAGGGTTTTGGGCCAGATCCTCATATCTTCTTAATTTTGACCTTTTCTTGTGGGAAAAGGCTTTTATTTGGTCTGCATGGCTTATAGATGAAGTTTGAGGCAAACATTCATTGCAGAAGTCAAGGTTTGGTTTAGTTGCTTGAAGGTGAAGCAAGAAAGTCAACTGTGCAGTCAGAAAAGTCAACATGAAGATTTCAGAGTTTTTTTATCAGGATTATCATTTTTGAGGTCATATCATATCAAGGAATAATTCAGTTGAGCTTAAATGTCAAAAATCGGGAGTATGCAAAAGGTTGCTAAATTTGGGAATTTGGAAGTTTCCATTTTTGGAAATTATTTGTCCCTAAACTTCAGGCTATTATTTCATGTGCGAAAAAGCTCCGAATGATTTTCCAGTGAACATGAAAGTTGTAGAGCACGAATTTCCCTTTCCGAAAAGTCGTAGAACGCTTTCATAGCATATTTAGAACTCAAGTTATGATTTTTTTGAAGTTTGGAGCATTTTAGGGTTTCTTGTGGGTGACACGTGTCAATTAGTCATTAGTTCATTATTTAAATGAGGTTATGTGGCGGGATATGTTGTTTTTGTTCATAAACTTTTATAATGGGTCCATGAGTTTGTTTGTGTGACCAAATATTCAAAAGTAATACAAAGCATGTGTGTGGTGATGGTGTTGTACGAAAATAGGAGGAAAAATCAACATTTTTGGGCTAGATATTTTTTTGCCTGCCACACGTCACCCTTGTACTGGCTTTGAAGGCATGCTTTCTGCACTCTCATACACACACGTGGACGCCACCAAGAAGGAAAAAGAGAAAAGAAGATTCATGTGAGGCTAGTGCAGTCCATGCACCACCCCAACTCCTCACCAATCACAACCTTCCCCTCATTTTCGTTACCCAATAAAGATTCACCAACGCATGCAAAACATCATAACGTCATACACCCTCATACACTTGATCCAATTCAAAATTAGAAAGCTGAAAAAAGAAGGAAAAGAGGTCACGCAGGCTGCATTGTTGTGAAGGCAGGATAACAACTTGATTCATTTTCCACAACAAGCACACGCTGCACCCTTGCTATAAAAGGAGCTAGGTCAAAAGAGAGCTTCATTTTCTCAAAAAATCACATGCCTCAAACTCTCTCCTTCCCATTGAGCTCTCAAAACTGCATACAACAACATCAATTCCAGATCAAAATTTGCACCTCATTCTTCATCCTCAAAACCTCTGCATCCTCCATTCATTATCACACAACATACATAAGCAGTTCTTGGAGTTTCGGGCAAGAAAAAGTTTCAATCACTCACTCTGATTTTGCCTTAACATCATCTGCAAGCCTTTATTTGGCTCAAACAAGACCAAGGAGTTTATAAGGAAGCTTTGTGGATCTCTGGATTTCTGAAAATCTTAAGAAAAACTCAAGTGCAGGTTTGAACATTCACTCTCCTTCACTTCGGATTTGTTTGTTTTCAGTTGTTTTGACTTGCTAAGGTTGGATTTAAGATGACTGAAGTGTTTGAATTCTTTGATTAAGCTTAATATGAGATTTGCAGTTTTCATGTTGAACTTTATTTTGTTCGATCTGCTCTGAATATGGCTTGTTTTTAAAATGTGATGGCATAACCGTGATCCATGTATTTTGGACTTCATTTTTGGTTTTTGTACTTTTGATTTTCGTTGAGAGATGAGGAAGTTATGATGCTATGGATTCTTGATGATAGTGTTGTGTTTGCTCTGTTCTTCTATGTTTTTTTTATTTGCTTCATGAGAGTGAGGAAGAAGACGGTGATGTGTCGAGCTGTGAGTGGATGCATTAAGTTTTTGTCCTCTTGTGACTTAACCCTAACTTGACAGATATGTTCACATAACTTTTGTTATTTCATTTTAATAAAAATAAATATGTGACAAGTAAATCTGATTATTGGTGGAGTTTGTGAATTTTCGTATGGGCCTAAGGCCAATTTACTAATTGCACCTCCATTTTGGGCCCATATTATGGTTGAACTGATTCCATTTCTATTCTCACCCTCAGCCTCATTAATTCTATTTTATTATTTCATTTTATTGTCAGTTTGATTTTTAATTTTTTAAAATAGAAATAGGTCTTTAAAAATTCTAAAAAAATTCATGAATGATCCTTTGAGTTTTCTCTAATTTTTGGCATTTTTATTTTTCATTTATTTTTAATTACCACGCTGGAATTAATTGTTTCTTTTAATTAATTGTTTTTTATTTCATTTTGAAGCATGCTGTCTTGTGCATTTTCTATCTTGGTCATGAATTTGAATTTTGAACTGATTCTTTTTGCTCTGGATTCATGATGAGATGTAGTTTGTTGATGATTTTTATTCTGATATTTAGAAGTTTGCTTAATTGTTTTTGGTCTCTAACTTGTGCATGAAGTCTTCTAACCCTAATCCATGTTTGAGCCCTTATTTGAATTGCTAAGCTTCTGATTCTCATTCTCTCCTTTTGGCATGTCAATGTTATATGATTGAGGAGTATTTGTGCAAGTTTGTGGAATTTTTGGATGTATACTTGAATTGATTTGAATTTTTGTTCTTTGCCTATCCTCTTTTGTTTCCTTTTGGTCATATGTTCAATCCTTAGGTTAGAAGGGCACTTGTGCCAACTTCTTTAAGTTGTTTAGAGCCTTCTTAGGATGTTGATACCCCTCTGGTCTTGAGTTGATATTGGTGCTTTGAGAAATGTTGTGTTTGTTTACTTTTGAAGTTCATTCACTTTTATATGTCCACCTCACTTCTTTTGCTTCTTTACTCCTCATGATGTTAATACTTGAGCTTGTGTGCTTCTTCTCTTCATCTCATATGATCCTTAGGCACTTTCTTAATATTTTAGGGTTCTGGTCTTGGACTTTGTGATGTTGCTTTGTCTAGTTTTCTTTGTGTTCTCTCATGTTTACTTTGGTTTGTCATGATGATCCATGTTGCTTCATGTTGAGTGGTATAGTTCCTTTCTCATTCTTATGATTTGTATTTGCATTTGGCATGTGTGATTAAGACTTCACTTCTGGTTGTGTGGCTTTGGTTTGATATTATGTTCACTTTGTGTTGCATTTATATAGTTCCTTTCTCATTCTTATGATTTGTATTTGCATTTGGCATGTGTGATTAAGACTTCACTTCTGGTTGTGTGGCTTTGGTTTGATATTATGTTCACTTTGTGTTGCATTTATTCTTGTGTCACTAACCATTTCAGGGGCTTTGGTAAGTGAGAGGTGTGGATGTGATTCCCACATCTCCAAATATTATCTCTTCTCTTTTCCTTATTGATATTATCTTACTTGTGATTGTTGGGGCTTAGGCCTTACTTCCTCCCTCTTCTATTCTTCATTCTTCTCTTTCCCTTCTTGTCTCCTCCTTCTTTAGGATAGTAAACCTCACTAACCTAGGTTTTCCTATGCATGATAACATTAGGGTTTGTTAGTTCCCCATTAGACTTTTACCTTTGAGATCCTTTTGGTGCTCTCTCTTCTCATCTTCAAACT
Organism: Lathyrus aphaca; assembly: GCA_963966055.1. Taxonomy (NCBI): domain Eukaryota; kingdom Viridiplantae; phylum Streptophyta; class Magnoliopsida; order Fabales; family Fabaceae; genus Lathyrus; species Lathyrus aphaca. Next base: position 294,105,982 of record OZ014519.1, on the reverse strand, counting down.
TAACTTTAAATCACTTTAATAAATGACGAGTCTTCTCTTGTGACACGAGACTTTGCTATGAGATACTTGCACGCGTTCCGTTTTGGGGCGAGGTGTAGGATGTCCCTCGTGGTGGATAGGTCTTAGCATGAGATTACTTCACAAAGAAAAGCTAAAAAACACTTCTTAACCAAAAATCACAAAAAAACACTTAATAAATGCCAGTAGGTCAGTGTGTCTGAGCCTTCGCTTGTGGGACTAGATTTGGGGATTTCCTCCATAGATAGGTGTGCCTCCTGCGCATTCCATTTCGGGATGATGTAAGAAGTACACGTCCCATTGAGTAAGACTTAGGTACACTTACCTATGCAAACTTCAAAGCAGAAAACTCATAAAACACACAAACAAATAATAAACGTCTCTCCTCCGGGACTTCTTTTCTCATCACCTTCACTCTCATCGTACGAACTTGCTCCTACTTGTCATTTTGCAAGACGGTAACGCACTCGTCGTTCGAGCCTGCAACACCTAAGCATTGACATAGGCAGTTCAAGCCTTAAGACACAAGCAATATTTTCCACCCCTAGTTAGGGGAACTACGACAACTCTGATCCTCATTGTCCAGATGAGGTACGTAGGCAGCGGGGTAGGGCCCGTTCAAGCACTCTTTTATTTTCCCTACATTTTCCCCCTTTCTTTTCTTTCTTATCCAGTTTCAGTTTCAGTTTTGCAGCAGTTTTCATTCCTTCACCCTTTGAAACAAATTTCTTTGCAAGCGTGGATCCCGTCGGGTACGGCAGACGATCTGGGGTGCTAATACCTTCCCAGGTCGTAACCGACTCCCGAACCCAGTCTCTTTGGTTCGCAGGACCCGTGTACTTCCTTTTCTTTTCTTCTGGTTTGTGCAGCATTACCATTCCCGTTCCTTCGGGATAAAAATGCCTGGCCGGCGACTCTACCTCTTTCCGCGCCACTTTCGCGTTTGTACCAGGATGGAAATCCGGGGAGCGACACTAACATGGACCCTCAGTTCAGAGTCGAATTAGTCCAGCTGCTGGAGGAGTTCAAAGACTTCTTCGCATGGGACTATGACGAAATTCCAGGCCTTGATAGAAGTTTAGTCGAATTGAAACTTCCTATCATGGAAGGGAAGAAGCTTGTAAAACAGACTCCAAGGAGATTTGCACCAGAAGTCCAGTCGAAAATAAAAGAGGAGGTCAAAAAACTTCTCAGATGCAAATTCATTCGCCCAACCAGGTATGTCGAATGGATTGCAAATATTGTACCTGTCATAAAGAAAAATGGCACTTTGAGGGTGTGTATTGATTTTAGAGACCTAAATTCAGCCACACCCAAGGATGAATATCCTATGCCAGTAGCAGAAATGTTAGTAGACTCTGCAGCAAGTCATGAGTACCTAAGCATGCTAGATGGATACTATGGCTATAACCAAATCTTCATTGCAGAAGAGGACGTTGCCAAAACATCCTTTCGTTGTCATGGAGAAATATGGACCTACGAATGGGTAGTTATGCCCTTTGGTTTAAAAAATGCTGGGGCTACGTACCAAAGGGCCATGAATTCTATTTTTCATGATTTCAATGAAACATTCATGCAAGTGTATATTGATGATATTGTGATAAAGTCTGTTTTAGGAAAACATCATTTAGACCATCTTCAACAATCCTTTGAAAGGATGAGAAAATTTGGTTTAAAGATGAATCCCCTAAAATGTGCATTTGGCGTGCAGGCATGAGATTTCCTAGGTTTTGTGGTCCACAAAAAGGGAATCGAAATAAATGCCAACAAAGCTAAAGCAATAATGGAGGCGAAAGCGACATCAACAAAGAAAGGATTGCAATCATTGCTGGGAAAAATCAATTTTCTAAGAAGATTCATTTCAAACCTCAGCGGGAAGACGCAAGCTTTCTCTCCTCTGCTTCAACTCAAGAAAGAAGACTTCACTTGGGGGCAAGAACAACAAGACGCTTTCGACAGGATAAAAGGATACCTAGCCAGTCCTCCAGTCTTGATGCCTCCTAGTGGGAAAAGAAGCATGCGATTGTACATATCAACATCCGACAAGACCTTAGGAAGTATGTTATGTCAAGAGGATGAAGATGGCGTCGAAAGATCCATTTACTATCTCAGCAGAGTCTTAAATGACGCTGAAACTAGATATAGTGTAATAGAAAAATTATGTTTGTGTGTATATTTTTCTTGTACTAAATTGAAGCACTATATAAGACCAGTTGATGTATTTGTATCATCTCATTTCGACGTAATAAAACATATGCTGTCTAAACCTATTTTACATAGTCGAATTGGGAAATGGGCTCTAGCATTAACTGAATATTCCTTGAAATACCTGCCTTTGAAAGCGGTAAAAGGACAAGTGGTGCCTGACTTCATAGCCAACCACTCCATAGATGAAAAAGAAATAAAATACGTCGAATTACAGCCATGAAGGCTATATTTTGACGGTTCCAGCCACAAAAATGGTGTAGGTATTGGAATATTGATTATTTCTCCTGATAAAATTCCAACAAAACAATTAACCAAAGAATATGAAGTTTTAATTGTTGGACTTGAAGTATTGTTGGAATTGGGAGCATTAAGAGTCGAAATAATGGGCGACTCAGAACTAGCAATAAAACAATTAACCAAAGAATACAGATGTGTCAAAGAAAATTTGATCATGTACTTCGTTATAGCCAACAAATTCCTTAAACAATTCGACACGGTGGTTTTCAAACACATCCCTAGAATAAAAAATCAAGAAGCCAACGACCTGGCTCAAATTGCATCAGGTTATAAAGTGTCGAAAGAAAAACTAGAGACTGCTATTGGGGTAAGGGGAAGAGTCATGTCGACCAAATTATCCCCATCAGATTTAGAAATAATGAAACTTGGTTATGGGGATGATGAAAACTTTGAAATCTTTAACATAGATAATTCAGAGAGAGAAGATTGGAGAAAACCCATCAAAGAGTATCTCCAAGACCCAAACCAAAAGGTAGAAAGAAAAGTAAGATACAGAGCTTTAAGCTACGTACTTTTTGGAAACGAACTATTCAAAAAGACTACAGAGGGAGTCTTGCTAAGATGTTTAGGCGAAGAAGAAGCCTACATAGCTTTGTCGAATGTACATAGTGGTACATGCAGTGCACACCAGGCAGGACACAAGATGAAATGGTTGTTATTTAGACAAGGTTTGTATTGGCCAACCATGCTAAAAGATTGTGTCGAATTCGCAAAAGGGTGCCAAGAGTGTCAACTCCATGCAGGCATACCACATGTCCCTGCAAGCGAATTGCATTAAATCATAAAACCATGGCCATTCAGAGGTTGGGCCTTGGACTTAATTGGAGAAATTCGACCAGCTTTGTCAAAAGGACAAAAATACATCTTAGTAGGAGTTGATTACTCTACTAAATGGATTGAAGCCGTACCATTGGTGAATATGGATCAGGAAGCAGTCATAGAATTTATCCAAAAATATATAATTTATAGATTTGGAATACCAGAAACAATAACCACTGATCAAGGGTCTGTGTTTACTGGTAGAATTATGCAAGCTTTTGCGAAGGAAACAGGGTTGAAGTTATTAACATCTACACCCTATTATGCCCAGGCGAATGGATAAGTCGAAGCAGCAAACAAAGTGATAATAAATTTGACCAAAAAGCATGTAGGTAAAAAGCCTAGAAATTGGCATAAAACCTTGGATCAAATTTTATGGGCTTGTCGAACATCACCCAAAGAGGCCACTAACTCTACTCCATTTAAACTGACATATGGACATGATGCAGTACTTCCAGTCGAAATCTATTTGTAGTCCATACGTGTCCAAAGACATCATGAGATCCCTTTAGAAATATATTGGAGCATGATGATGGATGCGTTGGTGGACTTAGATGAAGAAAGGCTACGCGCGTTAGACTTAATAAGGAGAAAAAAAAGAGAGAGTCGAAAAGTCTTACAATAAAAAAGAAAAATTTAAGGTCCTCTATGTGGGCGATTTAGTTTGGAAGGTAATACTTCCAATGGATCGAAAAAGATAGATTAATGGGAAAATGGTCCCCCAAGTGGGAAGGGCCTTTTAAAATTTTAAGTGTTTTTTTGAACGGTGCTTATGAAATCGAAGAAATAGGCAAAGACGAAAGAATATTTAAAATAAATGGCAAATATTTGAAAAAATACAAACCAATTTTTCAAGAAGTAAAGATAAAAGCAGAATAATTATATTGATTATGTTGCCAGAAAGCAAAGGAGTCATTACAAAAGAGGCCTTCTAGGGCTACAAAATGAAAAAGATACATAAACCTAGCTTTCTATTACAAAAGTTTTAACTCTAAAGGAAAGACTCCTTGAGCTCCATGAATTTCCTTTTCTGAACGGAGATTCGATAGTCACACAAACTTTTGTTATAAGACATATTGTCGATCTCTTTGCCCAATTGTTGAGCTCTGTCAGCATGATGAAGCCCTACCTTGATCTCCTCTCCGACTTCATCATTTTTAGGTTGTTGAAGATCAGCCTTGCACTTCTGCTCTTGGGCAATCTTGGCTTCAAGCTGGGCTATTTGTTCCTTGAAGCTGTGGATATTTCTATCACATTCAGCTACTTCTTGTGAATAAGTATCAGAAAGTTTCGACAATTTTGAAACCTTCTCAGTTGAAGCTGCCACAACATCCCATTCAGCAGCTTGGGTCTCTCTCTTATTGGAGATCATCTGTATGAACTCCTTTCGACGACCAAGATCTCCAGCTACCACATCAATTATTTGTGTGAGATCCATGACAAGATGAGTCTCATCAGTACTGGCCTTCAAAACATTGACTTGTTTGAGAAGCGCTTTCAATTCAGGATGTTGGCTGGGATCTTCCTCCAAGATTCAGAACAGATCGACACCAAGAATTTTGGTTTTGACTTCAGCCATAACGGAACTGAGAGTCTTAACCTCAGAGGTGGCCCCAGAATTGGTCGAACTGCCAGAAGAATCTTGAAAGTTATAGCGATTAATGAGCATGGCCCTCAAGTACTCCAAGGGTTTCCTTGTCTTTAAGTTTTCAAGCTCCTCGCGTGAAAAGACAGTCGAACCAGAAGATGGAGGGTTGCTTGGTGTTGAGTCAAGAAGGACGTGAGTGCTAGGTCCAGCCTCCCCTTTCGCTTGACCTTTGCTTGCGTTACTCTTGGCTTTAGGGTTCTCTTCACCAACATCTTGGGGATTTAGTTGCGCTTCCTTTTCTTCGACGTTGGGATCAACATCAACCTTTTTGCCTTTGTCATCGTTAGGAGGACTTTCTTTGTTGGCACTGGACTTTGGATGGTCAGGAGAATTGTCGGCAGAACCTTCCTCCAGGCTGATGTCGAATTCAACCTCAGTTTGGGGTTCCACCCTACCACTCTTGGGTGTACTTTCTTCCTGAACTTTTTCAGTTCCACCAAGTGGAGAATCTTGTAGAGTGATGGGTTGTTCCTCAGTAGGAATTTGAACCTGAAACAAAAAACGTTTAAATAAGAGACCAAGAGTATGCACAATTTAAAGTGATAATTGGTCGAAGGTAAATTACTTGAGGGATTATAGTGTGGAAACTAGAATTTCCACTCTCTGCATCTTGAGCAAGCTTTTTACTGGGCTTGCAGGGGGAGTCTTCCTCGACGTTACCAACGACCTTTGGGAGGAAATCGTCTTTATTTTCGTATACTTCTTCCTCTTCAAGGGTTGCGTGTATGGAGATTCGTCACCTGAATCCTCAGAAGGCACCTTCACTTCCTCTATTTTTCTCTTTTGAGGAGTAGGGGGATTTCGACTCATCTAAAAAATCAAAGAAAGTTCAGCAAGCGAAATAATTGTATAACTGAGATATTCTATTGGCAAAAGGATATAAAAGAACCTTTTTGGTGGAAGTGGATTTCTTAATAGTTTTGGTGGGCTTATCTTCGACAACACTCTTCTTACTTGTAATCTTAGTAGCTGAAAAAAGAGAGAAGTTAGAAAAAGAAAAGACTAAAATAACAGATATTGAATATAAAGGGGAAGTCGAAAGCTTGGTTGCACCTTCAAGAATGGTAGATTCCACGCGAACGTGTTCAATTCCAATATGAAGGTGCCCTGGGTAATCATCCATATGATATTTGGTTGCGACCACACGCTCAGCAAGATTTTTTCGTGACTCTTGAAGCAAGTTTAAGTTGGAGCCACTTACAAACCAATCTGGAAAAGGTGGGCTCAGAGCCACACCAAAACTAGCAGTTAGTAGAGACGGAAACTTTGGTGGATAACTAGTATATGCAAAGTTATACCTCACCTCTTTGGGAATATATGAGGGTATTACCAACTTCTCCAATTTTTCTGTAAATTTATGCTTAAGAGTCATAGCTGCTTCGCCTATGGTTCACCTAAGATCATCTGGCCTGTAGATTGTTTCAAAATATTTTTGGAATTTTTGAACTTCTTTAATATGCTGTTGAGTACCTTTCTTGGTTCGATCCTGCACGAAAGCAAAGGCATTGGTTAGAAGGGTCTGGAAGTCAGATGTGTTATAAAACTTGACGAGATAATATTCTTTCCACCAAATGTCGAACTCCTGGGTGCAGAGGAAGACTGGTCGAAAGATCACTGGTTGTATTTCCAAATCAGCGTCTTGTAGCTTTTCTGAAAGCTCCAGACTTTTCGACTTAGTAGAGGTTGAGTTGTAGAAGATGATGGGTCCCTTTATGGGATAAAGGGGCCTTGGCTTCAGTTGTATCAGTCAAAACTGTCGAGCAACTAGATTTGGCTGATAAATTATCAGGGCCACCTTTGAGTTGGACATGGTGGGATAAGAAGGTAAGAACCTGGGTGTAAGGAACAATTTCCAGATGGTTAAAAAATTGTCCTCGTCTTTTTGGTGTTCGACAGGGAGTTGTCTTGTAAACCACTTGGGTCCAACAACCCTGTTGGCGAAAGGTGCCATGCTTTCCTTGAAGTCATAGCTTTTGGTGAACATATTTACATAGTTCATGAAAGATCGTCGAAGGTCTCGTCCTTCTTCAGAAGGAGTCAGCTGCGCCAGTCTTTCCCATTCGACATGCCTATCTTTGACATATTCTTCGTCCACTAAACCTTTGTCAGGAAGTCTAGATTCGAAAGTGGCGTTGAGCCATAGTTGAAGAAGCCAGAAAGGACTTGCCAAGCTCAGGTTGCCTTTGTCTTTAATTTTCTTGAGAGATTTGACACTCTCACTTAAGGACTCATAAAGGTTATCCATAATTAATTCACTCATATGCAAATTCTTGCCAACATGAAGTTGGTTTTCTATGGGGATATACTTCTTCACCACTTAAAGGGACCTTGTGCAAAACACAAACTTTGACAGCCAGAGGGTGAGGAAAGCTATGTACTCTACATCTGATACCTCAGTAGAGTCTTTAATGTGGTAGCGAGAGATGAAGTGGGAGTATGAGGCGAAGCTAGTCTCAAACCCTATAGTATTGTCGTCCATTGCAGTTGGATCGAAAACTGCTCCTGTTGGACTAAGGCCAACTATAGCAGCCAGGTCGAAGAGGGTAGGGGTTATCATCCCACAAGGGAGGTGAAAGGTATTATAGGTACTATCCCAAAAATAGAGGGAAGCAAGTATCATGTTTGTGCAATAGTTAGGGCCTTCTCTCGACAATTGGATCAGGTCATAGATACCAATTTTCTTCCAAATTTTAACCTTAGCCTTTTCGACCCTATCTACCCAGTTCATATATTCAGAAGGGTCTTTCGACCAGGGGAAGCTTCTAAAAATCCTAGGATGATTCAGATAGTTTAAGTTTATGGCAGCCTTTTCAGGGGTTGGTTCAACAGTTTCTATTGATTTGTCAATGGGTTTGGGTATTTTTCCTGCACCTATGGGTTGTGTACGATAATATGTTGGAAAAAACTCTTTAAGATGAGTTTGGTCATTGTTAGGGTTAGGGAGGGGGCCAAACATGGCATGACATTTACCAAATATGGAAATAGGGATGAGTACCTGAGAATGGTAAATGCTGGCCTTTTCTCTCTCATTTGGTGGTTCTAGGACGTATTGTTGGTTCCCCATGATCTTTGGCCCAAGGATCTTGTGTGTGCAGGGAAGAGCTAATGTGTTCTGATCTTGTTGCTTGCTTGAGGTTGCCATTGTTGATGATGGAAGAAGTTTGAGCAAGAAGAAGTTTCTGGGTTTTGTAAGAAATGAGAGAGTGAGAGTTGTTATGGAAGCGAATGTTTTCCAGAAAAGATAAAAGGGGTATTTATAGTAGAAGGTGGGAAGAAAACGTTTGAGTTTTTCAAACGGCTTTGGCACGTGTCGATGTGTTATTGGACCTGGGAGAGATAGTGGAAGTTGGAAAAATGTGGCAGACCTAGGTTTATAGAGTTATGGGGATCATGTCCTAGAACGTGGGTTGGAAGTGAACGGTTGAAGAATCTGATGATTTCTTTTTATGATTTGACAAAAAGTGAGATTTTTGGGAATCAACGCATTTAATGCAAGATAAAGGCAAGATCTCAAAGATCAGTGTATTTAATGCAAGACATAGAGTCTAAATGAAGGTTTTGACAGCAAAGATGCTTTCTCCAAATAACAGTCGAAATACCTTTGCTGGGGGGCAATTTGTATACATATAATTTTGACACCATGAGAGAGTCCCCGCAGTTGGTGGATTTGTCAAGCTTTATTCCTTACACGTCATCATTATTTAATATGGCAGCTTCTCAGTTTTCTTATATTTTTAAATAGGCGATGAGCATGGCTTCGAAGGTTTTTTGAACATATTAGATCACTCTTTCTTCCAAACATGACTAAGAAGATTATATCACTCTTTCTTCCAAACATGTCCAGAATCTCGAGAAGGTTTGTGATGATTTGGTCTCTTTTTATGATGAACAGACGTCTGTCGAAAGGAGATGAGTTGCTCTTTAGGAAGTTCTTCACATCACTGTCGCTCCCACATAAATCACCGATCTTCTGGATAAATCACACTCTGGGCGTCATCGTGATAAGCTTGAATCCTTGAATCCAACACCATCACATGAACCAATGCCTGGCAAACTGATGACCTCTGTACACAACATAACCCGACCTTGAAACACGTTGCCTGAGAACCAACCACCAATGCAGATGACTTGCAATTAAAGGAGTCCTGGCAGTTTGACCAAGCTAGGTTAAATATCCATCTGCATCAAATCGCTGACTGAATAGCCTCACCGAACTGAAATCACTGCCAGCTCATGCTATGCTTCAACAATGGATGTGATGCTTCATTTTTCTATGCTAATGATGCACCGCGAAATATGAAAGTGATATGAGTATGATGAATATGATGTGATATGATGCTAAAAAAAGAGAGGGCAAATTTGGGGTGTTACAGCTGCCCCTATTCAATCATCTGTTAATCTGAAAAGGACGGTAGCACGAGCTATCGACCATTCAAGATAAACTGTGATTGAATACCGAGAAGACCAGAAATTTGCACTCTGACGAAGAATGCAACACCGGGAAATAAACCCGACCAAATGACGCTTTGATGACTGAATGGGAGAAAAAGCAGACGAGCTTCTTCCAAGTTGAACTGATATCTGAAATAATAACAAGTTGACAGACGAGTCTTCAAACCATCCTGTGACGCCAGGAGCTGGACATACGAGTCCTCAAAACAATGCATATAGCATGAGACAGACGAGTCTCCTTCGGATTTACCTGTGACGCCAGGAGCTGGACATACGAGTCCTCAAAACAATGCATATAGCATGAGACAGACGAGTCTCCTTCGGATTTACCTGTTACGCCAGGACCGATAATGCACTTAAGTCTGTGGGATAGACATGCAATCAAGGTAGACAAACCTTCTTCATATATTATCCGCGGATATATGGTACAAGAAAGACGAGTCTTCTGAGCAAACCTGTTACGCCAGGTGCAACAACCATAATTGGTGCTTGAGATAGACGAGCCTCCTTTGGATTTACCTGTTACGCCAGGACCGGTAACCATTTCGACATTTAATTCCCACTGTCAGGATTCGAAACCTCTTCAATACAGACGAGTATTGGATGATCATCAAGATAACACAGACGAGTGCCACAGGTCAATGATACAGACGAGTATCAGACGATGATCTGAGAAACACAGACGAGCGTTTCAGGCAATGATACAGACGAGTATCAGCCACTGGTATAGACGAATACCAGAAATTCAAACACAGACGAGCATTTGAAGTAGTCGCAAAAATATCAGGGTAAACAGCAAATCTTCACATTCAGATGCAAGCTAGCACAGACGAGTGCTGAGGATGATACAGACGAGTATCCAAGCAAGGCAAACGCTTCAGAACACAAACGACTTCTGGGGAATAAAAGCAGACGAGCTTCAAACAAACACGGACGAGTGCTGGACCGTTGCAGACGGGCAACAATAGAGAATACATATCAAGGCACAGACGAGTGCATCGAAGGATCCAATACCAAACACATACGAGTGTTGGGAGGTTGCAGCCGAGCAACAACAAAGATTATAACCGGAACACGGACGAGTGTTGAGGAATTGCGGACGAGCAACTATCATAACCAAACACAAACGAGTGCTGGAAATTGCAGACGAGAAATAACAGAGGTATCGTAACACAGACGAGTGTTGAGAATCAACAGCAAAATAATACATCTCAAAGCACAGACGAGTGCTGGAATTTGCAGACGAGCAATCACCAACTGATATAATCAAACACAGACGAGTATTTGAAATTGCAGACAAGATAAATCGAAGTAATCAAGAATCACTGCTGGAGAAAGCAAATGAGCAATACCAACAGGCTAACACGGACGAGTGTTGAAAGATGCAGACGAGCAGCAATAAAGCAGTGATATGTCCCTGCTGGGAAAAACTTGCTTAGGGATAACACATACGAGTGTTGAAGATTGCAGACGAGCAACAAACGAATGCCTGATCAGCAACAAGAGATACCACTCTGCAGGGGAAGACAAGTCAAGAGGTCTGGATACCCACTCTGACTGAGGTGATGAATACCTGGCTATATCATCAAATATCCAAAAGTATGGCAACTTGGCTGAGAAATATTTCACGGACGGAGGTGAAAATCAAATATGAACTCTGTGGGGACCGAATCATCTTCAGACTTGGCTGGGGAAGCTTCTTGGTCAAATACTCTGGCTGGGGAGAGCATCTGATGATTCAAGACTCTGAAGGGATATCAAGTTTTCAGTCACACCTGCTGGGGAGGACTCTTGCTGGGGATAGAATGGACTGATACTTCACTGGTGATGACATGCTCTCAGGTACCTGCTAGGCATACTCCGCTGGGGAAGAATGGACTCCTACTTTACTGGGGAAGAAAAGCTTGCTTGGGCTGCTGCCAAGGCTTGGTCGGAGGAAAATCTCTGCCGGAGATGCCAGGCTTCAGATACCTGCTGGAGAAGAAATCTCTGCTTGGGGAGATACTCTACTGGGGGAGAGTAAATTGCTTGAGAGAATGTGACGCCATCCCGCAACCTGCAACAAAAGAAAACACAAGTGTGCCCCGGGGATTTGCATGGAATGATCTGTTCATCCATCGTCACCCGACACTCAAAGAGGATTACAGTTTCCCTGCATGTCAGTTTTCTTTTCAAAATTATTACCATGTTTAGATGCAATGCTATTTTTGCCAAACATTCAAGACATTTTGCAAACAAAAATATACACACACAACTTTTTGACTGAATATTATTTTTATTGAGTGGCCTCTGAATAGGCAAAGATTTACATCAGGAAGCAACCACCTGGAAAGAGGTAGCCACTATAAAAATTGAGAAAAGAAACTATCCTAATGGCAATGTACACGGCATTATAAGGAGTTCCATTTCTGCTATGACCTGCATGTCTTCGATACTCTCCATTCTGCTTTGGCTTTCTGAGAGGACGAGGGAACTGTTTCCTATCCTTCCGACCTTGTCAAGCTGTACGAAACGATGACGTAGTTCAGATAACTTGGATCACGGTTGTTCGCTTATTCCCTTATTTTGCGTGGATCGCCCTCTCGGGTTTTCAATCCACCGGGATACCCTTTTTTGCCTGAGCTGTCCAATGTGGCTTTTCAACTCAGCGGGTGTACATTTTTTTATATTTATTTCCCTAATTTTTGCCCGAGCTTTTTATTCTGTTTTTAGCTCGCCGGGATGCCCTTTTCTTGCCTGGAATTACATTCTGTTTTTGTGTCCAACGGGTCTCTTTATGCGAAGTATTTTTTAACTGCGTCCGAGTTAACAGGGGATGGGAAGTCATCTCCATCCATAGTGGTGAGCATCAGTGCTCCTCCTGAGAAGACTTTTTTCACTATGAATGGTCCTTCGTAGTTTGGGGTCCACTTGCCCCTGTTATCTGAACCTAGAGGAACGATTCTCTTCAACACAAGCTCTCCCACTCGATACTCTCGAGTACGTACTCGTTGGTCAAATGCACGCTTCATTTTCCTCTGATAAACCTGACCATGACAGATAGCCGCTAATCTCTTTTCCTCAATTAGACATAGCTGATTGTAACGAGCACGCACCCATTCAGCCTCATCCAGCTTGACATCCATCATCACGCGCAGTGAAGGAATCTCTACTTCAACAGGCAGGACTGCCTCCATACCATACACCAGAAAGAAGGGAGTTGCCCCTGTTGACGTCCTGACTGACGTCCGGTACCCATGCAAAGCAAACGGTAACATCTCATGCCAATCTTTGTAGGTGACAACCATTTTCTGCACAATCTTCTTGATATTCTTGTTAGCTGCCTCTACCGCACCATTCATCTTTGGTCGGTAAGGAGAAGAATTGTGATGCTGTATTTTGAAGTCCCGACATAAGTCTGCCATCATCTTGTTGTGGAGATTAGAACCATTATCAGTAATGATCCTTTCGGGCACTCCATATCTGCATATGATATCTCTTTTCAGAAATCTTGCTACCACTTGACGAGTGACATTGGCATAAGACGCTGCTTCTACCCACTTGGTAAAGTAATCAATCGCGACCAGGATGAAGCGATGACCGTTCGAAGCAGTTGGCACAATTTTCCCGATCATGTCAATGCCCCACATAGAGAAAGGCCAAGGAGATGACATGACGTTGAGCGGGTTAGGAGGAACATGCACTTTATCTGCATATATTTGGCACTTGTGGCACTTTCGAGCGAATGAACAACAGTCTGCATCCATTGTCATCCAGTAATACCCTGACCTCAACAGTTTCTTTGCCATGGCATGCCCTCCTGCATGGGTACCAAAAGATCCTTCATGGACTTCCTGCATCAACAGACTTGCTTCGTGTCTATCCACGCATCTGAGCAAGACCATGTCGAAGTTCCTCTTGTACAAAACCCCGTCTGTGTTCAAGAAGAAACTAGCAGCAAGTCGTCTCAAGGTCTTTTTGTCCTTGGAAGATGCCCCTGTTGGGTATTCTTGCTTCTCCAGGAATAACTTGATATCAAAATACCAAGGTTTCTCGTCAGATACGGCGTCTACAGAGAAAGCATAAGCTGGAGAGTCAATCCTGGAGATGTCAATTCTGGGCACAAAATTCCAACACAAGACTTTAATCGACAAAGAGAGAGTGGCCAAAGCATCGGCAAACTGATTCTCGTCACGTGGTATGTATTTGAGCTCAACTGTCGTGAAGAATGTCAACAGTTTTCTAGCATAATCCCTGTATGGCACTAGATGCTCTTGATGCGTATACCACTTGCCGGTAATTTGGTTAATGACGAGGGCTGAATCTCCGAATATATCGAGGTTCTTAATCCGAAGATCAATTGCCTCCTCTATTCCCATTATACACGCCTCGTATTCCGCTTCATTGTTGGTGCAGCCAAAAGTAATTCTGGCAGCGAAGGGTAAGTGGACACCTTCAGGAGTAATAAGTACGGCACCAACTCCACGACCATTGATATTGACAGCCCCATCAAACATCAACTTCCATTTGGATTCAGGGTCAGGCCCCTCCTCCGGAAGTGGTTCCTCATAATCGTTTGTTTTGAGGTACATGATGTCCTCATCAGGTAAATCAAATCTCATCGGCTGATAGTCATCCTCAAGAGGTTGCTGAGCAAGGTATTCCGACAATACACTTCCTTTGATGGCTTTCTGAAAAGTGTACTGGATGTCGTATTCAGTTAAAATCATCTGCCATCTAGCAACCCTTCCGGTCAATGCTGGTTTCTCAAAGATGTACTTGACAGGATCCATCTTGGAAATAAGAAGTGTGGTATGAGTCAACATGTATTGCCTCAGTCGGCGAGCAGCCCATACCAAAGCGCAGCAAGTTTTCTCGAACAGTGAGTATCGGGATTCACAGTCGGTAAACTTTTTGCTAAGGTAATAAATGGCGTACTCTTTTCGACCAGACTCGTCATGTTGGCCGAGCACACACCCCATTGACCCTTCTAGCACGGTCAAGTACATGATTAACGGTCTCCCCTCCACTGGAGGACTCAGAATTGGAGGCTCCTACAAATATTCCTTTATTTTTTCGAAAGCTCTTTGGCAATCATCGTTCCACCTGACCGTTTGCTCTTTTCTTAGCAACTTGAATATTGGTTCGCACGTGGCAGTTAGATGAGATATGAACCGAGAAATGTAGTTCAATCTACCTAAGAACCCGCGCACTTCCTTTTCTGTCCTCGGTGCAGGCATATCTTGAATAGCTTTTACTTTAGCAGGATCTACCTCAATTCCTCTTTGACTTACAATGAAACCCAGCAATTTTCCGGAACGCACACCGAAAGTGCACTTGTTCGGATTTAACCTCAGCTTGTACTTGATCAATCTATCAAATAACTTCTTCAGGTTAACCAAATGCTCCTCTTCGTCTTTAGACTTTGCAATCATATCATCCACATAACATTCGATCTCCTTGTGGATCATGTCATGGAACAATGTGACCATCGCCCGTTGATAAGTTGCCCCGGCGTTCTTCAAACCGAAGGGCATGACCTTATAGCAGAATGTTCCCCACGGGGTAATGAACGTTGTCTTCTCCATGTCTTCCGGCGCCATTTTTATCTGATTATAACCGGAGAACCCATCCATGAAGGAGAACACCGAGAATTGAGCAGTATTGTCGACCAACACGTCAATGTGTGGCAACGGAAAATCATCCTTTGGGCTTGCTCTGTTCAAATCTCGATAGTCAACGCACATCCGGACCTTGTCGTCCTTCTTAGGTACTGGTACGATGTTAGCTACCCAAGGTGGGTAACTAGTCACGACAAGGAACCCGGCATCCCACTGCTTCTGAACCTCTTCTTTAATTTTCATCGCCATATCCGGGCGAGTTCTTCTCAATTTTTGCTTTACAGGGGGACAGTCTTCTCTCAGGGGTAGCTTATGCATCACGATGTCAGTATCTAAACCTGACATATCTTGATATGACCAAGCAAAGATATCCACATACTCTCTCAGCATACTGATCAACTCTTGTTTGACGTCGGCCTGCAGATTGGCCCCTATCTTGATTTCCTTCTTTGCATCTTCACTGCCAATGTTGATGGTCTCAATCTCCTCTTGATGAGGCTGACAAACTCGTTCCTCTTGTTTCAACAATCTGACCAACTCTTCAGGGAGGTCACAGTCTTCCTCAACCCTTTCATCAGCTTGGTAGACTGGATTATCAAAGTCATGCATAGTCATAGCAGGAACGTTATCCGTGGAATCCGGATGATCAACACTGCACAAATGATGTGCTTATTCAGAATCTGCTTATTTTGAAAAAGAGACGCTAACACAAAACAAAAAAGGAAAACACATTGCCATTTTTATATATTGTTTTGTGAAAAAGTTTAAAAACAAAGACAGGGAACACAGTTTGTCTGAAAATGTCCTTTTATTTCATAGCAAAATAACAATGCGATACAAAACATGGTGGCCCAATACAATGGATCCAAGCATCCTGGGCAGAATGCTGGATTTGACAATGCAGTATGCTAATAAAAGGAAACAAAACAATTACTTTGAGAGCCAGGTGACTTGAACAATGTCTTCAGCAGACCAATTTCCTAGCTCCTCGCCGGGTGCACATGGGCGGATCCAATTGTTGTCCCAGTCTCTGTCACTATCCCCATCTTGGCTTGCCATACAGATTTGATCGCGGTCGAGCAACCCAGCGCTTGTGAACGTGATAGCTTTACCACTCTGAGTAGACCCCCCAGGCTGATACCCTAAGCCGAATTTATCGTCCTTCTTTTCCATCTCCAACAACTTGCCCCAGCCCTGAGCACTGCCTGATTGCACAACCTCTTAAGCTTCCTGGTAGGAATGAATGGACGTGCCCTCGTTGTTTTTCTTCACAGGAGTCAAGATACTGACATCTGCCTCAAAAGCTTGGCACAAAGTCTCATGGATTTCTCCATCCATTTCTACATATTTAAACGTCGGCAAATGGCTGACGAATATATCTTCTTCCCCACAAACTGTGATGACCTGGCCGTCCACCACGTATTTGAGCTTCTGATGCAGGGTTGAGGTAACGGCTCCAACAGCATGTATCCACGACCTGCCCAACAAACAACTATATGCCGGCTGGATGTCCATAACATAGAAGACACTTTTGAAGACTTGAGAGCCTATCTTGACAGGCAACTCAACCTCTCCGAAAACTGATCTTCTTGAACCATCGAAAGCTTTAACCACCAGATCACTCGGCGTCAGGACAATCCCATCAATATTAAGCTTCATCAACACCTTCTTTGGAAGCACATTCAAGGAAGAGCCCGTGTCTACAAGAACATGAGACAGCACAGCGCCCTTGCATTCCATCGTGATGTGTAGTGCTTTGTTGTGATTCCTTCCCTCCGAAGTGAGGTCTCGGTCAGTGAAGCCTAGGCCATGGCTAGAATTGACACTCCCAACAATCAAGTTGGTTGACAGTAATCTCCTGAGGAACGTAGGCCATTTGAAGTACTTTCAGTAAGGCTTCTCGGTACGCGGGTGAGCACATCAACAGTGACAAGATAGAAATCTTTGAAGGTGTCTGGTTCAGTTGATCAACCACTTTGTAGTCACTCCTTTTGATAATCCTCATGAACTCCTCTACTTCTTTTTCAAACGTCCCCTGCCCAGCCACAGGAGTAGTTGACTCGTCATTCGCAGTCTGCTTTCCTTTGTCTTTGGATGAAGCCTCGGCCTCAGGATCCTTTCTCAGTGCAGGGGGAGCAAACAACCGACCACTTCGGGTAAAACCCCCAACACCTCCTACATTCTCAATAGTCAGGTCAGCAACAGGTCTACTCTCCATCCTCTGTCCAGCTACATAAACCTCGGAGCCATAATGCCAAGGAATGGCTCTATCATCTATGTACGGCACTGGCCCAGGTACAGTAATAGTCACGGGACTAATCTGCGGAGCGTAAATTGTAACCGGCTCTTGTTTGACGGGCATATCAGCTTCATCGTAGAAGATAGTAATGGTTGACACATCATCAGCCTCTTCATTACTAACCTTACTGAATTGCAAAGACCCATCATCGATCAATTCCTGCAAACCCGTCTTCAATTTCTCACAGCCATTCACAACACTCATACAGTCTTCACAACCAAGATGGCAATCGGGAAATAATTGACCCTTCAATAGTCTCTCCTTCACCACCCTCAAAGGTGTCTTGACTTCATCGATACTCAGCACCAAACTCAACTTGTCATCACCCTCAACAGCATTGACTCTTGCCCCGCCATGATTAGGCATAGGGTTCGAGTTGACATTCGGTGGTGGCGCAAAGTTGATTGCCTTTGAATCTACAAGATCCTGAACTTTGTGATGCAGTGCCCTGCACTTCTCAGTTGAGTGCCCGGGTGCTCCTGAGTGAAAAGCGCATCGCGCGTTGACATCATAACCAACCGGAAGCTCTCCTGGAGGTGGTGGTGCCAAAGTCCTCAATTGAATAAGGTTCAAATCTAGTAGTCTTGGCAACAAGGCAGCATACGTCATCGGAATAGCTTCAATCACCCTGTTAGCCGGGCGAGTCTGCCTCGGCTGATATGGTCTCTGCTGGTAGTTGGTTCGAGGTTGTTGCTGTTGCTGATGTTGTTGTGGTGGAGGTAGCATCTGTTGTACGGGAACTGCAGGAATGGTGACAACAGCCATATGTTCATAGGGTCTTCTGTAACCACGACCCTGGCTTCGACCGAACACAACATTCGTCTCGCCTTCTCGCCTTCTAGGAGGTCCACTAAAAGCTTTCCTCGCTCCATTTGAGCTACTAGCACCTGGGTCTTGTATCTTCCCCATTTTCAACAGCGTTTCAACCCTTTCTCCCGCAATGACAATATCGTTGAACTTAGTAGCAGAACTCGATGCCAGTCTTTCAAGAAATACCCCCTGGAGGGTGCCCATAAACATGTCGGCCATTTCATTCTCTAACAGGGGTGGTTGCACCCTGGCAGCTAGCTGGCGCCACCTCTGGGCATATTCTTTGAAGCCTTCCCTTGCTGTCTGAGCCATATGCTGCAACTGCGTGCGATTCGGAGCCATGTCCATGTTATATTGGTACTGCCTCACAAAGGCTTCAGCGAGATCCTTCCAGCTCTTGACATTGACCCTACTGAGCTTCATGTACCACTCAAGGGAAGCTCCCACCAAGCTGTCCTGAAAGTAATACATCCACAGTTTCTCATCATCTGTATGCGCGACAATTCTCCCAACAAATGATTGCAGATGGGTCTTCGGGAAAGCAGTGCCGTTATACTTCTCGAAGGTAGGAACTTTGAACTTATACGGAATCCTGACTCCAGGAACCAAGCCCAAGTCTGTTATATCGAATCCCAAAGAGCTCTGGGACTGAATAGCCTTGATTTGCTCAGCCATCTCTTCGAACCTCTTGTTCATTTCTACCCCTTGACCTTCAGCTTCATCAAGTAGAGTGAACTGGTCATCATGGTTGTCCATCTGAAGGTTATGCAACCCGTCGTTGACTATTGTCACTCCTGGTTGTGTAACTGGAGTTCCACCCTGACGTGCGCCCGCACCGGTATGATTATCAGCATTAGCAGCAGCAGCAGCGTTCCGGTTCTGATTCTCAACCATCTCTCGCAGACGCTCTTGATTTTTCCCCATGCCGGCCATTAACGTCATGAAATTATCCATTCTCTGCCTCAGATCTGCCAAATCTGCCTGCATCTGGTCCATGGCTCGTTCTCTGTTAATCTTGGTTGGGTATCTGTGTACTGCTGGTTGTCCCCGAACTTTACGAGGAGCTATAGTGCCTGAAACACAAAACACGTTAATAACCGAGACAACACCTGCAAAACAAACAAACAGGTTATATGCAATGCAATGTAACTGTTCATGTTCCCAATCTTAAGCATTTGGCATGCCCTAGTTCTGGCATCTATCTCAGACAACCACTTTCAGTGCTTAGCTTTCAAACTTTCTCTTTGATAAGTGTTCAGACATTAGCAGTATCCAGACAAACGAATCTTGCGCATTCAAAATGGTAATTTGCACATTAATACTGAACTTGAACAAACCACTGTAGGCTAAAAGTCAGAATACAACCAGAAATATTCCCTGAAGGGTTACATGTCAGTACATAAAGACAAAAGAAATAAAAGTAAGACTCCTACAACAAGCCTGTAGGTAGCCTGAATAATAAACAACTAATCTAAGGACCCAGGATCCTCCACCTCCGCCCTGCTTTTCTTGACACCCGCCCTCAGCTTGAGCTCTTCGATCTCTTTCCTTGCTTCCTCCAGAGCTAATTGGCTTTGGGCTAGCTGTTAGGTCTTCTCCCTCCGGATGGCATGGACTTGCTCCACTTCCTCCTTCTTGAAAGCCATCTGAACTTCAAAGAACTCTTCCTTCTCTTTGAATTTCTTTTGCTCTTCATCCCTTTGGCCTTTCAGCCAAACAATGGACTGTCGAGCACTCTTGAGAGTCTTTAAAGTCTCCTTGCGCTTAGCTTCTCTTTGAGCTTCCATCATACCCAATCTGTGGAAATGGGCTTCTCTTCCGGAAAAATCCTTCTCTTTATCTTCTAGAGAGGCTTGGAGCTTCTGCAACTTGCCTTCAGCTTCCTTCTTGGCTCTATTGGCCTGGTGGTATAGGCTTACCATCTCAATATTCTCTACTCTGACCTCATGCAGCTGAGCTTCTAGCTTCTTGTACTCCTCCAAGGAAACCGTACTGTTCGGACTTGGTACCTCTCGGGGATAAAGTGGAGCCTCGACTGAAAAAGGCATGAGAACTGACTCGATATGTATTTGCAACCATTCAGCATATGGTGGATATGTCTTGGGATCAACTCGGCCGAAGTCTTTCTTCCCTTTTCTTATCCTGTGAGCCCAGGATTGGACTGCTTGTTGGACTAACTCTCTGTTTCCGTCAGCAGGAAAATACAAAGATTCAGCAAACATTTCCATCTTAGGAGGATCTTTCAAAGGGTAGCCAAACTGCTTTTTGGATAATGTCGGGTAGTAACTGATGACACCTTTCCTTCCCAGCAAAGGTACTCCAGCAAACCTACCGCAACTAACCATCAACTCCTTTCCTAGCAAATCCCTGTCATAACCCCAAGCAATGTCTTCTTCAGTCAATCCCATCAGTCTTCTGGACCATCTCCATTCGTCTCGTATATCCTTGAAGGCACCTGACTTAGGCAACTGTCTAGCAAACCATTCAGCAAACAAAGGAGCACAGCAGACCACTGGACCACCTCTACCTTTCTCGTTTCTGTAATGGACACTAAAATAAAAGTCACCCAATAGAGTAGGCACTGGATTGCCTTTTGCAAAGATTGAGATCACTTCTAAGCTGACAAACTCTTTCTCTCCGGGAAACAAGCTAGACCCATATACCATCAATGCAAGCAAAGCTCCAAAGTCGTTCCACCTAGCCTCTGTAGCATACTTCTCAGCCTCTGGGATAAGCACACTCCAGGGTAGACCTCTGCCTTCACTCTCTTGCAAAGCCTTTCTGACTGAAACAACTGGCATGTCTCTCTGATCACAACCTTTGACCCGTAGAACGGCAATGTCTCTCTGATCGGAACACTCAGCATGCTGGAGATCTCTTCCAATGTCGGAGCTAAGATGTAACCTGGAAAAATAAAGCAACGCAGCAGGGGATCATAAAATTGCAACAAGGTATGCAAGCTGTCCTTTTGGTCTGCAGTAGGCTTGTCCACAAACTTCAGTATCTGGCCATATCTTTTCTTGAAATTACCTAAGACTTGATCGTTCATCAAACCTGCTAACCTCTGAACACTTTTAACTTCCGGCTGAAGAAAGGTATAATGCACATTCTTTTTTCTCGGATATCTTCTGATTTCTGCCATGGAGATAAGAATACCAAAACTGGGAACAAATGTGAGCAATGACCTGAAAAATGGGAAACATAAACAGTTAATGCGAAGAATGATGCAAATGTAATGCAATGCAAGCATATGACCAACTGGGACCATCTGAACTGGAACACTAACAAGGGCCCCTCTGAATAACTAGCAAACCCAAAAGTTTACTGAGTCACACCCTCTGATAATCGCAACTCTCTGATAGAAGATCTCAGAATCACAGTATCAAGAAATCCAGAATTCCAGAACCATAACTTCGGAACCATAGAATCATAGAACCATGGATCATAATCAAAGGACCAAAGATCATAACAAGAACCACTAAACAGATGAGTGTATGTTGAGGTCATGGGTTCCTGCACACCTGTAAACACCCCCCAATCTCACGGGTAAAAGGCTCCGGGTCAGACATCACGGACTCTCAAAGCCACGTAGCAATAATACTGTCACCATCTCCAAGAAATGGCTCATGACCAAATCAGGGAATCGGTTTGGCATTATATACTACGCAGGGAGGCCTCAGCTGAGTCCGGGAAACAAGGTCATCCTATGCGATCCCCAGGTGGGCCCTCGGATGCGAATGGGTTTGCCACGAAACGTGGGCTGCCATTGTCATCACTAAAGAGGGATGTTTCCACAAGGTTCTCAATGATCGGTCCCCAGCTGCACATAACTGTCAGGGTTATGTAATGAGAGAGGAAGATCCCCAAATCAAGACATTTCCAAGACAATCGCAACCTGGGTGTGGGACTCACTACTACCCCCATGACAAGATCTCATGAGGCCAAAGTGGAACCACTCTAAGTCCTATGGTGCACTTAAGCCGGGTACTTGGCTCATATCTCTAAATAACAAGTAACACCCATCCCACCAAAGAAAACCAGTCCAGACAGTCCAATATATATACATGATGCAGAAAATAAATACTGAAAACTGTAAATAAAGCTGTAAAGAAAGCTGTAAATAAACAACAATAACATACAACAAGCCACAACAAACAAAACATCACCCAATGAAACAGAAACAAACAAGCGCTAGGAGAGACTCACAGGGGAACCAGAGATTCTGGGTTCGATCCCCAGCAGAGTCGCCAGCTGTCGCTCCCACATAAATCACCGATCTTCTGGATAAATCACACTCTGGGCGTCATCGTGATAAGCTTGAATCCTTGAATCCAACACCATCACATGAACCAATGCCTGGCAAACTGATGACCTCTGTACACAACATAACCCGACCTTGAAACACGTTGCCTGAGAACCAACCACCAATGCAGATGACTTGCAATTAAAGGAGTCCTGGCAGTTTGACCAAGCTAGGTTAAATATCCATCTGCATCAAATCGCGGACTGAAAAGCCTCACCGAACTGAAATCACTGCCAGCTCATGCTATGCTTCAACAATGGATGTGATGCTTCATTTTTCTATGCTAATGATGCACCGCGAAATATGAAAGTGATATGAGTATGATGAATATGATGTGATATGATGCTAAAAAAAGAGAGGGCAAATTTGGGGTGTTACAATCACTACTGGAAAATCCTTTTTGTATTTTTGACAAGATATAAATACGAGGATTCGACATGGGGACTATTTGAATTTCAAACAGGTTCGACATGGCGAAGAGATGCGTCATTTCGTCAGTTTAAAGAGCAGTTTCTATGAATAACGGTTATATTCGCCAGATAATAGTACATGGAAGATTATCAGGGATTAGTAACATGCAAGATGCCAAGTGGCGAAGTCTTAGGATTTGATCGTTGTTCGACGGTTATGTTATTTGTATATAAATAGGATAATTTGCTTTGTGAAATGTGTGTGTAAAAATTCTGTACAATATTTTTGTGATTACTCTAATACTCGTGTGTAAAGAGAAAGGAGAATTATCTGAAAAAAATGTACGTGTAAACACTATCTTATTTTCAGTTATAAAGTTACATTTTTATCATTCATATCTCGTTCAAGTTTATGTTTTTATTTACTTTTAAAGCAATCTAATTTCCAGTCATTTACTTCCTACGTCAATCTACATTTCAACAAACCTTTAAGGGAAACTTTAAGTTTCTTTGTTAGTTTCATTAGACAAACATCACCCTATTGTAATATCAATAAGAACAATCTTGTTGAGTAATTGTTCGACAAAACATATAAGAATAAATAAAACTCATATTTAGAATCCACCCTTTAATATTTAGCACATGTGTCCTTGGACTTGTGTGGTTGGTACTGCAAGTGACCCTTTTCCAAGGAATTGGTAAACCAGAGGTTGTTCGCCAAAAACACCAGCGAACAGGACCTTAGAATTTCAATCATATCCCATAATAAAATTTTAGAGATGTATTTCCGGATACACCTTACTTCGTACTGTGAAATTTGTGAATATATAATGCATCCAAAAATGTATTTGCGAATAAACCCTTGTTCGTATTTTTTGTTTAAATATTTGGGATGAATCCGGGAATACATTTCTGAATTCACCCGACCCTGTTCACAAAGAACCAATTTTAGAAACCGAGCTTGTTTTACAATAGAAAGTGGAGAATTTTTTTGGACATTGAACAAAGATTGAAATATATATATATATATATATATATATATATATATATATATATATATATATATATATTTGACATCATTAATATTAATACAAGACACGTCTAACCAAATAAATACAATGTTGAATAAAAACTAAAATGAATCAAAACATATGTTATTGTCTAAATCTATATGTATGGGTGGTTGGGCCTTTAAGTTATATTTATTTATTTATTTATCGATGTCGTTCAACTTTGTGAATTCTCGCATCATATCCAAAAAATGATCCGATCAAGTTGCAGCTTCCCTTGTTGAATGAGATCTCCTCTCTGGTGATGTCAGTGGTATATGGCATACTGATTTCAGATAAACTTGAACAAAGTGCCTTATTTTTGAAAGCCACCAAATACACATAAAATGATCTGTTGGATTTTGAGGTGGGGTAGTGTGAAGTGGAAATAATAATTCTAAGAAATTGTATCTTTCCATATCAACACACACCTCATTATACCCACTTGTTATAAGATGACCAATTTCAGGGAAGCACATCCATTTTTCTTACGAATTTTGGTCTGCTAACACAAGGAATAAGAAATTCATGAATTACATCAAAATTTTCTTTTTTCTCGTATAGCCACATGTATGATTATTTATGTCCCTTAAAATTTAATAAGTTGTTGGCGGACTAATGCATGATCCTCCTCTCCTTTATTGACCAACATAGAAAAAACTCGAAAATGGAAGTTATCGTCATCCTCAACATTGACGACCTGTTCAATGTATTTTTTTGTGTGCATAAAAACCGACATTTCATCGTTGAATTAGATTATTGGTAAAGGTGGTGAAGGAGGTGGTTTGATAATGCGAGCTCCTTTGAAAACTCTTTTTTGAGATTTTAAAGTCGGAGAATTTGGAAATTTTTTATCCACATTTTCAAAATACGAAGGAGACTACATCATTGAATTGTCATTCAGTGTTGGTTTGACCTTATTAGGAGCACATTTTTTTTACCAGTTGAGACAATGGTTTCACATTTGTGGTTTTTGCATAATCAATCTTCCTCAATTTCTCTTTGATGTGGGGTTTCATATTGTCACCGGCTTTCAAAAATCTCTCTTTTATCACTTATCATTTAGTCAAGATAGAGATATTCGATTTACCGTCCTTCATCACACCTTCATCATCAAACATGAGCCTTTGTAGTAAGTACAAACACTATTCATTCGTATTGGGATATCATGTATCACCTTTTTTGAAATTAGACAAGCACATGGGATACCATACATTTTCCTAAGTATGCAACCACACTTTGAGCTATCAAAACCTACATTCTCAACTCGTTTGGATTTGTGAAAAACAAAATTCAATCTTGCTCACAATATTGTTACTGACCAACTGTGAATAGAGATTGTTGTCATTAATATGTGGTCCAACACTGTGATGTTGCAGTTAAATGATGTATGTATCTCATTATGTTTATTTTGGATCATTTGGTTCATAGAGTTCCAATCTTTACACAAATCACCCATATTATTTCCCAACCAATTCTTCAGTGTAGCATGAGAGGACTCAAGTCATTTAGTTCATGTATTTCCAAGGTGTCTAACCTAATCAGTACAAGCACAAATGATCTTCTCCTTCACCTAGTCTAGAATTATACTTTCAACACATTTCAACAAATATGGATATTTCTCACACACATTCTTGAAATTATAACAACATCGACATATATTTCTTCTATAGAAGAATTATTTCTAGCGTTCCATGCATTCATTACTCTTTCCATTATCACACTAGATTTGACCATTTTTCCATCTTCACCCTTTATTTGTTTGGTCCCTACCGTGGGTTTAATTCAACTTCTAACATTCTTTGTAACATAATACCTACGAAGTAATCCGTATGAAGTATGAAACACCATTGAAACAGAATTCATCAATGTTGTAGCATGATCGTGACAATGACCTTTGACGTGTTTTCTTTGTCATTCAACACTGTCTGGTAAACTTCTAAAGCCCAACTTACGTTTTCCTCTTTTTCTCTCTCCAAAAATGAAAACTCAATAGAATAAATTTTCTCAATAGATGTAACACCAACAATTTAAAATAGTGGAAACATGTACTTAATTGTCTTATACGTTGAATCAATGACGAGTTCAAGGGGAAACATGTTGAACAACTTTATGGAATCACGATGAGTAAAAAATATATCTCAAATGGTTACTCCGTCCTTGTACGATCGGTACCTAGATACATAGTTGTTATCATCTAGAAGTCGTAGTAGTGAGAAATTGATATTAAGCTATAAATTAACTTAAATCATAAAGCAAGAGTCACCACCGCTCTTTATTTTTCCCAAAGGAATGGGAAAAGAACGAATAAAACCCACAAAAGTCTTAAAACAAAACTAATAAAACAAAGAGATAAGTGTACGAGGGTTATTTATGCAAAGAGAATGTGTTAGCACCCGTCACACCTATAGTACTCTATAGGAGGAACCTATTGAAAATTAGTGTTTGTCTTAAAAATGGTGTTGTTTGCAAAAGATTGGGGAGATGAGAAAAATAAATATTTTTTTTTAATATTTCTGTTTGACAATACTTCCTGAGCCTTGTGCCTACGTACCAACAAAGTGAATTGGAGGATCAAAACCTCATAGTTCATGGTGTCACTCCCGGGATTTTCATCTTAGTACAAACGCGAAAATGACGCGGAAAAGGTAGAGTCGCCAGCCAGACATTTTTATCCCGAATGAATGAGAAAGGTAATGCTGCACAAACCTGAGGAAGAAGGAAAGGACGAGGCCTTGCGAATCAAAGATCTGGGTTCAGGAGTCGGTTACGACCTGGGAAGATATTAGCACCCAGATCGTCCGCCGTACCCGACGGGATCCACACTTGTTAGTCTGTTTCAAAGGGTGAGAAATAAAGCTAATGCTGAATAAAACTGCTACCGGAACTGAAATGAAAGAAAGAGAATTGGAAAAGAGAATGGAAAGAAAGAGGGAAATGTAGGGAAAATAAATAATGTGCTCGAACGGGCCCTACCCCGCTGCCTACGTACCTCATCGGGAAAATGAGGATCAGAGTCGACGTAGTTCGCCTAACCAAGGCAGGAACTATTTGTTTGTGTTTTATATGCGCTGGAACTGCGTATGTTTATGCTCAGGTGTTGCAGGCTTGTCTGGTACGGGTGCATTTACCGTCTTGCAAATGAGACAAGTCGTCGCAAGTTCGCGTGGAGAATGAATGAGATGAGAAGAGAATTCCCGAAGGAAGGTCGCTTATTGTTTGTTGTTTTCTTTTTAAGATTTTTGTATGAATTTGGCACAAGGAAGTGAATTCAAACTCTTTTCCATGGAATGTATACTTGCTACTACATTCCCAGATGGAATAGTAGAACAAGCACACC
Organism: Lathyrus aphaca; assembly: GCA_963966055.1. NCBI lineage: Eukaryota > Viridiplantae > Streptophyta > Magnoliopsida > Fabales > Fabaceae > Lathyrus > Lathyrus aphaca. Next base: position 294,078,729 of record OZ014519.1, on the reverse strand, counting down.
ATGTAAGGAGAATTTATCCAAGACTTGTTCCCAAGGATTAGGGTTTAAGTTCACTTCCTTGTGCCAAATTCATACAAAAATCTTAAAAAGCAAACAACAAACAATAAGCGACCTTCCTGCGGGAATTCTCTTCTTATCTCATTCATTCTCCACGCGAACTTGCGACGACTTGTCTCATTTGCAAGACGGTAAACGCACTCGTACCAGACGAGCCTGCAACACCCGAGCATAAACATACGCAGTTCTAGTGCATATAAAACACAAACAAATAGTTCCCACCTTGGTTAGGCGAACTACGTCGACTCTGATCCTCATCTTCCCGATGAGGTACGTAGGCAGCGGAGTAGGGCCCGTTTGAGCATATTCTTTATTTTCCCTACATTTCCCTCTTTCTTTCCATTCTCTTTTCCAATTCCCTTTCTTTCTTTCAGTTCCGGTAGTAGTTTTATTCAACAACAACTTTATTTCTCACCCTTTGAAACAGACTAACAAGCATGGATCCCGTCGGGTACGGCATACAATCTGGGTGCTAATACCTTCCCAGGTCATAACCGACTCTCGAACCCAGATCTTTGGTTCAAAATGCCTCGTTCTTTCCTTCTTCCTCAGGTTTACGCAGCATTACCTTTCCTATTCATTCAGGATAAAAATTCTTGGCTGGCGACTCTACCTTTTCCGCGCCACTTTCGCGTTTGTACTAGGATGAAAATCCCGGGAGCGACAGCTGGCGACTCTGCTGGGGATCGAACCCAAAATCTCTAGTTTCCCTCGTAGAGTCAATCCTAGTGCATGTCTGTTTTTTCTTCTTTGGGTGTTTATGTGTGTGCTGTTGTGTGTTTATTTACTGTTTTCATTTATAGTTTACTTTACAACATTTATTTACTGCTTTCAGTATTTATTTTCACATGCATCATATACTGGACTGTGCTGGTTTCCTTTTTTTCTGTGGGATGGGTTTTGTTACTGTGAGATGAGCTCGTAATCGGGGCTCGAATGCACCTTAGGACTTAGAGTGGTTCCACTTTGGCTTCATGGCATCTTGCTATGTCGGTAGTAGTGAGTTCCACACCTTGACTTGCGATCTTCTCGTAAATGTATTGATACCAGAATCTTTCTGGGGAAATACACAACCTTGATAGTTATGTGCAGTCAGGAGACCGATCATTGAGATCCTTTGTGGAAACATACCTCTCCAGTGATGACAGTGGCATACCATATTTGTTGGCAATCCCACTCACATCCTAGGGCCCACTGGGAACTCGCATAGGATGGTCTGGTTCTCTCATAGGAATCCAGTTAAAGCAAACTGTTCGTATGACGATAGTATTGTACCCTTCGGGATGAATGTACTATTGTTTCTCGATTCAGTGCTTGAAGCTAGGGACTTATGAGGGATGCTTGTTTCCTTGGACTCAGCTGAGACCTCCCTGAGTAGTACATAATGCCAAACCGATTCCCTGATTTGGTCATGGGCCATTTCTAGGAGATGGTGAACGTATTATTGCTGCTCGGCTTTGAGAGTCCGTGATGTTGACCCGAGTAGCACACCCGTGAGAATGGGAAGGGTTTACAGGAATACATGAACCCTAAACTTCAACATACCTACTTTGCCAATGTTGTTTTGTGATATGATCTGGTTCTACACGGTCCTTTGGTTATGAGATCCGGGATTTCTATTCAGAGAAACTGTTATATTATTATTATGACTCTCCACAGACACTTGGCTCGTTGTTCAACTTCAACACCATCAGTGATTGTTCTATTATGTGATCCGATTCTACAGTTATTGGATTCTCAGTTATGGGGTTCTATACAGAGATGGTACTGCTATTGTGGTTCTATACAAACAGTTGGTTCACTGCTCAACTCCAATATTATACTGTTGATCACATGCCTGTTGCATACATGACATCATAACATTCCAGCACACATGTCCAGTTATTTCCGAGGATCATATATCTGAATCATGCCATTAGACTTTTTCTGTGTCAAAACATGAATCAAAGCAGATAGATTCCTCAGAAATAACTGAACATGGCATTTGCATACATCCTTGCATTCTTGATAGGTGTTCTGAGACAGATTAGTATCATGACTTGGTTTCCCTTCAAAATGGCCATCTTGAATCAAATATCAAGGTATAACTCCGGGCGGAGGTAACCAAACGAAGACCCAGCTGAGGGCATTCAGGGCAGAGGTACAAGCTTTATTTCAGAACCAGAAACTATTGAAACAGGAAGTCAACCAGATGAAGACTCAGATGAGCTTGGTTATGGAAATTCTGAACGAAGTTATTTTCATCCCTAGTGAGGGGAACTACGTCGTTCTGATTCTTCATTAGTCAATGGAGATACGTAGGCAGGAGATCACATAAGATCTTTGCGAGCAACCTTATCTATTAACTTTGTTTATCAACCTTTTCCCTCCAAATATCATTTGTCAGCATCCAATCTCAACTTCCCAAGAAAGGCAAAGAGGCAGAGCATATGGGTAAAGGTCATAGTAGCTTGAGTGGAAGTTTGATCATATTTCGATGTTGTATATGCAATAGGTTTCTTCATTCGCTCATATTCAGGGTAGTGGAGCTAGTTACATCAGGCTCATCTTCGACAAAACTTCTTTTGGGGTTTCAATGCCAAATATGACTACCATTTTGGGGCACCTAGTGTTTTAATTGAAGATTGCAATTCTTTCAGGGGTAAAGGTAAAGACAAGGTCCTGAATTTGATTGACTCCAAGACTATTGTGTTCACACCAGGTAAAGGTGGGAATATGGCACCAAATCAGTAATAGAATGAATATCCAAACTGTTGACTGCAGAAAGTATCCAAGAGCAATAAGTCCAGACGGAGTCAAGTCTCTTCAATGACGACAATGTTCAGCTTCTTTATTGCATTTTCATTTGTAGTTTTTGTTGTTTGTTTAAACATTTGTATGCATGCATGAAACTTGTTTGTTTTTGAATGATAACCATAATAAAATGCACATGTTTTTCTTGAAGTAATCCATTTGTATTCACTCATGATTTTGTGTATGTGCATCGCAATACCAATTGTCGTGCTTAAACTCTATGAGGGAGAATGATGAAACAAAAACACAAGAATCTCTAATTGTGTGCTCTTGAGTAAGACCTTGTTGACGATGTACCTGATTTGTTTCAAATCCCTAAACACCGGAGATATAAGGGAGATAGACCCTCGCTAACCCCTTTGAGCCTTGAAGTAGGAGTTTCTTTTCGCATGAAAAAACCCTTACATTTAACCTAGGGGCAGGGTAGGTGTCAACTAGTTGGACCAAGCATTCAGACTTTCATAAAAGAGTGCATCTGAGGATCCATTGCCTTTCTTTGTACCAAATCAAGAGGTCCAAATACAAGAAACCACCATGGTTATCCCAATAAAGAGGTCCAAAGACCGAAAACCACAATGGTTATCTAAATCAAGAGGTCCAAAGACTGGAAACCAAAATGGTTATCCTTCATCGACCAAAGAATGAGGCAGTCACAACCCTCGCAAAGAAATCAAGACAAACAATGTCACACGATTTGTATAAAAAAAGAAATGAAAAAGCCCGCTAAGTCGAAGCTTAAAAACAAACGACTTAGGCAAAAATTAGGGCATCTCGCTGGACTCTACAATCAAAGATTCATAAGAATTAGTCCAGGAAAAAGTTAGGGATAAGCAAAAGAATGCAAAAGACAAAAAGGATTAAAGAAGAAAGATCCTCAAAACAAGAACAAATTCGTGTGGCATGTACACGAAGATAAAGGGGTGACTGACTCCAAACAATAACCTGATTGGTGCTTGAACTGATAACAACAACGATTCCTCAACCAGCACGGAACCCTTATGAAAGGTTAGCGCTTGTGCCGAGCTAGCTGAACATAGGAATGGAGGACATCACGAAGAGGGGTGGGTACCTATAAACTTCGAGCCTATATCCTTTTTTTCTATAACCGTAAACCAGGCCACGATACAACCCTCAAAAGTCCTAATTGAAATAGGGTTATTTTGAGAGCGTACTACCACGAGACCGCATTCCTGACTCCTATGAATTGTGCTAAAAGATATTTGTTGGTGTTACAGGTACATGCTTTCATAAAAAATCAATAGCTTAACCAGTGATTCACTCACAAGGGTTTGCAATATCTTTTTCAGTACCTCCCAGATCAAGATCATCCCCAATAGAGTCTTGGCCCTCCAATCTCAAAGTCCAATTTATTTTTGGCAATGTTGGCAGCTCATAGTCGGTGTATCATTAATATTATCCCTCACAGAGTTGTTTTTCCCCACAGGGATTCATCCAATCAATTCAGTGAATACTTCTCCCCAGTCAAGCTGTCAGGGATACCTGTTATCTCCTTATCAGGAGATCTCATTTGCATTTGCATTTAGTAATCATCATTACATTTACATCCTCAAAACGCGTATCATTTCCACCATCATGGAGCATTACGCCATAAGTTCAAATGTGCATGCCAACATGGGCCAGTTTTGAGGTATATTACATAAGACCCGAAACATCTTCTCAACCTGAAGTACTCCCCACAGAGGATACCAATACCATTTGCCAAGCATCCTTGTCTATCCAAGTCAATGTTTGTCATCCCCAGTGAGTCTCGTTTCAGTACAACGGTCTCACCTTTTTTTATATAAAAAAAATCCCTGTTTAAGTACAACATGCCCTCTTTTCTCTTTTTCAAGGCCCTGTTTAAGTACAACAGACCCCCTTTTTTCTTCTTATGACTCCGTTTAAGTACAATGGTTTCGTTCAAGCCCTATTTAAGTACAACAGGCCCCCCTTTTTCTTCTTACGACTCTATTTAAGTACAATGGTTTCGTTCAAACCCTGTTTAAGTACAACGACCCCCCTTTTTCTTCTTACGACTCCGTTTAAGTACAATGGTTTCGTTCAAGCCCTGTTTAAGTACAACAGGCCCCTCTTTTTCTTCTTACGACTCTGTTTAAGTACAATGGTTTTTTTCAAGCCCTTTTTAAGTACAACAGGCCCCCTTTTTCTCCTTACGACTTCGTTTAAGTACAATGGTTTCGTTCAAGCCTTGTTTAAGTACAACATGCCCCCTTTTTTCTTCTTATGACTCCGTTTAAGTACAATGGTTTCGTTCAAGCCCTGTTTAAGTACAACAGGCCCTCTTTTTTTCCTTTCCAAGCCCCGTTTAAGTACAACAGGCCCCTTTTTCTTTCCAAGCACTGTTTAAGTACAACAGGCTCCTTCCTTTCAAAAAACAAAAACAAAAAAGAATATAAAAAAACAAGAACAAAATGGCATTCTCATTGTCTCACGGAGTACAAATTTTCAGGTTTTATTCGAATATTCAATCACTTCATACCCTGAATGTCTAAAAGCTGTCATTATTATTCATTCAGGTCTGCAGATGATTGAATAGGGGCAGCTGTAATACCTCAAAATTCACCCTTTCACTTTATTAACATTTATCATATCATATTGCATACTCAAATTCATGCCATAGCAAAAAAAACATTGCATCATGTTCATCATAGCTGAGGTATAGGTTCGTGATCAGTGATTGAAGCAGTTGAAGGCCATACAAAGACAACCAAGGAGCCACAAAGCTTCTCAACCTTGTGCAAAGGGTTCACAACATCCCACAAGTCCTCATTTGAGGCCTCAAGTCTTGAAAAGAATTGAATTGATTAAAGGAGGCAGTCAATGCAACATCTCCTGATGAAAGGATGCCAAATTAGGGTTTCCAGTTAATTGGACTTCTCAGTGTAATTTTGATCCAAAGTTTATTTCATTTTTTTTCTAAATAATGTCAAGTACCTAGGGTTTAAATTTCATCCATGGAATCATTTTGAAAGAGGTTCAATTGGCCAGATGATTGAAAATTAGGGAATTGGGGAAAAGTCAATCATGCTGAGGAAAAAGTAAGCTCCTGACTTTTTGATGTCAAAATCATGAAATTAGGGTTACAAGGATCCTATGGTTCAAATTTTATCAAGAAATGATGGAGGAATCATGAGAAATCAAGAAAACCAAAACTTACCATTTTTGGAAAATTAGGGTTTCCAAAAATGATTTTTGCAGCCACTTTGAGAGAGGCCTTCTCCCAAAATACAAGGGCTATGAAAATTCTACCTTGAGCCAATTAAAGAGGGTATCTTAAACTTCAAATCCATATGTGGAACTGACTCATAGAATTAAAATTGAGAGAGATATGATCATGCAAAGTTTGAGCAAAATAGGGCAAGAAACAAGTCATGGGCGAGGTAGCCTGCTGGCCTGCACGCGTGCCCTGCCCAGCATTTTATCAAACAGGTCTTGTGCAAAATGTCAAGCTATTTTTCCCCACTAAGCAAGCTTCAAATGAATTTTCTTTGAACTTCAAAGTTGTTTATTGGCATGTTTCCTACAACTTTGATGTTTAGGAAATTTTTATTTGATCAATAGTTTGAGAGTTATGGAAGCCCAAAGTAAGCGTCCTACACTGATCCAGGTCACAAGCAACTTGCCTAGGAAGGTCAATGCTCTTTAGGCCCAGGTGTGCAGCCTTGTGACAGGTTTTTCAAAGGCACATTTGAGGCACCAAATGACATTGTCTCATCATATACCAAACTACAAATATGTTCTATGTTGCACCTACCTCAAAATGAGCATAAGAATCATTCAAATTAATGCCTTGAGCTTAAAGAAAAAAGCCATTGCATATCACAACATGCCATCATTTTTCTTGCTTGACAAGGCAATGATAATCCAATGTATAAGCTGAGTTCAATTGAAATTCTTGGCCTCATTTAGATTACCATGATCATGAGTACATCATACTGGGAGTGTATCATCCAATGTCTGCATCACCACCCTAATTGCCATGCATTTCATGAGAATAAAGCAAGGGATGAACTTCTAAGCATTGAATTCAGGATGCTATGATCATATGCTTCACACCACATCAAACTCACCATGAATGCCATGCTTTACTCTACACCTGATCCAGCTCGAGGCAAACAAGTTCATCATGCATGCTCATCACTGCATAAGATCACATCTTAGGGATGCATTGATCTGAGGCGTAATCCATCACCTCAATCTCACCCTAGTTGTTATTCTCTTCATCACATTGGATCAGATTCAAGCAAGGGAAGTTTATAGAGTTTGCAGCTTGCACAACTAACTTGCATTCATGTAACAAATTTGACTCAGCTCCAACTGAATCAACTCAGTTAACCAGGGTTCTAACCCTGGTTCTAATTGTTAACTGAGAATTAAGCTCACCTATATAAGCTAATGCCCTAACTTAATTGTGGACACTCTTCATTCTTCTCAAAATCACACAACTCACTCATCAAATTCTCTCAAAATTTGCTTCTGCATTTGGATTCGAGGAAGCTTTATTTTGATCCATTTTGATCCAATTCTTCTTCAATTCATCATCATCATCTTAGACACAATCTCCATGGATTACACAACTTGATTCATCAAGGATCATCACTGCACATTCTTGAGGTTCCACTTCATTTTGGATCGAAGCTCTTCAAACTCCATCAATCTAATCCCAATCTTCATCAAATCTTCATCAGCATCATGCTTTGCACCATGCCCATGGATTTTACAGCTTGAAGCATCAAGGATTCATCACTGCATAATCTTACACTTCACTGCATTTTCATCAACTCCTTAAGATCTTCAACTCGCAGAGTGTTTATTTCACTCCCAGTGCTCAAGATCAAGTCAAATCAAAGCTCATGATCCTCATCTCTGGTTTTCCTCAACTTGTGGAATTTCTGCAATTCAGGTGCACTCTGAAATTCTACTTGTTGGCTTTCACCATTTTTTGTTGGTTTTATGTTGTTTGAAGCTCAATAGGAGAATTGTAACCCCGACTAGTTGATATGCTTCATATAAGCTTAGATCCAGTTTTAGGTTGAGAGTTGTTTGCTTTCGATTTTATGATTCTATAAGTGATAAATGGAATTTGAGGGTAGATTAATGATCAGGAGATAGAGACGAATCCAAACATGGTGTTAGTTTTCATTTTAGGGAGGATATGAGAATTCCCTAACCAGAGCCTCACTGGAGAAGGTGACCATAATCCCTCTCCGGTGACCTGAACAGTGCCCTAAGTTTTTCTCCAACTTTATAACGCATCCGTCCATTTCTTTTGATCCAATGATCCAAGCTATGCCAACGCATTAAAATTCACATGCAACTCACGTGCCATTTTTGTGAAGGAAAAGTCTCAGCTTCTATTGACACCCCCAGCATGTGTATCTCAAGCCCAGTTCAGTGTATTTTTCTGCTAGATTCACCCCCAGGCCCAACACAATTCAGTCCATTTATTTATTTTATTTTCTTTTATTCAATTTTATTCCATTTTCGTTTTCTATTTTTAAAAATACCAAAACACTTCTAAAAATTCCCCAAAATATTCATACATGATCTTCATCTTTTTATTTAATTTTCCATAATTTTTTTTTTCATTTTTATTTTATTTTGGAACCAGAATTAATTTTACAATTAATTTCTTCTTATTTTCTTTCTTTTTTGACCAATCAACTTGTCAATTTTTGTTCTCTTAAACCAAAAATGATAAATGATCCATTCTTTTTGCATTATCCATATAACTCATCAAATTTCTCCAAAATATTTTTGCTTTGATTTTTAGGTCATGATAAGTCACATTTTGATCCCATTATTTCACATGTGTGCACATAAACCCTAATTCCCTTCCACACCTCATTCCTATTTATGAGGTGTGGAAGGGAATTAGGGTTTAAGTGCACACATGTGAAAGAATGGGATCAAAATGTGACTCATCATGACCTAAAAATCAAAGCAAAAATATTTTGGAGAAATTTGATGAGTTATCTGGATAATGAAAAAATAATGGATCACTTATCATTTTTGGTTTAAGAGAACAAAAATTGACAAGTTGATTGGTCAAAAAAGAAAGAAAATAAGAAGAAATTAATTGTGAAATTAATTCTGGTTCCAAAATAAAAGAAAAATGAAAACCAAAATTATGGAAAATTAAAGAAAAAAATGAAGATCATGTATGAATTTTTAGGGGAATATTTAGAAGTGTTTTGGTATTTTTAAAAATAGAGAAAAAATAGAATAAAATAGAATAAAAGAAAATAAAAGAAATAAATGGACTGAATTGTGTTGGGTCTGAGGGGTGAAACTAGCAGAAAAATACACTGAACTGGGCTTGAGATACACACGCTGGGGGTGTCAATAGAAGCTGAGACTTTTCCTTCACAAAAATGGCACGTGAGTTGCATGTGAATTTTAATGCGTTGGCATAGCTTGGACCATTGGATCAAAAGAAATGGACGGTTGCGTTATAAAGTTGGAGAAAAACTTAGGGCACTGTTCAGGTCATCGGAGATGGATTCCGGTCACCTTCTCCGGTGAGGCTATGGTTAGGGCATTCTCATATCCTCCCTAAAATGAAAACTAACACCATGTTTGGATTCGTCTTACTCTCCTGATCATTAATCTACCCTCAAATTCCATTTATCACTCATAGAATCATCAAATCGAAAGCAAACAACTCTCAACCTAAAACTGGATCTAAGCTTCTATGAAGCCTATCAACTAGCCAGGGGTTACAATGCTCCTATTGAGATTCAAACAACATAAAACCAACAAAAAATGGTGATAACAAGCAAGTAGAATTTCAGAGTGCACCTGAATTGCAGAAATGCCACAAGTTGAGGAAAACCAGAGATGAGGATCCTGAGCTTTGCTTTGACTTGATCTTGAGCAATGAGAGTGAAACAAACACTCTGTGAGTTGAATATTTTAAGGAGTTGATGAAAATGCAGTGAAGTGTAAGATTATGCAGTGATGAATCCTTGATGCTTCAAGCGGTAAAATCCATGGGCATGGTGCAAAGCATGATGCTGATGAAGATTTGATGAAGGTTGGGATTAGATTGATGGAGTTTAAAGAGCTTCGATCCAAAATGCAGTGGAACCTCAAGAATGTGCAGTGATGATCCTTGATGAATCAAACTGTGTAATCCATGGAGATTATGTCTAAGATGATGATGATGATGAATTGAAGAAGAATTTGATCAAAATGGATGAAGATGAAGCTTCCTCGAATCCAAATGCAGAAGCAAATTTTGAGAGAATTTGATGAGTGAGTTGTGTGATTTTGAGAAGAATGAAGAGTGTCCACAATTCAGTTAGGGCATTAACTTATATAGGTGAGCTTAATTCTCAGTTAACAGTTAGAACCAGGGTTAGAACCCTAGTTAACTGAGTTGATTTAGTTGGAGCTGAGTCAAATTTGTTACATGTATGCAAGTAAGTTATGCAAGCTGCAAACTCTAGAAACTCCCCTTGCTTGAATCTGATCCAATATGATGAAGAGTATAACAACTAGGGTGAACTTGAGGTGATGGATTGCGCCTCAGATCAATGCAACCCTAAGATGTGATCTTATGTAGTGATGAGCATGCATGATGAACTTGTTTGCCTCGAACTGGATCAGGTGTAGAGTAAAGCATGGCATTCATGGTGAGTTTGATGTGGTGTGAAGCATCTGATCATAACATCCTGAATTCAATGCTTGGAAGTTCATCCCTTACTTTATTCTCATGAAATGCATGGAAATGAGTATGGTGATACAAACATTGGATGATACATTCCCAGTATGTGTCGCTCCCGGGATTTTCATCCTAGTACAAACGCGAAAGTGGCACGAAAAAGTTAGAGTCGCCAGCCAGGTATTTTTATCCCGAAGGAACAAGAAAGGTAATGCTGCACAAACCTGAGGAAGGAGGAAAGGACGAGGCCTTGCGAACCAAAGATCTAGGTTCGGGAGTCGGTTACGACCTGGGAAGGTATTAGCACCCCAGATCGTCCGCTGTACCCGACGGGATCCACGCTTGCTTGTTTGTTTCGAAGGGTGAGAAAAATATAACTACTGCTGAACAAAGGAACTGCTAACTGGAATGGGAATGAGAAAGGAGAAAGGGGAAATAAAATGGAAAGGAATGGGGAAATGTAGGGAAAATAAAGAATGTGCTCGAAAACGGGCCCTACCCCGCTGCCTACGTACCTCATCGTGAAAATGAGGATCAGAGTCGACGTAGTTCACCTAACTAAGGCGGGAACTTGTTTGTGATTTTTAGGATGACGTTGCCATAGCTCTAGCTCAGGTGTTACCGACTCTGACTCGAGGGTGTTTACTGAGAGAAGAAGACTCAAATCGGAAAAGGACAAAAAACTAAGGGGGACTAAGACCAGCCCTAAGTTATTTATTATGCACAAAAGGGAGATCCTAATGGTTAGTGAGGTTTTCTAATCCTAAGGAAGGAAAGGAAAAGAAAGAAGAAAAAAAGATGCAACTTAGTTCCTAAGGAAGATAAGTTGGTCCTAACAAAGGGGAACCCTACCAATCACAAATATGGAAGGAAATAAATGAATTAAATGCATAAAAGAAATGCATAAAAATAAAAGGATAAGGTGAAGGAAACTTACCTCAATCTTCCCATCTACAAAACAAAGGTTAGTGTTGCATTTTATTAAAAATAATAAAGCAAACATACACAAATTAAATCCTAACAACTCTAGGACTCAATCTAAACTCTATCTTAATTCTAGAGAACTAAAAGAATGCTAAAAAATAAAATCCAGCACCTACAACAGCCCCTAATACACAAACAGCTATTAAAACCATGCATAACACAAATCAGCTTTTTACAGCCAGCATGCAGCATGAAAAGGTAGGTGTAAAAAGTCAAATACAGCATGCAAGCATAACAAACAGCATACATTTTACAGCACCTATATGCAAAAACAGCTATGAAATGCAAAATCCAGATTTGATTATTCTCATTTTTTTAATGCACAAACTCAATGAAACATGCACCAACTTCATCATGAACATGCATTTGAACCTAAATCAACCTACACAAATGAAAGAACATGATCACTTTAGAAGGATTATGCAAGAATGCATCACATGGTTTATTATGCAACAAGTATGCAAAATATGGCACATGAATATGGCATATGAACATGATGATCATTGCTTATGAACATGCAATATGATAGTTCAACAAGAATTCCAAACTCAATGCAAAATTCAGAATTGAATTGATGTAAATGATATGATCAAGCATGCAACCAAATGCAACCAAATGCACATACATGCATGATTATGTGAAATGCAACATACATTGATACAATAAAATGCAAAATGATTTAATGCAATGCGAAAGATGTAAACACAGACTGCAACATGATTATTCACATGCCAAATGATGCATAAACATGGCAACAAAAGTGCAAGAAATCAAGCTATACACAAAGGAATAAAAAAACGCATAATACCCGACATGAACAGAAACGCGTCGAAACGCGTCGAAATAGGGGAATGAGCTACTGGAAATGGACTCAAAAATTCCCTAAAATCAATACCTAAACATGTATGAACATTAAAGGCACTAGAAACAAGGACTAAGCTATCAAATAAGCAAAATTTCCAAAATCCAACAGTGTTAACCGGTTAACCAAATGGTTAACCAAATGGTTAACCGGTTAACGGATTTAAATCTGCCCTGTTTGTGGCTAAAATGCATGTGTTAACCGGTTAACCAAATGGTTAACCTGTTAACACTGATCTAGAATGTAAAAAAGATTTAGAAATAAGTGCTTTTGGCCACAAACTCACTTCTAATGATCCCTAACATACCTAGGAACATGTTAACACTAATTTCTACTTAATTGGAGCTTATTTACACATGATAGAATCTATAGATATCAACACCTTAGATCCTAATCCATTAATAATCACAAATCGCAAGCAACACATAACGAAACGTAATCAATCGCAAGAAAAACGAAAAGCAATTAAAGAACGCCAAAAGTGGCAAGATGAAGAGAATAACTTAAAGGAGAAGTGATTTAGATCACCAACATACGAAGCGGAGATGTGCTTCGGTGAATGTTGCAAGAATCAGAGCTTGATCGAAGAGAAAACCATGAAAACTGTGAAACCGCCAAATAAATGTGTTCTTGATGTTTGAACCTTCGTGTGCTTCCGATAAGTCGAAACCTTCACCAAAAATCAGTAACTTCTTCTTCTAAAATCTTCAAATCAATGGAGGTTGGAGGCTAAGCTCCAAGATCTTCAAGTTTCAATGTGAAACTTGAAGAGCTTATTCAAAAAGCTTTGGTGAAAGGAGGGAAAAATGGAGGAAAAGTGAGAGAGAAAAAGTGATTGTGAGAGAATGAGAAATTTTTGGAAAATTATGGAAAATGAAAATTGTGTGTGTGTCCCCTTTGGCTTGGATGAAAAATGGATTAAATATGGTTTAGGTTTGGGGCCCAAAAATTAGGCTTGGGATCCAAAATTATGATTTGGTAATGAGGTTAGGTTTTAGCAATGGAGTTAGGGTTGGTAGTTAGTTAGGGTTAGGGTTGGAAAAGGAATATTCCTTGGAATATTCCTTGAAATACTCTAGAAGAGTGTGGAACATGGTAGAAGCTTCCAAGGGAAATAAAGTGGAATTGAAGTGGAAAAACAAGATGGAAAGAGTGAAAGGAAGTGTGGAAAGAAAGTGGAAGGAAAGGTGATGAAAAGGGAGGGACAGGTGAATTTTTCCCTTTTTTGGTGGGTTAGCTTGGAAATGGTCTGGATTATTTTTGGGATACTATTTTTCTCTTGAACTCCAATGCTTGGCAAGCCACACACCTCATGCGTATGCAAAGAATGATGATTTATTTATTTAATTTTTCAAATGCGATGCAATGATATGCGGAATGATGCGGGAATGAAGCGTAACTCGCTCGAGGTTGATAATAAATAAGAGGGCAAATTTTGGGGTGTTACAACTGCCCCTATTCAATCACTGTAGACTTGAATGGATGATAGCAGTTGCTCTCAGACGTTTGAAGTATGCAGGGATTGAATACTAAAAAACAACCAGAAAATTTGCACTCGGTGGAAAAGAAAAGGGAAATAAACCCAACCATCTGAACTCTGCTTGTGGAGAACTCGGATGTGATGAGTAATGAACTGGTGAATGCTGTGGAATAACATCGGGAGATTGCTGATTTGCCACGCTACGGGTGGACTTTTTGATGGGCTATTAATGACATGCCATACAACGGGTGGTTTTCCGAATGTTTCGCCATACTGCGAGGGATTCAATACTTTGCCATTCTACGGGGATACGTTGCTCAGCTACGGGAGACTTTGGAAATCTTACCACTTTACGGGGCTACATTTCTCAGCTACGGGAGTCTTTGAAAATTCGCCACACTACGGGTGCACATTGCTCAACTACGGGAGACTTTGAAAATTTGCCACACTACAGGGGCACATTGCTCAACTACGGGAGACTTTCAGAAAATTTGCCATACTACGTGGGCACGTTGCTCAGCTACGGGAGACTTTCAGAAAATTTGCCACACTACTGGGGCACGTTTCTCATCTACGGGAGACTTCAATGTTTTTCCATACTACGGGGGCTGCTGCTCGCTATGGGAGACTTTGGCTCACTACATGAGAGTTTTGCTCACTACGGGAGACTTCAATGTTTTGCCACACTACGAGGGCTGTTGCTCGCTACGGGAGACTTTTGCTCACTACAGGAGACTTCGGAAATTCGCCACACTACGGGGGACTTCAATGTTTTGCCACACTACGGGGGCTGCTGCTCGCTACAGGAGACTTTGGCTCACTACAGGAGACTTCTCCTCACTACGAGAGACTTCAATGTTTTGCCACACTACGGGGGCTGCTGCTCGCTACGAGAGACTTTGAAAATTCGCCACACTACGGGGGAAGATTGCTCAGCTACGGGAGACTTCGAGAAAACTTGCCACACTACGGGGGCACATTGCTCAGCTACGGGAGAATTTTGTAAAATTTGCCACACTACGGGGGCACATTGCTCAGCTACGGGAGACTTCTGCTCACTACGGGAGACTTCAATGTTTTTCCACACTACGGGGGCTGCTGCTCGCTATGGGAGACTTTGGCTCACTACAGGAGACTTTTGCTCACTACGAGAGACTTCAATGTTTTGCCACACTACGGGGGTTGCTGCTCGCTACGGGAGACTTTGGCTCACTACAGGAGACTTCTGCTCACTACGGGAGACTTTTGCTCACTACGGGAGACTTCAATGTTTTGCCACACTACGGGGGCTGCTGCTCGCTACGGGAGATTTTGGCTCACTACAGGAGACTTCTGCTCACTACGGGAGACTTTGAAAATTCGCCACACTACGGGGGCAGATTGCTCACTACAGGAGACTTAAGAATTTTCCACCCGGAGGATGGACTTTGGCCAATCTGCGGTTGTACTTTGGAATTTTCCACGCTGCGGGTGGACTTTGGATAAATTGCAACGCTGCAGGTGGAATTTGGATAAATTGCCACACTGCGGGTGGACTTTGGATAAATTGCCACGCTGCGGGTGGACTTTGGATATCAACCTTGGATTGAGCACGCATACATTGAATTGCATGACATAATGCCCCATGACACTGGGGTATAGATACAAAGGGAATTCCTGACGCGGAAATAACAAATCTTTGCTGACTCTGTGGGGAATACAGATGGTTGCCGATATTTATGCTAGAGAAGGGTTTGACTAGCCTGTCTCGACTTATTACTTTTGCCAAAAATAAATTGGACTTTAGATTTGAAGACCCTGCTATGGGATGCCTCAACTGCTGGGGATTGAATCTCACCCCACAGATTTTGCTGGGGAAACGACTACTTTTTGACTTAGCTGAGGCAAGACCTGTCAAGGCTCTGCTGAGGAGAACTCTCTTGTCTACCTGAATTTTCCAAACCTCTATGGGGAAGGAAACCGTTCAGCTAACTGCCGGGAATTTCTGGATTCTTGTAAGAAGTGCTTCACTACGGGAAGACGACTCTTGCTATGGATGATCCTTATTGCTCTGCTGGGGAAGAGAAGGATTTGATTTAAGATCCGCTGGGAAAAAGGATCAAGGAAACCTGTTGAAGAAAAGTTTGACGACCTTACTGGGGATAAATTCCGTGCGTCTGTTGGGGATAACGAAACTGAACCAAGTCCTGCTGAAGAGGAAAGATTTCAAGTAGTCTCGTGCCATGGATCATTTGCTTTGATTCGGGCTTTACCTTAAGAGGATTTTACAAAATACCTGGTGTCTTTAAACTCTTCAGGAGTATAATTGACCTGGTATTCTGAACTTTCGATTATTTGTCTTCAGGAAAGAATGAATCCTCATGCGATTGGGGCGGCTTTCCCCAATATGAGTCTTTGAAGAGATTTCTCTAGGAGAGATCTGAATCTCGAGGTAATTGCCCCAGTTTGGCTGACTCTTGAGGATATTTCTTGACATAACTGCCCAAGATTTGTTGGCTCTTACCATGACTGGTTGGGGAAAGTCCTTACTCAATGGAGCTTTCTCGAAAAAGTGCACCTCGACGTGACTATATTTCAGAAGTTTTAGACTTCTCAACTTGGCAAGCTTAAGCTTCTAGACTGAATTTCCGCTTATGAATCATTTATGATGCCAAACAAATGTATGCAAGAAAAAAAATGTTTATTCTGAGAATGAAAATTCTAATGCAACACACATGTTAATCTCTAAGTTTTGAAAAAGTGTCGTAAAACTTTGTGAGCAAATCACTGGTTAAGATACAACCTCGTTTTTTTGAATAAATGAAAGTATGTACATGCAATACCAACAAGTATCTTTTAGCACAACTCATAGGAGTCAGGAACACAACCTCATGGTATTATGCTCTCAAAATAACTCTGTTTCAGTTAGGACTTTTGAGGGTTGTATCGTGGCCTGGTTCACGGTTATAGAAACAAAGGATATAGGCTCGAAGTTTATTTGTGCCCACCCCTCTTCATGATGTCCTCCATTCCTATGTTCAGCTAATTTTCACAAGCACTCACCTTTTACAAGGGTTTCGTATCGGTCGAGGAACCATTGCTTCTATCGGTTTAGGCACCAATCAAGTTGTTACTGGGAGTCAGTCACCCCTTTGTCTTTCGTGTCTGTGCCTCACGACTTTGTTCTTGCTTAAGGATCTTTCTTGTGTAATCCTTTTCGCCTTTCGCTTTTGCGTTATTTTGCTTATCCCTAACTTTTTCCTGGACTGATTCTTGAGAATCTTTGATTGTGAAATCCAACGGGATGCCCTAACCTTTGCCTAAGTCGCTTGTTTTCAAGTTTTGACTTAGCGGGCTTTTCATTACTTTCTTTTTTTAACAAATCGTGTGAAACTGTTTGTCTTGATTGCTTCGCGAGGGATGTGACTGCC
The DNA here is from genome assembly GCA_963966055.1 of Lathyrus aphaca. Lineage (NCBI taxonomy): Eukaryota > Viridiplantae > Streptophyta > Magnoliopsida > Fabales > Fabaceae > Lathyrus > Lathyrus aphaca. The sequence goes on along the minus strand of OZ014519.1, from coordinate 294,061,456 downwards.
TCATTCTTTGGTCGATGAAGGATAACCATTGTGGCTTCTAACCTTTGGACCTCTTGATTTGGATAACCATTGTGGCTTCTGGTCTTTGGACCTCTTGATTAACATAGTGGAATGTAATGGATCCTCAAATACACTCCTTTATGAAAGCCTGAACGCTTGGTCCGATTAGCTGACATCTACCCTACCCCTGGGTTAAACGTATGGGTTTTTTCATGCGAAAAGAAACTCCTACTTCAAGGATCAAGGAGGTTAGCGAGGGTCTATCTCCCTTATATCTCCAGTGTTTAGGGATTCGAAACAAAAGCCTATACATCGTCAACAGGGTCTTCTTCGAGAGCACACAATTAGAGATTCTTACGTTATTTCTTCGTCATTCTCCCTCATAGAGTTTTAGCATGACAATTCGTATTGCAATATACACATACAGAATTATAAGTGAATGCAAATGAATTACTTCAAGAAAAACATGTGACTTTATTATCGATAACCTTCAAAAGCAAACAACTTTCATACATGTATACAAATGTTTAGCAAATAAAAGAAACTACAAATGGTAATGCAGTAAAGAAGCAGAATATTGCCATTGTTGAGGAGGCTTGACTCCGTCTGGACCTGTCAGTCTAGGATACTTTCAGTGATCGATAGCTCTTTCACAGACTTACAATCTTCAATTTGCAGCCGTATACCCAATAATGGCAATCATACATCTTCTTCTAGTTATTCTGACTCTGAAACGAGACGTCTGATGGGAAGAGTGAACTAGAGAGTAAAGTTGTCTTATAAGGTTGCTCGGAAAGACCTGACGATCTTCTGCCTACGTATCTCTATTGACCAATGACCAATGAAGAATCAGAGCGACGTAGTTCCCCTTAATAGGGATGAAAATGCATTGAAGAAAACAAACAAATAGTTGCCATTGCTGAGAGTATTTGAATACTGATGGCTTTATTTGCTTCTTTGAAGATTCCAGCTTAATGCGGACCATCTGGTAAAACAACCGTGACACCGGCTCCATTGTGATTAGGCATTGGATTCTGGAGTACATTTGGGTGAGGCGCAAAATTGATCACCTTGGAGTCAATTAGGTCTTGTACTTTGTTCTGAAAAGCCCAACATTTCTCAATATTGTGCCCCTGGGCACCCGAATGGAATTCACATCTGGAATTTGCATCAAAGTTCTGAGGTAGATTATCAGGAGAATGAGCTCTCATGGTACGAAGCTCGACCATGTTCAACTTTAGTAGCTCTGGAAGCAATACAACATATGGGCATGGGATGGGATCAAGTCTGCGGTTTCTCGCTCTTGTCCTTTCGTGATTTGGTCTCTGTGCCTGATATTGTTGACCTTGAGTTTGTGGTTGAACCTGTGGCGTAATAGTCACTGCAGCTATTTGGTAGTAACCTTGAGAACGTCCTCTGTCTCGGCCCCTATATACAACATTGGTCTTGCCTTCTCTTCGTCTCTGGCCATTGCCAAAAGGTTTCTTCACACCTGAAGAACTAGCACTGCTTCCATCCTGAATCTTTCCCAATTTCAGAAAGTTTTCTATCCTTTCTCCAGCGATGACAATATCAGAAAAACCAATGGACGGACAGGCGGCCAGACGATCCAAGTAAACACCTTGCAAGGTGCCCATAAACATATCGGCCATTTCCCGATCGAGCAATGGAGGTTGAACCTGTACGGCCAGCTCACGCCACCTCTGGGCATACTGCTTAAAAATTTCCTTAGGTCCTTGAGACAAGTTCTGCAACTGAGTGCGGTTTGGAGCCATATCAATATTATATTGATACTGCTTGAGAAAAGCTTCAGCTAAATCTTTCCAGCATCGGATAGAGGCCCTGCTTAGCTTCATGTACCAGCTCAATGAAGCTCCAGATAGACTATCTTGGAAGAAATGCATCCAAAGTTTCTCGTCATCAGTGTGAGCCGAGATTCTTCCAAAGTATGCATGAATGTGTGTTCTAGGGCACATGCTTCCATTGTACTTGTCAAATGATGGAACCTTGAACTTAGGAGGGATTCTGACTCCTGGAACTAACCCAAGATTGGTTACATCGATGCCCAGGGAATTCTGACATTCCATGGTCTTAATCTTCTCCGCCAACTCTTCATACCTTCGATTGTTGACCTCATTCATATTACCCATATCAGTATCCAGTATAGTGAATTGGTCTTCCTGAGTGTCTTCATTACGGGCCGCAGTCCCATTTAGATTTGGCCCTCCGTTACGGGCAGCGTTAAGATCCATATTCTCAGTCGGGGTTCCAGCATTAACATTCATATGGGGTTGCTCAACCATCAACCTGAGACGCTCTTGATTCTGAGCAATGCCGGTCATCATGTCCATGAACTGATCCATCCTCTGTCGGAGCTTATTGAGATCAGTCTGCATTCGTTCAACCATTCTCACTCGGTTTCTTTTTCTTGGATACCGATGAACGCGTTGTCCAGCTATATTGCCTGAAGTTGAATAAGTTAGGAAGTCCGAATAACCTGTAAAAATGCAAAATATGCAAATCATGCAGTAAATGCGTATGATATGTTCATGAGGGTGCGACATGCGACCCTGCAAATGAGTAAACATGTGTTAGTAATGCAAGTATGCAAAGGATGTTATGCAATGCATTGGCATGTGATCAAAGGTCTGGCGATCACTGGTCTGACGTTGGTGCTGAGAAGATAATCATGCACTGGTGAAGAGTCATAATAACAGTACCATCGAAATCCCAGATTTCAAAACCAAAAGACCATGTAGAACCTGATCATAATACTGAACAATGCTGGAAAAGTGGGTATATTGGAAGTTTCAGGGTTCCTGCAAACCTGTAAACCCTTCCCATCTCACGGCTGTGCTACACCGAGTCAACATCACGGACTCTCAAAGCAGAATAGCAATAATACGTTCACCATTTCCGAGAAATGGCTCATGACCAAATCAGGGAATCGGTTTGGCATTATGTACTAACCAGGGAGGTCTCAGCTAAGTACGGGGAAAACAAGCATCCCTCATAAGTCCTCAGCTTCAAGCACTGAATTGAGAAACAAAAGTACATTCATCCCGAAGGGTACAATACTATCATCATACGAACAGTTTGCCTTGACTGGGTTCCTATGAGAGAACCAGGCCAGCCTATGCAAGTTCCCAGCGGGCCCTCGGATGCGAGTGGGTTTGCCAACAAATGTGGTCTGCCACTGTCATCACTGGAGAAGGTTGTTTCCATTAATGTTCTCAATGATCGGTCCCCAGCTGCACATAACCATCAAGGTTGTATCCCAAAGTGGGGAAAACCCCCACACAAGATAGTTCTAAGACGGTCACAACCTAGGTGTGGAACACATCGCCACTCATCATGTAACCATGCGAGTACAACGTGTCCACGCTAATCCTAGTGTGCACTCAAGCCGGGTATTTGGATTATCTCACAATAACTCCCATCCCACAGAAAAAATGAAACCAGCACAGTCCAGTATATGATGCAAGATAAATATTGAAAGCAGTAAAGAAATGCCGTAAAGTAAAGCTGTAAAGTAAAACTATAAATGAAAACAGTAAAGCTAAACTAAAGCACACATCAGCAAACAGATAAACACCGAAAGAAACAAAAATAGACAAGCGCTAGGATTAACTCTACAAGGGAAACCAGAGGTCCCCAGCAGAGTCTCCAGCTGTCGCTCCCGGGATTTTCATCCTAGTACAAACGCGAAAGTGGTGCGGAAAAGGTAGAGTCGCCAGCCAGGAATTTTTATCCCGAAGGAACGGGAAAGGTAATGCTGCACAAACCCGAGGAAGAAGGAAAGGACGAGGCCTTGCGAACCAAAGATCTGGGTTCGGGAGTCGGTTACGACATGGGAAGGTATTAGCACCCCAGATCGTCCGCCGTACCCGACGGGACCCACGCTTGCTTGTTTGTTTCAAAGGGTGAGAAAAATATAACTGCTGCTGAACAAATGAACTGCTAACTGGAATGGGAATGAGAAAGGAGAAAGGGAAAAGAAAATGGAAAGGAATTGGGAAATGTAGGGAAAATAAAGAATGTGCTCGAACGGGCCCTACCCCACTGCCTACGCACCTCATCGGGAAAATGAGGATCAGAGTCTACGTAGTTCACCTAACTAAGGCGGGAACTTGTTTGTGATTTTTAGGATGACGTTGCCATAGCTCTAGCTCAGGTGTTACCGGCTCTGACTCGAGGGTGTTTACTGTATCGCTGTTTGAACTGTCGAGGCAAGTCGCATTCGTCCGCAAAGATTAGGAGATGAGAAGAGAAGACACGATGTCTTTGTTGGTTGTCTTTTATGAAAAGTGTTTTGGAGTTTATTATTTGTGAAGATAGTTTCATGATTATACTTGTACATCATGCTAGACAAACCCACACTATTCCAAGATGAAATGAATATGAGTGCCCCATGGAATAAGTCTATGCGCAAGAGACTATTTCAATCCTTTATTAAATATCGTTTTTTGATTTTGTTTGAAGATGAGAGAAGAAGACTCAAATCGGAAAAGGACAAAAAACTAAGGGGGACTAAGACCAACCCTAAGTTATTTATTATGCACAAAAGGGAGATCCTAATGGTTAGTGAGGTTTTCTAATCCTAAGGAAGGAAAGGAAAAGAAAAAAGAAAAAAGGATGCAACTTACTTCCTAAGGAAGATAAGTTGGTCCTAACAAAGGGGAACCCTACCAATCACAAATATGGAAGGAAATAAATGAATTAAATGCATAAAAGAAATGCATAAAAATAAAAGGATAAGGTGAAGGAAACTTACCTCAATCTCCCCCTCTACAAAACAAAGGTTAGTGTTGCATTTTATTAAAAATAATAAAGCAAACATACACAAATTAAATCCTAACAACTCTAGGACTCAATCTAAACTCTATCTTAATTCTAGAGAACTAAAAGAATGCTAAAAAATAAAATCCAGCACCTACAACAGCCCCTAATACACAAACAGCTATTAAAACCATGCATAACACAAATCAGCTTTTTACAGCCAGCATGCAGCATGAAAAGGTAGGTGTAAAAAGTCAAATACAGCATGCAAGCATAACAAACAGCATACATTTTACAGCACCTATATGCAAAAACAGCTATGAAATGCAAAATCCAGATTTGATTATTCTCATTTTTTTAATGCACAAACTCAATGAAACATGCACCAACTTCATCATGAACATGCATTTGAACCTAAATCAACCTACACAAATGAAAGAACATGAGCACTTTAGAAGGATTATGCAAGAATGCATCACATGGTTTATTATGCAACAAGTATGCAAAATATGGCACATGAATATGGCATATGAACATGATGATCATTGCTTATGAACATGCAATATGATAGTTCAACAAGAATGCCAAACTCAATGAAAAATTCAGAATTGAATTGATGTAAATGATATGATCGAGCATGCAACCAAATGCAACCAAATGCACATACATGCATGATTATGTGAAATGCAACATACATTGATACAATAAAATGCAAAATGATTTAATGCAATGCGAAAGATGTAAACACAGACTGCAACATGATTATTCACATGCCAAATGATGCATAAACATGACAACAAAAGTGCAAGAAATCAAGCTATACACAAAGGAATAAAAAAACGCATAATACCCGACATGAACAGAAACGCGTCGAAACGCGTCGAAATAGGGGAATGAGCTACTGGAAATGGACTCAAAAATTCCCTAAAATCAATACCTAAACATGTATGAACATTAAAGGCACTAGAAACAAGGACTAAGCTATCAAATAAGCAAAATTTCCAAAATCCAACAGTGTTAACCGGTTAACCAAATGGTTAACCGATTAACGGATCTAAATCTGCCCTGTTTGTGGCTAAAACGCATGTGTTAACCGGTTAACCAAATGGTTAACCTGTTAACACTGATCTAGAATGTAAAAAAGATTTAGAAATAAGTGCTTTTGGCCACAAACTCACTTCTAATGATCCCTAACATACCTAGGAACATGTTAACACTAATTTCTACTTAATTGGAGCTTATTTACACATGATAGAATCTATAGCTATCAACACCTTAGATCCTAATCCATTAATAATCACAAATCGCAAGCAACACATAACGAAACGTTATCGATCGCAAGAAAAACGAAAAGCAATTAAAGAACGCCAAAAGTGGTAAGATGAAGAGAATAACTTAAAGGAGAAGTGATTTAGTTCACCAACCTACGAAGCGAAGATATGCTTCGGTGAATGTTGCAAGAATCGGAGCTTGATCGAAGATAAGACCACGAAAACTGCGAAACCGCAAAATAAATGCGTTCTTGATGTTTGAACCTCCGTGTGCTTCCGATAAGTCGAAACCTTCACCAAAAATCAGTAGCTTCTTCTTCTAAAATCTTCAAATCAATGGAGGTTGGAGGCTAAGCTCCAAGATCTTCAAGTTTCACTGTGAAACTTGAAGAGCTTATTCAAAAAGCTTTGGTGAAAGGAGGGAAAAATGGAGGAAAAGTGAGAGAGAAAAAGTGATTGTGAGAGAATGAGAAATTTTTGGAAAATTGTGGAAAATGAAAATTGTGTGTGTGTCCCCTTTGGCTTGGATGAAAAATGGATTAAATATGGTTTAGGTTTGGGGCCCAAAAATTAGGCTTGGGATCCAAAATTATGATTTGGTAATGAGGTTAGGTTTTAGCAATGGAGTTAGGGTTGGTAGTTAGTTAGGGTTAGGGTTGGAAAAGGAATATTCCTTGGAATACTCTAGAAGAGTGTAGAACATGGTAGAAGCTTCCAAGGGAAATAGAGTGGAATTGAAGTGGAAAAACAAGATGGAAAGAGTGAAAGGAAGTGTGGAAAGAAAGTGGAAGGAAAGGTGAAGAAAAGGGAGGGAAAGGTGAATTTTTCCCTTTTTTGGTGGGTTAGCTTGGAAATGGTCTGGATTATTTTTGGGATACTATTTTTCTCTTGAACTCCAATGCTTGGCAAGCCACACACCTCATGCGTATGCAAATGATGATGATTTATTTATTTAATTTTTCAAATGCGATGCAATGATATGCGAAATGATGCGGGAATGAAGCGTAAATCGCTCGAGGTTGATAATAAATAAGAGGGCAAATTTTGGGGTGTTACAATATGAAGTACTCATGATCATGGTAATCTAAATGAGGCCAAGAATTTCAATTGAACTCAGCTTATGCATTAGACTATTATTGCCTTGTCAAGCAAGAAAACAGATGGCATGTTGTGATCTTTCATGGCTTGTTTCTTCAAGCTCAAGGCATCAATTTGAATGATTCTTGTGCTCATTTTGAGGTTGGTGCAACATAGAACATATTTGCAGATTGGTATATGATGAGACAATGTCATTTGGTGCCTTAAATGTGCCTTTGAAAAACCTGTCACAAGGCTGCACACCTGGGCCTAAAGAGCATTGGCCTGCCTAGACAAGTTGCTTGTGACATGGATCAGTGTAGGACCCTTACTTTGGGCTACCATAACTCTCAAACTATTGATCAAATAAAAATTTCCTAAACATCAAAGTTGTAGGAAACATACCAATAAACAACTTTGAAGTTCAAAGAAAATTAATTTGAAGCTTGCTTAGTGGGGAAAAATATCTTGACATTTTGCACAAGACCTGTTTGATAAAATGCAAGGCAGGCCAACAGGCTGCCTCGCCCATGACTTGTTTCTTGCCCTATTTTGCTCAAACTTTGCATGATAATATCTCTCTCAATTTTAATGTTATTAGTGAGTTCCACATATGGATTTGAAGCTTAAGATACCCTCTTTAATTGACTCAAGGTATAATTTTCATAGCCCTTGTATTTTGGGAGAAGGCCTCTCTCAAAGTGACTGCAAAAATGGCCAAAACTTGCCATTTTTGGAAACCTTAATTTTCCAAAAATGGTAAGTTTTGGTTTTCTTGATTTCGCATGATTCCTCCATCATTTCTTGATAAAATTTGAACCATATGATCCCTGTAACCCTAATTTCATGATTTTGAACTCAAAAAGTTAGGAGTTGACTTTTTCCTTAGCATGGTTGACTTTTCCCCAATTCCCGATTTTCAATCATCTGGCCAATTGAACCTCTTTCAAAATGATTCCATGGATGAAATTTCAAACCTAGGTACTTGACATAATGTAGAAAAAAATAAAATCAACTTTGGATCAAAATTACATTGAGAAGTCCAGTTAACTGGAAACCTTAATTTGCCCTCCTTTCATTAGAAGATGTTGTATTGCCTGCCTCCTTTGATCAATTCAATTCTTTTCAAGACTTGATGCCTCAAATGAAGAATTATGGGATGTTGTGAACCCTTTTCAAAAGTTTGAGAAGCTTTGTGGCTCATTGGTTGTCTTTGTATGGCCTTCAACTGCTTCAATCACTGATCACAAACCTATACCTCAGCTATGATGAACATGATGCAATGTTTTTTTTTGCTATGGCATGAATTTGAGTATGCAATATGATATGCTAAATGTTAATAAAGTGAGAGGGAAAATTTTGAGGTATTACACATGGTACAAATCAAAGTGTTTGTTTTGGTTGATTTTAAATTAATAGATATTTCATCGTATTCGAGTGGAAAACTCACAATTAATGAGGAAAAAGCATTTGCATCATCATGAGATGGATGGTTTTTTATTGGATTGAAATCAACAAGTTTATCACTCAACATATAAGTGAAAAATGTCATCACTTCTCTATATTATTGTGTAAGTATAGGAGTTGCATCAATACAAAAACAAAACTATTGACTATCCTTAAGAAAAAGTTTAAAAGGAAAAGGTGCACAAGGGCACAAAAGATTTGAATGAGTTTTGTGTTTTTTAAGTCTTTTGAATTTTTTTTGATATGCTTAAGATGTATTAGCATTTATTTAAGAAAAAAGTTTTGAAAATCACTTGACAAAGTCAAGATTTATTGAGAAAGTGGTTCAAATTCGAAAATAAGAAGTTTTAAATAAAGGAAGAAGATTTTGAAAATTAAAGAAGGGGAGAAGATGAAGAGATCATCCTAATTGCAGTAAGTAAATAAAAAGAAATAAATGGTCTCATTGTAAGGTAGCCAAAGAGGAAGCCATGTGTATGCATTGTGAACTAAATAATATATAGCAAGCATCTGACATAAGTCAAGCAAACATTCCCTTCCTTTGGATTAATCGACAAGCAACAAGTAAGAAATAAATAAGACAAGTATTATATGAAAGAAGGACTTAAGCTATAAGGTTAAAGCTATGTATCAGAGATAAGTCTTCAAAAGTCAACCAAAGATATCAAGTATCAGATGAATGAACCAAGGTCTCATAACAATCCAACAACATATGGAAAAGTAACCAAAGTCCATAGGTCCAAAAGTAAAACTCCAAGTCAAGCTAAGGATAATGACCATTAGTCCAAAGATTAGAGAACCAAGTTTCTTAGGGTTTTTCCTTTATTAACGTCTTTAAAAGCAAAAGAAAATGCCCAAGGGGACAAAGAAAAAAGAAGCATAAACATAAAATATATGAAATGTAATGCTAAAAATAAAGGCATAAAAGTCAATGGAAAGAAATTAAATGACAAGAAAATTAAAGTGAAAGAAATTAAATTGCATTAAAGTAAAGTTAGTACAATAATAATGTTAGTTTAATGTTATAGTTAATGAATCGATTCAAGACAAATTTATCGCTATGTTAAGCAATCGAAGACGGACTTATATAGAAGTTAATACGAGGCCAATAAATAATAATTTATGTACCATACATGTTAGATGTATTATAGAAACCATACTCCTAAAACATGTAGCATAAATAAAAACCAAGAAGGAATTAAGTACTAAGGCAAGGAGACTAGTCCATTACTTCACGATAACTTAGGACAGACTTATGCATCAATCCAAGGTATCTCAAATGATCCATGATCAATTGGAAGGTAGATTTGAAATGATGAAATTTCATCAAGTACCAATCCAAACTTCATGAACAATATGGATCCTAAATCATCTAATTGATCAAGAGAAAAGAAAAAGAAAAAAACGAGATGAAGATGAAGAGAGACAAAACCCAAATTGAACCACAACTTTGTTCAAGTTATTATCTAGATCAACCACCTATCTTGATGGATTAGGGTTTTTAAACCTATCAACAACCAAGGTCCATTGATATTGATAAGAATTAAGACCAAATGATCCATGATTTAAGACAATAAGAAGTCAACAATATTATAAACATAAAAGCAATTAAATAAAACATCAAAATGATTTTTAAAATAGTTTTTAAATGGAAAATAAAAGAGAAAATCCATAAAGTGCTTCAAAACACCAAATAAATGGCCAAGAAAAATATGGAAAGTTAGAACAACTCAAGTAACATATAATAATTTTTTTAGAATATTAAAATAAATACCCCATATTTATTTAATGTCCAGGAAAATATTAATTGATATCAATAGGGTTCCAGTGTGCTCTGAGAGTTTGTTTTCTAAATTAACTAGAGTAACCGATGAACTCAAATTGATTTAGTTAATACTATATGACTCGAAAGTTTTATTAATTAGGTGCATCAGAGAATTTTTTTGGATACTCTCAATTTTTGGACTAGTTAGTGTTACTAACTAAATGATATTTTCTTCTATATAATTTCTTTTCCTCTCATTTCCTTATTAGAAGAAAATATAGTAACCTAAGAGAGAGTAACAAGAGAGAAGGAAGAGAAGAGCAAGAGAAGATGAAGAAATCTAGAAGTTGGAAGCAATGATTGGATCATCAAGCTTCATCTTTATCAATCATCAAAATTCTTCATCTTCATTGTTAGAGGTGGGTTCTAGATAGAAACCTAGTTCTAGAGTTTTGATTTTCTAGAAGTTAGGTTAAGTTGTGAAATGATGATTTTGTTAATCAAAGAAATTTAACGGTTAACATGTGGAAATAATCGGGTAGAAAAGTCGGGTAACATATATATTGAACCTATATTGCATGTTATGCAGTCCTATTGAATTTTGCTGGTGGTTATGAGATTTTAGATCATTTGGAAGTGCAAATCACAGAAATAGCTCTACTGGTTCACATTGTTTCACTGCGCGAAATATGCCCTTCGCCAGACAATGTAGCAGCAAGTAAAATCATGAGCTACTGGAAATTATTTCTAAAACATCAAATATGCGTTGTCGCTGCTCTGTTGGGCGAAATGTGGCTTCTTCCGGGCGAACGAGGGTTTCGTTGGGCGAACATGGAGAAATCTTACTTATTTTAAATATTTGGAAATTCATATCTTTCACATCGGGTGTCCGATCGAGGCATTCTTGGTATCGATGGAAAGTCATGGAAATATTCTACACAATGGGAGGCAAAGATATTGTTTTTGATGTGGAATTTATTTATTTACGGTATTTTGAATGATTATAATGATTATGTGAAATTGTAGAATTGTTAAACAAAGGTATAAAGATCTAGGGTTGGCGAGGAAAAACTTATTTCACTACTCTATGGAGACCTAGTGGTATAACTAGGAGATGTTAGGAACTAGATGGAAATGCTCGAGCGTTCGATACCTAGGTGTGTATCTTAGTCAAGTAAGGGTCTAGTAGTGAGTGAGACACTATATGGAACATGTGTGAACCCTTCAGGGTGTTTTAATTGTGTGAAAGGAATTTGTGGCCTTTAGATTGTCGAATACAATCGTACTTCTATGTGATCATGTAATCAAAACCATTTCCCTTGCGAAATTCCGTTTCATGGAGTTGGAGTTCCTTTGGAATGTACGCATGGTTACTTGGCAGGTTTGATTCTCGCGTATAGTATGAATGGAGCCATTGTGTAGAGACTTGTGATGGTTAGCATGCCATATGAAGTGATGGTTTGTAAGGTTGACTTGTCCCTTAAAACCTGAATCCATTCGTATGTCAAGTAAATTTCAAGGATCCATGACTCGTGGATACTTCTAGACATAGAAGAGAACAGGGAAAAGGGAAGCCTTGTCGAGGTTCTTGATTAATGATATTTTGAGTTTGTGAACTCATGAACGTTTTTCCATATGAGTGTGAGATTGTGAACTCAAGGTCTTAGTTTTTTCCCCTAACTTGAGTAGGATGTTTAGAACCTTGTAAAGCCGAGAGAAACCATAAGATAAGGAACTCACTGAGATTTGTCATCTCACCCCATATTGTTGATTATATTTCATGTGATTTAGGTTCTGCGAAGGGTAAGGATAAAGTCATTTGATTATCCTTACTAGGCTTGGCTTTTAGCATGGCGTGGCTTCCGCTGAGAAGTTTTTATTTTGAGATCATTGTTGATTTAGTTCTTAGTTACATTGTAAACATCTTGTGTACATTATGCCATAGTTTACTCTTATGTATTTCGGCATGTAATGTGTATAATGTGTTGACTAGGAACTTATTGGTATTTCAATATAAAGATTTAGATTCATCGATAATATATATGTTTTGATGTATGTTGTTATATATGGGTGTTACAATTGGTATTAGAGCAGGTCGTATCCTCGACCTCGCCATGAAATATTATAAGTATTTCTTCCTGTTTCATATGTGTCTTGTAACCATTAGTTTAAATGTTATAATTATGGTATTTAGTCTGACCAACTTAATCCTATCTGTATGAAATTTATGAACATGGATGACAGACACATAAGCAGTCATGGTGGTCGTGGTAGACCCCGAACTCAACTTGCAGCAAATCCTCCTGGTGGAGGCGAAGGTGTTTCGTGGCCCCAATTTATGCAACAGATGTAACAACAGCAAAATCAATTTTTGAAATTGATGATGCAAAATTTGAATGGAGGTGTTCACCTTCCAGAAGTTGTAGGTGGAACTTTCAGGGATTTTCTGCACGAATCCTCCAGAATTTCATGGCAGATTAGATCATGTGAAGGCTCGTGAATGGGAGGATGGAATGGAAAAAATCTTCCAAATTGTTCAGTGAAGTGAGGAGAACAAGGTGGTGTTCTCCTCTCACTTGTTGAAAGGTCCTAGTATGAGATGGTGGGAGAGTGCTTCAGCTTTAATGACTATCCAGGATATTCCTAAGGAATAAGATCAATTCAAGGTTATCTTCATGGAGAAGTATTTCCCTAGTTCTCTAAGGACCCAAAAAGAGTTTGAATTCCAACAACTGAGGCAAGGTGGCATGATTATGGCTAGTGATGCTGAGAAGTTTGAGGACACGGTTGCTTAATCTAGGCAGGCTATATATGTTCTAGATGAAAAATAGAAGACTGACCAATTCCTATTTGGATTGAGAGTTGAAATCTCCCATAGTGTGTCTCAGAGGGAGTTCGCTACTTATTATGAATTACTAAGGCAATTTTATATGGTAGAAGGCAGTCTGAAGAGAGTTCAAGCTGAAGGAGATCGGGGTAGGATGAATCATAATAGCTGTGGAAGATAAAGCCAACATTATAGGCCTAGACCACAACCCTTCAGGGAAAACAAATGCATAGTCCTAGAGCCACTTCACCTCCTGTGTGTCGTACTTGTGTTAAGAATCATCCAGGAAGGTGTGGTGTGGAAGGAATGAAGTGTTATCATTGTCAAAAAATGGGACAGAAGGCTAGAGATTATCCTCAGGGAAGAAACCAAGTTCAAGGGAAGAACACCGACAAAGTTTACACTTTAGATGTAGGGAAGGCTAAGGGTGACAACTTTTTAATTGCTAGTACATGTTTAGTTAACAGGCATCCTTGTTTTGTATTATTTATTGTGCAGTAACACACTCTTTTGTGTCAATGCAATGTATAAAGAGACTTGGATTGCAAGTTATTCCCTTGTCTCCTCCTATGGTGGTTACTACCGCTATAGATGAAATGGTTAAGACACCGTTGATGTGTGAAAATTGTGTTTTGTCTGTGGATGGTAGAGTTTTTCATACTGATCTTATTTATTTATCGCTTAAGAAACTTGATATTATCTTAGGAATGGATTGGATTTATGGTAATTCAGTGTTTATCGGGTGTGAGAAGAAGCTAATCATGATTCCATCTATTGAAGCTACTCTGAAGGATGTATTAACAAAAAAATTCGAAGGTACGATTGGAATGATAATTTTCTTGTTTGAGAAGGAGAAATATGTTTTTTTCGTTCTTACTAAGGATACTGGTAGCGCTTAGCAAATGCTGCATATTCTTGTAGTTTGTGAGTTTCTGGAAGTCTTTCCCGAGGATGTCATTTCTCTTCCTCCGGAGAGATAGGTAGAATTCTCTATTGACCTCGTACCAAGAGTGGCTCCTATATCCGTTTCCCCTTATTAGATGGCATCGCTGGAGTTAAGAGAATTGAAGGATCAATTGGAAGAATTAATGGCTAAGCATTTCGTTAGAACTCGTTATGGCCATTACAAATTCTTGGTAATGCCTTTCGGTGTAACAAATGCTCCAGCTGTTTTCATGGACTATATGAATCAAATTTTCCAAGCTTATTTAGACAAATTCATTGTGATCTTTATAGATGAGATTCTTATTTATTCTCGTACTCCACAAGAGCACGAAGAACATCTGAGAATTGTTTTATCAGTATTGCTAGAGAAGCACCTTTTTTCTAGATACCGCTCACTGTTTATTATGTTAAATGCATGATTTAATATAATTGTCAACGTCACAAAATCCTACAGGGTCACACACATAAGGACAGTTAGAGAAAAGGTGGAATAAATAAGGTACACCGTAAGGTGTGGTGCACTAGAATGGAATACGGAATATGATAAGGTATCATATGATATAATAATAATATTTATTATTAATTTTATAATAGTTATAAAATATAATAATAATACAATTATGGTTATTATAATAATAGTTATTATAGTAATATAATAATAGTTATTATAATAATATAATAATAATATTATTATTGAGTTGAACTTTTAGGTTAAAGCCCACACAAGTAGTTCTATAAATAGAACCCTTGTGAAGAAGCTCATAAGTTGTTGTTTTGAAACCCTGGACGTATTTCGTTTTCCTCCCATTTCACTCTAAACCTTCATTCGTAACCAGCTAGCACTGTGATTGAAGGAAGATGTTCGTGTGGACTGAGTAGAGGCGTTGTTCTTCGTACAATGCTCGTGATCAAATCGGAATCAAAGGTTTCAAGCGCTACTAGAGGTAAATATTTTATCACAGATCATGACCCTTCGTAAGGATCTCTAAAGGGAAATTTTTGTTTTCCACTGCGTTTTATCGGCGATTTCCCTTTAGTGGTATCAAATCCACTGACGAAACCATGAATCTGGTAATTGTTTACTTTCTGTCAATTTTGGCTTAATTAGATTAAAACACGTAAAATTGTAAATTTTGTTTTAATTGGATTAAAAATCATAAACAAAATTTAAATCGAATCCGAATATTAAATTTTGGCATTAGATTGTGTATGGTTTGGATGGTTGATATTGACTATGCTTCGATATCCGACAATAGTATGGTGAAGCAGCGATATGTCAATCATCTATAAGTTACACATATATGATCGCTCTAATTCATATATGATATGAATAACTTTGATGCAAAGATGGTATATTGGATATACTATTTTATTTCATCAGTTCAATTGGAGTAATAATTATCATTCGGTTGTGCAATATGTGGTTATATGCTTCGGAATCCGACTTTAGTATGGTGAAGCAATAACATACAGATCAATCATATTGAATTGTTGATCATGCTGCGTTGACGATATGAAAATTTGCATTAGAGAGTGATGGCATAAGGGTTGCGCCGTCTGCAATTAAAAACACGTTGTGACGGTCACCATTGAGGTGAGACAGTCGTCACGCAAGGTGAGACGGTCGTCACGCAAGGTAAGACGGTCGTCACATGAATAACAGTCGTGACGTGCAACGCAAGGGTTGCAAAAAATTCTGCAATAATAATAAAAGGGTTTATTATTATTTTTGCTGAAATTTAATTTGATTTGTTTTATTAACCAAACTTAAATTAATAATAATAATAAAATTATTTTATTAATTTCGTGTGTGGTGATCAGTTATGACCTTAGTTTATATTTTGTTTTGTTTTTGGATTTTATAAATACGACCTGCGTGTTATGCCTCTCTCCTATTCTCTTCATGTGATTTCTTTTCTCATCTCACTCCCTCGTATGTAAAACGAGTTTCTTTGATGTAATGAGTTATTATGAAGAAAGAGAAGACTACAAAATAAAGAAGGACAACCTTGGAGATCTTTCTTGGTGAAGTGAAGATCGTTATTAGGTTTAGCTTAGTTCTCTCATTGGCTTGGGAGAACAATTGCGCTAGGGGCCATAACTGTTTCATTTGTTTGTATGTTGATATAAATATTGTATGTATGTTAATGCATGTGTGAGGAACGATTTATATGATAAATAAGCCGTGAGATCAAATTAATTAAAGATCCCTCAAAACTAAATATTAAGTTTTTGCTTTCCAAATTTTAGAACTCATCAAGACTAGTATCGAATTATGTAGGTTTCTCCTAACACGAGGTGCATATTTTGTATTGGTAAGGTGCGACGGGATAAATGTAATATCCAGTTTCTAAAATAATGGATCAAACTTAACTAAACAAAATATAATAAGATTATATACGTTTAGAAGCAAGAGTTAGGAATGATTCATGTGATGGATTGGAATAAGGAGTTATTCACCCAACTGAAATATTCGAGAATTGTATTGGATGCAATTGGAAGGAGTTCCTACCTAAATAGTCGAGTTTTGTGTAATCAGTCTAACGTTGACTTAAAACAAAGCGAAATATGGATCTCGATTCACTAGAAAATCTTCCAATAGGATTTTCCGAATCAAATGATGAGGGTCATTTGTTTTGAGTAAAATAGTGGGAGCATATTTAATTAAAGGCCTAATTGAATATGTTTAACGATACTAATATCTCCACCATCTTTTAATGAAGATTACCATGACAAACAACACGTCTAATAACATTTGCAAACAATCCTGGATAAGGAAAATTTGTCTGGGACAAATTTTCTAGATTGGCACCGAAATCTGAGGATTGTCCTCAAATATGACAAAAAGTTGTATGTCTTAGAGACACCTGTTCCTGATGAAGAACCTCATAGTTCTGCTTCTAAGGCTGAAAAAGATGTTTATAAGAAGCATGTCGATGATGCCAATGAAACTACTTGCCTCATGCTGGCTACCATTAATTATGAATTGCAAAAGCAACATGAAAACATGGCAGCGTTCAATATGATCGAACATCTGAAGATGCTCTATCAAAAATAGGCAAGGAATGAAAGGTTTGAAGTTTTGAAAGCCCTTTTCCAAGCCAAGCTAGCTGAGGGAAGCCCAGTAGGTCCCCATGTACTTAAGATGATTGGGTATATGGAGAATCTTGAAAGATTAGGATTTCCCCTCATGAAGGAGCTTGCAACTGATTTGATCCTACAATCGTTGCCAGATAATTTCAGTCAATTTTTCCTTAATTTCAATATGAATGATATGGACAATCTTTTCCTGAATTTCTAAGCATGTTAAGAACTGTTTAGCAAAATCTAAAGTCAAAAGGGAAATCCATTCTGATGGTCAGTAATGGAAAGAAAAAGAATAAAAGGCCAACCAAGCATGGTGATAAATGGAAAGGCAAGGAAGTTTCCAAACCCAAACATATTTCACCTGCTTTGAAGCCTAGTGGAGGCATAGCTAAGGAGGGCACTTGTTTCTATTGTAGTAAGACCGAACATTGGAAGAGAAACTGCCTAAAGTACCTGGAAGATAAGAAGAATGGAGTGGAGACTTCAACTTCAGGTATTTTTGTTATAGAAATTAATTTATCTACTTCTGCATCATGGGTATTAGATACTGGATGTTATTCTCACATTTGTACCAATGTGCAGGGACTAAAAAGGAGTAGAGTTTTGGAAAAAGGTAAAGTTGACCTACGAGTTGGCAATGGAGCAAAGGTTGCTGCTTTAGCTGTATGAATTTATGATTTGACTTTACCTAGTGGGTTAATAATTCAGTTAGAGAACTGTTATTATGTACCTGCAATTAGCAGGAATATTATTTCCGTTTCTTCTTTGGACAAGTTTGGTTTTTCATTTATAATAAAAAACAATTGTTGCTCTATTTATTTAAATGATATATTCTATGATACTGCACAAATGAACAATGGATTGTGTGTCCTTGATCTTGAAATGCCAATTTATAACATTAATACTAAATGGATGAAACCTAATGAGTTAAATCCAAGTTACCTTTGGCATTGTCACTTAGGTCATATAAATGAGAAATGTATTTCCAAACTCCATAAAGATGGACTATTGGACTCTTTTGATTACGAATCATATGATACATGCATATCTTGTTTATTTGGAAAGATGACAAAGACCCCATTCACAGGAAAATGTGAAAGGGTAAATTCTATTTTGGCCCTCATACATACTGATGTATGTGGACCATTGAATATACCATCCAGAGGAGGTTTTCGATACTTCATCACATTTACTGATGATTTCAGTAGATAAGGTTATGTGTATTTAATGAAACATAAATCTGAATCCTTTGAAAAGTTCAAGGAGTTCAAGAATGAAGTACAAAACCAATTAGGTAGAAATATTAAAACTCTTCGATCAGATTGAGGCGGTGAATATTTAAGCCTAGAGTTTGATGACCATCTAAAAGAGTGTGGGATTCTATCCCAACTCATTCCTCCTGGAACACCACAATGGAATGGTGTATCTGAGAGAAGAAATATAACCTTGTTAGACATGGTCCGATCCATGATGAGTCACGCCGATCTTCCAAACTCCTTTTGGGGACATGAACTACTGACAGCAGCTTACACATTTAAATGTGTTCCATCCAAAAAGGTAGAAAAGACACCATATGAGATATGGAGTGGTAAGAAACCACATATGTCTTACATGAAGGTTTGAGGTTGTGAAGTTTATGTGAAATGAAAAGTTTCAACTAAGCTTGAGCCCAAATATGACAAATGCTTATTTATAGGGTATCCTAAAGAAACAAGAGGATATTACTTCTACAATCCTTCTGAGGGAAAAATGTTTGTCGCTCGAACTGGAGTCTTCTTGGAAAAGGATTTTATTTCCAAAGGAATCAGTCGGAGGAAAGTAGAGCATGAAGAAATTCAAGAATCACATAGCATTGATACGCCTATGGAGGAATTAGAGCAGGAATCACAAACAGTTGTGGAAGAGCAACCTGCTCAAGTAGAACAAAACCAGCGTAGGTCAAGCATGATACATCACCAACCAGAAAGATATGAATATCTCATAACCGATCAATGTGATGTATTAATCATGGATCAAGATGAGCCTGTAACCTATCAAGAGGCCATAACTGGTCGTGAGTCTGAGAAGTGGCTAGAAGCCATGAAATCTGAAATGGATTCCATGTACACAAAAAGTTTGGACCTTGGTAGTACCTCCTGTAGGAATTAATCCCATAGGATGCAAGTGGGTCTTCAAAAAGAAGACTGGCATGGATGGTAAAGTACATACCTATAAGGCAAGTCTAGTTGCTAAAGGTTATAAAAAAATTCATGGGATAGACTATGATGAAACCTTTTCACCTGTTGCAATGCTTAAATCTGTTTGGATTTTACTTGCTATCGTTGCATATCATGATTATGAAATATGGCTGTTGGATATCAAGACTGCTTTCCTTAATGGGAATCTTCTTGAGGATGTCTACATGACACAACCTGAAGGATTTGACATACCTGAAGAAGGCCATAAGATATGCAAGTTATAGCGGTCAATCTATGGATTGAAGCAAGCTTCAAGAAGCCGGAATCTTCATTTTGATGAAACTGTAAAACAATATGGATTCATAAAGAATGAAGATGAGCCTTGTGTCTACAAGAAGGTTAATGGGAGCATGATCGTTTTCCTGGTATTATATGTAGATGACATATTACTCATCGGAAACGATATCCCTACCTTGCAACAAGTAAAAGCTTGGTTAGGGAAATGTTTTTCTATGAAGGACCTTGGTGAAGAAACCTATATATTAGGAATCAGGATCTATAGAGATAGATCACAAAAACTGCTTGGCCTAAGTCAGAGTACATACATAGACAAAGTGCTGAGACGCTTTAATATGCATGATTCCAAGAAAGGATTCATACCTATGCAACATGGCCTATGTCTATTAAAAACACAATCCCCCTAAACTAAGGAAGAAAGGGATTGCATGAATAAGATTCCATATGCATCTGCAATAGGATCTATCATGTACGCCATGTTATGTACTCGACCAGATGTCTCGTATGCTTTAAGTGCAACGAGTAGGTACCAATATGATCCTGGTGATGCTCACTGGGTAGCTATCAAGAATATCCTTAAGTACTTGAGAAGGACTAAGGATACATTCTTGATATATGGAGGTCAGGAAGAGCTCGCGGTAATTGGTTACACCGATGCTAGCTTCCAGACAGATAAGGATGACTTTAGATCGCAATCTGGTTATGTTTTCTACCTAAATGGTGGCACTGTAAGCTGGAATAGTATAAAGCAAGAGACATTTGTTGATTCTACAACTGAGACTGAGTATATTTCTGCCTCAAATGCAACAAAGGAAGCTGTTTGGATCAAGAAGTTCATCAGTGAACTTGGAATAATCCCTAGATTTGTGGATACCATTAATCTTTATTGTGATAACAATGGTTCCATTGTACAAGCTAAGGAGCCTAAATCTCACCAAAGATCCAAGCACATACTTAGACGTTATCACCTCATTTGAGAGATAATAGATCGGGGAGATGTGAAGATATGTAAAGTACCTACACTTGACAATATTGCAGACCCATTTACAAAGCCTCTTGCGCAGCAGAAGCATGATGGTCATACTAGATCTATGGGTATTAGGGGTATGCCTGATTGGCTATAGTGCTAGTGGGATATTGTTGGTGTAAGCCCTAGAGGCCAATACTTTTGGTACATGTATCAAATTATTTATTAATAATAAAAGACATTTATTTATTATGTTTGTTTTTCAAAATGATAAAGTCCCTAGAATAGCTAGTTCTTTTAATGAAATATTATGTGTGACTTAATCATGAGACTCTATTAAACATAATGACACTATTCTTAAAGAATCCATAGTCGAGCTTTAATGTGAAATGGGATAGCCTTAAAGCATTAAGACTATTATGAAGATAGACTGATGATCACATCTCATGGATCATGGATAATGAGTTATCAAGTCTTGACATAAGTATGAATATTAGGAGTAATATTTATACTGGATTGACCCACTATGAGAGTATTACATAGAATGTTATGCAAAGTGTCATAAGTTACTCTGATGGTGATAGTGGTGTATACCACCCTTCGACCTGAAACTACTACGAACCCTAGATGTAGAGTCAAATACTTTATTGCTGATCAAACATTGTCAGTAACTGGAGGATCATAAAGACAGTTGATGGGTACTTCACAAAGCATGCTGAGGGACATGAGTAGCCTATATGAAATTTTCCCATCCTGCATAACAGGATAAATGTCTAAGGGCCCAATATTGAACTGGACAAGGATGACACGGTATATGCCTTGTGTTTAATATAAACCTAAGGGCAAGAGGGTAATTGTACACACAAATACTATCACAAAAGGTTTTGTCAGATCACATGATAATTTTGTGACTTGGGTAGCAGTGATGTGTTGCTAGATACCGCTCACTGTTTATTATGTTAAATACATGATTTAATATAATTTCCAATGTCGCAAAATCCTACAGGGTCACACACACAAGGATAGTTAGAGAAAAGGTGGAATAAATAAGGTACACCGTAAGGTATGGTGCACTAGAATGGAATACAGAATATAGTAAGGTACCATATGATATAATAATGATATTTATTATTAATTTTATAATAGTTATAAAATATAATAATAATAAAATTATGGTTATTATAATAATAGTTATTATAATAATATAATAATAGTTATAATAATAATAATATTATTATTGAGTTGGGTTTTTAGGTTAAAGCCCACACAAGTAGTTATATAAATAGAACCCTTGTGAAGAAGCTCATAAGTTGTTGTTTTGAAACTCTGGCCGTATTCCTTTTTCCTTCCCTTTCACTCTAAACCTTCATTTGTAACCAGCTAGCACTATGATTGAAGGAAGTTGTTCGTGTGGACTGAGCAGAGGCGTTGTTCTTCGTACAACGCTCGTGATCAAATCGGAATCAAAGGTTTTAAGCGCTACAAGAGGTAAATATTTTATCACAGATCATGACCCTTCGTAAGGATCTCTAAAGGGAAATTTTTGTTTTCCGCTGCGTTTTATCGGCAATTTCCCTTCAGTGGATCCATCGAAGGTCAAAGCGGTGATTAATTGGAAGAGACCGAAGAATGCTTCAGAAGTTAGAAGTTTCTAGGGGTTGGCTGGTTACTATAGAAGGTTCATCAAAGGCTTTTCTGAGTTAGCGCTGCCAATGACAAAGCTTACTCGAAAAGATATTGCTTATGAGTGGGATTCAACTTGTTATAAAAGTTTTATGAGTTTGAAGTAAAGATTCACAACTGCTTCTATTTTGATCATTCTCTATCCTAACAAGTCGTATGAGGTTATTTTTATGCTTCTAAGATGGGTTTAAGAGGTTTCTTAATGGAGAGTGGTCAGATAGTAACGTATACTTCTCGACATTTAAAAGTTCATGAAAAGAATTATCTAACTCATGATTTGGAACTAGCAACAGTTGTGTTTACATTATAGCTGTGGCGTCATTACTTGTACGGTGTAGGTTTGAAATGTTATGCGACCATAAAAGTTTGAAGTACTTATTCGATCAGAAAAAGTTGAACATGTGACAAAGAAGATGTATGGAGTACTTAAAGGATTATGATTTAGAACTAAAGTACCATCCATGGAAAGCAAATAAGGTAGCTGATGTATTAAGTAAAAAAGTGATTCATAGTGTCGCGTTAATGATGTTAGAGTATGCCTTATTGGAAAAATTTCGAGATCTTAATCTTCAATGTATTTGGACTCAAAATGGGGTGATAATTGGAAATCTTAATGTCAATTCTACTTTAAGGGATGAAATTCAATAAGAACAAGTATCAGATGATAAGTTACAAGAGATGTTACTTAAACCGAGTTTCGTGCGAGTTGTAGATGGCATTATTTTATTCGATTAAAGGATTTATATTCCTAATGATGCAGTGTTAAAATGGAAAATTTTATATGAAGCTCATAAAGGTGCTTTTGTAGAAGCAAGCTTCTAAAATTATATTTTTGATGATAACAACTTTACAATAAGTCTTGAAAGCACACAAAAAGGTTCATGCAAGATTTGATCAAAATGGAGTCTTCATAAAGACATAAGATTTTTCATCAGAAAGTATAATCTTATTTCTCATGAATAATTAATGTCAATAAGTGTTCAACTTAGGATGCACTCACATTATCTATTTTTTGGAACAAACTACTGCATGCCTATTGTTACTGATCTAAATTCAAAAGAAATTTTTTCTGAGTTTTGATCAAGTAACTGGTTACCCTTGGGGTAGTAACCGGTTACTTCAGCCCCCTTTTGAAATTTTTTTGGAACGTTACAACAAGTAATCGGTTACCCTTGGGGTAGTAACCGGTTACCACTGTTCAAATTTCAGAAAATTGTTTTGTTTCAATTTAAATTATGTCTTTTGTTTTTAAATTGAATTGAGACATCTTTTCATAAATTGTACCTTTTTAAAGAGGTGTCTTGACTCTTATAAAAACTTTTCATGTGCCGAATTTTTTCTTCACCTCCTATAATTTTCAAAAAACATTTTCTTGCTCACAAATCTCAAAAATTTCATAAAAATATCAAAGTGCAATAAAAAGTAAAACTTTACATACACTTTAGTGGACACTTATATTCATTATTGTGAGTGAGAAATATCAATTAAAGGAGAAGATGAACATTGCTTGATATTACAAAGACTTCATCATTGTCATCTCTACATTTAAATCTATTCAAGAAGTATTTATTTTGTTGACTTGTGATCCAGGATTGTTGGACACAAGGGTTGGTGTTGTAAGAGGATTGTTCTTCAACACTTGTTTTTGTATAGTTGTTAGAAAATAGGCTTCACTGGTTTATGGTGTGATAGGCTGTACAATTCTATTTGGAAAACTTCAAGAACACAAATTGGAACTTGGAAGGCTTGAGAAACACTAAAGTCAAGAAAAGAAGTTCAAAGGAATTGCCTTGAGGGTTGATTCAAAATACGATAAAGATGATGAGACGTCCGAAGATGAGAACTTTATGCTTCTTGTAAAGAAGCTTGGTATGTTTTTTAATAAAAATAAAAATTCCTCTTATACTAAAAAGAAATGACATTTCAGGAAAAAGGAAGCATCCACATCGATGCAAGATGTCACTTGTTATGAATGTGGAAAGCAAGGTCACATAAAGTCGGATTGCCCGAAACTTGCAAAGAAAGGAGGATTCAAAGGCAAAAAGGAATTCAAGAAAAATAAGGTGTATGTTGCTTGGGACGATAATGAGATAAGTTCCTCGTCGAAATCGGAAAGTGATGAATGTGCGAACATGGCTCTAATGGCTTCACATTGCTCCGATGACGAAAAAGATGAGGTTAGTAGCAACTTTTCCATTTATGATAATGATGCACAAGATGTTATAGATGAACTTTTAAAATAATGCAAGACTTTGTATAAAAATATTTCATCCCAAAAGAAACGAATTTCATCTCTAGAAGAAAATAATATTGCTTTGGAAAAATATGTTGAAAGTGAAAAACAAAAGTTGATGGATGAAAAACAAAATATTGTTTGCAAGAATTGTGAATCTTTATCTTTTCAAATTGTTCAACTTAAAAGATTTCTTGAAAGATATGAAAAAGGTCAAATTGGCTTGGAAGAAATTCTTAGGCACCAAAGATATTCTAATGATAAAAGGGGATTAGGATATTCTATGTTTTCTAAACCAAGCATAAATGAGACCATTTTTGTTAAAGCAAGTGAACAAATTGTTAAAGAAAAAGTAAACAATTCTAAGAGTGTGCATCAAAATCATAAAAAGAAAAGGGTTGTTAAGAAAAAGACTTATGCTCCTAGATATAGAAGTCATTTTCAACCTACTTGTTTTTATTGTGGATTCAAAGGCCACACACCTAATGCTTGTTATGTGCGCAACATTGGTGTTGCAAAAGGGAATTATGTGTGGGTTGAAAAGGGTACTAACTACCAAGGACCCAAAGAAATTTGGATACCTAACAAAACTTGATTTTGTTTTGTAGGTATGCTTGAAGACAACTTCCAATCAATGGTATCTTCATAGCGGTTGCTCAAATCATATGACGGACATTATCAACAAATTTTCACATCTACTTTTAAAGGCCAAAGGATATGTTACATATGGTGATGACAATAAAGGAAAGATTCTTGGAGTAGGAACCGTTGGTGCACCTCCATTTACAGTCAGCGAAGATGTCCTTTACATTGAAGGTCTAAAGCACAACCTACTTAGTATAAGTCAATTGTGTGACAAAGGGTTCCGAATCAACTTCACAAAGGACGAATGCTTAATCGAACATGAAGTCACACATGACGTTTTGCTAAAAGGTAAAAGAATAAATAATATTTTTATGATTTCATTTGATGACTCTTCCTTGAAGATAAAATGCCTATTGGTGAACAACAACGAGGCTTGGCTATGGAATAAAATATTCGCTCACATTCACATGGAGCACTTGAACAAGTTGATAAAGCATGACCTAGTTGTTGGTCTTCCAAAGATTAAGTTCATCAAGGATAAGTTATGTGACGCTTGTCAAAAAGGGAAGCAAACCAAAACAACTTTTAAATCCAAGAAAGTGGTGTCCATTTCTAGGCCATTACAATTGTTGCATATGGATCTCTTTGGTCCATCAAGAACGAAAAAGCTTCGGAGGTAACATTTATGCTTTAGTTATTTTTTGATGATTTCTCTAGATATACATGGACATTGTTTCTAGTGCAGAAAAGTGATGCTTTCAAAGCCTTCAAGAAGTATGCGTAACAAATACAAAATGAGAATTCACTCACAATAGCCTCCATTAGAAGCGACCATGGTGGAGAATTCCAAAACACATCTTTTGAAGAATTTTTTGTAGAGCATGGAATTTCTCACAACTTCTCCGCACCAAGGACTCCTCAACAAAACAGTGTCGTAGAAAGAAAGAATAAGTCGTTGGTGGAGCTTGAAAGAACGATGCTTAGCGACTCAAATCTTCCTAAGTATTTTTGGGTGGATGCTGTAAGTACAACATGTTTTGTAAGCAACCATGTCAACATTCAGCCGATTCTCAAAAAGACTCCGTAAGAGTTGTTCAAAAGAAGGAAACCCAATATATCATTCTTCCATATTTTTGGGTGCAATTGTTTCATTCTCAATAATGACAAGGACAATCTCGGTAAGTTTGATGGGAAGTCCGACGAAGGTATCTTCCTTGGTTACTCCCTCTCTAGTAAAGCCTTTAGAATTTTTATTAAAAGAACTCTTACTTTTGAAGAATCAATTCATGTTTCTTTTGATGAAACTAACCCCTCAAAAGAGGATAATATTCTTGTTGATGATGATATAATAGATATGTCACAACCACAAAAATAAGTTTCAAATGATCAACCAAAATCACAAGAAGATGACACTCAAATCATTGAAGAACATCATGATTTACAAAAGGAATGGAGGACTCCTAGAGATCACCCGATCGATAAAGTTATTGGTGATATTAGCCAAGGCGTTGCAACACGACTAAATCTCAAGGATGCTTGTCTCAACATGACTTTTGTATCTCAAATGGAACCAATTAAATTCGATGAAGCCTTAGGCGACGATCAATGGATAGTAGCAATGCATGAAGAACTCAACCAATTTGAAAGAAATCAAGTTTGTAGTCTCATACCAAGACCGGACAACAAGCACATCATAGGAACAAGATGGGTGTTCAAGAACAAACTTGATGAGAATGGAATCATAGTTCGTAACAAAGCAAGATTGGTCGCACAAGGATACAACCAAGAGGAAGGAATTGATTTTGATGAGACGTTCACTCCAGTAGCAAGGTTAGAAGCAATTCGATTATTACTTGCTTATGCTTGTTCTCTTGTTCTATGAATTTTCAGTTGTTCCAGATGGATGTCAAAAGCGCTTTCCTAAATGGCTACATCAATGAAGAAGTCTATGTCAAACAACCTCCGGGATTTGAAGACTTCAAGAATCCCTCACATGTTTACAATTTGAAGAAAGCCCTTTATTGCTTAAAGCAAGCACCAAGAGCGTAGTATGACCGCCTCAACAACTTTCTTTGTGAAAAGGGATTTGTAAAAGGAAAGGTTGACAAGACTTTGTTCATAAAGAAGATAAAAGGTAACACCTTATTGGTTCAAGTCTATGTCGACGACATCATCTTCGGTTCAACAAACAAATATCTTTGCAAAGAGTTTTCACTTATGATGCAAGGAGAATTCGAGATGTCCATGATGGGAAAAATGAACTAATTTCTTGGACTACAAATCAAGCAAACAAAGGATGGCATCTTCATCAACCAATCCAAGTATTGCAAGGAATTGTTGAAAATATTCGATATGGATAGTTGCAAGGTGATGTCCACTCCTATGGGATCCGAAATGTACGTTGATCAAGACGAATTTGGAATATCAGTTGATATCACGAAATATCGAGGTATGATTGGTTCGTTACTATAATTCACGGCAAGCCGTCCTGATATTATGTTCAGTGTTTGTTTATGTGCTCGCTTTCAAGCAAATCCGAAGGAGTCGCATCTCACTGTCGTGAAGAGGATCATGAAGTATCTCAAGGGAACGACGAATATTGGCCTATGGTATCCTAAAGGTAGTGTTTATACTTTAATATGTTATTCTGACGCGGATTATGCAGGTTGTAAAACAGACAAGAAAAGCACGAGTGGACCATGTCATATCCTTGGAAGTGCATTAGTTTCGTGGTCTTGTAAGAAGCAAGCATATGTTGCGCTTAGCACGCCTGAAGCGGAATACATAGCAACAAGCAGTTGTTGTACATAAAACCTTTGGCTAAGGCAACAATTAAGAGACTACGTAATTGATCTTGGATGCATTCCTCTCCGGTGTGACAACACACATGCGATAAACATTACAAAGAATCTGGTCATGCACTCAAGAACCAAACACATCGACATTCGACATCATTTTCTCCGGGATCATGTCCTTAGAGGAGATGTTGAAGTCACCTTTGTAGATACGCATAATCAACTTGCAGATATCTTCACGAAACCATTGGCTAAAGAACTGTTCTTCAAGATTCGGCGAGAACTTGGTATTCTCAGTGAAGGTGACATCTAATCTTGTCTTATTTATACTTGTTGTATGGTATGTTTTCACAAATATGCACTTATTTCACTTTATTCTCATAAAATGCTAGCACTCACTTTTTTCCAGTTTTCGTTTTTCAAGCTTTCGTATACCCGAAACTTGTCGGTTTCAAAATAAATTTTGATCAAAAGTTAAGTCTTAATATATGCTAACACTTTGTGAAAAGATTTTAACAAAAATCATCACCATTTGCTCTATATATAGCTGCTGTTTTTTTTAAATATTTTTGAAAATCTGAGGCAAGTACCTGGTTACCGGGTAGGTAGTAACCGGTTACCACTTCCATTTTCTGAATTTTTTTACACAGTATGTGATATGTGTGCTATATGTTTTTCCATTTCTTTCTTTTATGAGTCTTAAAGTTATTTTTTGGTCTTTAAGTCTTTTATTAACTTCTTGGAAACCTAGTCTCCATTCATTCTCTCAACCTCCCACCTTCCTCTCATAAACTCTTCTTTTTATATGACTGCTATGTGTATGGTTTATATTCTTTTTTTAAGTATTCATGTGCTAATTAATCTTTTAAGTACTTTTCTCATCGTTTTTGTGGATGACAAAGGGGGAGAAGTCTATTGGTATGCATTCTTGTTTCTCTTTATGCAGAATTTGTTCATACAAATCTCTTAGTATTACATTAAGGGGGAGCACCTTCAAAGGGGGAGTTTTTGGAGAAACATAGAAGAAAACATCATTTTTACTATTGGTTGTCATCATCAAAAAGGGGAAGATTGTAGAAGCAAGCTTCTCAAATTATATTTTTGATGATAACAACTTTACAATAAGTCTTGAAAGAACACATAAAGGTTCATGCAAGATTTGATCAAAATGGAGTCTTCATAAAGACATAAGATTTTTTAATCGGAAGGTATAATCTTATTTCTCATGAATAAATAATGTCAATAAGTGTTCAACTTAGGATGCACTCACATTATCTATTTTTTGGAACAAACTACTGCATGCCTATTGTTACTGATCTAAATTCAAAAATTTTTTTTCTGAGTTTTGATCAAGTAACTGGTTACCCTTGGGGTAGTAACCGGTTACTCCAGCCCCAGTTTGAAATTTTTTTGGAACGTTACAGCAAGTTACCGGTTACCCTTGGGGTAGTAACCGGTTACCACTGTTCAAATTTCAGAATTTTTTTTTTGTTTCAATTTAAATTATGTCTTTTGTTTTTAAATTGAATTGAGACATATTTTCATAAATTGTACCTTTTTAAATAGGTGTCTTGACTCTTATAAAAACTTTTCATGTGCAGAATTTTTTATTCACCTCCTATAATTTTCAAAAAACATTTTCTTTCTCGCAAATATCAAAAGTTTCATAAAAATATCAAAGTGCATTAAAAAGTAAAACTTTACATACACTTTAGTGGACACTTATATTCATTATTGTGAGTGATAAATATCAATAAAAGGAGAAGATCAACATTGCTTGATATTACAAAGACTTCATCATTGTCATCCTTACATTCAAATCTATTCAAGAAGTATTTCTTTGTTGACTTGTGATCTAGGGTTGTTGGACACAAGGGTTGGTGTTGTAAGAGGATTGTTCTTTAACACTTGTTTTTGTATAGTTGTTAGAAAGTAGGCTTCACCGGTTTATAGTTTGATAGGATGTACAATTCTAAAACTATAATAAAATATCTTACGAGTCGTAAGGGGACTGGAGTACTCTCGATCTATAAGGGGAACCAGTATAAATCTTGGTGCCGTTTACTTTTCCGCTTTTATCGTCTTTACAACTAAGAACCTTAAGCAAAAGTTCAATCACCGATAAAATTCTGGAAAAATTTCTAAGAAAACCTAATTCAACCCTCTCTTAGGCTCTATCTGATCTTACAACTTTTATGATACCTCCTGGTTCTTCGAAGATGTATCAAGATTTGAAGGACTATTGGTAGTCTAGGATGAAAAGAGATATTGTGGTGTATGTTTCGGAGTGTGCGGTGTGCCAACAAGTAAAGATAGAACATAAAAGATTGGGATGTTTGTTACAACCTTTAGAGATTCCAGTTTGGAAGTTGGATAGTATATCCATGGACTTTGCGGTGGGTTTACCCGTACGTAAGATGGATATGATTCTATTTGGGTGATTGTGGATCGACTAACGAAATCTGCGCATTTCTTAGCCGTAAAGACTACTTACAAGGTAAGTCATCTTGCAAGGTTGTTTATTTCAAAAATTATGAGACTTCTTGTTGTTCCTTCGAACATTGTATCATATAGAGATCCAAAGTTTACTTTAAGATTTTGGAGAGCTTTCCAAAAGGCTATGGGTATGAGGTTAAATTTGAGTACGTCAAATCATCCTCAAACGTATGGTCAGATGGAACAGACAATACAAACTATAGAAGACATATTAAGAGCTTATGTGCTAGAAAGTAGAGGAATTGGAAGGAACTTTTGCCACTGATTGAATTTTCTTATAACAACAGTTATCATTCAAGCATCGGTATGGCTCCTTATGAAGCATTGTACGGAAAAAAATGTAGAACACCTTTGTGTTGGGCAGAAGTTGGCGAAGATACAATTTTGGGACTGGAAATTATTCAAGAAAATACGGAAAAGATTAAGATGATCCGTGAGAAAGTTAAACAAGCACAAACCGTCAGAAGAGTTATGGGGATAACCGTAGAAGTTCTTTGGAATTTGAAGAAGGTGATCATGTATATTTGAAGGTTACCCCGAGTCTGAGAATGAAAGGGCCATTTAAGTCACAAAAGTTAAGTTTGATATACGTGGAACCATATTAAATCATAGAAAGGATTGGTGAAGTAGCTTACATATTAGCCTTACCACCCTCTCTATCAGAGATGCATGATGTCTTTCATGTGTCTCAACTTCATAAATTTGTTCCTAATTCTCTTCAGATAATTCTTCCAGATTCTATAGAGATAGAAACATATTTGACGTTTGAACCTCAACTCAGCCATATAGTGGGAAGAGAGACCAAAGTGTTAAGGAAAAATGAGATTTCTCTTGTTAAAGTGCAATGGGATGTGACACATCCGGGTGATGCTACTTGGGAAATCAAATCGGAAATGCGAGCTACTTACCCTCATTTGTTCAGGTAATCTTTAAATTCGAGGACAAATTTCTATTTAAGGAGGGGAGGATGTAATACCCCGTATTCATTTAATGCCTAGAATAATATTAATTGAGATCAATATGGTTTCGGTGTGCTTTAAGAGTTTTTTTTCTAAAATAATTAGAGCAAGCGATTAATTCAAATTGATTTAGTTAATATTATCTGACTCGGAAGTTTTATTAATTAAATGCATCAGACATTTTTTGGATACTCTTAATTTTTGGACTAGTTAGTGTTACAAAATAAATAACATTTGCTTCTATATCATTTATTTTCCTCTCATTTCCTCGTTAGAAGCAAATATAGTAACCTAAGAGAGAGAAACAAGAGAGAAGGAAGAGAAAGAGAAAGAGAAGAGGAAGAAATCTAGAAGTTGGAAGCAAGGATTGGATTATCAAGCTTCATCTTCATCAATCATCAAACTTCTTCATCTTCATTGTTAGAGGTAGGTTCTAGATAGAAACCTAGTTCTAGAATTTTTGTTTTCTAGAAGTTAGGTTAAGTTGTGAAATGATGATTTTGTTAATCAAAGAAATCTAACGGTTAAAATGTGGAAATAGTCGGGTAGAATAGTTGGGTAACATATATTTTGAACCTATGTTGCTTATTATGCAGTCCTATTGAATTTTGGTGGTGGTTATGAGATTTTGAATCATTTGGAAGTGAAAAACACATAAATACCTCTGCTGGTTCGCACTGTTTTGGTGAGCAAAATTAGTTTCGCTGAGCAAAATATGCCCTTCGTCGGGCGAAGTAGCGGAAAGTGAAATCATGAGCTACTAGAACTTATTTCTGAAACATTAAATATGCTTCGCCGCTGCTCTGCAGGGCGAAATGTGCCTTTCGCCGAGTGAACGAGGGCTTCACCGGGAAAACGAGGGCTTCGTCGGGCGAATCTGGAGAAATCTTACTTCTTTTAAATATTTGGAAATTCATATCTTTTGCATCGGGTGTCCGATTGAGGCATTCTTGGTATCAATGAAAAGCCGTGGAAATATTATACACAATGGGTGGTAAAGATATTGGTTTTGATGTGGAATTTATTTAATTATGGTATTTTGAATGATTATAATGATTATGTGAAATTGTGGAATTTTTAAACAAAGTTATAAAGATCTAGGGTTAGTGAGGAAAACCTTATTTCCCTACTCTATGGAGACCTAGTGGTATGACTAGGAGATGTTAGGAACTAGATGGCAATGCTCGGGTGATCGATACTTAGGTGTTTATCTTAGTTGATCAAGGGTCTAGTGGGTGTTTTCATAGTGTGAAATTCATTTGTGGCCTTGAGATTGTTGAATACAATCGAACTTCTGTGTGATCATGTAATCGGAACCGTTTCCCTTGCGACATGTCGTTTCATGAAATTGGAGTTCCTCTGGAATGTATGCATGGTTACTTGGTAGGTTTGACTCCCACATATAGTACAAATGAAGCCATTGTGTAGAGACTTGTGATGGTTAGCATGCCATGTGAAATGACAGTTTGTAAGGTTTTGTCCTTTAGAACCCGAATCCATTCGTATGTCAAGTAAATTTAAAGGATCCATGACTCTTGGCTTCTTCTAGACATAGAAAAGGACAGGAAAAGGGGATGTTTTGCTGATGTTCTCGATTAATGACATTTTGAGTTGGTGAACTCATGAACATGTTTCCATATGAGTGTGTGATTGTGAACTCAAGGTCTTAGTTTCTTCCCCCGACTTGAGTAGGATGTTTAGAACCATGTAAAGCCGAGAGAAACCATAAGATAGGGAACTCACTGATATTTGTTATCTCATCCCTTGTTGTTGATTATATTTCAGGTTCTTCGGGTTCAACGAAGGGTAAGGATAAATGCATTTGATTATCCTTACTAGACTTAGCTTTTGGCATGGCGTGGCTTCCAATGAGAAGTTTTTATTTTGAGATCATTGTTGATCTAGTTCATAGTTTTATTTTAAACATCTTGTATACATTATGCCATACTTTACTCTTATGTATTTAGGCATGTAATGTGTATAATGTGTTGACGAAGAACTTATCGGTATTTCAATACCAAGACTTGGATTCATCTATAACATATATGCTTTGATGTATGTTGTTATATATGGGTGTTACATAAAATACCTAAAACTATTTTAAATTAATTAAAATGATTGAAACAAGAGAAAATTAATGAAAAATAGAAAATCATAAAATAAAATTCTAAACAAAATAAGATAAGGTGTAAAATAATAAAAGAGAATTTTAGATTTTTTAAAGGGATTTTTCTGAATTAAATCTGAGGAGAAATGAATTTTATAAATTTAAACCAATTAAAAGAAAAAAATGAAAAAGAAAATAAAATGAGAAAAAAAAAGAGGAGCGTTGGCTCAAAGATTCTTAAGTCCAGTCGGCAGATCTGATGGACCTGACTAAGCAACGCACCATGAACATTAGTTGAAATAACACACTATATCTCATTTAAACAAGCCAATCAAATTAAAGCAATTGGAGCATGCTGATTGGCTGGAATCACTATGCCAAAAATGACATTTAACAGTGCACCTTAGATAGCGCTTATTTAAAAAAGCGCTTCTATAAGTGAAAAAAATATATAAAATACAAAAATTGTTCACAAAATATTTTAAAAAGCGCTATCTAAGGTGCCCTTTAGACAGCGCTTTCTCAAAGCGCTTTTAAAGGTGTATCTTAGACAACGCTTTTAAGAAAGCGTTGTCTAAGGTCTTAAAAAAAAATCAAAAGCGTTGTCTAAGGTCAAACATAGACAATGCTTTTCAAAAGCGCTTTTAAAGGTCACCCTTAGACAATGCTTTTCTCAAAAGCGCTGTCTAAGGTCTAATTAAATTAAAATATTAGACCTCAGTTTCTATTTTCGTTCGTTTCTGTTCTTTCTTTTCCCTCCTGCGAACGCGAAACCTAACATGAAAAACCTCCATAAACCTTGAATCCTCTTCATTTCTCGGTTTCGTTCATTGTTGGAAGTGTTTGAAAAATCGTGATCGTGAAAGGTTGACTGAGTTTTTATTGAATCGCGAACGTTTGA
Organism: Lathyrus aphaca; assembly: GCA_963966055.1. Lineage (NCBI taxonomy): Eukaryota > Viridiplantae > Streptophyta > Magnoliopsida > Fabales > Fabaceae > Lathyrus > Lathyrus aphaca. Next base: position 294,027,038 of record OZ014519.1, on the reverse strand, counting down.
AGAACAAATACGTTGTTCTCTCACAGACATTTTGGTTTTTGTTGAAATGTTGAGAATCTTTTTAGTTATTGTCAGCTGATTAGTCATTAGGGTTTGAAAATGGTTCTTGTTCTGCTTGTTTTTGTATCTATAGACTGAGTTTTTGTTGAATTTGTAGAAGAAGAGTTTGTTATATATGTTATGTTCTGCTTGTTAGTATCTGTAGACTGAGTTTGATAAGCTACTGAGTTCGTCCATTTTCTTGACTGATTTCGTCCGAGTTCGTCCTCTACTGAGTTCTCATAAGGTACATTGTTATTGTTATATTCGATAAGTTATAATATTGTTATTTTCTTGACTGAATTTTTGGTTATAATATTGTTTATTGATTCTAATATTGTTGTTATATTGTTGTTATTTTGTTGTTATGTTCGATAAGTATAATATTGTTGTTATATTGTTGTTATTATATGTAACTCTATTTTCAACTTGAATGATGTAAATATCTGTTAATTGTGAGAAAATGAAGTGAACTTGAAAGTTGTCAGAAGCTAAATTGTTTGTCATTTAGATGAACAATGATTGAGATTTGAGAATGATTTTTATAAGATGATTTGTTTATTTTACTAATGAAAGAGTCTAATATGATGTTTGAATTTCAAGTTTCAATAATTTTGGAAGGTTTGTTGTTTGAGGATAGAATTAAGAAGTGAGTTGTGATGATACCTCATCCAATGTAATTTTTAGTCTTTTAAGGCAATTGTTTAGTTTCTTTCTTAAAAGTTATGCGGCACACGGGTATGGCAAGTGTAGTAAGATCGTAATACTTAGTAACATTGTATTTAGGATATTCGAAGATACTACCAGACTATTAATCTAGCTTGTTGTCTGCTGCAATATCAATCTAGTTGCTTCTCATGTCCAAAACTTTATAATTCTAATACAATAGTTTTCGTTGTTGACTGATTTTGGGAAAATAGTGAAAATAATATAGGTTATTGTCGTTTGGATTTACATTGGTTATGTATAGGTTATTGTTGTTTGGATTTACATTGGTTATGTATATATAGGTTATTGTCGTTTGGATTTACATTGGTTATGTATACGTTATTGAAGTTGATATTGATTGCTTACCTTAATAAGTAGGAAAACCATGGCTAAAACATGGATGTGTGCCGATCGATTGTCCAAAGAGTACGAGAATAGGGTTGCAAAATTCGTTAAGTTTGTTGTTCAACATGTTAAAAAACCCCAGATTAATGAAATGTCCTTGCTTGCGTTGTTGTTATATTGGTAAGGTTGACGCAGATGGATTGAAATCGCATTTACTGAGGCATGGAATTGATCGAAGTTATCAGTGTTGGAAATTTCATGGTGAGAAAATTAACGAGAATGTTGAACCGAGTGGGAAAAGTAATATGACCTATGCTTCAAACGACAAAGACACGGAAACATACGATTGTGATAGAGTTGAAGAGATTGTAGAAGCACTTGAAGAAGATCTTCATGATTGTCCTGAAATGTTTGAGAGGTTGGTAAGCGATGCAGAGAAACCATTGTATAAAGGTTGCACTAAATTCTCAAGACTGTCTGCGGTATTAAAGTTGTAAAACTTAAAGGAGAGCAATGGATGGTTGGATAAAAGTTTCACAGAGTTGTTGGCCCTTATGAGAGAAATGCTACCGGAGGATAATGTTCTTCCAACTCGAACCTATGAGGCAAAAAAAATGTTGTGCTCTATTGGCATGATCTATGATAAGATACATGCTTGTCCTAACGATTGCGTTTTGTTTCGTAATGAATATGCATCGTTAACTGAGTGCCCTAAATGCGGTTTGTCTCGATATAAGAAAATATTATCTCCAGCAAAAGTATTATGGTATTTTACTATAATTCCGAGATTTAGGCGCATGTTTCATAGTGAAACTGATGCAAGACACCTGACTTGGCATGCAGAAGAAAGAATTATTGATGGAAAGTATCGGTATCCGGATGATTCACCACAGTGGTCGAAGATTGATAATGATTATCCTGACTTTGGAGAAGAAGCAAGAAACCTTCGCTTGGCATTATCTACTGATGGAATGAACATGCATGGTCTTCAAAGTATCTCACATACCACATGGACTATGATTCTTATGATTTATAACCTACCTCCATGGCTATGTATGAAGCGTAAGTACATGATGTTATCTATGTTAATCTCTGGGCCTAAACAACCAGGGAATAACATAGACATATACTTGACACCCTTGATCGAAGATTTAAAGATTTTGTGGGAGAACGGTGTGGAGGTTTATGATGGATATAGGAAAGAAAGTTTCAATTTGAGGGCGATGTTGTTTGGCACAATTAATGATTTTCCAGCATACGGGAATCTATCTGGGTATAACATTAAAGGTCAATGTGTGTGTCCTGTTTGTGAAGATGGAACTGATACGATTCGATTGGAACTTTGTCAGAAGAATGTGTTTCTCGGTCATCGTAGATTCTTACATTATAAACATCACTACCGTGGGTGAAGAAAATCATTCAATGGAGACACCGAACAACGTAAAGTTCCACCCACATTGTCAGGTGACTAAGTTTTTGAAAAGGTGAAAGATGTGCGTATTGAGTTTGGCCAGCCTTTTGCACATAAGGTTGTCAAAGGTGGGTGGAAGAAGAGGTTGATATTTTTTGAATTGCCATATTGGAAGTCTTTGTACGTGAGACATTTTCTCGATGTTATGCATATTGAAAAAAAATGTATTTGAAAGTGTTATCGGTACGTTACTCAATATAAAAGGAAAGTCTAAGGATGGCCTTAAAGCAAGGGAGGACATGTTAAAAATGGGAATGAGAACTGAATTAGAACCCGTTGCATAGAAGTTTCTGAGTGAAGTTAAGGTTCCAAAAGGATACTCTATCTACCACCTGTTGCTCTTACTCTATCTAGAAAGGAGAAAAAAAATTGTGTAAGTTTCTGAGTGAAGTTAAGGTTCCAGAAGGATACTTTTCAGATATTAGAAGACTTGTGTCTATGAAAGACCTCAAGTTGAAGAGTTTGAAGACACATGATTGCAATGTTATAATGGAACATTTTCTACAAATAGGTATACACTCTATTTTGCCAGAAAAAGTAAGAAGTGCAATAACTAAATTGTGTTTTTTCTTTAGGTCAATCTGTAGTAAGGTGATCGATCCTGAGATCTTACCAACACTACAAAAAGATATTATAATTACCTTGTGTGAGCTTGAAATGTATTTCCCTCCCTCTTTTTTTGGCATAATGGTTCATCTAGTTGTTCATCTTATGAAAGAGACACAGTTGTGTGGACCAGCTTATATGAGATGGATGTACCCTGCTGAACGGTATATGAAAATATTAAAAGGGTACGTGAAATCCCGAAGTCAGCCAGAGGGTTGTATTGTTGAATGATACATTGTTGAAGAAGCTGTTGAGTTTTGTACTGAATATTTGTCCAACAGTCAATCGATTGGACTCCTTAAGGCTCAGATTTTCGAAAAAAAGGAAGGTAAAAAATTATTTGGAAATAAAATTGTGACAGTATCAAGGGATGAACGAGATCAAGTTCATTTGTATGTTCTGCACAATGATAATGAGGTTGAGCCATATGTTGAAATGCACTAGGATGTACTCCAAAGGTTAAATCCGAACATAAATGAAAATTGGATAGTAAGAGAGCACAATCAAAGTTTCATAGAATGGTTAAAGGATCATATTTATTTGAAGCGCTCTTTAGATCCTGCTTCGGTAACAGAAAGGTTGAGATGTTTGGCATATGGTCCAAGTTTGCATGTGTTTTCTCATAGTGCATACGCAATCAATGGATACACATTTTATACCAAAGAACAAGATGATAAGAGTACTATGCAAAATAGTGGTGTCACCGTGCTAGCTGAAGCAATGCATATATCAAGTATGAGGGACTTAAACCCAAAATATGCAAATTTGTCATATTTTGGAGTTATTGAGCACATTTGGGTGTTTGATTACGAGAAGTTTCAGATTCCCATATTTGGTTGCAAGTGGGTAAATAGTAGTGGCATACGAATGGATAAGTCTGGATTTTTGCAAGTTGATCTTACTAGGGTTGGGTACAAAGATGAACCTTTTATTCTAGCATCTCAAGGTAAACAAGTGTTCTATGTGAATGACCCGACAAATACAAAATGGTCTATAGTGATTTTCTCTAACAAAGTGGTTGATGATAGCAGTGTCGATCAATGTGATATTGATGTCGAGAAAAGAGTCATGCATTAGACATAATGAGTTGAATATAAATTATCAAGATGAGGATCTTATAGCGGATGAGTCATATATCAGGAATGATCATAACGAGGGAATTTGGATCAATTCATTCGTACGCATTGCTAAGAAACAAGTAATTAATATTCCAACAAAGAAAAGAAAGAGATGTTAGTGAAAGAGGTAATATAGTAAAATGTTATATATTATGTCATTTTCATTTTCAATTGCTTTCATTATAATTTATATTTCATATCATTGGTTTCTTTATTTTTCATTTTCAATTGCTTTCATTATAACTTATATTTGATATCCTTAGTTTCTTTATTTTTCATTTTCAATTGCTTTCATTATAATTTATATTTGATATCCTTGGTTTATTTATTTTTCATTTTCAATTGCTTTCATTATAACTTATATTTGATATCTTTGGTTTCTTTATTTTTCATTTTCAATTGCTTTCATTATAATTTATATTTAATATCCTTGGTTTCTTTATTACAGGTTAGATATGGCCGCTAACAATGATCATTCTACGCATGAAGGAGGTAATAAAAAGGTATCTACAGAAGACGAGATTAGAAGAGGCATAACAATGATGAGGAGAGTGGTCCATGGTAGAGACCGAAGCATCATTCTAGATGTGCATTGGAGTGAGCTTGGGCAGTTTATAGAACCTAATGGTCATACCTTGACTAGTTTCATTGGTGCACTAGTAAGGAATGAGATTCCAATTACTTGTGATTATTGGAGCAAAAAAGAGTTGAATGAATCCAAAGAAAACATTTGGACTGACATAAAGGTACAATAATTATGTCTTTAATTATGAAAACTAATTATGTCTTTTAAATTACTTGTACTAACGCACAATGTGTATGTTTTTTTTAGAGGTGTTTCAACATCGAAGATGATAGAAGAGATTTTTGTCTTAAATTGGTCGGAAAGCTACTAAGAGGGTTTAGAAAGTATCTTAGGGATGAGGATGGTAATCATGTTGATGCGGAGCTTCCAAATAAATATGAAAGTTTGATTTCACCAGAAGAATGGGAAGCGTTTAAATCCAAACGAAAGGACCCAGCATTTAAAAGAATAAGTGACACAAATCAGGAAAGAGCATCAAGTACCGCGTATACATACCAAAAAGGATGTGTCAGATATGGATGCTTAGAACAATCTATGGTAAGTATCTATAAATTGCAATAATATATTTGTTAATTATGAGTTTTATTTGATCATATTTATGACTTAATGTGTAGTTGTAGAAGGAGAAAAGTTCTGAAACATCTCTTCCTGCACATGTTTTGTGGAAGGAAGCCTGTGTGGGCAAATTCGGAGTTGTTAAAGAAGATGTTCAACATGTATTTAAGAAATGTGTAAGTATAAAATTATTTATTTAATTAAATAAAAACTTTATTAACAAATATTTGACAAGTATTTGACATTCATCTGATTTTCAGGAGGCTCTATCCCAGTCAGCTTTATCTCCAGATGATACTATGAGCATACTTAGTCGGATATTAGATGTCCGTAAGTATTCGGGTCGGGTGAGGGTTAAGGGATTTGGGATCACTCTGGCCTCCTTGAGTATTAAAAAAGGAAAGGCTCCTATTAATAAAGAGCTTAATGCAAAATTGGAAGCACTGGGAGCTGAAGTTCATGCATTAAGGAAAGAAAAAAAGGTTAGCGCTTCAGCATGTCTTAAAGATGGTTCGGACAAAGATAATATCAACTTTAACTTTCAACCGAACATTCTAGAGTTAATTATATATATTTGTGTTAAATTGAACTATTAGCTTAAATCATGTAATTGACATATATACACATTAACAGTTTCATATTTATTATTGGTTTTAGGACATTTCCCATTATTAGCTCTACTTATTGTCACCATATTATCGGATGGTTGGCAAGGGAAAAGTGCATAACACTAGCGGAGAATTACTTCACACTAGACCGCTCCCTACTGGATGTTTGAAATTCACGGTTGATATTGTAGTAGAGCCGAATGCATTATTACCATATCCTGACGATGTTTCGGATGCCACAACGGTGAAACAAGCAATAGGTTCGTTTGTTGCATGGCCGACAAGCCTCATTAGCGTAGGATATGAGGTATTGCTTAAAACCATTATGAACCTTTGTTAACCTTAATGTGTAGATTCAAAGTTTTTATGCGCATTTAACGTACATTTTTTACATGGTTATGTTAATTAGACTCCAACAAGATCCAAATCAAAACTATTTTGCGGCATACTGAGTCTGTTGTTTCAAAAAAATAGGTACATTACAATTATATGATATTTATGCATGGAAAATGTTAAATTCTTGATTTATACTTCATCTAACTATTTATATGATATGTAGCTTCATGATAAGGAGGTTAGCAACGTCTCCACACAACAAAAAAAGGTTGGTGCTAAGAAGACCGCGACTAGGAAAAAACCTACCTCCAAGTATAAGTCGTTCCTTCAGACGTTTCTAGAGTTGACAGATATTCCAACCGGAGGTATTCGACTTATACATATGGAGGAAGGTATTTTTGGCTTTGAATATGAACAATCAGTTGGTAATGAAAAATTTATGCAAATCTTTCGTCATGAAGAAATAGGAGTCCGTGTTGTCAATACATATGTGAGGTATATCCAGTCTACTTTGTTATATTAATTGAACAACTTATTTACTTTATGTTTCAAATGAATAGTCTAATGTTAATGATGTTTTTATTTCAGGTTTTTGTATGACAAAGTGATGCGCCCAAGTGGATTGGACGAAAGATTTGGATTCTTAAGCCCCGCGTCCGTCAACTTAGCTTTAATCTAAGTAGAACAGATGACGTGTAGGTGTTGTTCGCAACCTCTTCATGGCCAACAAAGATACGGAAAAGTTGTTCTTTTTACCGTTTAATATCGGGTTAAATTTTCATTCTAAATTCATCTATCATAATTATTTTCTATTTTTTCATCGTGTAGAAAATTTTCATCTAACATTTGTTTAATCATACAATGGATATTGGTTGTTGATCTCAATCAATCCTATAAGAGAAATTATTTATTATCTTTACTCGTTAGGAAATGATTGGACAACATACCCGGATATGAAGAACATGATTGACACATAAGTGAGATTGTTCTAGATATTCTTGTGTATATTTATTAATTTATGTGAATTGTTCTAAATATTCTTTTATATTTTATTAGCATTATAAAAGCTTTTCGAGCCCAATGAGATATCCAAGTATCAAAGAGGAGAGCCAACAACATTACATGGATAAAAGTGGCGGTATATTATTAATTATCACAGTTTTTATTATATTAGTGATGATACTTGATAAAACTTAGGATTTATCCATATTTTCTTATCATGTGTAGTGTCCTCTGCAACGTAATGGTATATATTGCAGATATTTCATGTTGAGGTTTATGATAGAAGCTCTTTCTTTGGGTCGATTAGAGATTTTATCTGATGTATGTATTTCTAACTTATGAGTTATTTTAATATTTAACACATATTTCTCATATAATTGAATAGTTGAAACTAAAGTAAACTATGTTATATTATTATGTAGTACTTTGATGAATTCAAGTGTGCGTATTACTCAAGTAATCATTTGGATGAAATTAAAGAGGAATGGTATCAATTCATTATGGGGCTAAATGTGTTATAAGGTATATTGTACTCTTACTTTAATTGATGAAAAGTTTGAGTATGTGTATGTAACTATAGACATATTGATTATGACTTGTTTTAATTGATCAATTACAATATGTTTGTGTTGTTTCAGGTTATAGTATAGTTTCAACTGGATGAAAATGTATAGCTCGGAGTGTTATCACATTTTAGTTTATGTAAAATTTAATTTGAACAAAATATGTATAGTTGGATGAAATGAATTGTATGAATTGTTTCATAGATATTGATACGGTTGTATGAATTGTTTCGTAGATATTGGTGATTGAAAATCCGATTATTTTGTATCTATAAATTGGTGCCTAAATTAGTAGGTTTAAATAGGATAATTTAGTGCAAATTCTGGTTTAAAAACCAGGTGAAAAAGTGGATAAAAATAGGTGCCTATAATTTGGCAACCTTAGACAGCGCTTTTTAAAGGAATTTTTTTTAAGATTTTCGTATACCTTAGATAGCGCTTTCAAGGAAAAACGTTGTCTAAGGTGGGGTTTAGAAAGCGCTTTCAATAAAAGCGCTGTCTAAGGTGGTATTTAGACAACGCTTTTAGTGAAAGCGATATCTAAGGTATACCATTAAAATAAAAAAAGTGATGTCTAAGGTATATGAGAAAAAGGCAAAAAGCGTTGTCTAAAGTGGGGTTTAGAAAGCGCTTTTGACAATAAAAGTGTTGTATAGAGCCCCTTTAGACATCGCTTTTGTCATTAACCAAAGCGTTGTTTAAACCTTTAGCAGTGCAGGTTTAGACAACGCTTTAAAGCACTGTCTAAGGCCAAAAAAAGTGTTGTCTAAGGTCTTGTTTGGCATAGTGAATGTTTGAAAAAAAACTCAGGCTACCACTGTGCAGCTTCAGTTGTCTTCTCCGGTGGCTTATCACCGGAGTTATGGCATTTGGTAACATTAGAGAAAGAGACTGCCACCACTACAATCGTTTCATCATTGCGGATCCAACCATCACTACTATAAAATAGACATTCGGTAACAAAATATTACTATGATTATGCCATCCATCGTTGTAATATATGATACTGGATCCGCCTTATAATATATTTATTTTTTTGAAAGTTTTTTAATCACGGTCAATAACAACAACCGTGGTGATAAAGTGAAGTGGTAAATGGTTCAAATCATGACAACTAAATTTTTCCATTTTTCAAAATTATTTATTCACGGATTTTATATGAAAGTGTTGTAATATTATATGTACAACCTTTTCTTTTTATAAAAGAGAGAAACGTTCTTCTCAACTATAATGATGATTGAAAATTTTCTTCATTTTTAAAAATGGTCACAATGTCATTCAAGAATATCAACCATTAGAAGTAATCATTAAAAACATTAAATCATCTGATGTTTCATCTTCAACCTCTTCTATAAATGCACGATTTCATATAATGAATTTCACTTCTTAGAAACTATTCTTATTAACTTTATATAGCAACATGAGTTCTCCATTTGAGAATGCTAACATAAATGTCTCAACTGAAGTCACCACAATACAACACCATGATCAGCAGTCAACAAAGGAGGTCCAACCATCTGGAACGACTATTGTCAAGGATACACTGAGGGTTGGGAAGGCCAAGAAGAATAAGAAGAAGAAGTCGAAGAAGAAGAAGAAAAATGTGTCGAGGAAGATTTTTTACTATGATTTTGACGAGGGTAGTAAGGAGAGAGTCATAGATTCTGAAGATTACTTTGCTGCTAGGGGATATTGTTCCGACATTGACAAAATTATGTAATGAAATTATTTAGGTACTCTTCCCTTTTGGGCCTTTTAATGAAATTATTTATTAAGTACTATTCTCTTTCATTTATATACTATTATTGTTTTACAAAAAAAAGTAAACTTCAACAAAATTAACAATAACAATATCAACAGTGATGAAGAATAACAATAACAACAATGAATAACTCTCTCCCTATTGAGTTCATAAATAAATAAAAAATTAAAAGATATTTAACCACATCCATACTATAGAACCGTGATGAAATGTGATATTTTTCTTTAAAGTTATATCACAGTTTTTCTTTATAACCGTGATAAAATGTGATTTTTTACTATATAAGAGAAAGTATATATCATTCATCAGTACATAACATGCGTTTCTCTCAAATGAAAATCCTAACATATTTCCCTCTTCTCTCTCATAATATAACCCTAACATCCATGTCACTCTTTAAACTTACTTCAACCTTCAAATTCTTCTTCACCAATCGCCATGATACTCTTTAATCATATTTTAGGTTCATTCATTAAGCTTATGCTTCGATTTTGTTTATATTTCTTGTTAAAAATAGGTTGTATGTTGTTGTTATTGATTAATGTTTTATGAACAAGAACAAAACGTTACTAAGTCACTAGAAATAAGCATCTTGTGACTTAGAACTGTTTTGTTCTTTAAAATCTTAAAATATTACATAATATCTTGTGTTGTTGTATGTTGTTGTATGAAGTTGAGTTTATTATATGATGTATAGATTGTTTGTTTCACGACACCTTCAATGAAAATACATTTTATTTAAATTTACATAGAAACTTATAATATGAAAATTAAGTTGTATTTGAAAACCAACTTATATCAATCAATGTTTTCCGAATTGAATTTATCTTATCGTTCATTTCACGTTCTTTTACATATAGGATGTGGTTCAATAACCTGATTCCTTCATCACATCCATATCTTCTCTTATAGTTTAATTTGAATAAACAATTTATTAATATTATTCAAATTAAACTAGAATAGAAGGATTTTATGTCATAAAGGACTCATACCAATGAACCACATTCTATAGGTTAAAGAGCGTGAAATGAATGATGAGACAAATGCAATTTGGAAAATAATGGTCTGCATAAGTTTGTTTTCATGAATAGTTTAATTTTCATATTATATATTTCATCAACTTGAATGGTTGTATGTTGTTGTGAGGTTTATTGAAAAAAATGCAATCTATATATTTTATAATAAACCCTGGTACTTTCAACAATGGTTATTTATTTTAATCGTGATTAAATCATATTTTCATAAATGTATATACCACAATGGTTGAGACTATTAACCGTTGTGGTAGGTAACATGTTTCCTGCCTTACTATCACGGTCTCAAGTCCGTGGTAGAAATCACCTGACATACAATCACCTGTTACCTTACAACAGATGGTCAGGCGATGTGGTATCCCTTTTCTAACTGTGATTATATGGCTTTTCCTTAGTAGTGCATGTGTTCCATTTAAGTTTATTCAAATTGTATGAAGATAATTCTGGAAAACAATAAGGATTTACAAAACACGAAAATCAAAATTAAATGGTTAAAACGAAAGATAAATGAAATCTGAGATAAGGATGAGCACCAGTGAACATCAAACAACAACATGGTAACTTATTTGAGCTGAAATGGTGCCTCTAACTACCTTGTCCAAGTCTGATTAGAATACTTGAAAGAGTGACTTGGTCAGGATGGTTTAGAAAGTCTCATGGATTTGCATATTTTTTCGATAAAACCCAAACCGAACCAAACCAAAAAAGAACGGGTTGGTTTGGGTTGAATTTATCGGATATATTAGAAAAAAATATGCACTTTTTTTTAAATATCTAATTTTTATTGATTAATTTTCTATAATAATATAAAATTCTTAATTTTTTTCTCCATATAGTTGTGAATGTCACAAATGACATTTAACTTATTTTCTTGTAAAAGTTGAATATCTTATACTAGTTTCTATGATAATGATGATATAAACTATAGAAATTAATATGGTTGGTTCGGGTCGATGGGCTTGCGGGTATAATTTTTAGAATTCCTTGCATGAACCAATTAATATTGAATTTCATTAGTTTGGTTCAGTTTTTGCCCAAACTGGAAAAAAACCCGACCCAAACACCATGGTTTGGTTTAGATTTCGGTTTGGTTCGAATTTGACGAACCAATGAACACCCATAATCATGGAAAAAAAACACGTGCAAAGCTTGGCTCAATTTGGAGTAATTTGTGAGTTGCAAATTCTGACATGAGCAATTTTCAGTTCCATGAGGCCAATTTCTAACCAATGGTAAATCTTGTAAACTTGACCTTTAATGTTTATTCTTTTTTAAAAATGATCACATCATAACAAAGAATATAATGTGAAAAGAAATTACTTGTTTGGACACTTGAGCAAAAAGTTATGAACTGGTAAAGTTAGCACCATGATTTATAATTAGAGATCCAAAATAATTCTAAGTCCAAAATGACATATAATGTCTTCAAACTTTTCATGGCTTTCCAAGCATAGTTGGCCTTTGATCCTTGAAACAAACTTGTAGAGGGAATCAAATATGATAATTGACAAAAATAAACACCCACAAAAGTTAAAAATGAGAGAGTTATGATATTTGGAAGTTAGGAAAATAACATTTGAATTTAGGTCAAATTTCACTAAGTCTACAAAGTAACCTCTAATGTTTCCAAACTTTTGATGATCTTCCAAACATAATTGGATCTTAATTTATAAAGGATTTCAAGTTTCATTTTCCCAAGGAAGCACCCGAAAATGTTGAAAAATGAGTAAGTTGTGATATTTTGAACTTGGACTTGAAATGTTGACTTTTTCAGTACTTTGAATGATCTTGCAACCTTTGAACTTTTCTTGCATTTCAAGGTACATTGATGATCAGGTGAACTTAAAATGGTTTACCCTTGGATGTCCTTTGATTAAACTTATAATGGGTTGAGGAAACTTGTTGATGAAGTCATGGAAATAAACACACGAACCTTTGAAGTTTCTTGAGAAACAATCTATCAAACTTTGAAATATCTTTGATCAAATGAAGTTTAAGGATGCTTGAGATCCTATGCTTTGATATTAGAGGTCATGATTTAATGAATATCATTTTAAAGTCAATTATTGACCACACTTTGACTTGAGGAATTCAAACCCTAGCTGAGAAGATAATCACTTGATGCTCTTGATTCCAAATCTTATCTTGCAAAAGAAACAAAAGGGACCAGGCATAATTTTTGTATTTTGATTAATGGTTAGGAATTATAAAGCATATAAATACAAAAATGTAAAAATATATACAAAGAGTTGTTTGATGATCTATGCAAAGACAAGCCCAAAGATGAGAGGGTTATGAGACAACTAAATTTTTGATCTTAATGCATTGCAAAGATGTAAATTAGGTGGGATCTTTAGGGTAAAAATCAGGGTATGACAGAACTTTAAACAATTGTTGCATTTTAATTATATCACCCCTTAATTCCTTGTTGTTAAGAACACATATATTGTATAATTGCTTGATATTTGATATATTCGAGGGCCTTTTACGTTTCAAATTTGCAAGTATGTCTTTGGGTGCATCATATTTAATGTCATATCTTAAACGATTTCATTCTCTTCAGACATAAGGCGACATGCTATGGGATGACCTACTAACTTTTCATACATGTCATGGTTATGTAAACCACTAATCACATTAAACATCCATTTCTTATTTTCCAAAAGATAACACACAAATTTAAGGGACACTCACATTTCCTCGAACCCGTGTCATCTCGTTTGAATTTCTAAAGACGAGTTATGAACTTTCTACTTCTTTCGTATCTCAATGTCATAAATGCAAATCTTCTATTTGAATCATTATTGAATCTTCCGATTACAACACCAATCCCCAATTTGGATGCCTTATTGTGAATCCATTGGAGCATATGATCACAAACCTCAAACTCTTGTCCATTTGTAGACGGGTTGCTAACATATACCTACTTAACATCATCACAGTTAGCTTTTGTAGACACAATATATTTTGGGATAACGTCAGGGTAGAACATATCTAGCACAAAAAATAATAGAAACTAATAAAAATAATCTAAAATGAACCCTGAATAATTCCTGAAATGCATTTCTGTAGGAACTCACCTAGAATTCGAGAATGCATTTCCAGATGCAACATAAAATTTTCAGCTAAAAAACCAGATTAATGTGAGCAATTAGGAATGAAATACATGAACTTTTACCTTAAATTCAAGCTTCATTTGTTCCTTTTGATATGATGAAATACAAGAATGAAATTTTGGAGTGCAAAAGTTGATTGAGAATGGAAGGACTTTTTAAAAGGTTTTTGAGAGAAAATTGAAGTTTGATCATGAAGAAAAAGAGCATAAAGGGTGATATTTTATTAATTTTCGTCATGATAATTTTAGAAATGCATCTCTAGAATTGTCAGTGACATGCAAATGTGACGTATTTCAAATTCCCGCTTCGTAAATCCAATTGTGCATTTCCATATTAGTCAATGAGTTTATAATTTAGAAAAATTCTTCATGAAGATAGGTCTGGAGATGCATCTTTGGAATAAATTTTGAGGGAAAAATGGGATGATACTCAATTAGGACGTGTTTTGGTGTGATCAAGGTGCGTCCGAAAATGAATTCTGGAATCTGGTGGGCAGTTTTGAATTTCATTAGTGCTCTTTTCCACCACTAAGGGTGGGATAAGCAATTACCAAAAAACAAATCCTCTAATGGACTAAGATCTGTTGATATAAAATATAAAAAAATTAATTTACACCTCTAAAGTTATACCTGTCACTCCTTATATTTTAAAAATACCAATTGTGACTTATAATTAACCTCTCAAAAATTGAAATTAATTATCATCCATGAATCAGTAAAAAATTATGTTGATGATGTGGAATGTTGAACCGGTTGCACTGACCTCCTACACGGCGGAACAAGGGTGGACTTTTAGAATTAGTACTCAATCTCTTAAATTATTTTAGGATTCAAGATGAGTGTAATAAAATGTGGAAATCATAAAGTGTAGCTTTAATTTTTCAAGTGATGGTTTTTATACTATGGTTCATTTGGAGTTGATTGACATTGGTTTGGACCTTGGAATTTTGGGCCTTTGACCGGATCATAATAGTTTCCCCTAAGGCTTTTTAGGTAATTATTAGCCATAGAAATTTTAGGTAAGAAGAAGAAACATATTTTATGAGTTGCAAAGGTAGTGGAGAAAGAAGTGCATTAAATGTCTTACCACCATTGAAACGTTTCTCTACTATTTCATAATGCGTGGATTGAAGTGACTAGTTAAGGCATGACCCTGCGTTTCCAAGCAGGATCCCAACTGTAAATTTTGTATCCTTTCCTTTCAGTTGATAAGGTCCATTGCTTATTCTCTCTCTCTCTCTCTCTCTCTCTCTTTCATATATATATATATATATATATATATATATATATATATATATATATATATATAAATATATATATATATATATATATGACGTATTCTATGAGAATGTCATTTTTATGTGAGAATATGAGAATGAATCTGATCCATGTATTCTAGAGGCTCGTATTTTTGCCCGAGCATAGGTCTTAGAATCCTTCTCTTTGACTATTTTTCAACTTGTTATGTATTGTGCATACCTTCCATAATAATATCCAAGATCAAGGGTTTATTGAACTTCGCTAGAACCTTCCTTGGCTCAGCCCTTTCACTGAAGATTGAGGTCATTTCCTGAGGCGCTTCATGTTGGTGAGACCATGTATTCTAGAGGATCATATTGCCTTATGTTTTAGCGCGACCGAGTCCTCTCGTCGTTTTAAGACTAGGTTTTTGAAGTACTAGTCTTGTCCTCATATTAATTTAACAACTCATTGTTACAACATTAAACTGGATTCCCTATATGCTGAAGAGGTTATAATGAGGGGGTATGAAGTCTCTATATCATGGACTTGTTTATAAAGAAGGGTTTGACTATGCTGAAATGTCAACTTCCTTGCAGAGGAAGAAGTCAGCCACGCAGAGAGGAAATAATTTTTTGGCGAGGGCAGAGTTATAGAGTTTTTTTTTTTGAATGGGTGCATGTAATTTGTAGATAAAAAAGACAAGTTATAAATGAGCTTCTCTCTTTCCTTCGCTTAAGGAATCAAATCTGGTCATGCTGGCACAAGGATGTTTCACCTTCCCAAACAACTCTTGCACCCTTATCTCTTGATGTGGTTACCATAACTGCCCCAGGGGTTGATCAACTTGCTACTGTTGTTGCCACCCCGTCCGTGGAAGATCTGCCACGACCTTTTACTACTTTGGAGAAGAGAGTTCATGATTAACATTCCCCTTTGGAGGACGATTCCCCCTGAAGGGGTTTGTCTTTTTGGAGGTGCTTCTTCAAGGTCGATTACTCATTTCCCCTGATTGCATGCATTCCCAAGGAAGTTGTTGCTATTGTGTTGGTAGAGGATCTATCCTTATTACAAAATATTCTTGAGGTGTACAAGATGGAACTTCTTATGAGGTCACCTATTACACTTACAAATCAACCACTATGTTCTCCTTATTTGTAGTTGGCCGAAGCGACGTCTTGGTCGTGGATAATCCTTCCAAGCAAAAGGATACCTGGAATGGAAAATGAAAGGATTCCAGAAGGAAAGTGTCGATCTCCAAGAGAAAGTTAGTCGTGTTGAAGCCTTGCAGGAGAAAGAAAAGATCCACGACTCTCCTTCCACCTTAATTGTCTGAATTTGTTGGGATGAAGTCTTCCCTCATAGTAGAGAGGAAGCAATGTCACGAGACACCCACTACTATTACAGAGTATAACACACCAAAATTTGCCCTCTCATTTTGATCAAGAAACGGTGGAGAAATATAAAAAAATTCAAAAAAAAATTGTTCATTTCATATCGATACATACGAATTTCGTATCGATACATACGCCTGTATGTATCGACGCATACGAGTTTCGTATCGATGCATAAGTGAGTTAATTTGTTAAAGCTTCAGTATGTATTGATGCATACATTTTTCGTATCGATACATATTAGTTATAAAACTAACATGTATCGATGCATACAATTTCATATCGATACATAAGCTGTTTTTTGCTTTTTTTTCCTATTTTTTCCTTTCCTTTCCTTCACATTTTGTTCCACACTCTTCACATTTGTCTCCCGTAGTGAGCAGAAGTCTCCCGTAACTGAGTAATGTGCCCCCATAGTGTGGCAAATTTTCTTAAAGTCTCCCGTAGCAGAGCAATGTGCCCCCGTAGTGTGGCAAAATTTCTGAAAGTCTCCCGTAGCGAGCAGAAGTCCCCCGTAGTGGGCATAGTATCCCCATAGAATGAGCAAAAGTCCATCCTCAGGGTGGTAAGGTGTCAAAAGTCTCCCGTAGCGAGCAGTGGCCCCTGTGGAGTGGCAAGGTATTGAAGTCCCCCGTAGTGTCGCAAAGCATTCAGAAGACCACCCGTTGTGTGTGTAACACGGTGGGAGAACTGACTTTAGTTATGTTGCGGATAGCAAGAGTCGCCACCGACTTTTATTTTATCCAAAGGAAAGGTATAAAAGAACAGGAAAGACCTTTTAAAAGAATTTTGGGTTCGGGGGGTAGGTTATGTAAAGGGAAGGTGTTAGCACCCTTTACATCCATGGTTATCCATGGGCTCTTAGTTACTTAGCTCACTTTAAAATGTTTTTGAAATGTGTAGTGTGTGAATAAAATTTTCTTTAAGTACTTTATAATGATCCAGGTACGGATATATATAAAGTCTTTTCTGTTAAGTCTTTTCTGTTCTTAAATATCCTTTAAATGGTAAGACTATCCCTATTATTAAGGAATAGGTAGTCATTACCTTGGATGTGTGAGGGACAAGTGAAGGGACATTTGTTATTTAGGCAACTGTGAGGTGTATAAGCAATTCGAAGGGACTTATCATCTTTTATTCGAAAGGGACAAGATCATTACGAAGGCAACCATTAAGGGACTTGATCTTTTTATCTGTTAAGGGACTAGATGATATAAGATGAGGGACTTTGCTTTATACACCCTACTTGACCTTTTGTTTAGGCAACTTGAGAGGTAACCCTTAAGAAGTGAGATGGCGATCCAGGATCGACTTACGTGTGTGAGTGTATGAGTTCAAATATTTATCTTTAAGTTAATGATCTAAATCAATTTTAAATACAAGTATGTTTCACATTCCCTATTTTACTAACCATAGCATTTTAAAATTAAATATTAAAAATTATTACAACTATTACATATTAGATACAATTACATAATAATAATAATAAAATAAATAAGCAAATAAATAATAATAAATAATTGGGTTAGTAACAATAATAATAATAAAAATCATATAATATATAAATAAATGGGGTTAGTAATAAAATAAATAAGAATAAAATAAAGAAATTAGCATAATAATAAATAATAAATTAAAAGTTCAATTTTTAATAAATAATTATTTTTTAAGATTTTAAGAAGAAAAATAAGCAATTCATACTATATACTAATTATTATAACGATTTAAATTTATATACATGTTATAAAAATAATGGTTGATTATAATTAAATAAACATATTATAAAAATAAATTATATTTATAAGATCAAATTAGGAATTTTTAATTGTTTTAAACATAATCTAAAATTATTTACATGATTTATATAAAACTATGGATAATGATAATATAAACAAATAATAAAAATAAAGAAACATAATTAACATTTATATAAAATAATTAGGGTTTTAGAAAAAATATTATTAGGGTTAATCATAATAAATTAGGGTTCATGAAAATATTAGGGTTTTACTTATTTATCTACAAATTAAATCAATTTATTTACAAATTATATATACATCATGAAATAAAATATAAAATAATATTTTAGGAATACATACACAAAAACATTTTAATAGTATTAAAAAATATTTTTAATAATTTATATTTATCAATTTAAATAAAATAGAAATAGTATAATGAAATAAAAATAAGAAAATATGGAAAATTGCTCAAAAAGAAAGGACCTGGGATTTGAACCCAGGTCCCTTACCTCCAAAGGCAACACCAAAACCACTCTGGCCAGCACACGCAGGTAACATAGAAGGAAATCCATATTGTTTTGTTTCAAATCCTGTAAAAATCACAACAAAGCAAAAAATAACACAAAAAGGGCCTGGGGGGGATTCGAACCCAAGACCCTCAACCAAATAAACACACACTCCAACCATCCAGCCAGATGGGCGCACCTGTTTATATAACCATTACAAATAATAATATATTAAGTCCTGTGAATAAGTGAGAAAATCAAGCAAAAAGAATGCTGCCTCCCAGGAATCGAACCCAAGCCTTGAAGCAATACACGCGCATCCATCACCACTGGGCCAGTCATGCGTCCGTGAAACAAATTATAAACAAAACAATAAAATATTAGAACAAAATTTGAATTCCAGCCAGCGCGCCAAGGTCTTCATCTTCTTCCTGGATATCTACGAATTTTGTTGTAAAATCACCTACGCATTTTCCTGCGAGTTCTTGATACTCATAACCTGCGAATTTCAAACAGCAAGCAAACGGTACAATTTCTTCCAATTGATTAGGGCATTATGATTCCCAGAGCTCACACAATCATCCTATGTCTTTCAAATTTATTTATATTAGGTTTAGTGTGAAGCCCTAAAAGCTTGGCCGAAACCCTAACAATGGCCGTTCCTCAAACCTGTATCAAAACTTCAATTAACCAGCCCAGAAACAATCAACAACTCATTATAAACATGAAACAGTGATCAAATTTAATTTATAACACACAAATATAAGAAAACGAAAAATTCATCAAAGTATGAAGAGTTTGATTCGGGTTATGCAATTGGGCATGCTTTGGATGCAAATGAGTATTGGAAAAGTATCAGTGATGATCAAGGAGTCTTTTGCAACCTTCAAATTGTCTTGAAAATGTCTCTAAGGAAGAATCCGAATTGTGAGTTTTTTTGTGAATTTTGAAAATTGTAAACTTACTCTTGAGGCAACCATTTTGTCCAATGCTTGTGATATGTTTATGTACTTATAGTTGGATGAAACTAGGTCAAAAAATTGGATGGTTGTTTGGACTTTTTGGATTCAAGAGATTGAAAAAGATCATGCTTTGAATTTCATATATTCTTGAATGTATCCTTTCTATCTTAAGACAATCATCATAAATTGCATATCAATCTGATCTAATCAACCTTCATGACCTTCTAGAATCAAAATATATTTCAAATCTTCATATTTTATATTTTATTTGAATTTAAAATGATTTTTAATATAAAAAATCATAATAAATAAAATAAATAAAATAAAATAATGAAAATATTAAATAAATTTCGTGCATGATGTCATGGAACACCTTGGGTCACAAAAAGTTCAGCCCATTTGAAGAATTATGGTTTTAAGACCCTATTTACTTCATAAACCACCCTAAAATTTCCCAATATTCCAAGGGCACAAATCCTTCAATTTTAATGCTATGAGGGTGTTCTTGGACATTTTGGAAAGCTTAAAGAGTCCTCTAACCAACCCCACTGGTTTCATGTCCATACCTTTTACCATTCTCAAGTTATACTCTTTTGAAGTTGTTGACTTTTTGTTGACTTTCAAAAGGACCTATAATGTCTTAGCTCATACCTTCCAAATGAAGCATTTTTGGGCTTGGCTTGTGAGACACAAATTGGTAGAGAATTCAATTTCCTTCAAAATGAGCTTTGGATGAGAAAAATTGATGAAGCATGTGAAAGTTATGGCTGGTCAAAGTTCAGTTGACTTTTCCTGAGGAAACCCTAATTTAGAAACTCCTGATTCCTGATGATCTGAGATCTCCTTGATGAATCATGATCAACCCTTGATCAAATGATTAATTTTACTTCATATACTTGATGTTGACAAAAACATGAAGTTTGACTTTTGTTTGACCACAATTGACCTTAGTTTGACTTTTTAACTTCTTTGACTGATTTTGACTTATCTGATCATCTGACTGAGCAAACCTTTGAGAAAAATTCTGAAACTTGTCATCGGGGTTCTTAAACACATATAAGATGTTATGAAGCTCACTTGAAGTCTTGGAAATTCATTTATCCTGATTAAAGTCAAAACCCTAGTTTTGGATGCACTGCTTAGGAGGATGCATTGTCTGAGGGAATTGTCAAATCTTCTGACTAATTGTGAACTTTGTGAACCTTGTGAACCTCATAAAATGTCTTGTGAACCTCATAAAATGTCTTGTGAACCTCATGAGAGGACTTGTGAACCTTGTGAACCTCCTGAGAGGTCTTATGAACCTTGTGAACCTCATAAGATGTCTTGTGAACCTTGTGAATCTCTTAGCACACAAAGTCTTGTTTTGTGAGGGCAAATTTTGGGGTGCAACAGCTACCCCTGTTCAATTTTCTGAAACCTGAGGGGTTAGATTTGTATATGTGCCAGTCGTGACCTGGAAGGTTGAAGGGGATTGAACACAAAAGCCCAAAAATTTGCACTCACCGGTGCGTAGAGTGATACTGATGACTTGTTGTAGATGCTTGGGTGGGCTTAAAGATGCCACTTGGAAAAAAGTTCTTCAAATATACCTCTTGGAGAATAAAGTAGTCCAAAGTATGAAGATATAGCTTTTTGGGAAGATAAACAACGGCCCAAAGTAATGATAGCCTTCAGGAGGATAAACAACGTCCTGAGGTATAAGTATAACTTTTGGGAAGATAAACAACGGCCCAAAGTCATGATAGCTTTCAGGAAGATAAACAACGTCCTGAGGTATAAGTATAACTTTTGGGAAGATAAACAATGGCCCAAAGTCATGATAGCTTTCAGGAGGATAAACAACATCCTGAGGTATAAGTATAACTTTTGGGAAGATAAACAACGGCCCAAAGTCATGATAGCTTTCAGGAGGATAAACAACATCCTGAGGTATAAGTATAACTTTTGGGAGGATAAACAACGGCTCAAAGTCATGATATGGCTTTTGAGAAGATAAACGACGTCTCAAGATAGCCTTCGGGAAGATAAACGACGTCCCATGATAATGAGGTAACCTTTGGGAAGATAAACAACGGCCCAAGGTCATGATAGCTTTCAGGAGGATAAACAACGTCCCGAGGTAATGAGATAACCTTTGGGAAGATAAAAAACGGCCCAAGGTAACAAGTTGTTGATGAAGTTTGTCTGTTGGAGAATTAATCTGCAAAACAAGATTAGTTTGATGCAACTATCGTAATGTATATAATATTTTTGCAAGATAATATTAGTTTATGCATTGTGTATGCATGTATAGTATGATGCATTGAAGTAATGTATTATGTAATTATGGATATGTATGTT
Organism: Lathyrus aphaca; assembly: GCA_963966055.1. Lineage (NCBI taxonomy): Eukaryota > Viridiplantae > Streptophyta > Magnoliopsida > Fabales > Fabaceae > Lathyrus > Lathyrus aphaca. The sequence goes on along the minus strand of OZ014519.1, from coordinate 294,005,004 downwards.
ATGGTATGATATAAATGATGTATGTATGCATCATGCGGCTTGAAGCGCCTGGATATCTTTGTATGACAACTGCTGGCCAGGGAAAATAAATCCTGATTTGTTGCTGAAGAATATGAGGAACTCGTTCCCATTTGATAATATAGTATTCATAACTTCCCGTCTTCGTTCGATAGTAGGGTATTCATAACCTCCCGTCTTCGTTCGATAGTAAGGTATCCATAACATCCCGTCTTCGTTTGATAGTAAGGTATCCATAACCTCCCGTCTTCGTTCGTCGTACTCCTATTGGAGGAATAAATTCCCGATTATCCTTCTGAGGATAAAAGAGATAGACATAAATTCCAGGGGAGATGTGACTCGAAGTATCTATGAAGATGGATTTGCCCTACTGGGGGACTTGTAGCTGTCTGGTGGGGATGAACCGGCGAAGCTTCATTAAATTCCTTCCCTCGTTCGTCCTTAGTAAATACTATTACTGCATTTTCATGAATTTTTGGTAAACATCAATCATATTAAGCATCTATGCATTTCTGGTAAACATCAATCATATTCAAAAGCATACATACATTCAAACACAACCAATGGACGTTTCGCTTATGTAAATAAGGTAAAAGTAAATCTGGATTCAAAGATGAAATTTTATTTATATCACAAAGTGACCTATACATAGGTGAGTTTGTACAAGGAGACAGAAATCCTAGTAAGAGGAAATCGTCGTAAAACATTACAAAACAAAGAAAATCAGCTATGTGGGAAATAATCCCATTGAGTTTCAATTCTACTATTGCCATTATCTGCAAGTATCTCATCTTCTGCTGTCGAGGCGGAAACGATTGGATTGAGCTTTATCTGTTCGAGCTTGAGTAAGTAGCACAACTGGTTGTAGTTTCATGGGTGATCCAAACGAGACATAGTCATACGCTTTAATCCCTAACTTTTGCCTGGATTGCCCTTTCAGGTTTTCAATCCACCGGGATACCCTTTTTTGCCCAAGCCGCCTTTTCAGGTTTTCGACTTGCCGGGTGTACATTATATATATATATATATATATATATATATATATATATATATATATCCCTAATTTTTGCCCGAACCTTTTTGGTTCGCCGGGATGCCCTTATTTTTTCCTAGGCCAGTCAACCTAGCGGGTCTCTTTTTATGCGTAGTATTTTTTAACTATGTCTGCGTTTACAGGCTGTGGGAAGTCTTCACCATCCATAGTAGTAAGTATCATGGCACCTCCTGAGAATACTGTCTTGACTACAAATGGTCCTTCATATGTAGGAGTCCATTTGCCCCTAGGATCACCCTGCGGTAATATGATACGCTTGATTACCAAGTCACCAGCCTGATATACCTTTGGCTTAACCTTCTTATTAAAGGCCTTAATCATCCGTTTCTGGTACATATGGCCATGACAAACAGCTGTCAACCTCTTCTCATCAATCAAATTTATCTGGTCAAGTCGAGTCTGAATCCACTCATCTTCATCCAAGCCTACATTCTTCATAATTCTTAAGGAGGGAATCTGAACTTCAATGGGCAGAACTGCTTCCATACCATATACTAAGGAGAATGGGGTTGCCCCTGTTGAAGTACGTATTGTAGTACGATAACCATGAAAAGCAAATGGTAACATCTCATGCCAATCCTTATAAGTCACAGTCATCTTCTGTATAATCTTCTTAATGTTCTTATTAGCAGCTTCTACTGCCCCATTCATCTTCGGACGATACGGAGAAGAGTTGTGATGCTTAATCTTGAACTGCGTGCAGAGATCAGTAATCATAGTGTTGTTCAAATTAGAGCCATTGTCAGTAATAATCCTTTCAGGGATGCCATACCTACATATGAGATTATTCTTAATGAATCGAGCCACAACATTTTTGGTAACATATGCAAATGAGGCTGCCTCTACCCACTTCGTGAAGTAATCAATAGCAACCAGGATGAAACGATGCCCATTAGAAGCAGTAGGCTTGATCTCGCCAATCATATCAATGCCCCACATGGCAAAAGGCCAAGGATCAGTCAACACATTCAATGGTGATGGAGGTATATGTACTTTATCAACATAGATTTGACACTTATGACATGTTCTGGAATGTTGATAGCAGTCAGCTTCCATGGTAGACCAATAGTAACCTGCTCTCAATATCTTCTTTGCCATAGTATGACCACTAGAATGAGTGCCAAAAATCCCATCATGCATATCTTCCATAATCTCTGTTGCTTCCTTCTTATCCACACAACGAAGCATAGTTGAATCATGATTGCGCTTGTACAAAATGCCATTACTCAAAAAGAACTTAGCAGAAAACCTTCTCAGAAACTTTCTATCTTTGACAGATGCCCCTTCAGGGAACTCCTGGGCTTCAAGATACCTTTTCACTTCATAGAACCAAGGCTTCTCCTCTGCTTCTTCAGTGTCAATCTCATTGCAGTATGCAGGCTTTTCAAATCTATCAATAGTAATCTTGGGAGCTTCATCATCCCAGCTGATCTCAAACATGGATGCCATGGTGGCTAAGGCGTCTTCCAACTGATTCTCTCTTCGTGGAATATGTCCAAAGGTAATCTCTTTGAAATGTGGGATCAAAGACAAAACATACTCTCTGTAAGGAATAAGATTATCATGCTTGGTATCCCAATCTCCTTTAATCTGACTTACTACCAGGGCCGAATCTCCATACACGTCAAGGAACTGAATCTTCATATCAATGGCGGCTTTGATACCCAGGATACATGCTTCATACTCAGCCATGTTATTAGTACAATAGAAACAAAGTCTGGCAGTAATCGGGGTATGACAACCTTCAGGGGAAGTGATCACAACACCAACACCATTACCATGTGCATTAGAAGCTCCATCAAAAACCATAGTCCATCGGGATCCTTGTTCAGATCCGTCATATTGTCCAGGTTCTTTGGTAATAATCATAATGTCTTCATCAGGGAACTCAAAACTCATTGATTGATAATCATCCACTGCTTGATGAGCCAAATGATCAGCTACAACACTTCCTTTAATGGCCTTCTGTGTAGTATACTATATGTCATATTCTGTTAAGATCATTTTCCATCTTGCTATTCTTCCGGAGAGAGCAGGTTTCTCGAATATGTACTTGATTGGATCCATATTCGAAATCAACAAGGTAGTATGGGTCAACATATACTGTCTTAGTCGGCGAGCAGCCCATGCCAAAGCGCAACAAGTTTTCTCGAGCAGTGAGTATCTTGTTTCACAGTCGGTAAACTTTTTGCTAAGGTAGTATATTGCCTGCTCTTTTCGACCAAACTCGTCATGTTGCCCCAAAACACACCCCATTGAGTTGTCTAACACTGTTAAGTACATGATCAAGGGCCTTCCATCAACTGGTGGCATCAAAATTGGTGGTTCTAGCAGATACTTCTTGATTTCATCAAAAGCGGTCTGGCACTCATCATTCCATTCCATCACCTGATCTTTCTTCAATAACTTGAATATTGGCTCACAAATGGCAGTTAATTGGGAAATAAATCTTGCAATATAATTCAATCGTCCCAAGAAACCTATAACTTCCTTCTCAGTACGGGGAGCTGGCATCTCTCGTATAGCTTTCACTTTTGCAGGATCTACTTCAATACCTTTTCCACTGACAATGAAACCTAGGAGCTTACCAGATCTAACTCCAAAAGTACACTTGTTTGGGTTCAATCTCAACTTGTATTTCTTCAACCTTTCAAACAACTTGTGCAGATGATCAAGGTGTTGTTCTTCATTCTGGGACCTGGCTATCATATCATCCACATACACCTCTATCTCATGATGAATCATATCGTGAAACAAAGCCAACATAGCACGCTGATATGTTGCCCCTGCATTCTTCAAACCAAATGGCATCACCTTATAACAAAAAGTGCCCCACTGTGTAACAAATGTAGTCTTCTCCATATCTTCAGGTGCCATTTTGATCTGATTGTAACCAGAGAAACCATCCATGAAAGAGAACACCTTATGCTGAGCAGTGTTGTCTACCAGAACATCAATATGAGGAAGTGGAAAGTCATCTTTGGGGCTGGCCTTGTTCAAATCCCTGTAGTCTACACACATACGTACCTTACCATCTTTCTTAGGTACCGACACCACATTTGCAACCCATTGAGGATAAGAAGTCATAGCTAAGAACCCTGCATCAAATTGTTTCATTACTTCTGCCTTAATCTTCTCTGATATTTCAGGACGCATGCGACGAACCTTCTGCTTCTTTGGACGACAATCTTCTTTCACTAGTAAACGGTGAACCACAATGTCTGTATCCAACCCTGGCATATCTTCGTAGGACCAAGCAAAGATCTCCACATAGTCACGTAACATCTGAATCAATCTGCTCTTGACACTATCCTCTAATTCAGCCCCTATCTTGACCTCTTTCCTGCTTTCTTCAGTTCCCAGATTCACAACTTCGACTGGCTCTTCATGTGGCTGTATAGCTTTCTCTTCTTGTTGTAACAACCTAGCAAGCTCTACAGGTACTTCACAATCGTCCTCATTTCCGTCTTCAGCTTGATAGATCGGATTCTTGAAATTATAATTGGCAATAGTAGAACTGTTATCAACAGGATCCAGAGTGGATGAGGATCTGCATTTTAGTGATGTGGGTGTGTGTAAGAACACATAGCTGCTAAAACAAAAATAAAAGAAAAGAAAAACAAGGAACACAATATTTACGAAAACTAAACGTCCACTGATTTTTATTGAATGAAGTATGCAAATGAAATGACATCCCGTAACAAGCACACCATTGTGCCCCGGGTAAGGCACAAGGCTTAAGAGTTTAATTGTTCAAAGATTACAAACTTAAAAGTAACAACACAGTAATAGTATTTACTCCTGACTAAAGGAGATAGGAATAACATCTTCTGCTTTCCAATTATTGAGCCCAGCACCCACAGTAGGAAAAATCCAAGCATCCAAGTTGTAGTCTTCATCATAGTCACCCACAGCATTGATCTGATCTTTCATAATCCCCTGATTGGTGATACGAACAGCACGAGCACGACGAATAGCCTTCTGGGACTCTGCAGTGAAACCCAAACCAAATTTTCCAGACTTGTAAGGAATGTCAGGAAGCTGACCCCAAATAGTACAACCACCTTCATCCACCACAGCTCTAGCATCTTTGAGGGAAGCCATTGTTGGAGGTACTCTGGTGACCACAGGAACTTTCTTGACAACATGAGGAGCTTCATAATTGTTAACAAACCAAGGAACCACTTCGAACGTCTGGCATGGAGTTTCAACATATTCACCTTCCATTTCAAGATATTTAAAGGTGTTTACATGGCTAACTATATATCATTCCTCTCCATAAATAGTGACAACGTTTCCTTTTACCGAATATCTCAGTTTCTGGTGTAAAGTGGAGGTTACGACACCTGCCCCATGGATCCAGGGACGCCCAAGCAAACAAGAATACGAAGGACGAATATCCATCACATAAAAAGTAGCATTGAAGACCTGAGAACCTACTTTTATTGGGAGATCAATTTCTCCATGCACCACTCTTCTCGAGCCATCAAAAGCTTTCACCACTATATTACTGGGCTTCAACACAGCATCTTCAGGACTAAGCTTATTCAGAACTTCTTTGGGCAACACATTCAGCGAGGAACCATTGTCTATTAACACATGAGACAAAGTAGTGCCCCTACATTCAATAGAGATATGTAGAGCCCTGTTATGATCTCTCTTGGCTGGAGTCAAATTAGCATCGGAGAAACCTAACCCATTATCATAGGTCAAGTGTGCAACACAATTTTCAAACTGGTCAACAGAAATTTCATTTGGTACATGAGCAGTCTTCAGAAATTTAATCAGGGCCTTGGCATGAGCCTCAAAACACAACAATAAAGATAGCATAGAAATCTTGGAGGGAGTATGCCCCAATTGATCAACAATGTCATAATCACTTTTGCGAATGATTTTCAATACTTCTTCCATCTGCTTAGAAAGGTCATCAGTAGCTGGCACATCATTTTGTATAGGTTCAATAACAAGACCTTTGCCCCGAGCATCAGCAGTGGAGGTAGTAGCTGGAGTAATTGTATTCTTGGAGGTAACTGGAGGAGAGAAAACTCTTCCACTTCTCGTGATCTTACTAGATCCATCAATATTATCAACATCCAGGTTTTCATCAGCAACAGGCGTATCAGCTAAGGGTTCCTGCTTAACACCATGGATATAAACATCGGACCCATAATGCCAAGGCACAGCTCTATCAGAAGTATACGGAATAGGACCAGGAGTGGTAATGATCATAGGAGCCACTCTAGCTTCAGCAACAATCTTCACAGGGCCTTCAGCAGTAATCTTAATTGGACCTTTATGAGTGATTTTGACAGGACCCTTGGAAGTAATCCTCACCGGCACTTTATCAACCATATCCACCTCTTCAACCTTCGCACCTTTAGTTATATGATCAACCATGCTCTCCACAAAAGGTGGAGTCCTCTCAAACACTATGGTGTAATTATTCATGAGGCGTTGAATTCCATCCCTCAACCTCCAGCAGCTATCTGGCTTATAGGTACAATATAAACAATCTTCACGACAACCCGTAAAGAACCCAACTTGTACTAATTTCTTCTTAATAACAGACAATGGTGTAGTCAACTCTGCAACTGAGGAAATATGTGAATCTTCATCAATGGCATTAACGGTCTTCTCATGATTTGGCATGGGAGCAGTAATTACATTTGGAGTACCCGGAGGGTCAAACTCAATCTCTCCAGCATCAATCATATCTTGGATTTTATTCTTCAATACCCAGCAACTATTGGTATCATGTCCCTGACAATTTGAATGATATGCATATCGTGCATTAGGATTGTACCTGGGAGAAGTAACATTGGGATTCTGAGGAGGGTCCCTCAAAGTGATAAGTTCACTCTTCAACAAGTGTTGCAAGGCTTGGGCCAGTGACATGTTGATCTTAGTGAACTGCCTTCTATTCCTCTGTTGATTTCCTTGTGGTTGCTCTGGTGTTGCAGGAATTGGATTAGAGATATGAACTGCACTCACAGAATGATGCCTCCTATTACGATCAGGTTGACCATAAACAACATTTGACTCTTTCTTCCCACTGGGAGGCTTCTTTGCAGTACTTGATGAAGAAACACCTACCTGGATCTTGCCACTCCTTATACCACTTTCTACGCGCTCTCCTGTCATTATCAACTCAGTGAAGCCAGATGATGAGCTTCCAATGAGATGACTGTAAAAAGGACCATTCAACGTACACATGAACATATCCACTAACTCCCTGTCAGTTAGAGGAGGTTGTACTCTACCAGCCAAATCTCTCCACTTCTGGGCATACTCCTTGAAATTTTCTTTAGCTCCCATAGACATGCTCTGTAGTTGCATGCGAGTAGGGGCTAGATCAGCATTGTATTGATATTGCTTATAAAAGGCTTCAGCAAGATCACTCCAATCACGGATGTTGACACTCTCCAGCTGATAGTACCACTCCAATTGAGCTCCAGATAAGCTTTCTTGGAAGAAATGGATCCACAACTTCTTATCAGCAGTATGGGGTTGGATTCTCCGGACATAGGACCTCAGATGCAGCTTGGGACAAGAGACACCATCATAAACTACGAAAGTAGGAACCTTGAAACCAATGGGTATGACCACCCCAGATATCAAACTTAGGTCTTCAAAATCCAGCCCAGAAGACTTTTGCAATTCCATAGCATCCATTCTATCCACCAGCATCTTGAACTTATCTTCATTAGGCTCATGATAATAGTTAGCTTCAGAATCAGAGTCCCCCATTGTATTATGGAGACTGCCTCCCTCTTTCTCAGACTCATAATCTTCAACCTGTTCTTTGGTCTTGACAGGACCTCTGAACCTTCTTCCCATGTTGATCAAGCCTCCTGACCTTCTAGTCTTCTTAGTCTTCTTGGCCAGCAGTGTCTTCAATTCATCCTGCCCCTTGGACAAGTTCAGGATCAGCTCTTGGAACTGTGCATTTTGTGCCTGGAGATCTTTAACTGTTTGTTCAAGAGCCATTACTGAAATAAACAGCAAAAAGATAAGAAACCTGTGCACAAGAAACCTGTGATGCAATGATATGGTGTATAAATGCGTATGCAATGTTTTCAAGGACCGCAGGATTTAAATTTGCTTAAACAATCAAGAAAGTGAACTTTTATTAGTAATAAATTTGTTTTGCCCTTTTGGGCTTACAATAAAATGAAATAAAAACAAAAGATGGGGTTTTAAGTCTCCCATGGACGTTTCCTCTTTGTGTTGAGGTATGAGTTGAGATTCCGCTCCTCGTGAAGTTGCTTTGTCAGCTCCAGGATTCTTTCTTGACTTGCTTTGTAATGAGCCTCGAAAGTATCCCTTTGCTCCTTCAACTGGATCCAGGATCTCTGTAAGTCTTCCATGTCAGTGGGCATGTCTGGGTGAAGGATGGTATAAGAAGTATCTCCTTCAGCAACAGGCTCCATAGTAACTGGTAGGATGGCAGGATATGGCATCATGAGAGTCTGAGCACGAGATCGCACCCATCTGAGGTAAGCTTCCATAGGAATAGTGTACTTAGGCTCCAGAGTCTTGCTGTCAACCTTGTTCACTTTTCCCCATGCTCGTATGAACTTCTGACGGTAACCTTGCAGATCGTTGTCGTAGTCAAACACAATACCCTAAATCAACATGTCATGTGGACCATCACTCCGAGCATAACCAAACTGACGTAAAGCTAAGAAAGGGTTGTAGGTAATGCCCCCTCTTATGCCAAGGAGTGGCACATTAGGGAACTCCCCACAACGGTCAATGATAGTAACATTCTCCATAGATCGAGAGCACCAATGAATATCTGAATGAGAGAGTGACATAATCCTCTTGGACCACCTGAACCCTTGTTCATTCTTCATCACTGATCGAGGAAGGTGAGAAATAAACCACCTAGATAGCAAAGGTAGGCAGCACATCAGAGTTCCTCGTGCCTTTGTAGTATGGGTATGGAGTGAATGCAGAATGTCCCCAAGTAATGTAGGCACTGGATTGTGACTCAGAAATATGTTGATGGCGTGAACGTATATGAACTGATCTGGATTGGGGAACAACACTAAGCCATAGATCAATAAGGCCAAGATTTCCTCAAAAGCATCATAGCTCATAGCCTTCAAGAAAACTTGAGCCTTCTCTATCAACACCTTAGCAAGAATACCCTTAACTCCGCTTCTCGTTTCTAGAACAATGTCTGACTTCTTTAGATGTAGAGCCGCAACAATAACTTCGGGTTTGGGCTCTTTTTCCAAGCCTGTGAATGGTTTCTAATCAAGTACATGTATACCCAGAAGTTTGGATAACTCCTCCATGGTAGGAACCAGCTGGTAGTCGGGGAATGTGAAGCAATGGTGCTTAGGATCAAAGAACTGAAACAGAACACTCATCATGTCTTCATTAAACCCTGAAGTGACTAGATCCAGTAAGTGACCATGTCTCTTGATGAACTGGGAGTTTTCAGACACTTGAGAAACCAACTCTTTAAGCTTAGGAGGTATTCCTACAAAGTTGATCCTGATAGTGTTTCTACGAGCAGAAGCCATGACCTGCAACAAAGAACAAAGATAAATCCTTTGGTCCTTGAAATGGTTAGTGAAAATTCTATGCTTATGATGCATGATGATGTTATGATGTTATGCTCAATCACAAACATGTGGCACACACAAACAAGTCACACCATAGCCCTAGGTTTAAAGGCTTGCATGAGGTTCAAAGGTAAGTACCCTCCCCTGAAGTTTAGATGGTTCATCCTGTCCTATAAAAGTAACCATGTTCTAAGGGATCTCAATATCATTGATCCTTCACAAGGGTGGTTGTTCAGTAGGCAACTTACTTGCCAACCAAAACCCTCCAAGTTTAGAATCTCAATGAGCGTAGCATCGAGTATCAACCAACTTCAGTCTGCACCAAAGCCGGTTATCTTACTACTTTTCTAAAGGCCAAGATGGGATAACTAGGGTTCTAAAAGTTAGTTAGTGCATTGACAACATATGGCAGCCTCATATTATCCTCAATTTGACTTAAGGAACATAAGCACCAACCAAGAAGTCACACTAACTATGGCCACCAGATCAACCATATCGGTATACGCCGTACAGTTTCCTTGGTCTATTGCCATTTACCTAAGGTACACTAGATCCGGGTTAGGATCTTTCACACATAAGAGCACCCCAACAGATAAGTAAAAAGCAAACAAGGCAAACAATTTTAAAGTGATATAATTCCTAAGGGTACCCCTCTTTAATTTAAATCCCCAGCAGAGTCGCCAGTTCTGTAACACGGTGGGAGAACTGACTTTAGTTATGTTGCGGATAGCAAGAGTCGCCACTGACTTTTATTTTATCCAAAGGAAAGGTATAAAAGAACAGGAAAGACCTTTTAAAATATTTTTGGGTTCAGGGGGTAGGTTATGTAAAGGGAAGGTGTTAGCACCCTTTACATCCATGGTTATCCATGGGCTCTTAGTTACTTAGGTCACTTTAAAATGTTTTTGAAATGTGTAGTGTGTGAATAAAATTTTCTTTAAGTACTTTATAATGATCCAGGTACGGATATATATAAAGTCTTTGTTTTGAAAATTTGTTTAAAAATGTGAAGTGTTTGAAATGTTTTTGAAAAGTGAGCAAGTACATAAGAGGAACCTACCCTAAGTTAAGTCTTTTCTGTTCTTAAATATCCTTTAAATGGTAAGACTATCCCGATTATTAAGGAATAGGTAGTCATTACCTTGGATGTATGAAGGACAAGTGAAGGGACATCTGTTATTTAGGCAATTGTAAGGTGTATAAGCAATTCGAAGGGACTTATCATCTTTTATTCGAAAGGGACAAGATCATTACGAAGGCAACCATTAAGGGAATTGATCTTTTTATCTGTTAAGGGACTAGATGATATAAGATGAGGGACTTTGCTTTATACACCCTACTTGACCTTTTGTTTAGGCAACTTGAGAGGTAACCCTTAAGAAGTGAGATGACGATCCAGGATCGACTTACGTGTGTGAGTGTATGAGTTCAAATATTTATCTTTAAGTTAATGATCTAAATCAATTTTAAATACAAGTATGTTTCACACTCCCTATTTTACTAACCATAGCATTTTAAAATTAAATATTAAAAATTATTACAACTATTACATATTAGATACAATTACATAATAATAATAATAAAATAAATAAGCAAATAAATAATAATAAATAATTGGGTTAGTAACAATAATAATAATAAAAATCATATAATATATAAATAAATGGGGTTAGTAATAAAATAAATAAGAATAAAATAAAGAAATTAGCATAATAATAAATAATAAATTAAAAGTTCAATTTTTAATAAATAATTATTTTTTAAGATTTTAAGAAGAAAAATAAGCAATTCATACTATATACTAATTATTATAAAGATTTAAATTTATATACATGTTATAAAAATAATGGTTGATTATAATTAAATAAACATATTATAAAAATAAATTATATTTATAAGATCAAATTAGGAATTTTTAATTGTTTTAAACATAATCTAAAATTATTTACATGATTTATATAAAACTATGGATAATGATAATATAAACAAATAATAAAAATAAAGAAACATAATTAACATTTATATAAAATAATTAGGGTTTTAGAAAAAATATTATTAGGGTTAATCATAATAAATTAGGGTTCATGAAAATATTAGGGTTTTACTTATTTATCTACAAATTAAATCAATTTATTTACAAATTATATATACATCATGAAATAAAATATAAAATAATATTTTAGGAATACATACACAAAAACATTTTAATAGTATTAAAAAATATTTTTTATAATTTATATTTATCAATTTAAATAAAATAGAAATATTATAATGAAATAAAAATAAGAAAATATGGAAAATTGCTCAAAAAGAAAGGACCTGGGATTTGAACCCAGGTCCCTTACCTCCAAACGCAACACCAAAACCACTCTGGCCAGCACACGCAGGTGACATAGAAGGAAATCCATATTGTTTTGTTTCAAATCCTGTAAAAATCACAACAAAGCAAAAAATAACACAAAAAGGGCCTGGGGGGGATTCGAACCCAGGACCCTCAACCAAACAAACACACACTCCAACCATCCAGCCAGAAGGGCGCACCTGTTTATATAACCATTACAAATAATAATATATTAAGTCCTGTGAATAAGTGAGAAAATCAAGCAAAAAGAATGCTGCCTCCCAAGAATCGAACCCAAGCCTTGAAGCAATACACGCGCATCCATCACCACTGGGCCAGTCATGCGTCTGTGAAACAAATTATAAACAAAACAATAAAATATTAGAACAAAATTTGAATTCCAGCCAGCGCGCCAAGGTCTTCATCTTCTTCCTGGATACCTATGAATTTTGTTGCAAAATCACCTACGCATTTTCCTGCGAGTTCTTGATACTCATAACCTGCGAATTTCAAACAGCAAGCAAACAGTACAATTTCTTCCAATTGATTAGGGCATTATGATTCCCAGAGCTCACACAATAATCTTATGTCTTTCAAATTTATTTATATTAGGTTTAGTGTGAAGCCCTAAAAGCTTGGCCGAAACCCTAACAATGGCCGTTCCTCAAACCTGTATCAAAACTTCAATTAACCAGCCCAGAAACAATCAACAACTCATTATAAACATGAAACAATGATCAAATTTAATTTATAACACACAAATATAAGAAAACGAAAAATTCATCAAAGTATGAAGAGTTTGATTCGGGTTATGCAATTGGGCATGCTTTGGATGCAAATGAGTATTGGAAAAGTATCAGTGATGATCAAGGAGTCTTTTGCAACCTTCAAATTGTCTTGAAAATGTCTCTAAGGAAGAATCTGAATTGTGAGTTTTTTTGTGAATTTTGAAAATTGTAAACTTACTCTTGAGGCAACCATTTCGTCCAATGCTTGTGATATGTTTATGTACTTATAGTTGGATGAAACTAGGTCAAAAAATTGGATGGTTGTTTGGACTTTTTGGATTCAAGAGATTGAAAAAGATCATGCTTTAAATTTCATATATTCTTGAATGTATCCTTTCTATCTTAAGACAATCATCATAAATTGCATATCAATCTGATCTAATCAACCTTCATGACCTTCTAGAATCAAAATATATTTCAAATCTTCATATTTTATATTTTATTTGAATTTAAAATGATTTTTAATATAAAAAATCATAATAAATAAAATAAATAAAATAAAATTATTAAAATATTAAATAAATTTCGTGCATGATGTCATGGAACACCTTGGGTCACAAAAAGTTCAGCCCATTTGAAGAATTATGGTTTTAAGACCCTATTTACTTCATAAACCACCCCAAAATTTCCCAAATTTGCAAGGGCACAAATCCTTCAATTTTAAAGCTACAAGGGTGTTCTTGGACATTTTGGAAAGCTTAAAGAGTCCTCTAACCAACCCCACTGGTTTCATGTTCATACCTTTTACCATTCTCAAGTTATACTCTTTTGAAGTTGTTGACTTTTTGTTGACTTTCAAAAGGACCTATAATGTCTTAGCTCATACCTTCCAAATGAAGCATTTTTGGGCTTGGCTTGTGAGACACAAAGTTGTAGAGAATTAAATTTCCTTCAAAATGATCTTTGGATGAGAAAAATTTGATGAAGCATGTGAAAGTTATGGCTGGTCAAAGTTCAGTTGACTTTTCCTAAGGAAACCCTAATTTAGAAACTCCTGATTCCTGATGATCTGAGATCTCCTTGATGAATCATGATCAACCCTTGATCAAATGATGAATTTTACTTCATATACTTGATGTTGACAAAAAATCATGAAGTTTGACTTTGGTTTGACCACAGTTGACCTTAGTTTGACTTTTTAACTACTTTGACTGATTTTGACTTATCTGATCATCTGACTGAGCAAACCTTTGAGAAAAATTCTGAAACTTGTCATGGGGGTTCTTAAACACATATAAGATGTTATGAAGCTCACTTTAAGTCTTGGAAATTCATTTAGCCTGATTAAAGTCAAAACCCTAGTTTTGGATGCACTGCTTAGGAGGATGCATTGTCTGAGGGAATTGTCAAATCTTCTGACTAATTGTGAACTTTGTGAACCTCATAAAATGTCTTGTGAACCTTGTCAACCTCATGAGAGGTCTTGTGAACCTTGTGAACCTCCTTAGAGGTCTTATGAACTTTGTGAACCTTGTGAACCTTGTGAATCTCTTAGCACACAAAGTCTTGTTTTGTGAGGGAAAATTTTGGGGTGCTACAGTGTGACACGTCATTAATAGCCCAACAAAAGTCCACCCGTGGCGTGGAAAATCTAAAATCTCCTAGCGTTATTCCAAAACATTCACCGGTTCACTATTCTTCACGTCAGAGGTCTCCCCAAGAAAAGTTCAAATGGTTGGGTTTATTTCCCTTTTCTTCTTCCACCGAATGCAAATTTTCCGGTTGTTTTTAGTATTCAATCTCTGTATACTTCAAACGTCTGAAAGCAACTGTTATCATCCATTCAAGTCTACAATGATTGAATAGGGGCAGCTGTAACACCCCAAAAATTTTCCCTCTCATTTTGATCAAGAAATGGTGGAGAAATAAAAAAAAATTCAAAAAAAAAAATTGTTCATTTCGTATTGATACATAAGCCTGTATGTATCGATGCATATAAGTTTCATATCGATGCATAAGTGAGTTAATTTTCTAAAGCTTCGGTATGTATCGTCGCATACATTTTCGTATCAATACATAAGCTGCTTTTTGCTGTTTTTTTCTGCTTTTTCCTTTCCTTTCCTTCACATTTTGTTCCACACTCTTCACATTTGTTCCACACTCTTCTTTTGAATTACTCTACCACATTCTAGAGTCTTCTACAACTTTCCAAGGAATATTCCAAGGAATATTCTAAGGAATATTCCAAAGAATACTCTAGAACTCTCTAGAGCCCTAACTAACTCCAAACCTAACCTAACTCCTAAGCAACCTACATTCCCAAACCTCATGCCAAGCTTACACATTATATAAACCTAAACCATCCCAAAGCTAAAGTCTCTCTCTCATTTTTTCACTATTCTTCTTCATTTTCACTTGATCTCTTTCATTCTTCTCTCAAATATTTCCACCATTTTCAACCTCTCAACAAAGCTTCATTCTAGAAGATCTTCAAATTCTTCATTGGAATTTGAAGAACTTGAAGCTAAAACCTCCATTAATCATCACATTGTCAAGCTTATTTGAAGAATCAATTCTGATTTTGGAAGAGTTTTGAGCATATTGGAAGTTATTAATCAAGTGTTCATCATGAAGCATCATCAACTGCATTTATTTTGCGCGTTCGCGGATCGAAGCTTTGACTCTCCGGTTTTCTTCTCCATTTGCATTCCGATCTACATCGCAACATTCACCGAAGCAATCTTCCGCTTCGTAGGTTGGTGATCTAAACCCGCTTCTTGATTTAACTTATTCTCTTCATCTCGCCATGACAACATTCTTCCTATGTCTATCATTGTGTATGCACTTGATCGTTTAATTTCGTCTTGATTACGATTTGATCACTTTGTTTGTTCTTAGTTAGAATTAAAGCTTATCCTAGGTGCCATTAAGGTTTAGAACATGGATTTGAGGGAATTTCCAAGTTTGATATGTCAAGATTGATACCACCATAGATTGATATGTCATGATTTTAGGGAATTTTCAAGATTAGTTTTGACATCTCATTCCTCCATTTTGAGTCGTTTCGACACGGTTCCGTCCATTTCGCATATTTTGTGTTTATGTGTTCGTTTGTGCATGAATTGGCTCATTGCATATTATTGTTATGTCCATGCACCTTTTGTCATGTAAATAATCATGTTGCATTCTGTTTTTGCATCTTTCGCATGTTTCGTTAACTCATTTGTATTTCATTGTATCAATATATATGTTGCATTTCACATAACCATGTATGTATGTGCATTTGGTTGCATTTTGGTTGCATGTTTGATCACATCATTCACATCAATTCAATTCTGAATTTTGCATTAAGCTTGGCATTCTTGTTAATCCATCATGTTGCATTTACATGATCAATGTTCATTACGTTCATATGCCATGTTCATGTGCCATATTTTGCATACTTGTTGCATAATAAATCATGTGGTGCATTCTTGCATAATCCCTCAAAAAATAATCATGACATTCAATTATGTGCTTGATCCATATTCATATTGCATGTTCATGTTAATTGAGCATTTCATGATTGAGTTTGTGCATTAAAAATGAAAATAATCAAAGCTGCATTTTACATTTCATAGTTGTCTTTGCATATAGAAGCTGTAAAATGTATGATGTTTATTGTGTAGTTCATGCTATTTGTGACTTTTTACACCAACTTTCATGTGTAAACACCCCAAATTTTCCCTCATCCATTCAAACCATGGCTTGTGATCTTTTCATGTGCATAAGTCAATCATAGCATCTCATGTTACATTTTTGATTCACTGCATTGTTTCTAAGTCATCTGCATCTAGGAATTGTGATCTGAGCTATCCAAGAGACATTTGAGCTACTCCAAAGGTCTCCAATAACTTCAAAGGGGCCCATGTATGTTCAAGCATCATATTATATCCCCACAAAGTCAATGAAGTCAAAGAATCACAAGAACTGAGAAAGGCATGGAAGCAGAGCCAGGTTTAACTGCACAAATGACCTAGAATTAGGGTTTTGGTTTCAAAGGCCATAACTCCAATTTTTTTGGTCATTCTTGTTTCTATTGGTCTCTATATGGTATAGGGATCATGCATATCAATTTTCATGAAGAAATTCCATGGGGAAGGCATCCAATCAAGAGTTGACTTCTTGAGCAAGTCAGTGCAAAATCAGGGCATCTGAGGCCCCCAATGACCCAACCAAAGGGGGTTCTTCATCATTTTGAATGTGTATGATCTTTATTTGATCATAGAAGATGTTAGAAGCTCACAAAATTGAATAATTTCAAGCCATTTGCAAAGTTGCTTTTTTGGGAAAATGACTTGTAATGGAAACTTGCCATTTTGGGAAACTTTTTCAACCCTTTCTTTTTTATTCAAAAAAGCTTCAAATGGGAA
Organism: Lathyrus aphaca; assembly: GCA_963966055.1. Lineage (NCBI taxonomy): Eukaryota > Viridiplantae > Streptophyta > Magnoliopsida > Fabales > Fabaceae > Lathyrus > Lathyrus aphaca. Next base: position 293,987,875 of record OZ014519.1, on the reverse strand, counting down.
AACTTTGGTCATGAAAGTTGTATAATGGATCATTCCCTTTTCAAAAAGTACAAGAAATCATTCTAATTCATTTTGGATCAAAAGTTATGGCTTGTCAAAGTTGGGAAAATCACATAATTTTAAGTTGTGCACCAAAGAGGCAAAGTTGCAAAACCTCTTGCCAAGGCAAAATGAGACCTCAAAGTGACTTCTAATCTTTGTACAAACACAAACCAATGCCTAAAATTCAGAATGCACCAAGAGTTTGTCCATTTTCATGACTTGTGGATCAAGAAATCACAAAAGGGCCCAAAAGTTACAAAGTTGCAAAACCTATTACAAACCCTAATCCACTTGCTGCATTGCTTCTAATCCATTTCCATGGTTCTCCCTAAACTCAGCTGAGCCAAGCCATGCCCCTATCACAGCCTTACACTTGCCCATACCTCAAGTACACCTAACTTGGACTTTATGCAAAAACACTCATACCAATCAGCCTGTGCCACACCAACTATTCTGACCAATCAAGACTTTACAAACACACTTCAAGCAAGCCATTTCATATCATCTTGGAGCCTGAACACACACACAAGCCAGCAATCTCAAAAACCTCCCCTTATGCATTTTGCTTCGAATCACACAACACAACCTTTAAACACAAAAACAAACTTCATAGAACATCTCAGCATGTTCCACTGATCATCCCTGGCCCTTCACCTTGCCCTTAAACCCCCTGAAATCAAAATACGATTCTCACCCCTCACTGAACAGAACTCCATAAAACTCACAAATCAGCCACTTTCCAATCAAACTGAACCTCAAAGCATCTTCAGGAGGTCCATTAGAGAAGCTTTGAAGCAAAGAGGCAGCCTGAAAGCTCCAAACTGAAAGCTTCACTTCAGGTAGCTTCGAAAATCATTTTTTCCAGAAACCTTGTTTTAAGTTACTAAAATGATCTACATGCTTCCCTGAATGCAATGAGCTTTGAATTTTTGAAAATGATGTAGAAATGAGGATGTATGGCTTCTCTGAAACTTTGCCCGTGAATTTGATTTTTGCTTGTTCTTCGTGATTCATGAAAAATAAATGAGTTTTGTTGATGGATTCTTGTTTAGGATATTTGGTTGAGTTGATCGGGAGATTTTGGCACGTTTTAGTGAGGTTTTGAGAGAGATAGGTTGAAGGTCTCGCCAGAGAAGACGACCGGAAGTCTTCTCCGGCCACCTGAGGGTCATTAAACCCTAATCTGTGTAATTAATCAACTTTGAATTTGGGCCCTGGATCCAGTTGACTTCCATTGACTCCCGCGTGAATGAACGCACCAGATCTTTCATTAAACCCTAATTCAGATTAATTAGGTTAATTAATTAGGATTAAAATTTGAATTTGCCAGAACCAATCCTAGCCACTCAAACGCGCGCCAGTCAACTCCCGCGCCCCTGACTTTGAATCTCAGCCTTAGATCCTGCATACTTTCCATTTAATTTCTTTTTTTTTTCATTTTTATTCATTTATCTTTCACATTTATTTTAAAATAGTTAGAAAAATCCTAAAAATGTTTCCCTTTGCATTTTTGTTTCAAATATTTTTCTTAATCAGAAAATGATTTTTATTTTATTTTTTGCATTGAAAATTATTTTTAAATCATTTAAATGTTTATTTTTAATTAATTAATGGGAATTAATTAATTAAAAATACATTTAGGTATTTAAAAATAACAAAAAAATTCACATAGCATTTAGAAACATTTAGAAACATTGTTCAACTCTCAAACCAAATTTCTTTTTTGTTCTTGATGCCTTTTGATCATTTTCATTGGATTTAATTTCATTTTAAGGCAATATTTTGTTTCAAACTTCAAAATTTTCTTTCTGCCTAACCTTTGAGGGTTGAATGATGATTCTTCTTGCATTACACTCTTCATAGCATGTAGTTTATAGGATAAATTTGGTTTGAATTGATCTTGCATTTTCAATTTGTTTTGCATTTTTCTTGACAAAGTACCTTAAAACCCTAGAAATCTTAGGAAATTCATAACTTTCACTAGGTTAAGAGTTGGATCCCCTCCTTTGGGCAGTGAACTTGTATAGGTTTAGGGTATCTTTGATTGCATTTTCAAATTTTTATCATGGCATTTGCTTCTGATTTTGGATTTTGCTTTGTGTGTTGATCATAAACCCTAATTTATGCCTTCCTTTGCATCCATTTCTCATTTGTTTACATCCAATTACTTGCCATGACATTTTGTGCATCCACATGATTCATAATACATCTTAAGACATATTAGAATCATGTTTGATCATTGCATCTTTCATTTTCCATGTTGTATGTCCATTACATTCCATAACTTTTCATGTACATTCATGTTTCAATGCATGCCTCATTTGCATCATTATGCTTGTATGATCATTCTCATCTCTTGTCATGTATTTGCATCATCTCTTAGCATCATTAACATCATGTTTATTCTTATGACTTTGGTTTGCATCATGACATTGCATTTCATTTCTTTTGCTAACTTTTCAGGTGGTAAGTTTGTTTTGAGAAGTGAATTTGCCTTCACTTCTCACAATCTCTTTTCATCTCTCTTGCATCTTTGCTGCATTTTATCTTTGTATTAGAGTGAGCTTGCTCATTCATGTTCATCTCTTACTTTCTTCCTTCAAGCAACTTGTCTTCTTAAGTGAAGCAAGTTGTTTTGCTTCTCTTTGCTCCTTTCATTTGTTTCCTTCCTGGTGGTTTCTCTGAAGATCTTCTTGCAGACCTCATTAACCCTAGGAACAACCAAGCATGACAATAATTAGGGTTTGATTAGTCCCCCCACTTAGCTTTTACCTTTGTGTCATCTTTGAGTCTTCTCTTCTCACCTCATAATCCAGGACTAAACCCTAAAGGCTTTAAGGCTTTGTGATTAAACTTATGCCTGCATCCTTCTATTAGGATAGAGTGTATAACTTTAATCCTAAGTGTTAAACCCTTAATGTGTTTACATCCTTTAATTAATTCACTTAATAATCATCAAGACATCAAACTTGTAACTTGGGCCTTGCATTAGGGTTCTAATTCTTCCTTAATTGGTTAAGAAGGACTAACCCTAGTGTTAATGGACAAGTCCCCCTCAAGTTGTCTTACAAATCATAAAATCCATTTCTTCATCTTACCATTAACTAAAATCCACTTAATAAAGGCTTTGTTTTGTCATGAGATTAATCCCTAATCATGGATTAAGTTGAGGTATCTTCCTCAGCTTAAATGTTCTCATCTATTATCCTTCTATTAGGATGGTGTAATGGGTCCATTAAATCCTTGATTATGGCTTAAACTCATTTCTTAACACTAAACCAAAACAACAAAAACATCTAATAAATGCAAGTAGGTTAAGGATCTTAATCCTACATCATGGTGATTAAGTGTGAGGTGTTTACCTCACACTTAAGGTATTCTCATTACCCCTAATCAGAGGGAAGATGTGATGAGTTTACTAACCCTTGGTTTAGGCTTAAGCTCATTTTCTTATGACAAACTTCAAAAGTAATAAAAGACTGAAAACTCAAAAACAAACAATAATCATCTCCTCCGGGATTCTTTTCTCATCATCTTCACTCACAAACGAGAACTCGCTTCTTCCGTCTAATGCAAGACAGTTTGCACCTGAGCCAGACAGGTCATACACTTGAGCATAGACAAGTAAGCAGTTCACCAGTCAATTTATCTTTCAGCCTCTTTGAGTCGAACTACGGTGTTCTGACTTCCTCATTGCACGAGAGGATACGTAGCCATAACTTAACAGTTATCGAACAAAAGTCTCTGTCTATTCCCCCTCTTTCAGCATTATTCTTTAAGCCTCATAGTCTTGAGCATCTCATTCTTGTTCTCACACTGACACTTCTCTTATACACTTCACTTTTCTTTTACACTGACACTTGCATTCTTTCCAGCTTTGATACACAGATTGCACTGACACTACCCCTTTAAAACACAAATCTTTTAAGCGTGGATCCCGTCGAGTACGGAGGACAATCTGGGTGCTAATACCTTCCCAGGTTGTAACCAACCCCCTTTCTCAGTCTCTCTGGTTCGCGACCGTCTTATCCATATCTTTTCTAGGTTTATGCAGCATTACCTTTTCTCCGGGATAAAAATTCCTAGCTGGCGACTCTTTTCTCTTTGAGTTCACCCTCGTGTGTTCTCTCTCCTTTCGCCGACCGTTCGCGTCTGTACCCCTCTTGGCCCTGTGTCATCAGGTGGGAGCGACAGCTTGGCGACTCTGCTGGGGAACCTTATACTGTAACTAGGGCTTCTGGTTCTTTTTGTGGGTTCCTCCTAGCGTTTGTTTGATTTGTGTTTACTGGGGTGTTATGTGCTAATTGTGTTTATATATTTGTTTTATTTACTGCTTTATGTATAGTTATTTATTGCTTTCTTTACAGCTTTATACATCATACTGTCATATTGTCATCTGGCTGGATCTGGTTTTTGTTTTGGTGGGTGGGGTTCTACTGAGAGTTTAAGGTCCTATACCTGGGACCTGAGTGACACCTAGGCTAGAGTGGTTCATGTTCTTTCCCATTCCATTTCGGTCTGGTGCGGGAATATGAAACACAGTTCAGATGTGGGTTTCTTCTTGAGAACTCTGTGCTACAGATCTCCTGTAGTGCTAGGGCTATCTGGGAAGCCTGCTAAGTCTGGATGACCTTTATTATGACCTTCAGAAACTGAGGTGAATTAGAGGAGGATCTTTTATGGTTATTGTAAACACTGTACCTCCGGGTTAGAAGTGTTTACACTTCTCATAACCGATCCAAGTCTGAGGATCCTTGTTTTAGAACATCACCTGTGAGGGAGTTGGGCTGTTTGCAGGTTTGCAGGTACCATTGGCCACATCATACCCAGTTACTATTTGGTTTAAGAGTACCTCACTTTGGGACAGTTCTTGTGATTTGAACCCTGGACATGTGACTCTTTATTTGAGTCCCCCACCTTGGTTACTGGATTTCTAGACCTTCATCTGGACTTCTTGAACATACATGGGCTTTATATCAAGACAGATTATCAGATCCAGCTTGATCACAAACCCTTGCATATCATTTGCATACATCATCATTGCATCATTTAACATTTGTTTATTTGTTTTTCAGGGTATCCACATTATATCTGGCTTGGTTTTGACCCCTTCATCTGCATAGACCTCTGTTCATCAGTTATCTGCTTCAATTATCTTCATCAGTTGCCTGCTTCAGCTACTTTTACCACCAGCTTCAGCCTATCAGTGGCTCATCTCCAGTATCAGTCTTCATCATCAGCACTTGTTTTCAGCTCTTCATCAACAGTCATGGCACCCAAGAAGAGCAACATTTCATACCATTTCTTTGAGCCTGTGCTGACTGGCATCAGGCAGGTCCAAGAACTTATCACTCCAGACCATATCCCATTATTCAGAGAGCATTATGGAGACATCCTTGATATGGTTGTGGACCTAGACCCTTCTCAGAGGAGTTTGATCCACACTTGTCTACAGTTTTATGACCCTCCTTTGAGATGCTTCACTTTCCAGAACTTTCAGCTAGGACCTCTGCTGGAGGAGTTCTCATCATTGATTGGAGTACCTGTCAGGGGTGATATCCCCTTCAACCCAGAGATGACTTCTCCCAGCAATGGAGAAGTGGCAAAAGCACTGTACCTGGAACCTATTTTGATTGAGCAGAACATGACAACAAAGGCTGGGATCCCTGGTTTGCACCTGGACTTTCTGACTTCTCAGGCCATCCTGAAAGCCTCTTTGGGAGAATGGAAGGCAGTTTGTGCATTGTTAGCCCTCAGTATATATGGGGTTATACTATTTGCAGATGAGCCCAAATTTATCAGCAAGAATGCCATTCATCTTTTTATCCTGAGGAACCCAGTGCCCACATTGTTGGGAGATTTCTATTATTCTGTTCATCAAAGAAATGAGAAGCAAAGAGGAAAATTGGTGAGATGGTGTGCTCCTCTATTCCATACCTGGCTGCTTAGACACTTACCCAAGACTGATGCCTTCCTGAATCCCCACCAACAGAAGAATTGGGCTAAGAGACTTATTGCTTTGACTTCAGATGAAATCAGATGGTGCACCCAGAGCACCAAAGGCAGGGACATAATAACTTGCTGTGGGCAGTACCCCAATGTACCTCTAGTAGGAGTGAAAGGTTGCATCAACTATAATCCTTTGCTATTTAAAAGACAATTGGGCTACGCTTTGGTTCACCCTCCTAGAGTGCAAGACTTGGTTGAAACCCTGTATTGTGAGATAAAACCTAATCTAGCTGTTGTCAGACAAGCATCCTGGGCTTGGGACAACATCCAGACCAAAGGGATGGCTATTCTTGGGAGGTGCAACAATGTGGCTTCAGCTCAGTATTATGAATGGTCTCATGCTAGAGCTCAGATTTCTGGGATGCCTTTCACCATTGAGGATGCACCTGGACCATCCACAGTTCCACCTCCAGCCACTGTCAGCCTGGAAGAATTTGAGAAACTGAAGGAAAGGAATGAGAATCTGTCTCAAGCTCTGAAGAAGACCCTCTGGGAGAGGAGTGATGGTCGTCTAGACATTGAGAGGTTGGAGAAGCTTAAAGTGGAGCATCTGGCCAAGATTGAGAAAGCAGAGGACTACATCAAGAAATCAAGAGCTGGGGAGAAAATATTGAAGAATGCCTGTAAAGAGGCCCAGTTTCAGAAGGCTAGGACTGATCTCTATCTGCAAGAAAGTCAAGCTAGGTGGGTCAGGATCACTGAAGCTCGTACTCAAGAAGATAAGAGAACTCAGGCCAGGATTGAGCAGTTAGAGGCCATTGAGAAGAAACAACAGGAAGCTCTGCTAGCAGCCCAGAAGGAGATTTCAGAATTGAATCTTAGGGCTGGTGTGAAGAGGTCAAAAGACCAGGACAGGCACAAGAAGCTGACCACTGCTATTGCCACCAGAAACCTTCTTATCAGAAACATTACAGAGCATCCGACTGGTCCTGTAACTGAAGCACTTTTAAAGGAGGTTAAGGAGGATGAGTTTGGATTAGATGTTTGACTTCTTTGCTTGTTGTTATTTCCATTTCATGTACTTTTCTTTTTATGTTGTATTTTGACCCTTCAGGGGCATATGTTGTAAAAACAAACTATGTATGATCCACCATTTGTAATGTATTTGTCAGTTTGTTTCATTGAGTTTCTTTTCTCAAGCAACATCAAAGCATCTTCCTCAGGGTCTGGAAAGGTCAAAACCAAGAGCCAAGCCGGATACCTTGGAAAACAAATAAGTATACTGCATTGCATACTAACTTATGTTTTGTTTTGTAGGTTTTTGTTTTGTTTGTTACTAACTCTGTTGTGGTTCAGGAATTATTGCTCGCCGTCGGGTGTTCCCTCTCAACCGTCCGCACCGGTATCCTACTCGCAACAATCTTCCTGGTATCCAAATGGATCAAGTACAGCAAGATCTGACAGAGGTCAAGACTCAGATGGCTAATGAAAGGCTGGAGATGAGAAACCAAATGACCCAATTCATGGAAGTAATGAATGGCTTGGCCCAAAGTCAAGAAAGGTTGAGGGCATTGGTAGAAAGACAAACCCCGGAAGAACCCCATCTGGGAACTAGAGGAACAAGTAACAATGAAAGAGGTCAGCCTCATGTTAATCCACCAGTATATGGGCCTCATCTACATCCGGAAGTCAACATCCCGGGTAATGTGCAAGGAAATACTACTGCCGGCAGGATCTTGCAAGAAGATCCTCAAGAGGAGCAGTTTACTGTAATCGGAGCTGGGGATGAAGTCTATGATAGGAGGTTTGATGAAATTGCTGAGAAGTTGAGATCTCCGGAGTCTCAAAATTCCCTAGGTTTTGATGTCATGGATATGGGGTTAGTGGATGGGGTAAGGATTCCCCATAAGTTTAAACCCTCGTGCTTCGAGAAGTACAATGGAACTTCCTGTCCACGAACTCACTTGCAGTCTTTTCTGGGAAGACTTAAAGCATACACCATGGATGAAAAATTGTGGATGTTTTACTTTGAAGACAGCTTGACTGGAGCTTCAAGAGAGTGGTATTCACACTTGACCAGAGCTACTATCAGATGCTGGAAGGACCTAGCTGAAGCCTTCATCAGGCAGTACCAATACAATCTGGACATGGCTCCTAATAGGACCCTTTTGATGGGAATGTCTCAGTCCTCCAGAGAAAGCTTCAGGGAATATGCCCAGAGGTGGAGACAGCTTGCTGCTGCTGTCCAGCCACCCATGTCGGAAAGAGAAATGGCCGACATGTTCATGAATACCCTGCAAGGAACATATATTGATAGGCTAGCTGCCTTTTCTTCCACCAGTTTCGCTGACGTAGTTATAGCTGGAGAAAGAATTGAAAGCCTGTTGAAAATGGGTAAGAATTCTGATAATGGTGCAAGTTCGTCTAGTAATCCCAGGAAGCCTTTTGTGGGACCTAGAAGAGCCGGTGAGACAAATGCCATTCATGCCAGCAGAGGTAGACCTCAGTACGTCCACAGATAAGTAGCAGCTGTCACTATTCCAGCTCCGATTCCTCAGCAACCAACATATCAACAACCACAACAACCACACTATCAACAGCAAGTTCAGTATCCACCACAGAGAACCTACAACAACAATAACAGCAATCAACAACAAAGACCCTTTCAACAAAGACCATCACAGGCCAATAGGGTGATTGACCCTATCCCTATGCCTTATGCTGCCTTATTGCCACAACTCCTGAAACTCAAATTGGTTGAATTAAGGACATTGGCACCCCCAGATCCCTCTAATCTCCCAAGAAATTACGATGTCAACGCCAGATGTGCTTTCCATTCCAATGCACCTGGCCACAATACGGAAAAATGCAGGGCTTTACAAATGAAGGTACAAGACCTTGTGGATTCTAAAGCCCTCAACTTTGCACCCTCTCCAAGTGTCACCAAGAATCCCATGCCCAATCATGGAGGGCCAAGAATTAATGCCATTGAGGAAGACAAGCCATCTTTCTTAATCACCAGTGTTGGACAGATTCAAACACCTCTGTTCGAAATTAAAGCTCAGCTTCTAGAGTGCCAGATGTTCCCCGGGTGTGAGCTCGGTTGTGGGTATTGCAACATTTCAGTCAACGGGTGTGATAACTTGAGAAGCGGCATAGATGGTCTTATCAAAAGTGGTATACTTCAGATCTCAACAACGGTGCCTACAAATCCAGCAAATCCTTTGACAACAGTTCCTGATTCTCCTACAACTGCAACAACAATCATTCCGACCAATTCATCAATATCATCAACAATGGCTTCATCTATCACTTCAACAAACCAGGTGTCAACAACCATTTCTTCTACGACATCAGCATCCATCTATTCAGCAGAATCTTCTACAACGCCAACAGAAATTAATGAAGATATCTCAGCAGTCACCATTTACTATGATCCATCAGATGTTCCTCCAAACAACAACTTTCAGCAACAAACAGTGGCACCTCCTGCCAGGTCACCAGTCACCATTTACTACGATACGCACACCGTTACAGTACCCTCCTCGGCAGCAGTCAGTCCAGTTACCATTACGGTACCTGGACCAGTTCCATATGAAAGCAGCAATGCCATACCCTGGCATTATGGCTCTGATCTTTACTGCAACGGGGAGAAAATCACTTTGGATTCTTCAACTTCTTCTCCACAGATTGATAATGTTGGGGGAGGTGGAGGCTTCACCAGAAGCGGACGCCTTTTTGCCTCACAAGTGCAAAGACCTAATGTTGAAGCAGAAGCCGCTGCCAAAGCAAAAGGAAAGAGTGTGGTATTTGAAGAACCAATTATCAAAGAAACTCAGAAGACATCTTTTGAGCAAGATGTAGACGAGTTTATGAGAATCATAAAGAGAAGTGATTACAAGGTGGTGGATCAGCTTCACCAAACTCCCTCAAAAATCTCCATATTATCCCTGTTGATGTGTTCTGAAGCTCACAGGAATGCATTACTGAAAGTCTTGCACGCAGCATATGTGCCAGAGGAGATCACCGTTAATCAGCTAGAAACTGTGGTGGCAAATGTCAACACCAGTCATGGACTGGGCTTTACCAATGCTGACTTAACAACTGAGGGGCGTAACCACAACAAGGCTTTGCATATCACCCTAGAATGCAAGGGTGCTGTTCTATCCCATGTACTGGTGGACACTGGGTCTTCACTCAATGTTCAACCAAAGAAAGCCTTGGTGAAGCTGGAGTACGATGGCTTGGCACTGCGTCCAAGTAATTTGGTGGTGAGAGCATTTGATGGCTCTAAAAGATCAGTGCTTGGGGAGATTGATCTGCCTGTGATGATTGGCCCGCAAACCTTCAAAATTACCTTCTATGTGATGGACATTCAGCCAGCCTACAGCTGTTTGTTGGGTAGACCTTGGATCCATGCCGCTGGTGCTGTTACGTCTACCCTTCACCAGAAGCTGAAATTCGAGTGGGAAGGCCAGATCATCACCATCTGTGGTGAAGAAGACATCTTTGTTAGCCATCTGGCTACATACAAGTACATTGAAATGGATGGAGAAATCCATGAAACTATGAGCCAAGGGTTTGAGGCCCTAAACATTAATGAAGCGTCTGCTGTACTGGGAACCTCCATGACATCTTATCAGCAAGCCAGGAAGGTTATTGAAGAGGGTACTGCCCAAGGCTGGGGCAAGCTGCTGCCTGTGGAGAAGAAGGAGGACAGATTTGGGTTGGGTTACAGACCAACTCAACAGGATCAATCAGAGGCTGCCAAGAAGCCCAATTTTGTCAGCGGGGGAATGCTCACCCCGGATGCAGTGAACAACTTGGAAGACGAGGATGAAAGTGACCGCAACCTGGAGAGCTGGATACGTCCAAGGATCCCGGGGAGCCAAGTCCTTAACTGGTCTTCCCAGGAAATTATAAGGGTTACTCCTGCAGAGTAATTATTATTTCCTGTATTTTTAAGCATGCATCAAGTCTTGCATCTTGCCCAAGATGACAAGACTCATTTTGTAATCGGGCCATCTTGTAATTTTGTGCAAACAGATCAATCAAATGAATATCGGACATCTTTTGCAAATGAGTCTTTTCCTTTTCCGCTCACTGTTTTTCATTTTTCTTTTTGTACAAAAATAAAATGGCAATGTTTTCCAAAATGATAACTTCATTTCACTTTTTCTAAACAAGATTAAAATTGATCACTAAAATGAACAATCTAAACCCTTGCAGAGAGTGGCCTTCAGATTGCACCGACAACAGCACAGCTATGACTTCGTATGACTTTGACAATCCAATCAATCAAGCTGATGAAGGGGTTGAAGAAGATTATGAGCTACCTGAAGAGCTAGCCAGGTTGTTAAGGCAAGAGGAGAAGGTTATCACTCCTCATCAGGAGGAGGTTGAAACGGTTAATCTTGGTACGAAAGAAGACGTGAAAGAGGTTAAGATCGGGGCCTGCCTACAAGACTCAGTGAAAGAGCAACTGATTGACATGCTTCGTGAATATGTGGATGTGTTTGCTTGGTCTTATCAGGATATGCCAGGGTTGGACACCGATATTGTCATGCACAAGCTGCCTTTGAAAGAGGATTGTCCGCCGGTAAAACAGAAGCTGCGCCGTACTCGCCCAGATATGGCAATGAAGATAAAAGAAGAGGTGCAAAAGGAGTGGGACGCCGGTTTCCTTGCTGTGACTAGTTATCCGCCGTGGGTCGCTAATATTGTACCTGTGCCTAAGAAAGACGGCAAGGTGAGGATGTGTATAGATTACCGGGATCTGAACAGAGCTAGCCCGAAAGATGATTTCCCATTACCTCACATTGATGTATTGGTTGATAATACGGCTCAGTTCTCGGTGTTCTCCTTCATGGATGGATTTTCGGGATATAATCAGATCAAGATGTCACCTGAAGACATGGAGAAGACAACTTTCATCACACCCTGGGGCACGTTCTGTTATAAGGTGATGCCATTCGGACTGAAGAATGCTGGTGCAACTTATCAACGGGCTATGGTAACATTATTCCACGACATGATCCATAAAGAAATTGAATGTTATGTGGATGACATGATTTCCAAGTCCCTCACAGAAGAAGACCACCTGGTAAATCTGTTGAAGTTATTCAAGCGTCTGAGGAAATACCAACTGAAGTTAAACCCCAACAAGTGCACATTAGGGGTGCGATCTGGTAAGCTGCTGGGATTTATTGTAAGCGAGAAAGGGATTGAAGTTGACCCTGATAAAGTCAAAGCCATTCAAGAAATGCCCGCACCAAAGATAGAAAAAGAAGTTCGAGGGTTTCTAGGTAGATTGAACTACATTTCACGGTTCATATCTCACCTTACTGCGACCTGTGAACCTTTATTCAAGCTGTTAAGAAAAGAACAAACGGTCAGGTGGAATGAAGACTGCCAAAGGGCTTTTGACAAAATCAAGGAATACTTACAAGAGCCTCCAATACTTATGCCTCCAGTTGAAGGAAGACCTCTAATCATGTACTTGACAGTATTAGAAGAGTCAATGGGGTGTGTGTTGGGCCAGCATGACGAGTCTGGTCAAAAAGAGTATGCAATTTACTACCTAAGCAAAAAGTTTACCGACTGTGAACAACATTATTCACTGCTCGAGAAAACTTGCTGTGCTTTAGCGTGGGCTGCTCGCCGACTAAGGAAGTATATGTTGACCCACACTACCTTACTGATTTCAAAGATGGACCCAGTTAAGTACATTTTTGAGAAGCCAACACTTACTGGACGGGTTGCAAGATGGAAAATGATCCTCACAGAATATGACATCCAGTACACATCTCAGAAAACCATCAAGGGCAGTGTATTGTCTGATTATCTTGCTGAGCAACCCATTGATGATTACCAGCCTATGAGATTTGACTTCCCTGATGAAGACATCATGTTCATAAAAGCAAAAGATCATGAAGAGCCTATTCACACTGAAGGGCCTGACCCGGAAGAAGAATGGACTATGGTGTTTGATGGGGCTGTTAATATGAATGGTCGTGGTGTTGGTGCAGTACTCATTACACCTAAGGGAGTTCATATGCCTTTCTCGGAAAATCTCACCTTCAACTACACTAACAACGAAGCTGAATACGAAGCTTGTATTATGGGTCTTGAGGAAGCCATTGACCTCAGGATCAAGACTTTGACGGTATTCGGAGATTCAGCCCTGGTAGTTAATCAAACCAACGGCAAATGGTACACCCACCAGGATCATCTGATACCTTACCGGGATTATACAAGAAGGTTATTGACTTTCTTCACAATGGTCAAGCATGGGTATATCCCTCAGGACAAGAATCAGTTTGCAGATGCTCTGGCTACCATTTCATCCATGATCAAAGTTCAAGCTTCCAACTTCGTACCTCGGATCTCAGTGTCCAGACTTGACAGACCAACATATGTATTTGAAGCAGATGTTATCAAAGATGATAAGCCTTGGTTCCATGACATTAAATGCTTCTTGGAGGATCAAACATGCCCACCTGGGGCATCTTCCAATGATAAGAAGACATTAAGAAGGCTAGCTGGTAGTTTCTTCCTGAATACTGACGGTTCCCTGTACAAGAGAAACTTCGACATGGTACTCCTCAGATGCGTTGATAGGACAGAAGCAGACTTGTTGATGCACGAGGTGCACGAAGGATCCTTTGGTACCCATGCAGGAGGGCATGCTATGGCTAAAAAGTTGCTAAGATCAGGTTATTACTGGATCACAATGGATGCCGACTGCTGTGCCTATGCCAGAAAATGCCATAAATGCCAGATTTATACGGATAAAGTGCATGTGCCTCCCAATCCTCTGAATGTGATGTATTCACCCTGGCCCTTTGCCATGTGGGGCATTGATATGATTAGCAAGATTGAACCGACTGCTTCAAATGGCCACAAATTCATCCTGGTAGCCATTGACTATTTTACCAAGTGGGTTGAAGCAGCTTCCTATGCAAATGTTACAAGGCAAGTGGTAGCTCGATTTCTGAAGAGAGATATCATCTGTTGGTATGGAGTACCCGAACGAATCATTACTGATAATGGTTCTAACTTGAACAATAAAATGATGGCAGAACTGTGCCGGGACTTCAAGATCCAACGCCACAATTCTTCTCCTTACAGGCCAAAGATGAATGGCGCTGTTGAGGCAGCTAATAAGAATATCAAGAAGATTGTGCAGAAGATGGTAGTCACCTATAAAGACTGGCATGAGATGCTACCGTTTGCCTTGCATGGGTACCGTACATCAATCAGAACATCTACTGGGGCAACACCGTATCAACTTGTGTATGGTATGGAGGCAGTCCTACCTGTTGAAGTGGAATTACCCTCCCTGCGGGTACTAATGGATGTTAAACTGAGTGAAGCAGAATGGGTCCGATCCCGATACAAACAACTGAGTCTGATTGAAGAGAAGAGATTAGCTGCAATTTGCCATGGGCAGCTATATCAGAAAAGAATGAAGAAAGCCTTCGATCAGAAAGTCAGGCTCCGAGAGTACCAAGTAGGAGATCTTGTGCTGAAAAGACTCCTCCCTCCTCATACAGACCACAGGGGCAAGTGGACTCCGAACTATGAAGGGCCATTCGTAGTAAAGAAAGTTTTCTCCGGTGGAGCACTGATGCTCAGCACTATGGATGGTGAAGACTTCCTGTCCCCTGTGAATTCAGATGTAGTTAAAAAATACTTCGCATAAAAATGACCCGCTGGACATGAAAACAGAATGTAAGTCCAGGCAAAAATAGGGCATCCCGGCGAGTCAAAAACAGAATAAAAGACTCGGGCAAAAATAAGGGAAAATAAATAAAAAATGTACACTCGCTGAGTCGAAAAGCCGCATTGGACGACTCAGGCAAAAAAGGGTATCCCGATGGATTGAAAACCCGAAAGGGCGACCCATGCAAAATAAGGGAACAAGCGAACAACTGTATTCCGAATTCATCTGTATCACTTACAACCTGGCAAGCTTCGAAAGGATCAAGATTCTTTCAGAATCAGCCTTCTTCAGAAAGCAAGACGAAAAGAACGCCAAATGTCATACGAGTCATAGCAAAGGGAGGCTCCTTGAAGCGTCATCAACATTGCCAACATCTTTTGTTTCTCAATTTGTAACAATCTCCTCATTTTAGGGGATTTGTTTCTTTGACTGTATCTTGCCAATTCAGGGCACACGAATTAATAAAATCAGATTTTCAGTCATGTTTCGTCTCGTACATTTCATTTTCATTTGCGAAAATGTCCGATGTCTTTAAGATACTGATTGCATAAATACAGATGTTTCTCTTCTAAAAAAATACGTGCTTGCAGGAAATATACTTAATCACGGGAGTGTCTAAACTCTTATGATGGAATCTGGTAAAGGATACCTCAGGATTACTTGTGCATTTCTCTGTCTTTTCAGGATTGCAGGTATTCAAAGCACAACATGGGGCATGAAAGCTTCACCCCAGCAAGATGGCAAACCAGGATCTACTCAATCTTAGCACCGGAAGTGCTTTCTCCCCAGCTGAGTTACTATTTATTACTTCCTCCTCAGCCAAATGCAAAAGCCAGGGAACCATCTCCCCACAGAGTGTCAACCTCTACCCAGAAGGGCAATACCTGAAGATCTCACAACAGAGTGAAGAAGGCTTCTACAAACCCCAGCTGGGTCCCCTATTACTGAGATATGTCTATCAATGATCTATTTCCCCATGCAGATACATCTTATCAGATCTACAAATGATCTTATCCCCAGCTGGGATATTCACTTCAAGCAGATCAGTCAGAGATCTTCACAGCAACGGGATCCGAATCCCAGATCGTTATCTTTGCATAATCATAACATTCACATCATATTCTCCCCACAGAGCGTAGCGTTCCGTCTAAAACGGGGCATTACGGCAAAAATCAAACATATTACATAATCATAAGCCATGTTCTGAATACTGACAATTCATCAACAATATACAGAATGCTCCCCAAAATTCCCCGGCAGAGAGCCAAGACATTTCTCTTACAGATACAGATAATTCCTGACACCCGTCCGTGTCATATCCCCAGTAGAAAGCCAAAGCATCCCCTTTGCACTCACAGATACATATATACACAATTCCCTGATGCCCGTCCGTATCGCCTCCCCCAGCACAGATACCTAAACATTTCATAAATCATATATATTTGTTTATAATACACTTTTTCAGACACCCGTCCGTGTCATGCTCTCCCCAGCAAGATAGACACTCGTCCGTGTCTTACTCATACTTTTTACTCATGCTTTTTACTCATACAGATACTCGTCCGTATCTTGTATACACCACTTATCTTTCTTAGATTCGAAACTCGTCCGTGTTCTTTGTTGACTAGTTGATACTCGTCCGTATCATCATCTCTGAACATGTGTCAGCGTTTGTTTCTACTGATACTCGTCCGTATCATAATCTTAAGGATGCTCGTTCGCATCTTTAATCCACACATAATGTCAGATACCTTTACCTCTTTTCAGAATTTAGACACTCGTCTGTGTCCATTATTCCCCAGAAGAGTCCCCTCAGATCCGACACTCGTCTGTGTTCTTTGTTAACAAGTTGATACCCGTCCGTATCATCATCTCTGAACATGTGTCAGTGTTTGTTTCTACCTGATACCCGTCCGTATCATAATCTTAAGGATGCTCGTCCGCATCTTTAATCTATACACAGTGCCCAAACACTTATACCCTTTCGTTTCTTGGATGTAAACTCTCGTCCGTGTTTACTATTCCCCAGCGAAGTCCCCAACAAAGCTTGATTGAACTTTTTCCTTTTTATTTGGCATTCATCCTATGTCATGATACCTTTTCGGCAGCCGTACCCTGCCAGGTGATCGTCCTTCACCTTTTTGATGATCGTCCTTCATCATTCCCAGTGGAGTCTCTATTCATTAGAACCCCTTCTTATCCGACATTCGTCCTATGTCGCGATATTTTTAACAGTCGTCCTCTGCTAGGTGATCGTCCTTCACCTCTTGATGATCGTCCTTCATCATTTTATCCGATGGTCGTCCCCATCGTTGATCTTGTTATCTGACATTCGTCCTATGTCATGATAAACCCTGAGAGCAGCCGTACCCTGCTAGGTGATCGTCCTTCACCTCTTGATGATCGTCCTTCATCATGCTTATCCGATGGTCGTCCCCATCGTCGACTCTTTTCTACCCGACATTCGTCCTATGTCGTGGTACTTTCGGAAGCCGTACCCTGCCAGGTGATCGTCATTCACCTCAGATGACCGTCCCTCATCTTATCCCCAACAAAGCAGTAGTCCCCTACTAGGTGATTGTCCTTCACCTTTTGATGACCGTACCTCATCATTTATTTCATTTACCTATAATCCCCAGAGAGTCTTATAGCTTTACTAGATGGTCGTCTCCCATCACGATCTCTCATATCCCCAGCAGTCGTCCTCTGCTCGACGGTCGTCCTCCGTCGCCCGCGCTTTATATATATACTTTGTTTTCTTTTACAATCTATATCCCTTTTCTTCTTCATTCTGTGAGTGCAAATTTTGGATTGTCCTTTGGTATTCAACCACAAGTTATCTTGTTTGCCTGTTAAGCCGTTGCTTACATCCTGCACAGCTAACTCATGTTTGAATAGGGGCAGCTGTAAACACCCCAAATTTGCCCTCACCCATTCACACCATGGCTTTTGATCTTTTCATGTGCATAAGTCAATCATAGCATCTCATGTTACATTTTTGATTCACTGCATTGTTTCTAAGTCATCTGCATCTAGGGTTTGTGATCTGAGCTATCCAAGAGCCATTTGAGCTACTCCAAAGGTCTCCAATCACTTCAAAGGGGCCCATGTATGTTCAAGCATCATATTATATCCCCACAAAGTCAATGACGTCAAAGAATCACAAGAACTGAGAAAGGCATGGAAGCAGAGCCAGGTTTAACTGCACAGATGACCTAGAATTAGGGTTTTGGTTTCAAAGGCCATAACTCCAATTTTTTTGGTCATTCTTGTTTCTATTGGTCTCTATATGGTATAGGGATCATGCATATCAATTTTCATGAAGAAATTCCATGGGGAAGGCATCCAATCAAGAGTTGACTTCTTGAGCAAGTCAGTGCAAAATCAGGGCATCTGAGGCCCCCAATGACCCAACCAAAGGGGGTTCTTCATCATTTTGAATGTGTATGATCTTTATTTGATCATAGAAGATGTTAGAAGCTCACAAAATTGAAGAATTTCAAGCCATTTGCAAAGTTGCTTTTTTGGGAAAATGACTTGTAATGGAAACTTGCCATTTTGGGAAACGTTTTCAACCCTTTCTTTTTTATTCAAAAAAGCTTCAAATGGGAAAACTTTGGTCATGAAAGTTGTAGAATGGATCATTCCCTTTTCAAAAAGTACAAGAACTCATTCTAATTCATTTTGGATCAAAAGTTATGGCTTGTCAAAGTTGGGAAAATCACATAATTTTAAGTTGTGCACCAAAGAGGCAAAGTTGCAAAACCTCTTGCCAAGGCAAAATGAGACCTCAAAGTGACTTCTAATCTTTGTACAAACACAAAACAATGCCTAAAATTCAGAATGCACCAAGAGTTTGTCCATTTTCATGACTTGTGGATCAAGAAATCACAAAAGGGCCCAAAAGTCACAAAGTTGCAAAACCTATGACAAACCCTAATCCACTTGCTGCATTGCTTCTAATCCATTTCCATGGTTCTCCCTAAACTCAGATGAGCCAATCCATTCCCCTATCACAGCCTTACACTTGCCCATACCTCAAGTACACCTAACTTGGACTTTATGCAAAAACACCCATACCAATAAGCCTGTGCCACACCAACTATTCTGACCAATCAAGACTTTACAAACACACTTCAAGCAAGCCATTTCATATCATCTTGGAGCCTGAACACACACACACAAGCCAGCATTCTCAAAAACCTCCCCTTATGCATTTTGCTTCGAATCACACAACACAGCCTTCAAACACAAAAACAAACTTCATAGAACATCTCAGCATGTTCCACTGATCATCCATGGCCCTTCACCTTGCCCTAAAACCCCCTGAAATCAAAATACGATTCTCACCCCTCACTGAACAGAACTCCATAAAACTCACAAATCAGCCACTTTCCAATCAAACTGAACCTCAAAGCATCTTCAGGAGGTCCATTAGAGAAGCTTTGAAGCAAGGAGGCAGCCTGAAAGCTCCAAACTGAAAGCTTCACTTCAGGTAGCTTCGAAAATCATTTTTTCCAGAAACCTTGTTTTAAGTTACTAAAATGATCTACATGCTTCCCTGAATGCAATGAGCTTTGAATTTTTGAAAATGATGTAGAAATGAGGATGTATGGCTTGTCTGAAACTTTGCCCGTGAATTTGATTTTTGCTTGTTCTTCGTGATTCATGAAAAATAAATGAGTTTTGTTGATGGATTCTTGTTTAGGATGTTTGGTTGAGTTGATCTGGAGATTTTGGCACGTTTTAGTGAGGTTTTGAGAGAGATAAGTTGAAGGTCTCGCCGGAGAAGACACCAGAAGTCTTCTCCGGCCACCTGAGGGTCATTAAACCCTAATCTGTGTAATTAATCAACTTTGAATTTGGGCCCTGGATCCAGTTGACTTCCATTGACTCCCGCGTGAATGAACGCACCAGATCTTTCATTAAACCCTAATTCAGATTAATTAGGTTAATTAATTAGGATTAAAATTTGAATTTGCCAGAACCAATCCTAGCCACTCAAACGCGCGCCAGTCAACTCCCGCCCCCTGACTTTGAATCTCAGCCTTAGATCCTGCATACTTTCCATTTAATTTCTTTTTTATTTCATTTTTATTCATTTATCTTTCAAATTTATTTCAAAATAGTTAGAAAAATCCTAAAAATATTTCCCTTTGTATTTTTGTTTCAAATATTTTTCTTAATCAGAAAATGATTTTTATTTTATTTTTTGCATTGAAAATTATTTTTAAATCATTTAAATGTTTATTTTTAATTAATTAATGGGAATTAATTAATTAAAAATACATTTAGGTATTTAAAAATCACAAAAAAATTCACATAGCATTTAGAAACATTTAGAAACATTGTTCAACTCTCAAACCAAATTTCTTTTTTGTTCTTGATGCCTTTTGATCATTTTCATTGGATTTAATTTCATTTTAAGGCAATATTTTGTTTCAAACTTCAAAAATTTCTTTCTGCCTAACCTTTGAGGGTTGAATGATGATTCTTCTTGCATTACACTCTTCATAGCATGTAGTTTATAGGATAAATTTGGTTTGAATTGATCTTGCATTTTCAATTTGTTTTGCATTTTTCTTGACAAAGTACCTTAAAATCCTAGCAATCTTAGGAAATTCATAACTTTCATTAGGTTAAGAGTTGGATCCCCTCCTTTGGGCAGTGAACTTGTATAGGTTTAGGGTATCTTTGATTGCATTTTCAAATTTTTATCATGGCATTTGCTTCTGATTTTGGATTTTGCTTTGTGTGTTGATCATAAACCCTAATTTATGCCTTCCTTTGCATCCATTTCTCATTTGTTTACATCCAATGACTTGCCATGACATTTTGTGCATCCACATGATTCATAATACATCTTAAGACATATTAGAATCATGTTTGATCATTGCATCTTTCATTTTCCATGTTGTATGTCCATTACATTCCATAACTTTTCATGTACATTCATGTTTCAATGCATGCCTCATTTGCATCATTATGCTTGTATGATCATTCTCATCTCTTGTCATGTATTTGCATCATCTCTTAGCATAATTAACATCATGTTTATGCTTATGACTTTGGTTTGCATCATGACATTGCATCTAATTTGCATTGCATTTCATTTCTTTTGCTAACTTTTCAGGTGGTAAGTTTGTTTTGAGAAGTGAATTTGCCTTCACTTCTCACAATCTCTTTTCATCTCTCTTGCATCTTTGCTGCATTTTATCTTTGTATTAGAGTGATCTTGCTCATTCATGTTCATCTCTTACTTTCTTCCTTCAAGCAACTTGTCTTCTTAAGTGAAGCAAGTTATTTTGCTTCTCTTTGCTCCTTTCATTTGTTTCCTTCCTGGTGGTTTCTCTGAAGATCTTCTTGCAGACCTCATTAACCCTAGGAACAACCAAGCATGACAATAATTAGGGTTTAATTAGTCCCCCCACTTAGCTTTTACCTTTGTGTCATCTTTTATTCTTCTCTTCTCACCTCATAATCCAGGACTAAACCCTAAAGGCTTTAAGGCTTTGTGATTAAGCTTATGCCTGCATCCTTCTATTAGGATGGAGTGTATAACTTTAATCCTAAGTGTTAAACCCTTAATGTGTTTACATCCTTTAATTAATTCACTTAATAATCATCAAGACATCAAACTTTTAACTTGGGCCTTGCATTAGGGTTCTAATTCTTCCTTAATTGGTTAAGAAGGACTAACCCTAGTGTTAATGGACAAGTCCCCCTCAAGTTGTCTTACAAATCATAAAATCCATTTCTTCATCTTACCATTAACTAAAATCCACTTAATAAAGGCTTTTTTATGTCATGAGATTAATCCCTAATCATGGATTAAGTTGAGGTATCTTCCTCAGCTTAAATGTTCTCATCTATTATCCTTCTATTAGGATGGTGTAATGGGTCCATTAAATCCTTGATTATGGCTTAAACTCATTTCTTAACACTAAACCAAAACAACAAAAACATCTAATAAATGCAAGTAGGTTAATGATCTTAATCCTACATCATGGTGATTAAGTGTGAGGTGTTTACCTCACACTTAAGGTATTCTCATTACCCCTAATCAGAGGGAAGATGTGATGAGTTTACTAACCCTTGGTTTAGGCTTAAGCTCATTTTCTTATGACAAACTTCAAAAGTAATAAAAGACTGAAAACTCAAAAACAAACAATAATCGTCTCCTCCGGGATTCTTTTATCATCATCTTCACTCACAAACGAGAACTCGCTTCTTCCGTCTAATGCAAGACAGTTTGCACCTGAGCCAGACAGGTCATACACTTGATCATAGACAAGTAAGCAGTTCACCAGTCAATTTATCTTTCAGCCTCTTTGAGTCGAACTACGGTGTTCTGACTTCCTCATTGCACGAGAGGATACGTAGGCATAACTTAACAGTTATCGAACAAAAGTCTCTGTCTATTCCCCCTCTTTCAGCATTATTCTTTAAGCCTCATAGTCTTGAGCATCTCATTCTTGTTATCACACTGACACTTCTCTTATACACTTCACTTTTCTTTTACACTGACACTTGCATTCTTTCCAGCTTTGATACACAGATTGCACTGACACTACCCCTTTAAAACACAAATCTTTTAAGCGTGGATCCCGTCGAGTACGGCGGACAATCTGGGTGCTAATACCTTCCCAAGTTGTAACCAACCCCCTTTCTCAGTCTCTCTGGTTTGCGACCGTCTTATCCATATCTTTTCTAGGTTTATGCAACATTACCTTTCCTCCGGGATAAAAATGCCTAGCTGGCGACTCTTTTCTCTTTGAGTTTACCCTCGTGTGTTCTCTCTACTTTCCCTCTTGGCCCTGTGTCATCAGGTGGGAGCGACATCATGATGTTTGATAGTTGTTGTATGTTATTTGTATTGCGTGTTGTCTTTCATAGCTGATTGTGTGTTTAAGTGTTGTAAATAGCTGCTGAGTTTTAGTTTAGCATAGTGTAGGCACCCTTAAACTCAAGATTGAGTCTAGTTTAGGTCCAAGTTGCCTTAGGAATTATTTGGTATGTGTTTAACTCACTCCTTTTTATTAAATGTACACCACTAACCCTTGTTTTGTAGGGAGGTTAAGGTATGTTTTCTTACACCTTATTCTTTTAATTCTTTTATGCATTTCTGTATGCATTTATTTCCTTTACCTTTCATGTTTGTGTTTGGTAAGATTCCCCTTTGTTCTTTAGAATCAATTTAACTTCCTTAGGAAGTAAGTTGCATTCTATTCCTTTTTCTTTTCCTTTTGCTAATTAGGATTAGAAACCGCATTAACCATAGGGCATCCATTGAATGAATAACTTAGGGTTGCGTCTTAGTCCCCCTAGTTTATTCCTTTCTCCACTTGAGTCCTTCTTTCTCATCTCATAAAGAAGATAATAAAACACCTAATAAAGGTTGAGTGTTCTCATACGACATGAGACTTTGTTGTGGAGTACTTATACGCGTCCCGTTTTGGGGCGAGGTGTAAGTTATCTACCACGGTGGATAAGTCTTAGTATGAGGATGTTCACAAACAATAAACTCAAAACACTTATCATAAAAGACAATCAACAAAGACATCGCGTCTTCTCTTCTCATCTCCTAATCTTTGCAGACGAATCGACTTGCCTCAACAGTTCAAATAGTGA
Organism: Lathyrus aphaca; assembly: GCA_963966055.1. Classification (NCBI taxonomy): domain Eukaryota; kingdom Viridiplantae; phylum Streptophyta; class Magnoliopsida; order Fabales; family Fabaceae; genus Lathyrus; species Lathyrus aphaca. The sequence continues at coordinate 293,964,528 of OZ014519.1, read as the reverse complement.
TAGGTAAACACCCTCGAGTCATAGTCGGTAACACTTGAGCTAGAGCTATGGCAACGTCATCCTAAAAAACACAAAAACAAGTTCCCGCCTTAGTTAGACGAACTACGTCGACTCTGATCCTCATTTTCCCGATGAGGTACGTAGGCAGTGGGGTAGGGCCCATTCGAGCACATTCTTTATTTTCCTTACATTTCCCCCTTTCTTTCCATTTTCTATTCCAATTCCCTTTCTCATTTCCATTCCAGTTCCAGTTAGCAGTTCATTTGTTTAGCATCAGTTATATTCTTTTACCCTTTGAAACAAAATAAGCAAGCATGGATCCCTTCGGGTACGGTGGACGGTCTGGGGTGCTAATACCCTCCCAGGTCATAACCGACTCCTAAACCCAGATCTTTGGTTCGCAGGACCTTGTCCTTTCCTTCTTCCTCAGGTTTGTGCAACATTACCTTTCTTGTTCCTTCGGGATAAAAATGTATGGCTGGCGACTCTACCTTTTCCGCGCCACTTTAGTGTCTGTACTAGGATGAAAATCCCGGGAGCGACAGCTGGAGACTCTGTTGGGGATCGAACCCAAAATCTCTGGTTTCCCTTGTAGATTCAATCCTAGCGCCTGTTTGTTTTTGTTTCACTTGGGTGTTTATATGTGTGTTGTTGTGTGTTTATTTACTATTTTCATTTACTGTTTTTTACTTTACCGCATTTATTTACTTCTTTTAGTATTTATTTTCACATGCATCATATATATACTGGATTGTCTAGACTGTGTTGGTTTCCATTTTTTCTGTGGGATGGGAGTTACTGTGAGATAAGCCAAATACCCGGCTTGATTGCACTATAGGATTCGCATAGACAGACATTGTGACTTTCTTGGAACAATTCTGTGTGGGGGTTCTTCCCCACTTCAGGGTACAACCTCGATAGTTATGTGCAGCTAGAGACCGATCATTGATGACCTTAGTGGAAACACCCATATCCAGTGATGACAGTTGCAGACCACATTTGTTGGAAAACCCACTCGCATCCGAGGGCCCACTGGGAACTCGCATAGGATGGTTTGGTTCTCTCATAGGAACCCAGTCAAGGCAAAATGTTCGTATGATGATAGTATTATACCCTTCGGGATGAATGTACTATTGTTTCTCGATTCAGTGCTTGAAGCTGGGGACTTATGAGGGATGCTTGTTTCCCCCGTACTCAGATGAGACCTCCCTGGGTAGTATATAATGCGAAACTGATTCCCTGATTTGGTCATGAGCCATTTCTCGGAAATGGTGAACGTATTATTGTTATCCAGCTTTGAGAGTCTGTGATGTTGACTCGGAGTAGCATACCCGTGAGATGGGAGGGGTTTACAGGTTTGCAGGAACCCTGAAACTTCCAACATACCCATTTTGTCATCATTGTTCAATATTATAATCAGATTTTGCATGGTCCTTTGGTCCTGAGATCCGGGATTTCGGTGGTACTGTTATTATGACTCTTCAATAACACATGATTGTCTTCTCAGCACCAACATTAGACCAGTGATCACCAAACCTTTGATCACATGCCAGTGCATTGCATAACATCCTATGCATGCTTGCATTACTAACATATGCTTACTCATTTGCAAGGCCGCATCTCGCATCCTCATGAACATATCATACGCATTTACTGCACAATTTGCATATTTTGCATTTTACAGGTTATTCAGACTTCCTAACATATTCAACTTCATCAGTATCCAACAAAAAAAACCGAGTGAGAATGGCTGAACGAATTCAGACTGATCTCAATGAACTCCGATAGAGGATGGATCAGTTCATGGAAATGATGACTGGCATGGCCCAGAACCAGGAGCGTCTCAGGTTGATGGTTGAGCAACCCCAAGTGAATGCTAATACTGGAACACCGACTGAGAATGTGGATCCTAACGCTTCCCGTAACGGAGAGCCAAATCCCAACAGGATTGCAGCCCGTAATGTGGTTATAAAAGACACACAAGAGGACCAGTTCACTCTACTGGATGCTGATATGGGTAATATGAATGAGATCAATGATCTCAGGTATGAAGAGCTAGCAAAGAAGATTAAGGCCATGGAATGCCAGAATTCCCGGGGCAATAATGTAACCAGTCTTGGGTTAGTGCCAGGAGTCAGAATCCCTCCTAAGTTCAAGGTGCCATCATTTGACATGTACAACGGCAACACGTGCCCTAGAACTCACATTCATGCATACTTTGGAAGAATCTCGGCTCACACTGATGACGAGAAACTTTGGATGCATTTCTTCCAAGATAGTCTATCTGGAGCTTCATTGAGCTGGTACATAAAGCTGCGAAGGGTCTCTATCCGATGCTGGAAAGATTTAGCTGAAGCTTTTCTCAAGCAGTATCAATACAATATTGATATGGCTCCAAACCGCACTCAGCTACAGAACTTGTCTCAAGGACCTAAGGAAAGCTTTAAGGAGTACGCCCAGAGGTGGCGTGAATTGGCTGCACAGGTTCAACCTCCATTGCTCGATCAGGAAATGGAAGACATGTTTATGGGCACCTTGCAAGGTGCATGTTTGGATCGTCTGGCCGCTTGCCCGTCCATCGGTTTTGCTGATATTGTCATCATTGGAGAAAGGATAGAAAATTTCCTGAAATTGGGGAAGATCCAGGATGCAAATAGTGTTGGTTCTTCTGGTGTGAAAAAGCCTATTGGCAATGGCCAAAGACGAACAGTCGGCGAAGGGAGAAGATGAAATGAACTGAATAGAGTCTCCAGCTAGGAATTTGTATCCCGAAGGAAAGGTAATGCTGCATAAACCTGGGAAAGGATGGATAAGACGGTTGTGAACCAGAGAAGCTGAGAAAGGGGGTTGGTTAAAACCTGGGAAGGTATTAGCACCCAGATTGTCCGTCATACTCGACGGGGTCCACGCTTGAAAGTTTGTGTTTAAAGGGGTAGGTATATGTGCTATCTGTGTGCAAAAGCTGGAAAAAAAATACAAGTGTCAGTGCAAAAGGAAGTGAATTGCTCAGGAACTAAGGCTTTGAAAAGAATGCTGAAAGGTAAATTGACTGTGAACTACTTGCTTGTCTATGCTCAAGTGTATGACTTGTCTGACTCGAGTGCTAACTGTCTTGCATTAGATAGAAGAAACAAGTTCTCGTTTATGAATGAAGATGATGAGAAAAGAAACCCGAAGGAGACGATTATTGTTCGCTTTTGTGTTTTCAGATTTTTATTGTTTTTGGAGTTTGTCATAAGTTAATGAGCTTAAGCCTAAATCAAAGGCCTGTAAGCTCATTATATCTTCCCTGATTAGGGATAATGAGAATACTTTAAGTGTGAGATAAGCATCTCAACTTAATTTCCATGATGATGTAGGATTAAGATCATTAACCTACTTGTGATTATTAAGATGTTTTTGGGTTTTTGTTTAGTTGTAAAGTAATGAGTTTAAGCCATAATCAAGGATTTAGTGAACTCATTACACCATCGTAATAGAAGGATAATAGATGAGCACACTTAAGCTGGGGAAGATACCCCAACTTAATCCATGATTAGGGATTAACCTCATGATAAAACAAGCCTTTATTAAAGTGGATTTTAATTAAGGGTGAGATTAAGAAGTGGATTTTATGGTTTGTAAGACAACTTGAGAGGGACTTGTCCATTAAACATTAGGGTTAGTCCTTCTTAACCAATAAAGGAAGAATTAGAACCCTAATGCAAGGCCCAAGTTACAAGTTAATGTCTTAGTGGTTATTAAGTGGATTGATTAAGAGGTTTAAATAAATTAAGGGTTTAACACTTAGGATTAAAGTTATACACTCCATCCTAAGAGAAGGATGCAGGTATAACCCTAATTCCAAAGTCTTAAAACCTTAAAGGTTTAGTCTCTAATGACGAGATGAGAAGAGAGACACAAAGAAGACACAAAGGTAAAAAAACTGAGGGGGGACTAATCACAACCCTAATTATTATCATGCTTGGATGCTCCTATGGTTTGTGAGGCTTAAAAGAGATTTTCAGAGAAGCCACCAATGGAAGAAGCAGATGGAAGGAAGGAGAAGCAGAAGAAACAAGTTACTTACTTCACTGAAGAAGATAAGTAACTTAGAGAAAGAAAGTGAGAGATGAACATGAATGAGCAAGCTCACTCTAAGACAATGAAAAAGGCAGCAAGGATGCATATGAAGAAGATGAAGAGAAATAAGAAGTGAAGGCAAATTCACTTATCAAGTTAACTTACCACCTGAAATGTTAGAACAATATTCATAAGGAAAGAAATGAAATGGAATGGAACATATGCAACGGTAAAAACCAAAACCAGAAGCATACACATGATGCAAATGATGCTATGAGATGATGCAAAGGCATACAAAGTGAAATGAATGGTCTTATAAGAGATTGGATGCAAATGAAGCATGCTTTGAAGTTTGAAAGCACATGGATGTTTATGAAATGAAATGGATGCAAAGCATGACAAATGTATGAATAAATGACCAAGCAATGTCTTAAGATATCTAAGGTGGCATACAAATGCTTAGAATGTCATGGCAAGTTCACATGTTCATGCAATGCAATGTAAGATGCAAGTATGGATGCAAAATTAGGGTTACATGAAAGGATCAGATGCAAATGATCAAAACAGAAGCAATTCACATGATAAAAATTTGCAAATGAGCATAAACAAACCTTAACCCCATATGATATCACACCCCAAAGGAGAAGATCTATTTCTTAACCTAAAGAAAGTTATGATTTTTCCAAGTTAACTAGGGTTTTTGGGTACCTTAAAAGGAAAAATGCAAATCAATTTTAAAATGAAAGATAAATTTATGCCAAAAATATCCTAGAAACTACATGTTATATGGAAAACAATGCAAAAAGAATCATTATCAAACCATTCATGGTTAGGCAGAAAAGATTTTTCAAAATTAGCGTTCTAAAAAGGGAATTTTATAAACCCTAAATTCAAAGAAAATGTCAAAGTATGTTCAAAACCAAAAAGAAATTTGTATGAATGGTTTGATAATGTTTATAAATGTCTTAAGATGCAATGTGAATTTTTTTGGGATTTTTAGAAACCTAAATGGTATTTTAATTAATTAATTTCCATTAATTAATTAAAATAAACATTTAAATATTTTTAAAATGATTTTTTAATGCAAAAAATAAAAATAAAAATGTTTTTGTGTGAAGAAAAATATTTAGAATTAAAATGCAAAAGGAAATATGTTTGTGATTTTTCTAGGTATTTTAAATAAAATGGTAAAGAAAAATGCAATTTAAATGAAATAAAAATCAGATTAAATGAAAGTATGAGGATACAAAGGCTGAGGTTCAAAGCTGAGAGATGAGGGTTGACTGGCGCGCAAATCAATGGCTGGGATTCAAACTGGCTTAATTAATTTAATCCTAATTAATTAATCTAATTAATCACAATTATAATTAAATGGACACATCCTGGCCCTCCATCACACGCGGGAAACACTGATCCAATGCTCCTCATTCAAACTCACACTAACCCTAATTAAAACCCTAATTAATCTCAGGTGGCCGGAGAAGACTTCCGGTCGTCTTCTCCGGCGAGCTCCTCCCCTGAGCTTCCTCAAAACACCACCCCAGGCTCTCAAACTCTCCAGAATCAATCCTTAAACATCATAGAACACAAATCCAGCAACAAAAACAATTTCTCATGCATCAAAATGAAGAATCGAAGAAGAACATTTTTAGGTCAAAACATTCAGAAGTTCATGAAATCCTTAATACGCAACCATTTAAAAAAATAAAGACATCAGCATGATCAGCACATCACATAGATTCATTTAGGAACTTAAAATTGCATTTCTGGAAAAAAAGTTCTTGAGGTTACCTGAGCTTGAGCTTTCTCAGTTTGGCACTTTCCGGACCTCTCTCTTGTGCAAATGGCCTCCACTTGATCCCCTGATGCTATTGCAAGACTTTGACTGAGTTGAAATGAGCTAGTTTGAGTGATTACACCTCAACTGGTCTGAAATCGTGTTTTGTGTTTGTGGGGTTTCAGGCTTGTTTGATGGTTGGGAAATGTTCTATTGATGATGGTGAGTTGAATGGTGATGTTTGTTTGAGGTTTGAGTGGCTAGACAGAGAGAATCGAAAGCTTGGAGGTTGAAGGTGATTTTGTGAAACTTGTTTTATGAGAGGTTCTGAGCTCCAAGATTATGTGTAGTCGCTTGCTTTGAGTCCACATAACATGTCTTGATAGGTCAAAAAGTGGGTGGTGGCCTGTGGTGATTGGTATGGGGTGATTTGCAAAAAGTCAACATTATGTGTACTTAAGGTATGGGCTATGGCAGGGGTTGTTCAAGAGCATGTCTGGCCTCAGCATTGATCAAGGAGAGCCATGGAATTAATTTTATACAGCTGGATGGCTTAGAGGCATGGCTTTCATAGGTTTTGTAAGTGTTATGCTTTTTGCCCCATTTGAGAAATCTTGTGATGCAAGCCATAAAAACTTGTGATTCCTTGGGCAATTCTGGTCACAATGAGTTCTATTATGTTTGTATGATGCTTAGAGGTTGATTAGAAGTCACAAAATGGCTTGGTATGTGAAATTGCAAAAAATCCTCTTTGGTGTGAAAGTGAAAATTATAGGATTTTTGCCAACTTTACAAGGCCATAACTTGAGTTCCATAATGAATTAGAACATGTTCTTGTACTTTTTGAAAAGGGAATAATCCAATATACAACTTTCATGACAAATAATTTTCCATTTGAAGCATTTTTGGTTGAGAAAGAGGAGGTTGAAAAACTTTCCCAAAATGGAAAGTTTCCATTACAAGTCATTTCCATTTTTGGCAACTTTTGTTTAGCTCAAATTTCTTCAATTTTGTGAACTTCCAAGCACTTAAATGATCAAATAAAGATCATATAACTTCAATTTGATGAAAATACCACTTTGGTTCCATTGTTGGGGGCCTCAGATGCCCTGATTTTGCTCTGACTTGCTCAAGAAGTTACCCAATGAACAGATGACTTCAACAATGAATTTCTTCATCAAACTTGGTACATATGATCCTTATAACATAATGAGACTATTAGAAACAAGAATGACCAAAGAATTTGGAGTTATGGCCTCTGAAACCAAAACCCTAATTTCAGGTCATCTGTGTAGTGAAACCCTAGCTCAGCTTCCATGCTTTCCAAGTTCTTGTGATTTCTTGACTTCCTTAACCTTTGAGGGATACAACATGATGATAGAACACAAATGGACCCTCTTGGAATGATTGGAGGCCTTTGGAGTGGCTCAGATGGATCCTTGGATTGCTCAGATCACAAACCCTAGATGCAGATGAACTTGAACTATGCAGATGAAACAAAGATGCAATAGGATATGATATGCTTAAACTAATGCAAATATGGAAGATCACAAGCCATGGTGTGAAATTAGTGAGGGCAAATTTGGGGTGTTTATAGCTGCCCCTATTCAAACATGAGTTAGACGTGCAGGATGTAAGCGCCTGGCTTAACAGACAAACAAGATAACTTGTGGTTGAATACCAAAGACAGTCCAAAATTTGCACTCGCTGGGGAGAAGAAGAAAAGAGATATAAATTGTAAAAGGCAGTATAGTATGATTATTAAGTGCAGGCGGTGGAGGACGACCATCGAGCAGAGGACGACTGCTGGGGATAAAGCAATGACGGGGACGGCCGATAAGCTAGGGAAATAAAGAGACCACGACAGGGACGGCCATCGGGTAAATAAACAAGATTCTCTGGGAATTAAAGATAAAGGCAATGATGGGGACGTTCATCGGTTTAAAGAATAAATGAAATATTGATGAGGGACGGTCATCAAAGGTGAAGGACGATCACCTAGCAGGGGACGGCTGCTCTTTATCATGACGAATGTCAGATAGAAAAGGTCGACGATGGGGACGGCCATCAGGTAAGCATGATGAAGGACGATCATCAAGAGGTGAAGGATGATCACCTAGCAGTGTGCGGCTGCTCTCAGAGTTTATCACGACATAGGACGAATGTCGAATAAAAAGATCAACGATGGGGATGACCATCGGATAAGGTGAAGAACGATCATCAAAAGGTGAAGGACGATCACCTAGCAGGGTATGGCTGCTCTGTTGGGGAAAAAGGATGAGGGACAGTCATCCAAGGTGAAGGAAGATCACCTGGCAGGGTACGGCTGCCGCAATATCACGACATAGGACGAATGTCGGATAGAAAAGGGTTTCAATAATGGAGACTCCATTGGGGAAAGGATGAGGGACGATCATCCAAAGGTGAAGGATGATCACCTGGCAGAGGACGCCTGCCGAAAGTATCATGACATTGGACGAATGTCGGATAGAAAAGTTGTTCTGTCGGGGAGTGGTAAACACGGACGAGTGTTTAGGTTTTCCAGAATGAAAGGTATAAGTGTTTTGATGCTGTGTATAGATTAAAGATGCGGACGAGCATCCTTAGGACCATGATACGGACGAGTATCGGTAGAAACAAATGCTGACGTATGTTCAGAGATGATGATACAGACGAGTACCAACTGGTTAACAAAGAACACGGACAAGTGTCGAATCTGTGGGGAATGATATATATATATATATATATATATGTATATATATATATATATATATATATATATATATATATATATATATATATACGTGACACGGACGAGTATCTGTATAAGTATGAGTGAGTATTGATCTATTGGTGAAGTATGAGCAAGACACGGACGAGTGTTCGACTTGCTGGGAAATGTATGACACGGACGGGTGTCAAAAGAGAATGTGTAAGTTATGAACAAACTTTTGCATATGAGAGTGTAAAATGTGTTTTAGTAACCTGTGGGGATAGGGTGACACAGAAGGGTATCGACAAGAGCGTATTATAGAGGAGTGTTTGGTTTGCAACACGTTATCGGGAAACCGTGCTGGGGAGTGGTGACACGGACGGGTATCAAAAGAGTATATATGAACATGTATCTGTGTTGGAGAGTGAAAAGGGGATGCTTTGGCTTTTACTTGCAAGGGATGTGAGCTCTTATATACTGGTGATGAAGTGTTGACGGTACTTACAGGTGACTGGCTCAAACCTGGCTTGTGATTATGCGAATGTTTGATTTTTTCCATAATGCTCCGCATTAGACGGAATGCTACGCTCTGCGGGAAAGATGATGCGAATGCTACGATTATGCAAAAAGAAACCGATCCGGGATTCGAATCCCGCTGTCGTGAAGATCTCTGGCTGATCTGCTTGGAGGAGTATCCAAGCTGGGGAAGATCATTGGTAGATTTGTTAAGATACATAGCTCTTCTTGGGGAACTAGATCATTGATAGACCTATCCTGTAAGGAGAAACCCAGCTGGGGAGGAAGCAGCTTTCGTTACTTTGTCGTGTAAGGGTTTCAGGTATTGCTCTTCTGGGGAGAGGTTGGAACTCTGCAGGGAGATAGCTCTTTTATCTCTGAGAGACCTGGTACTCTGCTTGGGGAAGGAAAGATTTCTGAACAATCTTTCTAGAGAACTCTACGGGGATCCCGGCTGGGGAAGCTCCTGTTGGATAGACTTATGCTGGTGATGAGGAGGTTTTGACAACTCCGCTGGGGAAAAGCATTCTGGCTGCTGTTTGGAGAGAAGGTATGCTGGGGAGGTGATGCTTGGCATGTGTCGCTCCCACTAAATGAAGCTAAATCAGATAGGGTACAGACGCGAACGGTCGGCGAAGGGAACAGTGAGAACACACAGCCGTGAACTCACCGGAGATGAATAGAGTCGCCAGCTAGGCATTTTTATCCCGGAGGAAAGGCAATGCTGCATAGGCCTAGAAAAAAGATGGATAAGACGGTTTGCGAACCAGAGAGACTGAGAAAGGGGGTTGGTTACAACCTGGGAAGGTATTAGCACCCAGATTGTCCGTCGTACTCGACGGGATCCACGCTTAAAAGATTTGTGTTTTAAAGGGGTAGTGTCAGTGCAATCTGTGTGTAAAACAGCTGGAAAAGAATGTACAGGTGTCAGTGTAAAGGAAGTGTAAAGTGTATAATGATGTGTCAGTGTAGGAATGCGAATGAATTGCTCAAGATCATGAGGCTTAAAGAAATGAGCTGGAAGGAGGGGGAATATACAGAGACTTTTGTTCGATAACCGTTAAGTTATGCCTACGTATCCTCTCGTGCAATGAGGAAGTCAGAACACCGTAGTTCGACCCAAAGAGACTGAAAGATGAATTGACTGGTGAACTGCTTGCTTGTCTATGCTCAAGTGTATGACCTGTCTGGCTCAGGTGCTAACTGTCTTGCATTAGACGGAAGAAGCAAGTTCTCGATTGTGAGTGAAGGTGATGAGAAAAGAATCCCGGAGGAGACGATTATTGTTTGTTTTTGAGTTTTCAGTCTTTTATTTCTTTTTTGGATTTTTGTCATAGGATAATGAGCTTAAGTCTAAACCAATGGGTTAGTAAACTCATCACATCCTCCCTCTGATTAGGGGTAATGAGAATACCTTAAGTGTGAAGTCAGATTCTCACACTTAATCACCTCCGGTGTAGGATTAGGATCATTAACCTACTTGTGATTATTTAGATGTTTTTTGTGATTTTTGTTTAGTGTTAAGTAATGAGGTTAAGCCATAATCAAGGATTAAACAGACCCATTACACCATCCTAAAAGAAGGATAATAGATGAGAATGTTTAAGTTGAGAAAAACTCCTCAACTTAATCCATGATTAGGGATTAAACCCATGACAAAACAAGCCTTTGATTAAGTGGATTTTAGATTAATGATATGATGATGAAGTGTTTTTTATGGTTTGTAAGACAACTTGAGGGGGACTTGTCCATTAACACTAGGGTTAGTCCTTCTTAACCACTTAAGGAAGAATTAGAACCCTAATGTAAGGCCCAAGTTACAAGTGTAATGTCTTGATGATTATTAGATGAATTGATTAAGAGATTTAAACACCTTAAGGGTTTAATACTTAGGATTAAAGTTATACACTCCATCCTAAGAGAAGGATGCAGGCATAAGCTTAATCACAAAGTCTTAAAGCCTTTAGGGTTTAGTCCCTGATTATGAGGTGAGAAGAGAAGACTCAAAGGGAGACCCAAAGGTAAAAACTATGGGGGACTAATCAAAACCCTAATTCATTGTCATGCTTGGTTGGTCCTAAGGTTTGTGAGGTTTGCAAGAACAATCTTCAGAGGAGCCACCAGGAAGCAGATGAACAGGATCAAGAGAAGCAAAGTGACTTGCTTCATTCAAGAAGTCAAGTCACTTGAAGAAAGAAAGTGGGGAGGAGAAGAATGAGCAAGCTCAAACTCAAACACAAATAAGAATGCAGCAATGGATGCAAGAGAGATGAAAAGAAAAGGTATGAGAAGTGAAGGCAAATCCACTTCTCAAGTTTACTTACCACCTGAAATGTTAGAAAGAAAATGCAATGCAATGCAAGATGAGATGAAATGATATGATGCTAAGCAAAACCAGAAGCATGTTGATGATGATTATGATGTTATGAAGTGCTGCAAACATGAGGCAAGACAATGGGGATGTTCATACAAGATCATGAATGCAAATGGTGCAAGTTAAGGAGCATGAATGAACATGAAAAGTTATGAATCATACAAGACAAATGACATGGCAAATATGCAATGCAATGATCAAAGATGCTTTATACATGTCTTAAGATGTCAAATGAATCATAAGCATGCACAAAATGCAAAGACAAGTCATGTTATGCAAGGAAATGCAAGAGGGATGCAAATGAAAGCCCAAATTAGGGTTTATGGATCAAACATCAAACACAAACCAAAAAACAGAAGCAAAGCCCTAAAGCAAAAATGGAAAATGGCACCCAAAGAAACCCTAGGCCTATGATGAATCACTGCCCAAAGGGGAGCTCTCAACTCTCAACCAAACTCAAGTTATGATTTTTCTAAGTTATTAGGGTTTTTTAGGGTTCTTGACAAAACAAATGCCAAACAAATTGAAAATGAAAGGACAATTCATGGCCTTTTTATCTTTGAAAATACATGCTAAACACAAAACAATGCAAGAAGAAACAATGTCTCAACCTTCTTCAAAAGGCAGAAATGAATTTTCAAACTTGTGATCAAAATAATGCATAAAAAATGATTTAATTCAATGAGAAATTCTTAAAATGCATCAAGATCAAAAAAGAAATTTGGTTTGAAGGTTGGACAATGTTTCTAAATGTCTTAAAACATTTCATGAATTTTTTTGTAATTTTTAAATACCTAAAAGTATTTTTAATAAATTAATTTTCATTAATCAATTAAAAATAATCTTTTAAATATTTAAAAATACTTTTTTAATGACAAAAAAATAAAGTAAAAATATTTTTGGGTTTTAAAAATTAGTGAAACTCTTGACAAAAAGTTTCATAATTTTTAAAACATTTTTGCTATTTTAAATAAATTGTACAAAACAAATGAGAAAAAATGAAATAAAAAATAATGAAAATGAGAAGTAATCCAAATGAGAGGCTGAGATGAGCTGCTGGGTTAAAAGGGGTTGACTGGGCGCGCATCTGGACGGCCCAGATTCAAACCAACCTAATCCTGATTAATTAAATATTAATTCATAATTAAAACTTAATGAAAAGATCCTGGCCTTCTATTCACGCGCGGGAAATGGAATCCAATGGCTCACGTTCAAACTCAGTGCCCTAACCCTAATTAAAAATTAATCACTCTCAGGTCACCGGAGACGAGCTTCGGTCGTCTTCTCCGGTGACCTTCTCCCCTGAAAACTTCAAACTTCCTAAAAACGTAACAAAAATGAAATCTAAAAACTGGGAAATGTTCCCCACATCCTCACGAATCAAACCCCTAACCTAAAACAAATTTATATTTTGTAAACAAGCTGAATCGAAGAAAGAAAGTTCTAGGGCACGCGAGCTTCAGAAGCAAATTAAATGCTCAAATCACAACCATTTCAAAAACTAATGGTACCAGAATGATCAGCAAGGCATGAAGAACAAATTTGTAACAAGAAAAATCATTTCTGGAAAAATAAATTTCAGGCTACCTGAGATTTGAAGCTTTCCACTTGAGGACTTTCTGGCCTTCTCTTTATGTGCAATCTACTCCTTAGAACCCCTTGATGATATTTGAGTGCTCAAAATGAGTTTGAGTTGGCTGGATGATGAGATTCGAATGCTCCTGCTTCAAGCTCAGCCAACAATGGCTATGGTGATTCTGGCTCTTTCAGGTCATGGTGAATGATGGTTTGAGGTCTGTGTGATGTATGGAGAAGCTTTGCAAGGTTTGTTTGGCTGTTTGTGAGCTAGGGAAGGAGATTCGAAAGCAACTGCAGAAATGGAGTGAGAAATGGCAGTGGGATCTCTTGGCTGTTTCAGGCTTGTGCTTTGGGTGGTTTGAGGTCTATGGAGCCAGGTGAGATGATTGGTGAAGTTAGCTGGAATGTTTAGTGGCTGTGGAGAAGAATTCGAAGCAAGTTGCAAGATGGGAGGTTTTTGTGAATGTTGTGAATGAGGAAGCTTCAGCCTTGTGTGTTTTATGTTTTGGCCAGCATTTGGATAGCATAAACAATTGCAAGTGGCTGGGAGATGTGACATGTCCTTTATTGATTGGGATGTTTGCTTTTGCCAAAAAGTCAACTTTTGTGTAAGTGAGGCATGGCTCAAAGTCTAGGCAAGTACAAGGCATGGGCTGGCGCAGCAAGGATGAGGGAGAGGTCTAGCAAAGCTCAGCAGCCAATGTATCAAGTTGGTGAAGTGATCATGATGGTTTTTGCAAGTTGTGACATTTTGGTTCACATGTGATAAAGCCTTGTTACACAAACCAAGCCATGAGCAAATTCAATCCAATTCTGATTTTTAGGACTTAGAGAATGCTTGCATACTGGTTTGAAGTCAATTAGAAGTTACAAAATGCATTGGTTCAAGATTTTGCAAAATTTCCACTTGGTGCATAACTTGAATTTTAGTGATTTTTGCCAACTTTGCCACACCATAACTTTTGATCCAAGAAGAGTTTGATCATGTTCTTGTACTTTTTGAAAAGGGAAAGATGAGATCTACAACTTTCATGACCAAAGTTTTTCCATTTGAGGCATTTTTGGATCATGAATCATGGCTTGAAAATTGACCTAAAATGATGCATTCTTGAAAAGTCAACTATGCCCAAAAAGTCAACATTTGCAAAAACCCTAAATTCTTGATTTCTATGAACTTCAATCTTCTTCCATGATCAAATAAAGACCATACACACTCAAAATGATGAAGATCACCCATTGGTTGGGTCATTGGGGACCTCAGATGCCCTGATTTTGCACTGACTTGTCTGAAAAGTCAACTCTTGATCAGATGACTTCCCCATGGAATTTCTTCATGAAAATTGATATGTATACTCCCTATACCATATAGAGATCAATGAAAACAAGAATGACCAAAAAAATTGGGGTTATGGCCTCTGAAACCAAAACCCTAATTTTCAGTCAACTGTGCAGTTCACCCTGGCTCTGCATCCACTCAAACCCTAGCTCTTGTGATTCCTCTGCATTCTTGACTTTGAGGAGATAGAATATGATGTATGAACACACATAGACCCCTTTGAGTTGATTGGTTGCCTTTGGAATGGCTCAAGATGCTTTTGGATTGCTCAGATCACAAACCCTAGGTGCAGATGTCTTAGAAATTATCCAGTGAATCAAAAATGAAATGTGAGATGATATGATTGTGTTTATGCATATGAAATGATCACAAGCCATGGTGTGAATGGGTGAGGGCAAATTTGGGGTGTTTACAGCTGCCCCTATTCAAACATGAGTTAGCTGTGCAGGTTGTAAGCGACGGCTTAACAGGCCAAACAAGATAACTTGTGGTTGAATACCAAAGACAGTCCAAAATTTGCACTCACAGAATGAAAAAGAAAAGGGATATAGATTGTAAGCAAAACAAAGTATATCGTAAAGTATGGGCGACGGAGGACGACCGTCGAGCAGAGGACGACTGCTGGGTAAAGTGGTATGTGAAGCAAAGCGATGACGGGGACGGCCGACATGCTGGTAAAGTGTATAAAGCAATGACGGGGACGGCCGACATGCTGGGGATAAAAGGTAAAGCTAAGACGGGGACGGCCGACTAGCTGGGGATAAAAGGTAAAGCTAAGACGGGGACGGCCGACTAGCTGGGGAAAATAAAATATCATGATGGGGACGGCCATCAAGATAAAGCTGCAAAATTCTGAGGATTAATGAAACATGACGGGGACGGTCATCAAGTTCAATAAGGTAAAGTAACCAACGATGGGGACGGCCATCGGGCTAAAAAGGAAAAGGGACCACGACGGGGACGGCCATCGGGTTAAAGAATGAATGAATGAAATAAATAGATGATGGGGTACGGCCATCAAAGGTGAAGGACGATCACCTAGCAGGGGACGGCTGCTCTGTTGGGTATAAAAGAAATATGATGGGGACGGCCATCAAAGGTGGAGGACGACCACCTGGCAGGGTACGGCTGCCGAAAATATCAACGATGGGGACGGCCATCGGATAGAAAAGGTCAACGATGGGGACGGCCATCGGACGAGCAAGATGGAGGACGACCATCAAGAAGTGGAGGACGACCACTCAGCAGGGGACGACTGCTCCCGAGGTTTATCATAACACAGGACGAGTGTTAGATAACCAAAATCAACAATGGGGACGGCCATTGGATAAAGTGATGAAGGACGATCATCAAAAGGTGGAGGACGACCACCTAGCAGGGGACGGCTGCTAAAATCAACGATGGGGACGGCCATCGGATGAGCATGATGGAGGACGACCATCAAGAAGTGGAGGACGACCACTCAGCAGGGTACGGCTGCTCTCAAGGTTTATCATAACACAGGACGAGTGTTAGATAAAAAGAAAATTGTTTTGTTGGCGATCTACTGGGGATAATGTAAACACGGACGAGCGTTTACAACCAAGAAACAAAAAGGTATAAGTGTTTTGACACTGTGTATAGATTAAAGATGCGGACGAGCATCCCTAAGACTATGATACGGACGAGTATCGGGTAGAAACAAATACTGACACATGTTTGGAGATGATGATACGGACGAGTATCAACTGGTTACCAGAGAACACGGACGAGTGTTGATTCTGAGGGGACTCTTCTGGGGAAAAGTAGACACATACGAGTGTCTAGATTCAAGAAGACAAAAGTGTTTGACATGGTGTATGGATTAAAGATGCGGACGAGCATCCTTATGATTATGATACGGACGAGTATCATGTAGAAACAAACGCTAGACGCAATGTTCTGAGATGATGGTACGGACGAGTACCAACTGGTTAACAAAGAACAATGACTATTGCCGAATCTGTGGGGATATGAGTGATGATGTATACAAGATACGGACGAGTATCTGTATAAGTGTACCATGAGTAGTGAGTATTGTATTTGTATAGATGAGTGCTTATCTGCTGGGGAGAGTGACACGGACGAGTGTCAAGAGAGAAAAGTATAATATTAACAAGTATATGGGTTGATGAAAGTGTACGCGACTGCGCTGGGGATATGACACGGACGGGTGTCAAAAAGGGTGTATATAAGTACATGTGAGGGCAAAGAGGATGTCTTTGGCTTTCTGCTGGTGATGTGACACGGACGGGTGTCAGGACGTATCTGTAATGAGGGTGATTTGTTTGTAAAGGGTGCTCAGGCGACTTTACTGGGGAAAGATGACACGGACGAGTGCCAAAATGAATATATACTGGTGTTTGTGATTGTGAGGCAGCTGCTTCTGCTGGGACTCTGGTGGGGACTCTTGGGGAAAGTAATCTGTATTCACAAGCGTTCAATTCACAACATGACTTATGATTATGCTATGCATTTGATTTTTGCCGTAATGCTCCGTATTAGACGGAATGCTACGCTCTGGGGGGGGTGAATATGATGCGGATGCCATGATTATGCAAAGGGGCACAGATCCGGGATTCGGATCCCATTGCTGCGAAGATCTCTGGATGATCTGCTTGAAGCGAACGTCCCAGCTGGGGATGAGATCATTGGTAGATCTGGTGATGTATCTGTCTGGGGATATAGGTCACTGATTGACATATCCTTATAATATGGGACCCAGCTGGGGTTTGCAGAAGCTTTCTGTACTCTGTTGTGATTTCTTCGTGCATTGCTCTTCTGGATAGAGGCTGACGCTCTGTGGGGAGATGATTCCCTGATTTCTGCATTCTGCTGAGGAAGAATAGCAACTCGGCTGGGGAATTGTGAGAGGCAGCTCAGCTGGGAGAGCAACAAGAGGCAACTCAGCTGGGGATAGAGCATTTCGGATGCTGAGATTGAGTGTATGCTGATTTGGCAGCTCCGCTGGGGAAATGGGCACCTTCGATGCTGTATGTTGAAGATAGGCCGAGTTGATAACGATTCGCCCACTTGCTGAGACGTAGCTTGCATGCCCCAGGTTGTGTTCTGGATACCTGCACTCCTGCAAAGATAAGGAAACGTACAAAAGGTCCCGAGGTATCCCTTACTGGATTCCGTCATAGGAGTTAAGTACTTTCGAGAATAATCACATTCCCTGTAAGCATGTGTTTTCATTTTTAGAGAAAGGCATATGTACTTATGCAATTGTATTTTAGAGATATCAGACAACTCTTTGCAAAACATAAATGTAAAAGACGAAACATGACTGAAAATATGATTTTATTAATTCATGTGCCCTGAATTGGCAAAGATACAGTCAGAGAAACATATCTCCTGAAATGAGGAGATTGTTACAAATTGAGAAATAAAGTGCCGGCGGTGTTGACGACGCTTTCAAAGAGCTTCCTCTCCTGCTATGACTCGTATGACAATGACGTTCTTCTCGTCTGGCTTTCTGGAGAGAGTTGATTCTGATTGAAGCTTGATCCTTTGGAAGCTTACCAAGTTGTAGGAGATACAGACGAACTCAGAATGCAGTTGTTCGCTTATTCCCTTGTTTTGCATGGATCGCCCTTTCGGGTTTTCAATCCATCGGGATACCCATTTTTGCCTGAGCTGTCCAATGCGGCTTTTCAACTCAGCGGGTGTACATTTTTTTCATTTTTCCCTTACTTTTGCCCGAGTCTTTTATTCTGTTTTTGACTCGCCGGGATGCCCTATTTTTGCCTGGACTTACATTCTGTTTTTATGTCCAGCGGGTCGTTTTATGCGAAGTATTTTTTAACTGCATCTGAATTCACAGGGGACGGGAAGTCTTCACCATCCATGGTACTGAGCATCAGTGCTCCACCAGAGAAAACTTTCTTTACCACGAATGGTCCTTCATAATTTGGAGTCCATTTGCCCCTGTGGTCTGTATGAGGAGGGAGGATTCTTTTTAGCACAAGATCTCCCACTTGGTACTCTCGGTGCCTGACTTTCTGATCGAAGGCCTTCTTCATTCTTTTCTGATATAACTGTCCATGGCAGATTGCAGCCAATCTCTTCTCTTCGATCAGACTCAGTTGTTCGTACCGGGACCGAACCCATTCTGCTTCACTCAGTTTAACATCCATTAGTACCCGTAGAGAAGGCAATTCAACTTCAACAGGTAGGACTGCCTCCATACCATACACAAGTTGATACGGTGTTGCCCCAGTGGACGTTCTGATTGATGTGCGGTACCCATGCAAGGCAAACGGTAGCATTTCATGCCAGTCTTTGTAGGTGACTACCATCTTCTGCACAATCTTCTTGATATTCTTATTTGCTGCCTCAACAGCGCCGTTCATCTTTGGCCTGTAAGGAGAAGAATTGTGATGTTGGATCTTGAAGTCCCGGCACAGCTCTGCCATCATTTTGTTGTTTAAGTTGGAACCATTATCAGTAATGATTCGCTCGGGCACTCCATACCGACAGATGATATCTCTTTTCAGAAATCGGGCTACCACTTGCCTCGTAACATTTGCATATGAGGCTGCTTCAACCCACTTAGTGAAATAATCAATGGCAACCAGGATGAATCTGTGACCATTTGAAGCAGTTGGCTCAATCTTGCCAATCATATCAATGCCCCACATGGCAAAAGGCCATGGTGAAGACATGATGTTCAAAGGATTGGGAGGCACATGCACCTTATCTGCGTAGATCTGGCATTTATGGCATTTTCTGGCGTAGGCACAACAGTCTGCATCCATTGTGATCCAGTAATAGCCTGATCTTAACAACTTCTTAGCCATTGCATGTCCTCCAGCATGGGTACCGAAAGATCCTTCGTGCACTTCATGCATCAGCAAATCTGCTTCCGTCTTGTCAACACATCTGAGGAGTACCATGTCAAAGTTCCTTTTGTATAAAGACCCATCAGCATTCAGGAAGAAACTACCAGCAAGCCTTCTCAAAGTCTTCTTATCATTGGAAGATGCCCTAGGTGGGTATGTTTGATCCTCCAAGAAGCACTTAATGTCATGGAACCAAGGCTTGTCATCTTTTACGACGTCTGCTGCAAATACATATGCTGGTCTATCAAGTCTAGATACTGAAATCTGGGGTACAAAGTTAGCCGCTTGAACTTTGATCATGGATGAAATGGTAGCAAGAGCATCTGCAAACTGATTCTCGTCCCGAGGGATATACTCAAGCTTGACTGTTGTGAAGAAAGTCAATAACCTCCTTGTATAATCCCTGTAAGGTATCAGATGATCTTGGTGGGTGTACCATTTTCCGTTGGTTTGATTGACTACCAAAGCTGAATCTCCGAATACGGTCAATGTCTTGATCCTGAGGTCAATGGCTTCCTCAAGACCCATAATGCAAGCTTCGTACTCAGCTTCGTTGTTAGTGCAGTTGAAAGTGAGTTTTGCCGAGAAAGGCATGTGAACTCCTTTTGGTGTAATGAGTACTGCACCAACACCACGGCCATTCATGTTAACAGCCCCATCAAACATCATAGTCCATTCTTCCTCCGGGTCAGGCCCTTCAGTGTGAATAGGCTCTTCGTGATCTTTTGCTTTAATGAACATGATGTCTTCATCAGGGAAGTCAAACCTCATAGGCTGGTAGTCATCAATGGGTTGCTCAGCAAGATATTCAGATAGTACACTGCCCTTGATGGCTTTCTGAGAGGTGTACTGTATGTCGTATTCTGTGAGAATCATCTGCCATCTTGCAACCCGTCCGGTAAGAGCTGGCTTCTCGAAAATGTATTTAACTGGATCCATTTTTGAGATTAATAAGGTGGTGTGGGTCAGCATATACTGTCTCAGTCGGCGAGCAGCCCACGCTAAAGCACAGCAAGTTTTCTCGAGCAGTGAATAACGCTGTTCACAGTCGGTAAACTTTTTGCTTAGGTAGTATATTGCATACTCTTTTCGACCAGACTCGTCATGCTGGCCCAGCACACACCCTATCGACTCTTCTAATACTGTCAAGTACATTATCAGAGGTCTTCCTTCAACTGGAGGCATGAGAATTGGAGGTTCTTGTAAATACTCCTTGATCTTGTCAAAAGCCTTCTGGCAATCTTCGTTCCACCTGACCGTTTGTTCTTTTCTTAACAGCTTGAACAAGGGTTCACAGGTTGCTGTAAGGTGAGATATGAACCTTGAAATGTAGTTCAATCGACCTAAGAACCCTCGAACCTCTTTCTCAGTTTTCGGTGCAGGCATTTCTTGAATAGCTTTGACTTTATCAGGGTCAACTTCAATCCCTTTCTCGCTTACAATAAAGCCCAACAGCTTACCGGACCGCACCCCGAATGTGCATTTGTTGGGGTTCAACTTTAGTTGATATTTCCTCAGACGCTTGAATAATTTGAGCAGATTCACCAGATGATCTTCCTCCGTAAGGGACTTGGCGATCATATCATCCACATAACATTCTATTTCTTTGTGGATCATATCGTGGAATAATGTCACCATAGCCCGTTGATATGTGGCACCAGCATTCTTCAGTCCGAATGGCATCACTTTGTAACAGAACGTGCCCCAAGGTGTAATGAATGTTGTCTTCTCCATGTCTTCAGGTGACATCTTGATCTGATTATATCCTGAAAATCCATCCATGAAGGAGAATACCGAGAACTGAGCCGTGTTATCCACCAATACGTCAATGTGAGGTAATGGGAAGTCATCTTTCGGGCTGGCTCTGTTCAGGTCCCGGTAGTCAACACACATTCTTACTTTGCCATCTTTCTTAGGCACAGGTACTATGTTAGCAACCCACGGCGGGTAGCTAGTTACAGCAAGGAACCCGGCGTCCCATTGCTTTTGTACCTCTTCCTTGATTTTCATAGCCATGTCTGGGCGAGTCCGGCGCAACTTCTGTTTAACTGGCGGGCATTCTTCCCTCAAAGGCAGCTTGTGCACAACAATGTCGGTATCCAACCCTGGCATATCTTGATACGACCAAGCAAACACATCAACATACTCTTGAAGCAGATCTATCAGTTGTCTCTTCACTGAGTCTTGCAAGCCGGCCCCGATTTTAACTTCTTTCACATTTTCTTCCGTACCAAGATTAATCACTTCAATCTCCTCCTGGTGAGGAGTAATAACCTTTTCCTCCTGTCTCAACAACCTGGCTAGCTCTTCAGGAAGCTCATATTCTTCATCAACCCCTTCATCAGCTTGATTGATTGGATTGTCAAAGTCATACGATGTCATAGCTGTGCTGTTGTCGGTGCTGTCAGGAAGGCACTCTCTGCAAGGGTTAAGTTCGTCCATTTTAGTGATTGATTTTAATCTTGCTTTTAGAAAAAGTGAAATGAAGTTGTCATTTTGAAAACACCGCCATTTATTTTTGTACAAAAAGAAAAATGGAAAAACAGTGAGCATAAAAGAAAAAGACTCGTTTGCAAAAAGATGTCTGATATTTCATTAATTTAATCTTGTTTGCACAAAAGTACAGATGGCCCTGGTTACAAAATGAGTCTTGTCATCTTGGGCAAGATGCAAGACTTTGATGCATGCTATATAAAAAATACAGGAAATAATAATTACTCTGCATGAGTAACTCTTATAATTTCCTGGGAAGACCAGTTCGAGACACTGCTCCCCGGGATCTTCGGACGAATCCAATTCTCCAGATTGCGCTCCTCTTCCAGCTCGTCTTCCAAACAGTTGATAGCATCGGGGGTAAGCATCCCCCCACTGACAAAACCAGGCTCTGCAGCAGCCTTTGCTTGATGTTGAGTTGGTCTGTAACCCAACCCAAACTTGTCCTTCTTCTCCTCCACAGCTAAGACCTTGCCCCAGCCTTGGGCAGTTCCTTCTTCAACAACCTTCCGGGCTTGTTGGTAAGATGACATTGGAGTACCAGATACAGCAGATGCTTCATTCACATTCAAGGCTTCAAAACCTTGGCTCATTGTTTCATGGATCTCTCCATCCATTTCAATGTACTTATAAGTAGCCAGATGGCTAACGAAAATGTCTTCCTCTCCACAGATTGTGACAACTTGACCTTCCCACTCAAATTTTAACTTTTGGTGAAGGGTAGACGTTATTGCGCCGGCGGCGTGAATCCAGGGTCTACCCAACAAACAGCTGTAGGCGGGCTGAATGTCCATCACATAAAAGATAGTTTTAAAGGTCTGCGGGCCAATTGTCACAGGCAGCTCAATCTCTCCCAGAACCGATCTCTTAGAACCATCAAAGGCTCTTACTACCAGGTTGCTGGGTCTCAATGCCAATCCATCATATTCGAGCTTCACCAGAGCCTTCTTTGGTAAGACATTCAGGGAAGAACCTGTGTCCACCAGCACATGAGAAAGGACAGCTCCTTTGCATTCCAGTGTTATGTGCAAGGCTTTGTTGTGGTTGCGGCCATCCGCTGTCAAGTCAGAATTGGTAAACCCTAGCCCATTGCTAGCAGTAACATTTCCAACCACGGTTTCCAACTGGTTGACAGTTATCTCCTCAGGCACGTAAGCTGCGTGCAGGACTTTAAGTAGTGCATTCCGATGGGCTTCGGAGCACATAAGCAGTGAGAGGATGGAGATTTTGGATGGCGTCTGGTGAAGCTGATCCACAACTTTGTAATCACTCTTTTTGATGATTCTCATAAACTCATCAACTTCCTGATCAAATGGAGTTTTCAGGGCTTCTTTGGCAGCTGAATCTTCCTGCACCGGGCTCTTTCCCTTTGCCTTGGCAGCAGTTTCTGCTTCGGCAGTAGGTTTTTGAACTTGTGAAGCAAAGAGACGTCCGCTTCGAGTGAAGCCTCCGCCTCTCCCCACATTATCTACTTGTGGTGCAGGTGCTGATGTTTCAAGAGTGATTCTTTTCCCTTCACAGTACACGTCAGAGCCATAGTGCCAAGGGATGGCCCTATTGCTTTCATATGGTACTGGTCCAGGCACCGTGACAGTGACCGGACTGATTGCTGCTGCTGAAGGGACTGTTATTGTTTGTGGATCATAAAAGATTGTAACTGGTGCTCTGGCGGGAGCAGCACCTTCTGAATGGTAGGCAGAATTATTTTCAGGATCGTAGAATATGGTGACGGTAGAGACATCTTCATGATTGATTGCTGGTGTTGTAGGAGGTTCTGTTGGAAGGACTGTTGTTGTTGCTGATGGAGAGTCGAAATGGAATGAAGCTGAAGTTGTAGCAGGAGAAACTGTTGAAAACTGATCATTTGGAAGGACAGGTGGAGTACTTGTTGATGGTGCTGATGAATTGTCGGGAACAAAAGTTGCTGCATTTGTAGGAGGTTCTGAAACCGTTGTTGATGAAGTTGCCGGATTTGTCGGGAATGATGTAGTGATCTGTAGCAAGCCACTCTGAATAAGGCTGTCAATGCCATTCCTTAAATCTTCACACCCATTCCATGAAATATTGCAGTATGGGCACCCTAGTTCACACCCCGGAAATATATTGTTTTCACGGAGTTGAGCTTTGATTTCCACCAATGGTGTCCTGATCTGATCCACACTTGTTATTAAATAAGACGGTTGGTCTTCTTCAATAGCGTTAATTCGAGGACCACCATGGTTTGGCATTGGGTTTTTATTGACATTGGGCGGAGGTGCAAAATTCAGAGCCTTGGAGTCTACCAAGTCTTGTACCTTCATATGCAGAGCCCTGCATTTTTCTGTACTGTGACCAGGTGCGTTCGAATGGAAAGCACACCTAGCATTGGAGTCATAGTTTCTTGGCAGACTGTTGGGATCCGGAGGTGCCAACGTTCTTAGCTCAACTAGGTTGAGTTTCAGAAGCTGTGGCAGCAAAGCAGCATACGGCATTGGAATTGGGTCGATCACTCGGTTAGCTTGGGATGGCCTTTGTTGGAATGGCCTCTGTTGATTGTTGTTGTTGGAGTTGTTGTTGTTGTAGTTTCTTGGAGGATACTGATTTTGCTGATACTGAGGTTGTTGTTGGAAGCTTTGTTGAGGAGGTTGATAGACTGGCTGTGGATGAGCTGGAGCAGGGATGGTGACTGCTGCTATTGACCTCTGAGCATATTGGGGCCTACCCCTGTTGGTGTGAATGGCATTGGTTTCGCCAGTTCTTCTCGGGCCTGTAAAAGGCTTTCTTGTACCACTGGACGAGCTTGCACCATTGTCTGAGATCTTACCCATTTTTAACAGGCTTTCAATTCTCTCCCCAGCTATAACAACATCCGCAAAGCTAGTGGAAGAGAAAGCAGCTAACCTGTCAATATAGGTCCCCTGAAGAGTGTTCATAAACATGTCTGCCATTTCTCTCTCTGACATTGGTGGTTGAACAGCAGCAGCCAATTGCCTCCATCTTTGAGCATATTCTCTGAAGCTCTCCCTTGAAGACTGTGACATTCCCATTAGGAGGGTCCTGTTGGGTGCCATATCTAGATTATACTGATACTGTCTGATGAAGGCTTCTGCCAGGTCCTTCCAGCATCTTATAGTTGCTCTTGTCAGATGGGAATACCATTCCCTTGATGCTCCAGTCAAGCTATCTTCAAAATAGAACATCCACAATTTCTCATCCATTGTATAGGCCTTCAGCCTTCCCAGAAATGATTGCAAATGAGTCCGGGGGCATGAAGTCCCATTATACTTTTCGAAACATGGAGGCTTGAACTTGTGGGGGATCCTGACCCCTTCTACCAATCCCATGTCCATGACGTCGAACCCCAAAGAGTTTTGAGACTCCAGGGACCTCAACTTCTCAGCTATTTCTTCCAATCGTCTATCATATGTTTCTTCTCCGGCACCCATTACTGTATACTGGTCCTCCTGAGGATCTTCTTGAAGTATTCTGGCTGCAGTGGCTGTTCCTTGAACATTTGCAGGGATGTTAACCTCAGGATGGAGATGTGGACCAAACACAGGGGGGGTAACATGTGGTTGTACCCTTTCATTGTTACTGGTGCCTGCAGTTCCTACATGAGGCTCCTCTTGATTTTGCCTCTCCACCATGGCCCTTAGTCTCTCCTGGCTCTGAGCCATGTTGTTCATAACTTCCATGAACTGCGTCATCTGCGTTCTCATCTCTAACCTTTCGTTTGCCATCTGGTTTCTGACCTCCGTAAGGTCTTGTTGCATCTGATCCATCTGAATTCCCGGAAGGTTGTTTCTAGTTGGGTACCTGTGAGGCCTGTTGAGAGGAAATACCCGGCGGCGAGCAATAATTCCTGAGACATCACAACAGAGGTTAGCAACAAAAACAAAGACCTACAAAACAAACAAAAGGGTTAGCATGCAATGCAGTTATGCTTATTTGCTCTCAAGGTATCCGGTTTGGTCTTCAGTTTTGACCCTTCCAGACCCTTGAAGATGATGCTGTTGAAGTTGCTTTTGATGTGAACCCAAATAGAAACCAACACAAATATATTACAAAAGTGAAATAAAACAATTTGTTCATTTTACAACACAAACCCTCAAAGGGGCCAAAATACATCACAAAAAGCAAAAGTACATGGAAAGGAATAACAACAAGCAAATGATCAAACTCCAAGGCCAAACTCATCCTCGCGAACTTCCTTGAGAAGTGCTTCGGTCACAGGATCAGCCGGATGCTCCGTGAGATTTCTGATGAGAAGGTTTCTTGTTGCAACTGCTGCAGTCAACTTCTTGCTCTGACTTTGGTCCTTAGACCTCTTCAATCCTGCTTTGATTTTCAGCTTTGATATCTCCTCCTGGGCTGCGGCCAGGGCTTTTTCCATCTGCTCCATCTTGTTCTGAACTCTCTTGTCTTCTAGAGTACGGGCCTCAGTGATCCGGACCCACCTGGCCTGACTCTCCTTCAAGTACAAGTCTGTTCTTGCTCTTTGGAACTGGGCTTCTTTACAAGCGTTCTTCAGAATCTGCTCACCAGCTTTGGATTTGTTGATATAATCTCCAGACTTCTCAATCTTAGTCAAGTGTTCCACTCTCAACTTCTCCAATCTTTCAATCTCCCTTACACCTTCACTCCTCTCCCGGAGGGTCTTCTGCAAGGCTTGAGTTAACTTCTCATTTCTTTCCTTCAAACTCTCAAACTCCTCCAAACTGATAGTGGCAGGAGGTGGTGCTGAAGATGACTCAGGCATGTCTTCTATGGTGAAGGGCATTCCAGAGAATTGGGCCCTAGCATGGGACCACTCATAATATTGGACTGATGCCACATTATTGCACTTACCCAGAATGGTAATTCCCTTAGTTTGAACATGATCCCAGGCCCAGGCAGCCTGCCTAACAACAGCCAAACTAATCTTGTTCTCACAGTAGAGGGTCTCCACCAAATCTTGTTCCCTAGGAGTATGAACCAGTGCATAGCCTAATTGCCTTCTGAACAGCAGAGGGTTGTAGTTGATACTTCCTTTAACTCCTATCAAAGGCACATTGGGAAAGTGCCCACAGCTGGTGATCATATCTCTGCCCTTGGTGCTCTGAGTACACCATCTGATATCTGCTGAAGTTAGGACAGTGAGTCTCTTAGCCCAGTTGCTTTGCTGATGAGGATTGAGAAATGCATCTGTCCTGGGTAGATGCCTGAGAAGCCAAACATGGAATAATGGAGCACAAATCCTTACTAATCTGCCCCTCTGCTTCTCATTTCTCTGATGGACTGAGTAATAAAGATCACCCAGTAAAGTTGGCACTGGGTTCTTCAGGATGAACAAGTGGATTGCATTCTTGCTGATGAAACGGGGCTCATCTGCAAACAACACAATTCCATATACACTTAAGGCCAATAGAGCACAAACAGCTTTCCACTCCCCCAAGGAGGCCTTCAGACTAGCTTGAGAAATCAGGAAGTCCAGATGAAATCCAGGGATCCCAGCTTTAGAGGTCATATGCTGTTCAATCAAAACAGGCTCCAGATACAAAGCTTTTGCTACCTCTCCATGGCTTGGAAAGACCATTTCAGGGTTGAAAGGGATTTCCTTCTTGATAGGCAAACCAATCAAAGATGAGTATTCTTCTAATAGAGGCCCCAACTGAAAGTCTTGAAAGGTGAAACATCTCAATGGGGGATCATAGAACTGAATGCAAGTGTGGATGAGGCTCCTCTGTGAAGGGTCCAGATCCACAACCATGTCCAGTATATCCCCATAATGCTCCCTGAACAGAGGTATGTGATCTGGAGTGATCAGGGTTTGGATCCTCCTGATGTCTGATAAGTCTGGTTGGAAGAAATGATAGGTGATGTTGCTTTTCTTTGGAGCCATGATGCTGAGGACTGAGTAGAATAAGTGCTGATGAAAATGCTGAGGAGTGGGCCACTGGCTGGCTAGTGCAAGTAACTGAAGTATGTGGCTGACAAGCTGAAGCAAGTGCTGGTGGAAACAGGTCAAAACTGCAGATGGGGTCAAAACCAAAACCAGATGAAGGTGGATACCCTGAAACACAAATAAGCAAATGTTAATATGATGCAATGAGTATGTATGCAGATGATATGCAAGGGTTTGTGACTGAGCTGGATCTGATTAACTGCCTTGGTATAGATCCATGTGTGTTCAAGAATTCCAGATGGAGGTCTAAAAATCCAGTAACCAGGGTGGGGGACTCAAATAAAGAGCCACAAGCCCAGGGTTTTAGAATTACAAGAACTGTCCAACATGGGGTATTCTTAACAAAGTCAAAGTAACAGGGTATTCTGAGGTCAAGGTACCTGCAAACCTGTAAACAGCCCAACCCCCTCTCAGGTAGTGATCTAGAACAAGGATCCTCAGACTTGGATCAGTTATGAGAAGTGTAAACACTTCTAACCCGGAGGTACAGTGTTTACCATAACCATAACAATTCCTCCTCTAATTCACCTCAGTTTCTGAAGGTCAATACTAAAAGGTCATCCAGACTTAGCAGGCTTCCCAGATAGCCCTAGCATTGCAGGAAATCTGCAACACAGAGTTCTCAAGAAGAAACCCATATCTGAACCGTGTTTCATATTCCCGCACCAGACCGAAATGGAATGGGAAAGAATATGATTCACTCTAGCCTAGGTGTCACTCAGGTCCTAGGTATAGGACCTTAACTCTCAATGGAACACCCACCCACCAAAGAAAAACCAGATCCAGCCAGCACAGTATGACAGTATGAAAAATATAAAGCTATAAAGAAAGCAATAAATCAACTGTACATAAAGCAATAAACAAAATACAAATATACAAACACAAATAAGCACATAACACCCCAGTAAACACAAATCAATCAAGCGCTAGGAGGAACCCACAAAAAAGAACCAGAAGCCCTGGTTGCAGTATAAGTTATCCCCAGCAGAGTCGCCAAGCTGCCGCTCCCACTAAATGAAGCTAAATCAGATAGGGTACAGACGCGAACGGTCGGCGAAGGGAACAGTGAGAACACACAGCCGTGAACTCACCGGAGATGAATAGAGTCGCCAGCTAGGCATTTTTATCCCGGAGGAAAGGCAATGCTGCATAGGCCTAGAAAAAAGATGGATAAGACGGTTTGCGAACCAGAGAGACTGAGAAAGGGGGTTGGTTACAACCTGGGAAGGTATTAGCACCCAGATTGTCCGTCGTACTCGACGGGATCCACGCTTAAAATATTTGTGTTTTAAAGGGGTAGTGTCAGTGCAATCTGTGTGTAAAATAGCTGGAAAAGAATGTACAGGTGTCAGTGTAAAGGAAGTGTAAAGTGTATAATGATGTGTCAGTGTAGGAATGCGAATGAATTGCTCAAGATCATGAGGCTTAAAGAAATGAGCTGGAAGGAGGGGGAATATACAGAGACTTTTGTTCGATAACCGTTAAGTTATGCCTACGTATCCTCTCGTGCAATGAGGAAGTCAGAACACCGTAGTTCGACCCAAAGAGACTGAAAGATGAATTGACTGGTGAACTGCTTGCTTGTCTATGCTCAAGTGTATGACCTGTCTGGCTCAGGTGCTAACTGTCTTGCATTAGACGGAAGAAGCAAGTTCTCGATTGTGAGTGAAGGTGATGAGAAAAGAATCCCGGAGGAGACGATTATTGTTTGTTTTTGAGTTTTCAGTCTTTTATTTCTTTTTTGGATTTTTGTCATAGGATAATGAGCTTAAGTCTAAACCAATGGGTTAGTAAACTCATCACATCCTCCCTCTGATTAGGGGTAATGAGAATACCTTAAGTGTGAAGTCAGATTCTCACACTTAATCACCTCCGGTGTAGGATTAGGATCATTAACCTACTTGTGATTATTTAGATGTTTTTTGTGATTTTTGTTTAGTGTTAAGTAATGAGGTTAAGCCATAATCAAGGATTAAACAGACCCATTACACCATCCTAAAAGAAGGATAATAGATGAGAATGTTTAAGTTGAGAAAAACTCCTCAACTTAATCCATGATTAGGGATTAAACCCATGACAAAACAAGCCTTTGATTAAGTGGATTTTAGATTAATGATATGATGATGAAGTGTTTTTTATGGTTTGTAAGACAACTTGAGGGGGACTTGTCCATTAACACTAGGGTTAGTCCTTCTTAACCACTTAAGGAAGAATTAGAACCCTAATGTAAGGCCCAAGTTACAAGTGTAATGTCTTGATGATTATTAGATGAATTGATTAAGAGATTTAAACACCTTAAGGGTTTAATACTTAGGATTAAAGTTATACACTCCATCCTAAGAGAAGGATGCAGGCATAAGCTTAATCACAAAGTCTTAAAGCCTTTAGGGTTTAGTCCCTGATTATGAGGTGAGAAGAGAAGACTCAAAGGGAGACCCAAAGGTAAAAACTATGGGGGACTAATCAAAACCCTAATTCATTGTCATGCTTGGTTGGTCCTAAGGTTTGTGAGGTTTGCAAGAACAATCTTCAGAGGAGCCACCAGGAAGCAGATGAACAGGATCAAGAGAAGCAAAGTGACTTGCTTCATTCAAGAAGTCAAGTCACTTGAAGAAAGAAAGTGGGGAGGAGAAGAATGAGCAAGCTCAAACTCAAACACAAATAAGAATGCAGCAATGGATGCAAGAGAGATGAAAAGAAAAGGTATGAGAAGTGAAGGCAAATCCACTTCTCAAGTTTACTTACCACCTGAAATGTTAGAAAGAAAATGCAATGCAATGCAAGATGAGATGAAATGATATGATGCTAAGCAAAACCAGAAGCATGTTGATGATGATTATGATGTTATGAAGTGCTGCAAACATGAGGCAAGACAATGGGGATGTTCATACAAGATCATGAATGCAAATGGTGCAAGTTAAGGAGCATGAATGAACATGAAAAGTTATGAATCATACAAGACAAATGACATGGCAAATATGCAATGCAATGATTAAAGATGCTTTATACATGTCTTAAGATGTCAAATGAATCATAAGCATGCACAAAATGCAAAGACAAGTCATGTTATGCAAGGAAATGCAAGAGGGATGCAAATGAAAGCCCAAATTAGGGTTTATGGATCAAACATCAAACACAAACCAAAAAACAGAAGCAAAGCCCTAAAGCAAAAATGGAAAATGGCACCCAAAGAAACCCTAGGCCTATGATGAATCACTGCCCAAAGGGGAGCTCTCAACTCTCAACCAAACTCAAGTTATGATTTTTCTAAGTTATTAGGGTTTTTTAGGGTTCTTGACAAAACAAATGCCAAACAAATTGAAAATGCAAGGACAATTCATGGCCTTTTTATCTTTGAAAATACATGCTAAACACAAAACAATGCAAGAAGAAACAATGTCTCAACCTTCTTCAAAAGGCAGAAATGAATTTTCAAACTTGTGATCAAAATAATGCATAAAAAATGATTTAATTCAATGAGAAATTCTTAAAATGCATCAAGATCAAAAAAGAAATTTGGTTTGAAGGTTGGACAATGTTTCTAAATGTCTTAAAACATTTCATGAATTTTTTTGTAATTTTTAAATACCTAAAAGTATTTTTAATAAATTAATTTTCATTAATCAATTAAAAATAATCTTTTAAATATTTAAAAATACTTTTTTAATGACAAAAAAATAAAGTAAAAATATTTTTGGGTTTTAAAAATTAGTGAAACTCTTGACAAAAAGTTTCATAATTTTTAAAACATTTTTGCTATTTTAAATAAATTGTACAAAACAAATGAGAAAAAATGAAATAAAAAATAATGAAAATGAGAAGTAATCCAAATGAGAGGCTGAGATGAGCTGCTGGGTTAAAAGGGGTTGACTGGGCGCGCATCTGGACGGCCCAGATTCAAACCAACCTAATCCTGATTAATTAAATATTAATTCATAATTAAAACTTAATGAAAAGATCCTGGCCTTCTATTCACGCGCGGGAAATGGAATCCAATGGCTCACGTTCAAACTCAGTGCCCTAACCCTAATTAAAAATTAATCACTCTCAGGTCACCGGAGACGAGCTCCGGTCGTCTTCTCCGGTGACCTTCTCCCCTGAAAACTTCAAACTTCCTAAAAACGTAACAAAAATGAAATCTAAAAACTGGGAAATGTTCCCCACATCCTCACGAATCAAACCCCTAACCTAAAACAAATTTATATTTTGTAAACAAGCTGAATCGAAGAAAGAAAGTTCTAGGGCACGCGAGCTTCAGAAGCAAATTAAATGCTCAAATCACAACCATTTCAAAAACTAATGGTACCAGAATGATCAGCAAGGCATGAAGAACAAATTTGTAACAAGAAAAATCATTTCTGGAAAAATAAATTTCAGGCTACCTGAGATTTGAAGCTTTCCACTTGAGGACTTTCTGGCCTTCTCTTTATGTGCAATCTACTCCTTAGAACCCCTTGATGATATTTGAGTGCTCAAAATGAGTTTGAGTTGGCTGGATGATGAGATTCGAATGCTCCTGCTTCAAGCTCAGCCAACAATGGCTATGGTGATTCTGGCTCTTTCAGGTCATGGTGAATGATGGTTTGAGGTCTGTGTGATGTATGGAGAAGCTTTGCAAGGTTTGTTTGGCTGTTTGTGAGCTAGGGAAGGAGATTCGAAAGCAACTGCAGAAATGGAGTGAGAAATGGCAGTGGGATCTCTTGGCTGTTTCAGGCTTGTGCTTTGGGTGGTTTGAGGTCTATGGAGCCAGGTGAGATGATTGGTGAAGTTAGCTGGAATGTTTAGTGGCTGTGGAGAAGAATTCGAAGCAAGTTGCAAGATGGGAGGTTTTTGTGAATGTTGTGAATGAGGAAGCTTCAGCCTTGTGTGTTTTATGTTTTGGCCAGCATTTGGATAACATAAACAATTGCAAGTGGCTGGGAGATGTGACATGTCCTTTATTGATTGGGATGTTTGCTTTTGCCAAAAAGTCAACTTTTGTGTAAGTGAGGCATGGCTCAAAGTCTAGGCAAGTACAAGGCATGGGCTGGCGCAGCAAGGATGAGGGAGAGGTCTAGCAAAGCTCAGCAGCCAATGTATCAAGTTGGTGAAGTGATCATGATGGTTTTTGCAAGTTGTGACATTTTGGTTCACATGTGATAAAGCCTTGTTACACAAACCAAGCCATGAGCAAATTCAATCCAATTCTGATTTTTAGGACTTAGAGAATGCTTGCATACTGGTTTGAAGTCAATTAGAAGTTACAAAATGCATTGGTTCAAGATTTTGCAAAATTTCCACTTGGTGCATAACTTGAATTTTAGTGATTTTTGCCAACTTTGCCACACCATAACTTTTGATCCAAGAAGAGTTTGATCATGTTCTTGTACTTTTTGAAAAGGGAAAGATGAGATCTACAACTTTCATGACCAAAGTTTTTCCATTTGAGGCATTTTTGGATCATGAATCATGGCTTGAAAATTGACCTAAAATGATGCATTCTTGAAAAGTCAACTATGCCCAAAAAGTCAACATTTGCAAAAACCCTAAATTCTTGATTTCTATGAACTTCAATCTTCTTCCATGATCAAATAAAGACCATACACACTCAAAATGATGAAGATCACCCATTGGTTGGGTCATTGGGGACCTCAGATGCCCTGATTTTGCACTGACTTGTCTGAAAAGTCAACTCTTGATCAGATGACTTCCCCATGGAATTTCTTCATGAAAATTGATATGTATACTCCCTATACCATATAGAGATCAATGAAAACAAGAATGACCAAAAAAATTGGGGTTATGGCCTCTGAAACCAAAACCCTAATTTTCAGTCAACTGTGCAGTTCACCCTGGCTCTGCATCCACTCAAACCCTAGCTCTTGTGATTCCTCTGCATTCTTGACTTTGAGGAGATAGAATATGATGTATGAACACACATAGACCCCTTTGAGTTGATTGGTTGCCTTTGGAATGGCTCAAGATGCTTTGGGATTGCTCAGATCACAAACCCTAGGTGCAGATGTCTTAGAAACTATCCAGTGAATCAAAAATGAAATGTGAGATGATATGATTGTGTTTATGCATATGAAATGATCACAAGCCATGGTGTGAATGGGTGAGGGCAAATTTGGGGTGTTTACAGCATGCACCATGTTGCGTATTTGAATACCTGCAATCCTGTTAAGACAAAGAAATGCACAAGTATCCCGAGGTATTCCTTACCGGATTCCGTCATAGGAGTTAGATATTCCTGGAAGTAAGATTATTTCCTGCAAGCATTTATTAAGAATGGCTCATTTGTTTTATGCAAATATTATATCATGGATATTGGACATTTTGCAAACGAAACAAAAATGTACGAAACGAGGTGTGACTAAAAATATGATTTTATTAATCTGGGTACCCTGAATTGGCAAATACAGTCAAAGAAGCAGATCCCCTAAAATGAGGAGATTGTTACAAATTGAGAAAAGTAATGGTGCTGGCAATGTTGACGATGCTCCGGTGAGCTTCCTTTGCTATGACCTGTATGACCTTGACGTTCTTCTCATCTTGCTTTCTGAAGAAGGCTGATTCTGACTGATGCTTTATCCTTTCGAAGCTTGTCGTGTTGTGAGTGATACAGACGGATTCAGAATGCATTAGTTCGCTTATTCCCTTATTTTGCGTGGATCGCCCTCTCGGGTTTTCAATCCACCGGGATACCCATTTTTGCTTGAGCTGTCCAATGCGGCTTTTCAACTCAGCGGGTGTACATTTTTTTCAATTTTCCCTTATTTTTGCCTGAGTCTTTTATTCTGTTTTTTACTCGCCGGAATGCCCTATTTTTGCCTGGACTCACATTTTGTTTTTATGTCTAGCGGGTCATTTTAGGCGAAGTATTTTTTAACTGTATCTGAATTCACGGGGGATAAGAAATCTTCACCATCCATAGTAGTGAGCATCAGCGCTCCACCAGAGAAAACCTTCTTTACTATGAATGGACCATCGTAATTTGGAGTCCACTTGCCCCTGTGGTCTGTATGAGGAGGGAGAAGTCTTTTCAACACAAGATCTCCTACTTGGTATTCCCGAAGCCTGACTTTCTGATCGAAGGCTTTCTTCATCCTTTTCAATTATATAACTGCCCATGACAGATGGCAGCTAGCCTTTTTTCTTCGATCAGATTCAGTTGATTGTACCGAGATCGGACCCATTCTGCTTTGTTCAGCTTTACATCCATTAGTACCCGTAAGGAGGGCAACTCATGTTCAACAGGTAGGACTGCCTCCATACCATACACAAGCTGATAAGGAGTTGCCCCAATAGACGTTCTTATTGAGGTACGATACCCATGCAAAGCAAATGGTAGCATTTCATGCCAGTCTTTGTAAGTAACCACCATCTTTTGCATAATCTTCTTGATATTTTTGTTAGTTGCCTCAACAACACCATTCATCTTTGGCCTGTAAGGAGAAGAGTTGTGATGTTGAATCTTAAAGTCCCGGCATAGTTCTGCCATCATTTTATTGTTCAAATTGGAACCATTGTTAGTAATGATTCGCTCGGGAACTCCATATCGACAGATGATGTCTCTTTTCAGAAATCTGGCTACCACTTGTCTGGTGATGTTTGCATACGAAGCTGCTTCAACCCATTTGGTAAAGTAATCAATGGCTACCAGGATGAATCTGTGGCCATTTGAAGTAGTCGGTTCGATCTTTCCAATCATGTCAATTCCCCACATGGCAAAGGGCTAAGGTGAAGACATCACGTTCAAAGGATTTGGAGGCACATGCACTTTGTCTGCATAAATCTGGCATTTGTGGCACTTTTTGGCATAGGCACAACAGTCTGCATCCATTGTGATCCAATAGTTGTAAACACCCCAAATTTTCCCTCACCCATTCACACCATGGCTTGTGATATTTTCATATGCATAAGTTCAATCATAGTATCTCATGTTGCATTTTTGATTCACTACATTGATTCAAAGTCATCTGCATCTAGGGTTTGTGATCTGAGCCATCCAAGAGTCATTTGAGCCACTCCAAAGGTCTTCAATCACTTCAAAGGGGTCCATGTGTGTTCAAGCATCATATTACATCCCCACAAAGTCAAGAAAGTCAAAGAATCACAAGAACTGAGAAAGGCATGGAAGCAGAGCCAGGTTTAACTGCACAGATGACCTAAAATTAGGGTTTTGGTTTCAAAGGCCATAAGGATCATGCATATCAATTTTCGATTGGTCTCTATATGGTATAAGGATCATGCATATCAATTTTCATGAAGAAATTCCATGGGGAAGGCATCTAATCAAGAGTTGACTTCTTGAGCAAGTCAGTGTAAAATCAGGGCATCTGAGGCCACCAATGACCCAACCAAAGGATGTTCATCATCATTTTTAATGTGTATGATATT
The DNA here is from genome assembly GCA_963966055.1 of Lathyrus aphaca. NCBI lineage: Eukaryota > Viridiplantae > Streptophyta > Magnoliopsida > Fabales > Fabaceae > Lathyrus > Lathyrus aphaca. Next base: position 293,928,512 of record OZ014519.1, on the reverse strand, counting down.
TATTTAATCATAGAATATGTTAGAAGTTCACAAAATTGAAGAATTTCAAGCCATTTGCAAAGTTGCCTTTTTGGGAAAATGACTTGTAATGGAAACTTGCCATTTTGGGAAAGTTTTTCAACCCTTGCTTTTTGATTCAAAAATGCTTCAAATGGGAAAACTTTGGTCATGAAAGTTGTAGAATGGATCATTCCCTTTTTAAAAAGTACAATAACTCATTCTAATTCATTTTGGATCAAAAGTTATGGTTTGTCAAAGTTGGGAAAAATCACATAATTTCAAGTTATGCACCAAAGAGGCAAAGTTGCAAAATCTCTTGCCAAGGCAAATTGAGACCTCAAAGTGATTTCTAATCTTTGTACAAACATGAACCAATGTCTAAAGATCAGAATGCACCAAAGATTTGTCCAATTTCATGACTTGTGCATTAAGAAATTCCAAAGGGGCCAAAAGTTCACAAATTTGCAAAACACTACATAAACTTCACTCAACTTGCTGAATTGTCTCAAAACCAATTCCATGGACATCCTTAATCTCAGCTGAGCTAGGACAAGCCAATGAGCCATCTACATCATTGCCCATACCTCAAGTACAACACTTTTGACTTTTTTGGCAAAAACACCCATACCAATCACAACAGTCCACCACCCACTCTCTGCCCAATCCAGACCTTACAAACACACTCCAAGGATTCATTTTCATAACACACACAAGCCTGAAGCATCCTCCAAGCCAGCATTCTCAAAAACCTCCCCTTATGCATTTTGTTTCGAATCACACAACACAGCCTTCAAACATCAAAACAAACTTCACCAAATCACTCACCATGATCCTCTGATCATTTCCCAACCATTGTTTTGGCCTGAAACCTCCCACATCAAAAATACGATTTCCACACTCCCTTGACCTGAGCTTCTGCCAACTTTCTCTGGAGGCCATATAAACTCTAGCTAAGTGTCAAAAGCTTCAAAGGAGGATCATTGGAGCTTGTTTGAACCAAAGAAGCAGCCAGAAAGTCCCTGTTTCGAAAGCTCAAGCTCAGGTAGCTATGGCATTTATTTTTCCAGAACTTCCATTTTTAGTTTCTAAATGTGTCCTTGTGCTTCACTGATTATCATGATGTGATTTGTTTTGAAAATGAGTGAAAAATGGTCATGTATGCTTGTTCTGAAACTTTGCCCGTGAAATGAGTTTTGGTTTGATTCTTATGATTCAGTGAAAATAAATGATTTTTGGGGTGGGGTTTAGGTTTAATGATGTTTAAGGATTGATTCTGGAGATTTTGGTGAAGATTTGATGCGTAGGGAGTGAGATAGCATGAACACCTTGCCGGAGAAGATGACCGGAACACTGTTCCGGTCATCTGAAAGTCATTAGGGCTTCTGATTAGGGTTTAATCATAATTAGGCCAGTTTGAATGTGATCCGTTCGTTTGCGCGCCAGGTCAATTCCCGCCCCTGTGGATTTGAATCTCAGCCATCAGATTGGCTGACTTTCTCCTTTTTTCTATTTAATTTAATTTCATTTTCATTTGTTTTGCATTTATTTGTACGAATTTTTAAAAATATCTAAAATCATTTAAAAATTATGAAAAATTTTGTCAAAGTTTTCATTAATTTTTAAGACACAAAAATATTTTTATTTTCATTTTTTTCATTAAAAATTATTTTTAAATCATTTAAATGTTTATTTTTAATTAGTTAATGGAAATTAATTAATTAAAAATACATTTGGGTATTTAAAAATCACAAAAAAAATTCACATTGCATTTAAAAACATTTAGAAAAATTATCCAACTCTCAAACCAAATTTCTTTTTTGTTCTTGATGCCTTTTGATCATTTTCATTGGATTTAATTTCATTTTAAGGCAATATTTTGTTTCAATCTTCAAAAATTCCTTTCTGCCTAACCATTGAGAGTTGGATGATGATTCTTTTGGCATTGCATCTTGCATAGCATGTAGTTTATAGGATAAATTTGATTTGAATTGATCTTGCATTTTCAATTTGTTTAGCATTTTTCTTTGTGAGGTACCTTAAAACCCTAGCAATCTCAGGAAATTCATAACTTTCAATAGGTTAAGAGTTGGATCCTCTCCTTTGGGCAGTGAGTTTGTATAGGTTTAGGGTATATTTGATTGCATTTTCAAATTTTTATCATGTTGTTTGCTTCTGATTTTGGATTTTTGCTTTGCATGATGCATGAAACCCTAATTTGTGCCTTCTTTTGCATCCATTTCTCATTTGCTTGCATCCATTGACTTGCCATGACATTTTGTGCATTATTTTGATTCATAATACATCTTAGGATATATTAGAACCATGTTTGATCATTGCATCTTTCATTTGCCATGTTGAATGTCATTTGCATTTCATAACTTTTCATGTATGTTCATGGTTCAATGCATGCCTCATTTGCATCCTTATGCTTGTATGATCATTCTCATCTCTTGTCATGTGTTTGCATCATCTCTTAGCATAATTAACATCATGTTTATGCTTATGGTTTTGGTTTGCATCATGGCATTGCATTTCATTCTCATTGTGTTTCATTTTCTTATGCTAACATTTCAGGTGGTAAGTTGCTTGAGAAGTGAATTTGCCTTCACTTCTCACAATCTCTTTTCATTTCTTTCATACTTTCTTTGCTGAATTTGTATGTGTTTTAGAGTGAGCTTGCTCATTCATGCTCTTCTCCTCTTTCTTTCTTCAAGCAACTTGTCTTCTTAAGTGAAGCAAGTTGTTTTGCTTCTCTTTGATTCTTGCTCTTTTCATCTGCTTCCTTCCTGGTGGTTTTTCTGAAGATCTTTCTCTCTTGAGCCTCATAAACCCTAGGAACAACCAAGCATGATAACAATTAGGGTTGATTAGTCCCCCATTTATTTTTGCCTTTGTGTCATCTTTGAGTCTTCTCTTCTGGTCTCATAATCCAGGACTAAACTCTAAAGGCTTTAAGGCTTTGTGATTAAGCTTATGCCTGCATCCTTCTATTAGGATGAAGTGTATAAATTTAATCTTAAGTGTTAAACCCTTAATGTGTTTAAAACCTTTAATCAATCCATCTAATAATCACTAAGACATCAAGCTTGTAACTTGGGCCTTGCATTAGGGTTCTAATTCTTCCTTAATTGGTTAAGAAGGACTAACCCTAGTGTTAATGGACAAGTCCCCCTCAAGTTGTCTTACAAACCATAAAAATCACTTCTTCATCTTATCATTAACTAAAATCCACTTTAATAAAGGCTTTGTTTTGTCATGAGGTTAATCCCTAATCATGGATTAAGTTGAGGAGCCTTCCTCAGCTTAAATGTTCTCATCTATTATCCTTCTATTAGGATGGTGTAATGGGTCCATTTAATCCTTGATTATGGCTTAAACTCATTACTTAACACTAAACAAAAAAAACAAAAACATCTAAATAATCACAAGTGGGTTAATGATCTTAATCCTACTTCAGGGTGATTAAGTGTGAGATGCTGACTTCACACTTAAGGTATTCTCATTACCCCTAATCAGAGGGAAGATGTGATGAGTTTAGTAACCCATTGGTTTAGGCTTAAGCTCATTAACTTATGACACATTTCCAAAAGCAATAAAAGACTGAAAACACAAAAACAAACAATAATTGTCTCCTCCGGGATTCTTTTCTCATCTCATTCACTCACAAACGAGAACTTGCTTCTTCCGTCTAATGCAAGACAGTTTGCACCTGAGCCAGACAGGTCATACACTTGAGCATAGACAAGTAAGTAGTTCACAAGTCAATTTATCCTTCAGTCTCTTTGGGTCGAACTACGGTGTTCTGACTTCCTCATTGCACGAGAGGATACGTAGGCATAACTTAACAGTTATCGAACAAAAGTCTCTGTATATCCCCCCTCTTTCAGCTTTATTTTTTTAGCCTCATAGTCTTGAGCTTTACACTCTTGTTCTGACACTGACACTTCTCTTATACACTTCACTTTTCTTTTTACACTGACACTTCTCTTATACACTCCACATTCTTTTACACTGACACTTGCATTCTTTTCCAGCTTTGATACACAAATTGCACTGACACTACCCCTTTAAAACACAAACCTTTTGAGCGTGGATCCCGTCGAGTACGGCGGACAATCTGGGTGCTAATACCTTCCCAGGTTGTAACCAACCCCCTTTCTCAGTATCTCTAGTTCGCAATCGTCTTATCCATATCTTTCTAGGTCTATGCAGCATTACCTTTCCTCCGGGATAAAAATGCCTAGCTGGAGACTTTATTCATTTCCTTCCTCCTTTCGCCGACCGTTCGCGTCTGTACCCCTCGTGGCCTCGTGTCATCAGGTGGGAGCGACAGCTTGGCAACTCAGCTGGGGACCCTTATACTGTAACCAGGGCTTCTGGTTCTTTTTGTGGGTTCCTCCTAGCGCTTGTTTGATTTGTGTTTATTGGGGTGTTATGTGCTGATTGTGTTTGTATATTTGTATTTATTTTTGCTTTATGTATAGTTATTTATTGCTTTCTTTACAACTTTATACATCATATTGTCATATTGTCATCTGGCTGGATCTGGTTTTTGTTTTGGTGGGTGGGGTTCTATTGAGTGTTTAAGGTCCTATACCTGGGACCTGAGTGACACCTAAGCTAGAGTGGTTCATGTTCTTTCCCATTCCATTTCGGTCTGGTGCGGGAATATGAAACACGGTTCAGATGTGGGTTTCTTCTTGAGAACTCTGTTCTACAGATTTCATGTAGTGTTAGGGCTATCTGGGAAGCCTGCTAAGTCTGGATGACCTTTATTATGACCTTCAGAAACTGAGGTGAATTAGAGGAGGATCCTTTATGGTTATTGTAAACACTGTACCTCCGGGTTAGAAGTGTTTACACTTATCATAACTGATCCAAGTCTGAGGATCCTTGTTTTAGAACACTACCTGTGAGGGGGTTGGGCTGTTTACAGGTTTGCAGGTACCATTGGCCACATCATACCCTGTTACTGTTTGGTTTAAGAGTACCTCACTTTGGACAGTTCTTGTGATTTAAACCATGGACATGTGACTCTTTATTTGAGTCCCCCACCTTGGTTACTGGATCTCTGAACCTCCATCTGGACTTCTTAAACATACATGGACTTATATTAAGGCAGTTATTCAGATCCAGCTTGATCACAAACCCTTGCATTTCATTTGCATACTCATCATTTGCATCATTTAACATTTGTTTATTTGTTTTTCAAGGTATCCATATTGTATTTGGCTTGGTTTTGACCCCTTCATCTGCATAGACCTCTGTTCATCAGGTATCTGCTTCAGCTACTCTTACCATCAGCCTCAGCTTATCAGTGGCTCATCTCTAGTATCAGTCTTCATCATCAGCACTTGTTTTTCAGCTCTTCATCAACAGTCATGGCACCCAAGAAGAGCAACATTTCATACCATTTCTTTGAGCCTGTACTGACTGGCATCAGGCAGGTCCAGGCACTTATCACTCCAGACCACATCCCATTATTCAGAGAGCATTATGGAGGCATCCTTGATATGGTTATGGACCTGGACCCTTCTCAGAGGAGTTTGATCCACACTTGCCTACAGTTTTATGACCCTCCTTTGAGATGCTTCACTTTCCAGAACTTTCAGCTAGGACCTTTGCTGGAGGAGTTCTCATCATTGATTGGAGTACCTGTCAGGGGTGATATCCCCTTCAACCCAGAGATGACTTCTCCCAGCAATGGAGAAGTGGCAAAAGCACTGTGCCTGGAGCCTATTTTGATTGAGCAGAACATGACCACAAAGGCTGGGATCCCTGGCCTACACTTAGACTTTTTGACTTCTCAGGCCATCCTGAAGGCCTCCTTGGGAGAATGGAGGGCAATTTGTGCATTGTTAGCCCTCAGTATATATGGGGTTATACTATTTGCAGATGAGCCCAAGTTTATCAGCAAGAATTCCATTCATCTTTTCCTTCTGAGGAACCCAGTGCCCACATTACTGGGAGATTTCTATTATTCTGTTCACCAAAGAAATGAGAAGCAAAGAGGGAAGTTGGTGAGATGCTGTGCTCCCCTGTTTCACACCTGGTTGCTTAAACACTTACCCAAGACTGATGCCTTCCTGAATCCCCACCAACAGAAGAATTGGGCTAAAAGACTTATTGCTTTGACTTCAGATGACATCAGATGGTGCACCCAGAACACCAAAGGCAGGGACATAATTACTAGCTGTGGACAGTTCCCCAATGTACCTCTAATAGGAGTAAAGGGCTGCATCAACTACAACCCTTTGTTGTTTAAGAGACAGTTGGGCTATGCTTTAGTTCACCCTCCTAGAGTGCAAGACTTGGCTGAAACCCTGTATTGTGAGATAAAACCTAATCTAGCTGTTGTCAGACAAGCATCCTGGGCTTGGGACAACATCCAGACCAAGGGGATGACCATTCTTGGAAGGTGCAACAATGTGGCTTCGGCTCAGTATTATGAATGGTCTCATGCTAGGGCTCAGATTTCTGGGATGCCTTTCACCATTGAGGATACACCTGGACCATCCACAGTACCACCTCCAGCCACTGTCAGCCTGGAAGAATTTGAGAAACTGAAGGAGAGGAATGAGAATCTGTCTCAAGCTCTGAAGAAGACCCTCTGGGAGAGAAGTGATGGTCGTCTAGACATTGAGAGGTTGGAAAAGCTTAAAGTGGAGCATCTAGCCAGGATTGAGAAAGCAGAGGACTACATCAAGAAATCAAGAGCGGGGGAGCAAATTTTGAAGAATGCCTGTAAAGAGGCCCAGTTTCAGAAGGCTAGGACTGATCTCTATCTGAAAGAAAGTCAAGCTAGGTGGGCCAGGATCACTGAAGCTCGTACTCAAGAAGATAAGAGAACTCAAGCCAGGATTGAGCAATTGGAGGCCAATGAAAAGAAACAATAGGAGTCTCTGCTAGCAGCCCAGAAGGAGATTTCAGAGTTGAAACTTAGGGCTGGTGTGAAGAGGTCAAAGGACCAAGACAGGCACAAGAAGCTGACCACTGCTATTGCCACCAGAAACCTTCTTATCAGAAACATTACAGAGCATCCGGCTGGTCCTGTAACTGAAGCACTTCTGAAGGAGGTTAAGGAGGATGAGTTTGGATTAGATGTTTGACTTCTTTGCTTGTTGTTATTTCCATTTCATGTACTTTTCTTTTTATGTTGTATTTTGACCCCTCAGGAGCATGTGTTGTAAAAAAACAAACTATGTATGATCCACCATTTGTAATGTATTTGTCAGTTTGTTTCATTTGAGTTTCTTTTCTCAAGCAACATCAAAGCATCTTCCTCAGGGTCTGGAAAGTTCAAAACCAAGAGCCAAGCCGGATACCTTGGAAAATAAATAAGCATACTGCATTGCATACTAACTCTTGTTTTGTTTTGTAGGATTTTGTTTTGTTTGTTACTAACTCTGTTGTGATTCAGGAATTATTGCTCGCCGTCGGGTGTTCCCTCTCAACCGTCCGCACCGGTATCCTACTCGCAACAATCTTCCTGGTATCCAAATGGATCAAGTTCAGCAAGATCTGACAGAGGTCAGAACTCAGATGGCTAATGAAAGGCTGGAGATGAGAAACCAAATGACCCAATTCATGGAAGTAATGAATGGCTTGGCCCAAAGTCAAGAAAGGTTGAGGGCATTAGTAGAAAGACAAACCCCGGAAGAACCCCATCTGGGAACTGGAGGAACAAGTAACAATGAAAGGGGTCAACCTCATGTTAACCCACCAGTATATGGGCCTCATCTACATCCGGAAGTCAATATCCCGGTTAATGTGCAAGGAAATACTACTGCAGGCAGGATCTTGCAAGAAGATCCTCAAGAGGAGCAGTTCACTGTAATGGGAGCTGGGGATGAAGTCTATGATAGGAGGTTTAATGAAACTGCTGAGAAGTTGAGATCTCTGGAGTCTCAAAATTCCCTAGGTTTTGATGTCATGGATATGGGGTTAGTGGATGGGGTAAGGATTCCCCATAAGTTTAAACCCCCTTGCTTCGAGAAGTACAATGGAACTTCCTGTCCACGAACTCACTTGCAGTCCTTTATGGGAAGACTTAAAGCATACACAATGGATGAAAAACTGTGGATGTTTTACTTTGAAGACAGTTTGACTGGGGCTTCAAGGGAGTGGTACTCACACTTAACCAGAGCTACTATCAGGTGCTGGAAGGACCTAGCTGAAGCCTTCATCAGACAATACCAATACAATCTGGACATGGCTCCTAACAGGACCCTTTTGATGGGAATGTCTCAGTCCTCTAGAGAAAGCTTCAGGGAATATGCCCAGAGGTGGAGACAACTTGCTGCTAATGTCCAGCCACCCATGTCGGAAAGAGAAATGGCCGACATGTTTATGAGTACTCTGCAAGGAACATATATTGATAGGCTAGCTGCCTTTTCTTCCACCAGCTTCGCTGACGTAGTTATAGCTGGAGAAAGAATTGAGAGCCTTCTGAAGATGGGTAAGATTTCTGATAACGGTGAAAGTGCGTCCAGTAATCCCAAGAAGCCTTTTGTGGGACCTAGAAGAACCGGTGAGACAAATGCCATTCATACCAGTAGGGGTAGACCTCAGTATGTCCACAGATCAGTAGCAGCTGTCATCATTCCAGCTCCGATTCCTCAGCAACCAACATATCAGCAACCACAACAACCCCACTATCAACAGCAAGTTCAGTATCCGCCACAAAGGACCTACAACAACAATAACAACAATCAACAGCAAAGACCCTTTCAACAAAGACCATCACAGGCAAATAGGGTGATTGATCCAATCCCTATGCCTTATGCCGTCTTATTGCCACAACTCCTGAAACTCAACTTGGTTGAATTAAGGACATTGGCACCTCCAGATCCCTCTAATCTCCCAAGGAATTACGATTTCAACGTCAGATGTGCTTTCCACTCCAATGCACCTGGCCACAATACGGAAACATGCAGGGCCTTGCAAATGAAAGTCCAAGATTTGGTGGATTCTAAAGCCCTCAACTTTGCACCCCCTCCAAGTGTCACCAAGAATCCCATGCCCAATCATGGAGGGCCAAGAATTAATGCCATTGAGGAAGACAAGCCATCTTTCTTAATCACCAGTGTTGGACAGATTCGGACACCTCTGGTCGAAATTAAAGCTCAGCTCTTAGAGTGCCAGATGTTCCCCGGGTGTGAGCTCGGTTGTGGGTACTGCAACATTTCAGTCAACGAGTGTGATAACTTGAGAAGCGGAATAGACGGTCTTATCAAAAGTGGTATACTTCAGATCACAACAACGGCACCTACAAATCCAGCAATTCCTTTGACAACAATTCCTGATTCTTCTACAACAGCAGCAACAATCATTCCAACCGATTCATCAATTTCATCAACAATGGTTCCGTCCATCTCTTCAACAAACCAGATGTCAACAACCATTTCTTCTACAACATCAACATCCATTTATTCAGCAGAATCATCTACAACGCCAACAGAAATTAATGAAGATATCTCAGCAGTCACCATCTACTATGATCCATCAGATGTTCCTCCAAACAACAATTTCCAACAACAAGCAGTGGCACTTCCTGCCAGATCACCAGTTACAATTTACTACGATCCGCACACCATCTCAGTACCCTCCTCTGCAGCAGTCAGTCCAGTTACCATCACGGTACCTGGACCAGTTCCCTATGAAAGTAGCAATGCCATACCTTGGCATTATGGTTCTAATCTCTACTGTAACGGGGAGAAAATCACTCTGGATTCATCAACCTCTTCTCCACAGATTGATAATGTTGGGGGAGGCGGAGGCTTCACCAGAAGCGGACGCCTTTTTGCCTCACAATTGCAAAGACCTAATGCCGAAGCAGAGGCTGCTGCAAAAGCAAAAGGGAAGAGTGTGATACCTGAAGAACCAATTATCAAAGAAACTCAGAAGACATCTTTTGAACAAGATGTAGATGAGTTCATGAGAATTATAAAGAGAAGTGATTACAAGGTGGTGGATCAGCTTCACCAAACTCCCTCAAAGATCTCCATATTATCCCTGTTGATGTGTTCTGAAGCTCACAGGAATGCATTACTGAAAGTCTTGCACGCAGCATACGTACCAGAGGACATCACTGTTAATCAGCTGGAAACTGTGGTGGCAAATGTCAACACCAGTCATGGACTGGGCTTCACCAATGCTGACTTAACAACTGAGGGGCGTAACCACAACAAGGCTTTACATATCACCTTGGAATGCAAAGGTGCTGTTCTATCTCATGTGCTGGTGGACACTGGGTCTTCACTCAATGTTCTACCAAAGAAAGCCTTGGTGAAGTTGGAGTACGATGGCTTGGCACTGCGTCCAAGTAATTTAGTGGTGAGAGCATTTGATGGCTCTAAAAGATCAGTGCTTGGGGAGATTGATCTGCCTGTGATGATTGGCCCGCAGACTTTTAAAATTACCTTCTATGTGATGGACATTCAGACGGCCTACAGCTGTTTGTTGGGTAGACCTTGGATCCATGCCGCTGGCGCTGTTACGTCTACCCTTCACCAGAAGCTGAAGTTCGAGTGGGAAGGCCAGATCATCACCATCTGTGGTGAAGAAGATATCTTTGTCAGCCATCTGGCTACGTATAAGTATATTGAGATGGATGGAGAGATCCATGAAACTATGAGCCAGGGATTTGAAGCCCTGAACATAAATGAAGCATCTGCTGTACTAGGAACCTCCATAACGTCTTATCAACAAGCTAGGAAGGTTGTTGAAGAGGGGACTGCCCAAGGCTGGGGCAAGCTGCTGCCCGTGGAGAAGAAGGAGGACATATTTGGGTTGGGTTACAAACCAACTCAACAAGATCAATCAGAGGCTGCCAAGAAGCCCAGTTTTGTCAGCAGGGGAATGCTCACCCCTGATGCAGTGAACAACTTGGAAGACGAGGAGGAAAGCGACCGCAACCTGGAGAGTTGGATACGTCCAAGGATCCCGGGGAGCCAAGTCCTTAACTGGTCTTCCCAAGAAATTATAAGGGTTACTCCTGCAGAGTAATTATTATTTCCTGTATTTTTTAAGCATGCATCAAGTCTTGCATCTTGCCCAAGATGACAAGACTCATTTTGTAATCGGGCCATCTTGTAATTTTGTGCAAACAGATCAATCAATGAATATCGTACATCTTTTGCAAATGAGTCTTCTTCTTTTCCACTCACTGTTTTTCATTTTTTCTTTTTGTACAAAAATAAAATGGCAATGTTTTCCAAAATGATAAACTTCATTTCACTTTTTTCTAAACAAGATTAAAATCAATCACTAAAATGAACAATCTAAATCCTTGCAGAGAGTGCCTTTCAGACTGCACCGACAACAACACTACTATGACTTCGTATGACTTTGACAATCCAATCAATCAAGCTGATGAAGGGGTTGAAGAAGATTATGAGCTTCCTGAAGAGCTAGCCAGGTTGTTAAGGCAAGAGGAGAAGGTTATCACTCCTCATCAGGAGGAGATTGAAACGGTTAATCTTGGTACGGAAGAAGACGTGAAAGAGGTTAAAATCGGGGCCTGCCTACAAGACTCAGTGAAAGATCAACTGATTGATATGCTTCGGGAGTATGTGGATGTATTTTCTTGGTCTTATCAGGATATGCCAGGGTTGGATACCGATATTGTCATGCACAAGCTGCCTTTAAAAGAAGACTGCCCGCCAGTAAAACAGAAGTTGCGCCGTACTCGCCCAGATATGGCAATGAAGATAAAAGAAGAGGTACAAAAACAGTGGGACGCCGGTTTCCTCGCTGTAACTAGCTATCTGCTGTGGGTTGCTAATATTGTACCTGTGCCTAAGAAAGATGGAAAGGTGAGGATGTGTGTGGATTACCGGGATCTGAACAGAGCCAGCCCGAAAGATGACTTCCCATTACCTCACATTGATGTATTGGTTGATAATACGGCTCAGTTCTCGGTATTCTCCTTCATGGACGGGTTTTCAGGATACAATCAGATCAAGATGTCACCTGAAGACATGGAGAAGACAACTTTCATCACACCCTGGGGCACGTTCTGTTATAAGGTGATGCCATTCGGACTGAAGAATGTTGGTGCAACTTATCAACGGGCTATGGTAACATTATTCCACGACATGATCCATAAAGAAATTGAATGTTATGTGGATGACATGATTGCCAAATCCCTCACAGAAGAAGACCACCTGGTGAATCTGCTGAAGCTATTCAAGCGTCTAAGGAAGTACCAACTGAAGTTAAACCCCAACAAGTGCACATTCGGAGTGCGATCCGGTAAGCTGCTGGGATTTATTGTGAGTGAGAAAGGGATTAAAGTTGACCCTGATAAAGTCAAAGCCATTCAAGAAATGCCTGCACCGAAGACAGAAAAAGAAGTTCGAGGTTTTCTAGGTAGATTGAACTACATTTCAAGGTTCATATGTCACCTTACAGCAACCTGTGAACCCTTGTTCAAGCTGCTAAGAAAAGAACAAACGGTCAGGTGGAACGAAGACTGTCAGAGGGCATTTGACAAAATCAAATCCTTATGCCTCCAGTTGAAGGAAGACCTCTGATAATGTACTTAACAGTATTAGAAGAGTCAATGGGGTGTGTGCTGGGCCAGCATGACGAGTCTGGTCGAAAAGAGTATGCAATATACTACCTAAGCAAAAAGTTTACCGACTGTGAACAACGTTATTCACTGCTCGAGAAAACTTGCTGTGCTTTAGCGTGGACTGCTCGCCGACTAAGGCAGTATATGTTGACCCACACTACTTTATTGATCTCAAAGATGGACCCAGTCAAGTATATTTTTGAGAAGCCAGCACTTACCGGACGAGTTGCAAGATGGAAAATGATCCTCACAGAATATGATATTCAGTACACCTCTCAGAAAGCCATCAAAGGCAGTGTATTGTCTGATTATCTTGCTGAGCAACCCATTGATGATTACCAGCCTATGAGATTTGACTTCCCTGATGAAGACATCATGTTCATAAAAGAGAAAGATCATGAAGAGCCCGTTCACACTGAAGGGCCTGACCCAGAAGAAGAATGGACTATGATGTTTGATGGGGTTGTTAATATGAATGGTCGCGGTGTTGGTGCAGTACTCATTACACCTAAGGGGGTTCACATGCCTTTCTCGGCAAAACTCACCTTTAACTGCACTAACAACGAAGCTGAATACGAGGCTTGCATTATGGGTCTCGAGGAAGCCATCGACCTCAGGATCAAGACTTTGACTGTGTTCGGAGATTCAGCTCTGGTAGTTAATCAAACCAACGGCAAATGGTACACCCATCAGGATCATCTGATACCTTATAGGGAATATACAAGGAGGTTATTGACTTTCTTCACAACGGTCAAGCTTGAGTATATCCCTCGAGACGAGAATCAGTTTGCAGATGCTCTGGCTACCATTTCATCAATGATCAAAGTTCAAGCTGCCAACTTTGTGCCTCAGATTTCAGTGTCCAGACTTCGCAGACCAGCATATGTATTTGCAGCAGACGTTGTAAAAGATGATAAGCCTTGGTTCCATGACATTAAGTGCTTTTTGGAGGATCAAACATACCCACCTGGGGCATCTTCCAATGATAAGAAGACATTAAGAAGGCTAGCTGGTAGTTTCTTTCTGAATACTGACGGTTCCCTGTACAAGAGAAACTTTGATGTGGTACTCCTCAGATGCGTTGATAGGACAGAAGCAGGCTTGTTAATGCACGAAGTGCACGAAGGATCCTTTGGTACCCATGCAGGAGGGCATGCCATGGCTAAGAAGTTGCTAAGATCAGGTTATTACTGGATCACAATGGATGCAGACTGTTGTGCCTATGCCAGGAAGTGCCACAAATGCTAGATCTATGCGGATAAAGTGCATGTGCCTCCCAATCCCTTGAATGTGATGTCTTCACCTTGGCCCTTTTCCATGTGGGGCATTGATATGATTGGCAAGATTGAACCGACTGCTTCAAATGGCCACAGATTCATCCTGGTAGCCATTGACTATTTTACCAAGTGGGTTAAAGCAGCTTCCTCTGCAAATGTTACAAGGCAAGTGGTAGCCCGATTCCTGAAGAGAGACATCATCTGTCGGTATGGAGTTCCCGAGCTAATCATTACTGATAATGGTTCCAACTTAAACAACAAAATGATGGCAGAGCTATGCCGGGACTTCAAGATCCAGCATCACAATTCTTCCCCTTACCGACCAAAGATGAATGGTGCGGTAGAGGCAGCTAATAAGAATATCAAGAAGATTGTGCAGAAGATGGTAGTCACCTATAAATACTGGCATGAGATGTTACCATTTGCCTCGCATGGGTACCGTACGTCAATCAGAACATCCACTGGGGCAACACCGTATCAGCTTGTGTATGGTATGGAGGCAATCCTGCCTGTTGAAGTTGAATTACCCTCCCTGCGGGTACTAATGGATGTTAAGCTGAATGAAGCAGAATGGGTCCGGTCCCGATACGAACAACTGAGTCTGATTGAAGAGAAAAGATTGGCTGCGATCTGTCATGGGCAGTTGTATCAGAAAAGAATAAAGAAAGCCTTCGATCAGAAAGTCAGGCTCCGAGAGTACCAAGTAGGAGATCTTGTGTTGAAAAGACTCTTCCCTCCTCATACAGACCACAGGGGCAAATGGACTCCAAACTATGAAGGGCCATTCGTAGTAAAGAAAGTTTTCTCTGGTGGGGCACTGATGCTCAGCACTATGGATGGTGAAGACTTCCCGTCCCCTGTGAATTCAGATGCAGTTAAAAAATACTTCGCATAAAATGACCCGCTGGACATAAAAACAGAATGTAAGTCCAGGCAAAAATAGGGCATCCCGGCGAGTCAAAAACAGAATAAAAGACTCGGGTAAAAATAAGGGAAAATAAATAAATAAATGTACACCTGCTGAGTTGAAAAGCCGCATTGGACAGCTCAGGCAAAAATGGGTATCCCGGTGAATTGAAAACCCGAAAGGGCGATCCACGCAAAATAAGGGAATAAGCGAACAACTGTACTCTTAATTCATCTGTATCACTTACGACTTGGTAAGCTTCGAAAGGATCAAGTTTCTTTCAGAATCAGCCTTCTTCAAAAAGCGAGACGAATAGAACGTCAAATGTCATACGAGTCATAGCAAAAAGGAAGCTCCCTGAGGCGTCATCAACATTGCCAACATCTTTTGTTTCTCAATTTGTAACAATCTCCTCATTTTAGGGGATTTGTTTCTTTGACTGTATCTTGCCAACTCAGGGCACATGAATTAATAAAATCATATTTTCAGTCATGTTTCGTCTCGTACATTTTATTTTCATTTGCAAGAATGTCCGATGTCTTTAAAATATTGATTGCATAAGTACAGATGTTTCTCTTCTGAAAAATACGTGCCTGCAGGAAATATTACTTACTCCCGGGAATGTCTGAACTCTTATGATGGAATCTGGTAAGGGATACCTCGGGATTACTGGCGCGTTTCTCTGTCTTTTCAGGATTGCAGGTATTCAAAGCACAACATGGGGCATGAAAGCTTCACCCCAGCAAGCTGGCAAATCATTATCTACTCAGTCTTAGCACCGGAGGTGCTTTCTCCCCAGCTGAGTTGCCATTTGTTGTTTCCTCCTCAACCAAGTACAAAAGCCAGGGAACCATCTCCCCACAGAGTGTCAACCTCTATCCAGAAGAGCAACGCGCGAAGGAATCACAACAGAGTGAAGGAAGCTTCTACAAACCCAGATGGGTCCCCCATTACAAGGATATGTCTACCAATGACCTATTCCCCAAGCAAAGTCATACACGACAGATCTACCAGTGATCTCCTCCCCAGCTGGGATATTCTTCAAGCAGATCAGCCAGAGATCTTCACAGCAATGGGATCCGGACCTCAGATCGGTCTTTGCATAAACATAGCATTCACATCATATTTTCCCCGCAGAGCGTAGCATTCCGTCTAATGCGGAGCATTACGGAAAAAATCAAACATATTGCATAATCATAAGCCATGATCTGAATCAAACACTTGTAAATACCAACAATCCGTCAACAATATATAGAATGTTTCCCAAAATCCCCGGCAGAGAGCCAAGACATTTCTCTTACAGTGCAGATACTTCCTGACATCCGTCCGTGTCATACCCCCAGTAGAAAGCCAAAGCGTCCCTTTTGCACTCACAGATACACATATATACAATTCCTTGACACCCGTCTGTGTCACCTTCCCAGCATAGTTACCTAAACACTTTGTAAACCATACACCTGTTTATATTACACCTTTCTCTTTTGACACTCGTCCGTGTCACCCTCCGCAGCAAATTAAACACTCGTCTGTACACCACTCATACTGGTTGCTCTTGTTTTGCTCATACAGATACTCGTCTGTATATTGTATACACCACTTATCTTTCTTAGATTCGAAACTCGTCTGTGTTCTTTGTTAACTAGTTGATACTCGTCCGTATCATCATCTCTGAACATGTGTCAGCGTTTGTTTCTACTGATACTCGTCCGTATCATAGTCTTAAGGATGCTCGTTCGCATCTTTAGTCCATACACAATGTCAGATACTTTTACCTCTTTTTTAGAGTTTAGACACTCGTCTGTGTCTATTATTCCCCAGAAGAGTCCCCGCAGAATCAACACTCGTCCGTGTTCTTTGTTAACCAGTTGGTACTCGTCCGTATCATCATCTCTGAACATGCGTCAAGTGTTTGTTTCTACCCGATACTCGTCCGTATCATAGTCTTGAGGATGCTCGTCCGCATCTTTAATCTATACACAGTGTCCAAACACTTATACCTTCCATTTCTTGGATGTAAACACTCGTCCGTGTTTACTATTCCCCAGCAAAGTCCCCAACAAAGCTTGTTGAACTACATTCTTATCCGACATTCCTCCTATGTCGTGATATTTTTAGCAGTCGTCCTCTGCTAGGTGATCGTCCTTCACCCTTTTTTGATGATCGTCCTTCATCATTCCTAGTGGAGTCTCTACTCATTAGAACCCCTTCCTATCCGACATTCGTCCTATGTCATGATAAACCCTGAGAGCAGCCGTACCCTGCTAGGTGATCGTCCTTCACCTCTTGATGATCGTCCTTCATCATTTTATCCGATGGTCGTCCCCATCGTTGATCTGGTTATCTGACATTCGTCCTATGTCATGATAAACCCTGAGAGAAGCCGTACCCTGCTAGGTGATCGTCCTTCACCTCTTGATGATCGTCCTTCATCATTCTTATCCGATGGCCGTCCCCATCGTCGACCTTTTTATCCGGCATTCGTCCTATGTCGCGATACTTTTGGTAATCGTACCTTGCCCGGTGATCGTCCTTCACCTTAGATGACCGTCCCTCATCTTATCCCCAAACGGAGCAGCCGTCCCCTGCTAGGTGATCGTCCTTCACCTTTGATGACCGTACCTCATCATTTATTTCATTTACCTATAATCCCCAGAGAGTCTTATAGCTTTATCTGATGGCCGTCCCCATCACAATCTCTCATATCCCCAGCTTGTCGGCTGTCCCCGTCATAGCTTTATTTCCCGCATCTTCCCCAGCATGTCGGTCGTCCCCGTCATTGCTCTTTCCCCAGCAGTCGTCCTCTGCTCGATGGTCGTCCTCCGTCGCCCGCACTTTATAATCATACTTTATTTTCCTTTACAATCTATATCCCTTTTCTTCTTCATATTGTGAGTGCAAATTTTGGACTGTCTTTGGTATTCAACCACAAGTTATCTTGTTTGCCTGTTAAGCCGTTGCTTACATCCTGCACAGCTAACTCATGTTTGAATAGGGGCAGCTGTAAACACCCCAAATTTTCCCTCACCCATTCACACCATGGCTTGTGATCTTTTCATATGCATAAGTTCAATCATAGTATCTCATGTTGCATTTTTGATTCACTGCATTGATTCAAAGTCATCTGCATCTAGGGTTTGTGATCTGAGTCATCCAAGAGTCATTTGAGCCACTCCAAAGGTCTTCAATCACTTAAAAGGGGTCCATGTGTATTCAAGCATCATATTACATCCCCACAAAGTCAAGAAAGTCAAAGAATCACAAGAACTGAGAAAGGCATGGAAGCAGAGCCAGGTTTAACTGCACAGATGACCTAAAATTAGGGTTTTGGTTTCAGAGGCCATAACTCCAAATTTTTTGGTCATTCTTGTTTCTATTGGTCTCTATATGGTATAAGGATCATGCATATCAATTTTCATGAAGAAATTCCATGGGGAAGGCATCTAATCAAGAGTTGACTTCTTGAGCAAGTCAGTGTAAAATCAGGGCATCTGAGGCCCCCAATGACCCAACCAAAGGATGTTCATCATCATTTTGAATGTGTATGATCTTTATTTGATCATATAAGATGTTAGAAGTTCACAAAATTGAAGAATTTCAATCCATTTGCAAAGTTGCGTTTTTGGGAAAATGACTTGTAATGGAAACTTGCCATTTTGGGAAAGTTTTTCAACCCTTGCTTTTTGATTCAAAAATGCTTCAAATGGGAAAACTTTGGTAATGAAAGTTGTAGAATGGATCATTCCCTTTTCAAAAAGTACAAGAACTCATTCTAATTCATTTTGGATCAAAAGTTATGGCTTGTCAAAGTTTGGAAAAATCACATAATTTCAAGTTATGCACCAAAGAGGCAAAGTTGCAAAATCTCTTGCCAAGGCAAATTGAGACCTCAAAGTGATTTCTAATCTTTGTACAAACATGAACCAATGTCTAAATATCAGAATGCACCAAAGATTTGTCCAATTTCATGACTTGTGCATTAAGAAATTCCAAAGGGGCCAAAAGTTCACAAATTTGCAAAACACTACATAAACTTCACTCAACTTGCTGAATTGTCTCAAAACCAATTCCATGGACATCCTTAATCTCAGCTGAGCTAGGACAAGCCAATGAGCCAGCTACACCATTGCCCATACCTCAAGTACAACACTTTTGACTTTTTTGGCAAAAACACCCATACCAATCATAACAGTCCACCACCCACTCTCTGCCCAATCCAGACCTTACAAACACACTCCAAGGATTCATTTTCATAACACACACAAGCTGAAGCATCCTCCAAGCCAGCATTCTCAAAAACCTCCCCTTATGCATTTTGTTTCGAATCACACAACACAACCTTCAAACATCAAAACAAACTTCACCAAATCACTCACCATGATCCTCTGATCATTTCCCAACCATTGTTTTGGCCTGAAACCTCCCACATCAAAAATACGATTTCCACACTCCCTTGACCTGAGCTTCTGCCAACTTTCTCTGGAGGCCATATAAACTCTAGCTAAGTGTCAAAAGCTTCAAAGGAGGATCATTGGAGCTTGTTTGAACCAAAGTAGCAGCCAGAAAGTCCCTGTTTCGAAAGCCCAAGCTCAGGTAGCTATGGCATTTATTTTTCCAGAACTTCCATTTTTAGTTTCTAAATGTTTCCCTGTGCTTCACTGATTATCATGATGTGATTTATTTTGAAAATGAGTGAAAAATGGCCATGTATGCTTGTTCTGAAACTTTGCCCGTGAAATGAGTTTTGGTTTGATTCTTATGATTCAGTGAAAATAAATGATTTTTGGGGTGGGGTTTAGGTTTAATGATGTTTAAGGATTGATTCTGGAGATTTTGGTGAAGATTTGATGCGTAGGGAGTGAGATAGCATGAACACCTTGCCGGAGAAGATGACCGGAACACTGTTCCGGTCATCTGAAAGTCATTAGGGCTTCTGATTAGGGTTTAATCATAATTAGGCCAGTTTGAATGTGAGCCGTTCGTTTGCGCGTCAGGTCAATTCCCGCCCCTGTGGATTTGAATCTCAGCCATCAGATTGGCTGACTTTCTCCTTTTTTCTATTTAATTTCATTTTATTTTCATTTGTTTTGCATTTATTTGTACGAATTTTTAAAAATAGCTAAAATCATTTAAAAATTATGAAAATTTTTGTCAAAGTTTTCATTAATTTTTAAGACACAAAAATATTTTTATTTTCATTTTTTGCATTAAAAATTATTTTTAAATCATTTAAATGTTTATTTTTAATTAGTTAATGGAAATTAATTAATTAAAAATACATTTGGGTATTTAAAAATCACAAAAAAAATTCACATTGCATTTAAAAACATTTAGAAACATTGTCCAACTCTCAAACCAAATTTCTTTTTTGTTCTTGATGCCTTTTGATCATTTTCATTGGATTTAATTTCATTTTAAGGCAATATTTTGTTTCAATCTTCAAAAATTCCTTTCTGCCTAACCATTGAGAGTTGGATGATGATTCTTTTGGCATTGCATCTTGCGTAGCATGTAGTTTATAGGATAAATTTGATTTGAATTGATCTTGCATTTTCAATTTGTTTAGAATTTTTCTTGGTGAGGTACCTTAAAACCCTAGCAATCTTAGGAAATTCATAACTTTCAATAGGTTAAGAGTTGGATCCTCTCCTTTGGGAAGTGAGTTTGTATAGGTTTAGGGTATCTTTGATTGCATTTTCAAATTTTTATCATGTTGTTTGCTTCTGGTTTTGGATTTTTGCTTTGCATGATGCATGAAACCCTAATTTGTGCCTTCTTTTGCATCCATTTCTCATTTGCTTGCATCCATTGACTTGCCATGACATTTTGTGAATTATTTTGATTCATAATACATCTTAGGATATATTAGAACCATGTTTGATCATTGCATCTTTCATTTGCCATGTTGAATGTCATTTGCATTTCATAACTTTTCATGTATGTTCATGGTTCAATGCATGCCTCATTTGCATCCTTATACTTGTATGATCATTCTCATCTCTTGTCATGTGTTTGCATCATCTCTTAGCATCATTAACATCATGTTTATGCTTCTGGTTTTGGTTTGCATCATGGCATTGCATTTCATTCTCATTGTGTTTCATTTTCTTATGCTAACATTTCAGGTGGTAAGTTGCTTGAGAAGTGAATTTGCCTTCACTTCTCACAATATCTTTTCATCTCTTTCATACTTTCTTTGCTGAATTTGTATGTGTTTTAGAGTGAGCTTGCTCATTCATGCTCTTCTCCTCTTTCTTTCTTCAAGCAACTTGTCTTCTTAAGTGAAGCAAGTTGTTTCGCTTCTCTTTGATTCTTGCTCTTTTCATCTGCTTCCTTCCTGGTGGTTTTTTTGAAGATCTTTCTCTCTTGAGCCTCATAAACCCTAGGAACAACCAAGCATGATAACAATTAGGGTTGATTAGTCCCCCATTTAGTTTTGCCTTTGTGTCATCTTTGAGTCTTCTCTTCTCATCTCATAATCCAGGACTAAACCCTAAAGGCTTTAAGGCTTTGTGATTAAGCTTATGCCTGCATCCTTCTATTAGGAGAAGTGTATAACTTTAATCCTAAGTGTTAAACCCTTAATGCGTTTAAACCCTTTAATAAATCCATCTAATAATCACTAAGACATCAAGCTTGTAACTTGGGCCTTGCATTAGGGTTCTAATTCTTCCTTAATTGGTTAAGAAGGACTAACCCTAGTGTTAATGGACAAGTCCCCCTCAAGTTGTCTTACAAACCATAAAAATCACTTCTTCATCTTATCATTAACTAAAATCCACTTTAATAAAGGCTTTGTTTTGTCATGAGGTTAATCCCTAATCATGGATTAAGTTGAGGAGCCTTCCTCAGCTTAAATGTTCTCATCTATTATCCTTCTATTAGGATGGTGTAATGGGTCCATTTAATCCTTGATTATGGCTTAAACTCATTACTTAACACTAAACAAAAACAACAAAAACATCTAAATAATCACAAGTGGGTTAATGATCTTAATCCTACTTCAGGGTGATTAAGTGTGAGATGCTGACTTCACACTTAAGGTATTCTCATTACCCCTAATCAGAGGGAAGATGTGATGAGTTTACTAACCCATTGGTTTAGGCTTAAGCTCATTAAATTATGACACATTTCCAAAAGCAATAAAAGACTGAAAACACAAAAACAAACAATAATCGTCTCCTCCGGGATTCTTTTCTCATCTCATTCACTCACAAACGAGAACTTGCTTTTTCCGTATAATGCAAGACAGTTTGCACCTGAGCCAGACAGGTCATACACTTGAGCATAGACAAGTAAGCAGTTCACAAGTCAATTTATCCTTCAGTCTCTTTGGGTCGAACTACAGTGTTCTGACTTCCTTATTGCACGAGAGGATACGTAAGCATAACTTAACAGTTATCGAACAAAAGTCTCTGTATATCCCCCCTCTTTCAGCTTTATTTTTTTAGCCTCATAGTCTTGAGCTTTACACTCTTGTTCTTACACTGACACTTCTCTTATACACTTCACTTTTCTTTTTACACTGACACTTCTCTTATACACTTCACATTCTTTTACACTGACACTTGCATTCTTTTCCAGCTTTGATACACAAATTGCACTGACACTACCCCTTTAAAACACAAACCTTTTGAGCGTGGATCTCGTCGAGTACGGCGGACAATCTGGGTGCTAATACCTTCCCAGGTTGTAACCAACCCCCTTTCTCAGTCTCTCTGGTTCGCAACCGTCTTATCCATATCTTTCTAGGTCTATGCAGTATTACCTTTCCTCCGGGATAAAAATGCCTAGCTGGCGACTCTATTCATTTCCTTCCTCCTTTCGCCGACCGTTCGCGTCTGTACCCCTCGTGGCCTCGTGTCATCAGGTGGGAGCGACAGTAGTAACCTGATCTTAATAATTTCTTAGCCATTGTATGTCCTCCAACATGGGTACTGAAAGATCCTTCATGCACCTCGTGCATCAGCAAGTCTGCTTCTTTCTTATCAACACATCGGATCAGTACCATGTCAAAATTTTGCTTGTATAATGAACCATCAGCATTAAGGAAGAAACTACCAGCCAACCTTCTTAATGTCTTTTTATCATTGGATGATGCCCCAGATGGGTATGTTTGATCCTCTAAGAAGCATTTGATGTCATGGAACCAAGACTTGTCATCTTTAGCAATGTCCACGGAGAATACGTATGATGGTCGGTCTAGTCTAGATACCGAAATTCGAGGCACATAATTGGCAGTCTGAACCTTGATAATGGAGGAAATGGTAGCTAAAGCATCTGCGAACTGATTTTCGTCTCGAGGGATGTACTCAAGTTTGACTGTTGTGAAGAAAGTCAATAATCTCCTCGTATAGTCACGGTATGGGATTAGATGCTCTTGGGGAGTGTACCATTTACCGTTGGTTTGATTGATTACCAAAGTTCAATCTCTGAATACATTTAAAGTCTTGATCCTGAGGTCAATGGCTTCCTCAAGACCCATGATACAGGCTTCGTATTCAGCTTCATTGTTAGTGCAGGCAAAGGTGAGTTTTGCCGAGAAAGGCATATGAACTCCTTTAGGTGTAATGAGCACTGCACCAACTCCACGACCATTCATATTGACAGCCCAATCAAACATCATTGTCCATTATTCTTCCTGGTCGGGCCCTTCAGTGTGAACAGGCTCTTCATGATCTTTTGCTTTTAGGAACATTATGTCTTCATCAGGGAAGTCAAATCTCATGGGCTGGTAATCATCAATGGGTTGCTCAGCTAGATAGTCAGACAGTACACTGCCTTTAATGGCCTTTTGAGATGTGTACTGAATATCATACTCTGTCAGAATCATTTGCCATCTTGCAACCCTTCCGGTAAGTGTTGGCTTCTCAAATATGTACTTGACGGGGTCCATCTTTGAGATCAACAGAGTAGTGTGAGTCAACATATACTGTCTTAGTCGGCGAGCAGCCCACGCTAAAGCACAACAAGTTTTCTCGAGCAGTGAATAACGTTGTTCACAGTCGGTAAACGTTTTTCTTAGGTAGTATATTGCATACTTTTTTCGACCAGACTCGTCATGCTGGCCCAACACACACCCCATCGATCCTTCTAATACTGTCAAGTAAATTATTAGAGGTCTTCCCTCAACTGGAGGCATAAGGATCGGAGGTTCTTGCAGGTACTCCTTGATCTTGTCAAAAGCCTTCTGACAATCTTCATTCCACCTGACCGTTTGTTCCTTTCTTAACAATTTGAACAGGGGCTCACAGTTGCAGTGAGATGAGATATGAACCTTGATATGTAGTTCAATCTACCTAAGAACCCCCGAACTTCTTTTTCAGTCCTAGGTGCAGGCATTTCCTGAATGGCTTTTACTTTGTCAGGATCAACTTCAATTCCCTTTTCACTTACAATGAATCCCAGCAGTTTACCGGAGCGTACCCCGAATGTGCATTTGTTGGGGTTTAGCTTCAGCTAATACTTTCTCAGACGCTTGAACAAATTTAGCAGATTTACCAGATGATCTTCTTCAGTGAGGGACTTGGCAATCATGTCATCCACGTAGCATTCAATCTCTTTGTGGATCATATCGTGAAATAACATTACCATAGCCCGTTGGTAAGTCGCATCGGCATTCTTCAATCCAAATGGCATTACCTTATAACAAAATGTTCCCCAAGGTGTGATGAAGGTATTTTTCTCCATGTCTTCTGGTGACATTTTGATCTGATTATACCCTGAAAATCCATCCATGAAGGAAAACACCGAGAACTGAGTTGTGTTGTCGACCAATACATCAATGTGAGGTAGAGGGAAGTCATCCTTCGGGCTAGCTCTATTCAGATCCCGGTAATCCACACACATCCGTACTTTTCCATCTCTCTTAGGCACTGGTACAATATTAGTGACCCACGGCGGGTAACTAGTCACAGCAAGGAAACCGGCGTCCCACTGTTTTTGTACTTCTTCTTTAATCTTCATGGCCATATCTGGACGAGTACGACATAACTTCTGCTTTACTGGAGGGCAATCTTCTTTCAGAGGCAGCTTGTGCATAACAATATCTGTATCCAGACCCGACATGTCTTGATAGTACCACGCAAAGATGTCAACGTATTCTCGAAGCATGTCAATAAGTTGTTCCTTTACTGAATCTTGCAGACCGGCCCCAATCTTTACTTCTTTCAAATCCTCTTCGGTACCAAGATTAATTGTTTCAACCTCCTCCTGATGAGGAGTAATCACTTTCTCTTCTTGCCTCAACAACCTGTCTAACTCTTCAGGTAACTCATAGTCTTCTTCAACCCCTTCATCAGCTTGATTAATTGGTTTGTCGAAGTCATACAAGGTCATAGCAGTGTTGTTGTCGGTGCAATCTGGAGGATAATCTCTGCAAGGGTTGAGATTGGTTCGTTTTAGTGATCAATTTTAATCTTGTTTAGAAAAATTGAAAATGAAGTTATTATTTTGAAAACATTGCCATTTTATTGTTTTGTACAAAAGTGAAAAATGAAAAGACAGTGAGCGAAAAAGAGACTTGTTTGCAAAAGATGTCTGATATTCATTGATTAATCCATTTGCATAAAATTACAATATGGCCCTATTACAAAATGAGTCCTGACACCTTGGGCAAGATGTAGGACTTGATGCATGCTAAAAAGACAGGAAATAATAATTACTCTGCAGGAGTAACCCTTATAATTTCCTAGGAAGACTAGTTAAGGACTTGGTGCCCCGGGATCCTTGGACGTATCCAGCTCTCCAGGTTGTGGTCGCTTTCCGCCTCGTCTTCCAGGTTGTTAACAGCATCTGGGGTGAGAATCCCCCACTGATGAACTTGGGTTCCTTGGCAGCCTCTGATTGATCTTGTCGGAATGGTTTGTAACCCAAATTGAATCTGTCATCCTTCTTTTCCACCGGCAGCAACTTGCCCCAGCCTTGGGCATTACCATCTTCAACAACCTTTCGGGCTTGTTGGTAGGAGACAATTGAAGTACCCATCCTGTCTTCCTGGGATGCAGCAAATACTTCAGTCGTCGCCTCATTGACATTCAGGGCCTCGAACCCTTGGCTCATAGTTTCATGGATTTCACCATCCATCTCAATGTATTTGTATGTAGCCAGATGGCTAAAACATATGTCCTCCTCACCACAGATGGTGATAATCTGTCCTTCCCACTCATATTTCAGTTTCTGGTGAAGGGTCGACGTAACTGCACCTGCGGCGTGAATCCATGGTCGACCTAACAAACAGCTGTATGTCGGCTGAATGTCCATCACATAGAAAATGGTCTTAAAGACTTGCAGACCGATTATCACTGGTAGCTCCACCTCTCCAATAACAGACCTCTTGGAGCCATCAAAATCCCTGACCACAAGGTTTCTTGGTCGGAGAGCTATTCCATCATATTCGAGCTTAACAAGAGCTTTCTTGGGTAAGACATTGAGTGAGGACCCAATGTCTACAAGAACATGAGATAGTACAACTCCCTTGCACTTCAGGGTTATGTGCAAAGCTTTGTTGTGGTGATGTCCTTCTGTGGTCAAATCAGCATCCGTGAAACCTAGCCCATGGCTAGTATTGACATTTGAAACTACTGTCTCCAGCTGATTCACTATGATCTCTTCTGGCACGTAGGCAGCGTGCAGAACTTTGAGTAATGCATCCCGATGGGCTTCGGAACACAACAGCAGGGATAAGATAGAGATCTTTGAAGGAGTCTGGTGGAGCTGGTCCACAACTTTATAGTCACTTCTTTTAATTATCCTCATAAATTCATCCAGATCCTGATCAAAGGATGATTTATGAGTCTCTTTTGGTGCAGGTTCTTCAGGTATCACACTCTTCCCTTTGGCTTTGGCAACAGCCTCTGCCTCAGTATTATTTCTTGGAGCTTGTGATGCGAAGAGACGTCCGCTTCGTGTGAAGCCTCCGCCTCCCCCGACATTGTCCACTTGGGGAGTAAGAACTGGATAATCAAGGAGGACTTTTTCTCTGTTGCAATAAAGGTCAGCACCATAATGCCATGGTATAACATTGTTTTTATCATATGGAATTGGCCCTGGCACCGTGATAGTGACTGGGCTTACTTCAGCAGATGTTGGTACCGTAATTGTTTGTAGATCATAGAATATAGTGACAGGACTTCTGGTGGATGTTGGTGGTGGTGAATTGAAGCTTGGTTGAGACTATTGTTGAGATTGTTGAAAGTTGCTTGAATTCGGGACCGTTGTCGGGTCATAATAAATAGTAAATGTAGAAACGTCGTTGTTGGTGGTTGCTGAAGTTGTAGAAGGAGATGAAATGGAACTGTTGTTTGTTGAAGTGACGGAAGAAATGGTTGTTGAGGTTGTAGACGAGTAAGTAGGAACAATGGTTGTTGCAGTTGTAGAAGAATCATTTGTACAAGGAGTTGCTGGTGTTGTAGAAGCTGTTGTGGTTATTTGCATAATTCCTTCTTTAATCAAGCCATTGATGTCGTTCCTCAAGCTTGCACACCCGTTCTCGGAAAGTTTGCAAGGTTCGCAACAGGCCTCACAACCTGGAAACACTTGGCATTTCAAAAGCTGAGCTTTAACCTCTGCTAGAGGTGTCTGAATACTTGCAATATCTTCTATTAAACTCATGGGCAAGCCTTCCTCTATAGAATTAATCCTTGGCCCACTGTGGCTTGGCATAGGATTTTTCATGACATTGGGAGGTGGTGCAAAGTTCAGGGCCTTTGAATCTACTAGATCCCGGACCTTCATATGCAGAGCTCTGCATTTTTCCGTAGAGTGACCAGGTGCGTTAGAATGAAAATCACACCTATCATTGACATCGTAGTTTCTAGGAAGGTTCTGAGGATCAGGTGGAGCTAATGTCCTCAACTCAACAAGATTGAGCTTTAGGAGTTGTGGCAGTAATGTAGCATATGGCATTGGAATAGGGGCAATCACCCTGTTGATCTCAGATGACCGTTGTTGAAAAGGGCGTTGTTGTTGATTGTTGTTGTTGTTGTAAACACCCCAAATTTTCCCTCACTCATTTCACCATGGCTTATTATCTTTTCATTTGCATAAGTTCAATCATATCATTTCATATTGCATTTTTGCTTCACTACATTGGTTCTAAGTCATCTGCATCTAGGGTTTGTGATCTGAGCAATCCCTGGGTCATCTGAGCCACTCCAAAGGTCCTCAATCATCTCAAGAGGGTCCATGTATGTTCAAGCATCATATTATATCCTCCCAAGATCAAGAAAGTCATAAAATCACAAGAACTGAGAAAGGCATGGAAGTAGAGCCAGGTTTAACTGCACAGATGACCTAAAATTAGGGTTTTGGTTTCAGAGGCCATAACTCCAAATTTTGTGGTCATTCTTGATTCTATTGGTCTCTATATGATATAAGGATCATGCATACCAATTTTCATGAAGAAATTCAATGGGGAAGGCATCTGATCAATAGATGACTTCTTGAACAAGTCAGTGTAAAATCGGGGCATCTGAGGCCCCCAATCATCCAACCAAAGGGTCTTCTCCATCATTTTGGGTGTATATGATCTTTATTTGATCTTAGAAGAAATTAGAAGTGCACAAAATTGAAGAATTTCAAGCCATTTGCAAAGTTGCCATTTTGGGAAAAGTGACTTGTAATGTAAACTTGCCATTTTGGGAAAGTTTTTCAACCTCCTCTTTTTGATTCAAAAATGCTTCAAATGAAAAATTCTTGGTCATGAAAGTTGTAGATTGGATCATTCCCTTTTCAAAAAGTACAAGAACTTGACCTAATTCATTTTGGAACTCAAGTTATGGCTTGTCAAAGTTGGGAAAAATCACATAAATTTCACTTTTACACCAAAGAGGGAAGTTTGCAAATTCTCATGCCAAGCATTTTTGTGACCTCAAGCACACTTCTACATGTCTTAACATCATAATGCATTGCCTAAGGATCAGAATTGGCCCAAGAATCACAACTTTTCATGCCTTACACATCAAGAAATCACAAAGGGGCCAAAGTTGCACCAATTTGCAAAAGCTCATGAAACCATGCCTCCACTTGTTACAGCTCATCAAATCTAATCCATAAGCCTTCCTTGATCTTTGCTGCACACAGCCATGCCCAAATCCAAGCCTGACATGTGCCCATACCTCAAGTACACCAACTTTTGACTTTTTGGCAAGAAGCCCATACCAATCAGCTGCAACCACCACCCACTCTCTGGCCTATCACTGCTTGTTATGTGGATCAAACCCAAGCTATAACACACAACATTGCAGCCTAACACTTCAGATTTCTCAGCATACACAAACATCCCTCCAACTTGCAAGAGCTTTCGAAACTCATAGCTCAGCCAACAAATCTCCAAACTTTTTCCACCATTCAACTCCACATTCATCACTGATCATTTCCCACCCCTCATTTTGCCTTAAAACACCCCATATCAAAAACACGATTTTCACATTCCTTGACCCGAGCTTCAGCCAACTGCACATATAGGCCACATAAAATCTAACCAAGCATTGCAAACTCTTGAGGGAGATCATTTGAGGGGTTTTGAAGCAGAGAAGCAGCCAGACAGTGCCATTTTCGAAAGCTTCAGTTCAGGTAACCTCAAGAACAAATTTTCCAGAAATGATTTTTTAAGTTCTTAGATTGTTCTCCATGCTTCACTGATCACACTGCACCTTTTGGTTTTGAAAATGATTAAGTTTTAAGCATGTATGAAGCTTCTGAAATTTCTGAAAGATTTTCCGTTTTGCTTCGAATCTCATTGTTCATGTGAAATAAATGTTGTTTGATGGCTAAATCCTGTTTAGAATGGGGTGGGGATCATTTCTGGAGAGTTTGGTGGTTTGATTTTACGGATTGAGTGAGATAGCAAGAGTGGATGGCCGGAGAAGATGACCGGAACACTGTTCCGGTCACCTGAAAGTGTTTAGGGCTTAATTAGGGTTAGCTGGGTAATTAATGTGAGTTTGAATCTTGGCCATTAGATCTTAGGGTTAGCGCGTTTTTGAAAGGCTCAGATTAGATCATTAGGTTTAATTTAGGATTAATTAATTAATTAACTAAAATTAACTCAGTTTGAATTATAGCCATCAGATCACGCGCGCAGTCAACCCCCTTTTCCCATATTTGAATCTGAACCCTTGGATCATCATACTTTCCATTAATTCAGTTTTAATTCCATTTTTTATCATTTATTTTGCATCATTTATTTAAAATAGTTAGAAAATCTTAAAAATAATTTCCTTTTGCATTTTCATTTCAAATATTTTTATCAACCAGAAAATAATTTTTATTTTAATTTTTGCATAAAATTTGTATTTTTAAAATATTTAAATGTTTATTTTAATTAATTAATGGAAATTAATTAATTAAAATACAATTTAAGTTTCTAAAAATCACCAAAAAAATCACATTGCATCTTGACACATTTAGAGACATTATCAAACCATTCATACAAATTTATTTTTGGTTTTGATCATACTTTGACAATTTTCATTTGAATTAGGGTTCTTTAATTTGAATATTTTTAACCCTAACTTCAAAAATTCATAACTTTTGATCCAAGTTGAGTTTGTGAATGGTTCTTTTTTCATTGTGTTCTACATACTTTCAAGCGTCTTAAAGCATTTTTGTTTCATTTTTATCTTGCATTTCCAATTTTTTTGGCATTTTCCCTTTAGGATCACCCTTAAAACCCTAGAAATTTAGGAAAATCATAAGTCCTTTAGGGTTTAGCTTCTGACCTCCCCCTTTGGGTATTGAACTTGTATGGGTTTAGGGTACCTTTGATTCCATTTTCAATTTTTTATCATGTCATTTGCTTCTGATTTTGAATTTTGCATTGCATATTGTATGTAAAACCCTAATTTTTGTCTTCATTTGCATTCATCCTTCATATGCTTGCATACATGAACTTTCCATGACATTTTGTGCTTTCACATGACTTCTAAGACATCTTAGGACACATTAGAATCATGTTTGATCATTGCATCATCCATTTGCCATGTTATGCATCCATTGCATTTCATAAGTTTTCATGAACTTTCATGCTTACTTTCATGTCTCATTTGCATCTTCATTACTTGTATGATCATCCTCATCTCTTGATATGCTTTCATACCATCTCATAGCATCATTTGCATCATGATTATGCTTCTGAATTTGGTTTTCATCTTTTCATTTCATCTCATTTTCATTTCATTTCATTTCTTGTTGCTAACTTTTCAGGTGGTAAGTGTTTGAGAAGTGAATTTGCCTTCACTTCTCATAATCTCTTCTCATCTCTTTTATGCATCTTTGCTGCATTTTTACTTGTGAATTAGAGTGAGCTTGATCATTCATGTTCCCTCCACACTTTCTTTCTTCAAGCAACTTATCTTCTTAAGTGAAGTAAGTTGTCTTGCTTCTCGCTGCTTCTTTTCCTTCCATCCTGTTCCTTCCTTGGTGGCTCTCTTGAAGATCCTCTTGCAAGCCTCATAAAACCTAGGAATACCCAAGCATGTTAACAGTTAGGGTTTTATTAGTCCCCCATTAGCTTTGCCTTTGTGTCATCTTTGAGTCTTCTCTTCTTATCTCTTAATCAAGGACTAAACCTTAAAGGTTTTAAGGCTTTGTGATTAGGGTTATGCATGTATCCTTCTATTAGGATGGAGTGTATAACTTCAATACTAAGTGTTAAAACCTTAATGTGTTTAAACCCTTTAATCAATTCACCTAATAATCACCAAGATATCAAGCTTGTAACTTGGGTCTTGCATTAGGGTTCTAATTCTTCTTTAATTGGTTAAGAAGGACTAACCTTAGTGTTAATGGACAAGTCCCCCTCAAATGGTCTTACAAACCATAAGATTCACTTCTTAATCTTACCATTAACTAAAATCCACTTTAATAAAGGTTTTGTTTTGTCATGAGGTTAATCCCTAATCATGGATTAAGTTGAGAAGCCTTCCTCAGCTTAAATGTTCTCATCTATTATCCTTCTATTAGGATGGTGTAATGGGTCCATTAAATCCTTGATTATGGCTTAAACTCATTACCTAACACCAAACAAAAACTCCAAAAACATCTAAATAATTATAAATAGGTTAATGATCTTAATTCTATATCTGGTGATTAAGTGTGGGGTGTTTACTTCATACTTAAGGTATTCTCATTACCCCTAATCGGAGGGAGGATGTGATGAGTTTACTAACCCTTGGTTTAGGCTTAAGCTCATTTTCTTATGACAAATCCCAAGAGCAATAAAAGATTTAAAACTCAAAAACAAACAATAATCGTCTCCTTCGGGATTCTTTTCTCATTATCCTCACTCACAAACGAGAACTCACTTCTTTCGTCTAATGCAAGACAGTTAGCACCTGAGCCAGACAGGTCATACACTTGAGCATAGACAAGTAAGCAGTTCATCAGTCAATTTATCTTTCAGTCTCTTTGAGTCGAACTACGGTGTTCTGACTTCCTCATTGCACGAGAGGATACGCAGGCATAACTTAACAAGTTATCAAACAAAATTCTATGTATATCCCCCCCTCTTCCAGCATTATTCTTTAAGCCTCATAGTCTTGAGCTTTGTATTCTTTCCTTGCACAGACACTCACTTGTTTCACTTCACATTGCTTTTACACTGACACCTGTACATTCTTTTCCAGCTTTTGCACACAAATAGCACAGACACTACCCCTTTAAACACAATCTTTGAAGCGTGGATCCCGTCGAGTACGGCGGAAAATCTGGGTGCTAATACCTTCCCAGGTTGTAACCAACCCCCTTTCTCAGTTTCTCTGGTTCGCAACCGTCTTATCCATCTTTACTTAGGTTCATGCAGCATTACCTTTCCTTCGGGATAAAAATGCCTAGCTGGCGACTCTTTTCATTCTCTCTCTTTCGTCGACCGTTCGCGTTTGTACCCCTCTTGACCGGGTGTCATTTGGTGGGAGCGACAGTTGTTGTATGATCTCTGTTGCGGAAACTGTTGTTGTTGCGGAAAGTGTTGTGGTTGTTGAGGATACTGAGGAGGTGGAGCAGGGATAGTAACAGCAGCAACTGTTCTGGGCAGGTATTGGGGTCTCCCTCTTCCCATATGCACAGAGTTTATCTCACCAGATCTATGGGGCCCAGCAAATGGCTTCCTTGTACTGCTTGAACTGGCACCGTTGTCGGAGATCTTTCCCATTTTCATAAGGCTCTCTATTCTTTCCCCAGCTATCACCACATCTGCAAAGTTGGTGGAGGAAAAAGCAGCCAATCTGTCAATGTAGGTTCCTTGGAGAGTATTCATGAACATGTCTGCCATCTCCCTTTCAGACATAGGGGGTTGAACTGCAGCAGCCAGTTACCTCCACCTTTGGGCATATTCTCTAAAGCTTTCACGGGAAGATTGAGACATTCCCATCAGAAGGGTCTTATTTGAAGCCATGTCCAGGTTATACTGATACTGACGGATAAAAGCTTCAGCCAAGTCTTTCCAGTTTCTTACTGTGGCTCTAGTCAAGTGGGAGTACCATTCTCAGGATGCCCCTGTTAAGCTATCCTCAAAGTAAAACATCCACAGCTTCTCGTCCATGGTGTATGCTTTCAACCTTCCCAAGAATGACTGAAGGTGGGTGCGTGGGCAGGATGTGCCATCATACCTTTCAAAACACGGGGGTTTGAACTTGTGAGGAATTCTCACCCCTTCCACCAATCCCATGTCCATGACATCAAAACCTAGGGAGTTTTGGGATTCAAGAGATCTCAGTTTCTCCGCAATCTCATCCAACCGTCGGTCATAAACTTCGTCTCCAGCCCCTACTACAGTGAACTTCTCTTCTTGAGGATCTTCCTGCAAGACCCTTCCTCCAGCAGTGTTACCCTGAGTATTTCTTATGGCATTAATCTATGGATTCAAATGAGGTCCAAACTCTGGTGGATCAGTGTGAGGTTGCACGTGATCGTTGTTACTGGTACCTCCTGTACCTGGATGGTGTTCCTCGGGAGTTTGTCTCTCAACCAACTCCCTCAGTCTTTCCTGGCTCTGAGCTAAACCAGTCATTACAACCATGAATTGAGTCATCTGATTTCTCATCTCAACCCTCTCATTGGCCATTTGGGTCCTTACTTCATTCAAGTCTTGCTGAACTTGATCCATCTGTAGTCCCGGAAGGTTGTTTCTTGTCGGGTACCGGTGTATTCTGTTGACAGGGAACACTCTTCTGCGAGCAATGTTTCCTGAAACCACAACAAAGTGAGAAACAACAATAAAACAAAAACCTACAAAACAAATAGAATGTTAGTATGCAATGCAGGATGCCTATTTGTCTTCCAAGGGTATCCGGTTTGGTTCTTTGGTTTTGACCTTTCCAGACCTTGAGGAAATGTTGATGATGTTGCAGAGATAGATAAAGCCCACCAAAAATAATACAAACTGATATATATTACAAAAAGTGAAAATACATAGTTTGATTACAAATAATATTCCCATGGTGGGCCAAAATACAACAACAAAATCAAAAGTAAAACAAAAGGAGAGTACAAGCAAAAGAGATCAAACATCCAATCCAAAGTCATCCTCCCTGACTTCCTTCAGAAGGGCCTCAGTCACTGGACCTACTGGGTGTTCTGTGATAGTCTTGATGAGGAGGTTCCTGGTAGCAATGGCACTGGTTAATTTCTTATGCTTGTCCTGGTCCTTTGACCTCTTCAACCCCGCCCAGAGTTTCAATTCAGATATCTCTTTCTGTGCTGCCAATAATGCCTCCTGATGCTTCTTCTCACTGGCCTCCAGTTGCTCTATCTTAGCTTGAGTCCTCTGATCTTCTTGTGCACGGGCTTCAGTGATCCTGATCCACCTAGCCTGGATCTCCTCTAAGTAATGCTCTGCCCTAGCCTTCTGAGTCTTTGCTTCCTTGCAAGCATTCTTCAGTACTAACTCCCCTTCTCTAGCCTTCCTGATGTAGTCATCCATCTTCTCAATCTTAGTTAAATGCTCAATCCTGAGCCTTTCTAACCTCTCGTTATCCAAACGGTTGTCATTTCTCTCCCAGAGAGTCTTCTTCAAGGCTTCAGAGAGCTGAGTATTCCTTTCTTTCGGTTTCTCAAACTCTTCCAAACTGACAGTAGTTGCAGGTTGTACTATTGAAGGTCCAGGTGTATCTTCCAAAGTGAATGGCATCTGGGTGATCTATGCCCTGGTACGAGACCAATCAGAATACTGCGCTGAAGCAATGTTGTTGCACTTGCCAAGGATGGTTGTTCCCTTAGTTTGAATGTTATCCCAAGCCCAGGCAGCTTGTCTGACAACAGCAGAGTTGTGCTGGATTTCACAATAGAGGGTCTCAGTTAAGTCTTGCCCCTTGGAGGATGAACCAAAGCATACCCTAATTGTCTCTTGAAGAGCAAAGGGTTGTAGTTGATGCAACCTTTCACTCCTATCAAAGGCACATTAGGATATTGCCCACAGCTAGTAATGATGTCCTTGCCCTTGCTGCTCTGAGTGCACCATCTGATGTCTTCTGATGTCAAGGCAATAAATCTCTTAGCCCAGTTCTTTTGCTGATGAGGATTCAAGAAAGTGTCTGACTTCGGCAAATGTCTTAGCAGCCAAGAGTAATAAAGAGGAGCACAACATCTGACCAGTCTTCCTCTTTGCTTCTCATTCCTCTGGTGTACTGAGTAGTAAAAGTCTCCAAGCAAAGTAGGAACTGGGTTCCTCAGTAAGAATAGGTGAATGACATTCTTGCTCACAAACTTTGGCTCATCTGAAAACAAGACAACCCCATATATTCCAAGTTCCAAGAGTGTACACACATCACCCGACTTCCCTTCTGCAGCATGCAGGGTGGCCTGGGAGATCAAGAAGTCTAGGTGAAGGCTCGGAACCCCAGCCTTGGTGGTCATGCTTTGATCAATGAGGGAAGGCTCCAACTACAATGCCCTAGATATGTCTTCATTCTTGGGAGCAACCATCTCAGGGTTGAAAGGAATCCCTCTCCTGATAGGAACTCCTAACAACATAGAAAATTCTTCTAGCAGAGGTCCCAACTAAAAATCAGGGAAGGTAAAGCATCTGAGAGGAGGATCATAAAACTGCAAGCAAGTATGGATCATGCTCCTCTGGGATGCATCTAGGTCCATGATCATGTCCAAAATGCATCCATAATGTTCTCTGAATAATGGGACATGATCAGGAGTAATGAGAGACTGGATCTGTCTGATGCCAGTCAGGGTAGGCTCAAAGAAGTGGTATGTGATGTTGCTCTTTCTGGAGGTGTCCATGCTGATGATGGATGCTGGTGAGGGAGACTGAGAGCAACTACTAATGAAGGTCACTGAATGAGATGCAGGAGATAAGTCTCTGATGCAGATAGCTGAAGAAGAATCACTGACAAACTGATGAAGGTGCTGGAGAAGGTAACTGAAGAAGTCTGAGCAGTAGAAGGGGTCAAAACCAAACCAAAGATAAGGAGGTGGATACCCTGTAAAACAAATAGGCAAATATTAAATGATGCAAAAATGATGTATGCAAAATGATATGCAAAGGGTTTGTGACAAAAGGCTGGATCTGATATCTGCCTTGGTAAAGTCCATGTGTGTTCATAAGTCCGGGTGGAGGCTTAGGAATCCAGTAACCAGGTGGGGGACCCAAATAAGGAGTCACAAGTCCAAGGTAATCACAAGAACTGCCCAAAATGGTGCATTCTTAAAACAAAACTAGTAACAGGGTATGACGTGGCCAAGGGTTCCTGCAAACCTATAAACATCCCAACCCCCTCACATGTAATGTTCTAGAACAAGGATCCTCAGACTTGGATCGGTTATGAGAAGTGTAAACACTTCTAACCCGAAGGTACAGTGTTTACAATAACCATAAAAGATCCTCCTCTAATTCACCTCAGATGTTGAAGGTCATAAAAAGGTCATCCAGACTTAGCAGACTTCCCAGATAGTCCTAGCACTACAGGAAATGCGTAGCACAGAGTTCTCAAGAAGAAACCCATGTCTGAACCGTGTTTCATATTCCCTTACTGTTGGATTATTAATTCAGCGTCACCCTTAGGGATTCGATGGGCTTAACATCCCAACCCATGGCGCTTAATAGGCGCAGCCCCTTGAAAGACTCTATACTATAAGGAAATAAAGTTGCGCCTTCACTAACAGCAATTGCTTTTAGTGCAGTGGTAAGCGCTTGATCCTACAAGTGGTATCAGAGCCAGGTCATGGGTTCGAATCCCCCCGGCTGACACTGGGGGGGAGATTGTTGGATTATTAATTCAGCGTCACCCTTAGGGATTCGATGGGCTTAACATCCCAACCCATGGCGCTTAATAGGCGCAGCCCCTTGAAAGACTCTATACTATAAGGAAATAAAGTTGCGCCTTCACTAACAACAATTGCTTTTAGTGCAGTGGTAAGCGCTTGATCCTACACTTACCAGACCGAAATGGAATGGGAAAGAATATGAAGCCACTCTAGCCTATGTGTCACTCAGGTCTCCATTATAGGACCTTAATCATTCAGTGATACCCACCTACCAAGGAAAACATAGATCCAGCACATGATAATGACAGTATGAAATGCATAAAGAACTGTAAATGAAAGCAATAAATGAAGCTATACAGAAAGCAATAAATAAAGCAATAAATAAGCACAAGTAACACACAACACCCCCGTAAACACAAAAATAAAACAAGCGCTAGGGGGAACCCACAAAAAGAACCAGAAGCCCTGGTTGCAATATAAGGGTCCCCAGCAGAGTCGCCAAGATGTCGCTCCCCTGAAAAGACACCTGGTCAGATAAGGTACAGACGCGAACGGTCGGCGAAGGGAGAAGATGAAATGAACTGAATAGAGTCGCCAGCTAGGCATTTTTATCCCGAAGGAAAGGTAATGCTGCATAAACCTGGGAAAGGATGGATAAGACGGTTGCGAACCAGAGAAACTGAGAAAGGGGGTTGGTTACAACCTGGGAAGGTATTAGCACCCAGATTGTCTGTCGTACTCGACGGGATCCACGCTTGAAAGTTTGTGTTTAAAGGGGTAGGTGTATGTGCTATCTGTGTGCAAAAGCTGGAAAAAAATACAAGTGTCAGTGCAAAAGGAAGTGAATTGCTCAGGAACTGAGGCTGTGAAAAGAATGCTGAAAGAGGGGGAAGACACAGAGACTTTTGTTCGATAACCATTAAGTTATGCCTACGTATCCTCTCGTGCAATGAGGAAGTCAGAACACCGTAGTTCGACCCAAAGAGACTGAAAGGTAAATTGACTGTGAACTGCTTGCTTGTCTATGCTCAAGTGTATGACTCGTCTGGCTCGAGTGCTAACTGTCTTGCATTAGACGAAAGAAACAAGTTCTCGTTTATGAATGAAGATGATGAGAAAAGAATCATGAAGGAGACGATTATTGTTCGCTTTTGTGTTTTCAGCTTTTTATTGTTTTTGGAGTTTGTCATAAGTTAATGAGCTTAAGCCTAAATCAAAGGCCTGTAAGCTCATTATATATTCCCTGATAAGGGATAATGAGAATACTTTAAGTGTGAGATAAGCATCTCAACTTAATTGCCATGATGATGTAGGATTAAGATCATTAACCTACTTGTGATTATTAAGATGTTTTTGGGTTTTTGTTTAGTTTTAAAGTAATGAGTTTAAGCCATAATCAAGGATTTAGTGAACTCATTACACCATCCTAATAGAAGGATAATAGATGAGCACACTTAAGTTGGGGAAGATACCCCAACTTAATCCAAGATTAGGGATTATCCTCATGACAAAACAAGCCTTTATTAAAGTGGATTTTAATTAAGGGTGAGATTAAGAAGTGGATTTTATGGTTTATAAGACAACTTGAGAGGGACTTGTCAATTAAACACTAGGGTTAGTCCTTCTTAACCAATAAAGGAAGAATTAGAACCCTAATGCAAGGACCAAGTTACAAGTTAATGTCTTAGTGGTTATTAAGTGGATTGATTAAGAGGTTTAAACAAATTAAGGGTTTAACACTTAGGATTAAAGTTATACACTCCATCCTAAGAGAAGGATGCGGGTATAACCCTAATTCCAAAGTCTTAAAACCTTAAAGGCTTAGTCTCTAATGATGAGATGAGAAGAGAGACACAAAGAAGACGCAAAGGTAAAAACTGAGGGGGGACTAATCACAACCCTAATTTTTATCATGCTTGGATACTCCTATGGTTTGTGAGGCTTAAAAGATATTTTCAGAGAAGCCACCAATGGAAGAAGCAGATGGAAGGAAGGAGAAGCAGAAGAAACAAGTTACTTACTTTATTGAAGAAGATAAGTAACTTAGAGAAAGAAAGTGAGAGATGAACATGAATGAGCAAGCTCACTCTAAGACAATGAAAAATGCAGCAAGGATGCATATGAAGAAGATGAAGAGAAATAAGAAGTGAAGGCAAATTCACTTCTCAAGTTAACTTACCACCTGAAATGTTAGCACAATATTCATAAGGAAAGAAATGAAATGGAATGGAACATATGCAAAGGTAAAAACAAAACATGAAGCATACACATGATGCAAATGATGCTATGAGATGATGCAAAGGCATACAAAGTGCAATGAATGGTCTTATAAGAGATTGGATGCAAATGAAGCATGCTTTGAAGTTTGAAAGCACATGGATCTTTATGAAATGAAATGGATGCAAAACATGGCAAATGTATGAATAAATGACCAAGCAATGTTCAAGAAATGTCTTAAGATGTCTAAGATGGCATAAAAATGCTTATAATGTCATGGCAAGTTCACATGTTCATGCAATGCAATGTAAGATGCAAGTATGGATGCAAAATTAGGGTTACATGAAAGGATGAGATGCAAATGATCAAAACAGAAACAATTCACATGATAAAAATTTGCAAATGAGCCCAAACAAACCTTATCCCCATATGATATCACACCCCAAAGGAGAAGATCTAATTCTTAACCTAAAGAAATTTATGATTTTTCCAAGTTAACTAGGGTTTTTGGGTACCTTAAAAGGAAAAATGCAAATAAATTTGAAAATGAAAGATAAATTTATGCCAAATATATCCTAGAAACTACATGTAATATGGAAAACAATGCAAAAAGAATCATCACCAAACCATTCATGGTTAGGCAGAAAAGATTTTTCAAAGTTAGGGTTCTAAAAAGGGAATTTTATAAACCCTAAATTCAAAGAAAATGTCAAAGTATGTTCAAAACCAAAAAGAAATTTGTATGAATGGTTTGACAATGTTTCTAAATGTCTTAAGATGCAATGTGAATTTTTTTGGGATTTTTAGAAACCTAAATGGTATTTTAATTAATTAATTTCCATTAATTAATTAAATAAACATTTAAATATTTTTAAAATGATTTTTTAATGCAAAAAATAAAAATAAAAATGTTTTTGTGTGAAGAAAAATATTTAGAATTAAAATGCAGAAGGAAATATGTTTGTGATTTTTCTAGGTATTTTAAATAAAATGGTAAATAGAAATGCAATTTAAATGAAATAAAAATCAGATTAAATGAAAGTATGAGGATCCAAAGGCTGAGGTTCAAAGCTGAGAGATGAGGGTTGACTGGCGCGCAGATCAATGGCTGGGATTCAAACTGGCTTAATTAATTTAATCCTAATTAATTAATCTAATTAATCACAATTATAATTAAATGGACACATCCTGGCCCTCCATCAAACGCCGGAAACACTGATCCAACGCTCCTCATTCAAACTCACACTAACCCTAATTAAAACCCTAATTAATCTCAGGTGGCCGGAGAAGACTTCTGGTCGTCTTCTCCGACGAGCTCCTCCCCTGAGCTTCCTCAAAACACCACCCCAGGCTCTCAAACTCTCCAGAATCAATCCTTAAACATCATAGAACACAAATCCAGCAACAAAAACAATTTCTCATGCATCAAAATGAAGAATCGAAGAAAAACATTTTTAGGTCAAAACTTTCAGAAGTTCATGAAATCCTTAATACGCAACCATTTTCAAAAATAAAGACATCAGCATGATTAGCACATCACATAGATTCATTTAGGAACTTAAAATTGAATTTCTGGAAGAAAAAAAAAGTTCTTGAGGTTACCTGAGCTTGAGCTTTCTCAGTTTGGCACTTTCTGGACCTCTCTCTTGTGCAAATGGCCTCCACTTGATCCCCTGATGCTATTGCAAGACTTTGACTGAGTTGAAATGAGCTAGTTTGAGTGGTTACACCTTAACTGGTCTGAAATCGTGTTTTGTGTTTGTGGGGTTTCAGGCTCTTTTGATGGTTGGGAAATGTTCTATTGATGATGGTGAGTTGAATGGTGAAGTTTGTTTGAGGTTTGAGTGGCTGGACAGAGAGAATCGAAAGCTTGAAGGTTGAAGGTGATTTTGTGACACTTGTCTTATGAGAGGTTCTGAGCTCCAAGATTATGTGTAGTAGCTTGCTTTGAGTCCACATAACATGTCTTGATAGGTCAGAAAGTGGGTGGTGGCCTGTGGTGATTGGTATGGGGTGATTTGCAAAAAGTCAACATTATGTGTACTTGAGGTATGGGCTATGGCAGGGGTTGTTCAAGAGCATATCTGGCCTCATCATTAATCAAGGAGAGCCATGGGATTGATTTTATGCAGCTGGATGGCTTAGAGGCATGGCTTTCATAGGTTTTGTAAGTGTTATGCATTTTGCCCCTTTTGAGAAATCTTGTGATGTAAGCCATAAAAACTTGTGATTCCTTGGGAAATTCTGGTCACAATGAGTTGTATTATGTTTGTATGATGCTTAGAGGTTTATTAGAAGTCACAAAATGGCTTGGTATGTGAAATTGCAAAAAATCCTCGTTGGTGTGAAAGTGAAAATTATAGGATTTTTGCCAACTTTACAAGGCCATAACTTGAGTTCCATAATGAATTAGAACATGTTCTTGTACTTTTTGAAAAGGGAATGATCCAATCTACAACTTTCATGACCAACAATTTTCCATTTGAAGCATTTTTGGTTGAGAAAGAGGAGGTTGAAAAACTTTCCCAAAATGGAAAGTTTCCATTACAAGTCATTTCCATTTTTGGCAACTTTTGTTTAGCTCAAATTTCTTCAATTTTGTGAACTTCCAAGCACTTCAATAATCAAATAAAGATCATATAACTTCAATTTGATGAAAATACCACTTTGGTTCCATTGTTGGGGGCCTCAGATGCCCTAATTTTGCTCTAACTTGCTCAAGAAGTTACCCAATGAACAGATGACTTCCACAATTAATTTCTTCATAAAACTTGGTACATATGATCCTTATAACATAATGAGACTATTAGAAACAAGAATGACCAAAAAATTTGGAGTTATGGCCTCTGAAACCAAAACCCTAATTTCAGGTCATCTGTGCAGTGAAACCATAGCTCTTCTTCCATGCTTTCCAAGTTCTTGTGATTTCTTGACTTCCTTAATCTTTGAGGGATACAACATGATGATAGAACACACATGGACACTCTTGGAATGATTGGAGGCCTTTGGAGTGGCTCAGATGGATCCTTGGATTGCTCAGATCACAAACCCTAGATGTAGATGAAACAAAGATGCAATATGATATGATATGCTTAAACTAATGCAAATATGGAAGATCACAAGCCATGGTGTGAAATTAGTGAGGGAAAATTTGGTGTGTTTACAGCTGCCCCTATTCAAACATGAGTTAGCTATGCAGGATGTAAGCGCCTGGCTTAACAGACAAATAAGATAACTTGTGGTTGAATACCAAAGACAGTCCAAAATTTGCACTCGCTGGGGAGAAGAAGAAAAGAGATATAAATTGTAAAAGGCAGTATAGTATGATTATTAAGTGCAGGCGGTGGAGGACGACCATCGAGCAGAGGACGACTGCTGGGGATAAAGCAATGACGGGGACGGCCGACAAGCTGGGGAAATAAAGAGACCACGACAGGGACGGCCATCGGGTAAATAAACAAGATTCTCTGGGAATTAAAGATAAAGGAAACGATGGGGACGTTCATCGGTTTAAAGAATAAATGAAATATTGATGAGGGACAGTCATCAAAGGTGAAGGACGATCACCTAGTAGGGGACGGCTGCTCTTTATCATGACGAATGTCAGATAGAAAAGGTCGACGATGGGGACGGACATCGGGTAAGCATGATGAAGTAGGATCATCAAGAGGTGAAGGACGATCACCTAGCAGGGTACGGCTGCTCTCAGGGTTTATCACGACATAGGACGAATGTCAGATAACAAGATCAACGATGGGGACGGCCATCGGATAAGGTGAAGAACGATCATCAAATGGTGAAGGACGATCACCTAGCAGGGTACGGCTGCTCTGTTGGGGAA
Source organism: Lathyrus aphaca (assembly GCA_963966055.1). Lineage (NCBI taxonomy): Eukaryota > Viridiplantae > Streptophyta > Magnoliopsida > Fabales > Fabaceae > Lathyrus > Lathyrus aphaca. Next base: position 293,885,481 of record OZ014519.1, on the reverse strand, counting down.
AAGGATGAGGGACGGTCATCCGAGGTGAATGACGATCACCTGGCAGGGGACGGATGCCGCAATATCACGACATAGGACGAATGTAGGATAGAAAAGGGTTCCAATAATGGAGACTCCACTGGGGAAAGGATGAAGGACGGTCATCCAAAGGTGAAGGATGATCACCTGGAAGGGGACGCCTGCCGAAAGTATCACGACATAGGACGAATGTCGGATAGAAAAGTGGTTCTGCCGGGGAGTGGTAAACACGGACGAGTGTTTACGTTTTCCATAATGAAAGTTATAAGTGTTTTGATGTTGTGTATAGATTAAAGATGCGGACGAGCATCCTTAGGACCATGATACAGATGAGTATCGGTAGAAACAAACGCTGACGCATGTTCAGATATGATGATACGGACGAGTACCAACTGGTTAAGAAAGAACACGGACAAGTGTAGAATCTGTGGGGAATGATATATATATATATATATATATATATATATATATATATACATGACACAGACGAGTATCTGTATAAGTATGAGTGAGTATTGATCTATTGGTGAAGTATGAGCAAGACAAGGATAAGTGTTCGACTTGCTGGGAAATGTATGACACGGACGGGTGTCAAAAGAGAATGTGTAAGTTATGAACAAACGTTTGCATATGAGAGTGTAAAATGTGTTTTGGTAACCTGTGGGGATAGGATGACACGGACGGGTGTCGACAAGAGCGTATTATAGAGGAGTGTTTGGTTTGCAACAAGTGATCGGGCAATCGTGCTAGGGAGTGGTGACACGGACGGGTGTCAAAAGAGTGTATATAGGTATCTGTATTTGAGAATGCAAAGAGGGCATTTGGCTTATATCTGCAGGGGGTAGTATGACACGGACGAGTGTCGAAAGAGTATATATGAACATGTATCTTTGTTGGAGAGTGCAAAGGGGATGCTTTGGCTTTTACTTGCAAGGGATGTGAGCTCTTATATATTGCTGATGAAGTGTTGACGGTACTTGCAGGTGACTGGCTCAAACCTGGCTTGTGATTATGCGAATGTTTATTTTTGCCGTAATGCTCCGCATTAGACGGGATGCTACGCTCTGCGGGAAAGATGATGCAAATTCTATGATTATGCAAAAAGAAATCGATCCGGGATTCGGATCCCGCTGTCGTGAAGATCTCTGGCTGATCTGCTTGGAGGAGTATCCCAGCTGGGGAAGATCATTGGTAGATCTATTAAGATACATAGCTCTGCTTGGGGAACTAGATCATTAATAGACCTATCTTGTAAGGAAAAACCCAACTGGGGAGGAAGCAACTTTCATTACTTTGTCGTGTAAGGGTTTCAGGTATTGCTCTTCTGGGGAGAGGTTGGAACTCTGCGGGGAGATAGCTCTTTTATCTCTGAGAGACCTGGTACTCTGCTTGGGGAAGGAAAGATCACTGAACAATCTTCCTAGAGAACTATGCGGTGATCCCGGCTGGGGAAGCTCCTATTGGATAGACTTATGCTGGTGATGAGGAGGTTTTGACAACTCCGCTGGGGAAAAGCATTCTGGCTGCTGTTTGGAGAGAAGGTATGTTGGGGAGTGTCAGACCCTAATTTTTGACCCTAAGATTTTTCGCATCTCATCTGCATTTCGCATACAAACAAGATCACACACTGGTTCATGTATCTTTTTCAGGTGCAGGTCTTTGCTTTGCAGGAGATCACCATGTTTAAATTGTTGTTATCTGTTTATATTTACTAACCTCTAACCAAAATACAAAAAAATATGTTGCAGTTGCTTCTTTTTCTTCTGTGTTGCAGGATTTCAAAGAAAGGGCAGTGATTTTCAAGTCAAATGCGTAGGTTCAGTCACGATTCGCCTCAGCTGGATGTTTGACCTAATATTGGTCAAACTATCAGAAGAATGTTCAACTGCAAGTTATGTGTGCCAGTGGTTTGTTTCTCAGACTGTGCGTATTCAAAAGTTCAAGACTGTGTTATGTGCGAAGTCATTGGTTATCAGACAGTGTTTTGTGCGAAGTTTGTTTCGAATCTTCAATATTCATCAGTTCATCAGTGGTTTGTTTGTGGATTTATTTTCCTCAAATAATATGGGCAATTTTTAGAGGATTCAAGTGGTTGTGGCTCAATGCTATGGATGATTCACTGGTTCAAGAATGAATGTGTTTAGTTTAATCAGTGGCTTGTGAAGAAAAATCAGGATTTGTTGTGGGCTTAAAAATCAATTTCATATTCTCCATCCATTATTCAATAGCCATTCCTTTTTTCAATTTTTTAATAATCATTTTTATCCATATTATTTTTCTAATCCAATTTTATTGTTTTCCATTTTTTTTATATACCTTTTCAAATTACCATATTCAATTTCACCTTACTACAAAAAAAAACTATTCCAAGAAATTTAGATTCATTTTACTTTTAGTCTTTTATCACATTTTTTTTATTAACTTTGTGTTTATAAGTCCATTTAATTTCTTAGCCAATTTTATCTTACATTTGTTGTTAAAAAATATATATAAGGAACATCAAGCTATTTCATCATCCCAAACATTTCCATTGGCCCATTTCCTTCAATCCACTTCAATTCCTCACCTTCAATAACCAATCGCATAAACCATAAACGGATATCATTCATCAAGGAATTAACTCGCAATAACAACAATTTCAGAATCGCATACGCAGTGCTAAGAGATTGAAGAAACCACCATTGAGCTAAAGAAATCAGAAACAATAGAAGAATATAAGAGGACTACGTTTTTCCGACGAAGAGAAGGGAGACCGCCGATGGTTTCAAAGAAGAAGAACTTTTGATTTTTCTTAGAGAAAGGGTGAGATTTACGGCGGTGAATTTGTTCCCATTTGGTGAACAGAGCAATGTGTTTTAGGCTTAAGGAAGAAGAAGTAGCGGCTGATATTATTTTTTTCTAAATTATATTTTCAGTTTTTTTTATGTTTTATAAAAAGGATATTTGTTTGGGCCTAAGTGATGAATCCATTAGGTTTGTTAATCACACTCCCAATCTGCTGCGCCTCCCTCTCCCTCTTCCATTTCATTTTTCTTTATTTCTTTAGTTTTCTTTTATGATCTTTTTTTTTATTAGTGTTACAAATTATTTTTATATAAGAGTTTTGTTTTAAAAAATATTTTAGAAAGATTTAGAAAAACATTTTAGTTAAAAGTTTTAGAAAAATATATTTTAGAAACAAATTTAGAAAAGAATTTTTAGAAAATGATTTAAAAATATTTCTATTTCTTTTTTTTATGGATCTATTTTTAGATCCATTTTCTTATTCATCTGATTTTTCTTTTTTGGTCGATGAGATCTCCGATTCGCGATTATTGGTTTCCGAAGATGTTTAATCTTCATTATTTCAAATCTATGGATGAATGATCATTTGGATCATTCTCCATACTTTGGAATCGTGATAGGTTGCCTTCGATAAACACAATGAGAAATCTCGATTAAGATTAGACCGTCCCTTTTTCTTTTAGTGTGGCATGTTTTCGGAGAATGATTCATAATATCGTTTCTCTAACATGTATTAACACGAATATTTTCCACTTTAATTAGTGGTGGCCAGCCTAATTTGTAGGGTAATTACTCCGTAAATTACTCTGCGATTGCTTAACATAGACCTAAAGTTGTCCCGATTCGGATTAAGATCCACTTGGATCCGGTTGCCTCGATTTTATTTTTCTTTTCGTGGTTGTGCTTGATTAAGTTCATCATACCACTTATATTGTAAATATTATAATAATGTGAATATAATCCATTTAATTTTAATCTCTCTCACCTTATCCTTTTATTTCAATTCCTTGCTCCTTTATCTCTTTATTATGCTTTATCATATTATATCATATATCATTTGCTTATTATTTACATTGTTGTTTGTTATTTCTCCTTTGTCCATTTGGACACCAAAACACTAATAACGGATTAAACATCTAAAAAATTGGTGACTTTTAATTTCGGACTATGGTTACTATCCTTAGCATGAGACTTGGAGTTGGACTTAGATCCTAGGATCATCCCTTTGCTCAAGTTGTTATGGATTGAAGATTTTGGCTCCGGTTGAGTTCATTTGATTATGAAGATGGAAATCCGATTGTTTCAAAGAATGCTTGCCATATGGTTTGATCATTCTTCCTTTAGCTTTTATTTTCGAGTCTTAGGATAGTCCCTTCATCTCTTCCCATCTTCTTCAATTTTCAAATCTCCTTCATATTTTCAAAACTTTCTTTGTTTTCTAACTTCAAACATTTTCTCAATCAAACCTTGACTTAGGTCATGCGGTTTTACCTTTTCATTTTATTTCTTAATAAATGCTAAACTACATAAGCATATCGAAACTTTTTTTTCTCAATACTTAAAAAAATATTCAAAACTCATTCAATTGTTTTTGTGCCCTCGTGCACGTTTCTTCTTAACCATTTTCATGTTTAGATATGATTCATTCTTTCTAGCGGAATTATTCGCTAAAGAATGACGACTTATCTTTACATTTTAAAATCAATTCAACTCATTTGCCTTTTCACAATTTGTACCACAAACTACGGGGTTTTGATCTCGCATTGCACCTTGTGGGTACGTAGGCATGAGACGTTCGTCTCTTCAAACACCAAAATCTTAAAAAAACATTCTTCTTCTCATCTCCTAAATCTTTTTTCAAGCAAACTATTTCAAACCAAAAAATGCAATAAACATTTCAAAGGGTTCCCGTAGAGTAGTATGGACAAGTCGGGTGCTTAAAACCTTCCCGATTTGTAACCAATCCCCTTACCCATTCTCTGTTTGTTTCTTTTAGCTTTTGCTTTTAGATTCATTAGGCTTTCTTCGTTCTTTTTGCCTTTTTCCTTTTGGAAATAAAGAAAAGCGCGGTGGCGACTCTGTGTATATTGAGTTAAGTTAATCAATAGCTTACACTCATGATTTTACCGCTACAGGGAGGTGATGCTTGGCATGCACCATGCTGCGTATTTGAATACCTACAATCCTGTTAAGACAAAGAAACGCACAAGTATCCCGAGGTATTCCTTACCGGATTCCGTCATAGGAGTTAGATATTCCTGGAAGTAAGATTATTTCCTGCAAGCATTTATTAAGAATGGCTCATTTGTTTTATGCAAATATTATATCATGGATATTGGACATTTTGCAAACGAAACAAAAATGTACGAAATAAGGTGTGACTGAAAATCTGATTTTATTAATCTGGGTGCCCTGAATTGGAAAATATAGTCAAAGAAACAGATCCCCTGAAATGAGGAGATTGTTACAAATTGAGAAAAGTAAAGGTGCTGGCAATGTTGACGACGCTCCGGTGAGCTTCCTTTGCTATGACCTGTATGACCTTGACGTTCTTCTCATCTTGCTTTCTGAAGAAGGTTGATTCTGACTGATGCTTTATCCTTTCGAAGCTTGTCGTGTTGTGAGTGATACAGACGGATTCAAAATGCATTAGTTCGCTTATTCCCTTTTTTTGCGTGGATCTCCCTCTCGGGTTTTCAATCCACCGGGATACCCATTTTTGCCTGAGCTGTCCAATGCGGCTTTTCAACTCAGCGGGTGTACATTTTTTTCAATTTTCCCTTATTTTTGCCCGAGTCTTTTATTCTGTTTTTGACTCGCCGGGATGCCCTATTTTTGCCTGGACTCACATTTTGTTATTATGTCCAGCGGGTCATTTTAGGCGAAGTATTTTTTAACTGTATCTGAATTCACGGGGGATAAGAAATCTTCACCATCCATAGTAGTGAGCATCAGCGCTCCACCAGAGAAAACCTTTTTTACTATGAATGGACCATCGTAATTTGGAGTCCAATTGCCCCTGTGGTCTGTATGAGGAGGGAGAAGTCTTTTCAACACAAGATCTCCTACTTGGTATTCCCGAAGCCTGACTTTCTGATCGAAGGCTTTCTTCATCCTTTTTTGATATAACTGCCCATGACAGATGGCAACTAGCCTTTTTTCTACATGTATGAAAGTTGCTTGCTTTTGAATGTTATCAATAATAAAACTCACATATTTTTCTTGAAGTAATTCATTTGTATTCATTTATAATTTTGTATGTGTGTATTGCAATACCAGCTGTCATGTTTAAACTCTTAAGGGAGGATGACGAAACAAAAACGCAAGAATCTCTAATTTTGTGCTCTCGAATACGACCCTATTGACGATGTACAGGCTTTGTTTCAAATTCCTAAACACCGGAGATATAAGGGAGATAGACCCTCGCTAACCCCTTTGAGCCTTGAAGTAGGAGTTTCTTTTTGCATGAAAAAACCCTTACGTTTAACCCAGGGGCAGGGTAGGTGTCAACTAGTTGGACCAAGCGTTCATACTTTCATAAAGGAGTGCATTTGAGGATCTATTACATTCCACTATGCTAATCAAGAGGTCCAAAGACCAGAAACCACAATGGTTATCCATATCAAGAGGTCCAAAGATTGAAAACCACAATGGTTATCCTTCATCGACCAAAGAATGAGGCAGTCAAAACCCTCGCAAAGCAATTAAGACAAATAGTGTCACACGATTTGTTCAAAAAAAAAAGAGAAATGAAAAGCCCGCTAAGTCAAAACTTGAAAACAAGCGACTTAGGAAAAAATTAGGGCATCCCGCTGGACTTCACAATCAAAGATTCACAAGAATTAGTCCAGGAAAAAGTTAGGGATAAGCAAACCTTTGTAATCCTTTTCGTCTCAGAATAAAGGTTTGCTCAATATCACAAAACCCTTATGAAAGGTGAGCGCTTGCAAAAATTAGCTGAACATAGGAATGGAGGACATCACGAAGAGGGGTGGGCACATATAAACTTCGAGCCTATTGTAAACACCCCAAATTTTCCCTCACCCATTCACACCATGGCTTGTGATCTTTTCATATGCATAGTTCAATCATAGCATCTCATATTACATTTTTTGATTCACTGCATTGTTTCTAAGTCATCTGCATCTAGGGTTTGTGATCTGAGCAAACCAAGGGCTTCTTGAGCCACTCCAAAGGTCATCAATCACTTCAAAGGGGTCCATGTGTGTTCAAGAATCATATTGTATCCCCACAAAGTCAAGAAAGTCAAAGAATCACAAGAACTGAGAATGGCATGGAAGCAGAGCCGGGTTTAACTGCACAGAAGACCTAGAATTAGGGTTTTGGTTTCAAAGGCCATAACTCCAAATTTTTTGGTCATTCTTGTTTCTAATGGTCTCTATATGTCATAAGTATCATGCATATCAATTTTCATGAAGAAATTCAATGGGGAAGGCATCTGATCAAGAGTTGACTTTTTGAGCAAGTCAGTGCAAAATCAGGGCATCTGAGGCCCCCAATGACCCAACCAAAGGTTGTTCTTCATCATTTTGATTGTGTATGATCTTTATTTGATCATAGAAGATGTTAAAAGTTCACAAAATTGAAGATTTTCAAGCCATTTCCAAAGTTGACTTTTTGGGAAATGACTTGTAATGGAAACTTGCCATTTTGGGAAACTTTTTCAACCCTTGCTTTTTGATTCAAAAATGCTTCAAATGAGAAAACTTTGGTCATGAAAGTTGTAGAATGGATCATTCCCTTTTCAAAAATTACAAGAACTTGTCCTAATTCATTTTGGATCAAAAGTTATGGTTTGTCAAAGTTGGGAAAAATCACATAATTTCAAGTTTTCTACCAAAGAGGCAAAGTTGCAAAACCACTTGCCAAGGCAAAATGAGACCTCAAAGTGACTTCTAATCTTTGTACAAACATGAACCAATGTCTAAAAATCAGTTTGGCCCAAAGAATTTTCCATTTCTATGCCTTGATTTTCACATAGCCATAAGTCATTTTTTCATGAAAGTGCAAAGAGGGATTTCTTGCAAATTGGTTCTCAAAGGGTTTGTTTGACCTCTAGCTGGTTTCCATACATTGCCATGACGTCATGAGGCATCACACACCAAAATTCAGCAAAGTTTTCTCACATGTACATAGCCAAAAGTCATGAAATGTCACAAGTTGTCAAATTGCAAAAACCCTTCCAACTCATGATCCAAATGCAGCAGCCTCTCATGAACCATCCAAGGGTCATCCTCAAACTCAGCTGAGGCAGATACACCCTTTAGATCTCCTCTGCCATGGCCCATACTCTCAAGGACACATATTTGACTTTTTGGCCAAAACTCCCATACTCTTGGAATAGTGTTTTGCAGCCATTCAGAACCTACCACATATTATATTCAAACAATATGGGAGAGATAAGTGCAAGCATTGGGGCCTAAAAACACACACAACCTCAGATTCACAAATTTGTGCACAAACTTGTTCTCTTCGAAACTCCCTCAAAACATAACAAAATCCAGAAATTTCTTCACCCACAAACCACAAATCACTCATAGAACAAGAAACACCCCCTGAAACAGCATGAATCACCACACATAGAGACCTTCATTTCTGCTACACCAGAACTCATCTTCATAAACCAGCCATCCTCAAAGCTTTCTAAGCCTCATATCATCTTCAGGAGGTTCATAAGAGTGGGTTTGCAACAAGAGAGAGCCCAGAAAGCCTAGAACCAGAAGGTTCCATCTCAGGTATGGCTCAAGAACTTTTTTCTCAGAACCTTGTTTTAAAGTTCTCAATCGAATCTTTATGATGTGTTGATGATTCTGATATGTTCATTTTTTAAAATGGTGGAATATTGAGTATGTATGAGTTGTCTGAAAGTTTCTAACCTAAATTTGTTTTGCTTCGATTTGCATCATTGATGAATGAGAAATGATTTTTGTTTGGGGATTTTGATTCAGTGATGTGTGGGGTTCATTTCTGGCCAGAGAGATTTTGTTTTAGATGCGTAGGGAGAGAGTTGGGGTTTTGGCTCATCGGAGAAGACGACCGGAACAGTGTTCCGGACGCCTGAGGGTGATTAAACCCTAATCTCATTAATTAATGAACTTTGAATTATGGCCCTTAGATGCGTTGACCCGCGCGTGTTTGGATGGTCAGGATTCCACCATTTTGCCCTAATCCTCATTTGACTAAATTAATCTAGATTAATTAATTTTAAAATCAGATTTAATCAGGTTTGAACTTGGGCCATTGGATGTGGCGCCAAGTCAACCTTTCCTTGCCCAGAATCAATCTGGTTCGTCCATCCTGCATACTTCCATTTAATTTCTTTTTATTTTCATTTTATTTGATTTGTTTTGTACATTTAATTTAAAATAGCAAAAAATGTTTAAAAATTATGAAATTTTTTGTCAAGATTTTCATTATTTTTCAGAACACAAAAATATTTTCATTTTTATTTTTTGCATTAAAAATTATTTTTAAATCATTTAAAAGTTTATTTTTAATTAATTAATGAAAATTAATTAATTAAAAATACTTTTAGGTATTTAAAAATCACAAAAAAATTCATGTAACCTATAAAAACATTTAGAAACATTGTCCAACTCTCAAACCAAATTTCTTTTTTGTTCTTGATGCCTTTTGATAATTTGCTTTGGATTTTATTCCATTTCAAGGCAATATTTTGTTTCAAACTTCAAAAATTCATTTCTGCCTAACCATTGAGAGTTGGACAATGATTCTTTTTGCATTGCATCTTGCATAACATGTAGTTTATAAGATAAAATTAGCTTGAATTGATCTTGCATTTTCAATTTGTTTTGCATTTTTCTTGACAAGGTACCTTAAAACACTAGCAATCTTAGGAAATTCATAACTTTTGATAGGTTAAGAGTTGGATCCCCTCCTTTGGGCAGTGAGTTTGTATAGGTTTAGGGTTCCTTTGATTGCATTTTCAAATTTTTGTCATGTCATTTGCTTCTGGTTTTGGATTTTTGCTTTGCATGTTGCATATAACCCTAATTTATGCCTTCCTTTGCATCCATCTTCCTTTTGCTTGCATACCATGACTTGCCATGACATTTTGTACATCCATTTGATTCATAATACATCTTAAGACATATTAGAATCATGTTTGATCATTGCATCTCACATTTGCCATGTTATATGTCTTTTGCATTCCATAACTTTTCATGTATGTTCATGGTTCTAAGCATATCTCCTTTGCATCTTTTTGTTTGTTTGATCATTCTCATGCCTTGCCTCATGTTTGCATCATCTTTTAGCATCATTAACATCATACTTTTGCTTCTGGTTTTGGTTTGCATCATGCCATTTCATCTCATTTGCATTGCATTTCATTTCTTTCACTAACTTTTCAGGTGGTAAGTTGCTTTGAGAAGTGAATTTGCCTTCACTTCTCATAATCTCTTTTCATCTCTTTCATACTTCCCTTGCTGCATTTTTTATGTGTATTAGATTGAGCTTGCTCATTCATGTTCATCTCTTACCTTCTTTCTTCAAGCAACTTGTCTTCTTAAGTGAAGCAAGTTGTTTTGCTTCTCTTTGCTTCTTGATCCTTTCATCTGCTTCCTGGTGGCTTCTCTGAAGATCTTTCTCTTAGACCTCACAAACCCTAGGAATTCCAAGCATGATAACAATTAGGGTTTTGATTAGTCCCCCACTTAGCTTTTACCTTTGTGTCATCTTTGAGTCTTCTCTTCTCATCTCATAATCAGGGACTAAACCCTAAAGGTTTTAAGGCTTTGTGATTAAGCTTATGCCTGCATCCTTCTATTAGGATGGAGTGTATAACTTTAATCCTAAGTGTTAAACCCTTAATGTGTTTAAATCCCTTAATCAACTCATCTAATAATCATCAAGACATCAAGCTTGTAACTTGGGCCTTGCATTAGGGTTCTAATTCTTCCTTAATAGGTTAAGAAGGACTAACCCTAGTGTTAATGGACAAGTCCCCCTCAAGTTGTCTTACAAACCATAAAAAACACTTCTTCATCTTACCATTAACTAAAGTCCACTTAATAAAGGCTTTGTTTTGTCATGAGTTTAATCCCTAATCATGGATTAAGTTGAGGAGTCTTTCTCAGCTTAAACATTATCATCTATTATCCTTCTATTAGGATGGTGTAATGAGTCTGTTTAATCCCTGATCATGGCTTAATCTCATTACTTAACACTAAACAAAAACAACAAAAAACATCTAAATAATCACAAGTAGGTTAATGATCTTAATCCTACATCAGGGTAATTAAGTGTGAGATGCTGACTTCACACTTAAGGTATTCTCATTACCCCTAATCAGAGGGAGGATGTGATGAGTTTACTAACCCATTGGTTTAGGCTTAAGCTCATTAACTTATGACAAACTTCCAAAAGCAATAAAAGATTGAAAACACAAAAACAAACAATAATCGTCTCCTCCGGGATTCTTTTCTCATCTCATTCACTCACAAACGAGAACTTGCTTCTTCCGTCTAATGCAAGACAGTTTGCACCTGAGCCAGACAGGTCATACACTTGAGCATAGACAAAGTAAGCAGTTCACAAGTCAATTCACCTTTCAGTCTCTTTGGGTCGAACTACGGTGTTCTGACTTCCTCATTGCACGAGAGGATACGTAGGCATAACTTAACAGTTATCGAACAAAAGTCTCTGTACATTCCCCCTCCTTCTAGCATTATTCTTTAAGCCTCATAGTCTTGAGCATTTCATCTTTGTTCTTACACTGACACTTCACTTATACACTTCACATTTCTTTTACACTGACACTTGCATTCTTTTCCAGCTTTGATACACAGATTGCACTGACACTACCCCTTTAAAACACAAATCTTTTATGCGTGGATCCCGTTGAGTACGACGGAAAATCTGGGTGCTAATACCTTCCCAGGTTGTAACCAACCCCCTTTCTCAGTCTCTCTGGTTCGCAACCGTCTTATCCATATCTTTCTAGGTCTATGTAGCATTACCTTTCCTCCGGGATAAAAATGCCTAACTGGCGACTCTTTTCTTTCTCTTGAGTTCACTCCTGTGTGTTCTCATTCCCTCCTTTCGCCGACCGTTCACGTCTGTACCCCTTCTGACCTTGGGTGTCATTTTGGTGGGAGCGACAGCTTGGCGACTCTGTTGGGGACCCTTATACTGTAACCAGGGCTTCTGGTTCTTTTTGTCGGTTCCTCCTAGCGCTTGTTTGATTTGTGTTTACTGGGGTGTTACGTGCTATTTGTGTTTGTATATTTGTATTTATTTTTGCTTTATGTACAGTTTGTTTATTGCTTTCTTTATAGCTTTATATATCATACTGTCATATTGTCATCTGGCTGGATCTGGTTTTTTGCTTTGGTGGGTGGGGTTCTACTGAGAGTTTTAGGTCCTATACCTGGGACCTGAGTGACACCTAGGCTAGAGTGGTTCATGTTCTTTCCCATTCCATTTCGGTCTGGTGCGGGAATATGAAACACGGTTCAGATATGGGTTTCTTCTTGAGAACTCTGTGCTACAGATCTCCTGTAGTGCTAGGGCTATCTGGGAAGCCTGCTAAGTCTGGATGACCTTTACTATGACCTTCAGAAACTGAGGTGAATTAGAGGAGGATCCTTTATGGTTATTGTAAACACTGTACCTCCGGGTTAGAAGTGTTTACACTTCCCATAACTGATCCAAGTCTGAGGATCCTTGTTTTAGGACACCACCTGTGAGGGGGTTGGGGCTATTTACAGGTTTGCAGGTACCCTTGACCACAGCATACCCTGATACTTTGTTTGATTAAGAGTACTCCACTTTGGACAGTTCTTGTGATTTAACCCTGGATATGTGACTCTTTATTTGAGTCCCCCACCTTGGTTACTGGACTTTTGAACCTCCATCTGGATTTCTTGAACATACATGGACTTATATATCAAGGCAGTAATCAGATCCAGCTTGATCACAACCCCTTGCATATCATTTGCATACTCATCATTTGCATAATTTTAACATTTGTTTATTTGTTTTTCAGGGTATCCATATTACATCTTGCTTGGTTTTGACCCCTTCATCTGCATAGACCTTTGTTCATCAGCTATCTATTTCAGCTATCTTCATCAGTTGCCTGCTTCAGCTACCTCCATCATCATCCTCAGCCTATCAGTGGCTCATCTCCAGTATCAGTCTTCATCATCAGCATTTGTTTCATCTCTTCATCAGCAGTTATGGCACCCAAGAAGAGCAACATCTCATACCATTTCTTTGAGCCTATGTTGACTGGCATCAGACAGGTTCAGGCACTTATCACTCCAGACCACATCCCATTATTCAGAGAGCATTATGGAGGCATCCTTGATATGGTTGTGGACTTAGACCCTTCTCAGAGGAGTTTGATCCACACCTGCCTACAGTTCTATGATCCTCCTTTGAGATGTTTCACTTTCCAGAATTTTCAGATAGGACCTCTGCTGGAGGAGTTCTCATCATTGATTGGGGTGCCTATTAGGGGTGGAATTCCCTTCAAACCTGAAATGGCTCCTCCCAGTAATGAAGAAGTGGCAAAGGCACTGTATCTGGAGCCTATTTTGATTGAGCAGAACATGACAACAAAGGCTAGCATCCCTGGTCTACACTTGGATTTCTTGACTTCTCAGGCTATCCTGAAGGCCTCCTTGGGAAAATGGAAGGAAGTTTGTGCATTGTTAGCCCTCAGTATATATGGGGTTATACTTTTTGCAGATGAGCCCAAGTTTATCAGCAAGAATGTTATTCATCTCTTCCTTCTGAGGAACCCAGTGCCCACCCTGCTGGGAGATTTCTACTATTCTGTTCACCAAGGGAATGAGAAGCAGAGAGGGAGATTGGTGAGATGTTGTGCTCCTCTATTTCATACCTGGATGCTCAAACACTTACCCAAGACTGATGCTTTCTTGAATCCCCACCAGCGGAAGAATTGGGCTAAGAGGCTTATTGCTCTGACTTCAGATGACATCAGATGGTGCACCCAGAGCACCAAAGGCAGGGACATCATTACTAGTTGTGGGCAGTTCCCCAATGTACCTATAATAGGAGTGAAGGGTTGCATCAACTACAATCCTTTGCTATTTAAAATACAATTGGGCTATGCTTTGGTTCACCCTCCTAGAGTGCAGGACTTGGCTGAAACCCTGTATTGTGAGATAAAGCCTAATCTAGCTATTGTCAGGCAAGCATCCTGGGCTTGGGACAACATCCAGACCAAAGGGATGGCCATTCTTGGGAGATGCAATAATATGGCTTCAGCTCAGTATTATGAATGGTCTCATGCTAAGGCTCAGATTTCTGGGATGCCTTTCACCATCGAGGATGCACCTGGACCATCCACAGTACCACCTCCAGCCACTGTCAGCCCGGAAGAATTTGAGAAACTGAAGGAGAGGAATGAGAATCTGTCTCAAGCTCTAAAGAAGACCCTCTGGGAGAGGGGTGATGGTCGTCTAGATATTGAGAAGTTGGAAAAGCTTAAAGTGGAGCATCTAGCCAGGATTGAGAAAGCAAAGCACTACATCAAGAAATCAAGGGCTGGGGAGCAAATTTTGAAGAATGCTTGTAAAGAGGCCCAGTTTCAGAAGGCTAGGAATGATCTCTATCTGAAAGAAAGTCAAGCTAGGTGGGTCAAGATCACTGAAGCTCGCACTCAAGAAGATAAGAGAACTCAAGACAGGATTGAGCAATTGGAGGCCAATGAAAAGAAGCAGCAGGAGGCTCTGCTAGCAGCCCAGAAGGAGGTCTCAGAGTTAAAGCTTAGGGCTGGTGTGAAGAGGTCAAAGGACCAGGACAGGCACAAGAAGCTGACCACTGCTATTGCCACCAGGAACCTTCTTATCAGAAACATTACAGAGCATCCGGCTGGTCCTGTAACTGAAGCACTTTTGAAGGAGATTAAGGAGGATGAGTTTGGTTTAGATGTTTGATTTCTTTGCTTGTTGTTGTTTCCATTTCATGTACTTTTCCTTTTATGTTGTATTTTGACCCCTCAGGGGCATGTGTTGTAAAAACAAACTATGTGTTATGCACCATTTGTAATATATTTATCAGTTTGTTTCATTTGAGTTTCTTTTCTCAAGCAACATCAGAGCATCTTCCTCAGGGGTCTGGAAAGGTCAAAACCAAGCACCAAGTCGGATACCTTGGAAACAAATAAGCATACTGCATTGCATACTAACTCTTGTTTTGTTTTGTGGGGTTTTGTTTTGTTTGTTACTAACTCTGTTGTGGTTCAGGAATTATTGCTCGCCGTCGGGTGTTCCCTCTCAACCGTCCGCACAGATATCCTACTCGCAACAATCTTCCTGGTATCCAGATGGACCAAGTACAGCAAGATCTGACAGAAGTCAGGACTCAGATGGCCAATGAAAGGCTGGAGATGAGAAACCAAATGACCCAGTTCATGGAAGTAATGAATGGCTTGGCTCAGAGTCAAGAAAGGTTGAGGGCATTGGTGGAAAGGCAAACCCCGGAAGAACCCCATCTAGGGACTGGAGGAACAAGTAACAATGAAAGGGGTCAGCCCCATGTTAACCCACCAGTATATGGGCCTCATCTTCATCCAGAGATCAACATCCCGACTAATGTGCAAGGAAATACTACTGCAGGCAGGATCTTACAAGAAGACCCCCAAGAGGAGCAATTCACTGTGATGGGAGATGGGGATGAAGCCTATGATAGAAGGTTTGATGAAATTGCTGAGAAGTTGAGATCTCTGGAGTCTCAAATTTCCCTGGGTTTTGATGTCATGGATATGGGGTTAGTGGATGGGGTAAGGATTCCCCACAAGTTTAAACCCCCGTGCTTCGAGAAGTACAATGGAACTTCCTGTCCACGAACTCACTTGCAGTCTTTTCTGGGAAGACTTAAGGCATACACCATGGATGAAAAACTGTGGATGTTTTACTTTGAAGACAGTTTGACTGGGGCTTCAAGGGAATGGTACTCACACTTGACCAGAGCTACTATCAGGTGCTGGAAGGACCTAGCTGAGGCCTTCATCAGGCAGTACCAATATAATCTGGACATGGCTCCTAACAGGACCCTATTGATGGGAATGTCTCAGTCCTCCAGAGAAAGCTTCAGGGAATATGCCCAGGGGTGGAGACAGCTTGGTGCTGCTGTCCAGCCACCCATGTCGGAAAGAGAAATGGCCGACATGTTTATGAATACACTGCAAGGAACATATATTGACAGGCTAGCTGCCTTTTCTTCCACCAGCTTCGCTAACATAGTTATAGCTGGAGAAAGAATTGAAAGCCTTCTGAAGATGGGTAAGATTTCTGATAATGGTGCAAGTTCGTCTAGTAACCCCAAGAAGCCTTTTGTGGGACCTAGAAGAACTGGTGAGACAAATGTCATTCATGCCAGCAGGGGCAGGCCTCAGTACCTTCACAGATCAGTGGCAACTGTCACTATTCCAGCTCCGATTCCTCAGCAACCAGCATATCAACCCCAACAACAACCTCACTATCAACAGCAAGTTCAGTATCCGCCACAGAGAGCCTACAACAACAACAATAACAGCAATCAACAGCAAAGACCCTTTCAGCAAAGACCATCACAGGCAAATAGGGTAATTGACCCTATCCCCATGCCTTATGTCGCTTTATTGCCACAACTCCTGAAACTCAACTTGGTTGAATTAAGGACATTGGCACCACCAGATCACTCTAATCTCCCAAGAAATTATGATGTCAACGCCATATGTGCTTTCCATTCCAATGCACCTGGCCACAATACGGAGAAGTGCAGGGCTTTACAAATGAAGGTACAAGACTTGGTGGATTCTAAAGCTCTAAACTTTGCACCCCCGCCAAATGTCAACAAGAATCCCATGCCCAATCATGGAGGACCAAGAATTAATGCCATTGAGGAAGACCAACCATCTTTCTTAATCACCAATGTTGGACAGCTTCGGACACCTCTGGTAGAAATTAAAGCTCGGCTTCTAGAGTGCCAGATGTTCCCCGGGTGTGAGCTCGGTTGTGGGTATTGCAACATTTCGGTCAACGGGTGTGATAACTTGAGAAGCGGCATAGATGGTCTTATCAAAAGTGGTATACTTCAGATCACAACAACGGCGCCTACAAATCCAGCAATCCCTTTGACAACAATTCCTGATTCTTCTACAACTGCAACAACAATCATTCCGAACAATTCATCAATATCATCAACAATGGTTCCGTCCATCTCTTCAACAAATCAGATGTCAACAACCATCTCTTCTACAACATCAGCACCCATTTATTCGGCAGAATCTTCTACAACGCCAACAGACATTAATGAAGATATCTCAGCAGTCACCATTTACTATGATCCATCAGATGTTCCTCCAAACAACAACTTTCAACAACAAACAGTGGCACTTCCTGCCAGGTCACCAGTCACCATCTACTACGATCCGCACACCATTTCGGTACCCTCCTCTGCAGCAGTCAGTCCAGTTACCATCACGGTGCCTGGACCAGTTCCATATGAAAGCAGTAATGCCATACCTTGGCATTATGGCTCTGACCTCTACTGCAACGGAGAGAAAATCACTTTGGACTCTTCAACTTCTTCTCCACAGATTGATAATGTTGGGGGAGGCGGAGGCTTCACCAGAAGCGGACGCCTTTTTGCCTCACGATTGCAAAGACCTAATGCCGAAGCAGAGGCTGCTGCCAAAGCGAAAGAAAAGAGTGTGGTAGTGGAAGAGCCAACTGTCAAAGAAACTCAGAAGACATCTTTTGAACAAGATGTAGACGAGTTTATGAGGATTATAAAGAGAAGTGATTACAAAGTGGTGGATCAGCTTCACCAAACTCCCTCAAAGATCTCCATATTATCTCTGCTGATGTGTTCTGAAGCTCACAGGAATGCATTACTGAAAGTCCTGCACACAGCATACGTGCCAGAGGAGATCACAGTTAATCAGCTAGAAACCGTGGTGGCAAATGTCAACACCAGTCATGGACTGGGCTTTACCAATGCTGATTTAACAACTGAGGGACGTAACCACAACAAGGCTTTACACATCACTCTAGAATGCAAGGGTGCTGTTCTATCCCATGTACTGGTGGACACTGGGTCTTCACTCAATGTTCTACCAAAGAAAGCCTTGGTGAAGCTGGAGTATGATGGCTTGGCACTGCGTCCAAGTAATTTGGTGGTGAGAGCATTTGATGGCTCTAAAAGATCATTGCTTGGGGAGATTGATCTGCCTGTGATGATTGGCCCGCAGACTTTTAAAATTACCTTCTATGTGATGGACATTCAGCCGGCCTACAGATGTTTGTTGGGTAGACCTTGGATCCATGCCGCTGGCGCTGTTACGTCTACCCTTCACCAGAAGCTGAAATTCGAGTGGGAAGGCCAGATCATCACCATCTGTGGTGAAGAAGATATCTTTGTTAGCCATCTGGCTACGTACAAGTATATTGAGATGGATGGAGAAATCCATGAAACCATGAGCCAGGGATTTGAGGCCCTGAACATAAATGAAGCATCCGTTGTACTTGGAACCTCTATGACGTCTTATTAGCAAGCCAGGAAGGTTGTTGAAGAGGGTACTGCCCAAGGCTGGGGCAAGCTGCTGCCCGTGGAGAAGAAGGAGGACAGATTTGGGTTGGGTTACAAACCAACTCAACAAGATCAATCAGAGGCTGCTAAGAAGCCCAGTTTTCTCAGCGGGGGAATGCTCACCCCGGATGCTATGAACAACTTGGAAGACGAGGAAGAAAGCGACCGCAACCTGGAGAGCTGGATACGTCCAAGGATCTCGGGGAGCCAAGTCCTTAACTGGTCTTCCCAGGAAATTATAAGGGTTACTCCTGCAGAGTAATTATTATTTCCTGTATTTTTAAGAATGCATCAAGTCTTGCATCTTGCCCAAGATGACAAGACTCATTTTGTAATCGGGCCATCTTGTAATTTTGTGCAAACGGATTAATCAATGAATATCGGACATCTTTTGCAAATGAGTCTTTTTCTTTTCCGCTCACTGTTTTTCATTTTTCTTTTTGTATAAAAATAAAATGGCAATGTTTTCCAAAATGATAAACTTCATTTCACTTTTTTCTAAACAAGATTAAAATCGATCACTAAAATGAACAATCTAAACCCTTGCAGAGAGTGCCTTTCAGACTGCACCGACAACAACACTGCTATGACTTCGTATGACTTTGACAAACCAATCAATCAAGCCGATGAAGGGGTTGAAGAAGATTACGAGCTTCATGAAGAGCTAGCCAGGTTGTTAAGGCAAGAGGAGAAGGTTATTACTCCTCATCAGGAGGAGATTGAAACGGTTAATCTTGGTACGGAAGAAGATGTGAAAGAGGTTAAAATCGGGGCCTGCCTACAAGATTCAGTGAAAGAGCAACTGATTTGTAGATGTTTAAGAATTGGCAGAATTTTTGACCAAACAAGAAATGTTAAATTCAGTTCAGAATGTCCTATCAGATGTTGGGACATTATCAAACAGAGTATGTGAATTTATTTCAGGATGTCTCATCAGATGTTGGGACATTGTGTGAATAAATTAAGTTCAGTTTTTCAGGATGTCCCAACAGATGTTGAGACATCTCAGACCTGCTACCAGAATTAATTATTGATTAACAGATCAGAGATATTTAAGGAGAACTATCTGGAATTAATTAATGCTGGATAAAAACAGAACAAGGCGCATCTGTAGGGAGTTTTAAATTGAAGATTCAGATTAAAACAGAAGACCTAATGCACCTAGAATATAGGAGGTAACAAACCCTAAATTCAAGGTGACAGTTGCTGCACATTAGGGCTGGATCATTCTACAGAAAGCCCAAAATTCAGATACCTATTTAAACAACAGAAACTCATAGAATTGAGTACGAATTTCAGAAGACCAAATAGGGTGTCTAGTGTTTTAATAGCAGGTTGTTTTTATGTACCACTTTATGAGCTTTTAAGCAAAAGTGCATTTGTGACTTGATTGAAACTGTTAAGTAAAATCAAGCTGTTATTGTTTGAAGGATGTCTTCAATTTTTGTGTAAACTTGTAAACTTGATCACTGGGTGATTGAGGGGGAGTGAGTAGGGTACTCTTATCTAAGTGAGTCTTAGGTAGAAATTGCATTGGGTAAGTATTAAGTGATAGATTAAACAGGGTGGTTTAAGTCTAGAATTAATATTACTAATAGTGGATTTCCTCCTGGCTTGGTAGCCTCCAGATGTAGGTGTGGTTATACACTGAACTGGGTTAACAAACTTCTGTGTTGTTTATTTTTCCTGCTGTTTAAGTTTTGGTTAAATTTGTCAAATGTCCTATTAAGTGTTGGAACATCTCTTAGGACATCTCATTACAGAATTTCAATTGGCATCAGAGCAGGCACCCTGCCTGTTTATACTGGGTGAGATCTAGGGAAAACAAATTCTGTAACATGGACAGAGATATAGGGTCAGTAAATAGACCACCTATACTGGATGGTTCTAATTATGACTACTGGAAGCCAAGAATGATTGCATTCTTAAAGTCACTTGACAACAGGGCATGGAGAGCAGTAAATGTTGGATGGAAACATCCTGTTCAAAACACCAAAGATGGATCAATAGTTCTGAAACCTGAAGAAGAATGGAGTAAAGAGGAAGAAGATTCAGAACTAGGCAACTCAAAAGCCCTAAATGCTTTATTCAATGGCATTGATAGAAATATTTTCAGACTGGTGCATCATTGTGAGCTGGCCAAAGATGTGTGGGATACCCTCAAGACAACTCATGAAGGAACATCAAAAGTAAAAATGTCAAGACTTCAACTTCTCACCACCAAGTTTGAAAACTTGAGAATGAAGGAAGATGAATCAATTCATGAGTTCTACATGAACATCTTGGATATAGCCAATACTTCTGGAGCCTTGGGAGAAAAGATGACTGATGAAAAGCTTGTAAGGAAGATTCTCAGATCTTTGCCAAAAAGATTTGACATGAAAGTCACAGCAATAGAAGAGGCACAAGACATATGCTCCATGAAAGCTGAAGAACTCATTGGTTCCCTTCAAACTTTTGAGATGGGAATGAATGACACACATGCTAAAAAGAACAAAAGCATTGCCTTGGTTTCAAATACAGATGATGAAGAAGATGATGAACCAGCAAATGATAAAAGCTTATCAGAAAACCTTGCATTGATTGGAAGACAATTCAAACAGATTCTCAGAGGAATGGAAGGAAAATCCAAACCTAGTGGAAGAAACACAAACTCTGAGAACAGAAGACCTTATGATGCTAACAAAAGAGTAAAGTATGCTGAAAAGACCAGTCAAGATAAAGGAGTCAAATGCCATGAATGTGAAGGATATGGACATATCAAGTTTGAATGTCCTACCTACTTAAAGAGGCAAAAGAAAGGACTCTCTGTGACCTGGTCTGATGAAGACTCAGGAGATTCAGAAGAAGAATCAGCTAAGCACATTGCTGCTTTAGCTGGACTGTGTGAATATGACAGTGATTCCAGCTGTGAAGAGCTTACTTATGCAGATCTTGAGCAAGCCTTCAAGGATCTGTACAAGAGAAGTACTGAAGTATGCAGTGAGGTCATAAAGCTAAAGAAGCAGAATGAAGTACTAGAAGAAGAAAAAGCAAGTGATCAAGTAATCATTGATACCTTAAAAAGTGAAGTAACTCTTCTCAATTCTAAGCTGGAACATATGTCCAAATCTGTTAGAATGATGAACAGCAGCTCAAATACACTGGATGCTATTCTCTGCAATAATAAACATTCAGGGGACAAAAGTGGACTGGGATATAACAGAGATGAAGCAAGCTCTAGCAAAACTACTTCAAAAACTATACAGTCAAACAAGATGTCTCAACAGATGCTCCAACATCAGAACACAAAGACAAACATAATGTTCCAACAGATGTCTCAACATTCTGGAAAGAACAAAATGAAAAAAAAATATCAAAGATGGAGATGCCATCACTGTGGAAGATTTGGGCATATCAAACCTCACTGTTATAAGCTACATGGATATCCAAATCAGATGTGTCAGCAACCTTCCAAGCAGAAAGTAGAAGGTACCAAGAAAGTGCTGCATAGAAATCAGCAACCTCCTAAGCAAAAGACAGAAGTAATCAAGACAGTTTGGAGACCAAAAGCTGACATTCAGACTGATCAAAGCCACATACACAAGAACAAGATCAACAATCAAGCTTGGAGATCAGCTGAACAACACTCAGAGCAGAGGCATCAAAAGAAATATCAACTCATCTGGTCAAAGAAAAGTACTGCATACATAGCACATACATCTTTGAAAGTATCAGCTAAAGAAGACTGGTACTTTGACAGTGGATGCTCAAGACACATGACTGGATTGAAGAATTTGCTAGTAAACTTAAAGTCACATTCATCCAGGTATGCTACCTTTGGAGATGGAGCTAAAGGAGAGATCAAGGGAGTTGGAACCTTGGATTGTCAAGATGTTCCAAGACTAGATGATGTGCTGCTTGTTAAAGGTTTAACTGCTAACCTGATCAGCATAAGTCAACTATGTAATCAAGGATACAGTGTAAACTTTACAAAAACTGAATGCATAGTGACTAACCAAGAGCAAAAAGTTGTCATGAAAGGTGCAAGGTCTAAAGACAACTGTTACATGTGGGAGCCACTAGACTTCAGCCCCACTTCAACTTGTTCTCTAGCTAGAGAAGAAGAAGTAAAACTATGGCACCAAAGGCTAGGTCATCTTCATTTCAGAGGCATAAAGAAGATCATATCTATGGATGCTGTAAGAGGTATCCCTAAACTGAAGATTGATGATGGCAAAATCTGTGGTGAATGTCAAATAGGCAAACAAACCAAGATGTCCCATCCAAAGCTCCAACATCTGACAACTTCCAAAGTTTTGGAATTGTTACATATGGATCTCATGGGACCTATGCAAGTTGAAAGCCTTGGTGGTAAGAGGTATGCATATGTGGTGGTTGATGACTTTTCAAGATATACATGGATAAATTTCATTAAAGAAAAGTCAGATGTCTTTGATGTATTCAAGGAATTATGTCAAAGATTACAAAGGGAAAAATCCAGCTGTGTGATCAGAATTAGAAGTGATCATGGAAAGGAATTTGAGAATCAAAAATTCTTAGATTTCTGCTCTTCAGAAGGAATCAATCATGAATACTCTTCACCTATCACTCCTCAACAGAATGGGATTGTTGAAAGGAAGAATAGAACCATTCAAGAATCAGCAAGAGCTATGATACATGCTAAAAAGCTACCTCTGTATTTCTGGGCTGAAGCCATGAACACTGCCTGCTATATCCATAACAGAGTTACCTTGAGAAAAGGAACTTTGTCCACAATATATGAAGTCTGGAAGGGCAGAAAACCCACT
Source organism: Lathyrus aphaca (assembly GCA_963966055.1). NCBI lineage: Eukaryota > Viridiplantae > Streptophyta > Magnoliopsida > Fabales > Fabaceae > Lathyrus > Lathyrus aphaca. The sequence continues at coordinate 293,862,301 of OZ014519.1, read as the reverse complement.
GATAAGTATTTTCATGTATTTGGAAGTAAATGCTATATTCTGGCAGATAGGGAGCAAAGGAGAAAAATGGATCCTAAAAGTGATGAAGGAATTTTCCTTGGATACTCTATAAACAGCAGAGCATATAGAGTATTTAACTACAGAACAAATGTTATCATGGAGTCCATAAATGTGATAATTGATGATGCTCCTACAGATGTCCCAGAAGATGTTGGAACATCTGCTGATATCAAGGTTGAAGCTGAAGAAAAGAATGATCAATATAACTTCACTCAAAATGATACAAGGTCAGAAGATTCAAGCAAACCTCCCTCCATCAGAATACAGAAGGATCATCCCAAAGATTTAATAATTGGTGATCCCAACAGAGGTGTGAGCACTAGATCAAGAGAAGTGATTTCAGGTTCTTGTTTTGTTTCCAAAATAGAACCTAAAAATGTCAAGGAAGCTCTCACTGATGAATACTGGATTTGTGCTATGCAAGAGGAATTAGGTCAATTCACAAGGAATGAAGTGTGGAATCTTGTACCTAGACCTGATGACATAAATGTGATTGGTACAAAATGGGTGTATAAGAACAAGTCAAATGAACAAGGAATTGTTACAAAGAACAAAGCTAGACTTGTGGCTCAAGGATACACTCAAATTGAAGGAGTAGACTTTGATGAAACCTTTGCACCAGTAGCAAGGCTTGAATCAATAAGACTACTGTTGGGAATTGCTTGTATCTTAAAGTTCAAGCTATTTCAAATGGATGTGAAAAGTGCCTTTCTTAATGGTTATCTTAATGAGGAGGTATATGTAGAACAGCCTAAAGGATTTGTTGATCCAAGCTGTCCAAATCATGTATACAAACTCAAGAAAGCACTTTATGGTCTGAAGCAAGCTCCAAGGGCATGGTATGAAAGACTTACCACATTTCTTATCAAGCAAGGATACAGAAAAGGTGGGATTGATAAAACCCTGTTTGTTAAAGATGAAGAAGGTAATGTCATGATTGCACAAATATATGTTGATGACATTGTGTTTGGTGGGATGTCTGATAAGATGGTCAAACATTTTGTCAAGCAGATGGAAGCTGAATTTGAAATGAGTCTAGTAGGTGAATTAACCTATTTTCTTGGTCTGCAAGTTAAGCAAATGGAAGACTCAATGTTCATCTCACAAAGCAAGTACTCCAAGAACATAGTGAAGAAATTTGGAATGGAAAATGCTTCTCATAAAAGAACTCCTGCTCCTACACATTTAAAGCTGACTAAAGATGAGAAGGGTGAGAATGTAGATCATAGTTTATATAGAAGCATGATTGGGAGCTTGTTATACTTGACTGCTAGCAGACCAGACATTGCATTTGCAGTAGGAGTTTGTGCAAGATATCAAGCTGATCCAAAAGTCAGTCATCTCAATCAAGTCAAGAGAATCCTTAAATATGTTAATGGTACTTGTGACTATGGCATAATGTACTTTCATGGTTGCAAACCTATTCTCACTGGCTTCTGTGATGCTGATTGGGCAGGAAGTGCTGATGACAGAAAAAGCACTTCAGGAGGATGCTTCTTTCTAGGAAACAATCTGATTTCTTGGTTCAGTAAGAAACAGAATTGTGTGTCATTATCTACAGCTGAAGCTGAGTATATAGCAGCAAGTAGCAGTTGTTCTCAGTTGGTTTGGATGAAGCAGATGCTCACTGAGTACAATGTCCCACAGGATGTCATGACATTGTACTGTGACAACTTAAGTGCAATCAACATATCAAAGAATCCCATTCAACATAGCAGGACAAAGCATATTGATATCAGACATCATTTCATCAGAGATCTTGTAGAAGAGAAGGTGATTTCATTGGAGCATGTTGCTACAGATCTGCAATTAGCTGATATCTTTACCAAAGCATTGGATGCTACACAATTTGAGAGCTTAAGGGGCAAACTTGGAATCTGTGTATGTGATATCTAGCAGTTAATGAGATGTGCCAACATGTCATATGACATTGCATGGCATAAGTTCCAGATGGCAAAGCTAGTCTGGACTAGATCCTTGGGAATTTCATTCCTAATCATTTGGACTGTAACGGCTACTTATTTAGTAATTCCTTATAAGCAGCTATCAAGAGTCTCATCACATCATCACAAGCGAATCACATTAACTAGTAATCCTTCAGAAATCTTAAACTCTAAAGCTGCACATTCATCTTCCTTAACAATGTCTCAAAACCCTAAAACAGCTGAAGAAGTTCTCAACCAGGAAGACGTGGTTCATGCCACTCCTATTTCTATGGTGCCAATGCAATCAACACCATTAGACGAGCTCAGGGGAAATGCCTCTCACACTAAGAAGGCAAGAACACCAAAAAGAGGTAAAGATCAAATCAGAAGCAAAGCTAAAGAAATTCCTTCACATGTTAAATACTCCAAATATGTTGATGATTCCATCAAGGAGATTGTCAACCAAGTTTTCTCTGAACAAAGAGTAGTGAAAGGAATCTCTGTTCCCTTGAACACCATTCCTGCACCTCAAGAAGAACCTGCTCAAGATACAAAGAACACTGCTGCAGAACAAGATGTCCCAACGGATGTTGGAACATATGCAGATGAGAAAGCAAACTCATCTGATGCTGATACTGAACAGACTGAGGACAAGAAAGAGGTCTCAAGTGAAAGTGATAAAGAAGTTTCTATGGAACAGGCTAAAGACTCAAATGAAGATCAATCTTCTACTGATCAACAAGCTGATGAGGAGACTGCTCAATCCCCTCCAATAGTCAATCTGGAACAGGATTCTGATGCAGAGATCATATCATCTGTGAAACCCAGCATTGCTAAAAGACTAAGGTCCAGGAAAGGAAAGATACGAGCTGAACCTGTCATCCCTGAGACTAAGAAGGCTAGTCCAAAGAAAGGCAAAGCTAAAGCTACCTTTGGTCCAGCAAAACCATGGAGCAAGGTTCAAACTCAGAAGAGAAAAGCTGCAACACCATCAGATTCAGATGTTGGATCAGATGTCCCAACATCTCCTCCCAAGAAGAAACCAGCACCAGCTAGAGCTTCAACTGTTGTTCCAGAAGCTCCCTTGGACAATATATCCTTCCATCATGTCTCCAGTGTCAACAGATGGAAATATGTGTACCAAAGAAGGGTTGCTTTGGAAAGAGAACTAAGCAGCAATGCACTTGAGTGCACAGAACTCATTGACCTAATCTCTGCTGCAGGACTATTCAAGACAGTCTCAGAGTTCTCTCCCTGCTATGAACTTCTTGTCAAAGAGTTCATTGTGAATCTTCAGGAGGATTGCTCAAATGGTAAGTCCTCAGAGTTCAGAAAGGTATTTGTAAGAGGTAAGTGTGTTGAGTTCTCTCCCCAAATCATTAATCAGTATCTAGGAAGGGACACAGATGGACCCAATGAGCTAGGGAAAACAGATAATCAAATCTGTAAGGTGATCACTGCAAATCAGGTCAAAGCTTGGCCTGTGAAGGGAAAGCTCTCTGTGAGCATGCTTACTAGAAAGTATGCCATGCTTAACAGGATTGGAACTGCAAACTGGGTGCCTACCAACCACACTTCATCAATCTCAACTGGTCTGGCCAGATTCATCTTTGCTGTGGGGACTCAAACCAAGATGGATTATGGAGAATATATTTTTGATCAGACTATGAAGCATGCCATCTCTACTGCAACAAAGCTACCAATAGCTTTTCCATCATTGCTGTGTGGTATTGTTCTAAGTCAATACCCTGGAATTTTAACTGAGAAGGACATTGTCTGCAAGAGAGAGAGCCCCCTGGCTTTTCACTACAAATTATTTCTCAGTCACCATGCTGCAGATGTTGAAACACCTGCTGGGACATCTGCTGGTCCCTCCTCTGCTAAGAATCCAATCTCCAAGAAAGAATTAATTGCTGAGCTAAAGTGCACCTGCAAAGAGCTTGAAGCTAGAAAGAAGAAGCTGGAGGAAATAATTAAGAGGTTGGAAAGTGAAGAAGATCAGACAGCTGCAACTGATGAAGACAGTGAAGCTGCAAGTGAAGCTGATAAAGATGAAAGAAACTGAGAGTGCTGAATCTGAGTGATCAAATGTAATGACAGCAATGTAATGACAGTAATAGTGTCTTTGGCCCCTAATTTTGTGTCTACCAAGGGGGAGAACAACATCAAATAACATCAAATGTAATTGCTGTTTAAATGAATGAAATCTGTTTGTTTCTGCCTGAACTGAATAAGTGTGAATATTTCTGTTGAAACAAGACTGGACTCATATATGTTTGAGGGGGAGTAAAACTCAAATATGAATCAACAGAAAAGTAATGATATACTCTGATAAAAAGAACTTCTGCTGCACTCTGAAAACCAGGAAAGATGTTAGCCAAAAATTAGCCAAAGGGGGAGTTTGTAGATGTTTAAGAATTGGCAGAATTTTTGACCAAACAAGAAATGTTAAATTCAGTTCAGAATGTCCTATCAGATGTTGGGACATTATCAAACAGAGTATGTGAATTTATTTCAGGATGTCTCATCAGATGTTGGGACATTGTGTGAATAAATTAAGTTCAGTTTTTCAGGATGTCCCAACAGATGTTGAGACATCTCAGACCTGCTACCAGAATTAATTATTGATTAACAGATCAGAGATATTTAAGGAGAACTATCTGGAATTAATTAATGCTGGATAAAAACAGAACAAGGCGCATCTATAGGGAGTTTTAAATTGAAGATTCAGATTAAAACAGAAGACCTAATGCACCTAGAATATAGGAGGTAACAAACCCTAAATTCAAGGTGACAGTTGCTGCACATTAGGGCTGGATCATTCTACAGAAAGCCCAAAATTCAGATACCTATTTAAACAACAGAAACTCATAGAATTGAGTACGAATTTCAGAAGACCAAATAGGGTGTCTAGTGTTTTAATAGCAGGTTGTTTTTATGTACCACTTTATGAGCTTTTAAGCAAAAGTGCATTTGTGACTTGATTGAAACTGTTAAGTAAAATCAAGCTGTTATTGTTTGAAGGATGTCTTCAATTTTTGTGTAAACTTGTAAACTTGATCACTGGGTGATTGAGGGGGAGTGAGTAGGGTACTCTTATCTAAGTGAGTCTTAGGTAGAAATTGCATTGGGTAAGTATTAAGTGATAGATTAAACAGGGTGGTTTAAGTCTAGAATTAATATTACTAATAGTGGATTTCCTCCTGGCTTGGTAGCCTCCAGATGTAGGTGTGGTTATACACTGAACTGGGTTAACAAACTTCTGTGTTGTTTATTTTTCCTGCTGTTTAAGTTTTGGTTAAATTTGTCAAATGTCCTATTAAGTGTTGGAACATCTCTTAGGACATCTCATTACAGAATTTCATGATTGATATGCTTCGGGAGTATGTAGATGTCTTTGCTTGGTCTTATCAGGATATGCCAGGGTTGGACACCGATATTGTCATGCACAAGTTACCTTTAAAAGAAGACTGCCCGCCAGTGAAACAGAAGTTGCGCCGTACTCGCCCAGATATGGCAATGAAGATAAAGGAAGAGGTGCAAAAGCAGTGGGACGTCGGGTTCCTTGCTGTAACTAGCTATGCGTCATGGGTTGCTAATATTGTACCTGTGCCTAAGAAAGACGGCAAGGTGAGGATGTGTGTGGATTACCGGGATCTGAACAGAGCCAGCCCAAAGGATGACTTCCCATTACCTCACATTGATGTATTGGTTGATAAAACGGCTCAGTTCTCGGTGTTCTCCTTCATGGATGGGTTTTCAGGATATAATCAGATCAAGATGTCACCTGAAGACATGGAGAAGACAACTTTCATCACACCCTGGGGCACGTTCTGTTATAAGGTGATGCCATTCGTACTGAAGAATGCTGGTGCAACTTATCAACGGGCTATGGTAACATTATTCCACGACATGATCCATAAAGAAATCGAATGTTATGTGGATGACATGATTTCCAAGTCCCTCGCAGAAGAAGACCACCTGGTGAATCTGTTGAAGTTATTCAAGCGTCTGAGGAAGTACCAACTGAAGTTGAACCCCAACAAGTGCACATTCGGGGTGCGATCTGGTAAGCTGCTGGGATTTATTGTAAGTGAGAAAGGGATTGAAGTTGACCCTGATAAAGTTAAAGCCATTCAAGAAATGCCTGCACCGAAGACTGAAAAAGAAGTTCGGGGTTTCTTAGGTAGATTGAACTACATTTCACGGTTCATATCTCACCTTACAGCAACCTGTGAACCTTTGTTCAAGCTGTTAAGAAAAGAACAAACGGTCAGGTGGAATGAAGACTACCAGAGGGCTTTTGACAAAATCAAGGAATACTTGCAAGAGCCTCCCATCCTTATGCCTCCAGTTGAAGGAAGACCTATGATAATGTACTTGACAGTATTAGAAGAGTCAATGGGGTGTGTGCTGGGCCAGCATGATGAGTTTGGTTGAAAAGAGTATGCAATTTACTACCTGAGCAAAAAGTTTACCGACTGTGAACAACGTTATTCACTGCTCGAGAAAACTTGTTGTGCTTTAGCGTGGGCTGCTCGCCGACTGAGACAGTATATGTTGACCCACACTACCTTGTTGATATCAAAGATGGACCCAGTTAAGTACATTTTCGAGAAGCCAGCACTTACCGGACGGGTTGCAAGATGGCAAATGATCCTCACGGAATATGACATCCAGTACACATCTCAAAAAGCCATCAAGGGCAGTGTACTGTCTGATTATCTTGCTGAGCAACCTATTGATGATTACCAGCCTATGAGATTTGACTTCCCTGATGAAGACATCATGTTCATAAGAGCAAAAGATCATGAAGAGCCAATTCACACTGAAGGGCCTGACCCGGAAGAAGAATGGACTATGATGTTTGATGGGGCTGTTAATATGAATGGTCGTGGTGTTGGTGCAGTACTCATTACACCTAAGGGAGTTCACATGCCTTTCTCGGCAAAACTTACCTTCAACTGCACTAACAAGGAAGCTGAATATGAAGCTTGTATTATGGGTCTTGAGGAAGCCATCGACCTCAGGATCAAGACTTTGACTGTATTCGGAGATTCAGCTCTGGTAATTAATCAAACCAACGGCAAATGGTACACCCACCAGGATCATCTGATACCTTACAGGGATTATACAAGGAGGTTATTGACTTTCTTTACAACGGTCAAGCTTGAGTATATCCCTCGGGATGAGAATCAGTTTGCAGACGCTCTGGCTATCATTTCATCAATGATCAAAGTTCAAGCTGCCAACTTTGTGCCTCAGATTTCAGTGTCCAGACTTGACAGGCCAGCATATGTATTTGCAGCAGACGTTGTTAAAGATAATAAGCCTTGGTTCCATGACATTAAGTGCTTCTTGGAAGATCAAACATACCCACCTGGGGCATCTTCCAATGATAAGAAGACATTAAGAAGGCTAGCTGGTAGTTTCTTTCTGAATACTGACGGTTCCTTGTACAAGAGAAACTTTGATATGGTACTCCTCAGATGCGTTGATAGAACAGAAGCAGACTTGTTGATGCACGAAGTGCACGAAGGATCCTTTGGTACCCATGCTGGAGGACATGCCATGGCCAAGAAGTTGCTAAGATCAGGTTATTATTGGATCACAATGGATGCTGACTGTTGTGCCTATGCCAGGAAATGCCATAAATGCCAGATTTATGCGGATAAGGTGCATGTGACTCCTAATCCTCTGAATGTGATGTCTTCACCTTGTCCCTTTGCTATGTGGGGCATTGATATGATTGGCAAGATTGAACCGACCGCTTCAAATGGCCACAGATTCATCCTGGTAGCCATTGACTATTTCACCAAGTGGGTTGAAGCAGCTTCCTATGCAAATGTTACCAGGCAAGTGGTAGCCCGATTTCTAAAGAGAGACATCATCTGTCGGTATGGAGTGCCCGAGCGAATCATCACTGACAATGGTTCCAACTTGAACAACAAGATGATGGCAGAGCTATGCCGGGACTTCAAGATCCAACACCACAATTCTTCTCCTTACAGGCCAAAGATGAATGGCGCTGTTGAGGCAGCTAACAAGAATATCAAGAAGATTGTACAGAAGATGGTAGTCACCTACAAAGACTGGCATGAAATGCTACCATTTGCCTTGCATGGGTACCGAACGTCAATCAGAACATCCACTGGGGCAACACCGTTTCAACTTGTGTATGGTATGGAAGCAGTCCTACCTGTTGAAGTTGAGTTACCCTCCCTACGGGTACTGATGGATGTTAAGCTGAACGAAGCAGAATGGGTCCGATCCCGATACGAACAACTGAGTCTGATTGAAGAGAAGAGATTGGCTGCAATCTGTCATGGGCAGTTATATCAGAAAAGAATGAAGAAAGCCTTCGATCAGAAAGTCAGGCTCCGAGAGTACCAAGTAGGAGATCTTGTGCTGAAAAGACTCCTCCCTCCTCATACAGACCACATGGGCAAGTGGACTCCAAACTATGAAGGACCATTCGTAGTAAAGAAAGTTTTCTCTGGTGGAGCACTGATGCTCAGCACTATGGATGGTGAAGACTTCCCGTCCCCTGTGAATTCAGATGCAGTTAAAAAATACTTCGCATAAAGTGACCCGCTGGACATAAAAACAGAATGTAAGTCCAGGCAAAAATAGGGCATCCCGGCGAGTCAAAAACAAAATAAGAGACTCGGGCAAAAATAAGGGAAATAAATAAAAAAATGTACACCCGCTGAGTTGAAAAGCCGCATTGGACAACTCAGGCAAAAATGGGTATCCCGATGGATTGAAAACCCGAAAGGGCGATCCATGCAAAATAAGGGAATAAGCGAACAACTGCATTCTGAATTCGTCTGTATCACTTACAACGTGGTAAGCTTCGAAAGGATCAAGCTTCTTTCAGAATCAGCCTTCTTTAGAAAGCAAGACGAGGAGAACGTCAAATGTCATACGAGTCATAGCAAAAGGGAAGCTCCTTGAAGCGTCATCAACATTGCCAACATCTTGTTTCTCAATTTGTAACAATCTCCTCATTTCAGGGGATCTGTTTCTTTGACTGTATCTTGCCAATTCAGGGCACATGAATCAATAAAATCAGATTTTCAGTCATGTTTCGTCTCGTACATTTTATTTTCGTTTGCAAAAATGTCCGGTGTCATTAAAATGTTGATTGCATAAATACAGATGCTTCTCTTCTAAGAATACGTGCTTACAGGAAATATGCTTACTCCCGGGAGTGTCTAGACTCATATGATGGAATCCAGTAGGGGATACCTCGGGATTACTTGTGCGTTCCTTTGACTTTTCAGGATTGCAGGTATTCAAAGCATAACACAGGGCATGAAAGCTTCACCCCAGCCAGCTGGAAAATCATTATCTACTCAGTCTTAGCACCGGAGGTGTTTTCTCCCCAGTTGAGTTGCCATCCATTATTCCTCCTCAGCCAAGTACAAAAGCCAGGGAACTATCTCCCCACATGGTGTCAACCTCTACCCGGAAGAGTAACGCGCGAAGGAATCACAACAGAGTGAAGAAAGCTTCTACAAACCCCCAGCTGGGTCCCTCATTAATGAGATAGGTTTATCAACGACCTATTCCCCAAGCAAAGTCATACATGACAGATCTACCAATGATCTCACCCCCCAGCTGGGATGTCCACTTCAAGCAGATCAGCCAGAGATCTTCACAGCAATGGGATCCGAATCCCGGATCGGTATCTTTACATAATCATAGCATTCGCATCATATTCTCCCCACAGAGCGTAGCATTCCTTCTAATACGGAGCATTACGGCAAAAATCAAACATATTGCATAATCATAAGCCATGATCTGAATCAAACACTTGTGAATACCGACAGTCCGTCAACAATATACAGAAAACTCTCCAAAATTCCCCGGCAGAAAGCCAAGGCATTTGCCCTACAATCATAAATACCAATGCACACTCCTTTTGACACCCGCCCGTGTCATCGTTCCCCAGTAAAGTCGCCCGAGCTTTCTTTACAAACGGACACTTATACATATCACAGATACCTCTTGGCACCCGTCTGTGTCATATCCCCAGCAGAAAGCCAAAGCGTCCCCTTTGCACTCTCAAATACACATATACACAATTCCCTGGCACCCGTCCGTGTCACCTTCCCAGCATAGTCACCTAAACACTTTGTAAACCATACACCTGTTTATAATACACTTTTCTCTTTCTTGACACTCGTCCGTGTCACTCTCCCCAGCAAGTTAAGCACTCATCCGTACACTACTCATACCTACTACTCATGTTCCACTCATACAGATACTCGTCCATATCTTGTATACACCACTTATGCCACCTCAGATTCGACACTCGTCCGTGTTCTTTGTTAACCAGTTGGTACTCGTCTGTATCATCATCTCAGAACATGCGTCAAGCGTTTGTTTCTACCTGATACTCATCCGTATCACAATCTTAAGGATGCTCGTCCGCATCTTTAATCCATACACGTGTCAAACACTTATGTCTTCTTGAATTTAGACACTCGTATGTGTCTACTATTCCCCAGAAGAGTCCCCGCAGAATCAATACTCGTTCGTGTTCTTTGTTAACCAGTTGATACTCGTCCATATCATCATCTCTGAACATGCGCCAAGCGTTTGTTTCTACCTGATACCCGTCCGTATCATAATCTTAAGGATGCTTGTCCGCATCTTTAATCTATACACAGTGCCCAAACATATATACCTTTCATTTCCTTGGATATAGACACTCGTCCGTGTTTACTATTCCCCAGCGAAGTCCTCAACAAAATTTGTTAAACCATTTCTTTTCTATCTGACATTCGTCCTATGTCATGATACCTTGCGGCAACCGTACCTTGCCAGGTGATCGTCCTTCACCTTTGGATGACCGTCCCTCATCCTTTCCCCAGCGGAGTCTCCATTATTGGAACCCCTTCCTATCCGGCATTCGTCCTATGTCGTGATATTTAGCAGCCGTCCCCTGCTAGGTGATCGTCCTTCACCTTTTGATGATCGTCCTTCATCACTTTATCCGATGGCCGTCCCCATTGTCGATCTTGTTATCTGACATTCGTCCTATGTCATGATAAACCCTGAGAGTAGCCGTACCCTACTAGGTGATCGTCCTTCACCTCTTGATGATCGTCCTTCATCATGCTCATCCGATGGCCGTCCCCATCGTTGACCTTTTATCCTACATTTGTCCTATGTCGTGATACCTTTCGGCAACCGTACCTTGCCAGGTGATCGTCCTTCACCTTAGATGATCGTCCCTCATCTTATCCCCAACAGAGCAGCTGTCCCCTGCTAGGTGACCGTCCTTCACCTTTGATGACTGTACCTCATCATTTATTTCATTTACCTATAATCCCCAGAAAGTCTTATAGCTTTGCTTGATGGTCGTCCCCATCACAATCTCTTATATCTCCAGCATGTCGGCCGTCCCTGGCATTGCTCTTTCCCCAGCAGTCGTCCTCTGCTCGGAGGTCGTCCTCCGTCGCCCGCACTTTATAATATACTTTATTTTCTTTTACAATCTATATCCCTTTTCTTCTTCATTCTGTGAGTGCAAATTTTGGACTGTCTTTGGTATTCAACCACAAGTTATCTTGTTTGCCTGGTAAGCCGTTGCTTACATCCTACACAGCTAACTCATGTTTGAATAGGGGCAGATGTAAACACCCCAAATTTGCCCTCACCCATTCACACCATGGCTTGTGATCTTTTCATATGCATATTTCAATCATAGCATCTCATATTACATTTTTTGATTCACTGCATTGTTTCTAAGTCATCTGCATCTAGGGTTTGTGATCTGAGCTATCCAAGGGCTTCTTGAGCCACTCCAAAGGTCATCAATCACTTCAAAGGGGTCCATGTGTGTTCAAGCATCATATTGTATCCCCACAAAGTCAAGAAAGTCAAAGAATCACAAAAACTGAGAATGGCATGGAAGCAGAGCCAGGTTTAACTACACAGATGACCTAGAATTAGGGTTTTGGTTTCAAAGGCCATAACTCCAAATCTTTTGGTCATTCTTGTTTCTAATGGTCTCTATATGTCATAAGGATCATTCATATCAATTTTCATGAAGAAATTCAATGGGGAAGGCATTTGATCAAGAGTTGACTTTTTGAGCAAGTCAGTGCAAAATCAGGGCATCTGAGGCCCCCAATGACCCAACCAAAGGTTGTTCTTCATCATTTTGATTGTGTATGATCTTTATTTGATCATAGAAGATGTTAAAAGTTCACAAAATTGAAGATTTTCAAGCCATTTGCAAAGTTGACTTTTTGGGAAATGACTTGTAATGGAAACTTGCCATTTTGGGAAACTTTTTCAATCCTTGCTTTTTTGATTCAAAAATGCTTCAAATGAGAAAACTTTGGTCATGAAAGTTGTAGAATGGATCATTCCCTTTTCAAAAAGTACAAGAACTTGTCCTAATTCATTTTGGATCAAAAGTTATGGTTTGTCAAAGTTGGGAAAAATCACATAATTTCAAGTTTTCTACCAAAGAGGCAAAGTTGCAAAACCACTTGCCAAGGCAAAATGAGACCTCAAAGTGACTTCTAATCTTTGTACAAACATGAACCAATGTCTAAAAATCAGTTTGGCCCAAAGAATTTTCCATTTCTATGCCTTGAGTTTCACATAGCCATAAGTCATTTTTTCATGAAAGTGCAAAGAGGGATTTCTTGCAAATTGGTTCTCAAAGGGTTTGTTTGACCTCTAGCTGGTTTCCATACATTGCCATGACTTCATGAGGCATCACACACCAAAATTCAGCAAAGTTTTCTCACATGTACATAGCCAAAAGTCATGAAATGTCACAAGTTGTCAAATTGCAAAAACCCTTCCAACTCATGATCCAAATGCAGCAGCCTCTCATGAACCATCCAAGGGTCATCCTCAAACTCAGCTGAGGCAGATACACCCTTTAGATCTCCTCTGCCATGGCCCATACTCTCAAGGACACATATTTTACTTTTTGGCCAAAACTCTCATACTCTTGGAATAGTGTTTTGCAGCCATTCAGAACCTACCACATATTATATTCAAACAATATGGGAGAGATAAGTGCAAGCATTGGGGCCTAAAAACACACACAACCTCAGATTCACAAATTTGTGCACAAACTTGTTCTCTTCGAAACTCCCTCAAAACTTAACAAAATCCAGAAATTTCTTCACCCACAAACCATAAATCACTCATAGAACAAGAAATACCCCCTGAAACAGCATGAATCACCACACATAGAGACCTTCATTTCTGCTACACCAGAACTCATCTTCACAAACCAGCCATTCTCAAAGCTTTCTAAGCCTCATATCATCTTCAGGAGGTTCATAAGAGTGGGTTTGCAACAAGAGAGAGCCCAGAAAGCCCAGAACCAGAAGGTTCCATCTCAGGTATGGCTCAAGAACCTTTTTCTCAGAACCTTGTTTTAAAGTTCTCAATCGAATCTTTATGATGTGCTGATGATTCTGATATGTTCATTTTTTAAAATGGTGGAATATTGAGTATGTATGAGTTGTCTGAAAGTTTCTGACCTAAATTTGTTTTGCTTCGATTTGCATCATTGATGAATGAGAAATGATTTTTGTTTGGGGATTTTGATTCAGTGATGTGTGGGGTTCATTTCTGGCAGAGAGATTTTGTTTTAGATGCGTAGGGAGAGAGTTGGGGTTTTGGCTCATCGGAGAAGACGACCGGAACACTGTTCTGGTCGCCTGAGGGTGATTAAACCCTAATCTCATTAATTAATGAACTTTGAATTATGGCCCTTAGATGCGTTGACCCGCGCGTGTTTGGATGGTCAGGATTCCACCATTTTGCCCTAATCCTCATTTGACTAAATTAATCTAGATTAATTAATTTTAAAATCAGATTTAATCAGGTTTGAACTTGGGCCATTGGATGTGGCACCAAGTCAACCTTTCCTTGCCCAGAATCAATCTGGTTCGTCCATCCTGCATACTTCCATTTAATTTCTTTTTATTTGATTTGTTTTGTACATTTAATTTAAAATAGCAAAAAATGTTTAAAAATTATGAAAATTTTTGTCAAGATTTTCATTATTTTTCAGAACACAAAATTATTTTCATTTTTATTTTTTGCATTAAAAATTATTTTTAAATCATTTAAAAGTTTATTTTTAATTAATTAATGAAAATTAATTAATTAAAAATACTTTTAGGTATTTAAAAATCACAAAAAAATTCATGTAACCTTTAAAAACATTTAGAAACATTGTCCAACTCTCAAAACAAATTTATTTTTGTTCTTGATGCCTTTTGATAATTTTCTTTGGATTTTATTCTATTTCAAGGCAATATTTTGTTTCAAACTTCAAAAATTCATTTCTGCCTAACCATTGAGAGTTGGACAATGATTCTTTTTGCATTGCATCTTGCATAACATGTAGTTTATAATATAAAATTAGCTTGAATTGATCTTGCATTTTCAATTTGTTTTGCATTTTTCTTGACAAGATACCTTAAAACCCTAGCAATCTTAGGAAATTCATAACTTTTGATAGGTTAAGAGTTGCATCCCCTCCTTTGGGCAGTGAGTTTGTATAGGTTTAGGGTTCCTTTGATTGAATTTTCAAATTTTTGCCATGTCATTTGCTTCTGGTTTTGGATTTTTGCTTTGCATGTTGCATATAACCCTAATTTATGCCTTCCTTTGCATCCATCTTCCTTTTGCTTGCATACCATGACTTGCCATGACATTTTGTACATCCATTTGATTCATAATACATCTTGAGACATATTAGAATCATGTTTGATCATTGCATCTCACATTTTCCATGTTATATGTCTTTTGCATTCCATAACTTTTCATGTATGTTCATGGTTCTAAGCATATCTCCTTTGCATCTTTTTGTTTGTTTGATCATTCTCATGCCTTGCCTCATGTTTGCATCATCTTTTAGCATAATTAACATCATACTTTTGCTTCTGGTTTTGGTTTGCATCATGCCATTTCATCTCATTTGCATTGCATTTCATTTCTTTCACTAACTTTTCAGGTGGTAAGTTGCTTTGAGAAGTGAATTTGCCTTCACTTCTCATAATCTCTTTTCATCTCTTTCATACTTCCCTTGCTGCATTTTGTATGTGTATTAGATTAAGCTTGCTCATTCATGTTCATCTCTTACCTTCTTTCTTCAAGAAACTTGTCTTCTTAAGTGAAGCAAGTTGTTTTGCTTCTCTTTGCTTCTTGATCATTTCATCTGCTTCCTGGTGGCTTCTCTGAAAATCTTTCTCTTAGACCTCACAAACCCTAGGACTTCCAAGCATGATAACAATTAGGGTTTTGATTAGTCCCCCACTTAGCTTTTACCTTTGTGTCATCTTTGAGTCTTCTCTTCTCATCTCATAATCAGGGACTAAACCCTAAAGGTTTTAAGGCTTTGTGATTAAGCTTATGCCTGCATCCTTCTATTAGGATGGAGTGTATAACTTTAATCCTAAGTGTTAAACCCTTAATGTGTTTAAATCCCTTAATCAACTCATCTAATAATCATCAAGACATCAAGCTTGTAACTTGGGCCTTGCATTAGGGTTCTAATTCTTCCTTAATTGGTTAAGAAGGACTAACCCTAGTGTTAATGGACAAGTCCCCCTCAAGTTGTCTTACAAACCATAAAAAACACTTCTTCATCTTACCATTAACTAAAATCCACTTAATAAAGGCTTTGTTTTGTCATGAGGTTAATCCCTAATCATGGATTAAGTTGAGGAGTCTTTCTCAGCTTAAACATTCTCATCTATTATCCTTCTATTAGGATGGTGTAATGAGTATGTTTAATCCCTGATCATGGCTTAATCTCATTACTTAACACTAAACAAAAACAACAAAAACATCTAAATAATCACAAGTAGGTTAATGATCTTAATCCTACATCAGGGTAATTAAGTGTGAGATGCTGACTTCACACTTAAGGTATTCTCATTACCCCTAATCAGAGGGAGGATGTGATGAGTTTACTAACCCATTGGTTTAGGCTTAAGCTCATTAACTTATGACAAACTTCCAAAAGCAATAAAAGATTGAAAACACAAAAACAAACAATAATCGTCTCCTCCGGGATTCTTTTCTCATCTCATTCACTCACAAACGAGAACTTGCTTCTTCCGTCTAATGCAAGACAGTTTGCACCTGAGCCAGACAGGTCATACACTTGAGCATAGACAAAGTAAGCAGTTCACAAGTCAATTCACCTTTCAGTCTCTTTGGGTCGAACTACGGTGTTCTGACTTCCTCATTGCACGAGAGGATACGTAGGCATAACTTAACAGTTATCGAACAAAAGTCTCTGTACATTCCCCCTCCTTCTAGCATTATTCTTTAAGCCTCATAGTCTTGAGCATTTCATCTTTGTTCTTACACTGACACTTCACTTATACACTTCACATTTCTTTTACACTGACACTTGCATTCTTTTCCAGCTTTGATACACAGATTGCACTGACACTACCCCTTTAAAACACAAATCTTTTAAGCGTGGATCCCGTCGAGTACGATGGACAATCTGGGTGCTAATACCTTCCCAGGTTGTAACCAACCCCCTTTCTCAGTCTCTCTGGTTCGCAACCGTCTTATCCATATCTTTCTAGGTCTATGCAGCATTACCTTTCCTCCGGGATAAAAATGCCTAGCTGGCGACTCTTTTCTTTCTCTTGAGTTCACTCCTGTGTGTTCTCATTCCCTCCTTTCGCCGACCGTTCGCGTTTGTATCCCTTCTGACCTTGGGTGTCATTTTGGTGGGAGCGACACCTATATCCTTTGTTTCTATAACCGTGAACCAGGCCACGATACAACCCTCAAAAGTCCTAACTGAAGCAGGGTTATTTTGAGAGCGTACTACCACGAGGCCGCGTTCCTGACTCCTATGAGTTGTGCTAAAAGATCCTTGTTGGTATTGCATGTACATACTTTCATTTATTCAAAAACAATGTCATATCTTAACCAGTGATTTGCTCACAAAGGTTTGCAACCCCCTTTCAAAACTTCAAGATTAACATGTGTGTTGCATTAGAATTTCCATTCTCAGAATAAACATTTTCTACCTGCATACATTTTTTTGGCATCATAAAAAGCCCACATGCGGAAATTCAGTCCAGAAGCTTAAGCTTGCCAAGTTGAGAAGTCTAAAAAGTTTGAAAGAAAGTCACGTCGAGGTGAGCTTTTCCAAGAAAGCTCCATTGAGTAAGGACTTTCCCAACCAGTCATGATAAGAATCAGCGAACCTGGGGCAATCACCTCGAGATTCAAATCTCTCCCAGAGCAATTGGTCAAAGACTCATCCTGGGGAAAGCCACCCCAATCGCACGAGGATTCATTCTTTCCTGAAGATAGATAATCGGAAGTTCAGAATACTGGGTCAATTATACTCCTGAAGTGTTTAAAGACACCAAGTCTTTTGTAAAATCCTCTTAAGGTAAAATTCGGATAAAAGCAAATGATCCCTAGCACGAAACGATGAGAAGTCTTTCATCCTCAAGCAGGACACGGTTCAACTTCATTATCCCCAGCAAACGCATGGAAGTTTATCCCCAATAAAGTCGTCAAACTGTTCTTCAGCAGGTTTCCTTGATCTTATTTCCCAACAGGTCTCAAACTAAATCCTTCTCTTACCCAGTAGAGCAATAAGGATTATCCCTAGCAAGAGTCGTCTTCCCATAGTGAGACACTTATTACAAGAATTCAAGTATTCCCGGCAGTCAGCTGAACGGTTTCCTTCCCCACAGAGGCTTGGAAAATTCAGATAGACCTAAAGTTCTCCTCAGCAGAGCCTTGACAGGTCTTTCCCCAGCTAAGTCGAAAGTTTCAAGTCACCAGCGAAATCTTATGAGTGAGATTCAATCCCCAGCAGTTGAGGCATCCCCTAACAGGGCCTTCAAATCTAAAGTCCAATTTATTTTTGGCAAAGGTGATAAATCGAGACAGACTAGTCACACCCTTCTCCAACAGAAATATCTGCAATTATCTGTATTCCCCACAGAGTCAGCAAGGATTTGTTATTTCTACGTCAGGAATTCCCTTTGTACCTATCCCCCAGTGTCATGGGGCATCATGTTATACAGTTCAACATATGTGTGTTCAATCCAAGGTTGATATCCAAAGTCCACTTGCAGCGTGGCAACGTATCCAAAGTCCAACCATAGATTGTCCAAAGTCTGTCCTCTGGGTGGCAAATTCTTAAAGTCCAGCCGCAAACTGGCCAAAGTCCATCCGTTGGGTGGCGAATTCTTAAAGTCTCTCGTCGCGAGCAGCAGCCCCCGTAGTGTGGCAAAATATTAAAGTCCCCCGTAGTGGGAAAAAGTCCCCCGTAGTGGGCCAAAGTCCCCTTTAGTGGGCCAAAGTCTCCCGTAGTGAGCAATCTTCCCCCGTAGTATGGGGAATTCCAAAAGTCTCCCGTAGTGAGGAAAAGTCTCCCGTAGTGGGCCAAAGTCTCCCGTAGTGAGCAATTTACCCCCGTAGTGTGGCGAATTTCAAAATTCTCCAGTAGCGAGCAACAACCCCCGTAGTGTGGCAAGAAATTGAAGTCTCCTGTAGTGAGCAAAAGTCTCCCGTAGTGAGCAACAACCCCCGTAGTGTGGCAAAATATTGAAGTCTCCCGTAGTGAGCAGAAGTCTCCCGTAGCTGAGCAATGTGCCCCCATAGTGTGGCAAATTTTCTGAAAGTCTCCCATAGTTGAGCAATGTGCCCCTGTAGTGTGGCAAAATTTCTGAAAGTCTCCCGTAGCGAGCAGAAGTCCCCCGTAGCAGGCATAATATCCCCTCAGAGTGAGCA
Source organism: Lathyrus aphaca (assembly GCA_963966055.1). Lineage (NCBI taxonomy): Eukaryota > Viridiplantae > Streptophyta > Magnoliopsida > Fabales > Fabaceae > Lathyrus > Lathyrus aphaca. The sequence continues at coordinate 293,843,537 of OZ014519.1, read as the reverse complement.
AAAGTACATCCTCAGGGTGGTAAGGTGTCAAAAGTCTCCCGTAGCGAGAAGTGGCCCCTGTGAAGTGGCAAGGTATTGAAGTCCCCCGTAGTGTGGCAAAGCATTCAGAAGACCACCCGTTGTGTGACACGTCATTAATAGCCCAGCAAAAGTCCACCCGAAGCGTGGCAAATCAGCAATCTCCTAACGTTATTCCAAAACATTCATCGGTTCACTATTCTTCACATCAGAGGTCTCCCCAAGAAAAGTTCAAATGGTTGGGTTTATTTCCCTTTTCTTCTTCCACCGAATGCAAATTTTCCGGTTGTTTTTAGTATTCAATCTTTGTATACTTCAAACGTCTGAAAGCAATTGTTATCATCCATTCAAGTCTACAGTGATTGAATAGGGGCAGCTGTAACACCCCAAAAATTTGCCCTCTCATTTTGATCAAGAAATGGTGGAGAAATAAAAAAAAAATCAAAAAAAAAATATTCCAAAAAAAAAAAATTGTTCATTTCGTATCAATACATACGAATTTCGTATCGATACATAAGCATGTATGTATCAACGCGTACAAGTTTCGTATCGATGCATAAGTGAGTTAATTTGCTAAAGCTTCAGTATGTATCGACGCATACATTTTTGTATCGATACATATCAGTTATAAAACTAACATGTATCGATGCATACAGTTTCATATCGGTACATAAGCTGTTCTTTGCTATTTTTTTCTGCTTTTTCATTTCCTTTCCTTCACATTTTGTTCCACACTCTTCACATTTGTTCCACACTCTTATTTTGGATTACTCTACCACATTCTAGAGTCTTCTACAACCTTCCAAGGAATATTCTAAGGAATATTCCAAAGAATACTCTAGAACTCTCTAGAGCCCTAACTAACTCCAAACCTAACCTAACTCCTAAGCAACCTACATTCCCAAACCTCATGCCAAGCCTACACATTATATAAACCTAAACCATCCCAAAGCTAAAGTCTCTCTCTCATTTTTTCACTATTCTTCTTCATTTTCACATCATCTCTTTCATTCTTCTCTCAAATTTTTCCACCATTTTCAACCTCTCACCAAAGCTTCTTTCTAGAAGTTCTTCAAATTCTTAATTGGAATTTGAAGAACTTGAAGCTAAAACCTCCATTAATCATCTCATTGTGAAGCTTATTTGAAGAATCAATTCTGATTTTTGAAGAGTTTTGAGCTTATTGGAGGTTATTGATCAAATGTTCATCAAGAAGCATCATCAACTGCATTTATTTTGCGCGTTCACGGATCAAAGCTTCGACTCTCTGGTTTTCTTCTCCATTTGTATTCCGATCTACATCGCAACATTCACCGAAGCAATCCTCCGCTTCGTAGGTTGGTGATCTAAACTCGCTTCTTGATTTAACTTATTCTCTTCATCTCGCCATGACGGCATTCTTCGTATGTTTGCCGTTGTATATGCGCTTGACCATTTAATTTCGTCTTGATTACGATTTGATCACTTTGTTTGTTTTTAGTTAAAATTATAACTTATCCTAGGTGCCATTAAGGTTTAGATCATGGCTTTTAGGTGTAAACTTTGTGCTCACTAGAAAATAGTTGCATTAGGAGCTTTAGGAAATAAGTCGATTGCAAGAAGTGTTTTTCCCTCTTTTTCTTGGGAATTACTTCCCTCTTTACCACCATAGATTGATATGTCATGATTTTAGGGAATTTTCAAGATTAGTTTCGACATCTCATTCCTCCATTTCGAGTCGTTTCGACACGGTTCCGTCCATTTCGCATATTTTGCGTTTATGTGTTCGTTTGTGCATGAATTGGCTCATTGCATATTATTGCTATGTCCATGCACCTTTTGTCATGTAAATAATCATGTTGCATTATGTTTTTGCATCTTTCGCATGTTTCGTTAACTCATTTGCATTTCATTGTATCAATATATATGTTGCATTTCACATAACCATGTATGTATGTGCATTTGGTTGCATTTTGGTTGCATGTTTGATCACATCATTCACATCAATTCAATTCTGAATTTTGCATTAAGCTTGGAATTCTTGTTAATCCATCATGTTACATTTACATGATCAATGTTCATTACGTTCATATGCCATGTTCATGTACCATATTTTGCATACTTGTTGCATAATAAATCATGTGGTGCATTCTTGCATAATCCCTCAAAAAATAATCATGACATTCAATTATGTGCTTGATCCATATTCATATTGCATATTCATGTTAATTGAGCATTTCATGATTGAGTTTGTGTATTAAAAATGAAAATAATCAAAGCTTCATTTTACATTTCATAGTTGTCTTTGCATATAGGAGCTGTAAAATGTATGTTGTTTGTTGTGTAGTTCATGTTGTTTGTGACTTTTTACACCTACTTTCATGTTGTTTGATAGTTGTTGTATGTTGTTTGTATTATGTGATGTCTTTCATAGTTGATTGTGTGTTTAAGTGTTGTAAATAGCTGCTGAATTTTAGTTTAGCATAGTGTAGGCACCCTTAAACTCAAGATTGAGTCTAGTTTAGGTCCAAGTTGCCTTAGGAACTATTTTGTATGTGTTTACCTCGCTCCTTTTTATTAAATGTATACCACTAACCCTTGTTTTGTAGGGAGGTTGAGGTATGTTTCCTTACACCTTATTCTTTTAATTATTTTATGCATTTATTTCCCTTACCTTTCATGTTTGTGTTTGGTAAGATTCCCCTTTGTTCTTTAGAATCAATTTAACTTCCTTAGGAAGTAAGTTGCATTCTATGACTTTTTCTTTTCCTTTTGCTAATTAGGATTAGAAACCGCATTAACCATAGGGCATCCATTGAATGAATAACTTAGGGTTGCGTCTTAGTCCCCCTAGTTTTGTCATTTCTCCACTTGAGTCCTTCTTTCTCATCTCATAAAGAAGATAATAAAGTACCTAATAAAGGTTGAATGTTCTCATGCGACATGAGACTTTGTTGCGGAGTACTTATACACGTCCCGTTTCGGGGCGAGGTGTAAGTTATCTACCACGATGGATAAGTCTTAGTATGAGGATGTTCACAAACAATAAACTCAAAACACTTTTCATAAAAGACAATCAACAAAGACATCGTGTCTTCTCTTCTCATCTCTTAATCTTTGTGGACGAATGCGACTTTCCTCAACAGTTCAAACAACGATACGGTAAACACCCTCGAGTCAGAGATGGTAACACCTGATCTAGAGTTATGGCAACGTCATCCTAAGAAACAAAAAAAACAAGTTCCCGCCTTAGTTAGACGAACTACGTCGACTTTGATCCTCATTTTCCCAATGAGGTACGTAGGCAGTGGGGTAGGGCCCATTCGAGCTCATTCTTTATTTTCCCTACATTTCCCCTTTTCTTTCCATTTTCTATTCCAATTCCCATTCTAATTTCCATTCCATTTCCAGTTAGTAGTTCATTTGTTCAGCAGCAGTTATATTCTTTTACCCTTTGAAACAAAACAAGCAAGCATGGATCCCGTCGGGTACGGCAGACGGTCTGGGGTGCTAATACCTTCTCAGGTCGTAACCGACTCCCGAACCCAGATCTTTGCTTCATAGGAACTTGTCCTTTCCTTCTTCCTCAGGTTTGTGTAGCATTACCTTTCTTGTTCCTTCGGGATAAAAATGCCTGGCTGGCGACTCTACCTTTTCCGTGCCACTTTCGCGTTTGTACTAGGATGAAAATCCTAGGAGCGACACAGAGGCGGACATCATGCGGAGAAGTCTTGTAAATATCTTCAATAATAAAATTTGATGAATTTTCTTTGACAAGAAACACAACCAAGATTGATGAAGTTGATTTTACAAGCAACACGACAATGATCTTAAGTCAATTCTCACACTTAGTTCAAAATTGATTTAGATCAAAATTGTTATTCTATATAAAAATAAATTTTTTCATAATTCTAATCAGGTAATAGAATAATCAATGAACTATATACATCACAAACCTTAAATTATACAATAAAACATTATAAGCAAGGTAATTATATAAATATCATGATATTCTAAAAGATAAACAAATTGAAAGAATACACTATTATACAAAAATGAAAAGAATGTAGGGAAAAGAAAAATGTATACTAGATTTATAGTGGTTCAACTCATTCATCCTCCCTATAGCTTAATCCACTCTTCAATTGTTTAACAATTGAAAATTGTAAGGTCTTCAACTATTTTCACAGTTAACTACTTTAGCCAACATAGATCTAAATCGACTTTTATTCTATTGAGGAAAAATACTCAAACTTCAAACATTCTAGATCTTCGATGATCTTGATCAACAATCTTGCTAGATACAAAAATCCTGCTCCAACCTTTCGTTCTACAACGACCTTTACTCAATGTCACTCGTTACTTGTCTGAGTGTATGTTCCACCCAAGAAATATTATAAACTCCCAAATTTGTTATGCAGCAACCTTTACCCAATCTCGCTAAATTCTTCCATGGAGTACATAAAAACTTTTCTCTTACTATATGTCAAAACCAGACACCATAGACAAAAATCAGTTCTTTTTCCTGATACACATAATAAAACTTCACGAAAAAACATTAACTTCCTTAAACCTTGGATCTACCAATCACACTCAATCTTTAGAGTTGAGCATCATAACAATGGTTTCTTATTTCAAGGTTAAGATGATAAAGGTTATCTAAAGAATCTCACACAACAAAACTTAGCTCTCACAATATCAACATTATATGAAATTTTTCACAAGGTTGAATCAAGGAGGAATAGTGTTTGTGAAAGAAAAAATCTCATAGTTATTCTCAAGTTTATTTTTTAAATGTGGGTTTTTATCTTACTGGATCTCTTTCTGGAAGAATCTCATTGTGATACAAAATTACTCACAAATTAAAAATAGCGATAAATCAAGTTATAAACATATCAAATTTAACAAAACATCAAAATAAAAGATAACTCTAATTGCAATTTCAGAGTGATGATGTAGAAGTGTGGAAGTTAAAGGCTCTAGAATCTGGTCTATGAAGGGTTCCTATTGATGTTTATTTTCTCTTTTAAATGCAAAGGATTTGGGATGGGATTACAAAAATCATGGTTAGGGAGCTTAATTTGTCTAAATCCTTGGATTTTTGTGGAAATTCAATAAACTAAGCTTAGTGAGGTATCTCATTCTCTCATCCATTCCTTGTGGGGTAATCCTTTTTGTGATTAGATCTTTTGTCCTTTTATTGGGAGCAATGGTGAAGTTCTTTCGATTTGGCGTAGTTTGAAAAGTAGAATCTTATTTTCCTTCTTTGGTCCTAGTTTCTTAGGTGATTGTTTGGAGTGGGTGCTAGTAGTAATGTGTCTTATACAGTTATTGTCTACTCCAAGTGTCTTCTGGTTGATAAAAGAGCTTTACAGATCAAGCTTACCACTTTTCCACCACTAGGCAATAAAATTTACTTAGTTCTAGCTCAATGGTGGAGCAGTAGTAGGCTTAACTAGATTTTGATATCTAATGGATGGTGGGACCATTAGGGTGAGTTGTCCCATTGGGACTTTCCAGGGGATGTTTCTGATCATTTTTTTGCTATCCTTAAGTATGTCAATCATGTGTAGGCCCCTAAGCCTTTTAGATTCAATAATAATTAGTTATCTCACTATAACAAGTATCCATGGATGGAAATTTTTTTATTTTATAGGAGAATTTAAGAGCTCTCAAATTGGTCCTAAAATTTCCTAACAAACAATTATTTTTTAATCTTTGGTCTATCTTAGGACCCTATCAATTAAGAAGAATGAGTATAACCCTAAAGCGGTCGCGAATTTGTGGTCCTTGTTAAGCATCAAATATTATCAACTCTTTCAAAGGTCTAGGTCCAAGTGGCTTATGGAATGTGATACTAATTCTGGCTACCTTCATACTTTTTTGAAAATTAGAGGTAGGAAAATTGATATCATAACTCTTAAGGTTTGTGAAGGTTGGATTGAAGGGGTGACTAAAGTTAGGCAAGAGGTTTCATCTCTACCTCATAGTTTTGCATCCTACGTTATGACCTTGATCTCTAAGGTTAAATCCCCTTCTCATTTGAGTGAATTTAGGTTGATTTCTTTGGTGGGATGTTTGTATAAGCCGGTGGATAAAGTGTTGATCACTAGACTTAGGATGGTGATGGATAAACTTATTTCTCCTAATCAATCGACTTTTCTTAACAGGGAACATACTGGTTGATTGAGTGGTGGATTTTAATGAGGTGTTACACTTGGCAAAGATATTTAAGAAAGCCTAACTTATTTTTAAGGTGGATTTTTGGAAAGTGTATGATTTAATTAGTTAGATTTTTATGCATTATATCACTACTAAGTGTCGCATCTCGAGAAATACAACTTACGCGAGAAAAGCCACAAAATTGGCTCTAGAATAGAAGAGTCGTCACCAAACTTAATTTATTCCCATAAGAGGGATAAGGAAAATATTGATAAAACCCACGGAAAAGAAAAAAATAGGATAAGGTCATCACAACCATTGTCAAGGTTCAGAAGTCGGATATACAAGGGGAAGGTATTAGCACCCACTCACATCCATCGAACTTGATGGGAACCATCAAGGTTGTCTAAGCGCGAATGGGTGTTCTAAACTAAAAGGTTTACTTGCTAAAGGTTTACCTACTAAAGGAAAAAGAGGGTTGATTTTTTTATGAGTGTGCTCTCCAATGATTGGGGCCCTTGTGCCTACATATTATTATTTAGGAATGAGAAATCAGAGCATCCGTAGTTCAGATAATTACAGGTGAAACAATGAAAAAGAAAAAAGGTGGCTCGCCATGTTCTCGCAATCCTGTGACTACTGTTGTAGTGAGAATCAGATACCAAGCTATTAATTAACGTGACTAGTAAAACAAAATGTCATCACCAGACTTTTATTTTTCCAATAGAATGGGGAAAAGATCGAATAAACCCAAAATAAATATGCAAAGCTAAAGGAAAGACTAAAAGCTAAGAAATAAAGAGATCAAAGATACGGGGGTTGGTTATACTAAGGGAGGGTACTAACACCCTAAGTATATATAGTATCTTATAGAAACCTCTTGAAATATCTATGTCTTCTTGGCTAAAAGTTGTTTGCTATTGATTAGGAAAGTATGGGAAATGTTGTATTTGTTATTTTAAGAAGAGAAAAGTTGTCATCTTATGGAAAATACTCAACTAATTCACCACAAACATGTGGAAGACAGATCTTTCCATCACAATGAAAGAAGGGCTCTAACTTTGATATAAAATCAACAAGTATGCCTCTTAGATGTCTCAAGAGTGGAAAACAATCAACATCACTCTCGGCTATATTATGGAGATATGAGATTTATATTTCAACAATAGAGATGACTCATGTCTAATCTCTTTGGAAAAATGATTTAAAATAAAAGCTACGTGGCAAAAGTTTTAAACATGCATTTGACAAGGGTCAAAATTTAAGTTAGAAAATAAACTAGGGTTGGACTAATTCTAAGATGGTGACCTAAAAGTAAACAATGAGGGTTAATGGGTGCAACACACATATAATGACAAATAGTTAATAAACAAATCTCTTCTCATTGGATTAGGCAACAATATAATAAGATCAACATTGGGACACAAGCATATACACGGCATTCAACAATTAGGTTAAATATAGAAACATGATACAAGACATGATTTAAACACATGACCAAACAAGGAGAAATCACAAGGTAAATTATATATAATACATGGCTCAAGCATAAACCAAATGAATCATCAAGCATAAGCAGGGTACATAACATCAACACACATCAAAACATGCTCACATTCAAGGCAATGTAACATCCACATGTGAACATCAAAAGGAAAATGAAACATGGATTCATCATTGATCATTTAAGCATTAAGAATGAATCATTTGAACAATCAAGGACTTCTCAAAGATTAGTTCAACACAAAGATCATTAAAGTACACAAACATTGGAAACAAATGTGGAAATAACATGTACATCACAATCAATAATAAAATCAAACAAAATGTACTGATTAATAAAAAATGTTTTAAAATAAAATAAAAGTACTTTGGAAAAATAAATAGAAACCCTAACAAATAAAAGAAAGTATAAATATTTTTAGGTTTTTTAATATGAAACTGAAATAAATAATAAGGAATAATAAAAAATGTTTTTTATTTTTTATTTTTATAGTTTTAGTTATAAGTGACAAAATGAAAGATAAGATAATAAATATTTTTTATTTTCTTAGTGTGAAAGAATAAAAGAAAATAAGATAAACGATAAATTATTTTTGGTTTTTTTTAAAAGATATTAAAACTAAAATGAAATTAAGATGAAAAAGAAATTAAGAAAAAGAAAATAGAAAAGAAAAGAAAAAATAAAAGAAAAGGAGAAGAAAAGAGAAGGAAAGAAGAAGAAATAAAAAAGAAAAAAAGAAGAGGCACCTACAAATGAGATCCATGGGTGTTGAACCCAAGACCTCTAGTTCAGAGGTAAAACGTGCATACCACTATGTCATGGTCTTGTGGCTAATCAAAATATGCATCCAATTAATAATATAATAAAATACAATTTAAAAGTGAAAATAGTGCGCATTCCATCTTCTTCTTCCCCACGACCACATTACCATTGTAAACTTCATCAAAATGTCATTTCTTTGATTCTGGACCAAACATGCCAAAAAAATATACTATTTCACTCAGAATTTAACAAGGAATTCATTAATGGCATTGATTTTTATTTATTTTATCTCTATCTCAAGAATTTGGGCATGAATAAGAAAAATCCTAAATTTTCAAAATGAAATTAAATTGCATATACAATCAACCAATGCCCATTTTCACGGGGCTTTCAATCAACATATCTAGGCAGGAAAAATGGTAACTTGAATTGATGAAAATGATGCCTTAAAGAGAGAGTTCGAAATCAAGAAAAATTACCTATTGGAGTTTGTCCAATGCTCCTTCTAAAGCACTTCCAGATGAGATGTGATGATGCCTACAACTTCATGGAACCCCCCGGAGTGTGTTGAATGCTTGGCTTGCTTTGAAATGCCTCCAATCCCTCGACCCAAATCAAGTTGCAAAAGTGAAAATGTCGTTTGTGGTTATGGTGTTTGGTGAGTTACAACTTGGTTTCAATGCATTTGATGAGTTATATTTTATGTATGGAAGGTGTGTGTGTGTGTGTGTGTGTGTGTGTGTGTGTGTGTGTGTGAAAATTGCAAGTTTGTTGAGGGAATAATGGAATTCAAAAGTTTGGTTTCTTGGATAACAATGGTCTTTTTGAGATTTTGCTCTATGTAATATTGAGGTTTCTTGCTCTATATTGGTATGTTTTTGTGATAAATTAAAGTTGGCTTTTATAGAGGATGGATTCAACTAAGGATCAAAGGTCAATGACATTGTTTGATGAGTTTTTAATCAAAACCAAAAAGTTGGTGAAAGGTACAAAAATGTTTTTTTTTACTTTAGTAGCTCCTAAGTTGACATTGTCTCACAATGCTTCTCAGCTTATACCAACTACCTTTGATGTTTAGATAAATTGTTTAACTTGTGGAAGGAGGTTTACTTGATTAAAGAAACTTTTCATGGATATCACAAAGTAACTTCAAGGTAACACATTAGATCAAGCCTTTCTCCTTTGAATGGAGATCAATCTCCCATGAATTTGGTACCAATCTGAAGATCTCATGGAAAGGAACAAGTTTCAAGTTGATCACATGTCTTGGAAATGCTAGGAAAGTAACCAAATGGTGCCTCCAATTCATGTGAACCAAATCGGCCCATACATTAGTTAAATTCTGGTTCAATTCAAATGATCAATTTCAGCATGAAGCCTCCACTTTAGCTTTCAACTTCTCCCAATTGGTGAAGACTTTTGGACTCAATCTTTCACCAAAATGAAGTAGGCAATATGCTCTTTAAAAGTAGCCCTTAAGCATTAAAAATTGTGATTTGAATTGTTCACAAAGAATCCAAAAACTCATGCACTTGACAAGGTTAAAAACTTAGAAACATTTATGTGTTTGGAAATTCACACAATTTGAAATCCTAACTTTCAACATCAATTTCTTCCACTTCAAGAAAGATTTTGGCTCCAATTTTTCATCAGACTGTAGTATTAAATTCCATCTTTAAGAGGAGCCCTCGAGTGTTTCGATTGGATTCTTGAATCAAATACCATGTGGTCTTGGAAAGTAGGTCATTTGGTAATGGAATTTTGTACTTAGAGAAATTTCCAAAAACCCTGATTTGACAACCTTGGATCTTTTTCTTGATTTTCTTGACTAAGCTTGATCCAATGCAATCACCTTCCATATTTTCATTATTATTTACATGAGGAAACCATATTTGACAAAAAAATTCAAAAGTCAAACTTTGACTTTGATCATTTGTTGACTTTGTATCAGATGAATTCAAATCTTGCAATTATCAATGAATCAAACTTCTTGAGCTATATGAAACTTATGAATGGAATCCAAATATGTATTTGAAGGTCTTGAATCATGTTCCATGGTATAAGGTCATATTTTGGTCAAAAATCAACATCAAGTTGACTTTAACCAAAACCCTAATTTTGTGTACTTGAGGAATTGAGACTTGATGATCTTGAATTGGTGTAAGTTCAAACTTGATTGTTGATGAAGGGGAAACAATTTATTACCATGAATGAGTGGAAGAACTTGAGATATAGAGAATCACATTAAGCCCTGATTGATCAAACACTTGAACTCTTTGATGCAAAAACCCTAACTTATAAACAAAGCAAGCAAGACATATTTTTGTATTTTCAATGGGTTAATAATGCATAAGAGATACACAAACAAGAAATGCTTGATGTTATGAAAATGAGGCAAATGAAGGTGGGATCATAAGGGTAAAATTTAAGGCATGACAGTTGCCCTTATTTAAATAAATTTAATGAATAACACCAGTGATAATGATCCTCATGAGATCAAGGTAAAAGGTATTTAAATAAAGAAGGCCTGTGATTTTGCCCCTAGATGTAATGGCATGTTATGCTATGGACTAAAATACATTTTTGGTATGTTAGGGATATGATGTGAAGTGAAATGAACCCTTGCATGATTTTTTGTATGATGGATGATGGACAAACATGTAGGGATTTACATGAAATGTCATAAACATGTGGTGAAGACTCATCGGGGATGACAAATTGTTGGGGAAAAGACGTTGGGGAACATTTAAAGTATGTTTTAACTACAAGTTCATATATGACCTGATTACACTTTAGAATATATCTGACGGTTTAGAAGTCTTCTTATGAGAAGATTATCCATAGAAACAAAACAAGATTATGAGTCATCTTTTGAGAAGATTATCCATAAAAACAAGACAATATTAGGATTCTTCTTATGAGAAGATTATCCATAAAAGGTTATGACGATTCTTTATGAAGAAATCATTCAAAACAAAACAAAAAAATCATTGGAGTTTTCCAACAAGAATAACATCCAAGCTTATGTAAATTCCTTAAAATGAAGAAATAAAAAATGACCTTCAAGAACCATTAGGAAAAATAAATAGGGTAATCAAACTCTTTGTATGTGCCAACAACAATTTGGACTTTGACCACAAGCATTGGTTATAACCATCTTCTAACGGATTGATGCCAATTATGACTGGACCAATTATGATTGGATTTACAAACGGAAAACCAATTATGACTTGACCAATTATGATTGGAATTACAAACGGAATTCCAGTTATGGTTGGACTTTCAATACCAATTATGATTGGATTTAGAAACAAAATGTCGATTATGATTGGACTTTCAATATCAATTATGATTGGATTTACAAACAGAATGTCAGTTATGACTGGAATTTCAATACCAATTATGATTGGAGTTACAAACAGAATGCCAGTTATGACTGGACTTTCAATACCAATTATGATTGGATTTACAAATAGAATGTCAATTATGACTAGACTTTCAATACCAATTATGATTGCATTTACAAACAAAATGCCAATTATGACTGGACTTTAGGGTCAATGGACATCAATCAATTACAAGACCCGGGTCAATGCAAAATGAACACAAAACACTTTTCGGGCTATGCATGATTTATGAAATTTGCTTCTTTGAATGATCATGATATACAAATGTTGACTCTATTCAATTTAGGAGTTTATGGATACTCTTTATGGAGGTTTTGATCCTCAATACATTGGATTCAATCAAGTATTTGTGGAGGATGACTGTCAAAGGAGAATTTAACAAGCTTAACAACTATGAATAGCTAAGGGTGTAAACACCCCAAATTTGCCCTCTCTTTTCTGACACCTTGGCTTGTGATCTTCCATATTGCATTGCATAAGCATAACATCTCACATTGCATATTTTTCCTTTAGCAACTCATTGCATAGCTGCATAGCTAGGGTTTGTGATCAGATGAATCTTAGAAGTGGTTTGAGCTATCTCAGAGGCCATGAAGCATGCCAATAGGTTCCATGAGTGTTCTATGATCATATTATGCCTCCCAGTTTGCTTTGAAGTTACAAAATCTCAAAGGATTGCACAGTTGCCCAGGCAGGCTCAAGGCTCCTACACAGATGACCAGAAATTAGGATTTTGGGTTTGAAGCCCTTACACTCAAATTATTATGCCATTCTTGATTCTATTGGTCTATATATGTTATAAGGAGCATGTGTATCAAATTTGAAGCAAAACCTCCTTATGGAAGTCATCTGATCAAAGGTTAACTTATTGTGCAAGAAAAGTCAGAATCAGGGCATCTGAGGCCACCAGCAAGGGTTCCAAAGGGTCATCTTCATCAATTTGAGGTCCTATGATATTTATTTGAACTTAGGAATGCTTGGAAGTTCACAAGATTGAAGAATTTTGAGCCATTTGAAAACTTTCTATTTTTGGGCATGACTTGTAATGCAAACTTTCAATTTTGCGAAAGATCTTCAACCTCCTCTTTCTTGATCAAAAAGGTTTCAAATGAATTTTCTTCAAAACATGAAAGTTGTAGATTTGATCTTCCCATTTTCAAAAATTACAAGAACTCCTCTTGATTCATCCTAGAACTCAAGATATGGCAAGTCAAAGTTGGGAAAAATCTTGTAATTTTCAAGTTCATGCCAAAGAGGGAAATTTGCAAAATGGTATTTCAAGCCTTTGTGTGACCTCTAATCCACTCAAATACTTCATGCCATGATCAAACAACTTCTAAAGATCAGAATTGGGCCAAGAACCTAGGGTTTTCATGCCTTGCTTCTCAATAAATATCAAAGTTGTGAAAATGCAAAACCTTTAGAAACTCATGAATCAAGCCATACAGCTCACCAATTTTGATCCAATGGTGCTCCTTGAACTCAGTGAGGCAGCCCAAGACCACAAATCACTTCTGCCATGGCCCATGCTTCAAGTACACAACTTTTGACTTTTTGGCCAATGGCACCATACCAATCCCACAGTGCATATCCACTCCTCTGACTGATCTCATTTATTTATAGAAACCATAAGCTTTATAAAATACAACACTTCAAGCCTTGAAAGCAGCCACACACTCAGATTGCAAAAAATCCCCTCAGAGCTTCATCTCATCGATTCTCTCAAACCAGCCATCAAACTTACAAAATTCCTTCACCAATCAATCACATATCATCCATAGAACAAGAATCAACCATCAAAATGGCCTGAAACACCACATATCAAAAACACGATTTCTGCTTCATCAGAACTGGACCTCAAAAACCAGCCACTTTCAAAGCCTTCTAAACACTCCACTAGCTTCAGGAGGTCCAAAGAAGTCATTTTGCACAAGAGGGAGGTCCTGAAAGCTCCATTTTGAAGAAGTTCAGTTCAGGTATTCATCAAGAACAAATTTTTCAGAACTTCTTTTTCTTGTTATAAAATGATTTTATATGCTTAGCTGATCACTTTGATGTGTTTAGAATTGAAAATGGTTGAGAAATGAACATGTATGGTTGTTCTGAAAGTTTGCCCGTAAAAATGTTTTGCTTCGATTCTCTTGATTCATGAAGTTTAAATGTTGTTTGTTGGTTGGTTCATGCTCTATGATGTTTGGGGATCATTTATAGGCAGGTTTGAGGAGTTTTAGTGGCTTGTAGGTGAAGTTAGGTTTTGAGCTCGCCGGAGAAGATGACCGAAGCTTATCTCTGGTCACCTGAAAATAATTAGGGCTAATTAGGGTTTAGGTTTCCAGATTGAATAAGGACCTTTGGATCATGTTTAGATTAGTGCACGAACGGCCCAGATAATTCACTTAAACCTAATTTTAATTAATTAACTTAATTATAATTAATTAAGTCAGATTAAACCTAGGCCATTGGATCACGCGTGAATCACAGATTTAAACCTAGGCCCTTAGATCTTCATACCCTTGGTCAAGCAGACTTTCAATCCCAGCCCTCCATCCATCTCCTGCGCAATCTGAACCCTTCATCTAGCTTACTTTGCATTTTATTTCATTTTATTTTCTTTATTTATTTAAAATAGTAAAACATTTTATAAAATTCCTTTTTTTTTTTGCATTCTTACTTTAAATAATTTTCAGAACCCAAAAAAAAATTATTTTTAATTTTTGCATTAAAAATCTATTTTTAAATCATTTAATTGTATTATTTAATTAATTAATTCATTTTAATTAATTAAAAATACTTTTAGGTATTTTAAAATCAACAAAAAAATCATGAAGCATTCTTACATGTTTAGAACAATTTACAAACTCATTTTAAAAATTTCTTTTAGGGTTTGATCATGTTTAGACAATTAACCATGAATTAGGGTTTCTAAATTCCTTATTTTTCTAACCCTAACTTCAAAAATTCATTTCTGATCAACCAAGATGAGTTTGTGTATGGTTCTTTTTGAATTCTTTCATACTTTGCATGTAGTATCTAGGGTATTTACCTCATATTTTTTAATTGCATTTTCCATTTGTATGGCATTTTTCATGAAGAAGTACCCCAAAACCCTAGCTTAACTTAGAAAGACCATAACTTGACTTTGGTTTAGCTTCTGACTTCCATCTTTGGGGAGTGATCTTATGTGTGTTTAGGGTTCACTTGGTTGCAATTTCATTTTTTTATCATGTGGTTTGCTTCTGTTTTGATCATACACATCTTACCCTTTCTTAAAACCCTAATTTTCCATGTTCATTTGCATCCCTCTTTACATACCTTCATCATGTGAACTTGTCATGACATATCATGCATTTTTATGTCATCTTAGATACCTTAGGACATGTGTTAACATTGGTTGATCATTGTTGCATCAATTTTGTATGTTTTTCATCCATTACATCTTATGTATGTTCATGTGTTCTTAAGCTTCTAACATGCTTGTTTTTGCATCCATCACTTGTATGATCATACATATGCATTGTATATGGCTTTTCATATCTCCATGACACATTTGCATCATGTATTCACTTATGGTTGGCATCATTTCATCTTCATCTTTGCTTCATTGCATCTTGTTTCACCTTATGCATTCATACTAACCATTTCAGGGGCTTCTGGTAAGTTGATCAGGATGTGGACTTGCCTCCACATCCAACCTCTTATTATTTCTTAATTTGCATCTTTATTTGTCTTTGAAGTGAGTTTGACTCACTTATGCTCTCTCTTGCTCCTTTTCTTTCTCTTAGGTTACTTAACTTCTTCAGGAAGTAAGTAACCTATTCTCTTTTCTCTTCTCTTTTCATCTACTTCTTCTTCCCTTGTGGACATCTGAAGACTTTCTGAAGATCTTTTCTTAAGCCTCACAAACCATAGAAATATCCAAGCATGATAACTTTAGGGTTGTACATAGGCTCCCCTAGTTTTTTACCTTTAAGTCTCCTTGAGTCTCTACTTCTCACCTCATAATCAAAGGCTAAACAGTTAAAGTTTTGGGGCTCTGTATTAGGGTTATGCATGTATCCTTATCTTAGGATGGAGTGTATAACTTTAATACTTAGTGTTAAACCTTTAAGTTGTTTACACCTCCTAATCAAAACACCTAATAATCATTAAGACTTAAGCTTATAACTTGGGCCTTATATTAGGGTTACATCTCTGCCTATTGGTTCAGAGGGACTAACCCTAGTGTTTAATGGACAAGTCCTCCTCAGGTTTAGTCTTACAAATATAAAATCCATGTCTTAAATCCAACTTTAAATAAAATCCACTTTAATAAAGGCTTGTTTAATAATCACAAGTAGGTTAATGATCTTAATCCTGCATCATTAGGGTAATTAAGTTGAGATTTTCATCTCATACTTAAGTAGGCTCATTATCCCTAACCAGGGGTGATATAATGAGTTTACGACCCTTGATTAAGGCTTAAGCTCATTATCTTATGCAAAGCACCAAAAGCAATAAAAAACTGAAAACACAAAAGCAAACAATAAACGTCTCCTCCGGGATTCTTTTCTCATCATATTCACTCTGAAAACGAGAACTCGCTTCTTCCGTCTAATGCAAGACAGTTAGCACTCGAGCCAGACGAGTCATACACTTGAGCATAGACGAGTAAGCAGTTCACAACAAAATCATCCCAGTCTCTTTGAGTCGAACTACGGTGTTCTGACTTCCTCATTGCACGAGAGGATACGTAGGCATAACTTAACGGTTATCGAACAAAAGTCTCTTTGTCTCCCCCCTCTCCTCCTCCCAGTTTCTCTTTCCTTAGCCTCAGTTTTGAGCACTCACTTTCTTCTTTGCATTGACACTTTGTACATCCTTTTCTCTGTAGCTTTTTATGCATTGTTAGCACATACACTTCCCCCTTTTAAACACAATCAAGTAAGTGTGGTTCCCGTTGAGTACGACGGACGATCTGGGTACTAATACCTTCCCAGGTCGTAACCACCCCCCTTTCTCAGTGTCTTTGGTTCGTAGCCGTCTTATCCACCTCTTTCCAGGTTTATGCAGCATTGCCTTTCCTTCGGGATAAAAATGCCTAGCTGGCGACTCTATTCAACCTCAACCTCCAACATCACCGACGGTTCGCGTTTGCACCAGGATGAAAATTCGGGGAACGACAGCTTGGCGACTCTGCTGGGGACTTTGCAACCAGGGCTTCTGGTTCTCTTGTGGGTTTCTCCTAGAGCTTGTTTGTTTGTGTTTATTGGGGGTGTTATGTGCTATTTGTGTTTATGTTTTTGCTTTATTTATTGCTTCATGTACATCTTTATTTATTACATTTACTTTATCGCTTTCATTTATTGCTTTCTGCATTTTATTTATTATTATCATATCATTGTGCTGGATTTTTGGTTTGCTTTGGTGGGAGGGGTATTCCAGTGAGAAAGGTCCAACACAAAGGCCTGAGTGACACATATGATTAGAGTGGTTTTGTATTCTTTCCCATTCCATTTTTGTCTGGTGTGGGAATATGAAAACATGATTCAAACATGGGTTTCCTTTTGAGAACTCTATGCTACGGATTTCCTGTAGTGCTAGGGCTATCTGGGAAGCCTGTTAAGTCTGGATGACTTTTTTAGATGACCTTCGGCATCTGAGGTGAATTAGAGGAGGATCCTTTATGATTAAGGTAAACATTGTACCTCCGGGTTAGAAGTGTTTACACTTCTCATAATAGATCCGAACCAGAGGATTCTTGTTCTAGAACAATACCTGTGAGTGGGTTGGGTTGTTTACAGGTTTGCAGGAACCCTTGACCTCAACATACCTTGCTACAGGAATTTGTTCTTAAGGTTGTACTATTTTGGACTAGTTCTTTGAAACCCTGTATTATTGACTCTTTATTTGAGTCCCCCACCTGGTTACTGGTTCTCAAGCCTTCATCTGAAACTCTGAATACTCAAGGATCCTACCAAGAGCAACTAATAATCCAGCACATGATCACAAACCTTTGCATATCATAAGAATACATCGTATTACATCATTTAACATTTGTCTATTTGTTTTACAAGGTATCCGCTTCCCTTGGTTTGTTTTTTACCGTTCTTCTGCTCAGCTTATCTGCTTCAACACTTCTTCAGTTGTCTTCTTTAGCTATCTTCTTCAGCTATCCTCTTCAGTTATCTCCTTCAGCACACATCTTCAACATGGATTCAACCAGGAAAAGCAACATCACCTACCACTTCTTTGAGTATCCTCTAGCAGGCATCAGGAAGATACATGCCCTTATCATCCCTGATCATGTTCCCTTATTCAAAGAGCATTATGGTGGAATCCTGGACATGATCATGGACTTGGACACATTGCAGAGGAGCATGATTCATACTTATCTTCAGTTTTATGACCCTCCTCTCTGTTACTTCACTTTCCCGGATTTTCAGATTGGTCCTTTGCTGGAACAATACTCTATGTTATTGGGTGTCCCTATCAGAAGAGGAATCCCTTTCAATCCTGAAATGACTCCTCCAAGGAATGAAGACATAGCCAAGGCATTACATCTGGAAGTAACTACCATTGATGAGCACATGACTTCCAAGGCTGGAATCCTAGGCCTCCATCTGGATTTCTTGGTTACTCAGGCTACAAAGCAAGCTGCAATAGGGAATTGGGAAACTGTGTGTGCTCTCCTAGCCCTCAGCATTTATGGTATCATCTTGTTTGCAGACGAGCCTAAGTTTGTAAGCAAAAATTCCATTCCCATCTTCATGCTAAAGAACCCGGTTCCCACCTTATTGGGAGACTTCTACTACTCAGTTCATCAGAGGAATGAGAAATAGAGAGGAAGACTGGTAAGGTGTTGTGCACCTCTTTTCTACAGTTGGTTGATGAAGCATATGCCGAAGACGGAAGCTTTCCTGAATCCACATCAGTCAAGGAGTTGGGCTAAGAGGATGATTGCCCTTACTTCAGAATATATCATATGGTGTACTCAGAATACCAAGGGCCGAGACATAATAACAAGTTGTGAGCAATACCCAAATGTACCACTTATTGGAGTAAAGGGTTATATCAATTACAATCCTTTACTTTTCAAGAGACAGTTTGGGTATGCCTTGATACATCCATGTAGGGAGAAGGACTTAGCAGAGTCTCTTTACTGTTCTTTTCAGAACAATCATGTCATTGTCCAACAAGCAGCTTGGGCTTGGGACAACATACAGACTAAAGGGACTGCTATTTTGGGGAAGTGCAACAACATAGCCTCTGCTCAGTACACTGAATGGTCACGCATCAGAGGACAGATTACCCGTATTCCATTCACCCTGGAAGATGTGCCAAGGCCATCAGCAGTTGAGCCCACAGCTACAGTAAGCCTGGAAGAATTTGAGAAGATGAAGGAAAGAAACACCCAGCTGGTAGAAGCTTTGAAGAAGACCATTTAGGAAAGGAATGAAGGTCGTCTAGACATTGAGAGGTTAGAGAAGCTACACATCGAGCATGTAACCAAAATTGAGAAGAATGAAGACTTCATCAGGAAAGCCCGAGCAGGAGAACTTGTATTGAAGAATGCATGTAAGGAAGCAAAGATTCAAAGGGCAAGAGCTGAGCATTATCTGGAAGAGAGTCAGGATAGATGGGTCAGGATAATTGAGGCTCGTCTGAAAGAAGACCAGAAGATGCAAGCCAAGATAGAGCAGTTAGAAGCTAATGAGAAAAGAAGCCAAGAAGCACTGATAGCAGCTCAGAAGGAGATCTCAGAGTTGAAACTCCGAGTCGGGTTAAAGAGATCCAGAGAACAAGACAAGTATCGGAAGATGACAAATGCCATTACAACCAGAAACCTTTTCATCAGGACCATTACAGATCATCCAGTTGGACCGGTAACTGATGCTCTCCTGAAGGAAGTCAGGGAGGATTCTTTTGGACTGGATGTCTGATTTTCTTTACTTGTATCTATTTGATTGTACTTTAGCTCACCATGGTGATTTTGTCTGTTGTATTCTTAAATTTGTTGTATTTTGATTCACCATGGGAGTTTGTTTGGTTGTAATTCATGAACTATTTGTATTCTGGCGTTGCCACTTGTTTTTATGGTTATGTATTGGATTTTCTTATGCTTCAACATCTTCATTCCCCAGAGGTCTGGAAGGTCAAAACCAAAAACCAAACCGGATATCCTCGAAAGACAAATAGGCATATTGCATTGCATTCTGACATACCTTTTGTTTTTGCAGGTGATTTTTTATTGTCTTCTCACTTTGTTGATTGTTTCAGGAAATATTGCTCGCATGAGGGTCTTTACCGTCAATCGCATCCACATATATCCAACTTGACACAACCTTCCGAGTCTACAGATGGATCAGCTACAGCAGGAACTGAGAGATGTGAGGACTCAGATGATTGATGTAAGGACAGAAGTGAGGACTCAAATGAATCAATTCATGGCTGTGATTACTGGACTAGCACAGACTCAGGAAAGATTAAGGGAGTTAGTCGAGCGGCAAACTCCAGAAGATAACCATGCAGGCACTGGGGTTACAAGTAACAATGCGCGTGATCAGCCGTAAACGACTCCAGTAGTGTTTGGACCTCACAACAATCCTGAAGTTAACATCCTTGGACAGGGCCAAAGGAACACTGGAGATCGTATTCTGCAGGAAGATCCTCAAGATGAGCAGTTTACAGTGTTGGGTGTTGGGGTAGATGAAGCTTATGATCATCGTCTGGACGAGATATCTGAGAAGCTGAGATCCTTGGAATCCTAGAACTCTTTGGGTTTCGATGTGATGGATATGGGCTTAGTGGAAGGGGTAAGGATTCCTCACAAGTTCAAACCCCCGTGTTTTGAAAAGTATAACGGTACCTCCTGTCCTCGTACCCATTTGCAATCTTTTCTGGGAAGGTTGAAAGCATACACCATGGACGAGAAACTATGGATGTTTTACTTTGAAGACAGTTTAACTGGGGCATCCAGAAAATGATATTCACACTTGTCAAGGGCTACTGTCAGGAACTGGAAAGATTTAGTTGAGGCCTTTATACACCAATATCAGTACAACCTGGATATGGCACCTAATAGGACCCTCTTGATGGGTATGTCTCAATTTTCGAGGGAGTTTCCGCGAGTACGCTCAAAGGTGGATACAACTCGTTGCTGCTGTCCAGCCACCTATGTCAGAAAGAGAGATGGCTGATATGTTTATGAATACTTTGCAAGGGACCTACATTGATAGATTTGCTGCTTTCTCTTCCACTAGTATGTGGTTATAGAAGGCGGGAGAATTGAAAGCCTATTGAAGATGGGTAAGATTTCTGACAACGGTGCTAGCTCCAGCAATGCAAAGAAACCCTTCTCAGGACCTCGAAAAACATGGGAAACCAATGAAGTACATGTTAATAGAGGTAGACCCCAGTACTTGCAAAGATCAGTAGCTGCAGTCACCATCCCTACTCCATCACCTCAGCAACAGTTTCCTCAACAACAACAATAGTATCCTCCACATCAACAAAGATCTTATAACAACAACAACCAGCAGAAATGTCCTTTCCAACAAAGGCCTTCTCAGATTAACAGGGTGATCAATCCCATCCCGATGCCCTATGCAGCCTTAATCTCGCAGCTATTGAAGCTTAATCTGAATGAACTAAGAACTTTGGCTCCACCAGATCCTCTGAATCTTCCAATGCACTTGGTCATTCAACAGAGCAGTGTAGGGCCCTGCACATGAAAGTCCAAGATCTGATTGACTCCAAAGCTTTGAATTTCGCACCTCCTCCAAATGTCACAAAGAATCCAATACCGAATCACGGTGGGCCGAGGATTAATGCTATTGAGGAGGACCAACCAGCAATTCTGATTGATGACATTACAAGTATTCAAACACCACTGGCTGAAGTAAAAGCTCAGCTATTGAAGTGCCAAGTGTTTCTGGGTTGTGAGGCCCATTGTGAAGTTTGCAAAGTTTCTGCCAATGGTTGTGCAAATATGAAGAATGGTATCAGCAGTCTTATTAGAGAGGGCATTCTGCAAATCACATCAACGGTTCCATCTTCTACAAAGACAACAAAAATCTCTTCTACAACACCAGCAAACATTATCCCATCAGAATCTTCTACAACACCAGCAAAAGTCATTTCAACAGAATCGACTACAACAACAACAAACACCAGTGACGACATCTCAACGGTTACCATTTACTATGATCCAGCAACCATCCATGTTCCGGGTTCTCTCAACAATAACTTTCAGCAACACTCACATCAACAACTTCCTACACCTGCATCATCTTCAACCAGACCTCCTGTCACCATCTACTATGATCCACAGACTATTACAACTCCTTCTTCTGCTGCAATTAGTCTGGTGACCATCACGGTGCTTGGACCAGTTCCTTATGATAACAACAGTGTTATGCCTTGGCATTATGGTTTGGATCTTTACTGCCATTGAAAGAATATCACTCTTGACTCCTCAATACTTGTACCACAAGTTAACAATGTTGGGGGAGGCGGAGGCTTCACTCGAAGCGGACGTCTCTTCGCTTCACAGTTTCCCAGAGTTAATGCTGAAGCAGAAGTTGCTGCCAAAGCAAAAGGCAAAAGTGTGGTGCCAGAAGAACCATCTGCAAAAGAAACTCAGAAGACACCCTTTGATCAGGATGTAGACGAGTTTATGAGGATTATCAAAATAAGTGATTACAAAGTGGTAGATCAACTCCATCAAACACCCTCCAAGATCTCCATACTATCTATGCTCATGTGTTCCAAGGCTCACCGGAATGCACTACTCAAGGTCTTGCACGCAGCTTATGTGCCGGAAGAGATCACGGTCAACCAGTTAGAAACGGTGGTCACAAATGTCAATACTAGTCATGGACTAGGTTTCACCGATACTGACTTGGCTACGGAGGGGCGTAATCACAACAAGGCTTTGCATATCACTTTGGAATGTAAAGGTGATGTACTGTCTCATGTTCTTGTTGATACCGGATCATCACTCAATGTGCTACCAAAAAAGGCTTTAGTCAAGCTGGAGTATGATGGTCTTGCACTCCGTCTGAGCAACCTAGTTGTCAGAGCTTTTGATGGCTCTAAGAGATCGGTTCTTAGAGAGATTGAGCTTCCTGTGGTAATTGGCCCACAAGTTTTCAAAACTACCTTCTACGTGATGGACATACAGCCGGCCTACAATTGTTTGTTGGGTCGACCCTGGATTCATACCGCTGGCGAGGTAACATCGACCCTTCACTAGAAGTTAAAATATGAGTTTAAAAGCCACATCGGACAGCTCAGGAAAAAAAAGGGTATCCCAGTGGATTGAAAACCCGAAAGTGAAATCCATGCAAAATCAGGGAATAAGCGAACAACTGCATTCTGAATTCGTTTGTATCACTCACATAACATGGCAAGCTTCGAAAGGACAAAGCGTCGGTCAAAATCAACTTTCCTCAGGAAGCAAGATAAGAAGAGCGTTCAGGTCATACAAGTCATAGAAAAGGAAGGTTGAAGCATCAACTTCAGCATTGCCAAATAGGACTTTTATTTTCTCAATTTTGTAGCAATCTCCTCATTTCAGGGATTAACTTCTCACTGTACTTGTCTATTCAAGGCACACAAATCAATAAAGTCAAATATTCATTCACACTTTGTTTTGTACCCTTTTGTTTTGTTTGCAAAATGTCCAAAGTTCGTAAATACCACATTTACATGAAAACATATAAGCCATTTTCAATAAAATGCTTGCAGGAAATATGTACTCTCAAGCAAATATAACTCCTATGATGGAATCCGGTTGAGGATACCTCAGGGCACTTGTATGTTTCCTTTGTTTGACAGGTTGCAAGTACTCAAGGCGGACAACCTTTCACATCATGGGGCATATCAGGCATTATATCCCCAACCAAGACAGCAGTCACATCATCAGAAGGACTACTTGACGAAGGTATCCCCCCACAGAGCTCTTTATCCCCTCAGAGCACCCCACATAGCTGATCCTCCGACAGATTACTTCCCAAAAGTTCTCTCCTCCCCAAGCAGGATCTCCAAAGAAATGCCTGAATCACTTCTCCCAGCGAGTTGCCAAATCTTTGCATTCCCAGCATTGGATCCCTACAGAGTTCTTCCCCCAGAGTTCTCCAGAAAGATCGTGCAGTGATCCTTTCTCCCCACAGATCGCCCAGTGATCCGTTTTCCCAGCAGATTTCAGATCTCGGATCTCGCTTCCCTCATTTGCATAATCATATTATTCACATCATCTCCCCGAACAAAGCGTAGTATTCCGTCTAATACGAAACATTACTGAAAAAATCAAGCATTTGCATGATCAGAAGCCAGGTTCGAACCAGCCACCTACAAATACCAAAATCACTCCTCCAGCAATACGCAAAAACTTATCCCCTGCAGATAAAAGCCAAAATATCCTTTTGCACTCTCAATACAAATACTTGTACATACTGATACACAATCCTTCTGATACTCGTTTGTATCCTACTCTTACATAATTCTTTGATACTCATCTGTATCTTATGCATCTCCCCGACAAATCAACACTCCTCTGTGTTCTTTGTTCAAACAATTGATACTCGTCCATATCATCACTCCTTAAACACACGTCGACGTTTGTTTCTATCGATACTCGTCTGTATCGTGGTTCTAAGGATACTCGTCCATATCTTTAATCTATACACACTGTCAAAACACTTATATCGTCTTATTTTTAGGGCTTAAACAGTCGTTCGTGTTTATCTCTCCCCAGAAGTCGCCAACAAAGCAACTTTTTATCCGACATTCGTCCTATGTCGCGATAATCCAGAGCAGTCGTCCCCTGCTAGGTGATCGTCCTTCACCTCTTGATGACCGTCCCTCATCATGTTATTTGATGGTCGTCCCCATCATCAATCTTTTTATTCGTAATTCGTCCTATGTCGAGATAATCCCCAACAGAGCAGTCGTCCCCTGCTAGGTGATCGTCTTTCACCTCTTGATGACCGTCCCTCATCATTTATTTTGATGACCGTCCATCGTCATGTTATTCGATGGTCGTCCCCATCGTCTATCTTTTTTATCCGACAATCGTCCTATGTCGCGGTAATCCTCAGCAGCCGTACCCTGCTCAGTGATTGTCCTTCACCTTTTGATGACCGTACCTTATCATTCATCTGATGGTCGTACCCATCATATCAACTTTCTATCTGACATTCGTCCTGTGTCTTGATAGTCCTCAGCAGCCGTACCCTGCTAGGTGATCGTCCTTTACCTTTTGATGATCGTACCCCATCATTCGTCTGGTGGCCGTCCCCATCATCGATCTTTTTATCCAGCATTCATCCTATGTCGAGATAATCCCCAACAGAGCAGCCGTCCCCTGCTAGGTGATCGTCCTTCACCTCTTGATGGTCGTCCCTCATCATTTATTTTAATGACCGTCCCTCATCATGTTATCCGATGGCCGTCCCCATCGTCAATCTTTCTATCCGGCATTTGTCCTATGTTGTGATATCTTTTTAGCAGTCGTCCCCTACTAGGTGATCGTCCTTCACCTTTTGATGACCGTCCCTCATCATTGATTTATTTATTCTTCACCCGATGGCCGTCCCCATCACGGTTTCTTTATTCTTCAGCCTGACGGTCGTCCCTGTTAGTACTTTTAAATCCCCAGTAAAGTTGCTTTTCTTCACCCGATGACCGTCCCCGTCGCGGATTCTTTATTCCCCAGCATGATGGTCGTCCCCGTCAGTGCATTTCTCACCATTTTTATCCCCAACAGTCGTCCTCTGCTCGATGGTCGTCCTCCATCGCTATCATTTGATATTCAGTCTATACTGTCTATTGCAACTTATATCCCTTTTCTTCTTATAATAAAGAGTGCAAATTTTGGACTATCTTGGTATTCAACCACAAGTTATCTTGTTTGTCTGTTAAGCTAGGCGCTTACATCCTACACATCTAACTCATGCTTGAATAGGGGCAGCTGTAAACACCCCAAATTTTCCCTCTCTTTTCTTACACCTTGGCTTGTGATCTTCCATATTGTATTGCATAAGTATAACAACTCACATTGCATATTTTTCCTTTAGCAACTCATTGCATAGCTGCATAGCTAGGGTTTGTTATCAGATGAATCTTAGACGTGGTTTGAGCTATCTCAGAGGCCATGAAGCATTCCAAGAGGGTCCATGAGTGTTATATGATCATATTATGCCTCCAAGTTTTCTTTGAAGTCACAAAATCTCAGAGGATTGCACAGTTGCCCAGGCAGGCTCAAGGCTCCTACACAGATGACCAGAAATTAGGGTTTTGGGTTTGAAGCCCTTACACTCAAATTGTTTTGCCATTCTTGATTCTATTGGTCTATATATGTTATAAGGAGAATGTGTATCAAATTTTAAGCAAAAACTCCTTATGGAAGTCATTTGATCAAAGGTTAACTTGTTGTGCAAGAAAAGTCAGAATCAGGGCATCTGAGGCCACCAACAAGGGTTCCAAATGGTCATCTTCATAAATTTGAGGTCTTATGATCTTTATTTGATCTTAGGAATGCTTGTAAGTTCACAAGATTGAATAATTTTGAGCCATTTGAAAACTTTCTATTTTTGGGCATGACTTGTAATGAAAACTTTCCATTTTGGGAAAGATCTTCAACCTCCTCTTTCTTGATCAAAAAGGTTTCAAATGAATTTTCTTCAAACAGGAAAGTTGTAGATTTGATCTTCCCATTTTCAAAAAGTACAAGAACTCCTCTTGATTCATCCTTGAACTCAAGATATGGCAAGTCAAAGTTGGGAAAAATCTTGTAATTTTCAAGTTCATGCCAAAGAGGGAAATTTGCAAAATGGTATTTCAAGGCTTTGTGTGACCTTTAATCCACTCAAATACATCATGCCATGATCAAACAACTTATAAAGATCAGAATTGGGCCAAGAACCTAGGGTTTTCATGCCTTGCTTCTCAAGACTCAAGAAATATCAAAGTTGTGAAAATGCAAAACCTTTGGAAACTCATGAATAAAGCCATACAAATCACCAATTTCGATCCAATGGTGCTCCTTGAACTCAACAGAGGCAGCCCAAGACCTCAAATCACTTCTGCCATGGCCCATGCTTCAAGTACACAACTTTTGACTTTTTGGCCAATGGCACCATACCAATCCCACAGTGCATATCCACTCCTCTGACTGATCTCATTTGTTTATAGAAACCCTAAGCTTCATAAAACACAACACTTCAAGCCTTGAAAGCAGCCACACACTCAGATTGCAAAAAATCCCCTCAAAGCTTCATCTCTTTGATTCTCTCAAACCAGCCATCAAACTTCCAAAATTCCTTCACCAATCAAGCACATATCATCCATAGAACAAGAATCAACCATCAAAATAGCCTGAAACACCACATATCAAAAACACGATTTCTGCTTCATCGGAACTGGACCTTAAAAACCAGCCACTTTCAAAGCATTCTAAACACTCAACTAGCTTCAGGAGGTCCAAAGAAGTCATTTTGCACAAGAGGGAGGTCCTGAAAGCTCCATTTTGAAGAAGTTCAGTTCAGGTATTCATCAAGAACAAATTTTCCAAAACTTTTTTTTCTTGTTATAAAATGATTTTATATGCTTAGTTGATCACTCTGATGTGTTTAGAATTGAAAATGGTTGAGAAATGAGCATGTATGGTTGTTCTGAAAGTTTGCCTATAAAAATGTTTTGCTTCGATTCTCTTGATTCATGAAGTTTAAATGTTGTTTGTTGGTTGATTCATGTTCTATGATGTTTGGGGATCATTTTTGGGCAGGTTTGAGGAGTTTTAGTGGCTTGTAGGTGAAGTTAGGTTTTGAGCTCGCCGAAGAAGATGACCGGAGCTTATCTCCGGTCACCTGAAAATAATTAGGGCTAATTAGGGTTTAGGTTTCCAGATTGAATGAGGACCCTTGGATCATGTTTAGATTAGTGCACGAACGGCCCAGATAATTCACTTAAACCTAATTTTAATTAATTAACTTAATTATAATTAATTAAGTCAAATTAAACCTAGGCCATTGGAACACGCGCGAATCACATATTTAAACCTAGGCCCTTAGATCTTCATACCCTTGGTCAAGCAGACTTTCAATCCCAGCCCTCCATCTATCTCCTGCGCAATCTGAACCCTTCATCTAGCTTACTTTGCATTTTATTTCATTTTATTTTCTTTATTTATTTAAAATAGTAAAACATTTTATAAAATTCCAATTTTTTGCATTCTTACTTTAAATAATTTTCAGAACCCAAAAACAAAATTATTTTTAATTTTTTCATTAAAAATCTATTTTTAAATCATTTAATTGTATTATTTAATTAATTAATTCATTTTAATTAATTAAAAATACTTTTAGGTATTTAAAAATCACCAAAAAAATCATGAAACATTCTTACATGTTGCATCCATTTTGTATGTTTTGCATCCATTACATCTTATGTATGTTCATGTGTTCTTAAGCTTCTAACATGCTTGTTTTTGCATCCATCACTTGAATGATCATACATATGCATTGTATATGACTTTGCATCTCTCCATGACACATTTGCATCATGTATTCACTTCTGGTTGGCATCATTGCATCTTCATCTTTGCTTCATTGCATCTTGTTTCACCTTATGCATTCATACTAACCATTTCAGGGGCTTCTGGTAAGTTGATCAGGATGTGGACTTGCCTCCACATCCAACCTCTTCTTATTTCTTCATTTGCATCTTTATTTGTCTTTGAAGTGAGTTTGACTCACTTATGCTCTCTCTTTCTCCTTTTCTTTCTCTTAGGTTACTTAACTTCTTCAGGAA
Organism: Lathyrus aphaca; assembly: GCA_963966055.1. NCBI lineage: Eukaryota > Viridiplantae > Streptophyta > Magnoliopsida > Fabales > Fabaceae > Lathyrus > Lathyrus aphaca. The sequence goes on along the minus strand of OZ014519.1, from coordinate 293,814,914 downwards.
GTAAGTAACTTATTCTCCTTTCTCTTCTCTTTTCATCTGCTTCTTCTTCCTTGGTGGACATCTGAAGACTTTCTGAAGATCTTTTCTTAAGCCTCACAAACCATAGGAACATCCAAGAATGATAACTTTAGGGTTGTACATAGGCTCCCCTAGTTTTTTACCTTTGAGTCTCCTTGAGTCTCTGCTTCTCACCTCATAATCAAAGGCTAAACAGTTAAAGTTTTGGGGCTTTGTATTAGGGTTATGCTTGTATCCTTATCTTAGGATGGAGTGTATAACTTTAATACTTAGTGTTAAACCTTTAAGTTGTTTACACCTCCTAATCAAAACACCTAATAATCATTAAGACTTAAGCTTGTAACTTGGACCTTATATTAGGGTTACATCTCTGCCTATTGGTTCAGAGGGACTAACCCTAGTGTTTAATGGACAAGTCCCCCTCAGGTTTAGTCTTACAAATATAAAATCCATTTCTTAAATCCACCTTTAAATAAAATCCACTTTAATAAAGGCTTGTTATATAATGATTTTAATCCCTAACCATGGATTAAGTTAAGGTATCTTCCTCATCTTAAGTGTCCTCATCGATCATCCTTCTCTTAGGATGGTGTAATGAGTTCACTGATCCCTGATTAGAGATTAAACTCATTACTTAACACAAAACAAAAATCCAAAAAACACTTAATAATCACAAGTAGGTTAATGATCTTAATCCTGCATCATTAGGGTAATTAAGTTGAGATTTTCATCTCATACTTAAGTAGGCTCATTATCCCTAATCAGGGGTGATATAATGAGTTTACGACCCTTGATTAAGGCTTAAGCTCATTATCTTATGCAAAGCACCAAAAGAAATAAAAAACTGAAAACACAAAAACAAACAATAAACGTCTCCTCCGGGATTCTTTTCTCATCATATTCACTCTGAAAACGAGAACTCGCTTCTTCCGTCTAATGCAAGACAGTTAGCACTCGAGCCAGACGAGTCATACACTTGAGCATAGACGAGTAAGCAGTTCACAACAAAATCATCCCAGTCTCTTTGAGTCGAACTACGGTGTTCTGACTTCCTCATTGCACGAGAGGATACGTAGGCATAACTTAACGGTTATCGAACAAAAGACTCTTTGTCTCCCCCCTCTCCTCCTCCCAGTTTCTATTTCCTTAGCCTCAGTTTTGAGCACTCACTTTCTTCTTTGCACTGACACTTTGTACATCCTTTTCTCTGTAGCTTTTTATGCACTGTTAGCACATACACTTCCCCCTTTAAACACAATAAAGTAAGCGTGGATCCCGGCGAGTACGACGGACGATCTGGGTGCTAATACCTTCCCCGGTCGTAATCAACCCCCTTTCTCAGTGTCTTTGGTTCGCAGCCGTCTTATCCACCTCTTTCCAGGTTTATGCAGCATTACCTTTCCTCCAGGATAAAAATGCCTAGCTGGCGACTCTATTCAACCTCAACCTCCAACATCGCCGACGGTTCGTATTTGCACCGGGATGAAAATCCGGGGAGCGACAAAGGGGACCCTTCCTGAAGATTGACGACTTGCTAGAATGATTTCCCGTCACTCATTTCGAACTTATCCATTACTGATGTATTACAATTTTTTCTTGTAAAGCTTAAAAGCATAGAGAGGATTTTCCCCTCTATGGCTCATCTTGCCCCAATAAATGGGTCTTTGAAGACATTATCCTTATTTAAAAACAAATTGTCATGATATGACCTTGAGATGGTTTTGCGCCATATGTTTGATTTTTTGTAGTTTTCCCCCTTATTAACTAACTCTTGGAATGGAAAAATTCTGATTAAGACTCAATGGAGGATTGGACTCATTAAGATCTTTGTGGTAGCTCACCCTAGTTTGAGTATTGAGGAGATTTTATCTTTGATTAACCGACTCTTGAGGTGACTAGCCCAGATTGATTGTTGCCTAAAGTAGACTTGCCCCTGTCTGGACTCTTTCTCTAGATCAAGTTACCTAACTGGCTACATTTGATGGGATTTCTCTAATGCTAAATTGAATTGCAAATGGCATTGTTCAATCAAAAATTGGTAATTTTAATGCACCATTCATATAAATTTTTGAAATCAAATTTTTATTGATATGATAGTGATATACAGTTGAACGGGTCAATGATCGAAATACAAAGGTGGATCTAGCCGATCACAAGATGAAAGGTGGTGTGATCAATACAAATGATTATCAAAGATCTTTAAGAGTCAGGTTAACGTAACCTTGTTGTAGTATTCTTTCGAAATACCCTGCCTCAATTAGGTCTTTTAAGGGTTATAATGTGGTTTGGTTCAAGGTTTTCGAAACAAAAAGGATATAAGGCTCAAAATTTAATTTTAACCCACCCTTCTTCTTGATGAACTTCAGTCATACGTTTAGTTAATTGACACACGCATTCTAATTCCAAGACATTTCGAAAGTGTGATGGTAAAGATGAGGATTCATGATGATATTTTCTAAAACTGGCAGTTACCTTATTGTGTTTTTGTTTTTGTGAGGATTTTGATGACCACTTTTGATTGATTTATTTTGTTGTTGTTTTTTATCCCTAACTTTTTCCTGGACTGCTTCTTTGAAGCTTCCGGTCCATCAGAATGTCATAATATTTGCCTAAGTCACCTTTTGTGGTATTTGACTTAATGGGATTTTTAATTTTTTTTTATTTTACTGAAAGGTTGTGACTGACATATTATTGGTGGATGAGGATCAACCAATATATTTTTTTTGTGGCTTTTCTCAACTTCTATGACACTTTGTGGTGTGTGCAAAGGATAACACGAGATTGATCATCTATGGAGGGTGTCCAAATGGACAAATTCTCCTGAAGATTGAATGCATAGTCAAACTATCTGAACATAACTATCCTGTCCCTGATTAAGATTACATGTTTTAATTTTGAAAGAAACACCAACTTCTAAGCTCAAAGTCGTTGACTAGGGATTAACTCACTATTTATCCAGTATTTAGGGATTTTAATCAATGCCTTACATCATCGGAAAAATCTTATTCAAAAGCATACCAACAACAATTTCAAGTATCTAGTTTTCATCATTCTCCTGGTATTTTTGCTAAAATAACAGTTTGATAAAGAAGAGTGAATGGGAAAAAATATTATGTTTTTTCTCTTTTATTTTGACATAAAAATGAAGAAAACGAGTGAATATGGATGAATTGATTCAAAATATGCATAAACATTTCATTAATCTTACCAATTCAAATAACATAACAATGCTTAAAAGCAAATAACCAATAAACACACAAAGAAAATACAACAAGAAATGCTGAAACAACCAAATGATTGCCAAACTTTAGGGAATTAACTTCTTGAGTCATGCCTCTTGAGGTCTTCACACTTATTCGGGTGAGAGTTTGGATATCACCATCAAGCTTTCTTCTTGAGAGGCTATGCACCCATTGTCGACCAACTTTTGTACTCTGGCTTAGAAGGCTTTGTAGTCTTCAGTTGAGTGCCCACCATGATATACACATTGCACAATTGGGTTATACCCGGGTGGTTAATATAGTGGAACGAGTTTAAGAGGCTGGGGAATCACCAATGAGCTTTGAATTAGCGGCTACAGAAGTTGGCTATATGTCATAGGAATTGGATGAAGAGGAACATTCCTTATTTCCAGGTTATTGCGAGTATGTTGGTTCTGACAATGATTTTGATATCTTTGGCCTTAGGCTCATTGATTTGGATGAGGAGCAACCCAAAATTGTTGGCACTAGAGGCCAAGAGTTGTTGCTTGCTGGCATGATACTCTGGGTATTGCTAGCTGCCCATTTCTTACTACTTAGAGTTTATGGCCAATAAGCTTGTTGCAACTAACATGATGATCTTTGAGCTCTTCAACCTCATTGTTGGGTGCAACCCTTATTGATCCACCTCCCACTTCTCCTTAGCTTCCACTGGCACGGATTGTGACATTGAAATTCCAAGGAGGCATCTAAATGCTCTAATGAGAAAATAATGATGTTCCATCAACCACACACATGATTTATTCATTGTGGTATAAAATATTAATAGGTTTTAGTGGTCCATTTCCCTTCTTATTATCAAAAATCAAGATGTCTGTGTCGCTCCCGACAAATGAAAATGGATCAGATGAAGGTACGGACGCGAACGGTCGGCGAGAAGGACAATGAGAACACACAGCCGTGAACTCACTGGAGATGAATAGAGTCGCCAGCTAGGCATTTTTATCCCGGAGGAAAGGCAATGCTGCATAGGCCTGGAAAGATAGATAAGACGGCTGCGAACCAGAGAGACTGAGAAAGGGGGTTGGTTACAACCTGGGAAGGTATTAGCACCCAGATTGTCCGCCGTACTCGACGGGATCCACGCTTAAGAGATTTGTGTTTTAAAGGGGTAGTGTCTGTGCAATCTGTGTATAAAATAGCTGGAAAAGGATGTACAGGTGTCAGTGTAAAGTGTATAAGTGATATGGAGTATAAAAGTGTCAGTGTAAGAACAGGAGTGAAATGCTCAAGATCATGAGGCTTAAAGAATAAAGCTAGAAAGAGGGGGGAATATGCAGAGACTTTTGTTCAATAACTGTTAAGTTATGCCTACGTATCCTCTCGTGCAATGAGGAAGTCAGAACACCGTAGTTCGACCCAAAGAGACTGAAAGAAATTGACTTGTGAACTGCTTACTTGCCTATGCTCAAGTGTATGACCTTTTCTGGCTCAGGTGCAAACTGTCTTGCATTAGACGGAAGAAGCAAGTTCTCGTTTGTGAATGAATGAGATGAGAAAAGAATCCCGGAGGAGACGATTATTGTTTGTTTTTTTGTATTTTCAGTCTTTTATTGCTTTTGAAATTTTGTCATAAGTTAATGAGCTTAAGCCTAAACCAATGGGTTTAGTAAACTCATCACATCTTCCCTCTGTTTAGGGGTAATGAGAATACCTTAAGTGTGAAGTCAGATTCTCACACTTAATCGCCTTTGGTGTAGGATTAAGATCATTAACGTACTTGTGATTATTTAGATGTTTTTGTTGTTTTTGTTTAGTGTTAAGTAATGAGGTTAAGCCATAATCAAAGATTAAACAGACTCATTACACCATCCTAATAGAAGGATAATAGATGAGAATGTTTAAGCTGAGGAAAGCTCCTCAACTTAATCCATGATTAGGGATTAAACTCATGACAAAACAAGCCTTTGATTATGTGAATTTTATTTAATGGTAAGATGATGAAGTGATTTTTATGGTTTGTAAGACAACTTGAGGGGGACTTGTCCATTAACACTAGGGTTAGTCCTTCTTAACCAATTAAGGAAGAATTAGAACCCTAATGCAAGGCCCAAGTTACAAGTGTGATGTCTTGATGATTATTATGTGAATTGATTAAAGGAGTTAAACACATTAAGGGTCTAACACTTAGGATTAAAGTTATACACTCCATCCTAATAGAAGGATGCAGGCATAAGCTTAATCACAAAGCCTTAGAGCCTTTAGGGTTTAGTCCCTGATTATGAGGTGAGAAGAGAAGACTCAAGAGAGACACAAAGGTAAAAGCTAAGTGGGGAGACTAATCAAAACCCTAATTCATTATCATGATTGGTTGTTCCTAAGGTTTGTGAGGTTTGCAAGAACAATCTTCAAAGGAGCCACCAGGAAGCAGATGAACAAGATCAAGAGAAGCAAAGTGACTTGCTTCATTCAAGAAGTCAAGTCACTTGAAGAAAGAAAATGGGAAGGAGAAGAATGAGCAAGCTCAAACTCAAACACATGTAAGAATGCAGCAATGGATGCAAGAGAGATGAAAAGGAAAGTTATGAGAAGTGAAGGCAAATCCACCTCTCAAATTTACTTACCACCTGAAATGTTAGAAAGAAATGCAGTGCAATGCCAAATGTGATGAGATGACATGATGATGAACAAGACCAGAAGCAAACACATGATGATAATGATGCTATGAGATGCTACAAACATGAGGCAGCACATGGAGATGTTCATACAAGGCTATGAATGCAAATGAAGCAAGCTTAGAAGCATGGATACACATGAAAAGTTATGAAACAAACATGGCATACATCATGGCAAATACATGATGCAATGATCAAACATGCTTTCTATATGTCTTATGATGCTAAATGAAGCACATGGATGCTTGAAATGTCATGGCAAGTCATGCTATGCAAGAGAATGCAAGAAGGATGCAAAAGAAAGCCCAAATTAGGGTTTATGAACCAAACATCAAACAAAAACCCAAAACAGAAGCAAACACTAAGATAAAAAATGGAAAATGCCACACAAAGGACCCTTAAACCTATAATGAACCACTGCCCAAAGGAGAGGTCTCAACTCTCAACCAATCTCAAGTTATGATTTTTCTAAGTTATTAGGGTTTTTAGGGTTCCTAAACAAAAGAAATGCCAAACAAATTGAAAATGAGGAATCAAATCATGGCCATTTTATCCCAAAAACTACATGTTAAACACAAGGCAATGCAAGAAGAATCAATGTCCAACTCCTCATAGATAGGCAGAAATGAATTTTTGAACTTAGGATCAAATTAATGCACAAAAATGATTTTAATTCAAAGGAAAATTCTCAAAATGCATCAAGATCAAAAAAGAAATTTGGTTTGAAGGTTGGACAATGTTTCTAAATGTCTTAAAACATTTCATGAATTTTTTTGGTGATTTTTAGATACTTAAAAGTATTTTTAATGAATTAATTTTCATTAATCAATTAAAAATAATCTTTTAAATATTTAAAAATACTTTTTAAATGATAAAAATAAAATAAAAAATATTTTTGTGTCATGAAAATTATTGAAACTCTTGAGAAAAATTTTCATAATTTTTAAGACATTTTTGCTATTTTAAATTAAATATGCAAAACAAATGAAATAAATATGAAAATAAATGAATTAAAAGGAAAGTCAACAGAAAGGATGGCTGAGATTGATTCTGGGTTCAAAAGGGTGGACTGCGCGCGTGAATGGAGGGTCCAGATGGCTTCTGACTTAATTAATTATGATTATTCTAATTAAACAAGATTAGGGCAAATGAATGAATCTGGGCCATCCAAGCTAGCGGGAAGTCAACAAGTCAAGGGGGATCTACGCTCCACATTCAAACGCCCTTAATGACCGTAATTAGGGCTAAATGACTTTCAGGCTGCCGGAGAAGACTTCCGGTCGTCTTCTCCGACGAGCCAAAACCCTAGATTCTTCTATAGGTCACCAATCAACAAATTTCTTCCATCAAAATGACTCTCTCATCAATCTAAACCTAAACCCTAAATCTAAATTCATTTATTTTCATCCATGAGCCTGAATCGAAACAAAATGTAAAACACGGGCAAATGTTCAAGAGCTTCATACATGCTGGTTTCTACACTATTTTCAAAAGCAAGCATACATTCATGATCAGGGGAACACAAGGCATCATAAAAGAACTAAAAAACTAGTTTCTGGGAAAAATGTTCATGAAGCTCACCTGAGATGAAGCTTCTCTGTTTATGAGCTCTCTGGACTTTTTCTTTGCACAGGCTTGCTTCCTTGAACCTCCTGAGGACAAAATGAGGCTCAGAAAGCTTGGAGAGTGGCTGGCTTGAAAGATCCAACTCTGGTGTAGCAGAAATGGGGATCTGTGTACAGGCAGCTTCAGATCAATGTGAAGGGTGGTTTTGACTCCTTGTGAGGTGCTTGACTTATTGGTGAAGAAAAATGGAGTGTTTGATGGCTGGATGAAGGGATTCGAAGAGTTCTGGTTTTGAAGGTGAGGAATGGTGAAGCTCAGTTCATGCTGCTTTCAGGCTTGAATCTTGTTGCTTTCTACTCAATGAAACATGGCAAGATGATTGGTGAAGATGGTTTTTTGTGTTTGTATGCTGTGGAGACAGATTCGAAGGAATATGCAAAAAATGAGGTGTTTTTGTGAATGTGTTGGTGTGAAGTGTTTCAGCCTTGCTAGATGTATCAAATGTCTTGCTCTTTGTCCATATAAACCTCTCTCATTGGTCAGATGACAAGACATGTGCTTTTTTTGATTGGTAAGTCTACTTTTGCAAAAAGTCAAATTTTGTGTAAGGAAAGTATGGCTTGATCTATAGCTAGTACAAGGCATGGTTCTGGTGCAGCAAGATGAGGTGAGAGGCTAGCAAAGTGCAGTAACCAATGTAGCAAGTGGTGGAAAGAATGATCATGAGCTTTTGCAAGTTGTCACTCTTTGGTTCATATGGAAAGATCTTGTCCCAAAAGCCATGAAACATGAGCAATGCCTAGTCCATTCTGAATTTTAGGACTCACATGATGTTTATGTGATGGTTTGATGCCAATTAGAAGTTGCAATTTGCCTTGGTACATGATTTTGCAATTTTCACACTTGGTGCATATCTTGAAAATAAGTGATTTTTGGCAACTTTGTCACACCATAACTTTTGATCCAAGAAGAGTTTGATCATGTTCTTGTACTTTTTGAAAAGGGAAAAATGTGATCTACAACTTTCATGACCAAAGTTTTTCCATTTGAAGCATTTTTGGATCAAGAATCAAGGCTTGAAAAATGACCTAAAATGAAGCATTCTTGAAAAGTCAACTATGCCCAAAAAGTCAACATTTGCAAAAACTCCAAATTCTTGATTTTTATGAACTTCAACCCTCTTCCATGATCAAATAAAGATCATATACACTCAAAATGATGGAGATCAACCATTGGTTGGGTCAATGGGGGCCTCAGATGCCCTGATTTTGCACTGACTTGTCTGAAAAGTCAACTCTTGATCAGATGACTTCCCCATGGAATTTCTCCATGAAAATTGATATGCATACTCCCTATACCATATAGAGACCAATGGAAACAAGAATGACCAAAAAATTTGGAGTTATGGCCTCTGAAACCAAAACCCTAATTTTCAGTCAACTGTGCAGTCACACTTGGCTCTGCATCCAATCCAAACCTAGTTCTTGTGATTCTTTTGAAATCTTGACTTTGAGAGGATGTAATATGATAGATGAACACATGTGGATCCCTTTGAAGTTATTGGTAGCCTTTGGAGTGGCTCAAAAAGCTTTTGGCTTGCTCAGATCACCAACCCTAGGTGCAGATGACTTAGAAACTATGCAGTGAATCAAAAGTGTGATGTGAGATGATATGATTGTGTTTATGCATATGAGAATGATCACAAGCCATGGTGTGAATGGGTGAGGGCAAATTTGGGGTGTTTACAGTCTGCATCTGGCCAAACTCTGCAGCCTAAGCTTAAAACTCTTGCATTCTTTGATAGGGTGCTCCACTGTTCTAGTGCAGTATTTGCATTCACTAGATGGTCTTCTTCAAAGACCAAACTTTTGTTGTGGATCAGCTCTTGTACTAGGGCTTCCAACGCAAATCAAGTATTCATATTGTGTCCTTCAGACCCTTTATGGAATTCACATGTTACATTTTCATTTTACCATGGTGGATATAGTGTTGGCACATGCGTGAAAGGTCGAGGAGTTATTAATGAATTTTGGATCAGCTGCGGGTAGAGCTTACAAAGTAGCACATGAATCAGTTCATTGTGAGCTTTGTTCCTCTTGTTCTGATTCTGATTCTGACTATTGCCCCAATTCTTCTTTTGGGGATTTTAAAGAGCTACTTGGTATTTGAATGGTGGAGAAGAAATCCGGAGGGAAAAACATGTGCTAGCAGATGAGAAGTTTCTACATTATGTCCTTAACTTGGGGTAACACTGGATGGATGTGCAGCCGTGACTCCCCCAGATTCAGTAACGGATACGGGGTGACCCTCTTTTTTTAACAAAGCTTGCAAGGTCTCCAAAACCTCACTCATTTGACTTTTTAGAATAATGATTTCCTCTTTCAGCGCTTCTTGACCCTTCATTAGCTTGTTCATCTTTTCCTGAGACATTTCTCTTTGTTCCAAACACGTGTCGGAAATCACCATGATGGCTATGAACAAATGATGAATGGGTTATTTTGGATGATATGTATGCTGGTGAATGTGAGGATAATCCAAATAATCATTCATCCACATATTTGACATAATGAAGATTCAAACATCTTTGACAATCAATCATCCCTGATGTTTTGATGTTCATCGAAAAATAAAAATAAAAAATAAAATAAGAAAATGTAATATGAAACAAAATAAATGGATAAAAAGAATCAAGACCAATTTAATCAAAAGAAAATAATTGAAATGATGAACAAGAAATAGCATAAAATAATAAAATATAAATAAATAAATAAATAAATAAATAAAGAATAAGAGAAGGAGGGGGACGCTGCATATATATGAGTGTATGAATGTAATAAGTTCTAAATGGGCTTAGCCCAGCACACAAACATGTCAAAATAAAAAGATATCGGTTTTAAAAATCAAAGAGAAGAAACAAACAAACAACAAGTATTCCTCTTATCAAATATGATACCTCCCTCTCTTTCATATTTCTCGCCGGCCAATACACGAAAAGAAAACAAAATCAAGAACAACCCTCTCACCTTTATGTTTTCTCTCTTTTTCGAACCTCTCAAAATTTTGATTCTCTCCCTCTCTGTTTTCATTTTTCCCATTCTTTCACTCGGTTTCGGTTTCGTCCGAGGTTGGTTAAGGTGGTGGTGAGTTGGTTGAAGATGGAAGCAGGGTTGGAGGTTTTTGATGAGTAATTTTTGGGTGAGTTTGGAGGTTTATTGGAGATGATTGAACTCATTGAAGGAATGTTGAAAGGGTGATTATGTAAAAGATGAAGGGGTTTTTAACAGGCAGTTTAGAGGTGTTGTGTAGAGATGATGAAGATTCGATTTTGGAACTTGTTATAGTGAATTGAAAAGGGAAATTTAAGTAAGATATTTGAGGCAGTGAGTTGATGAAGGTTTGTTTGTTTTGTGTGGTTATTTTGTAGTGATTGAAATTGGTGGTGATTATGAAGAGTTTTGCAGAATATTTGTGAGGTTTTTTTAGTATTGGGAGGAGAGGAGGTGATGAGTTGGAAAGAAGGTTGAAGGGTTAAAATTGATGAAAATGTTTTGAAGTTTTTCTTCGTCGTGACGTAAAGTGATGAAGAAGTTTTTTTTTCGTTTCAGAATTTTCTTCTCCCCCTCCTTTTGTGAGTCATCTCTTCCTCTTTTAAAGCAACATAAACTTCTTAATTAACTTCTTAAGTTTGTCCATTGTGTCGACTAGTTGCTTTTATTGCAAATTGTTGTTAGATGTGTTGTTGGGTCGTTTTTAGGTCACAATGTTGCAGGTTTTATAGGGTCTTGTTATGTGAGAATGGTTGTAGGCTTGGAGTGTTTTCATGGCATGGTGAGATATTGTTTTGGAGTCTTATGTGGTTGATTTTGGTGCATTGTGAGGTCGCTGGTTGTCCACGGTATGTGGAGTTGTTGTTGTAGCATAGTTGTATGTTTTTGTCTTGGTCTTGTTGGAGTGTTTTGTGAAGCAGTTGGTTTGGAGTTGTGGAGTGGTATCTTTCATGTACTGTGTTTTGACTCAAGGCTTGTTCAGTTTGTTTTGGAATTTTGTGCTTTCATGGTGCAACATGTGAATTTTTCTCTATTTTATTTTATTGTAATTTTGGTGAAAATGATGTAATGAGACTTGGGCTTTTTGATTCACGAGCAAAAATATTAAATGGGCTTATTGAGACTCTTATGACAATGAAGACTTTACCCCACACCCCCCCACCTATACCTATACCCCCACAATTTTTAAAAAATGCCCATTTTAACCTTAAAATATTTTATTATATTATTATTTTATTATTTATTTTTTTTACCATTTGTGTCAGACCATCAGATTACAGTAAAAATTTGTCCAAAAATATACGTTCCGGAAGACTTTGGGGATGAGTTCCGGTACGTAAATTAACATACCGGAAGACTTTATGTAAGTCTTCCGGTATTGTGATGTTTGTATACCGGAAGACTTAATAAAAGTGTTCCGGTACGGAAGACTTTTATTAACTCTTCCGGTAGCAATGGATATGTGTACCGGAAGACTTTATGTAAGTGTTCCGGTATTGTAAGAGTACAATACCGGAAGACTTTCATAAAGTCTTCCGGTTTGATTTTTTTTTTATTATTTAAGTTTTTTTAATTCATTTTTTAAAAAAATATTTTTATTTTGTAGGTGCAGTACCTTTATACGAAAAAGAACCGATATGTGTGAATACATCAGATGTATTTACAACGACAGAGAGATTTGGTACACGAGAAAAGGTGATAAGATGGGTCAAAGACACCGGATTACGAAATAAAGTGACGGTCGTCATCACTCGTTCAGATACACAAACAGACAAGAGAGGAAGAAAGAACAAAATAATATTTGGTTGCGATAAAGGTGGGAAATACGAGGATATTCGTAGTGGAATAGAAAGTGCGACGAAAAAATGTGGATGTCCATTTAAGATCAGGTCGATTCCGACAAAAGATGGATCTGGATGGAAGATTGATGTAAAATGTGGCGTTCATAACCATGATTTACCCGATAGATTAGAAGGTCACTCATTTGTTGGTAGGTTGACAGCGGATCAGAAGCAACATGTTGCTGATTTAACAAAGAGAAAGGTTGCACCCAGAAATATATTGCATTCCTTGTACGAGCGAGATCCAGATTGTGTCACTCGTATCACACAAATATACAAGCAAAAGAGTATGATGGAAAAAGAGATAAGAGGTCCTAGAAGTGAGATACAACATTTGTTTAAGCTTATCGAGGCTGCAGGTTATGTTTATTGGAGTAGAAAAAGAGATGACTCTGAAGTTATTAAAGATATATTTTGGGCACATCCAGATTCAGTTAAGTTGTTGAATATGTTTCCTATTGTGTTAGTTATGGATAGCACTTATAAGACAAACAAATACAGACAACCCTTGTTTGAAATTGTTGGCATGACATCTACCGAGTTGACTTTTGCTGTTGCATTTGCGTATATTGAGTCTGAGCAGACTGAGACTTTTTGTTGGGTGTTAGATATGCTTAAAAAATTGTTTGTGAAGAAAGATTTATTTCCACAAGTTATGATGACAGATAGAGATCTTGCTTTGATGAAAGCCATTGGGACTGTGTTTCCAAGGACAAATAATTTGCTATGTCAGTTTCACATTAACAAAAATGTTGGTGCAAAAAGGAAACTATTAGTGGATCCTGATAAGCAGGAGTCAATTGGCAAATTATGGGCGGATGTTGTATGGGCTAGTGATGAGGTTGAGTATGCACAACATTTAAAAGAACTTGAGCAAGAGTGTGTTGATTGTCCTAAATTTTTTGAGTACGTGAACGACACATGGTTGACACCACATAGACAAAGGTTTGTTTGCGCATGGATTAATCGAGTCCTACATATGGGTAACACGACGACTAATCGGTATGTTTTGATTTAGATCCCAAAATATACTTTTTGTGAATTTTGTATTTTTCTTACTTAGTTTAAATATGTATTATTATAGGGTTGAGTCTGCTCATTGGAAGTTAAAGCAGATGTTGGGTAACAATATTGGTGACATGGTAAAATGTTGGGAGGCCATGAATGACAACTTAAAGATACAAATTAGCAACATTCGAGCTTCTTTTCAAAAGAGTGTGTATGAAGTTGCACATGTCCATTCAAGTCCATTTTACACATATTTACGTACTTCAGTGTCGCGAGCTGCATTGAGGCGCGTTGCTGAAGAGTTAAATAGAGTTGATTATATTGGAACTAACAAAGACAGATGCCGATGTACTCTTAGATCCACCTATGGATTACCTTGCTCGTGTGAGTTGGCAGGGTATAGAATTAGTGGTATTCCGATACCAATTGAGGCTGTGCATGTACATTGGAGGAAACTAAGTATGGAAATTAAGTTGGAAGAAGACTTAGATGAGGAATCAGATGTGGGTATGAAATCTGCAATGGATGAGTTATGGAAAAGGTATAGGTCACAAGATGTTGTTGGAAGAAGGGCATTAAATAGTAGGGTTTATGAACTTGCATTTCCCACAACGACTTCTTTGTTAGCACCACCTGAAAAAATAAAGACAAAAGGTGGAGTCAAGAAAAAAGACAAAAAACCTGAAGGGTATGATGTTTACAGGGATCCTTCGTATCATGAATATGTTGAACAAGCATCACAATCTTCACAACGACAATCTCAACCATCACAAAATTCAAAAAAGAAATCTCAGCCATCTCAACCATCACAACCTGTGAAAAAGAAGTTAAAATTAGCACAAACTTCACAGTCATCTAAACGGTTCATCCTTCAATTTCCTTATCATATTAGGTCATTTATTGATGACGTTGTCAACGTAATGTCAGATGGTAATTGTGGATTTAGAGTGATTGCTTCATTGCGGGGTTATGCTGAAGATGGTTGGCCAATGGTTCGTCGGGAATTAGAATTGGAAATTATACATAATGAAAGATCAACTTTATATGCCAATTTATTTGTTGATCGGTTAGCTGAAGTGAGAGATTCTTTGAAGATAGAGGGAAGTGGTTCTCAACCAATAAATAAATGGTTGACTCTACCAGATATGGGTTACGTGATTGCGAATCGGTATAACGTGGTACTTGTCTGTCTAGGAGTCGAATGTTTGACTTTCTTCCCTATGACAACTACATTCTCACCGAATGTCTCATTTTATTGCATTGGATTTGTAAACTCAAATCATTGGATTCAGGTAAACATTGTTATAATTTGATATTATTAGTAAATTATTTGAGTAACATTAAATAATGTATTGTTTAATTTTGAATATAGGTTAACATGAAAGAAGGATTTCCATTGCCACCAGGGACAACAGATTGGAGGAACTTTCGTTCTCCAGCAGCAACATCGTGGATGGTAGGATTTGCTGCGCGTCTACAACATTGGCAACAACTTACGCCTATATTACAAACACATTATAAATTATAAACTATGTTATTCATTTTTATTCATGAATTATATTATATGTTTTAATTTCATTATGTTTTTCATTTTTATTTTCACTTAAATAACATATAACATAAATTGGATTCAGGTAATCATTTTTATTTTTTCGAAAAACTATAAATAACATATAACATAAATATCAGTTCAAATGTCAATATATTAAGAAACAAAGTCTAAGAAATAATATGACATAAACATAACTATACATCACTGTGAACGAGCAATACGTAAAGCTGCAAACAGATCAGCAAAATGTGGATCATCCTCTTCAGCTGCATTCTGCTGAAGGTAGCGATGAATCAAGGTAGACACAGAACCCCATGCAGGATCAGATGGTCCCGCATCGTAATCAGGAATAGATGCAACTGGCGGCTCATCATAGGTAGGAGGTACCAATCGAGGATGCGAAACACGATAATACCACTCAAGGTATCCATCCTCTACCTCAAATGGGATAGTCGCCCGTGCAGCAGAACGAATCACCTGGCCAACGCTCTGGGTGTAACTAATCCACTCAACATCAATGTCACCAGCCATCCTAGGATCAATGGGTGCAGGTGGAATGGACTGACGGTATCCAAACTGTCGCAGACACCTGTCAGGCATGTATGGAACAATAGTATCTCCCCACCTCAAACAACCCCTGAATAGAGAAATCTCATCAAAACGACGATGAACTCTATGATCCTCGAACGGCCTCCATATGACATCAGTCGGTGTCAGCTCATCCATAATGGGTCGCAACTCATCCACCTTTAACGCCCCCTGTTTGTACGTCCACCTCATCGCTCGCGGGAGTCCACAGTTCTGAGCAGGTATCCAATTCTCTCCTTCTTTCCCAAGTGTAGGAAAATACTTGTGAATCCAGCACTGTTAAAAAAACAATAACATAATAATTAAATATAACATAATGAACATAATAAAATTAAAATTAGACTTAAAAGAAAATCAATAAACTAAATTTAAATATATAACTTTAACATAAGAAAATCAATAAACTAAATTTAAATATATAACTTTAACATAATAAACTGAATTTAAATATATACCTGTAGGAGAGTCGGATAACCACCAAGCTGTTTGCAACTAAACATAGACGCATCTCCAAGAAACCTATACAATATCACCAATGCAGCTGTTGCCCAACTATAGGTGGACAACGCATCCAGGTCCCTAAATAATGCCAAGTATCGCGCCTCCACGAGTGTAAATGACTTATCCGCAAAGATGGTGCAGCCCACTAACACCATCAAATAACATCTGGTCGCAAATGCCCATGATGAAGCTACTCGATGCTCTACGAATCGATCATATAACCACTCTATCTTGAAGTACGAACCTCTGCACTCACGAACCTGGAAAAGTGCCACTCTCGATGACACTCCAAGATAGTCAACCGCCCACTCAATGGCTAACTCCTCACTGATGGGTTAAGGGTTCCAGAATACCCCCCTGATAGGCAAATGAAGCAGACATGCCACATCATCTAGAGTAATCGTCATTTCACCGAACGGCAGGTGAAATGAAGATGTCTCTATATGCCATCTCTCCACAAATGCAGAAACCAAGTTTGCATCAATCTTCTTCAAACTCGATCTCTGTAAGGAAGCTAAACCGGATCTAGATATGATACCCTCAATCTCCGGTGGAAGCTGCTGTGGAACCATCTGGGTCAACTTCAACCCATGTCCCGCCACCTTCAATTCCTTCTTTGCCCCTCTCTCCTGAAATCAAATAAAATTAAACAAATTAGATAAACAAATTATATAATTTCGGTTATTATTCAAAACTAAATAATTATAATTTCCTTACCTCACCAAACCATACACGTCTCGCCACGTGATGCTCGTACGAAACCAAAATACTGGTATCGTACGGACCACCAGGATACCCCACAGGGTCAGCTGCAGCTGCAGATGTACCAGCATCATCTGCGCGTGTCCTACTCGTATCGCCCCGTCCCATCGATCGCACTGGAATCCTCCCATCTCTTCCGCGTGATCGCACCACTGGAAAAAAAAACAAAAAAACAATTATTTAATAAAAAAAAAATAAATAAATAAATTTCCGGAAGACTTTCTTCAAGTCTTCCGGTACACACAAAACCATTCCGGAAGACTTCATCAAAGTCTTTCGGTAGGCAATTTAAAAAACATCATTCCGGAAGACTTTGATGAAGTCTTTCGGTAGTCAATCAAACCATTCCGGAAGACATTCATAAAGTCTTCCGGTACCGGAAGACTTTCACAAACTCTTCCGGTACACAATTTTCCATTCCGGAAGACTTACTTGTAGTCTTCCGGTAAACACGTACGAAAAACAAAATTTTTTTTCTCTCTGTAACTTTTGGACGAATGGTAAAAATGGAAAGTGAATTTGATTTAATAACTATTTATATGAGGGCAATTTAGTCAAAAAAAAATTGTTGTGGGGGTATGGGATTAAGTGGGGGGTGTGGGGTAAAGTCTTCTATGACAATTTGTTATTTTTTGTAGCTTATGATGAGAAAGCTTTTATTTTGGAATATGAATTATTTCCACTTTTTGTTTTTTAACGGATAGAAAGAATGTAAATGGGCTGAAATTTTATGAGCCTTAGATGTTGCAATTTTGAAATGGATGTTGGATATTTGTGGATATTTGAAAAACAAATGGATTTTTATGGATATTGAATATTGAAATGGATTTTAAAATGAATAAAAATTTGAATGGATAAAAAGATTAAAAAAGAAGAAGAAGAAGAAGAAGAAATGGGTAATGAATTGGATAAAATTGGTTTGGAAATGGATATTGGGTTTTGTATCTTGAATTAGTTTTAACGTAATGGACTTGTAAAAAATATGGAATTTGGAATTGCTATTTATTTTTCTCTTTTTTATTCTCTTGTTGTAATCTATTAGAACTTGTGAACTTTGCTTTTGAAATTGAACTTGAATGAATGGTAAGTCTTCACACTTTCTTGCCATGTAAGAAATGATGAAACAAATGCAAACTTGAATCCTCACTTGAAATGAATAGCACTTTGTATTGGTCCTTGATGAATAAAAGAATCAACCATGAGTTAAAATAATTAGAGCATTGAATTAATGAATCGATCTTGGAGTTATTTCTTGAACTTGAATGAACCATGATGGAACCATAATCGAAACCTAAATTTTACATTAATGCATTTCTTGACTTAAATCCAAAATCAATCTTCAATAAGCCTTGAGAGATAAAATCAAGCACATACCAATCTCGATCTTTCTTTGAATGAGTATGATCCTTTGAATTAAAATAAAATTTATGATCCTTTGAATTAAAATAAAATCATCTGAACTTGGCCACATGAACACTAATAAACCAAAGCCCTCACCAAATAAACATGTCTTGAAATCAAATGATTATGACATGAAATGTGAGCTTCGATATACTGCATAAACCCTAATTGGAAAATGATATAGATTCTGATGATTATCAACCATGAATCACTTGGAATTAAATCATATCCTGACTTGACAACCTAAAAAAAATCTCAAATCATCCTGGCAACATCTAAATTTAAACAACAAGCAAAAACAACATTTTTTTGGATTTTTTTAGAGTGAATGTTTATTTGTAGAGGGGTTAATGAGGTCTCTAATATTTATTGGTTTAAATGGGATAATGTTTGTAAGCCTAAGAGTAAATGAGAGTTAGGAGTTAGGGACCTCCGATTGGTTAATCTAGCCTTTTTGGATAATTGGAGATGGATGTTGCTTCCCAGTGCTTCAAGTATGTTGTGTGATATCCCTTTAGCTAAATATGATACTTTAAGTAATTTCCTCTCTTCAAGGGGAATATCACTAGTTTCAGTCTACATCTTCTTGGTCGAAAGAAGTATTTATCCTTAGGTCCAAAGAGAATGGCCCTTATGACCCATTCCCTTAAAGGTAAAGTTCCTGAATCTATTTTCAAAATTTATTCAATCAAATGGATTGTTGGGAGAGTTTCTTCTGGTGGTTAACGGGACATCTTTTGGGATCTCACATGAAGGATATCATTCTTAGAGAGTTTCTTGTGATTTATAATATTTTATCTCTACTCAAAAGAGATACTCCTTTTCTAGATAAAGATATGTGGATTTGTAAAAATACAAAATAAGATTTTTTATTTGCTGCCTCTGTTTATCTTGTTCAGATGGTGAGTTTTTCGTCTTCTCTTACGCCCAAGACCTTGACCCTTCCCCTTATTTGGAATAACCAGTCTCCTCCTAAAGTCTTGGTATTTTCTTGATAGCTTTTGCAAGATAGGTCCCCTTTTAAAGAGAACCTATCTAAAAGGGGGTGATTACTGATCCTAGTGGAATCTCTTGTCCCTTATGTGGGGATTGGGTCGAGTCGGTCTTCAACCTTTTTGTCACTTATGAGTTAGCTTTATCTGTGTGGTATAAAATCTTCTAGTGGTTGGGATAACAAGTGGGTCTCCCTTGTGAACATATGTTTCTTTTTGAGTTTTTCCTTTCTTTAGGTGGCAGAGTCAAGTCTAGAGGTGGTTTTCTTATGATATGACATGTTGTAGCCTAGATCACTTTAAGAGTCTGCAATTATTATGTCATATTTAATGGGGTTTTAAAAATTATTAATGAGGTGGATGAGAAGAGTATTTTTTTGGACAGAAAATATTTTTTAGGTAGATCCGAGGTGAATTCTCGTACTTATTATGACTGACTTTAAAACCATATTATCTGCCTTAAACAATAGGAGATTGAGTGTTTGTCTTGATTTTGAAGTTGATATTGAGTTGTGGTTTTATTGTTCTATTTATGGGTTTTGATTTGCTGATGGCAGTTTTGACAATTTTATCTCTAATATGAATCCTATAAGATTGATCTTTAGCTATTTAAGTGTTTTACTTAACCTACGTTGATTGTTTTGTTGGTCGTGGTATTTTTTTTCTTCTTTTTTTTTTTTTATTGTTTTTCTAATGTGTCTTTGATAATCACCTAAAGAAATACTAACTGCTTTAGATTTTTTTTTATATTGATAGTTATCACTTTTATTAATATTATACTTATTAAAAAAAGAAAATAAAATTTATAATTAGAATTTAAAACTTTTGTATTTTTTCTTACAATTATTAAATACAAATGGCATTTGGATATGAAAGATGAATATCGAATCCATAAATTTTATGTAATCTAAATGTAAATTTAAAATAAAATAAAAAAATTAAAAAGAAACTATTAATTGTAATATTTTAAAGACTAAAAATGCAATTTATTCTATTATTATGATAAAGTTGTAGCAAACCAAAGAAAATCACAAGTAATGCTGTTCTCCTTTAGCACTTCAAAACTAATTAAAAAAAAAAAAGATAGTGCCTTCCCCAGCTTATTTATTTGTTTTACTTTTCTGATTGATATTATTGTTTTGGTGTTATTCTGTAAACAATTGCAAATTGTTTTCTTGCACTTCCCTTTCACTATTATTATTATTATTATTATTATTATTATTATTATTATTATTATTATTATTAGTAGTAGTAAGATACCCGTGCAGTATAAAATATAGTTAAATGTATTTATAAATTTGGTACGATATAAAATATATTTATATATGTATTTAAAATTAAGGATATTATCTTTTAAATTAAGATAATTATTGATTAAAATAAAATATGTATTAATTTTATAATGATCCGTGAAATAAAAAATTTATTTGATACAATATAAAACATATTTATATACGGATGTAAAATTGAAATTAGTTATTTAATTGTAAAATGAAAAATAATTATACAATTTTAATTGTATTAAATAATGATGCAAAAATAAAAAAATGACTCGTGAGATGAATAAAGTAAAAAAAAAATTGATGCGATAGTGACCCGTGAAATAAAAATATTATTTGATGTGTATAAATACAAAATTTAAAATGATTTACTTAATTATAAAATGAACAATAATCATACAATTTTAATTGTATTAAATAATTATATAAAAAAAATCGTAAGATGAAAAAAAAAGTATTACAATAGAAAATATATTTAGAGAAATGAATTATTTAATTGCACATGTATATTTAGTGCATGTGAAATAGGAAAAAATTGACATTTTAAAATAAATTTTTTATCTAACTAATAAATGTAATGGTTAATCAAAATAAAATTGATACTACATTGATAGTGACCAGTAACATCTAATTATAAATATTTATAATTAATTTTTTTTATTAATTTGATATTATAAATTATTATAAATAGTAATTAATTTCAATTCACATATGTTAATGTCAATGTAGTACTCACTTAAGTGTTAATATTTCATTTTATTAACAAATTTTAATAATAAAAAAATAATGAAATAAATGAGTTTTCATTTTAAGAATTAAAAAATTAAAATAATTTTATCAAATTATTATTATATTAAATTATAAAAAATAAAATAAAAAATAAAAAAAACTTAACTTTGAATTTACTTTAACCTTCAATTCCATCTTCTCACTCACAATTAATTTCAACAAATATTATTATTTATCTATAAGTTTCATAAACTTGTATCATATATGTAAAAATCATTGTAGTTATTTGTTTCTATGTAAAAACCATTGTTCTGAAACTTATTGAATCAATGCAAAATTATAAAATGAAACCGAAATACCAAAATACCAAAATACTCAAAACAAAATTTACCGTTCTCTTAAGGTGTTGGTCATCATTTTATTTGTTTTACAGCTAGTTTACTTTTCAATTAAGAATGAATACAATTATCTCACTCAATATAGATTAGAAATTTCATATCAGATGACAGGCACAAAGTCTAAACATTAGCATAAAATAGACTTCTAAAATCTGTTACAGTAGCTTCAAAAGTACAAAAACCAAATGGAAAAATTATTGTTGAACTGTCACTATATGAAATATATTATTTCACTCCTAGTCTCTTGGTTATAATTTTCTATTTAACTGTGTTTTCTTCATGCTCCAAGCACTTGAAGTTGTGATCTATATAGTTGATAGCTAATGTGGAATGAACTCTAACTTTAACCAACACACCGAAACAAAAAAATGTTATGTAGACTAAGTGATTCTGAAAAGGCTACATTTATAACCATGTAACAGAATTCAACAAACAGTAGGAGTTGGATTTGAGATTGAACAAATCAGATTACACATTTGTAAATCAATTTTAAGAGATCTCCACCATTGATTTAAATAGGACAGTCAGATCAATAACTATATTACACAGTTACTGCAACAAATCTGTTTTTGGATAGCTTAATAGGAAAAACTTAGTCATCACCCCTGGGATGATAAATAAAGACTCACTCAAGGATATAATAGGGTCATAATAAGCTTCGACGGTTCAATCTTTTGAAGCTTGCAGTGAATAGTGGATGTGTTCAGTGTAAAGAGCAAAGCACTCTAACTTACAAGTACTAAAGAGCAAACTCACAAACACTGATAAGCATTCATAGTATTTTTACGATCATACTTTAACAAACTCAAAAAGTTGAAGCTTATGTAACACCGAAACTTCATATTGAAGATGTGTCTAGCTTCCGCTAACACGACACCGACCCATGTGCCTACATACAATCACTTCAATTTTCTAAATTATTATCGATGTCTACATTTCAATGTCATGTTTGATGTATGTGTTTGTGCTATTTACTACAAAACTAACAACAACAAAATAAGTAAATTAACACAGTTTTGTATCAGATGATCTAGAAATCAAAAGAGAACAACAACATGGCAGAAAATTCAATTGACCTGAAAGAATTTGGAGAAACGCAGGGGAGATGGCAATGGAGGTTGCTTAGATGTTGTTAGGTGATCTCCATTAGCAGAATTCGTAGTCGTTGCTCCGAAAATTTCAATTCCTGCATTAATTTCAGAGATATCAAAATCAATTCAGATAAAAAAAATCAAAATTCTCACAAAAGAAAATCAAGTAAAGGTAAAATTGAAAAACCAAAATCCTATTTGCTCTTGTGATCTAATAATAATAATGTGATAAATGAGACCAATTTATATATATGAGACAGAAAAAAAATTAGATCAATGGGAGAATTTTTACTCCAAAAGTCTTTAAAAAATAGAAGAAAAATAAATCAATAAAATAAATGGCTATATATAATGGTAATTCAGAGATTCCTCCCTTCAAACTAAACCTATTTTAAAACATAATATAAAAAATAAATGGTTATTGTCGTATCTCGAAAAATATGATCCTCAGGATGAACGCGAAAAAAACAAACAACAGAGTCGCCACCTAATTCTTTTTATTCTAACGAGAGAAAAGGAAGATATAGACACAACCTAATAAGGATAAGAAATGGTCAACGAAACCAAATTCTAAGTTCGGGAGTCGGTTACGCAAGGGGAAGGTATTAACACCCCTCACGTCCGTTGTACTCAACGGGAACCTCTTAGTCTAACTATGCGATTGAATGTTAACGTATGTCTTTGTCTTCTAATGGTTTGCTAAAAATGTTTGTTCTAAGAGAAATGAATATTTTAAATTATTATTGTTATTGAGAAATGGTTAGTTTTTTATTAGGGTGCTCGCCAAGGGTTAAAATCCATGTGCCTACGTATTCCCTTGTGCAATGGGAAAGTCATAGCTTCGTAGTTCGTGCAACTACGGTTTGTTGGTGTTTTTAATGAACAATTGTTTAAACCGCTCTCTAACTACTAAGCATTGGTTTGTCTGCTCGCGATAGGAGGCTGAAGCGCTAGCTTGTCTGCGAGATAGAAAAAGTATAAACAATGTTCATTTAGAGAAAATGTTTGATCTTGTTTAGTATTTTAAGAACGAAAGAGCGAATGAATCACGTCCTGTGAGGCGGGCCTCGGGAATGATTCATTCAAGAATTATGTGGAATGCTATACTCCAGAATTCAGTTCCTCCATTTAATTAATATGAAAAATGATTTGAGTATTTGTTGGGTAGGTTTTAAGTTGGATTTGAAAGAAAGAGACAAGTCATCATCTTTGAGGGAGATATCTCACCTATTCCACCACAAACATTTGAGGGAGAAAATAGAAGATGGAAGAAACTTCAAACTTGGATATATGATCAACAAGTGATTGCCACATTCTTCCTTGAGAGAAATTGTTTGAGAAAATTGATTTTTTTGTGGGAATAGGAGTAACATCTTTCCTATGGGGATGAATCATGTCTCATCTTTTCGAGGAAGTTGAATGTTTTTAGTGTTTTGAGTACGAAAGGGCGAATGAATCACATCTTGTTGGGTTGGCCTCAGGAATGACCCATTCAAGAACTATGTGGAATGCTAGACTCCAGAGTTCAGTTCTTTCATATAATTAATTAGTTTGAATGTTTGTTAAGTTAGAAAAATTAGATGGCGATGCGCGAATCACTCGACTTACGAGTGAAATGCAAATGGAGGTTAATTGTTTGATTGATTAAGTGGGTTTGATTCCTAGTCCCTAGGGGTGCTCCTAGTAATACGAAACCATAACCGAATGAAATGTGCAAGTGTGCGAGTGAAACCGTTTGGTGTTGGACCAAGGGTTCGCGAACTAAGGCGAGATCTATACTAGTCCCTAAGGGTGCTCCTAGCGATCGAAACGATAAAGAAAAGCGGAAAAAAATAAATTGCGTACAAATGGAAATCGGGAGAGGGGTACAAAATAAATTACACGGGATTGCGATGAAATAAAGGGTCTCGTTGTATTTTACCCAATAGAAAGCATGTGTGCAGTGTCTTAACTATTCGGAACCGTTGGAGCTTGAAATTTAATCGGAGGCGTCGAAATGTAGCTTTTTTACTACCTTAGAACCGATTCAAGGTTTAGAACCGTTTTATGAGGAGTAGAGAATTAATATTGTATAAAAAATGCGAAAATAAAATAAATAGACTAAATAAATAAATTATGAAATAAAAAAAACTAAACTAAGTAGGTCTCATATTGGTCACAATTTATCGATTTATCGAAATCGATTAATCATGACCTTTTGTTATATCACTGACCCAAAATAATTAAAATTAAATTAAAAATGTAACTAAATAGAAAAGAAATTAAAGATCCAGAATAAAATAAAAAAAAATAGAATTTACCAAGAAAACAATGAGCAAGAACAAATGAATTTTAAACTAATTCTAAACTATAACAATTAAGTAAAATAAAATTCTTAAATCAAAAGAAACAATGTGTTCTAAGGAGGAGGGGGTCCGTGTAGGGAACAAATGTGTGATAAGTGAAATTAAATGGGTGTTTAGCAGATGCATATTCATGGGTCATGTCATTAGTATCAGTAACTCATAAAATCAGAATATATATATATATATATATATATATATATATATATATATATATATATATATATATATATATATATATATATATATATATATATATATATATATAACAAAACTAAACCTAGAATAGTCTCAGCATTAAAAAAGAAGAAGAACGTTCATCTCTAACACAACACACCTTATTTCAGAGAAAGAAGAAAAATGGTATTGTTCCTCAAACGCGATTCAAAAACAAAACTCAACCTTAAATCGATTTCATGGTCTTTCTTGGTTTCGTAGTGGATTTCAACTCGCCTCTCACTCGCAGACCTCGCTCAATGTCTCTCTCACGGTGTCAGTTCTCACATTACGTTTGGTTGGTTCGTTTCAGATTTGAACTCTCTCGGTTATCACACGGCGTTCACATGTCTGTCTCTCCCACGCTCATTCGCATCTCAACTCACTACGTTTTCGCTCTGTTTTCAGATCGGTTTCGTGCACGGTTTCGGAGGGGGTGGTGGTTTCGGTCGGAGGTTTTCTATTTCGGTTCACAGGTTATCTCTTCATCTTCTTTGATTTTTCTGGTTTGTTATGGTGAATGGTATTTATGGTTATAAAAAGGTTTGAAGGTTTATTGTTCTATTTTGAAGATGAAAAGGATTAAATGTGAGTTGGAAAAATGGAGGTGGTGGTTCGAAGAAGAGGAAAGGTGGTTGTTCAATGATTTTGATGGTGTTTTTGGTTCTGTCTTGGGTGACGAATGTTGCGATTCTTTTGATAATGGAGGTTGAGGTTTAAAAATGAAGGTTTTCTTTGTTTGCGATGAAGAGCATTGTGAAGAGAGCATAATATTTTCTTTTTTCTTCTATCCCCCTTTTGCAGATCCCCCTTTCCTTTCTATAGAATTCAACATCTCATTTTTTAAAATATTTCTTATTATTTGTCTCTTTTCAGCTTCCCTTTTCAATTGTAGGTTTTGGTAAGGTTCATTTTGATGAAAAAGTCATTGTTGCTTGTACAAGTTGTGTATGTGTAAGGGTTGGAGCTGGCATGGTCAAAGAAACAGGCTGACTGGTTTGTTTTGTTGTAGCAGAGTGTACTGTCTAAGGCTTGATAGTAAGAAGGAAATGTTTTGACATGGTGAATAGTGTATGCATGTTTTTTGGTCTATTATGGTGTATGTTTGGAGGGGAGCATAGTCTGTACGATTGTGGAGCAGAGATTTTGGGGGAAGGAAACTGGTGACAAATACTATTAAAACTAATTAAATTATAAAAATAAATCAAACTATTAAGACTAATAAAAAATATAAACTGAATTAAATTTAAACTAACTAAATTAAACTAAATTGAAATAAATTAATCTAATTAGAAATAAACTAATAAAACTTAAATTGATTAAAAAAAATTCATTCTAAATTAACTCTAATTAATCTAAAATTATCATAAACTAGACAAAATATAAACTAAATTAAAATATAAATCAAAACTAAATCTAAAATAAAACTAATCAATTAGTCTTAAACTAAAATTAAACAAAAATCTAAATTGATAATAATAAATAAATGATATAAACTAAAAATAAAATTTAAACTAAAAACTAATTCTTAAACTAAACTGAATTAGAAAATAAATTATAAACTAGGACAACTATTTCTAAATAATTCTAAAATTAAGAATAAAAAATGACAAAAGACAATGGATGGCAAACTGTATGATTAATGAAATGTTTAATGAAAAATGCAAGAACGACTGACCTACGATACTGCGATAAAGTGCGCCAGATGAATGAAAATACTTAAACAAAGTCAGTCAAGATTTAGGGTGTAACAGCTATTAACATTCATTGAGTGAAAAACTTGAAATTAGGTTCCCATGAAATTGTTTCCATATTTGTACATACACATTATGATCTTTCCAGAAAGAAGGATCTTCTCACAATTCAAAGCTTTGAATCGACGAAACTGCAACGCTACTTTCTTTTCATATGATCATTTTATGTATATCCTGGTAAAGTATGACATCAGCCATTAACGGAAAAAAATCGATTAACATCGATGAGAGAAAGAGAGATGATTAGGGATCTGAGAAATAGAGGGGAAGAAGGATTTGAGAAAGGGTGGAGAAATGGGCGGCGGCGAATTTAGGTTTTAGGGAAAAACGAGAATGAAAGAGAAGAAGATATTAGTGTGACAGAAAGAAGTGTTGTTTGAAATGAGATAGGCATTTGATTGTGTGAATTGGTTTTGGTGGAAAGAGGAAATTTTTTTGAGGATGCCAATGGTTGATGGATATTTGGCATCAAGATAGAGGCTTAGGTAAATATTATTTGAGTGATTTGTTAATTACTAAAATGCCCAAATGGCAGTGTAAAATAAAATACTTAAAAGGGTAATATGGTCAAGACATGCAATTGAATTTTGAAGGATAGATAGTAGATTATCCTAAAAGTTCTTCTAACAAAATTTCCTGCCAAAATCTATAATTAATTAATTAATTAAAAAAACTTAAGTATTACAAATTAATAAACAATAAACTAATAAAAATTCCAATCACTTATTATAATTAATAATAATAAAATTCATTAATTCACTCTCTCCACTAACTCATTTGTCATACAATTATTTCACTTATAATTCAATTAATAATAATAATAATAAATAATATTAAATCGAAATTCTTATTATGATTATTAATATAATAAAAATCATTAATCCACTAACTCCATTAAATTCAACTCCCATCATTATTAATTTATTTTATTTTTATTTTTATTTTTATTTTTATACCAACCACATTCACCATAAATATTATAACTTCTCCTCACCATTCATCACTCTCTCTCTAACCAATCTCCACTATCCTCTCTCTAATCCTAAAAATTCATCTAACAAAATTTCCCCAAAACCTATAATAAATTAATTAATTAAAAAAATTAAGTATTACAAATTAATAAACAATAAACTAATAAAAAATTCACTCACTTATTATAATTATTAATAATAATATAATAATAAAATTCACTAATCTATTCTCTCCACCAACTCATTTGTCATGCAATTATTCACTTATAATTCAATTAATAATAATAATAATAAAAATAATATTAAATCGAAATAATAATAATAATAATAATAATAATAATAATAATTATTATTATTATTATTATTATGATAAAAATCATTAACTCACTAACTCCATTAAATTCAACTCCCATCATTATTAATTTATTTTATTTTTATTTTTATTTTTATACCAACCACATTCACCATAAATATTATAACTTCTCCTCTCTTTTGATTTTAAAAATCATTCCTCACTCTCTCTAACTAATCTCCACTATCCTCTCTCTGACCAATCTCCACCCTCTATATTTTACAATACATTTATTATATTTTGCAATATCTTCCTTTTTAGAACACTTTCGTGCATAATTTGGGTTATAAATCCACTTCAAAATCTTAGAACATTTAAGTTTAATGAATATGCAAAAGAGTCTCATGCTCATCATTGCAATCAAGAAGAAAAGTTTGTAATTTTTCTTATTTTGTAATACTTTCATTATATGTATGTCCAACTATTTTCATTCTTAAAACATTTATGTATTAAATTAATTATTAATGCACCTTATCTTTGTTTTATGATTTTTATTTTGCTGTCTTTCCAAATTTATGGTTGTGTTTTCATTTTTGGTTTTGTTTATTGTATATGTAACTAGTAAGATACCCGTGCGTACGGTATTAAATAATCATTAAAAATTTGACTTTGAGATGTAGAAAAGAAAAAATAAAGAAATTTGTAAATAAAAATTGCCTTTTTAATAATAGTAATTATTAATTAAAATAAATAATATATTATGGTGATAGTGGCCGTGAGATAAAAAGTTAATTGTGTATATGACTATAAAGTATTATTAATTTTTTAAATAAATTTATATTTAAATTTGAAATCAGGTATTAATTTTAAAATGAACAATAATTATATAAATTTAATTAATTAAAATACAAAGATAAAAGACTCATGAAAAATGAAATAATTGAAAATAATTAATATTTGAAAATAAAGATATTTGAAAATCGATAGTAAATTATACTAAATAATCATTAAAAAAAGTGACTCGATGAAGAAAAGAAAGATAAAGACATTTGTAAAAAAAAATTGTCTTTTTAATAATAGTAATTGTTAATTAAAATAAAATATATATTATGGTGATAGTGGTCCGTGAGATAAAATGTTAATTGTGTATATGACTATAAAGTACTATTTATAAAGTACTATTTTAATGATATTAAATAAATAAAATAATAAAATATATTATAAATACAAAAAATTTCAAACTCACATTTATATATAAAATGTTATATTTTTGGATAAGCATTCATTTCAATTTAGTGTTAGATTTTTAGTTTCAAATAAATGATAAATTCTATAAGTAAAATTAATAATTTTAGTGATTATATTTTCAAGTAAGTAATGAACTCGGTCAATCTTTCCATTCATTAGAATATATTATTTGCTTTTAGAGACTAAAATCTTTTAATTTTTCAATTTAGTGCTTGTGACAACATGCATAAAGTAACAAATATCCATAAATTAAGAGAAATAATTTGTGTTGTTACATTAGAGAAAAAATATAAGAAATATTATTATAACTGAATGTGTTATGAAATTTATAACTACAAAATTAAATAACTATGAATGTCATTTATGGTAAATAAAATACATTAAAATGTTGTGTGAGAAATCAATAAACATAAAAATTGATTTTAAAAATGAAATATGAATTTCATAATGTTTATTATTTGTAAAATGGAATATGATTATTGTTCATTTTAAAATTAATAATTAATTTTAAATTTAAATACTTATATAAATACATTTATATCGTTTCAAATTTACCTATACATTTAAATATATTTTATATATTTTAAAATTAATAGTTAATTTCAATTTCAAAATCCATTTTTACCTAAATTTAACAGTCATTTTTCTTTTGAAAATCCAATTAATTCATTCTTAAAAAAGAAAAAGAGCCATATTTCCTATCCAAATCAAGATTCAAATTATCTCCCGTATAGTCCATGAAACTTCTACCAATATTGAAGAAAATTCTTGGTCTTGGTGTTTTAGAGTCTAAGCAGCTAGAAAGTGCATAGATGAGTCATTTGAGTGTTGGCTTAACAATGAAGTGATTAAAATCAAGAAAAAAAGATACAATTTATTCCAATTCTTAAAGTCATATTCTAATTCTTAAAGTCACGAAGAATTACATAAGGAGAGGGAATTATTTTACATAAGGAGAGGGAATTATTACCAGATATTATAACAGCAAAAAAATAGAGAACAGAGAAAAAATCAAAAACTCACTGCAACAGAAATTAGGAAGAAAAATCCATAACAGTTTTTTCAATGGAAAAATACATAGTAGACTGATATGACAAAAACTCACAACGAAATCAGTTACAACAATCTCTAACCGACTTCTCATAACAGACACAATCTAACAAATTCTTCACTCTCTGCATAATGAAATGGAGAACACAAATCCAGCATAACAGAATCAAAAAATGAGAGGAGAATAAAAACATAAAATATAAAAAAAATCAGTGACAAAAAGTTGACCAAAAAACTCAGAAAAACCCTCACTCTTTCCTTCTCAATTCTTCCCCTCTTCACTCTTCTCTTCACCTCACTCTCTCTGCTCCATAATTCTTCATATCATTGATTCTTCAACTTTCACACGCCATCATCACCACAAACGATAAAAAAATTCTCTCACTTTCAATTCTCTTCATCGATCGATTACTCCAAAGATCTCCATCACCCTCTTCGAACTCCCGTTAACAACCTGCAAACCCTCAAGAACTCAGTAACAACTCAACATCACGGTAACAACAACAACTCGGACACGCAGAATCGCAGTGAGAAGAAGAGGAAGAATAAGATCGCGATTCAAAGGCGACAACGATCCATGCCTGAATAAATTGCCGAGTCATTGTGTGTTCTCCAATTTTAATTGAGTCAAATTGGATAGTTTCTCAATGATGGTTCCTGTAGTAAAACATAGTTAGCATTTATAGTTATCAAGCAAAATTTCTCGCATAAAGTTTTTTTACATTAAGTAAGGACAACCAATTGATCCAAAATTCTAACCTTCATTCCATGCCTCTATATTTTCAGGTCTGTGTATTTGCTTTGATGCTTCGCTATGCTTTAGCTTCTTCTTCTTATCTTTCTTATTGTTGAGATTCTTCTTCTTTCTAGAGCCACATAATGTATTGCAGGCAACAACTTCCCCTTAAGAGATGCCTTCATCTTCTCAAACTCACTCTCCCCGAGCTTCCTCTCCATCGCTTTCGACATCAAAATCAAATGGGTTTGCTTCATGTAAGGAACAATTTC
Organism: Lathyrus aphaca; assembly: GCA_963966055.1. Lineage (NCBI taxonomy): Eukaryota > Viridiplantae > Streptophyta > Magnoliopsida > Fabales > Fabaceae > Lathyrus > Lathyrus aphaca. Next base: position 293,783,384 of record OZ014519.1, on the reverse strand, counting down.
CATATTCCCAAAATACACAGTAATAAAAACACCTGAACCAACTACAACAGCAATCAACACATGTCTAGGATTCTGAATCCAACGTTTTGGCCCTCTAGCCCTAAAATTCTGCACATTTCGAGGATCCACATAGTAAAATCTCCTAAAATTCTTATTAACTTCAAAACCTTTACCTAATCTCTTAGAAAATGAAGAAAAGCCATTAAAGATTAGAAAATGAAGAAAAGCCATTAAAGCTAGCACCATTAGAAGGTGAATTCAAATACCCAGTTTGAATCGATGGTGATGATGATAAATCTGAATAAAAAAACAGCGAAATCAAAATATGAAACCACACCATTACTAAACGAATACACAGACAAATATCGACATACCTTGTAGTTTGGAGGAATGCGATAAAATACCTAAAATAAATTATTAACAGAAATGATATCAGGTTCAGTTGTTAAAAAAAAAAAATCGATTAACGGCGATGAGAGAGAGAGAGAGGATTAGAGATTTGAGAAATAGATGGGAAGAAGGATCTGAGAAAGGGTGGAAAAATGGGCGACGACGGATTTAGGGTTTAGGGAAAAACAGTAGAGAGAGAAAGGGAATGAGAGAGAAGAAGATATTAGTGTGATAGAAAATAATGATGTTTGTAATGAGACAGAAGGTTGATCGTGTGAATTGGTTTTGGTGGGAAGTGTGATAGAAAATAATGATGTTTGTAATGAGACATAAGGTTGATCGTGTGAATTGGTTTTGGTGGGAAGTTGAAAAAAAATTTAGGATGTCAATGGTTGATGGACATTTGGCATCAAGATAGAGGCTTGGGTTAATATTATTTGAGTGATTTGTTAATTACTGGAATGTCCACATGGTAGCGTAAAATAAAATACATAAAAGGGTAAATATGGTCAAGACATGCAATTGATTTTTGAAAGGTAGATAGTTGAAGACTTTGAAATTGTTTCTTTAGATTTCCAACGTTTACGTGCTTCAATCTGTCTGAGGTTTCTAGAAGTGCAATATATCAATTAAAATAATTAAAAAAAGAATTTAAAAAACACCTCAAAATCTCTATCCACTTTCTTTTTATAATTATAAATTATAAATTAATTAATTATTTCATATTCGTATTCTTTAAAAATCAAAGTTAATTTCATCATTAATTATTAATTAATTAATTAATATTTATATTTTCATTAACTTTTCACTCTCTATATTAACTTTCAATATATTATTAACTTTCAACTCACTCCATTAACTTTCAATACTACTCATTAAAAATATTAATTTTCATTATTCTCCCTTAACTTCATTATTAATAACCTCACATTTTCTCTATTATAACCATTTTATTAATTGTTCTTTCACAGAGAAATGAAAAGGAAGAAATTTTGATTTACATGCTATAATGAAATGGTTATTTTTCCTTTTTTCTTCAATTTTAATCAGATTGTTCTTCTTTTCTCAATTGTATCATTTTTCTTTGTTTGTTTTCTACAAATTATTTTTTCATTTTGCAGAGAAATCAAGGATTGTAAATAATAGTTTTTATCTTGTATCAAATTTTAGTTGTGTGATCAATGTGGGGTGAAATTCTATATATAATTTATACTATTTACAATATCATTTCTCCTTATAATTTTTTATTGATTTTGGCATGTATAACTATATAACTAAATAATGAATGGAATAATTGTGCATAGAATTAAATAAATTAATTTAAGGTTAAGTCATTATTGAATGTTGTCACAAGAGAAAAAGGAATAAAACAAATTAATTTAATTTCTTTTATAATATTGTTTAACTATTTATTTTAATTACACCTTTCTTTTTGTTTTTTTTAATTTTTTTAACTGTAGTATAAGAAAATGGTGAAGGAGAGAAATAATTTATCGCGCAAAAGTTTCTCAAAGATGTTTACTTACTTCATTGAAAATATTTTGGAAGATATAAAATTTAAACCAACAACACACAGATTTAATTTGAATTTCATTGGATTAAAATTTATTTATTAATTTAAGTTTTTTTTAAAGTTATGTTATATATATATATATATATATATATATATATATATATATATATATATATATATATATATATATATATATATATATATATATATTGTCAATTTCATCAAAAATATTAATTTAATATTATATATCCGTGCATCACACGAATATATTATTAATTATTATTATTATTATTATTATTATTATTATACTCCTCCATAAATTGCCACCTAATTGTGATAGTCAAATTGTGCTATCTTTACCTTCCATAAATTGCCACCTAATTGTGATAGTCAAATTGTGCTATCTTTACCTAATGCAGTCAAGTCAATCCAAATCATTATGGCAAATTATTAGGTATTAAAATTGCTTTTTTCTTTTGTCAATTGTTATCTCATGCGAGAGATTAGAATATATAAATAAAACATAGATCCATTTATTTTTATAAAAATTTATTTTATCAACATGCAGCCTATGGTGTATTTTACCATTTTTCAGTTTTAATATGTTAAAATACACATTCATAAAAATAAGTGGGTGTATTATAGGAAACCCCACAAGAGTCTGTTATAATACACCCACTTATTTTTATGAAGGTTTGTTTTAACAACTTGCACGTGAAGGTGCATTTAACCATTTTTTTAGTTATAGCATGTTAAAATAGACTTTCATAAAAATAAGTGGGTCTTCTCTTTTATATATATATATATATATATATATATATATATATATATATATATATATATATATATATATATATATATATATATATATATATATATATATATATATATATATATATATAAAAGAGAAGATCATTCGACATCGGTATCAAAATATTAACTTTAATCCCAAATCTAATCTCTTTATTCTTATCAACTCAAATTTTTTAAGAGAAGTTATCTTAGCCATTAAATTGATAATAATAAATGGGTGTGATTTAATGTCAAAGTTAATATTTTGATACGGTGTCAAATGATGACCTCCCTATATATATATATATATATATATATATATATATATATATATATATATATATATATATATATATATATATATATATATATATATATATATATATATATATATATATATATAATTTGATGAGTTTTATAATGTTAGGTTAGAGGAACAAATAACAATCATTAAATCAATCATATCAATATTTAATAGAGCGAAGAACAATTTTATTTCGGACTGACCTAATGACTAGGCACAACTCAATTTACTCTTGCTTCCAGGACGGCCCAATAGCCTAATGTCAAGGGGACCCACTGACTTTATGCCTCTCAGCCGAGGAGGAGTTGTCGACCATGGTCACCCGTGGTTGGTTTCCTCTGCTCCTTCTAGGCTTCTGCCCGACATCTGGAGAAGTCACCCAGGTCCGACCGAGGAGTGACTCTTGTTTGGATTACCCTGAGTTCGACGTACTCATCCCACCATGTACACCCATTCCAATGACTAGTTCTGACTATTACCTATTTTCGGGGGATCCGCAATCGAGGCACAACATAGGAACCAATAGCCAAGCGTTGGGGGCTCTATATAAACCCTCTCACTTGAGAGGGCCAGAGATCGAATATTCACTCTCTTAACTCTTTTACTCGTACTTGCTCACTCTTCTGTCTGTTCTTACTTTGGCATCGGAGTGCCTTGCAGGTACACCCCCATCTCTCCTTGACGATCGAGCATCGTCATCATGATCATCATCATCTCCATCTCCATCAACGTCTGTGACTCACTATGGATTCTAATCGCACATGAACGATCATTGGTGTCGTCTATGGGAATTCGTATTACCCTGTTTCTCATCCTCAGATTGTGAAAACCAAAACATCACAATTCAACTTTCTCAATGGCTATCCATGATGACTCTACTGATGCCCGGATCATCACCAACATTCCCATCAAGCAACGAGAGAGTGATGGAACCAATCCCCCGCTCGGGGAGCCTGACCGTTTTTAGGACGAACGCACCGCCTCCCCGTCACCAGAACCATCCATGCAACCTGAGATCACCTCTACTGATCTCCCCTCATCCCCATTCCCGAGGGGACCAATGAGATGCTTGCTGCTCTAGTCGAGACAACCAACAACATCAACCTTCTGATCTTGCGACAAGGCGAAAGCTTAGAAGCTCTAGAAGACGCTCGATGTAACACCCTTCTAAACCCCACGTAAAAGATATAAATAATCAGAGTAATTTATCATGCATCTCAGATAGGGTGTCACACAATAATTCAAAACATCATACAACACCTGTCATTCTTAATAACACTTGAAAATAAATTCATGCTTTTCAGGTTAATTTTCACATTAGCATGTAGCAGCGGATATACTTCAATCATATTTAAACATAAATATAGTTTCATACTCATCACTTAGGCATAATAAGCCAATACTCCACAATAGTCAAATAACAATAACAACATAAGTAGAGTACATAAAGTATCTCTCAATAACATGAATCGAATAACATCCCCAGTGTTACATAATCAGAGCACGACTCGACCCAACATAATAATTTATAAACTAAGCAAGCTACTCCAAATCGCTACCTCGAGCTAGAAGCCAACCTATTCCTCAGTACCTGATCGATGTCGTACAAAACATCATTCCAACAGAAGGGTGAGAATTCATATAATTATTGAAATCATAAGATAATATATAATGTAAGGCATTCAAACATAATCAAATTATTCTCACACTCTAAAGTTCATCAATAAGGTACAAATCAAAGAATCACACCATTCATAAGTCCATACACACAATGTACAATTCCATCAATCCGACAATGCACATAAACCACATAATCTCATAATTCAATCATGAACAAAATGACACTCAATTCAAGACTCCAATGCAACTTATGTATGTGGTACCAATCTCTCGTTATCATTTTTAGGCTTTTACATTTAAACCGGGTCCGTTCCCTAGACCGATAACAAACAAAAGCCCATTCCCTAAGCTTTCAAACACGTTCCATAGGTTTGGGACAAGTCACTAGCTCCCACGGAACTAGAAAGCATTGCCTCTTGACACAAATGATGCATGTGCAAGTTCAACAACCATATGCAATTAAGATTGTCCTCTAATCTTACTATTCTTGCATATCTTCAATAATTCATCACATTTGAATTACCACACAATTACACATACTTGCACATATTTATGCATCATCCACACACAAATCATTTTCAAACAGTATACAACACATTTTACTATACAATCTCAAAGACATTATCTCACAACAAACAAGCAATCCATGAGATATCAATACAATTCAATCTCAATTCACAAAATACGCATTATCGATTAAACATAGAATGATTAATTTATCATCAAGTTAATCACCAAATTAATTACCAAATTATTCACTAAATTGATCACGAAAAATAATCATCAAATTAATTACCAAAATTATTCATTAAAATAATCATCAAATTAATCTCTAAATAATCACAAAATTAATCTCCAAGTTAATTATTTATTTTCACTTGAATCTCATTCATAGTGGAACACATCAACTTATGGGTGTCTCTTGATCACTAACATTACTAGTCATTAATGAATATAAATATTTATCAAAAATAGCCTAAGAGAATGTGTGATTAGCTAAAGCTAACCATTGGTGTCCTAGTATTCACATCAATAAATAAGTGAATAATGTTTCCTATTATATATTTTAAAACAATAAAATAAATCAAGGTGAGAACAATGCTAGTTTTGTAGGGAATATCTCAAGATTATTTACTGTACGTGTGATTTATATGGATCCTATGATGATTGACTTTAATACCTTGTTGTACATTTACACTACTAAGCACATTGATTTACTATTTAATTAAAGATCCATCAATGTATCAGTATATAAATTTCTCACGTATCAGTATATAAATTTCTCACTCAATTAGTAATTTATGTGGCTGCATTAAGTAATATATTGGTAAATCAAATTAGTTAAATTAAACAGAAAACAAGCAAAGAAAATAAAAGCACATATCATCAAAATTTCATACAAGTGTCATTTAATATAACACTACAATAAGACAAGTTGTGTTGTACAATTCCTCCTAATGTAAGCACATTTTCATTGGGTATTGCACTAATGTGAGTATCACCTATTGGTGTCCTGGTCTACAATTCCTCCTAATGTAAGATACTTTGTTCCCATAACATGGCTACAGGGAATATTATTTAAAGCCATCAATTCTTAACTCATCAATATATTCCATTAATTAATAAAACTATTACTTTTAATTTTGGATAAAAAGTATGTAGGCTATACTGTAATATAACTATATGAAGCCTCACATTTTCCTTGGGGAGTTGCGCTAGCTAAAATGACATTTATAAGAAGAAGAAAAAAAATCATGTTTTCAATTTATACCAAGTGATACTACAAGATTGGTATTCCTCATGCTTTTGTTCTACCTATGCGTTACAGGAAATGAGCCTATGAGTATCACATTTCATTTACCATGTAATTACATGTACTCCATTTCCAATTAAGTGAATGATATATTTTCATTTCAATTAAAAAAAAAGAACACGTTACAGTGAAATGGAACATCATACTTTCTCATGACATTTATGTATATCATGCGGATGGCTACAGTAACAAGAAGAAATGAAATTATCACCTTACATTCCAAAATCCATATTACATTATCTATTCCAAATATGAGCAGCTATTAATAGTATACCAAAATATCAATTCTCAGCATAATTATTTATCACATTTTCAAAGATTATCATAAAAACCTAAAATTATAAAATCATAAAAAAACTTAGGATTTTAACCTAAGTATATTTCTACCAATTAATACACTATCACATAACCCAAAAATTATATAAAAATTTCACCCTTACCTTGAATTTCTTGAGTTTTCTTAGCTTTGTTCTTGAGTTCCTCTTCTCCTCTTTCTCTCCTTTGCCTCTTTCTATCTCTTCTACTCTTCTATTCTTTCCCTCTTTTATTAAACCCTAACCTAACTTTTCTCATAATCATTTTATTCTCTTATTGGGCTTATAATCCACTCATTCACTTACTAATCACACACTCACTATTGGTCCAATCAATACTCTTACTAATTCTATTTTATTCCACCAAATAAAATAAATCAATTAAATCAATTAATTCCAATAAATCAATTAATTCAATTATATCAATTATTTCAAATAAAATAACTAATTCAATTAATTAAATTAAATCACATAATTCAATTAGGCACACAATCACACAATTATGTAATTTAATATAAATAAATAAATAATTACTAAAATCGGGATATTACACTCGACGTGCCAGATCTCTCTCCCCTGCGAGGAGGCTCCGCAGGTCCCCTAGTCGTTCGCTTGAACAGAGAAAAACTTCCCAACACTTAGAGGCAATTGGGTCTATCAAGAAACAGGCTCATTCGTCTCCCCGACGACACAAGTCCCCAGAGACCAGGAAGACCAGGAGGACCATCTAGACGGGAACACGACCATCGCCCGAGGGTGCAAGAAATCAATCAAGATCATCGTCCCCTCGTCGACACCGAGACGACCGCTCCCGCTCCATCGCATATGACCTTAGCGACAAGGATGAACCTCACAGACCTCTCTCCCACGAGATTATGTCCATGAAAATACCGAAGGGGCTAGAGAAACCTCCTTATTTGGGGTCTGTAACACGGTGGGAGAACTGACTTGGATGTTTTTGTTTAACAAAAACCATGTGCGAATAGCAAGAGTCGCCACCGACTTTTATTTTATCCAACATGAGAAGGAATAAAAGAACAGAAAAGACCTTTTAAAAAGATTTGAGTTCGGGGGGTAGGTTATACAAAGGGAAGGTGTTAGCACCCTTTGTATCAATGATTATCCATGAGCTCTTAATTACTTAGCTCACTTTACTTTTGTTTGAAAAAGAGTGTAGTGTGTGTTTAGAAAATATTTGCATAAGTCTTTAACTTTGAAATAATCCTCGTATGGGGTACAACATATATATACAAAGTGTTTAGTTTGAAAGTATTTTGAAAAGTGGGGTGTAAAGAGTGTTTTGAAAAGAAGTGAGCAAGTACTTAAGAACTACTTACCCTAAGTTTATAAGGTTTTTCTTGTTATTTATTTCTTTTAGGGGTAAGATTGTCCTTACTATTAGTGAGTAAGTAATCTTTACCTTGGATGTTTAAAGGGACGGGCGTAGGGTCATCGTATGGTCATAGAAGGCAACATGTAAGGGTATCTTAGCAATTTGAAGGTGTCGCTCCCGGGATTTTCATCCTAGTACAAACGCGAAAGTGGCGCAGAAAAGGTAGAGTCGCCAGCCATACATTTTTATCCCGAAGGAATGGGAAAGGTAATGTTGCACAAACCTAAGGAAGAAGGAAAAGGACGAGGCCTTGCGAACCAAAGATCTGGGTCCAGAAGTCGGTTACGAATTGGGAAGGTATTAGCACCACAATCCGTCTGCCGTACCCGACGGGATCCACGCTTATAAGTCTGTTTTCAAAGGGTGAGAAATAATATGATGCTTGAATGAAAGAATGGCTATCTGGAATGGAATGGAAATGAGAAAAGAAATGGAAAAAGAAAGATGGAAAGAAGGGGGAAATGTAGGGAAAAAGAATGATTGTGCTTGAATGGGCCCTACCCCACTGCCTACGTACCTCATCGGGATAAATAAGGATCAGAGACGCCGTAGTTAGTCTAACTAAGGCTGAAACTTGTTTGTGTTTTTTAGGATGACGTTGCCATAGCTCTAGCTCAGGTGTTACCGGCTCTGACTCGAGGGTGTTTACTGTATCGCTGTTTGAACTGTAGAGACAAGTCATGTTCGTCCGCAAAGAGTATGAGATGAGAAGAGAAGACGTGTTGTCTTGGTTTGTTGTCTTTTAGAAGAAGTGTTTTGAATTTGTGTTTATTGTATGTACAACACTAAAGACTATGACACAGGAGCGAATACTTTCCAAGATATATCGCCCCCAATGGAACGTTTGTAAAGCATCCTAGAAGAATGAAGGAGACCTCCACTAGTCATTTCCCGTATAGCTTAAGGCTCGTGGCGCATTGTACCTACTTTCCTTTATTAAGTGTTTTTTATTTTCTTTTAAGATGAGAAGTGAGACTCAAGTTACAAAAGGAAAAAACTCTAAGGGAAACTAGACTTACCCTAAATTCGTTGAGTTTAAAGATGACCTATGGTTAGTGAGGTGTGAAAGATTAAATCTACCTAAGAGATATTAAACTAGAAATGCAAGTACAAAAAGTAATAGTGAACAATATGGTCCTCCTAAGTCATGGGGGGTGATAACGTGTATGAAACATAAATGGGATGAAACAATGGATTGGGTGGGTCGATTGCGTGGTGCTGAGACGCACGACTTATGGTGTGCAACATACAAGGCTTGCTTTTGGTGTAATGGAATGGAGCGATGGTAATCGAGGAATCCTAAAGTCACATGAAACTTTATTCATTTATTTGAAAATTTACTCGACGTTGGATCGAGTATTTCTTTATTTTATTTTTGAGATTTGGTTTTCTAGCGATTCGTTTTATCTTTTCTATCCAAGTTATAGAAACTAATACAAGTGTTACATCACAAAGTGAAATCCACAAACATATAATCGAGGCATAATAAAACACAACCCAAGTCCATAAGCAAATCCTCGGAAAATACCTTGCACAAAAAGAAAATTGTTAGTAAATGAAATTAAAATGTATATGCAACGATATGATGTAAATGAATTAAAATGACAAAAATATCAAAAGTCATGGAAAAAATGTGAAATTAATTCCCTAGGGTCTCTAATCTGATAATAACATTGTGTTAAAAAATCTCCTAAAAATTCAAAGTCTAACTATGTTAAATGGTCACTTAAACTTACCGAAGGTTCAATCATAATTTTACACAAATCACACTACCAAAACAGTGGATAAAATGGCCTAAAAAGTACAACAAAAATATTCTAGGTTCTATTATTTGTCCTCTAATCATAGCAAAAATAATGGGCCAAAACTGTTATAGGAAGTGGCATAAATAAAATGTACAAATTTATGTGTTCATGTGAGAATCCAATATAAAAACAATTAAATGAAAAATCGAAATTAAATTGAAAAATGCCAAAATTCAGAAAGTAAAAATATGGAATGTTTCTAAAATGAATTAAAATTATACTATAATTTTTGGGGATTTTTATTATTCTTTTTAGTATTTTTTATGAATTAAATTGAACAAGTACAAAACAAAAATTTAGAAAAAGATTAGAAATAGGAGGGGGTGAAAATAGAAAAATCTATAATTAAAATTCCAAATGGGTTCAACATGGGGGTGTTAAGAGCGATAGCTCCAAGGCCCAAATGGCGCAGGCCTGGAGGAACATAGCATGAATCTTAGTCAATTTTGTTGACTCACTCTAGACCGTCCGATTTCAAGGAGATGTTGATGACACGATGCAAAGGTTGTGATTAAGGTGGCCTATTGTAACACCCCAAATTTGCCCTCTTCATTTAAGCATCATGTCACATCATATCACATCATACTCATATCATTTCCTCAGCATCATATCATGGAAAGATGAAACATAACATCCCTCATGTCCTAGCATCAAGCATATGGTCATCTGTGGAGGTCCTTGAAGCCTTTCAAGCCATGACAAGGGTCCCAATGAGTTTATACAAGTTCTATGGTGAGTCTATGTCACATTTACAAGATCAAGTCCCTTGGCAAAAGCTCAAAAGATCGCATGATCATCAGAGATCTCAGGACAAGGCAAAGCTCCTATGCAGTGCACCCAAATTAGGGTTTGAGATTCAAGTACCATGATCTCACAACTTTGGCAATTTCTTGTGGGCCAAGTCTTCTACATGTTAAGAGGATCCTATGTGTCAAATTTCATGAGAAAATTCCATGTGGAAGTCAGTCAATACCTCAGTTGCTTGCAGATGAAGGAAAAAGTCAACAAAGCCCATAAAAAGTCAACTTAGCAATTTCAAGGGGTCCGACCCAAATTTTTTGGCCAAGAGGGGTCCTTACAATGTTATAAGAGGTTTGGAATGCCTAAAGTTCAAGAATCATGGAGATTTGAGGGGTTTTGCAAAAATGGTACAAAGTTGGTTTTTGAAATTTTGCAAATTTGGCAACTTTGGCCCTAATCTTAAAGTGCCCTTAACATGATAAAAACTTCTCCGAATGGACCAAAGTAAAACATGAAAGTTGGAGAGTAAGGGCTGCCATTTTTAAAAAGTACAAGTGCGTTTTCACCGGATTTACCAATCTCCCTCTAGCTAATTCGAAAATTCCTCTCATCTAGGCCAAAAATCACTTTTCCAGAAGTGCATCATGTGCAAGAAGGCTCCAATCTTGATTTTTGTGAATTGGTTCAGGCCCAAACTTGTTTCTAACTTAAAATACATTTCCTTAAGACCAATTTTCTCCAAAAAAAATACTCATTTTCATACACTTTTGAAAACTCCCTCCAAAACATGCCAATTTGCAAAATTCATGAAACAAGTGTGAGGGTTTGATCTAAGGGCCAGGAGTGATTGGGTTTGGATCAAGGGTGGAGATTGAAACTTAAACTTGCTGAAAGGCCCAAGGAAGCATGAGGGAAGCATGCATATCTCACCAAGTGCATAATTTGCATATTCACACTTTTCTCATTCAATTTTCGTGCACTTTCCATCACACTTTCAACACTCACTCTAAACATCACAACAAAAGAAAAAGAAGCAAAAACCAGATCTGAATCTCTCTCATTCTCTCATTCTCAACCTTCTTGCATTTTTGCATTTTGCTTCATACCTCTCCATTCCTTTACATTCTCCACAAATCTCTTTCATATTCTTGATCAGTGGATCATCTGGATCAAGAATCATCCACTCATTCAAGCTTAGAACACAGAATTGGAGGTTCACCATTTTCAAGCCTCTTGTGTTGAAACTTCAGATCTACACCATTTCAAGACCTTAGATGCATTTATTTTGCATCTAAGGAGTAAGAGGAGTGATTTGCACGGATTATTTGGCTTTCTATTTCAACATTTCGAGATCTCCATCTCAGGTATGGCTTGAAACTTTTTGTTCTGGAAATGGAATTTTATGGTTGATTTGTGTTCCTTGTTCTTCCCTGATCATGCTGCACTTTGTAGATTTGATTTTAGTGCATTATAGTGAAAGTTATGAGCATTTAAAGTTTGATGATCAATGTTGTTTTGCTTCGATCCGGCCGATCCTTTGGTTTTAGCTATTTTTGATGTCATATTTGGATTCAGTGATGTTGAGTTAGTCAATTTGGACTATTGGTTTGCATTATTTGATGAATTTTTGCCTCTGGTTTGGTCTCCGGTGCCGGAGCTCTAGCTCCGGTCACCGGAATTTGTCTTGTGAGTTCCATTGGAGAAGAAACACAGCAGCCATCGGATCTAGCATCCAACCGTTCCAAGCATGCCACGTGTCCTTCTTTTCCTTCAGCTTCATGTGTTTTAATTCTATTTCTATTTAATTCTGCGTGTGGAAGGGTCTACGATAGTGTCCGTGCGCTCATCCTCTCATCTTGCAGCATACTGCCACCTCATTTAATGAGGTGGTCTTCTGTGTCCATCCGATGCATCCTGCGGCTCCCATATTTCTAGTTTTTGTTTTATTAAATTCATTTAAATACACACAGCAAGCTCCATGCACTTGCAACGCACATGGGCCTGCAGCTTGTGCTTTTCGCACCTCAACACATTTCCATCCCAATCTGTTTCCACTTCCAGCCTTACTTATCACACCACCCTCTCATTTCATTTATTTTCTTTTTCTTCAATTTTATTTTCTTCAATTCAGTTCCATTTAAATTTGTATAAAATAGTTTTATTCACCTAAAAATTCCCAAAAAAATCCTAAATATTATTTTGTGTCTCTAGTTTTTTTTCATATTTTTATTTTATTTTTTTTTATTAATCCACGTGCCAGAATTAATTCGCCTTTGTTCATAGCTTCTTTTTAAGTCTTTCTTGACCAGTCTTCCTATTTTATTTTCCATAGTCTTCAATATTTTGAGTTTTGATTCCATTCTTTTTGATTTGTATTCCTAAGATCTTGTACTTTTCATGTGAATTTTCTATGAATTTTTAGAAACTTATTTTCTGAGTCTTGGTCTGGTATCTTGTGATGTAAGTTTTCTGTCCTAACTTGTGTTCTTGCCTCCATTTAGCCTAGTTCCTTTCTGAATCTTTGCAAATCCTTTTGTCTGGTTGATATAACACGTTTGAGGACCATTTGGTTCCAGTTGTGGAATTTTTAGATGGCTGTTTGTTTTATTGTGGATTTTATCTTGAACATTGTCCCGTTTTGCTTCCTTTAAGCCCTTAAGCCTCTCATAAGCCTTGAAAACCACTTGTGCTCATTTATTCTCCTTGTTTGGGGTTCCTTTGGGGTGTGGGTACCTTCCTGGTCCTAGGATAGGTCTTGTGTCTTCTGAATGTTTGAGTTTGCTTCTTCTTTAAGTCATTTGCTCAGTTAAGTGTTTTAACTTCATCTTTTGGTTCTTTTGCTTCCATTTTGATATTGTTTGGTCTTGTACCTCTTTTCTCTTCATCTTGTTGACTTACTAAGCCATTCTTCATCTCATTTTGGTTCTGGTTGTGAGTCTTAGGTTTTTATCTTGTGCATTTTGTCTTGCATATTTCATAAGTGTGCATTTGTTTTCATATGTATTCATGGTGCATCATTCTGAGTTGCATACTTCTTCTCCTCATTTCTTTGAGTTGCATTTGCATTGTGCATATGTTCATACCATTTCACTTCTGATTGTGTGATGTTAGCATGTTATCTTGCTCATTTTGTTTCATTTATATGCATACTAACCTTGCAGGGGCTATGGTAAGTGTGAGATGTGGGAATTAAGTTCCACATCTCCAATTCTCATCTTCCTCTAATGTTTATGTGCACTAACCCTTTGTTGTTGGGCTTAGGCCTTTCTCATCCCTTCTTCTCTTCTTCTTTCCTTCTTCATTAGGATATAAACCTCACTAACCCTTAGGACATTCATGCATGTTAACACTTAGGATTATTTTAGTCCCCCTTAGAATTTTTCCTTTGTGATCCTTTTTGGTTCTTCTTCTTTTCTCATCTCATAACTCTTAAAAAACACTTTAATAATGTTTGAAGTGATGCATTGATCCATAGCCTTATCCCATGAGGTATGCTTGTAGTCTTCCCATCTTGGGATAGTACAAGTTTACCTTGTGATGCACAAGTCTGATCAAGGTATCTTCTTCATAAAAGAAAAGCATAAAAAACACTTCTTCATCTGTAAATAACCAAAACACCTAATAAGTAAGCAAGTTAGTGAGCCTAAGCCCTAGTCTTTGGGTTCAAGTTTTGGGGATCTTCTCCTTACTTGAGTGTGCTTGTTCTATTATTCCATCTTGGAATGTAGCGACAAGTGCACATTCCATTGAAGAGAGCTTGAGTTCACCTCCTTGTGACACACTCATAAAAGCTTTATAAAAAACACAAACAAACAATAAGCGTCTTTCCTTCGGGAATTCTTTCCTCACCTCATTCGCTCCGTACGCGAACTTGCTCCTACTTGTCACTTTGCAAGACGGTTACGCACTCGTCGTCCGAGTCTGCAACACCTGAGCAATGGCATAGGCAGTTCAAGCTTCAATTCACAAGCAATTTCCTTTTAGTACCCCTAGTTAGGGGAACTACGACATCTCTGATCCTCATTATCCCGATGAGGTACGTAGGCAGCGGGGTAGGGCCCGTTCGAGCACAATCTTTATTTTCCCTACATTTTTCCTTTTCTTTTCTTATTTAGTCCTTTTCTCAGGTTTCTTTTCCAGTTCATTTCTTTTCTTTTGCTGCAGTTTTCATACCCTCACCCTTTGAAACATTTTCTTTTGCAAGCGTGGATCCCGTCGGGTATGGCGGACGATCTGGGTGCTAATACCTTCCCAGGTCGTAACCGACTCCCGAGCTCAGTCTCTTTGGTTCGTAGGACATGTGTTCTTCCTCTTTATTTCTTCTGGTTTGTGCAGCATTACCATTCCCTCTCTTCGGGATAAAAATGCCTGGCTGGTGACTCTATTCTTTTTCCGCGCCACTTTCGCGTTTGTACCAGGATGGAAATCCGGGGAGCGACAGCTGGCGACTCTGCTGGGGATCGAACCCAGAATCTATGGTTCCCCTGTGAGTCTCTCCTAGCGCTTGTGTGTTGCTGTTTCATTGGGTGATGTTTGTTTGTTGTGGCTTGTTGTATTTTATTTTTGTTTATTTACAGCTTTATTTACAGTTTTCAGTCTTTATTTACTGCATCATGTATATACTGGACTGTCTGGACTGGTTTTCTTTGGTGGGATGGGTGTTACTTGTTCTTGAGAGATATGAGCCAAGTACCCGGCTCGAGTGCACCATAGGACTTAGAGTGGTTCCACTTTGGCCTCATGAGATCTTGTCATGGGGGTAGTAGTGAGTTCCACACCCAGGTTGCGATTGTCTTGGAAATGTCTTGATTTGGGGATCTTCCTCTCTCATTACATAACCTTGACAGTTATGTGCAGCTGGGGACTGATCATTGAGAACCTTGTGGAATCATCCCTCTTTAGTGATGACAGTGGCAGCCCACATTTTGTGGCAAACCCATTCGCATCCGAGGGCACACCTGGGGATCGCATAGGATGACCTTGTGTCCTGGACTCAGCTGAGGCCTCCCTGCGTAGTATATAATGCCAAACTGATTCCCTGATTTGGTCATGAGCCATTTCTCGGAGATGGTGACAATATTATTGCTATTCGGCTTTGAGAGTCCGTGATGTCTGACCCAGAGCCTTTTACCAGTGAGTGGGGGGTGTTTACAGGTGTGCAGGAACCCATGACCTCAACATACACTCATTCATTCAGTGGTTCTTGTGATGATCTGTGGTCCCGTGATTATGATCTTTGGTCCTATGGTTCTATGGTTCCGGAGTTCTGGCTTTCTTTATACTGGTTTTCTGGAGTTCGTGTTATGGATTTCTTGATACTGTGGTCCTGAGATCTTCTTCAGAGAGTTGTGATTATCAGAGAGTGTGACTCAGTGGACTTTTGGTTTGCCAGTATTCAGAGGGGCCCTTGTCAGTGTCCAGTTCAGATGGTCCCAGTTGATCATATGCTTGCATTGCATTGCATTTGCATCATTCTTTGCATTAACTGTTTATGTTTCCCATTTTTCAGGTCATTGCTCTTAATTTGTTCCCAGTTCTGGTAATCTAATCTCCATGGCAGAAATCAGAAGAGTTCCAAGGAAAAAGAATGTGCATTATACCTTTCTTCAGCCTGAAGTTAGAAGTGTTCAGAGGTTAGCGGGTCTGATGAACGACCAAGTCTTGGGTAATTTCAAGAAAAGATATGACCAGATACTAAAGTTTGTGGACAAGCCCACTGCAGACCAGAAGGACAGTTTGCATACCCTGTTGCAATTTTATGATCCTCTGCTGCGTTGCTTTGTTTTTCCAGGTTACATCTTGGCTCTGACATTGGAAGAGATCTCTAGCATGCTGAATGTGCCGATCAGAGAGACTTTGCCGTTCTATGGGTCAGAGGTTGCGCTTAAAGATGAAGACATAGCCAAGGTTTGTAGGTTGCCAGCTGCTTCAGTCAGGAAGGCTCTGCAAGAGAGTGAAGGCAAAGGTCTACCCTGGAGTGTGCTTATCCCAGAGGCTGAGAGATATGCTACAGAGGCTAAGTGGAATGACTTTGGTGCTTTGCTTGCATTGATGGTATATGGGTCCAGTTTGTTTCCTGGAGAGAAAGAGTTTGTCAGCTTAGAGGTGATCTCAATCTTTGCAAAAGGCAATCCAGTGCCTACTCTATTGGGTGATTTCTACTATAGTGTTCACTACATAAATGAGAAGGGTAGGGGTGGTCCAGTAGTCTGCTGTGCTCATCTGTTTGCTGAGTGGTTTGCTAGACAGTTGCCTAAGTCAGGTGCCTTCAAGGAGATGCGGGATGAATGGAGATGGTCCCGAAGACTGATGGGGTTGACTGTTGAAGATATTGCTTGGGGTTATGACAGGGATCTACTAGGTAAGGAGTTGATGGTCAGTTGCGGAAGGTTTGCTGGAGTACCTTTGCTGGGAAGGAAAGGTGTCATCAGTTACTATCCAACATTAGCCAGAAAGCAGTTTGGCTACCCTTTGAAAGATCCTCCTCAGATGGAAGAGTTGGCTGAATCTTTATACTTTCCTGCTGAAGGGAATAAAGAGTTAGTTCAACAAGCAGTCCAAGCCTGGGCTCACAGGATAAGAAAGGGGAAGAAAGACTTCGGCCGAGTTGATCCCAAGACATATCCACCATATGCTGCCTGGTTGCAAAGCCATGTAGAGTCAGTTCTCATGCCTTTTTCAGTTGAGGATCCATTGTATCCCAGAGAGGTGCCTAGTCAGAGCAGTACTATTTCCTTGGAAGAGTACAAGAAGTTAGAAGCTCAGCTGCACGAGGTCAGAGTGGAGAATACTGAGATGGTAAGCCTGTACCACCAAGCCAACAGGGCCAAGAACAAAGCTGAAGACAAGCTGCAGAAGCTCCAAGCCTCTCTAGAAGCCAAAGAGAAGGACTTTGCTGGTAGAGAAGCCCATTTCCACAGGTTGGGTATGATGGAAGCCCAAAGAGAAGCTGAGCGCAAGAAGACTCTAAAGACTCTCAAGGATGCTCGTCAATCCATTGCTTGGCTGCAAGGCCAAAGGGAGGAAGAGCAGAAGAAATTCAGAGAGAAAGAAGAGTTCTTTGAAGTTCAGATGGCCTTCAAGAAGGAGGAAGTGGATCAAGTCCACACCATCCGGAGGGAGAAGACCCAACAGCTAGCACAAAGTCAGTCAGCTCTGGAGGAAGCAAGGAAAGAGATTGAGGAGCTCAAGATGAGAGCGGGTGTCAAGAAAAGCAGGGTAGAGGTGGCTGAGCCGGGGTCCTTAGCTTAGTTTATTTTTGCAGACTACCTACAGGCTTGTTGTAGGAGTCTTGCTTTTATTTCTTTTGTCTTTATTTTATGTACTGGTTTGTAACCCTTCGGGGAATATTCTCGGTTGTATTCTGACTTTTAGCCTACAGTGGTTTGTTCATATCCAGTATTAATGTGCAAGTTATCATTTTGAATGTGCAAGACTCGTTTGTCTGGATACTGCTAATGTTTGAACACTTATCAAAGAGAAAGTTTGAAAGCAAATACTGAAAGTGATTGTCTGAGATTAGATGCCAGAACTGGGGCATGCCAAATGCTTAAAATTGGGAACATGAACAGTTACATTGCATTGCATATAACATGTTTGCTTGTTTTTCAGGTGTTGTCTTAGTTACTAACGTGTTTTGTGTTTCAGGCACTATAGCTCCCCGTAAAGTTCGGGAACAACCAGTTGCACACCGGTATCCAACAAAGATCAACAGAGAACGAGCCATGGACCAGATGCAAGCGGATTTGGCAGATTTGAGACTGAGAATGGATAACTTCATGACAGTGATGACCGACATGAGGCAGAACCAAGAGCGTCTGCGGGAGATGATTGAGAACAGTCAACCCATAAATAACACTGCTGCTGCTGCTGCTACTACTGATAATCGTACCGGTGCGGGCGCACGTCAGGTCGAAATCCCTATTGCTCAACCAGGGGTGACAATAATCAATGACGGGCTGAATAACATTCAGATGGATAATCATGACGACCAGTTCACTCTCCTGGACGAAGCTGAAGGTCAAGGTGCTGAGATGAACAAGAGGTTCAAGGAAATGGCTGAGCAAATCAAAACTATTCAGTCCCAGAGCTCTTTGGGATTTGACATAACAGATTTGGGCTTGGTTCCTGGGGTCAGGATCCCGTACAAGTTCAAGGTTCCAACCTTTGAGAAGTATAATGGCACTGCATGCCCAAAGACCCATCTTCAATCATTTTTTGGGAGAATTGCTGCTCACACGGATGATGAGAAACTGTAAGCTCATAATTTCGACATGTTGGAATTTGGAGTTTGAAGCCATCTCTGTCGAAGAATTATGAAAGAAAAGAAATTCAAGAGATGCTGACAAGGTTAAAAGCTTCAATGCTTCGACAGAAGGACAAATAGTATTCTGGCCGGATAAGTTTGGAAAGTTGTTTGTAGCTGAGTATTTGACAGAATAAGGTTGTCTTTCGACGTTTCGACAGAAAAGGGTTTTGACAAAAGCAGTATTTGGCAGATGCTGAAAGGGTTGTTTCTTCTTTAAAGGCTTCGATAGATTGAAGAGGTGCAAGGTTTCGTCACCAAAGAAGGGAATTCAAATTCAAAAAGTTGTAACCTTTTGACAGTTGGACACATGGAGGTTTCAGGGGAAGAAGTTGCATGCAGGCTGACACTTGTCATTTATTTATGATTTTTCCGTTCTAGGCAGTTACTTTGTTTGTATATAAATAGAATAGTTTTTGTTTAGAATAGGTGTGTGAAAACTTATACAAAAATTCCTGTAAATACTCTAAGTACCCAGTGTGAGAGAAAATGAGTTTGATATTTGGAACCATGTACGTTTGAACACCATTTATCCTTTAAGTTATTTAAATTGGCAGTTTATTCATCAAGTTTATTTCATTTTCAAGCTTTATTTACTTTTCTGCAAGTTATAGCTTTCGACAGTTCTTCTTGTTTTTGTTTAAAAACTTCAACTTTATTTTATTTTTTAAACTTAAATTTTACTTTACTTTCAAAATCAAAGTTCTTAACACTTTGACAGTATTGACGAAACAAACCATAAACCAATCACAAATACTAAGAGTAGTTCGACAGAATAATTGCACATGTGTCCTAGGACTTGTTTGGTTGGTCCTGCAAGTAACCCAATTTTCTGAGAAATTGGTTAACCAGAGGTTGTTCGTAAAAAATCACTGCGAACAAATTGGCACACCCGGTGGGATAGTGCAGTTAATAAAATCTAATAGAGAACTTTCTTAGACAAATTGTTCCTTGCTACGTTGTATGATTCTTAGAAGCGGTAAACTAGCCGTAACCGACGTATAAAGACCAAAGAGAACAAGAGGAAGAAGGATGGCTAATGCTTCAAACAATCCTAACGAAACTATTCCAGTTTCCAATCCCATCCCTTCGTCAGAAGGAATACCAGTTTCTGGCCCTGTTTTAGAACAGATCAGGCCTCCATTAGGGGATTCAATACCGACGGGTACAACATCCCAAAATGCGCCTAGTTCTTCCACCATAGGACACGCCAGGCCCACTGGAACCCCTCCCCCTCGAGGAAATACCTTCAGACCATATCTGAATTTCTCTCAGCCTTTGACTGGGAGGGAACAACCATATGGAATGCCAACTTCAATGATGGCAAGCCTACATAATTCGTCACCATTATTCTCTGATGCTATGGCTCAAATGTCATCACCATTGCAGGGATCAGGATATGGTGGAAATGGAAATAGAATAAATCAAGTTCCACCAGGTTTCCATATGCCCACTATGACAAACCATTCTGCACAAGTAATTCGTCAACAGATGGATGAAAGCAATCATGAAATGGTGCAGGCATTGACACAACAAATGGGGGAAGTGTTCAATCCTCTAATACAAAACACTACCCAAACAAACCAAATATTGGCAGAACAGATGGCACGCATTGCTGACTTTTTTGGAGTCCCTCAAGCACAGCAAAGAATGCAATTGAATCAAAATCCTGCCAATAGACTTGTCGAAGAGGAACTTACTATAAACCAAAGGCCATTAGGAAACCCTCATGAAAATCCCAGGGGCCAAGAGGTAATAGTTGAACAGCCTAATGTAGAGGAGCCCATTCGACAGGAACCAAGAAGAATAATAGTCCAAAGAGACCAAAATGCTGATGAAATATTACAGCAGAGAATGCGTTACAATAACCTGCCTGTCGAAAACAATATTGCAACCATGATTGAGAGAATAATGGCGCAAAATGGGGTAAACGTAGGATTACAAAGGCCTAGTTATACATCCCCCTTGTCTGAATTTGTTTTGCAACAAGAATTACCACCAAGGTGGAAAGTCCCCAAATTCACCAAATTCTCGGGGGATACTAGTGAGTCCACCATAGAACACGTAGCGCGTTATTTGATAAAGGCAGGAGAGATTGCTAATAATGAGAACTTAAGGATGAAATACTTCCCAAGTTCTTTGACAAAAAATGCTTTCACTTGGTTTACTTCTCTTCCTGCAACTTCAATATTCACATGGACCCAACTAGAGAGATTGTTCCATGAACAATTCTATATGGGACAAACTAAGATAAGTTTGAAAGAATTGGCGAGTGTCAAAAGAAAATTCTCTGAACCTATAGATGATTACTTAAATAGGTTTAGGTTATTAAAAGCCAGATGCTTTACACAAGTGCCGGAACAGGAACTAGTTGAAATGGCTGCAGGGGGTCTAGATTATTCCATAAGGAAAAAACTGGATACCCAATACTTAAGAGACATGGCACAACTGGCAGACAGAGTGAGGCAAATAGAAAGACTAAAAAATGAAAAATTTAGATCAAATAAGAACAAGAAGGAAAGAGTGGCCTATGTGGGCATAGTTCAAGAAGATGATTATGACGAAAATGAACCAGTCATTTTCGACCAGCAAGAAATTGATCTGGCAGAACTAAAACAAGGCCCTCCATATTCTTGTAAAGTTTTAGCCCCGTCGAATGGAAAAAATCCAGTCGAAGTAGAAAAGAATGACAGGTTCCCTAAAAGAACCTATACATTCGACATCACCAAATGTGATGAAATTTTTGATTTATTAGTCAAAGATGGTCAGTTAATAAAACCAGCAGGCACTAAGGAGCCTCCTGTAGACCAACAGAAAAAGAGAGGTTTTTGTAAATACCATAATTTCTTGGGTCATAAAACTTCTCAATGTTACCTTTTCAGGGATCTTGTCCAGAATGCAATCCAAAATGGAAGGCTGAAGTTTGGAGACAAAGCCAAGCAACAGATGAGGATTGACTCCAATCCCATGCAGGTTGTGGAGGCCAATTATGCTGAACCAGAAATGGTAAATGTGGTCGAAATGGAGATCATGGCGGAGGAAAGTTTTGAAATGGTAGAAGTTACTGAAAGCCTCGACACCAACTTCACCATGATAGAAGCTGCTGAAGGTTTCGACACCCATGTAAATGTGGTGGAAGAGGATGATGATCTTGCTGACCAGGCTGAGGAAGAAGAAGTCAAAACTTCTGAAGACTTCGACAGTGAGAATGCCATTGAAACTACTGAAGGTTTCGACGAAAGAAATACAGTCAAAGTGGGAAGAAGTTTCGACAAGAAAAACTATGAAGCAGATGCTGAGCAGGGGGTGATCTGGGACACTTTAGGAGAATCAAATGGGAAGTTTGACTTCATGGTGAAATATTCAGCACCACCAAGCTCCAAAACGGATATCAACAAAATCAAACCCACAGGATGGGGAGATTCCTTCAAAATTGATAATAAAGAGGAGGGTAATAAAACCCTCATTGTCCAAAAAGAGGCCACTGAAGGCCTTATCCAGGACAAGATCAAGAGAACAGAGACTGATGACAATGCCCTCATTGTCGAACCAATAAACAGTAGTATCATCAGGACTGAAGAACATTCTGTCGAAGGTGTTGCACACTGCTGCAATTACATCTATAAGGGTTTACACCCGAAAGGCAGTATAAATCAGTCAAAGGAGAATGTCCCGGAAGAAATGATGCTAGTCGAAAAAATGAACAAATTGAAGATCACAACTGAACAGAACGCTGGGATTCATATGGTGGAAATCACTCAGAAGGTAGGACCAGACACCAACAAAGGAAAGAAACGTCAAGAGAAGCATCAGAAGCTGGTTTACCCAGAAGAGAACGAAAGTCTTGTCGAATTCATCCAGAGGTATCAAAGGAAGAACGCAGAAGTTATGCTGTGCCCAAGATGCAGCGCTGTGTTCGACAGGAAAGCAGCTGATGACTTAGAAGCAGCAGAAAAGACCCAGAGGAAAAGAAACTGGGGAACAACCCCACCAACCAGAAATGAAAGGTTCGACCCAAGAAGAAGGGAGCATCATATCCAAGGAGTGGGAGAAAGACGTATCAACACCTATAAACCATCCAACAGACCAAATGATGATAAATGGGTTCAACCTATAAGGGATGCCCAAGGTCAGAAGAGATGGAAAAGTTTTGAAATAAACAGGGGTGCCTCAATGGAAGTTAAAAAGGAGGCAAGGCCAAAGTACGTCTCTAAAAACTACAAAGGGAAGAATCCTATGTCCAGGTCCCAATGGAGAAGATTCCAAAGGCAGAAGAAAATTGAAAAGGAAACTGTAGAACACAAAAGGGTTGGGCAGAAGGAAGCTGAATCAAGCAAGTATGTGCAGATTACAAGCAAGGGGAGACCTCTAGCAAAAGAAGAAACCCCTCAGAAGAATGGATCTAGTGACACCACAGAAATGCAGAAAACAAACAACAAAATGCCAGTGGACGAAGAAGTTACAGATGACTTCAGTTCAGAGTCTGATGCGTCCTTCGACGTAACCTGCAATGTGGTTTCTGTGTTGCCCAGAGACTATGACAGGATAATGGAAGTCGAAGACGAAGAGGATGACATGGCAGATGATAGCATAGGCCTGAAGCCTGTATGCTACTACATAATGAATAATGGCTGTGTCGAAGAGCAAAATGCTTTCTTCGAAAAGCCAGATGATGCAATGAAGGCTCACTTAAAGCCTCTTTTTATAAAAGGAAAGGTAGAAAACGTGGGTGTCAACAAAATTCTGATAGATGGGGGAGCAGCTGTAAATTTAATTCCTCATTACATGATAAAGAGGATTGGAAAAGATGACTCCGACACTAAGCCTCACAACATGGTGTTGTCCAACTATGAAGGTAAAGTAGGGACAACACTGGGGGTAATACAACTGAACTTGACTGTAGGATCCATCACCAGGCCTACAATGTTTGTGGTGATAGCATCAAAGGCAAATTACAACTTGCTGTTGGGAAGAGAATGGATCCATGGGATTGGGGCTGTGCCATCCTCCATGCATCAAAGGATAGCAATCTGGAGACCAGATGGGATTGTCGAAAACATAGAAGCAGATCAGAGTTACTTCACAGCTGATGTGAACAATGTCACTAGTCGTAATTTCGACAAGAACCTAGCCCACATAGCACCATGCAATCCTGCTGCTTTCGACCTAACAGCTTCCGACAACGCTTACTGTTCCATGTACCTCCATCCTACGCATGGTTTCCAGTGGGATAAAGAAATAATTGGGGAGACAAATTACACTTGGGGAACTGCCCATGTCAACCCAACTGGATGGGGAAGTGAGTTCAGTGAAAATGACTGAAGCTTCAACAATGGAAAGGATTTCGGCTTATATAGCCGAAAAATAACTCAAAGCGGCCCTTGAGGCTGAAGTAGGAAACATGGCTGTCGAAGCCAACACTCAAGTTGTCGAAGAACAACATCCTCCAGAAAATGTTGAGGAACAACATGCAAAGCAGAGTTTTGAAGAAGACTCTAATGGTGAATGGCAGAGTCAAAGACTTGATGCCATTTATGATGACGAACCTTTGGGGTTCGAAAAAGATCCAGCCCCAACCAATATGAAAATGGTGGCACAGGATCCTCTAGAAGGGATTAACCTGGGACTGGGGGCAGAGAAAAGGCCAACTTACATCAGTGCCAAGATGGATCCTCAGCTCAGAGTCGAAATAATCCAACTGCTGAATGAGTTTAAAGACTGCTTCGCATGGGATTATGACGAAATGCCTGGTTTAGACAGAAATTTGGTCGAATTGAAGTTGCCAATACTGGAAGGGAAAAAGCCAATAAAGCAGACTCCCAGACGCTTTGCACCAGAAATTATGTCGAAAATCAAAGAGGAAGTCGAAAGGCTTCTAAAATGCAAATTCATCCGTACAACAAGGTATGTTGAATGGATTGCTAATATTGTTCCTGTGATTAAGAAAAATGGCAAACTGAGGGTATGCATTGATTTTAGAGATCTAAACTCAGCTACCCCTAAGGATGAATATCCTATGCCAGTAGCAGAAATGCTAGTAGATTCTGCAGCAGGCCATGAGTATTTAAGTATGCTTGATGGCTATTCTGGTTACAACCATATTTTCATTGCTGAAGAAGATGTTCCAAAAACAGCTTTTCGTTGTCCAGGGGCAATAGGAACATATGAGTGGGTAGTCATGCCCTTTGGTTTGAAAAATGCTGGAGCTACTTACCAAAGGGCCATGAATTCTATTTTTCATGATTTCATTGAAACGTTTATGCAAGTTTATATAGATGATATTGTGATTAAATCTGCCTCAGGCTCAGACCATATTAACCATCTTCGACAGTCCTTTGAAAGGATGAGGAAGTTTGGTTTGAAAATGAATCCTCTTAAATGTGCTTTTGGTGTGCAGGCATGGGACTTCTTAGGCTTTGTGGTCCACAAGAAAGGGATTGAGATTAATGAAAACAAAGCCAAGGCCATAATGGAAGCGAAAGCGCCATCGACAAAGAAGGAATTGCAGTCTCTACTAGGGAAAATCAACTTTCTCAGAAGGTTCATCTCCAACCTTAGTGGAAAAACACAGGCCTTCTCACCTCTACTTCGACTGAAGAAGGAGGGCTTCACTTGGGGGCAGGAACAGCAAGATGCCTTCGACAAGATCAAGGAGTATCTGGCAAATCCTCCAGTCTTAATATCTCCTTGTCGAAAAAGAAGCATGAGGCTTTACATATCAGCATCTGACAGAACATTAGGAAGCATGCTTTGTCAAGAAGATGAACATGGCGTCGAAAGAGCCATCTATTATCTCAGCAGAGTCTTAAATGATGCTGAAACTAGATATAGTATGATAGAGAAATTATGTTTATGTGTATATTTCTCTTGTACAAAATTAAAGCATTATATAAAACCCATTGATGTACACATATCTTCTCATTTCGACGTAATAAAGCATATGTTGTCTAAGTCTATTCTACATAGTCGAATTGGAAAATGGGCTTTAGCCTTGACTGAATATTCTTTAAAATATATGCCTCTAAAAGCTGTTAAAGGACAAGTAGTTGCTGACTTTATAGCTGACCACTCCATACTGGGAGATGAGACAAATTATGTCGAAAGAGAGCCTTGGAAATTATATTTCGACGGTTCCAGTCATAAAAATAGAACAGGTGTTGGGGTATTAATCATTTCTCCCAATAAAATTCCAACAAAGTTCAAGTACAAAATAGAAGGGTTCTGTTCAAATAATGAGGCAGAATACGAAGCTTTAATTGCTGGACTTGAAATTTTGTTGGAATTGGGGGCAACAGAGGTCGAAATAATGGGTGACTCTGAATTGGTGATAAAACAAGTGACAAAAGAGTACAAATGTGTCAAAGAGAATTTGATCATGTATTTTGTGATAGCCAATAGACTCCTCAAGAGATTCGACAGTGTAGTCTTTAGACACATTCCTAGATTAGAAAATCAGGAAGCAAATGACTTGGCCCAATTGGCCTCAGGCTATAAAGTGTCGAAGGAAAACCTGACGAAAGTGGTCGAAGTAAGAGGAAAAGTTTTATCCACCAGACTGTCCCCATCTGATTTGGAGACCATAAGACTGGGATATGGTGATGAAGAGAACTTTGAAATTTTTAATGTAGATGATCCAGGAGTAGGAGATTGGAGAAAACCTATCAAAGATTATCTACAAAATCCAAACCAGACAGTCGAAAGAAAGATAAAGTATAGAGCTATAAGTTATGTGCTCTTTGGAAATGAATTGTTTAAAAAGACTGCAGAGGGAGTTCTACTAAAGTGCCTAGGAGAGACTGAAGCTTATATAGCTTTGTCGAATGTGCATAGTGGTGCATGTGGTGCACACCAGGCAGGGCACAAGATGAAATGGTTACTATTTCGACAAGGGATGTATTGGCCAACAATGTTGAAAGATTGTGTCGAATTTGCAAAGGGTTGTCAGAATGTCAAATTAATGCAGGCATACCTCATGTGCCAGCAAACGAGTTGCATTCCATTATAAAGCCTTGGCCATTCAGAGGTTGGGCTTTAGATTTGATTGGTGAAATTCGACCAGCTTCTTCAAAAGGGCAGAAATACATTTTAGTTGGGGTAGACTACTTCACTAAGTGGATCGAAGCCATACCATTGACGAATGTAGATCAGGAAGCAGTCATAGACTTCATCCAGAAACATATAATGTATAGATTTGGAATACCAGAGACTATAACCACTGATCAAGGATCTATGTTTACTGGAAGAAATATGCAGGCATTTGCAAAAGAGACAGGTTTTAAGTTGCTAACTTCGACACCTTATTATGCCCAAGCAAATGGTCTAGTCGAAGCAGCCAACAAAGTAGTGATAAATTTGATAAAGAAGCATGTGGGTAAAAAACCTAGGAATTGGCACAAGACTCTGGATCAAATCCTTTGGGCTTGTCGAACGTCTCCTAAGGAGGCAACTAATTCTACCCCATTTAAATTAACCTATGGACATGATGCAGTGTTGCCAGTCGAAATCTGTTTACAGTCAATTCGAATTCAAAGGCATCATGAGATTCCATCTGAAGTTTATTGGAGTATGATGATGGATGAGTTGGTTGATTTAGATGAAGGAAGGTTACGTGCTTTAGAACTGATAAAAAGGCAGAAAGAAAGAGTTGAAAAATTTTACAATAAGAAAGTAAAATTTAAAGCCTTTTTAGTGGATGATTTAGTTTGGAAAGTAATTCTGCCCATGGAGAAGAAAGATAGATTGATGGGAAAATGGTCCCCTAAATGGGAAGGACCCTTCAAAATTTTAAGAGTTTTTTCAAATGGTGCATATGAAGTCGAAGAAATAGAAAAAGACAGGAGAGTGCTGAAGATAAATGGCAAGTACTTGAAGAAGTATAAACCAACATTGCAAGAAATAAAAATAGGAACAGAATGAAATTGCAAATAAAAAGCTTGTCTTCGCCAAACAGATGGCGTAAAATAACATTACATATGAAATTGCTAAAAAGAAAATTCTTAAAACAATAAAATTTCCTATTGTCTATTACAAACTACTGTCGAAGGAAGGCTGCTTTGAGTTCGTCAAATTTCTTCTTCTGAAGCTGAATTCAACGCTCGCAGAGACTCTTACTAACAGTCAGTTCGTCAATCTCCCTGTGAAGTTGTTGGGCTGATTCTGCATGTTGGAGCCCTTTTTGAAGTTCACTGTCGATTTCCTCTTGGTTGGGCTGTTGGAGGGTGGCTTGGCGTTCCTGCTCTTGAAGATTTTCTTTTGAAGATCAGCAATCTGAGCCTGATAAGCTTGAATGTTGTTTTCACACTCAGCAACAGCTTTGGTGTATTCATCAGAAAGCTTGTTCAGTTCTGAAATTTTGTCTGTCGAAGAAGCTACGATATTCCATTCTGAAACTTGTTCTTTAGATTTGGCTGTAATGTTCTGAGAAAATTCCTTCTGACGAACCAAGTCAGCACTCACAGAATCAATCATTGACATCAGGTCCATCACCAGGCGGCTTTCTTCAGTCGAAGCCTCCAGCAAATTGGCCCGTTTCAGGAGTTTCTTTAAATCATACTGGGCAGAAGGATTTTCAGCCAGGGTCTCAAACAGGTCCACCCCAAGGATTTTTGCTTTGATTTCATCCATGATGACACTGATGGGTTGAATGTCAGAAGTGGCCCCTGAAGCTGTCGAACCGCTGTGGGAGGAGTCTTGGAAGTTGTACCTGGAATTGAGTAGAGCTTTTAAATATTCCAGAGGCTTTCTAACTTTCAAGATTTCAATTTCCTCGTGGGATAAGCTTGTCGAACCAGTACCCAAAGGGGTTTCTATAGGAACTTCTGACGGAGTAGGAACATTTTGGGAAGTTCCTTCAAGGCTCAAGTTGGCTTCTGGTTGATTCGACAGATCAACCTCTTCTTCGACAATTTCTTTGTCAGCCTCTGTGGTATCAGTTGGCTCTTGAGCTTGTGCATCCTGACCAAGAGCATCTTCGTCAATTTCTGGTGCAGCAGTCGGTCCTTGAGTTGGTGCATCCTGGTCTGGAGCTATTTTTTCCTCCGCAGTAAAGTCTGGACGAAAGGGAGAATTATTGCCAGAAGATTCAGAGTCACTAATGTTGAATTCGTCCAAAGTTTGAGGTCCATAGACACCTGCATCTGGGGTGGCGTCTTCTTGAAGCCTTTCGGCCAGAGTCTTCTCAGAGTCAGAAGGAATAACTTCTCCTTGGACTTTAGAAGTCTCTTCGACATCAATAACAACCTAAAGAGAGCATAAAAGGGATGTATAAGCTAAGAATATATGCAGTCAAGACTAGGAATGTTGTCAGTCGAAAATAAATACCTGAGGGATCTCAGTGTGAATACTTGAGTCCCCACTTCTTTCACTCCTTGAGGGAATTTTGTTGGTTGGACTGGCAGGGGGAGTTCGTCTGTGAACTATGGATCTTTGGGATGCCACTGTTTTTATTTTCAGACCTTTGTTTCTTTTCAGAGGTTGAGGTTCAGGAGATTCATCCTCAGACTCTTCGACACTCATCTCCTTTTCTTCTTGTTTTCTTTTCTTGGCTGGTGTACGAGTTACCTGCAGTAAAAAAAAAAGAAGAAGAAAAGGTATTCAGTATAAAGGAATATTGAGATACATAAATAAGAAGGAGGTGTTTTCTATTTGTCGAAACCTTCTTGGCAGTTGTGGGAGATTTTTCGACTGTCTTGGAGGAGGTTCCTTCGCCAGCAGTTTTCTTGACAATTCTAACAGCTGAAAGAGAAAGAGATGCATGAACATTGATATAAAAATAAAAGGAGTTAGAGATAAGAAGAGGAATGTAATTTCTTCGACACCTTCAAGAATGGGTTCTTCCACACTAATATGTTCTATCCCAACATGAAGGTGCCCAGTGAAGTTGCCCAAGTAATACTTCGTCGGAACCACACGTTCGGCAAGTTTCTTGCTGGATTCGCGAAGCAGTTTTAAATCAGATCCACACACAAACCAATCTGGAAATGGAGGGCACAAAGCCACGCCAAATTCTGCATAAGGGAGTGGAGGGAATTTTGGAGGAAAAGTGGTGAATGCAAAATTGTAACGTGCATGTGGTGGGAGAGACGAAGGCACCCCCAACTTATCCATTTTTTCTGTAAACTTCTGTTTTAAAGTTACTGCTGCTTCGCCTATGGTTCGACGAAGATCACTGGGCCTGTAAATAGTTTCAAAATACTTTTGAAACTTTTGAATTTCTTTGATATGTTTATCTGTACCTTTTTTCTTCTTATCCTGCACAAAAGTAAAAGCGTTCGTCAGGAGAGTGGTGAAGGTTGCTACATCAAAGAATTTGTTAATATAATATTCCTTCCACCAAACGTCGAAGTCTTCAGTGCATAGGAAGCTTGGTCGAAAGATGGTGGGGTAAACTTCCAAAGATGAGTCGAAGAATTTGTTGTATAACTCTAAACTTCTGTCGAAGCTTTGAAATGAGTTATAGAATATAATAGAACCTTTCTTGTGATAAATGGGCTTCGTCTTCGTCTGTATTAGTCCAAATTGTCTAGCCACCAGGTTGGGTTGGTAAACAATGAGAGACACTTTAGTGTTGTTGAGACTGTGGTGGGAGAAAAGGTGCCTTGGCATAAGGAAAGCCTCCCAAATGGATATATAAGAGTCTTCTTCTTTCTGGTTCTCCACTGGGAGTTGTCTTGTAAACCATCTGGGACCCACATTTCTATTGGCAAATGGTGCCATGGAAGGAGTGAACTTATAACGTTTGGCGAACATCATTATGTAACTGGTGAATGCTTGTCGAATACCTATGTTGTCATCAGTAGGGGTTAGTTGGACTAACCTAGGCCATTCGACGCGCCTTTCTTTCACCTCTTCTTCGTCAACTGGCATTTTGACAAGGATGCAAGCTTCGAAGGTTGCGTTCAACCATAATTGTAGGAGCCAGAAGGGGCCTGTGAGACTAATATTGCCTTTGTCCTTAAGGGTTTTTAGATTACTCACACTCTCACTCAAGGATTCATAGAGGTTTGCCAAAAGCAACTCACTCAGGCAAAATGCAACTCCATTATGAAGTTGATTAGCCATGATAATATAACTTCTGGCAACTTGGAGTGACCTAGTGCAGAAGACAAATTTAGCTAACCACGGAGTAAGGAAAGCAATGTGCTCTCTGTCAGAGACTTCCTCATTGTCTTCGCCTTGGTGATGAGTAATAAAAACAGAATATCCAGCATGCTTGGTGTCGAAGCCTATGGGGTCCTTGTTTAGGTGTTCAGGGTTGAAAATTTCTTCTAAAGGACTGAGGCCAGTAATGGCTGCTATGTCGAAAAGGGTAGGAGTAACCATGCCACAGGGTAAATGGAAAGTGTTGTAAGTACTATCCCAGAAGTACAAAGAGGCCAGCAGCATGTTCTGGCAATAGCGTGGACCTTCCTTCGACAGTTGGATCAGGTCATAGATGCCAGTTTTCTTCCAGAACTTCTCTTTGACTCTTTCGACTCTGGTGAGCCAAGCTAAGTAGTCGGAAGGATCTTTCGTCAGGGGAGGACTCCTAAAAATCCTAGTTTGATTCAAATAAGACAGATCTATTTCTGTCGAAGCTATGGGAATTTCAGGTTTTTTGGATGTTGTTTCGACAGGCCTAGGGTTCTTATTAGCAGCTATGGGTTTGGAACCAGAGTAACAGGGATAAAAGTCTTTCAAACGATTAGGGTCAGCATTAGGATCAAAAATGGGGCCTAGCATGGCATGGTGAACTCCAGAAACTGAGATAGGAATCATTACCTGAGACCTGTAGATGCTTGCTTTCTCCCTTTCATTTGGGGGTTCTGGAATGTATTGTTGTTGCTGCATTTGTATGGGCCCAGATAGTGTATGAGCAGGAGGAAAATCAGCTGTTTTCTTTGTCTTCTTGACACTGCGATCAGCAACAGTTTTTGGAGGAGCCATTGATGTGAGAAGATGAGAAGTTTGAAGGAGCAGAAGCTTTGAAAAGGGTTTTTTTTAATGGAGTTTTTGCGTTAGGTAGGAGAAGAGTTTTGAGAATGTGAAAAAGGAAAAAGGTTTTTGAAGTTGGTATTTATAGGAAAAATGAACTGATAAGAGGAGAACTGAAAAGACTTTTCAGTTGGGAAAATGGAAACATGCGTTTTTGATCCATTGGTGGTGATTGAAAGTGACGGTTGATAGGAAGCCATGATTTAGCTAAAATATAGGGTCATGGGAGATTGTGTAAACGTGGGCTAGACGTGACGTTTTTCAGAAAGTGGAAATCATGGTGTTTTCTTGGGACTCAACAAAGTCACTTTATAATAAATGAGACTGACAGGATGTCAAAGGCCATTTCGACAGCAAAAGATATTTCTCCAAGAATAGTCGAAAACATCTTTGCTGGGGGGCAATTTGTAAGCTCATAATTTCGACATGTTGGAATTTGGAGTTTGAAGCCATCTCTGTCGAAGAATTATGAAAGAAAAGAAATTCAAGAGATGCTGACAAGGTTAAAAGCTCCAATGCTTCGACAGAAGGACAAATAGTATTCTGGCCGGATAAGTTTGGAAAGTTGTTTGTAGCTGAGTATTTGACAGAATAAGGTTGTCTTTCGACGTTTCGACAGAAAAGGGTTTTGACAAAAGCAGTATTTGGCAGATGCTGAAAGGGTTGTTTCTTCTTTAAAGGCTTCGACAGATTGAAGAGGTGCAAGGTTTCGTCACCAAAGAAGGGAATTCAAATTCAAAAAGTTGTAACCTTTTGACAGTTGGACACATGGAGGTTTCAGGGGAAGAAGTTGCATGCAGGCTGACACTTGTCATTTATTTATGATTTTTCCGTTCTAGGCAGTTACTTTGTTTGTATATAAATAGAATAGTTTTTGTTTAGAATAGGTGTGTGAAAACTTATACAAAAATTCCTGTAAATACTCTAAGTACCCAGTGTGAGAGAAAATGAGTTTGATATTTGGAACCATGTACGTTTGAACACCATTTATCCTTTAAGTTATTTAAATTGTCAGTTTATTCATCAAGTTTATTTCATTTTCAAGCTTTATTTACTTTTCTGCAAGTTATAGCTTTCGACAGTTCTTCTTGTTTTTGTTTAAAAACTTCAACTTTATTTTATTTTTTAAACTTAAATTTTACTTTACTTTCAAAATCAAAGTTCTTAACACTTTGACAGTATTGACGAAACAAACCATAAACCAATCACAAATACTAAGAGTAGTTCGACAGAATAATTGCACATGTGTCCTAGGACTTGTTTGGTTGGTCCTGCAAGTAACCCAATTTTCTGAGAAATTGGTTAACCAGAGGTTGTTCGTAAAAAATCACTGCGAACAGAAACTCTGGATGTCTTACTTTCAAGACAGCTTGGTTGGAGCTTCTCTGGAATGGTACATAAAGCTTAGTCGAGTTAATATCAAGAGTTGGAAGGATCTAGCGGAAGCCTTTGTGAGGCAGTATCAATACAACATGGACATGGCTCTGAACCGCACGCAGTTGCAGCACATGGCTCAGACGGCAAAAGAAGGTTTCAAAGAGTATGCACAATGGTGGCGCCAGCTCGCTGCCAGAGTTCAACCACCGCTGCTAGAGAATGAAATGGCTGACATGTTTATGGGTACTCTGCAGGGTGTGTTTCTTGAAAGGCTGGCATCCAGCTCTGCAACCAAATTCAACGATATTGTTATTGCTGGAGAAAGAGTTGAGACCTTGCTGAAGATGGGGAAGATACAAGATCCTAGTGCTAGCAGCTCAAATGGAGTGAGGAAAACTTTTAGTGGACCTCCTAGAAGAAGAGAGGGTGAGACAAACGCTGTATTTGGCCGAGGCCGGGGCCGTGGTTATAGAAGACCCTACGAACATGTGGCAGCGGTCACAATTCCTGCAGCTCCAGTACAACAGATGCAACCTCCTCCACAATAACAACATCATCAACAACAACAACCTCGTACCAACTATCAGCAGAGACCGTATCAGCCAAGGCAAACTCGCCCGACTAATAGGGTGATTGAAGCTATCCCGATGACCCATGCTGCTTTGCTTCCAAGACTGCTGGATTTGAACCTAATTTAACTGAGAACGTTGGTACCACCACCTCCTGGAGAGCTTCCAATGGGTTATGATGTCAACGCACGATGCGCTTTCCACTCTAGAGCACCCGGGCACTCGACTGAGAAGTGCATGGCTTTGCATCACAAGGTTCAAGATCTCGTAGACTCTAAGGCAATCAACTTTGCGCCGCCGCCGAATGTTAACTCGAACCCTATGCCTAATCATGGAGGGGCAAAAGTTAATGTTGTTGAGGGTGGTGACAAGTTAAGTCTTGTGGTGAGTATCGATGAAGTGAAGACTCCTTTGAGGGTAGTGAAAGAGAGACTGCTGAATGGTCAAGTGTTTCCTGGTTGCTGTCTTGATTGTGAAGACTGTATGAATGCTGAGAATGGCTGTGAGAAATTGAAGATGGGTTTGCAGGGTTTGATTGATGATGGATCCTTACAGTTCAGTAAAGTTGGTAATGATAAGGCTGATGATGTGTCAACCATTACTATTTTCTATGATGAAGCTGACATGCCTGTCAGAAGAGAACCGGTTACAATCTATGCTCCTCAGATTAGTCCCGTGACTATCACCGTACCTGGGCCTGTTCCGTACACAGACGATAAAGCCATTTCCTGGCATTATGGCTCAGACGTATATGTAGCTGGACAGAAGATTGAGAGCAAAGCCGTTGCTGAAGACCCGACTGTAGAGAATGTCGGAGGAGTTGGGGGTTTCACCAGAAGTGGTCGTTTGTTCGCTCCCCCTGTGCTGAGAGGGGATCCTGAGGCGGAGGCTTCATCCAGAGCCAAAGGAAAGCATGTTGTGTCAGATGAATCAACTACTCCTGTAGCTGGGCAGGGTACGTTTGAAATAGAGATCGAGGAATTCATAAGGATTATTAAAAAGAGTGACTACAAGGTGGTCAATCAACTGAACCAGACGCCTTCAAAGATTTCCATCTTGTCACTGTTGATGTGCTCTCCCGCACACCGAGAGGCCTTACTGAAAGTCCTACAAATGGCTTATGTGCCTCAGGAAATCACCGTCAACCAACTTGAGGCTGTTGTAGGAAGTGTCAATGCAAGCCATGGCCTAGGCTTCACGGACAGAGACCTAACATCGGAGGGCAGAAATCACAACAAAGCACTACACATCACGATGGAATGCAAGGGCGATATGTTGTCTCATGTTCTTGTAGACACAGGCTCTTCCTTGAATGTGCTTCCGAAGAAGGCACTGATGAAGCTTAATGTTGATGGGATTGTCCTGAGACCAAGCGATCTGATTGTCAAGGCGTTTGATGGATCGAGAAGATCAGTTTTTGGAGAGGTTGAGCTGCCTGTCAAGATAGGCTCTCATGTCTTCAAAAGTGTTTTCTATGTTATGGACATCCAGCCGGCATATAGCTGTTTTATGGGAAGGCCATGGATACATGATGCTGGAGCCGTTACTTCAACCCTACATCAGAAGCTTAAATACATGGTTGACGGCCAGGTCATCACAGTCTGTGGGGAAGAGGACATATTTGTAAGCCATTTGTCGATGTTCAAGTACGTAGAGATGGATGGGGAAATCCATGAAATTTTATGCCAAGCCTTTGAAGCAGTCAACGCCAGCATATTGACTCCCGTGGAGAAGAGCATCGAGAAGGAGGGTACATCCATCCATTCCTACAGGGAAGCGAAAGAGGTTGTTCAATCAGGCAGTGCCCAAGGCTGGGGCAAGCTGTTGGAGCTGGAAAAGAAGGATGATAAGTTCGGCTTAGGGTATCAGCCTGGTGGATCAGCTCCAAGTGGCAAGGTCATCACGTTTACAAGCGCGGGATTGCTTGACCACAATCAGATCTGCACAGCAAGCCAAGATGGGGATAGTGACGGCGAGTGGGACAACAATTGGATCCACCCGTGTGCGCCCGGCGAGGAGCTAACAAATTGGTTTGCAGAAGACATTGTTCACGTCACCTGGCTTTCAGAGTAATTATTTTGTTTCCTTTTATTAGCATACTGCATTGTCAAATCCAGCATTCTGCCCAAGATGCTTGGATCCATTGTATTGGGCCACCATGTTTGTATTGCATCGTTTATTTTTCTATGAAATAAAAGGACATTTTCAGACAAACTGTGTTCTCTTTCTTTGTTTTTAAACTTTTTCACAAAAATATAAAAATGGCAATGTGTTTTCCTTTTTGTTTTTGTGTTAGCGTCTCTTTTTTTCAAAATAAGCAGATTCTGAATAAGCACATCATCTGTGCAGTGTTGATCATACGGATTCCACGGATAACGTTCCTGCTATGACTATGCATGACTTTGATAATCCAGTATACCAAGCTGATGAAGGGGTTGAGGAAGACTGTGACCTCCCTGAAGAATTAGCTAGATTGTTGAAACAAGAGGAACGGGTTATTCAGCCTCATCAAGAGGAGATTGAGATCATCAACATTGGCAGTGAAGATGCAAAGAAGGAAATCAAGATTGGGGCCAATCTGCATGCCCACGTCAAGAAAGAGCTTATCAGTATGCTGAGAGAGTATGTGGATATCTTTGCTTGGTCATATCAAGATATGCCAGGGTTAGATACCGACATCGTGATGCATAAGCTACCTCTGAGAGAGGATTGTCCTCCTCTAAAGCAGAAATTGAGAAGAACTCGTTCTGACATAGCGATAAAGATTAAAGAGGAGGTGCAGAAGCAGTGGGATGTCAAGTTCCTTGCTGTAACTAGTTACCCACCTTAGGTAGCTAACATTGTACCTGTTCCTAAGAAGGACGGCAAGGTCCGGATGTGCGTTGACTACCGGGATTTGAACAGAGCAAGCCCAAAAGATGATTTTCCGTTGCCACACATTGATTTGTTGGTGGACAATACTGCTCAGTTCTCGGTGTTCTCCTTCATGGATGGCTTCTCCGGTTATAATCAGATCAAGATGGCGCCGGAAGACATGGAGAAGACAACGTTCATTACCCCGTGGGGTACATTCTGCTATAAGGTCATGCCCTTTGGTTTGAAGAACGCCGGGGCAACCTATCAACGGGCGATGGTCACATTGTTCCATGACATGATCCACAAGAAGATCGAGTGTTATGTGGATGATATGATTGCTAAGTCCCGAGACAAAGAGGAGCATCTGGTCAACCTGAAGAAGCTATTTGATAGACTGATCAAGTACAAGCTGAGGTTGAATCCGAGCAAGTGCACTTTCGGGGTGCGTTCCGGGAAATTGCTGGGTTTCATTGTAAATCAAAGAGGAATTGAGGTAGATCCTGCTAAAGTAAAAGCTATTCAAGATATGCCTGCACCAAAGACAGAAAAAGAAGTGTGCGGGTTTTTAGGGAGGTTGAACTACATTTCTCGGTTCATATCTCATCTAACTGCCACGTGCGAGCCAATATTCAAATTGCTAAGAAAAGAGCAAACGGTCAGGTGGAACGATGATTGCCAAAGAGCTTTCGACAAAATAAAAGAATATTTGCAGGAGCCTCCAATTCTAATGCCTCCAATGGAAGGAAGACCATTAATCATGTACTTGACCGTGCTAGAAGGGTCAATGGGGTGTGTGCTAGGCCAACATGACGAGTCTGGTCGAAAAGAGTACGCCATTTATTACCTTAGCAAAAAGTTTACCGACTATGAATCCCGATACTCACTGCTCGAGAAAACTTGCTGCGCTTTGGTATGGGCTGCTCGCCGACTGAGGCAGTACATGTTGACTCATACCACACTGCTCATTTCCAAAATGGATCCTGTCAAGTACATCTTTGAGATACCAGCATTGACCGGAAGGGTTGCTAGGTGGCAGATGATTTTAACTGAATACGACATCCAGTATACTTCTCAGAAAGCCATCAAGGGAAGTGTATTGTCGGATTACCTTGCACAACAACCTATGTCGATGAAGTTTGACTTCCCTGATGAGGACATCATGTACCTCAAAGCAAACGATTATGAGGAACCACTTCCGGAGGAGGGGCCAGACCCTAAATCCAAATGGAAGCTGATGTTTGATGGGGCCGTCAATATCAATGGTCGTGGAGTTGGTGTCGTACTTATTACTCCTGAAGGTGCTCACTTACCCTTCGCTGCCAGAATTACTTTTGGTTGCACCAACAATGAAGCGGAGTACGAGGCATGTATAATGGGAATAGAGGAGGCAATTAATCTTCGGATTAAGAACCTCGATATATTCGGAGATTCAACCCTCGTCATTAACCAAGTTACCGGAAAGTGGTATACGCATCAAGAGCATCTAATTCCATACAGGGATTATGCTAGAAAACTGTTGACGTTCTTCACGACAGTTAAACTTCAATACATACCACGTGATGAAAATCAGTTTGCCGACGCATTGGCCACTCTCTCTTCATCAATTAAAGTCTTGTGTTGGAATTATGTGCCCAGAATTGATATATCTAGGCTTGACGCTCCAGCTCATGCCTTCTCTGTAGACGCCGTGTCTGATAAGAAACCTTGGTATTTTGATATCAAGTTATTCCTGGAAAAGCAAGAATACGCAACTGGGGCATCTTCCAATGAAAAGAAGAGCTTGAGGCGACTTGTTGCTAGCTTCTTCTTGAACACAAATGGGGTTTTGTACAAGAGAAACTTCGACATGGTCTTGCTCAGATGCGTGGATAGACACGAAGCAAGCCTGTTGATGCAAGAAGTCCATGAAGGATCTTTCGGTACCCATGCAGGAGGGCATGCCATGACAAAGAAATTACTGAGATCAGGGTATTACTGGATGACAATGGATGCAGACTGTTGTTCATTCGCTCGTAAGTGCCACAAGTGCCAAATATATGCAGACAAAGTGCATGTTCCTCCAAGCCTGCTCAACGTCATGTCATCTCCTTGGCCCTTTTCTATGTGGGGCATTGACATGATCGGGAAGATAGAGCCAACTGCTTCAAATGATCATCGCTTCATCCTGGTCGTGATTGATTACTTCACCAAATTGGTAGAAGCAGCATCTTATGCCAACGTCACTCGTCAAATGGTGGCAAGATTTTTGAAAAGAGATATCATATGCAGATACGGAGTGCCCGAAAGAATCATTACTGACAATGGTTCTAATCTCAACAACAAGATGATGGCAGACTTGTGTCGGGACTTCAAGATACAGCATCACAATTCTTCTCCTTACCAACCAAAGATGAATGGTGCGGTAGAGGCGGCAAACAAGAATATCAAGAAGATTGTGCAGAAAATGGTTGTCACCTACAAAGATTGGCTTGAGATGTTACCATTTTCTTTGCATGGGTACCGAACGTCAGTCAGGATGTCAACAGGGGCAACTCCCTTCTCTCTGGTGTATGGCATGGAAGCAGTCCTTCCTGTTGAAGTAGAGATTCCTTCACTGCGCGTGATGATGGATAGCTGGATGAGGCTGAATGGGTGCGTGCTCGTTATAATCAGCTATGTCTAATTGAGGAAAAGAGATTAGCGACTATCTGTCATGGTTAGCTTTATCAGAGGAGAATGAAGCGTGCATTCGACCAACGAGTACGTACCCGGGAATATCAAGTGGGAGAGCTTGTGTTGAAGAGGATCGTTCCTCCAGGTTCAGATCAAAGGGGCAAGTGGACCCCAAACTACGAAGGACCATTCATAGTGAAGAAAGTCTTTTCAGGAGGAGCGCTGATGCTCACCACTATGGATGGAGATGACTTCCAGTCCCCTGTTAACTCGGACGCAATTAAAAAATACTTCGCATAAAGAGACCCGCTGGACACAAAAACAGAATTATAGTCCAGGCAAAAAAAGGGCATCTCGGCGAGCTAAAAACAGAATAAAAAGCTCGGGCAAAAGTTAGGGAAATAAATAAATAAAAATGTACACCCGCTGAGTTGAAAAGCCGCATTGGACAGCTCAGGCAAAAAAGGGTATCCCGGTGGATTGAAAACCCGAAAGGGCGATCCACGCAAAATAAGGGAACAAGCGAACAACTGCGATCCGAGTTATCTGAACCACATCATCGTTTCATACAACTTGACAATATCAGAAGGATAGGAAACAGTCCCCTCATCCTCTTAGAAAGCCAAAGCAGAATGGAGAGTCTCGAAGACACGCTGGTCATAGCAGAAATGGAACTTCTTGGAATGTCGTGTACATTGCCATTAGGATAGTTTCTTTTTCTCATTTTTCTGGTAGCTACCTCTTTCCAGGTGGTTGCTTCCTGATGTAAATCTTTTCCTATTCAAGAGGCCATTCAATAAAAAGAATATTCAGTCAAAAAGTTGTGTGTGTTTATTTTTGTTTGCAAAATGTTCTGAATTTTTAGCAAAAAAATAGCATTGCATTTAAACATGGTGATAATTTTGAAAAGAAAAACTGACATGCAGGGAAACTGTAACCCTCTTTGAGTGTCAGGTGACGATGGATGAGCAAATCATACCCTGCAAATCCCCAGGGCACACTTGTGTTTTCTGTTGTTGCAGGTTGCAGGATGGCGTCACATTCTCCCAAGCAATTTACTCTTCCCCCAACAGAGTATCTCCCCAAGCAGAGATTTCTTCCTCAGCAGGTGTCTAAAAGCCTGGTATCTCCAGCAGAGATTCTCTCCAGCTAAGCCTTGGTAGCAGCCCAAGCATTCTTCCTCAGTGAAGTAGCAGTCCATTCTTCCCCAGTGGAGTATGCCCAACAGGTATCTAAAAGCCTGACATCACCAGAGTTGGAATCATCAGTATTTTATCCTCAGCAGGAGTCCTTCCCAACAGGTGGGACTGAAAGTCTGATATCCCCTTAGAGTCTTGAATCAACAGATGCTCTCCCCAACCAGAGTATTGTCTAAGCAACTACCCTAGCCAAGTCTGAAGATGATCCTGTCCCCACAGAGTTCATATTGGATTTTCACTTCCGTCAATGAAATCTTCCCCAACAAAGTTGCCATACTTTTGGGTATTTTTGATGATACAGTCAGGTATTCATCACCTCAGTCAGAGTGGGTATACAGACCTCTTGACTTGTCTTCCCCTGCAGAGTTGTATCTCTTGCTGCCAATCAGGCATTCGTTTGTCGCTCGTCCGCAATCTTCAACACTCGTCTGTGTTATCCCTAAGCAAAGTTCCCCCCATCAGGGATGTATTACTAATTTATTGCTGCTCGTCTGCATCTTTCAACACTCGTCTGTGTTGACCCTTTGGTATTGCTCGTTTGCTTTCCCCAGCAGTGGTTGATGATTACCTTGATATTGCTCGTCTGCAATTTCCAGCACTCGTCTGTGCTTCGAGATATGATATTTGTTGTCGCTCGTCTGCAACTTCCCAACACTCGTCTGTGTTTGGTATTGGACCCTTTTCAACACTCGTCTGTGCCTTGATATATATTTTCTGCTATTGCTCGTCTGCAACTGTCCAACACTAGTCTGTGCTGATTACCGGTTGAAGCTCGTCTGCTTTGGTTGGAAACTCGTCCGTATCAGTTCCAGCACTCGTCTGTGTTCGTTTGAAGCTCGTCTGCTTTTGTTCCCCAGAAGTCGTCTGTGTTCTGAAGCTCGTCTGCTTCGCTTGGATACTCGTCTGTATCGTCCCCAGCACTCGTCTGTGCTAGCTTACATCTACATGTAAGGATTTTATGTTTATCTTGGTATTTCTATTGCTACTTCAAATGCTCGTCTGTGTTTGAGTTTCTGGTATTCGTCTATACCAGTTGCTGATACTCGTCTGTATCATTGCCTGAAGCGTTCGTCTGCGTTTCTTAGATCATCGTCTGATACTCGTCTGTATCATTGACTTATGGCACTCGTCTGTGTTATCTTGATGATCATCCAATACTCGCTGTATTGAAGAGGTTTCAAATCCTGATAGTGGGAATTAATGTCAAAATGGTTACCGGTCCTGGCGTAACAGGTAAATCCGAAGGAGGCTCGTCTGTCTTAGGCACCAATTATGGTTGCTGCACCAGGCGTAACAGGTTTGCTAGAAGAAGACTCGTCTGTCTCTTACCATATATCCGCGGATAATATATGAAGAAGGGTCGTCTACCTTGATTGCATGTCTATCCCACAGACTTAAGTGCATTACCGGTCCTGGCGTAACAGGTAAATCCGAAGGAGACTCGTCTGTCTCAGGTCATGGTTTGAGGACTCGTCCGTCCAACTCCTGGCGTCACAGGGTTGTTTGAAGACTCGTCTGTCTCATGTTATAGGATGTGTTTGAGGACTCGTATGTCCAGCTCCTGGCGTCACAGGATTGTTTGAAGACTCGTCTTTCAACATGTTCTTATTCCAGATATCATTTTCAACATGGAAGAGGCTTGTCTGCTTCTTTATCCCCTGCAGTCCCCAGAGCGTCATCTGGTTGAGTTTATTTCCCAGTGTTGCATTCTTCGTCAGAGTGCAAATTTCTGGTCTTCTTGGTATTCAACCACAGTTTATCTTGAATGGTCGATAGCCCGTACTATCGTCCCTTTCAGATTAACCGATGATTGAATATGGGCAGCTGTAACACCCCAAATTTGCCCTCTTCATTTAAGCATCATGTCACATCATATCACATCATACTCATATCATTTCCTCAGCATCATATCATGGAAAGATGAAGCATAACATCCCTCATGTCCTAGCATCAAGCATATGGTCATCTGTGGAGGTCCTTGAAGCCTTTCAAGCCATGACAAGGGTCCCAATGAGTTTATACAAGTTCTATGGTGAGTCTATGTCACATTTACAAGATCAAGTCCCTTGGCAAAAGCTCAGAAGATTGCATGATCATCAGAGATCTCAGGACAAGGCAAAGCTCCTATGCAGTGCACCCAAATTAGGGTTTGAGATTCAAGTATCATGATCTCACAACTTTGGCCATTTATTGTGGGCCAAGTCTTATACATGTTAAGGGGATCCTATGTGTCAAATTTAATGATAAAATTCCATGTGGAAGTCAGTCAATGCCTCAGTTGCTTGCAGATGAAGGAAAAAGTCAACAGAGCCCATAAAAAGTCAACTGTGCAATTTCAAGGGGTCCGACCCAAATTTTTTGGCCAAGAGGGGTCCTTACAATGTTATAAGAGGTTTGTAATGCCTAAAGTTCAAGAAACATGGAGATTTGAGGGGTTTT
Organism: Lathyrus aphaca; assembly: GCA_963966055.1. NCBI lineage: Eukaryota > Viridiplantae > Streptophyta > Magnoliopsida > Fabales > Fabaceae > Lathyrus > Lathyrus aphaca. The sequence continues at coordinate 293,740,330 of OZ014519.1, read as the reverse complement.
GCAAAAATGGTACAAAGTTGGTTTTTGAAATTTTGCAAATTTGGCAACTTTGGCCCTAATCTTCAAGTGGCCTTAACATGGTCAAAAATTCTCCGAATGGACCAAAGTCAAACATGAAAGTTGGAGAGTAAGGGCTGCCATTTTTAAAAAGTACAAGTGCGTTTTCACCGGATTTACCAATCTCCCTCTATCTAATTCGAAAATTCCTCTCATCTAGGCCAAAAATCACTTTTCCAAAAGTGCATCATGTGCAAGAAGGCTCCAATCTTGATTTTTGTGAATTGGTTCAGGCCCAAACTTGTGTCTAACTTGAAATACATTGCCTTAAGACCAATTTGCTCCAAAAAAATAGTCATTTTCATACACTTTTGAAAACTCCCTCCAAAACATGCCAATTTGCAAAATTCATGAAACAAGTGTGAGGGTTTGATGTAAGGGCTAGGAGTGATTGGGTTTGGATCAAGGGTGGAGATTGAAACTTACACTTGCTGAAAGGCCCAAGGAAGCATGAGGGAATCATGTATATCTCACCAAGTGCATAATTTGCATATTCACACTTTTCTCATTCAATTTTCGTGCACTTTCCATCACACTTTCAGCACTCACTCTAAACATCACAACAAAAGAAAAAGAAGCAAAAACCAGATCTGAATCTCTCTCATTCTCTCATTCTCAACCTTCTTGCATTTTTGCATTTTGCTTCATACCTCTCCATTCCTTTACATTCTCCACAAATCTCTTCCATATTCTTGATCAGTGGATCATCTGGATCAAGAATCATCCACTCATTCAAGCTTAGAACACAGAATTGGAGGTTCACCATTTCCAAGCCTCTTGTGTTGAAACTTCAGATCTACACCATTTCAAGACCTTAGATGCATTTATTTTGCATCTAAGGAGTAAGAGGAGTGATTTGCACGGATTATTTGGCTTTCTATTTCAACATTTCGAGATCTCCATCTCAGGTATGGCTTGAAACGTTTTGTTCTAGAAATAGAATTTTATGGTTGATTTGTGTTCCTTGTTCTTCCCTGATCATGCTGCACTTTGTAGATTTGATTTTAGTGCATTGTAGTGAAAGTTATGAGCATTTAAAGTTTGATGATCAATGTTGTTTTGCTTCGATCCGGCCGATCCTTTGGGTTTTAGCTATTTTTGATGTCATATTTGGATTCAGTGATGTTGAGTTAGTCAATTTGGACTATTGGTTTGCATTATTTGATGAATTTTTGCCTCTGGTTTGGTCTCTAGTGCCGGAGCTCTAGCTCCGGTCACCGGAATTTGTCTTGTGAGTTCCATTGGAGAAGAAACACAGCAGCCATCGGATCTAGCATCCAACCGTTCCAAGCATGCCACGTGTCCTTCTTTTCCTTCAGCTTCATGTGTTTTAATTCTATTTCTATTTAATTCTGCGTGTGGAAGGGTCTACGATAGTGTCCGTGCTCTCATCCTCTCATCTTGCAGCATACTGCCACCTCATTTAATGAGGTGGTCTTCTGTGTCCATCCGATGCATCCTGCGGCTCCCATATTTCTAGATTTTGTTTTATTAAATTCATTTAAATACACACAGCAAGCACCATGCACTTGCAGCGCACATGGGCCTGCAGCTTGTGCTTTTCGCACCCCAACACATTTCCAGCCCAATCCGTTTCCACTTCCAGCCTTACTTATCACACCACCCTCTCATTTCATTTATTTTCTTTTTATTCAATTTTATTTTCTTCAATTCAGTTCCATTTAAATTCGTATAAAATAGTTTTACTTACCTAAAATAGTTTTAATCCACGTGCCAGAATTAATTCTCCTTTGTTCATAGCTTCTTTTTAAGTCTTTCTTGACCAGTCTGCCTTGTTTATTTTCCATAGTCTTCAATATTTTGAGTTTTGATTCCATTCTTTTTGATTTGTATTCCTAAGATCTGGTAATATTTATGTGATTTTTATCTGAATTTTTAGAAACTTATTTCCTGAGTCTTGGTCTGGTATCTTGTAATGTAAGTTTTCTGTCCTAACTTGTGTTCTTGCCTCCATTTAGCCTAGTTCCTTTCTGAATCTTTGCAAATTCTTTTGTATGGTTGATATAACACGTTTGAGGACCATTTGGTTCCAGTTGTGGAATTTTTAGATGGCTGTTTGTTTTATTGTGGATTTTATCTTGAACATTGTCCCGTTTTGCTTCGTTTAAGCCCTTAAGCCTCTCATAAGCCTTGAAAACCACTTGTGCTCATTTATTCTCCTGGTTGGGGTTCCTTTGGGGTGTGGGTACCTTCCTGGTCCTAGGATAGGTCTTGTGTCTTCTGAATTTTTGAGTTTGCTTCTTCTTTAAGTCATTTGCTCAGTTAAGTGTTTTAACTTCATCTTTTGGTTCATTTGCTTCCATTTTGATATTGTTTGGTCTTGTACCTCTTTTATCTTCATCTTGTTGGCTTCCTAAGCCATTCTTCATCTCATTTTGGTTCTGGTTGTGAGTCTTGGGTTTTTATCTTGTGCATTTTGTCTTGCATATTTCATAAGTGTGCATTTGTTTTCATATGTATTCATGATGCATCATTTTGAGTTGCATACTTCTTCTCCTCATTTCTTTGAGTTGCATTTGCATTGTGCATATGTTCATACCATTTCACTTCTGATTTTGTGATGTTAGCATGTTATCTTGCTCATTTTGTTTCATTTATATGCATACTAACCTTGCAGGGGCTATGCTAAGTGTGAAATGTGGGAATTAAGTTCCACATCTCCAATTTTCATCTTCCTCTAATGTTTATGTGCACTAACCCTTTGTTGTTAGGCTTAGGCCTTTCTCATCCCTTCTTCTCTTCTTCTTTCCTTCTTCATTAGGATAGAAACCTCACTAACCCTTAGGACATTCATGCATGTTAAAACTTAGGATTATTTTAGTCCCCCTTAGAATTTTTCCTTTGTGATCCTTTTTGGTTCTTCTTCTTTTCTCATCTCATAACTCTTAAAAAACACTTTAATAATGTTTGAAGTGATGCATTGATCCATAGCCTTATCCCATGAGGTATGCTTGTAGTCTTCCCATCTTGGGATAGTACATGTTTACCTTGTGATGCACAAGTCTGATCAAGGTATCTTCTTCATAAAAGAAAAGCATAAAAAACACTTCTTCATCTGTAAATAACCAAAACACCTAATAAGTAAGCAAGTTAGTGAGCCTAAGCCCTAGTCTTTGGGTTCAAGTTTTGGGGATCTTCTCCTTACTTGAGTGTGCTTGTTCTATTATTCCATCTTGGAATGTAGTGACAAGTGCACATTCCATTGAAGAGAGCTTGAGTTCACCTCCTTGTGACACACTCATAAAAGCTTCATAAAAAACACAAACAAACAATAAGCGTCTTTCCTTCGGGAATTCTTTTCTCACCTCATTCGCTCCGTACGCGAACTTGCTCCTACTTGTCACTTTGCAAGACGGTTACGCACTCGTCGTCCAAGTCTGCAACACCTGAGCAATGGCATAGGCAGTTCAAGCTTCAATTCACAAGCAATTTCCTTTTAGTACCCCTAGTTAGGGGAACTACGGCGTCTCTAATCCTCATTATCCTGATGAGGTACGTAGGCAGCGGGGTAGGGCCCGTTCGAGCATAATCTTTATTTTCCCTACATTTTTCCTTTTCTTTTCTTATTTAGTCCTTTTCTCAGGTTTCTTTTCCAGTTCATTTCTTTTCTTTTGCTACAGTTTTCATACCCTCACCCTTTGAAACATTTTCTTTTGCAAGCGTGGATCTCGTCGGCTACGGCGGATGATCTGGGTGCTAATACCTTCCCAGGTCGTAACCGACTCCCGAGCTCAGTCTCTTTGGTTCGTAGGACCTGTGTCCTTCCTCTTTCTTTCTTCTGGTTTGTGCAACATTACCATTCCCTCTCTTCGGGATAAAAATGCCTGACTGGCGACTCTATTCTTTTTCCGCGCCACTTTCGCGTTTGTACCAGGATGGAAATCCGGGGAGCGACACCTATAGTTCTTACGGTGGGATAGCCTGCGCATGATTGACATACAGGGGTCCCACTGGACGGTGACAAGTGTCACCGCCGAATTGGACCGTCCAAAGGGAATCTTATCACACTCAAATCTTATCTCTTCATTATGATTTAATAGTGGATTAATGGGAGATTAATTCTTTATTATTGATGTTAATTTATATTAAATACATAAGATTCTCTTAATCCTCTTATCAGAATTAAATTAACAATTAAACTTTATAAAATAAAAAAATAAAAAGAAGATGAACAAAAGGGACGAAGAGATCGTGAAAAACCCTAGCCCCCTTTTTTGCCTTCATCGCCGCTACCCCTTTCTTCTCCCACGACCTCACTTCGCCGCCGTCCTCTCTCTCTTCTTCCTTCTATCATCACCATGCAATCTAAGAAAACCACCTGTAAATGGCCAAATCTCAACCTATACTCACGATCTCCTCATCACCTAGGTAACTACCTCTATCTCAAATCCGAAATTGCAACCACCCAATTCTCTCTTCTTACCTCAAAAATCCGAAAACAAAACTCGCACAAATTCACAAGAAACACCCATTCCTAATCTCATCGGAAGCCCCATTACAACTCTCAAATTGATATACACAAATAACTCGCATAAGACGCAACAACGAGCAATACCTACCTTATGGATCGAAAGAAAGTCGTTCAGAAACCGGTGCGACGACAGCTTGTCGAAGAATTGGAGTGAGACCGCTCAGAAATTGGAGATCCTAAAAGACTCGCGGAGAAATGTCACCTTGCCCAGGTATGTTGAGACTCTTCACGTACCTCTTCTTCTCACCATTTAGTTGCTTCAAATTGATGATAATGTTGAAGGTATACTGTTGGTTAATCTTGTGTCAGGTGCGATCGAAGGTTCTCGCGCGAGTATCTTTGTTGCAATCCTTATGCAACAGTCTGGAGAAAATAACAGTGGCGATGCCGAAGCATTGTCGAAGACTGAAAGTATTGGTGTTTCTTCGGATCGGTGCGATTGGTACGTTCTTGATACTCTTCTGCTTCTTTTTCTGTGTATGCGTGAGTTGTTAACGAATGAAGTATTGTTGATGGATCACAACTACGATATGATGCTCGTGAATTTCATTGTTGATATTTTCTTGATTTTTTTGCAGGATCGTTGATATCGATGGTTCTTGAAGAGCAATGATAGAAGTGCCCTTGGTTGATGGAGAAGCTTGATGCAATGGTGCGATTGAGGAAGAACAGCATCAAAGCAAGGTGAAGGTTGGAAACGAAAAAATGCGTGAGAGATTGATGAAGAATTCGAAGAAGCAAATGGAAGAAATGGTGGAGTGAATGAGAAGTTGTAGAATGAGGTTGAGAGAGAAAAAATCCCCTGAATCTGCAACAATGGATCAGTTTTATAGATGATACTCATGAGGGTTAAAGTGACATTTCCAGGTAAATTCGGTTAGAAATTCGGTTATAGTTTCTGTTATAAGTGTAACTGAACTTCTATTAGCATTCCTGCAATTCTGTTTTCAGTGAAAAATCAGTTAGAAGTGGTTAGGGATTTTGTTAGTTTGTTAGATAATTGGTTGGAAATTATAACTATTTTTTTTGTATTGAACTCTCTCCTCGTTTTTTCTTTTTCTGCAGGTTTTCTGTTATATACGTTTTCGTGGATAAAGAGTTCGATTGGAAACGAAATTGGCGAGAGGGATCCAAGAGCGACGCGGCTGACGAAGATGTCTTTTTTCCGTTTTATCTGTTATATCAGTCATGATCATGTAGCTGAATTTTTTCCGAGTTAGAGTTCCGCTGATATTGACTGAAATTGAATTGTTGCTCGGATCTCTTTTCTGATGATTTTCTCTAATTTTGACTTTCTTGTATCTGTTTTATAATCATCATTTGACAGTTGTTTCTGAGATTTTTGGAATGAATTTTCTGATGAATTCCTGAGTTTGATTTTGTAAATTTGCTTCTAAAATTTGGTTCTGGTGAGTAAGATCATTGCTCTGAGCTATGCAAAGCTCCTTGTACTCCTTTAACGAGAAGATATCATTCGTAGCATTTTTCAACCTCAATACTAGTAAGTCATTCGATTGATTTATAAGCTCCAGCTGTCTCGAGAGTTGAAAATTTTCATTATTCACGGCCTGAATGTTAAGACTAGCTTCAAACCGCGTTTCTTGCAGAGCCTTCGAAAACACATCTGAGTAATATTCACAAAATGCATCTGGCAGATTTCTTCTTCAACCTGCTTGAATAACCCCTCTTGATATTGAAGTGATCTTTTGAAATCGCTTAGTAAAATGTCTTCACCCAAATGTTTATGAAAGGAAGAACTGTGATTTTGACGTAGCAATTGATTAAAAGCATGACCTTCTGAATTTTTAGTAGAAATTAAAATAACTTATGCAGAAGATGGTAGGTTGATGCGGGTCCTTATAGTCTGGAAATGACTTTAGTATTAGAATCCAACATGTGAATCATGCTTTTCAAAAGAGGACTAGCTACAGTTAGAACCTGGAAGTCATTGGTTCCTCTTAGACCCTCATATGCCTGCTGCCAGAGTGAAATAACTAGTTGAAGCATTGACTCTAACGACGCCTCAATTGGGCCACATATTTTACCACTAAAATCTGAAGCATTGGCATCATTATCACCACATATGTCCTTCTATTATAAGCCGTTTGTAACACGGTGGGAGAACTGACTTTTAGTTAAATGTTGCGGATAGCAAGAGTCGCCACCGACTTTTATTTTATCCAAAAGGAAAGGACATAAAAGAACAGGAAAGACCTTAAAAAGATTTTGAGTTCGGGGGGTAGGTTATACAAAGGGAAGGTGTTAGCACCCTTTATATCCATGGTTATACATGGGCTCTTAGTTACTTAGCTCACTTTAAATTGTTTTGAGAAAGGTGTAGTGTGTGATTAAAAATTTTCTAAGTACTTTATAATGATCCTCGTATGGATGTATATAAAGACTTCGTTTTGAAAATTTGTTTGAAAAATGTGGTGTAAAGTGTATTTTGAAAAGTGAGCAAGTACTTAAGAGGAACCTACCCTATGTTAGATCTTTACTGTTCTTATATGTTCTTTCGATGGTAAGACTAGCCCTATTATTAAGGAATAGGTAGTCATTACCTTGGATGTGATAATGGACATGTGAAGGGACATCTGAATTTAGGCAACTGCAAGGTGTCTTTAGCAATACGAAGGGACTTATCATCTTTTATTCGAAGGGACAAGATCACTTATCGTAGGCAACCTCAAAGAGACTTGATCTTATAAACTGAAGGGACTTGATGATATTGATGGAGGGACTTTGCTTAAAACACCTTACTTGACCTTAAAAATAGGTAACATGAGAGGTATCCCTAGAAAGTGCAAGATGGCGATCAAAGATCGACTTACGTGTGTGAGTGTTCATGTTCAGATATTTATCTTATTTAATTAATTTTCTAAATCAATTTTAATTACAAACATGTTATGCACACCCTATAGTTACTAACCATGGCAATAAAAATATTTTACAAAAATAAAATAGAAACAAAAAATAAATAAATCTACGACTATTACATGGCTTTCGCAATTATATAATAATAGAAACAATTAATAATAAATATAATAAATAAGCAATAATTTAAATGGTTAGTAATAATAATAATGATAATAATAAAAGGGGTTAGTAAAAATATGAAGAAAATAAAATTTAAGAGAAATATTATTTTTAAAGTTAAATAAACAAATTTAGAAATTTTTTAGAATAAAATAGAACAATTAATAATAATAATAAACAAATATTAATTATTTACATATTAAACAAATAATAAATAATTGATGATACTTTATAAAAATATTAGATTAAATTTTTAAAGGTTATGAAAAATTAGGATTAGGAAAATTAGGGTTTAGATTTTTTATTTAAGAAAAAATAGGGTTTATGTTATTAATTAAAATATATAATTAATCTATTTACAAAAATATAATAATTATACATACATATTATAACATAAATATAAATAATTTAAATTTTAAGAAAAATAAATTATGATTTTTAAGAATATAAAGAAAATATTATAATGGTATTTAGAAATTATTTTTATAATTTATATTTAATAATTAAACAAAATAGAATTAATATAAGAAAATAAATTGAAAATAAGAAAAAAAAACAAGAAAATTGGCCAAAAAGAAAGGACCTGGGATTTGAACCTAGGTCCCTTACCTCAATATGCAGCATCAAAACCAATCAGGCCAGCATGCGCTGGTGATAATATTATGGAACAAATTCATTATATTTTAATCCTGCTAAAACAAAATAATTATGAACAAAAATGTGGGAACCTGAATTCGAACCCCTGAACCATCAGTCAACAACCAAACACTCCAACCACCAAGCCACATGGGGCGCGTCTGCTATACAATCAACAACAAATCATAATATATTAAGTTATACAAATAAATGGAAAAGTTAGTAAAAAGAATGCTGCAACCAAGAATCGAACCAAGGTCCTGAGCAACAATACGCACAACCCTTACCACTGGGCCAACCTACACTTGTTGAAACAAAATAGAAAACAATCCTAAAAATATTAAATCAAATTTTTGAATTTTCAGATGGCGCCAAGGGGTCATCTTCTTCCTTGAGACCTATGGAATTTGCTGCGAATTTATATACAAGTTTTCTTGCGAATTTTCCTACATATGAAGAACCTGCGAAACTCATACTTTGCCAAACACACATGATTTTATCAAATTAATTACATAAATATGATCCAAACAGTTCATTGAGTTGATTTATGGTCTCAAAATACGTTTATAGTCATTAGATTGTGAAACCCTAATTCAAGAGGTATGAACCCTAAAATGGCGTTTCATGAATTGGCCATCGAAACATCAATTTAATTGCCCAGAATCCATCACTGCATTCATCTAAACACAAATCAATAGACAAACTTGATTAATAACGCATAAAATATGCAAGAACGAAAAAAATCAAAAAGTGAGAAAAATGTGATTCGGATTTCTCAATATGCGATGTATTTGATGAATATGAGGATCAGGTTACACTCAATGATGTTCAGGGAACACGTCTCAACCTTCAAAACGCTTTGGAATGACCTCTAGCAAGGAATCCGAATGTGACTTTTCTTGAAATTTATTTAAGTTTGATTATTGTTCTTGGCTGCTGCAATTCGTGTCCTTGTGTTTGCTTCATGTTATACATATATAGTATGACCTAACTAGGTCAAAAAATCATATCATCTTTTGGACTTTTGGATCATTTGAGATTGAAAAGATATGCCTTCAAAATATGATTTTTTTTTGATATATCCTTGCTATTTTTGGTTGATCTGATTTTGTGTGATTTCAATCATCTCTAAATGTCCTTTAAGAATTTCTAGAACCAAAATCTTATTAAATATTGCAACTTTTATATTTTATTTTGATTTAAAATGATTTTTAATGTAAAAAATCATAATAAATAAAATAAAATGAATAAAAATTTGAATAAATAATTTTTAATTCGTGCAATATGTCATGGTAGTGTTTGGGTCATAAAAATGCAAGCCCATTTGGAGAAATTTGGTTCTAAAGTCCCATTTGCTTCATAAACCTCTCAAAAATTTCCTAACTTTGCAAAGGCAAAAATCCCTCAATTTTAATGCTATGAAGGTGTTCTTTGACATTTTAGAAATCTTAGAGAGTCCTCTAATAAACCTCTTTGGTCTCATGTCCATATCTTTTACCATTCTCAAGTTATGCTCTTTGGAAGATGTTGACTTTTTGTTGACTTTTGAAATGACCTATAATGTCTTAGCTCATACCTTCCAAATGAAGCATTTTTAGGCTTGGCTTGTGAGACACAAAGTTGTAGAGAATTCAATTTCCTTCAAAATGAGCTTTGGATGGGAAATATTTGATGAAGCATGTGAAAGTTATGGCTGGTCAAAGTTCAGTTGACTTTTCCTATGAAAACCCTAATTTAGAAACTCCTGATTCTTGATGATCTGAAATCTCCTTGATGAATCATGATCAACCCTTGATCAAATGATGAATTTTACTTCATATACTTGATGTTGGCAAAAAACCATGAAATTTGACTCTGGTTTGACCACAGTTGACCTTAGTTTGACTTTTTAACTACTTTGACTGATTTTAGCCTATCTGATCATCTGACTGAGCAAACTTTTTGGGAAAGCCTTGAAACTTGACATAGGGATTCTTGAAGACATGTAGGAGGTTATGAAGCTCACTTGAAACCTTGGAAGTCCATTTAGCCTGATGAAAGTCAAAACCCTAGTTTAAGATGCATTACTTAGGAGGATGCATTGTCTGAGGGAATTGTCAAACTTTCTGACTAATTGTGAACCTTGTGAACCACTTGGGAAACCTTAGTACACAATGTCTTGTCTAGGTGAGAGCAAATTTTGGGGTGCAACAGCTTCCCCTGTTCAATTTTCTGAAGCCTGAGGGGTTAGATTGATATATGTGCCATTCGTGACCTGGAAGGTTGAAGGGGATTGAACACAAAAGCCCAAAATTTTGCACTCGCCGGTGCATAAAGTAACACTGATGATTAGTTGTATATGCTTAAGTGGGCTTGAAGATGCCACTTGGAAGAACTGGAGATGGGCTTATAGATGCCATCCATAATATCAGGAGGTGATAATATCTTTATGTTAATACTGGATATCAGTACTAGGTCTTCGTATAGGCCGTCTCTGAATCGTTTATGCAACATGGTTTGAGTTGAATGCTAGCACTAGATCTTCGTATAGATCGTCTCTGCATTATTTCTGGTGAAAAAGAATATCCTTCATTAAGTGTCAGGGCTTAGATCTTCGTATAGATCGTCTCTAAACCATATCTAAGAACATACTTTAATTTAAGTGTCAGAACCAAATCTTCGTGGCGATTTTTTTCTGAATTAAGTATCAGCACTAGATCTTCGTATAGATCATCTCTGAAATGTTTTGAGTTGTTGAATAGACTAGTAGAGATAAATCTTCGTGACGATTATCTCTTCTGGAAATATCCTGGATTAGGGAATAGATCTTCGTATAGACCGTTTGCCTACTATCCAAGGACAACTTGAGTACTGATTATCAGCAATGAATCTTCGTGGCAATCATCCTTGAATTAAGTATCAGCACTAGACCTTCGTATAGATCGTCTCTGACCTGTTGTGAATTATTGATAGTATTTTATCTGTATATAACCATCCTGTAAGGAAAATGTTAGTTTATGCAATATGTATGCATGCATGGCATGGTGCATCTAAGTAAATGTATTATGCATTTATGGATGCGTATGCTTATGATATGATGTAAATGATGTATGTATGAATCATGCAGCCTGAAGCGTCTGGATATCTTTGTATAACAACTGTTGGCTAGGGAAAATAAATCCTGATTCGCTGCTGAAGAGTATGAGGACCTCGTTCCCGTCTTGTTTGATAGTATAATATTTATATCCTCCCGTCTTCGTTCGTCATACCTCTATTGAAGGAATAAGTTCCTGAGTATCCTGACTGAGGATAAAAGAGATGGACATAATTTCAAGGGGAGATGTAACTCGAAGTATCTATGAAGATAGACTTGCCCTGCTGGGGATTTGTAGTTGTCCCTTGGGGATGAACCGGCGAATTTTCGTTGAATTCCTACCGTCTTTTGTCCTTAGTAAATACTATTACTGCATTTCATGCATTTCTGGTAAACATCAATCATATTCAAAAGCATAGATACATTCAAATACAACCACTGGACGTTTTCGCTTGGGTAAATAGGGTAAAAGTAAATCTGGATTCAAAGACAAGATTTTATTTATTTTTAGAAAGTGACTTATACACATGCAAGTCTGTACAAGGAGACAGAAATCCTAGTAAGAGGAATTCGTCGCAAAAGTTTTACAAAACAAAGAAAACAACTATGTGAGAAATGATCCTATTGAGTTTCAGTTCCACTATTGCCATTATCTTCAAGCATCTCATCTTCTGCTGTTGGGACGGAAACGATTGGATTGATCTTTATCTGTTCGAGCTTGAGTCAGGTAATACAACTGGTTGGAGTTACATGGGTGATCTAACGAGACATAGTCATACGCTTTAATCCCTAACTTTTTCCTGGATTGACTTTTCAGGTTTTCAATCCATCGGGATACCCTTTTTTGCCCAAGCCGCCCTTTCAGGTTTTCGACTTGCCGGGTGTACATTTTTAATTTATATATCCCTAATTTTGCCCGAACCCTTTTGGTTCGCCGGGATGCCCTTATTTTTGCCTAGGCCAGTCAACCTAGCGGGTCTCTTTTTATGCGTAGTATTTTTTAACTATGTCTGCGTTTACAGGCTGTGGAAAATCTTCACCATCCATAGTAGTAAGCATCATGGCACCTCCTGAGAATATCTTCTTGACTATAAATGGTCCTTCATATGTAGGAGTCCATTTTCCCCTAGGATCACCCTATGGTAATATGATACACTTGATAACCAAGTCACCAGCCTGATATACCTTTTGCTTAACCTTCTTGTTAAAAGCTTTGATCATCCGTTTTTGGTACATCTGACTGTGACAAACAGCTGCCAACCTTTTCTCATCAATCAAATTTATCTGGTCCAATCGAGTCTGAATCCACTCATCTTCATCCAAGCATGCATCCTTCATGATTCTTGAGGAGGGGATTTGAACTTCAATGGGCAGAACTGCTTCCATACCATAGACTAAGGAGAATGGGGTTGCCCCTGTTGAAGTACGTATTGTAGTACGATAACAATGAAGAGCAAATGGTAACATCTCATGCCAATCTTTGTAAGTAACAGGCATCTTCTGTAGAATCTTCTTGATGTTCTTATTAGCAGCTTCTACTGCCCCATTCATCTTCGGACGATACGGAGAAGAATTGTGATGCTTAATCTTGAACTACGTGCAGAGATTAGTAATCATGGTGTTGTTTAGATTAGAGCCATTGTCCGTGATAATCCTCTCAGGGATGCCATACCTGCATATGAGATTATTCTTAATGAATCGAGCCACAACATTCTTCGTAACAGATGCAAATGAGGCTGCCTCCACCCACTTTGTAAAGTAATCAATGGCAACCAGGATGAAACGATGCCCATTAGAAGCAGTAGGCTTGATCTCACCAATCATATTTATGCCCCACATGACAAAAGGCCAAGGAGCAGTCAACACATTTAATGGAGCCAGAGGTATATGCACTTTATCAGCATAGATTTGACACTTGTGACATGTTCTGGAATGTTGATAGCAGTCAACTTCCATGGTAGACCAATAGTAACCTGCTCTCAATATCTTCTTTGCCATGGTATGACCACTATAATGAATGCCAAAGATCCCATCATGCATGTCTTCCATAATCTCTGTTGCTTCCTTCTTATCCACACAACGAAGCAAAGTCGAGTCATGATTGCGCTTGTACAAGATTCCATTTCTCAAGAAGAACTTAGCAGAAAACCTCCTCAGAAATTTTTTACCTTTGACAGATGCCCCTTCAGGGAACTCCTGAGTTTTAAGATATCTTTTCACTTCATAGAACTAAGGCTTTCCCTCTACTTCTTCAGTATCAATCTCATTGCAGTATGCAGGCTTCTCAAATCTATCAATATTGATCTTGGGAGCTTCATCATCCTAGCTAATCTCAAACATAGATGCTATGGTGGCTAATGCATCTGCCAACTGATTCTCTCCTCGTGGAATATGTCCAAAGGTAATCTCTTCAAAATATGGGATCAAAGACAACACATGCTCTCTATAGGGGATGATATTTTCATGCTTGGTATCCCAATATCCTTTAATCTGACTAACTACCAAGGCTGAATCTCCATATACATCCAGGAACCGAATCTTCATATCAACGGCAGTTTTGATGCCCAGGATGCATGCCTCATATTCAGCCATGTTATTGGTACAATAGAAACAAAGTTTTGCAGTAATCGGGGTATGACATCCTTCAGGGGAAATGATCACAACACCAACACCATTACCAAGTGCATTAGAAGCTCCATCAAAAACCATAGTCCATCGGGATGCTTGTTCAGGTCCGTCATATTGTCCCGGTTCTTTGGTAATAATCATAATGTCTTCATCAGGGAACTCCAAACTCATGGACTGATAATCGTCCACTGCTTGATGAGCCAAATGATCAGCTATAACACTTCCTTTAATGGCCTTCTGAGTAGTATATTGTATATCATATTCTGTTAAAATCATTTGCCATCTCGCTATTCGTCCGGAGAGAGCGGGTTTCTCAAATATGTACTTGATTGGATCCATCTTCAAAATCAACAAGGTAGTATGAGTCAACATATACTGTCTTATTCGGCGAGCAGCCCATGTCAAAGCGCAACAAGTTTTCTCGAGCAGTGAGTATCTTGTTTCACAGTCGGTAAACTTTTTGCTAAGGTAGTAGATTGCCTTCTCTTTTCGACCAGACTCGTCATGTTGCCCCAACACACACCCCATTGAGTTGTCTAATACTGTTAGGTACATAATCAAGGGTCTTCCATCAACTAGTGGCATCAAAATTGGTGGTTCTAGAAGATATCTCTTGATTTCATCAAAAGCTGTCTGGCACTCATCATTCCATTCCATTACCTGATCTTTCTTCAACAACTTGAAGATTTGCTCACAGGTAGCAGTTAATTGGGAAATAAATCTTGCAATGTAATTCAGCCGTCCCAAGAAACCTCTAACTTCTTTCTCAGTACGGGGAGCTGGCATCTCTTGTATAATTTTCACTTTTGCAGGGTCCACTTCAATACCTTTTCCACTGACAATGAAACCCAGGAGTTTTCCAGACCTAACTCCAAAAGTACACTTATTTGGATTCAATCTCAACTTATATTTCTTCAACCTCTCAAACAGCTTATGCAGATGATCAAGGTGTTGTTCTTCATTCTGGGACCTGGCTATCATATCATCCACATATACCTCTATCTCATTGTAACACCCCAAATTTTCCCTCTTCATTTTAAGCATCATATCATACTATATTCATCATACTCATATCATTTCCTCAGCATCATATCATGGAAAGATGAAGCATAACATCCCTCATGTCCTAACATCCAGCATATGGTCATCTGCGGAGGTCCTAGAAGCCTTTCAAGCCATGACAAGGGTCCCAATGAGTTTATACAAGTTCTATGGTGAGTCTACACTCCATTTACAATTTCAAGTCCATTGGCAAAAGCTCAGAAGATTGCATGATCATCAGAGATCTCAGGACAAGGCAAAGCTCCTATGCAAGGCACCCAAATTAGGGTTTGAGATTCAAGCACCAAGACCTCACAACTTTGACCATTTCTCTTGGGCCAAGTCTTCTATATGTTAATAGGATCCTATGTGTCAAATTTCATGAGAAAATTCCATGTGGAAGTCAGTCAATGCCTCAGTTGCTTGCAGATGAAGCAGAAAGTCAACAGAGCCCTGAAAAAGTCAACTGTGCAATTTCAAGGGGTCCAACCCAAATTTTTTGGCCAAGAGGGGTCCTTACAATTTTATAAGAGGTTTGGAATGCCTAAAGTTCAAGAATCATGGAGATTTGAGGGGTTTTGCAAAAATGGTACAAAGTTGGTTTTTGAAGTTTTCCAAATTTTGCAAGTTTTGCCCTAATTTTCAAGTGGCCTTAACATGATCAAAAATTCTCCAAATGGAACAAAGTCAAACATGAAAGTTGAATAGTAAGGGCTCCAATTTTCAAAAAGTACAAGTACTTTTTCACCAGATTCCTGGATCACTCCCTAGCTCATTCGAAAATTCCAAGTATCTAGGGCATTTTTTGACTTTTTAAAATTGCACCAAATGTAAGAAGGCTCAAATCTGATTTTTGTGACTTGGTACAGGCCCAAACTTGTTTCAAACTTAAAATACATTGCATAAGAAGCATTTTTCTCAAAAGAAATGGCCAATTTCGTGCACTTTGAAAAACTCCCTCCAAAACATGCAAATTTGCAATAATCATGAAATAAGTGTGACACTTAAATCTAAGGGCCAGGAATGAATGGATTTGGATCAAGGGTGGGAAATGAAACTCACACATGCTGAGAGGCCCAAGAGAGCATGGGCATAGCATGCTTATTCCACCAATTGCACATGATGCATATTCACACTTTTCTCATTCAATTTTCGTGCACTTTCTTTCATACTTTCAGCATTGCTTTCTTACATCATAACAAAGAGAATTAGGGCAAAACCAGATCTGAATCTCTCTCATTCTCTCATTCTCAACTTTCTTGCATTCTTGCATTTTGCTTCATATCTCTTGATTCTCTTGCATTCTCCATAAACTTCTTCCATATTCTTGATCAGTGAATCATCTAGATCAAGAATCATCCACTCATTCAAGCTTAAAGCATAGAATTGGAAGCTTGCCATTTCAAAGCCACTTGTTGAGAAATCTCAGATCCACACCATTTCAAGACCTTAGATGCATTTATTTTGCATCTAAGGAGTAAGAGAAGTGATTTGCACGGATTGGTTGGTTTTCTAGCTCAATATTTAAAGGTCTCCATCTCAGGTATGACTTGAAAATTCATGTTCTGGAAATGAAATTAAATGGTTGATATGTGTTCCTCGTTGTTTGCTGATCATGCTGCACTTTGTAGAATTGATTTTGGTGCATTATGTCATGAGTTATGTGCATTTTAAGTTTCATGGTGACACTTTATTTTGCTCGATCCGGCCAATTCTTTGAGATTCAAGTGTTTTTAATGCCATATTTGGATTCCTTGATGTTGATTTAGTCAATCTGGACTATTCATTTTTATTTTCTGGTAAATTTTTGGATCTGGTTTGGTCTCCGGTGCCGGAGCCCTAGCTCCAGTCACCGGAATTTGTTTTGCTCATCCTAGGGTTTCTAAGGGAAGAAGACGAAGTTTAAGCCATTGGATCTCACATCCAACGCATGAAACAGCGCCACATGTCCCCCATATTGCTTCAATTTCTATTTAAATTATGTTTTTATTTTAATGCTGCGTGTGGTAGTGTACACAACAACTTCCGTGAGCTCACCAATGCCAGCACTCTAAAGCTCCACGTCATTTAATGAATTTATCCACCACAACCGCATAACGCATCTTGCGGATCCAGCGTTTTCCAGCATTTTTTTTTAATTTCAATTAAATCCACCATAAGCAGCATGTGCTAGCGCAGACCTGGGCCCTTCAGCTTGTGCTATTCGCACCATCATCCCCCCCAGCCCAATTCAATTCACACGTAGCCTTCATGCTTCATACACCCCTTCACTTTCTTTTATTTTTCTTTTTTCACTTTAATTTCCTTTTATATTCAGTTTCATTTCCATTTATTAAAAATAGTTTCGTTCATCCAAAAATCCCAAAAAAAATCATGGACCTTCTCTTTTGTCTCTAGTTTCTTATCATATTTTTATTTTATTTTTTTCATTGATCCACGTGTCAAAATTAATTCATCATTGCACATAGCTTCTTTTTAAGTCTTTCTTGACCAGTCTGCCTTGTCTAATTTTCATAGTCTTCAATATTGAGTTTTGATCCCATTCTTTTTGCTTTGTGTTCCTAACACATTGTAGTTTTTATGTGATTTTTCTCTGGAGTTTTAGAAACCTATTTCTTGAGTCTTGGTCTGGTAACTTGTGATGTAAGTTTTCTGCCTTAACTTGTGATCTTGCCTCCATTTAACCTAGTTTGCTTCTGAATCTTTCCAAATCCTTTTTGCTAGTTGATATAACATGTTTGAGGATCATTTGGTTTCAATTGTGGAATTTTTATGTGGCTGGTTGATTTATTGGGAATTTTATCTTGAACCTTGTCCCGTTTTGCTTCTTTTGAACTTTGTAGTCTCTCATAAGCCTAGAAGGGCATTTGTGCCCACTTTTTCTTCTCATTTGGGGTTCCTTTGGGGTGTGAGTACCTTCCTGGTCCTAGGATAGGGTTTGTGTCTTCTGATGTTTTGCATTTTCTTCTTTCTTAAGTCATTTGCTTCTTTAAGTGCTTTCACTTCATCTTATGGTTTCTTTCACTCCCATTTTGGTTTTGTTTGGTCTTGTGTGTCCATTCTCTTCATCTTGTTGGCTTCCTAAGCCATTCTTCATCTTGTTTTGGTTCTGGTTGTGAACTTTGTGTTCCCATTTTGTGCATTTTGCTTTGCATATTTCATAAGTGTGCATTTGTTTTCATAGGTGTTCATGTTGCATCCTTTTGAGTTGTAAGCTTCACGTCTCACTTCTTTGAGTTGCATTTGCATTGTGCATTTGTTCATATCATTTCACTTCTGATTGTTTGATTTTAGCATGTTATCTTGCTCATTTTGCTTCACTTGTATGCATACTAACCTTGCAGGGGCTATGGTAAGTGTGAGATGTGGGAATTGAGTTCCACATCTCCATTTCTCATCTTCTCCTTTTATGTTCATTTGTACTAACTCTTTGTTGTTGGGATTAGGCCTTTCTCATCCCTTCTTCTATCTTCTTCTTCTTTTCTCATTAGGATAGAAACCTCACTAACCCTTAGGACATCCATGCATGTTAACACTTAGGATTATTTTAGTCCCCCTTTAGGCTTTTTCCTTTGTGATCTTTTGGTTCTTCTTCTCTCCTCATCTCATAACTCTAAAAACCACTTTAATAAGTTTGAAGTGATGTCTTGATCCATAGCCTTATCCCATGAGGTATCCTTGTAGTCTTCCCATCTTGGGATAGTACAAGTTTACCTTGTGATGCACAAGTCTGATCAAGGTATCTTCTTCATAAAAGAAAAGCATAAAAAACACTTCTTCATCTGTAAATAATCAAAACACTTAATAAGTAAACAAGTTAGTGAGCCTAAGCCCTAATCTTTGGGTTCAAGTTTTGGGGATCTTCTCCTTACTTGAGTGTGCTTGTTCTATTATTCCATCTTGGAATGTAGTGACAAGTGCACATTCAATGGAAAAGAGCTTGAGTTCACTTCTTTGTGACACACTCTAAAAGCTTCTAAAAAACACAAACAAACAGTAAGCGTCTTTCCTTCGGGAATTCTTTTCTCACCTCATTCGCTCCGTACGCGAACTTGCTCCTACTTGTCACTTTGCAAGACGGTAACGCACTCGTCGTCCGAGCCTGCAACACCTGAGCATTGACATAGGCAGTTCAAGCCTTAATTCACAAGAAACATCCTTTTAGTACCCCTGGTTAGGGGAACTATGGCGTCTCTGATCCTCATTATCTCGATGAGGTACGTAGGCAGCGGGGTAAGGCCCGTTCGAGCACAATCTTTATTTTCCCTACATTTTTTCTCCTTGGTTTCTTATTTAGTTCTTTTCCAGTTCCAGTTTCTTTTCATTTTCATTTCTTTTGCTGCAGTTTTCATACCCTCACCCTTTGAAACATTTATCTTTGCAAGCGTGGATCCCGTCGGGTACGGCGGACGATCTGGGTGCTAATACCTTCCCAGGTCGTAACCGACTCCCGAACTCAGTCTCTTTAGTTCGTAGGACCTGTGTCCTTCCTTTTCTTTCTTCTGGTTTGTGCAGCATTACCATTCCCTTTCTTCGGGATAAAAATGCCTGGCTGGCGACTCTATTCTCTTTCCGCGCCACTTTCGCGTTTGTACCAGGATGGAAATCCGGGGAGCGACAGCTGGCGACTCTGCTGGGGACCGAACCCAGAATCTCTGGTCCCCCTGTGAGTCTCTCCTAGCGCTTGTGTGTTGATGTTTCATTGGGTGATGTTTGTTTGCTGTGGCTTGTTGTATCTTATTGTTGTTTATTTACAACTTTATTTACAGCTTTATTTATAGTTTTCAGTCTTTATTTTATGCATCATGTATATATACTGGACTGTTTGGACTGGTTTTCTGTTTGTTGGGATGGGTGTTACTTGTTCTTGAGAGATGAGCCAAGTACCCGGCTCGAGTGCACCATAGGACTTAGCGTGGTTCCACTTTGGCCTCATGAGATCTTGTCATGGGGGTAGTAGTGAGTTCCACACCCAGGTTGCGATTGTCTTGGAAATGTCTTGATTTAGGGATCTTCCTCTCTCATTTCATAACCTTGACAGTTATGTGCAGCTGGGGACCGATCATTGAGAACCTTGTGGAAACATCCCTCTCTAGTGATGACAGTGGCAACCCACATTTTTTGGCAAACCCATTCGCATCCGAGGGCCCACCTGGGGATCGCATAGGATGGCCTTGTGTCCTGGACTCAGCTGAGGCCTCCCTGCATAGTATATAATGCTAAACCGATTCCCTGATTTGGTCATGAGCCATTTCTCGGAGATGGTGACAGTATTATTGCTATTCGGCTTTGAGAGTCCGTGATGTCTGACCCGGAGCATTTTACCAGTGAGATTTGGGGGGGGGGGGGTGTTTACAGGTGTGCATGAACCCATGGCCTCAACATACACTCATCTATTCAGTGGTCCTTGTTATGATCTGTGGTCCTATGATTATGATCTTTGGTTCTATGGTCCTATGGTTCTGTAGTTCTGGTTCTGGAGTTCTGGTTTTCTGGTTTTCTTATTCTGGATTTCTTGGTACTATGGTCCTGAGATCTTCTATCAGAGGGTTGTGATTATCAGATAGTGTGACTCAGTGGACTTTTGGTTTGCCAGTGTTTAGAGGGGCCCTTGTCAGTGTCCAATTCAGATGGTCCCAGTTGATCATATGCTTGCATTGCATTGCATTTGCATCATTCTTTGCATTAACTGTTTATGTTTCCCATTTTTTAGGTCATTGTTCTTAATCTGCTCCCAGTTCTGGTAATCTTATCTCCATGGCAGAAATTAGAAGAGTTCCGAGGAAAAAGAATGTGCATTATACCTTTCTTCAGCCTGAAGTTAAAAGTGTTCAGGGGTTAGCAGGTCTGATGAACAATCAAGTCTTGGGCAATTTCAAGAAAAGATATGGCCAGATACTGAAGTTTGTGGACAAGCCCACTGCTGACGAGAAGGACAATTTGCATACCCTGTTGCAATTTTATGATCCCCTGTTGCGTTGCTTTGTTTTTCCAGGTTACATCTTAGCTCCAACATTGGAAGAGATCTCCAGCATGCTGAATGTTTAGGTCAGAGAAACATTGCCATTCTATGGGTCAGAGGTTGTGCTTAAAGATGAAGACATAGCCAAGGTTTGTAGGTTGCCAGCTGCTTCAGTCCGGAAGGCTCTGCAAGAGAGTGAAGGCAAAGGTCTACCATGGAGTGTGATCATCCCAGAGGCAGAGAGATATGCTACAGAGGCTAAGTGGAATGACTTTGGTGCTTTGCTTGCATTGATGATGTATGGGTCCAGTTTGTTTCCTGGAGATAAAGAGTTTGTCAGCTTGGAGGTGATCTCAATCTTTGCAAAGGGAAATCCAGTGCCTACTCTTTTGGGTGACTTCTACTACAGTGTCCATTACAGAAATGAGAAGGGAAGGGGTAGTCCAGTAGTCTGTTGTGCCCCTCTGTTTGCTGAGTGGTTTGCTAGACAGTTGCCTAAGTCAGGTGCCTTCAAGGAGATGAGGGATGAATGGAGGTGGTCCAGAAGACTGATGGGGTTGACTGCAGAAGATATTTCCTGGGGATATGATAGGGATTTGCTAGGTAAGGAGTTGATGGTCAGTTGCGGGAGGTTTGCTGGAGTACCTTTGCTGGGAAGGAAAGGTGTCATCAGTTACTATCCAACATTAGCCAGAAAGCAGTTTGGCTACCCTTTGAAAGATCCTCCTCAGATGGAAGAGTTGGCTGAATCTTTGTTCTTTCCTGCTGAAGGGAACAAAGAGTTAGTTCAACAAGCAGTGCAAGCTTGGGCTCACAGGATAAGAAAGGGTAAGAAAGACTTCGGCCGAGTTGATCCCAAGACATATCCACCATATGCTGCATGGTTGCAAGGACATGTAGAATCAGTTCTCATGCCTTTTTCAGTTGAGGCTCCACTTTATCCCAGAGAGGTGCCTAGTCAGAGCAGTACTATCTCCCTTGAAGAGTACAAGAAGCTAGAGGCTCAACTGCACGAGGTCAGAGTGGAGAATACTGAGATGGTAAGCCTGTACCACCAAGCCAACAGGGCCAAGAATGAAGTTGATGACAAGCTGCAGAAGCTCCAAGCCTCTCTAGAAGCCAAAGAGAAGGACTTTGCTGGTAGAGAAGCCCATTTCCACAGGTTGGGTATGATGGAAGCCCAAAGAGAAGCTGAGCGCAAGAAGACTCTAAAGACTCTCAAAGATGCTCGTCAGTCCATTGCTTGGCTGCAAGGCCAAAGGGAGGAAGAGCAAAAGAAATTCAGAGAGAAAGAAGATTTCTTTGAAGTTCAGATGGCCTTCAAGAAGGAGGAAGTGGAGCAAGTCCACACCATCCGGAGGGAGAAGACCCAACAACCAGCACAAAGTCAGTTAGCTCTGGAGGAAGCAAGGAGAGAGATTGAAGAGCTCAAGCTGAGAGCAGGTGTCAAGAAGAGCAGGGCAGAGGTGGCAGATCCTGGGTCCTTAGCTTAGTTTATTTTTGCAGACTACCTACAGGCTTGTTGTAGGAGTTTTGCTTTTATTTCTTTTGTCTTTATTTTATGTACTGGCTTGTAACCCTGCGGGGAATATTTCTGGTTGTATTCTGACTTTTAGCCAGCAGTGGTTTGTTCATATACATTATTAATGTGCAAGTTATCATTTTGAATGTGCAAGACTCGTTTGTCTGGATACTGCTAATGTCTGAACACTTATCAAAGAGAAAGTTATAAAGCTAGCACTAAAAGTGATTGTCTGAGAATAGATGCCAGAACTAGGGCATGCCAAATGCTTTAAAGCTTGGGAGCATGAACAATTACATTGCATTGCATATAACTTGTTTGTTTGTTTTGCCGGTGTTGTATCAGTTACTAACGTGTTTTGTGTCTCAGGCACTATAGCTCCCCGTAAAGTTCGGGAACAAACAGTAGCACATAGATATCCAACCAAGATTAACAGAGAGCGAGTCATGGACCAGATGCAAGCATACTTGGCAGATTTGAGACTGAGAATGGATAACTTTATGACAGTGATGGCCGGCATGGGTCAGAACCAAGAGCGTCTGCGGGAGATGATTGAGAATAATCAACCCAGGAACAACACTGCTGCTGCTGCTGATAATCGTACCGGTGTGGGCGCACGTCAGGTCGAAATCCCTATTGCTCAACCAGGGGTGACAATAGTCAATGATGGGTTGAATAACATTCAGATGGATAATTATGACGACCAGTTCACTCTCCTGGACGAAGCTGAAGGTCAAGGAGCTGAGATGAACAAGAGGTTTGAAGAAATGGCTAAGCAAATCAGAGCTATTCAGTCCCAGAGCTCTTTGGGATTTGACATAATAGATTTGGGCTTGGTTCCTGGGGTCAGGATCCCATACAAGTTCAAAGTTCCCACCTTTGAGAAGTATAATGGCACTGCATGCCCAAAGACCCATCTTCAATCTTTCGTTGGGAGAATTGCTGCTCACACGGATGATGAGAAACTCTGGATGTATTATTTTCAAGACAGCTTGGTTGGAGCTTCGCTGGAATGGTACATGAAGCTTAGCAGAGTCAATATCAAGAGTTGGAAAGATCTAGCTGAAGCCTTTGTGAGGCAATATCAATACAACATGGACATGGCTTCAAACCGCACGCAATTGCAGCACATGGCTCAGATGGCTAAAGAAGGTTTCAAAGAATATGCTCAGAGGTGGCGCCAGCTCGCTGCCAGAGTGCAACCGCCGCTGCTTGAGAACGAAATGGCCGACATGTTTATGGGGACTCTGCAGGGTGTTTTTCTTGAAAGATTGGCGTCTAGTTCTGCCACTAAGTTCAACGATATTGTTATTGCCGGAGAGAGGGTTGAAACCTTGCTGAAGATGGGGAAGATACAAGATCCTAGTGCTAGCAGCTCAAATGGAGCGAGGAAAGCTTTTAGTGGACCTCCTAGAAGAAGAAAGGGTGAGACGAATGCTGTATTTGGCCGAGGCCGGGGCCGTGGCTATAGAAGACCCTACGAGCATGTGGCAGCAGTCACAATTCCACCAGCTCCAGTGCAACAGATGCTACCTCCTCCACATCAACAACATCAACAACAACAACCCCGTACCAACTATCAGCAGAGACCGTATCAGCCAAGGCAAACCCGCCCGACTACTAGGGTGATTGAGGCTATCCCTATGACTTATGCTGCCTTACTTCCAAGACTGCTAGATTTGAACCTGATTCAACTGAGAACTTTGGCACCACCACCTCCTGGAGAGCTTCCAATGGGTTATGATGTCAATGCACGATGCGCTTTCCATTTTGGAGCACCTGGGCACTCGACTGAGAAGTGCAGGGCTTTGCATCACAAGGTTCAAGATCTTGTTGACTCTAAAGCAATCAACTTTGCGCCACCGCCGAATGTTAACTCGAACCCTATGCCGAATCATGGAGGGGCAAGAGTTAATGCTGTTGAGGGTGGTGACAAGTTGAGTCTGGTGTTGAGTATTGATGAAGTGAAGACTCCTTTGAAGGTAGTGAAAGAGAGACTGTTGAATGGTCAAGTGTTTCCTGGTTGCTGTCTTGATTGTGAAGACTGTATGAATGCTAAGAATGGCTGTGAGAAGTTGAAGATGGGTTTGCAGGGTTTGATTGATGATGGATCCTTGCAGTTCAGTAAAGTTGGTAATGATAAGGCTGATGATGTGTCAACAATTACTATTTTCTATGATGAAGCTGACATGCCTGTTAGAAGAGAGCCGATTACAATCTATGCTCCTCAAATTAGTCCCGTGACTATCACTGTACCTGGGCCTGTTCCATACACAGACGATAAAGCCATTCCTTGGCATTATGGCTCAGATGTATATATAGCTGGACAGAAGATTGAGAGCAAGGCTGTTGCTGCTGACCCGACTATAGAGAATGTCGGAGGAGTTGGGGGTTTCACCAGAAGTGGTCGTTTATTCGCTCCCCCTGTGCTGAGAGGGGATCCTGAGGCTGAGGCTTCGTCCAAGGCCAAAGGAAAACATGTTGTGTCTGATGAATCAAATACTCCTGTGGTTGGGCAGAGTACGTTTGAAAAAGAGGTCGAAGAATTCATGAGGATCATTAAAAAGAGTGACTATAAAGTGGTTGATCAACTGAACCAGACGCCTTCGAAGATATCCATCTTGTCACTGCTGATGTGTTCCCCCGCGCACCGAGAGGCCTTACTGAAAGTCCTGCAAATGGCCTATGTTCCTCAGGAAATCACCGTTAACCAACTTGAAGCTGTTGTAGGAAGTGTCAATGCTAGCCATGGCTTAGGCTTCACGGACAGAGACCTCACGTCGGAGGGTCAAAACCACAATAAAGCACTACATATAACTATGAAGTGCAAGGGTGCTGTGCTGTCTCATGTTCTTGTAGACACAGGCTCTTCCTTGAATGTGCTTCTGAAGAAGGCTCTGATGAAGCTTAATGTTGATGGGATTGTCCTGAGACCAAGTGATCTGATTGTCAAGGCTTTTGATGGTTCGAGAAGATCAGTTTTTGGAGAGGTTGAGGTGCCCGTCAAGATAGGCTCTCAAGTCTTCAAAAGTGGTTTCTATGTTATGGACATCCAGCCTGCATATAGCTGTTTGTTGGGAAGGCCGTGGATACATGCTGTTGGAGCTGTCACTTCAACCCTGCATCAGAAGCTTAAATACGTGGTTGACGGCCAGGTCATCACAGTCTGTGGAGAGGAGGACATATTCGTAAGTCACTTGTCGACGTTCAAGTACTTGGAGATGGATGGAGAAATCCATGAGACTTTATGCCAAGCCTTTGAAGCAGTCAACGCCAGTATCTTGACTCCTGTGGAGAAGAGCATTGAGAAGGAGGATACATCCATCAGCTCCTACAGGGAAGCAAAAGAGGTTGTTCAATCAGGCAGTGCCCAAGGCTGGGGCAAGCTGTTGGAGCTGGAAAAGAAAGATGATAAGTTTGGCTTAGGGTATCAGCCTGGTGGATCAGCTCCAAGTGGTAAGGCTATCACGTTTACAAGTGCTGGGTTGCTCGACCGCAATCAGATTTGCACAGCAAGCCAAGATGGGGATAGTGACGGTGACTGGGACAATTGGATCCACCCGTGTGCGTCTGGCGAGGAGCTAACAAATTGGTCTGCTGAAGACATTGTTCACGTCACTTGGCTCTCAGAGTAATTATTTTGTTTCCTTTTATTAGCATACTGCATTGTCAAATCCAGCATTCTTCCCAAGATGCTTGGATCCATTGTATTGGGCCACCATGTTTTGTACTGCATCATTATTTTGCTATGAAATAAAAGGACTTTTTCAAACAAACTGTGTTCTCTTTCTTTGTTTTTAAACTTTTTCACAAAAATATAAAAATGGCAATGTGTTTTCCTTTTTGTTTTTTGTGTTAGTGTCTCTTTTTCAAAACAAGCAGATTCTGAATAAGCACATCATCTATGCAGTGTTGATCATCCGGATTCCACGGATAACGTTCCTGCTATGACTATGCATGACTTTGACAATCCAGTCTACCAAGCTGATGAAGGGGTTGAGGAAGACTGTGACCTCCCTGAAGAATTGGTAAAATTGTTGAAACAAGAGGAATGGGTTATTCAGCCTCATCAAGAAGAGATTGAGATCATCAACATTGGCAGTGAAGATGCAAAGAAAGAAATCAAGATTGGGGCCAGTCTGCAGGCCGACGTCAAGAAAGAGCTGATCAGTATGCTAAGAGAATATGTGGATATCTTTGCTTGGTCATATCAAGATATGCCAGGGTTGGATACCGACATCGTTATGCATAGGCTACCCCTGAGAGAGGATTGTCTTCCAGTGAAGCAGAAATTGAGAAGAACTCGTCCTGACATGGCGATGAAGATTAAAGAGGAGGTGCAGAAGCAATGGGATGCCGGTTTCCTTGCTGTGACTAGTTACCCACCTTGGGTAGCTAACATTGTACCTGTTCCTAAGAAGGACGGCAAGGTCCGGATGTGCGTTGACTACCGGGATTTGAATAGAGCAAGCCCTAAAGATGATTTTCCGTTGCCACACATTGATGTGTTGGTGGATAATACTGCTCAATTCTCGGTATTTTCCTTCATGGATGGCTTCTCCGGTTATAATCAGATAAAGATGGCGCCGAAAGACATGGAGAAGACAACATTCATTACCCCGTGGGGTACATTCTGCTATAAGGTCATGCCCTTTGGTTTGAAGAACGCCGGGGCAACTTATCAACGGGCGATGGTCACATTGTTCCATGACATGATCCACAAGGAGATTGAGTGTTATGTGGACGATATGATTGCTAAGTCCCGAGACGAAGAAGAACATCTGGTCAACCTGAAGAAGCTTTTTGATAGACTGATCAAGTACAAGCTAAGGTTGAATCCAAACAAGTGCACTTTCGGAGTGCGTTCCGGGAAACTGCTGGGTTTCATTGTTAGTCAAAGAGGAATTGAGGTAGATCCTGCTAAAGTAAAAGCTATTCAAGATATGCCTGCACCAAAAACAGAAAAAGAAGTGTGCGGGTTTTTAGGGAGGTTGAACTACATTTCTCGGTTCATATCTCATCTAACGGCAACGTGCGAGCCAATATTCAAATTGCTAAGAAAAGAGCAAACGGTCAGGTGGAACGATGATTGCCAAAGAGCTTTCGACAAAATAAAAGAATATTTGCAGGAGCCTCCAATTATAATGCCTCCAGTGGAAGGAAGACCATTAATCATGTACTTGACCGTGCTAGAAGGGTCAATGGGGTGTGTGCTAGGCCAACATGACGAGTCTGGTCGAAAAGAGTACGCGATTTATTACCTTAGCAAAAAGTTTACCGACTGTGAATCCCGATATTCACTGCTCGAGAAAACTTGCTGCGCTTTGGTATGGGCTGCTCGCTGACTGAGGCAGTACATGTTGACTCATACCACACTGCTCATTTCCAAAATGGATCCTGTCAAGTACATCTTTGAGAAACCAGCGTTGACCGGAAGGGTTGCTAGGTGGCAGATGATTTTAACTGAATACGACATCCAATATACTTCTCAGAAAGCCATCAAGGGAAGTGTATTGTCGGATTACCTTGCACAACAACCTCTTGAAGATGATTATCAGCCAATGAAGTTAGACTTCCCTGATGAGGACATCATGTACCTCAAAGCAAACGATTATGAGGAACCACTTCCGGAGGAGGGGCCCGACCCTGAATCCAAATGGAAGCTGATGTTTGATGGCGCCGTCAATATCAATGGTCGTGGAGTTGGTGCCGTACTCATTACTCCTGAAGGTGCTCACTTACCCTTCGCTGCCAGAATTACATTTGGCTGCACCAACAATGAAGCGGAATACGAGGCATGCATAATGGGAATAGTGGAGGCAATTAATCTTCGGATTAAGAACCTCGATATATTCGGAGATTCAGCCCTCGTCATTAATCAAGTTACCGGCAAATGGTATACGCATCAAGAGCATCTAATTCCATACAGGGATTATGCTAGAACACTGTTGACGTTCTTCACAACAGTTGAACTTAAATACATACCACGTGATGAAAATCAGTTTGCCGACGCATTGGAGACTCTCTCTTCGTCAATCAAAGTCTTGTGTTGGAATTATGTGCCCAAAATTGACATATCCAGGCTTGACGCTCCAGCTCATGCCTTCTCTGTAGACGCCGTGTCTGATGAGAAACCTTGGTACTTTGATATCAAGTTATTCCTGGAAAAGCAAGAATACCCAACTGGGGCATCTTCCAATGACAAGAAGACCTTGAGGCGACTTGTTGCTAGCTTCTTCTTGAACACAGACGGGGTTTTGTACAAGAGAAACTTCGACATGGTCTTGCTCAGATGCGTGGATAGACACGAAGCAAGCCTGTTGATGCAGGAAGTCCACGAAGGATCTTTCGGTACCCATGCAGTTGGGCATGCTATGGCAAAGAAATTGCTGAGATCAGGGTATTACTGGATGACAATGGATGCAGACTGTTGTTCATTCGCTCGTAAATGCCACAAGTGCCAAATATATGCAGACAAAGTGCATGTACCTCCAAGCCCGCTCAACGTCATGTCATCTCCTTGGCCCTTTTCTATGTAGGGCATTGACATGATCGGGAAGATCGAGCCAACTGCTTCAAATGGTCATCGCTTCATCTTGGTCGCGATTGATTACTTTACCAAATGGGTAGAAGCAACATCTTATGCCAACGTCACTCGTCAAGTGGTGGCAAGATTTCTGAAAAGGGATATCATATGCAGATTTGGAGTGCCCGAAAGGATCATTACTGATAATGGTTCTAATCTCAACAACAAGATGATGGCAGACTTGTGTCGGGACTTCAAAATTCAGCATCACAATTCTTCTCCTTACCGACCAAAGATGAATGGTGCAGTTGAGGCAGCTAACAAGAATATCAAGAAGATTTTGCAGAAAATGGTTGTCACCTACAAAGATTGGCATGAGATGTTACCATTTGCTTTGCATGGGTACCGAACGTCAGTCAGGACGTCAACAGGGGCAACTCCCTTCTCTCTAGTGTATGGCATGGAAGCAGTCCTACCTGTTGAAGTAGAGATTCCTTCACTGCGTGTGATGATGGATGTCAAACTGGATGAGGCTGAATGGGTGCGTGCTCGTTACAATCAGCTATGTCTAATTGAGGAAAAGAGATTAGCGGCTATCTGTCATGGTCAGCTTTATCAGAGGAGAATGAAGCGTGCATTCGACCAACGAGTGTAGCGGTAAAATCGTGAGTGTAAGCTATTGATTAACTTCACTCAAGGTACACAGAGTCGCCACCGCGCTTTTATTTATTTCCAAAAGGAAAAAGGTAAAAGAACGAATAAAAACCTAAGGAATATAAAAGCAAAGGCTAAAATAAACAAACAGAGAATGGGTAAGGGGATTGGTTACGAACCGGGAAGGTTTTACGCACCCGACTCGTCCGTGGTACTCAACGGGAGCCCTTTGAAATATTTATTGCTTTTTGGTTTGAAATTGGTTTGCTTGAAAATGATTGAATAGGTGAGAAGAAGAATATTTTTTAATGATTTTGTGTTTGATGAGGTTTTAACGCCTCATGCCTACGTACCCACAAAGTGCAATGCGAGATCAAAACCTCGTAGTTCGTGGTACAAAATTTGAAAAGAAACAATGAGCTGCATTAATTTTAAAATGTAGAGATAAGTCGTCATTCTTTAGCGAATAAATCCGCTAGAAAGAATGAATCATATCTAGACATATGAAAAGAAAAGGTGCACAAAGGCACAAAACCAATTGAGTGAGTTTTGGATTTTTTAAAGTATGTAAGAAAAGAATTTCGATATATTTACATGAATTAACATTTATTTAAGAAAACAAAGTGAAAAGATTAAAATCACTTGACCTAAGTCAAGGTTTGATTGCGAAAGAATTTGAAGTTTGAAAACAAAGAAATTTTCTGAAATAGGGGGGAGTTTTGAAAATTTAAGAATGGGGAGAAGATGAAGGGAC
Source organism: Lathyrus aphaca (assembly GCA_963966055.1). NCBI lineage: Eukaryota > Viridiplantae > Streptophyta > Magnoliopsida > Fabales > Fabaceae > Lathyrus > Lathyrus aphaca. The sequence goes on along the minus strand of OZ014519.1, from coordinate 293,709,949 downwards.
TATCCTAATACTTGAATTAAAAGTTAAGAGAAAAGCGATCAAACCGAAATATGCACATTTCTTCAAAGTAACCGGAATTCCATCTTCAAAGACTAATGAAATAACTTGAGGCCGAAGTTTCCAATCCATCACAACTTGAGCAAGGGTAGAGATCCTAAAATCTAAGTCCATACTCCAAAGCTAAGGATAGTAACCATAGTCCGAAATTAAAGTCACCAATCTTTTTAATGTTTAATCCTTTATTAGTGTTTTTGGTATCCAAATGGACAAAATAAAAATCACAAGCAACAATATAAACATAAACAAGATGATATATGATATGATAAAAGCATAATAAAGAGATAAGGAGCAAGAAATTGAAATAAAAGGATAAGGTGCGAGAGATTAAATTTAAACGGATTATTATATTCACATTATTATAATATTTACATATATAAGTGGTATGATGAACTTAATCAAGCACAACCACGAAAAGAAAAATAAAATCGAGGCAACCGGATCCAAGTGGATCTTAATCCGAATCGGGACAACTTTAGGTCTATGTTAAGCAATCGCCGAGTAATTTACGAAGTAATTACCCTATAAATGAGGCCGGCCACCACTAATTAAAGTGGAAAATATTTGTGTTAATACATGTTAGAGAAACGATATTATGGATCGTTCTCCGAAAACATGCCACACTAAAAGAAAAAGAGCGGTCTAATCTTAATCGAGATTTTCGTTGAATTTATCGAAGGCAACCTATCACGATCTCAAAGTATGGAGAATGATCCAAATGATCATTCATCCATAGATTTTAAATAATGAAGATTAAACCTATCGGAAATCAACAATCTACGAATCGGAGATTGTCATCGACCAAAAATAAAAGATGAAGAAGAATGGATCTAAAAGTAGATCCGTAAAATTATTTAAAATATTTTTTAAAACCTTTTTCTAAAATCTCTTTTTCTAAATTGTTTATAAAACATTTTTCTAAATTTTTTCTAAAATATATTTCATAAAATTTCTTATATTAAAGATGAACCATAACAAAAACATTTTTTAATAAAAAGAAGAAAACTAAAGAAATGAAAAAAAAAAGGAAAAGAAAATGGACAAGGGAAGGGTATCCCGCGGGTCAGGTGTGGATACCAACAGATCCAAATAGGTCCAAGCCCAAACTCCTACATATGCTTATTCTTTTTTATTATTAAAATAAATTGAAAAAAAAACCAAAATATATAAAAATCAAAATAGAGAAGAACTGAGTCTTCTTCTTCGTGAGATCAAAATGGAAAATAGGGGAGGCTCACGACGGACTACCTTCGAAACAGGCTTCACAATCAGAATCACCTTTCTCTCTCTCTCTCTCTACGAATCCGATCTAAGTTTCTTTCACTTCCAATTTCGAATTTCTAATCACAAAAACGAACAATCAAAGCTCCAAACCACGGCTTCCTCCTTCTCTTTCTTGATTTTCGTGATCTTCTTCTTCGGTTTGTCGGTGTTGCCGTGAGATTGGTGAGGTAGGAATTGAAGAATGTTCAAGATAGCTTCGGGTAAACTCAGAATTTTAATTTTAGGGTTTTGGTTTTGACAGAATTTTGGGAGGCTTTGCAAGCTTAGAAAATTGTGAAGGAAAGGGTCCAATTTATAGAAAGGGAAGAGCTGTTTTGTGAGGTCGTTTTTCGTTTTGATTTGAGGCGTTTTGGAATTCACGGAATGCGTGACTTGGTGAATGCGTTGTGAGTTTTGATTTTGAATTTTGGCCGCCGTTTTGTTGCGTTTCAGGTGCGTTTTGGGTATGTTTTCATTTCGTTTTGGGGAAGCATTTTGTTCACGTGTTCTTGCGTTTTGGCAGGTGCAGATGACGGCTGGAAGATAGCTTGCTTTTGTTGTTGTTGTGAGCTTGCAAAGGCTTGGATTGCGTACGGCGTAGCTTGCGGCTTGTGCAGGATGTGTGTTGTTTGCGCGGGATGACGGCTGGAAGCTGGTATTGGCTTGACAGAAGATTTTTTTGTTGTGCACGTGACGAGGCTACGCGGAAGCATTGGCTTGTTTTGCTTGTAGGCCTGTTCAGCGTGAGGCCTGAAGTGGTGTACGGACTTGAGCTGGGCGTGACTTGTGAAAAGGCTAGCTTTGTGAAATGTAGCTGTGGATGACGTGAGGCTTTGCTAGCTGAAGGCATTGGTTTGGATACTTGTTTGGTGAGCTTGGAATTTTGCTTGTTGTTTTTTGAGCTGGTAGCTTTAGCTTGCGCGTGATGTTTGAAAGGGCTTTGTGACTAGCTGATGTGTATAGCTTGTACGACTGTTTTGCAGCTTATTGTTGGGAGAATTTGGCTTGGAAGCTTATACCTTTTGTTATTTATTTTTTTGTTGTACAAAAATAAAAAAATAAAAAAAACATAAACATAAAATGGGCTTTGCATTTCTTTATTTATTAATTTTTAATATTTGGGATATATAAAAAAAAGAATAAATGGGCTAAAAAGAAAAATAAGATGGGCTTAAGAAGAATTATGAAAAGGACAATATATGGATATTAATAAAAATATGGGAATAAAAAAAATGATAATGAATATAGAAAATGGATATTAAAAAAAATGAAAAATGGAAAAAACGATTAAAGAATAGTAATTTTGATAATCGAACTAAAAAAGGGTATGAATAGGGTAATCGAAAAATATTGGAAAAACGGTTATAGAAAAATTCAGAATTTGGAATTTTTTGTGAAATAAAAAAGAAATGGGTAATCGGGTAATTGAACTAGAAAAATGGTTATTGAATGAATAAAATGGTTTAATCAAGAAATAGATAATGGATGGAATTTGGTCTTTAAGCCCACAACAAATCTTAATTTTTTTCTTGCACAAGCCTCAGATGAAAGTGAACACAGCCAACACAGACCCACTGGATATTTCACAACTTAAGCCAACTGTCATCTGAAAATTGTCTGATTATTTCCCTGATAAACTGAATCCATACTGAGGAAAATAAATCCTCGGATGGATCATTGGTGAACTGATGAATCGAGCCAGACTTCTCACGCAACATTTCTTGATAATCTGATGACCTTTGTACACAGTACAACTTGAATCTTTGAACACACACTGTCTAAACCACTGGCACACACAACTGGCAGTCGGAACAATTTTCTGATAGTTTGACCAATATTAGGTCAAATGTCCATCTGAAATCGAATTGTAATTGTACCAACGCCTCTGAATTGAAATTACTGTCTGATCTTCGCAAACCTGCAACACAGAGAAGAAGAAGAACACTGCAACATATTTTTGGTATTTTGGTTAGAAGTCAGTAAATAAACAAATATAAAGAAGTAAAAAAAAAAGGTGATCCCCTGCGAAGCATAGACCCTATATCTGAGGAGAAACGCGAAACCAGCGCGATCTTGTTTGTATGCAAAATGCAGATGAAATGTAAAGAAATCTTAGGGAAAAAATTAGGGTGTTACAACTGCCCCTATTTAAGTTTCTTCAATCCGGAGATATGAAGATTGACATCTTCGTCTCTACAAGATGGGACAGACTTAAATACAGAAAACCCAATTTTTGTCCTAAGAGAACAATGATATGATATGAATATGATATGCAAACCCAAGATCTCCGTGGGGAAAATATGACCACCAGAGAAAAGCAAAAACTTGGGGACACAGAAGAAAATCCCGTTGGGGAAACAACAACAGACAACCAAAGAGTTACCAGGAAAATAAATCACTGGATAACCGACTCCACTTGGGAGAAGATATGACATAATCAAGATAGATTCAACCAGGGAAAGTAAACGTCCTGACAGGAACTATCAATCAAACAAAATATTTGAATCCAAGAATGGAGAAATACTGAGTTGGATAAGAATCATCCACTACCTGTTTACTGGGTAGGAAAACAACAGACTCGACTATCGATTTACTGGATAGGAGCAAAGTACAGAGGGATAACCTCAATTACCTTTTTACTAGGTAAGAAATAAAGGACTCGACTATCGATTTACTGGATAGGAGTATGATCAACTACCTGATTTACTGGGTAGGAACTCAATCAAAGGAAAACAGCTTCTATTACCTTTTTACTGGTAAGAGAAAAATATCTGATTCTATTACCTTTTTACTGGGCAGGAGGAAAATATCTCGACTACCGGATTTACTGGGTAGAAAAATTCTCAACTACCTGATTTACTGGGTAGGAGCAAAATAAAGAGGGATAACCTCCACTACCTTTTTACTGGGCAGAAAAAATTCTCAACTACCTGATTTACTGGGTAGGAGCATGATCGACTACCTGATTTACTGGGTAGGAACTCAATCAAATGGAAACAACTTCTATTACATTTTTACTGGGTAAGAAGAAACAATCTCGACTACCGGATTTACTGGGTAGGAGTACAAGTAAAAGAACTTGATCAATTTGGTAATATTACCCACTATCGATTACTGATAGCCTAATTCCCAAGTAATATACTCAAGTTGGAGAGAGTGTTGCCCACTATCAAACAATGATAGCTTAATTCCAAAGCAAAATTACTCGCAAAAGGGAACCAAAGTTCAATCCAAGAACAAATTGGAAAGAAACGGTCAAACAAGACTCATCCCGAGGAGGAAATATCTCAACTGGGGAAAATTCCATCCAGATAATAAACTAGGGAGGAAGCTGAATCAACATCATCCACGAGAAACAAACTCAGTGGGGAATTAGAAAGGATTAACACTTTCTGCTTAATGGTTGACACTCTAAACTTGAGAGGAAGACAACTCGCACACTCTGTGGGGAAAGTCCACACCAAAGAGCAGATAACAATGATAAACGCAAGAATGCAAGCAAACAATGCTATGCCTATGCGTATGAATATGCTTATGAATATGCTGACAAAACAGACATAAAGATAAGAAACGGGTGACATGAACACCACAACAACCGGATACTCGGCTAATCCCAGGCAATAGTGCAGGGAAACATGCTGGAGATTCAACTTGTAATCTGCAGGGGAATATCATAAGCCATCAAAGGAATAAAAAATCCTACTACAAGGCTTAAATCATGATAAGACAACATCTGCTAGGAATATCATCCTGCCGAGGAAAAATAATAATCTGCTGAGGATGGAAGTATTCTTGATAAAAATCAAACTTCACGAGGATTAACTGTCATACCACTCCTGCTCCACCTGGGGATAGAGTGCAAGACCTGCTAAAAATCACATAGGAACCTGCTGGAAATCAACACATGCAGACCTACTGGGGATCCATATGGGGATATCAGAAGTTAACATCATAGCCAAAATACAGTTACGAGGGATTTTAAATCTATACCCAACATCAGGTAAAAGAAAACCTCTAAACTGACTGCTATATCAATACTTCTATATTCAAGGATGCAAACAATTCAAGCTGAGGAACAAGAGCTCAGCTGGGGATTCCCAATGCTTCTCAATTTAAAAATAACTTGCTGAGGAAGAGATCAAAACTCAGCTAGGGCTACCTTAAGAACATCCCTTCCAACAACTCTTCTGGGGAATACATACAAACTCCGTTCATGCTTATTGTTGGGGAGCAACACATCATTAACATCAACCTGTCAATACTATCCAGGAACTTCGCATGGACACAACCGAATCAAACCCTGCTTTGGGAGAGACGAGTTTCACACATCCAGACTTTACCATTCTTGGGGGCACTATTGATATCCCTTCTTTGTTCATATATCAAAATAAAAATGTTTTTTAAAATCTTCATTAAATTTATTAAATTTGTTTCAAAAATCATCATCAACAATAAATTGAAATTTTGTAAACAGAAACAATATAAAGAATTGCAAACAATTGGATAAAAGCTCAAATTCATTGATAGAATGGTAGTCAGCAAATGGCATGACTCCATGGATAATTACAAGTTTGAAAAATGGTAAATATATGGAAAAGGGCTACATTGAGATACAATGATCACTATTCTCCCTATCAACTTTGAACTCCACTATGTCCGAAACTTCAGTCAAGGATGAGTGAATAAGAATCTTTGATGGGAAATTCTTCTGAGGGATAGAATCTGAAATCCTCGGTTACTACAAGTGATTCAGTCTGTCGACGCAGTTACTTGCCATGATCCCTAACTTTTGCCTAGATTGCCCTTTCGGGTTTTCAATCTACCGGGATAATTATTTCTGTTTAAGTCTCTAATTTTTGCCTGGACCGCCCTTTCGGGTTTTCAATCCACCGAGACGCTCATTTTTGCCTAAGCCGCCCTTTCGGGTTTTCAACTTAGCGAGTTGTTCTTTTATTTTTTAGGCGAAGTATTTCTTGACTGCATCCGCATTCACAGGGCGAGTGATCTCCTCACCATCCATAGTTGCAAGAATTAATGAACCGCCAGAGAAGGCTTTCTTAACAACATATGGGCCATCATAGTTCGGAGTCCACTATCCCCGAGAATCTTTAAGGAAAGACTGAATCTTTTTGAGCACGAGGTCGCCTTCTCTGAATACACGAGGTTTGACCTTTTTGTCAAAAGCTTTCTTCATTCTTTGCTGGTACAAACGACCATGACACAAAGCTGTTATTCTCTTTTCTTCAATCAAATTCAAATGATCAAATCTACTTTGACACCATTCAGCCTCAGTCAACTTGGCTTCCATCAGAACTCTCATTGATGGGATCTCGACTTCGACGGGGAGCACTACTTTTGTACCATAAACAAGTGAGAAAGGGGTTGCCCCTGTTGAAGTGCGGACAAATGTACGATACCCATGCAAAGCAAAAGGGAGCATCTCATGCCATACCTTGTACGTCACAACCATCTTCTGAATGATCTTCTTAATGTTCTTGTTAGCAGCTTCAACAGCCCCATTCATCTTCGGTCTATAAGGAGAGGAATTATGGTGTTGAATCTTGAATTCTTCACAAAGCTCTTTCATCATCTTATTATTCAAGTTCGAACCATTATCAGTAATGATTCTATTCGGAACACCATATCTGCAGATAATGTTATTCTTGATAAACCGAACCACAACTTGCTTGGTCACATTAACATACGATGTCGCTTCCACCCACTTGGTGAAGTATTCAATTGCCACAAGAATAAAACGATGTCCATTCGAAGCCTTGGGTTCAATCATACCAATCATATCAATTCCCCACATAGAAAAAGGCCATGGGGAAGAAATCACATTGAGATAAGCTGGTGGCACGTGAATCTTATCAGCATACACCTGACACTTATGGCACTTTTTCACATACTTGCAACAATCAGATTCCATTGTCAGCCTATAGTAACCTGCTCTCAACATCTTTTTAGCCATTGCATGCCCATTAGCATGAGTGCCAAAAGATCCTTCATGAATTTCTTTCATTAACATGTCTGCTTCGTGTCTATCCACGCATCTGAGCAAGACCATGTCAAAATTTCTCTTATACAGCACATTTCCATTCAGGAAGAAATTGCCTGCCAATCTCCTCAAAGTCCTTTTATCTTTATCGGATGCCCCAAGTGGGTATTCTTGACTCTGGAGGAAACATTTAATATCATGATACCAAGGCTTGTCATCATGGACCTCTTCAACTGCAAACACATGTGCTGGTCTTTCAAGTCGCATCACATTAATCATGGGAACATCATTCCACTGGTGCACCTTTATCATAGAAGCTATAGTTGCTAAAGCATCTGCCATCTGATTCTCATCACGAGGAACATAATGAAACTCAACTTTAGTGAAGAAAGTTGATATTTTCCTGGCATAATCTCTATAGGGGATCAAGTGGGGTTGATGAGTTACCCACGTACCCTGGATCTGATTAATTACCAAGGCAGAATCTCCATACACATCAAGATGCTTAATCCTCAAATCAATAGCTTCCTCAAGACCCATAATGCAGGCTTCATACTCAGCTTCATTATTGGTACAAATAAAAGTCAACCTTGCGGAAAAAGGAATATGTGAACCATGGGGAGTAATGATCATTTCCCCAATTCCTCTTCCGCGTGCATTCACAACACCATCAAAAACTAAACCCCATCGAGATCCAGGCTCCGGCCCTTCCTCAATCAAAGGTTCATCACAATCTTTCACTTTCAAAAACATCACATATTCATCTGGAAAATCAAACTTGATAGGTTGGTAATCATCAATCGGTTGATGTGCCAAATGGTCAGCCAAGATACTACCTTTTATAGCTTTTTGAGTTCGGTACTCGATATCATATTCTGATAACAACATTTGCCAACGAGCAATCCTCCCAGTCAAAGCAGGATTTTCAAAGATATACTTGATTGGATCCATTTTAGAGATCAACCAAGTTGTATGATTAAGCATATACTGGCGAAGACGCTTTGCAGCCCAAGCTAAGGCACAACAAGTTTTTTCAAGCATGGAATACCGAGACTCACAATCAGTGAATTTCTTACTCAAGTAGTAAATTGCATATTCTTTTCTTCCAGATTCATCTTGCTGACCAAGCACACAACCCATGGAATCTTCCAACACAGTCAAGTACATGATCATCGGTCTACCTTCCACCGGAGGAGACAAGATAGGAGGTTCAAGCAAATATTCTTTGATATTTTCAAACGCCTTCTGACAATCATCTGTCCAGACAAAACCTTTGTTTTTCCGAAGCAACTTGAAGATCGGAGCACATGTGGCAGTCATGTGAGATATAAACCTCGAAATATAATTCAAACGGCCCAAGAATCCTCTCACTTGCTTTTCGGTTCTTGGAGCAGGCATTTCCTGAATAGCTTTCACTTTATCAGGATCAACTTCAATGCCTCTTTGGCTAACAATGAAACCTAACAACTTTCCAGAACGTACACCAAAAGTGCACTTGTTCGGATTCAAACGAAGCTTATACTTCCTTAATCTCTGAAACAACTTCAGCAAATGTTCAACATGATCTTCTTCAGTCCTCGACTTAGCGATCATATCATCAACATATACTTCGATTTCTTTGTGCATCATATCATGGAAAAGTCTGGTCATAGCTCTTTGGTATGTCGCACCAGCATTCTTCAATCCAAAGGGCATCACTCTGTAACAGAATGTTCCCCATGGTGTAATAAATGTGGTCTTTTCCATGTCCTCGGGTGCCATCTTTATTTGATTATAACCGGAAAATCCATCCATAAAAGAGAACACATCAAACTTAGCCGTATTATCTACCAACATATCAATGTGTGGCAATGGAAAATCATCTTTCGGACTGGCTTTGTTCAAATCTCTATAATCAACGCACATTCGAACTTTTCCGTCTTTCTTCGGAACAGGAACGATATTGGCCACCCATTCAGGATAAGTTGACGTCACAAGAAAACTTGCATCAATCTGCTTTTGAACCTCCTCTTTGATTTTTACTGCCATGTCGGGATGAGTTCTTCTGAGCTTCTGCTTTACAGGTGGACATTCAGGCTTCAACGACAATCTATGCTCCACAATATTAGTATCAAGACCTGGCATGTCTTGATAAGACCAAGCAAATACATCAACATACTCTCTGAGAAGCTCTATAATCCTCTTCTTAACATCAGGACCAAGCAATGCTCCAACTTTGACTTCTTTCTTTTCATCTTCAGAACCCAAGTTGACCATCTCTATAGACTCACCATGAGGCTGAATAATCTTCTCCTCGTGCTCAAGCAACCGAGAGATTTCATCAGGAATCTCTTCAACATCCTCTTCCTCAGCTTCAAACACAGGAAATTCAAAGTTGGGAGAGGGCATAGGATCATTGTTTTCAATGGGTTTATCAATCAATCTGCACAATGGTTTTATTTTTATTTTAGAGTATGAACAAAAGTGCAAACATTATGCAAATAAACAATCATGATTTTTTTGGGTTTTTTATGTTACCATTTTTCAGAATAAAGCAAAAAGGAAAAACACATATGGAAATAACAAAATAACATTTTATTGATGATGATAAAATTTTGAAACAAAGCCCGACAAACATCACTTTCACCTTGGGCAGAGTGAAAGGATTTTTTGAAAGAAAATAAAACAAATTACTTTGAAGAATGAACAATAAAAGGAACATCCACAGCGATCCAGTTCTGGAAAATCTTTCCATGCGTAACAAAGTCAGGCATTTCTTCATCTTCATCATCTTCAATGATGGTAGCAGCGGAATGATCGTCGATAAATCCAGCACTCTGGAAGCCTTCTTGAATAGTCTTCGGATCATTAAGAACTGCACCTGGTGCAAAGCCGATACCAAAACCTTCCTTGTTGTCGACAACATCAATAATTCGTCCCCAACCATCAGACTGACCAGTTTCAAGCACTCGCAGAGCATCCTTGAAAGAAGACATGGGAATGGCATTCTTCTTAGCAACATTATTCACAACAGAAAGAGCTTGAAACGAAGTTCCCACCTCTTCTTCAGCATCAATATAGGAGAAAGAAGACAAATTGCTCACAAGCATCGCCCTTTCACCTTCAATGGTCACCAATTTCCCCTCTTTCACAAACTTCGGCTTCTGATGAAGAGTGGATGTCACAACTCCTGCCTCATGGATCCAGGGTCTTCCGAGGAGACAACTGTAAGCGGGACGTATATCCATTACTTGAAAAGTAATCTTGAATATAAACGGTCCAATAATAATAGGAAGATCCACTTCACCAATCACTGTCTTCTTCGACCCATCAAACGCTTTTACAGTAATCCCACTATGCCTCATGGGAGCACCTTGAAATGCAAGCTTTGACAAAGTCGATTTCGGCATAACGTTCAGAGAGGATCCAATATCCACTAGTACCTTGGACATAGCATCTTCCTGACAATTCACCGAAATATGCAACGCCAAGTTATGATTCCTCCCTTCTTCAGGCAAATCGTCATCACAGAAGCTTAAATTGTTGCATGACATGATATTAGCCACAATACTATCAAACTGATCAACAACCACATCATGGTCAACATAAGCTTGATCAAGAATCTTCTGCAAAGACTGCCTATGAGCCTCAGAGCACATCAAGAGTGATAAAACCGATATCTTCGACGGAGTATGCAACAACTGCTCAGTAATGCTGTACTCGCTCTTCTTTATCAATTTTAACACCTCATCTTCACTATTACCAGCTTGGCCTGATTGGGCAACATCATCCATAATTTGTTTACTTGCACTTGTATCTTCAACTCTCTTCGGAGGATCTGAAGCATACACTCTACCACTTCGGGTAACCTTTGTTACATCAGCAATGCTAACCACAGACTTTGGAGTAGGAATAGGAAGTTCCCTACCATTTTCTATCATCGTAGCATTATACCGGTACGGAACAGCTTTATCAGACTCATATGGTACTGGACCAGGCACATTAATCACCAATGGAGTAACAACATTTTTGCGACTATCAAAAGAAATAACCACCCTCTCAGGAGCAACTCTCTCAGGAAGATTGAACTGAGGCATAATAACATTCACTTCGTTTTCATATTCATCTCTTTTTGTTGTCACTTCAATCAATTTATCGTCCATCATCTTTTGAATATCCCTCTTAACAATCATGCAACCACGAGGATTCACCAAGCAGATACAACATCCAGCATAATCGTGATCAATATCGTGATATTCACTTAAGAAAGCATGCATCTCAACCAAAGATCTTCGAATATGACGGACCTCATATATTTTGAACAAACCAGGACAACCATCAACCATATTCACAGACGCATTACCATGCTTCGGCAACGGATTTTTCTGCACATTTGGATTAACATCATTAAAATATAGAACATTGTTCCTCATCAATTTCTGTACTTCAAACATCAATGGATAACAATTCTCAACATCATGCCCCGGGGCACCTTGATGAAAAACACATCGAGCCTCTGGCTTATACCACCATGGAATAGTCTCTGGAACTGGAGGTGGAGGACGAGTTTGCACAAGATTCTTTGCAATCAAAGATGGAAGCAAGTCCGCATACGTCATCAGAATAGGATCAAAACTTGGCTTAGCCCGAGCTTGTTGATTACCACCTTGTTGCACAGAAGGTTGTTGATAACGAGGTTGGTACTTTGGAACTGTTGGCATAGCTGGAGCCACGTTAATCATCGGTGTTACAGAAGCCACATGCTGCGAATGGTGATTCCCACGACTGTGAGGTCTTCTATAACTTTCACGGGATACTGCATTAGTCTCATTTTCTTTTTTCCCCCAAAGTTGAACCTTCTAGAGCTTGAGCCATTACTATTCTCTTGACTTAACCGTCCTTCACGGACACCTTCTTCTAAACGCATCCCCATGCTCACCATTTCAGTGAAATCAGAAGGAGCGCTCGCTATCATCCTTTCATAATAAAAAGAACCCAAAGTCTTCAAGAAGATCTTCGTCATTTCTTTTTCTTCCAGCGGAGGAACAATCTGGGCTGCCAGCTCGCGCCATCTCTGCGCATATTCTTTAAAAGTCACTTTGTCCTTCTGGGACATAGCACGAAGCTGATCTCTATCTGGCGCCATATCAACGTTGTACTTGTACTGCCTCACAAACGCTTCTCCTAAATCATTGAAGGTCTTGATTTTGCTATTATCCAGACTCATATACCACCTCATGGGTGCACCGGTCAAACTGTCCTGGAAATAGTGAATCAGCAGCTTATCATTATCAGTCTGAGCAGACATCTTCCTTGCATACATAGTAAAATGACTCAACGGACAAGTGTTGCCTTTGTACTTCTCAAACTCAGGCAGCTTGAATTTGTAAGGAACTTTAACATTTGGGACCAGACAAAGGTCAAAGCATCTTTTCCGAACAAATCCTTATGCTTCAAGGCTCTCATCTCCCTCTGTATCTCAACAAAGCGTCCCTGGAAATCATCAAGTCTTTCAGCCACTCCAGCGCCTTCACTGGGCTCAGCATGGTAAATCATTTCATCATGATGCGGAATAGTGTGCACCACAGGCGATGCAGTAGTCACAATTGGAGGAAGAGTAGTCCATACTGGTGGGAGAGTATTAAATGCAGCAGTCTCAGGATGATGAGGAGGACGATAACCAGCAGGAATAAAATCAACTGGCATGCCCCAGGGTGTGCTAGCAGGCATACGATAGCGAGGAGAAATAACAGTCTCAACAGGAATTGATGCGGTAACAACCTCGGATATGACAGTATTCTGAACAGGAGAATTGGGAGGTGGCTGATTCTGAGCAGCCACCAAACTTTCCATCATAGCAGAAACTCTTTCCAAGCTTTCCCTCAAATAAGTAACCTCTTCGCGCAGCTCGTGATTCTCTTGTTGTAAAGTTTCCATCACCCTTCTCCGATTAGCTCGAGTATAAAATCAGTGAGTCAGCTTGACAGGAGAACTGAATGAAGACCAAGAAACAACATAAGATCCCTGGAGAACACTCAAAAAGCAAGACAAATGCGGGTATGATGCATGGTATGCGTATGCAAATGCAAAGATTTCAAAGGACTATAAGATAACTTGCAATATTTATAAAGAGACATTTTTGGAATACTTAAAAACTCATTCTCATTAAGATCAAAGTGAGGATTACAAGTGAAGTACAAACATCAATAACCCTAATACATGAGAGAAAAAGTAAACTAGGCCTAGGGAATCATATCCGAAGAAGTCCCGAATCCTGGCTGATACTTCATACGAATCCTCTTGATCTCTTTCTTGTACCGATCTTCCATATCTTCCTTATCCTTCACCAACTTGTCGACAATGGCCTTCCAAGCACCGGAAGTAGGAGGAATAATAGATGGAGTACTAGAGGCAAATAAGTCCTTTCTTGGTCTCTTCGTGACACGCCGCCCAAGTAGCTCAATGAGATCATCCTTCTCCTTCAGCTGCTCTTGCATCGTAGTCTTCTCAAGTAGCCATTCTTCTTTCTCTTTCTTCATCTTGTCTAACTCTTCTTGAAGAGCCACCTTCTCTTCAACGGGAGGTAGAAAAGCAGACAATGGTAATATGGGAAACAAAGGCTCCTCAGGTGGATAAGGCATCTTGAGCTTGGAAGCCCTAGATCGAACCCACTGAATATAACATTCGGAAGGAGGAAGGTGTTGTCTTCCCAATTGACCTTTCTCTTTCCGATGAACAGCATGCCAAGAATGAGCAATCCTTTTCTTCATCTCTATATGATCAACACCATTAAGAAAGAAGAAACGGGATAAGGAAAGATTGTTTGGTATGTCCTTCAAACAATATCCGAACTATCGTCTAGCCAAAATGGGGTTGTAGCTAATTCCCCCACGTGTACCAAGAAGAGGTACATTAGGAAATTCTCCACAACTATCAATAAGAACTCCAATGTCACAATGAGAACAATACCATGTCATGTCCTTATGAGAAAGTGACATCAACCTTTGAGACCATCTTCGATTCTCTCTATTGTCCTTGAAGACATCCGACTTCGGTAGGTGCGAAATAAACCACCTATAAAGAAGAGGCGCACAACATACAATCTCTCCGTCACCTTTGGAGGTCCTATAGTGAAAAGCATGATACATATCTCCAAGCAAAGTAGGCACCGGGTTCTTCTTCAAGAAGATCTGAATAGCATTCTCATCCACAATACCATCCAAGTTCGGAAACAAGACAATCCCGTAAATAAGAAAAGCAAGAATAGCCTCAAATGCATCCTTATGACCCAAAGTAAGTGAAGTAGAAGCCTTTCCCATCAAGAATTTAGCATTAATACCACGAACATTCCCCTTTGGAAGAAACTTCCCATTAAGATCGGACTCCTTAAGGAAAAGTGCTTTGGCGATGACCTTGATAGTAAGCTCCTTCTCTAGATCACTGAAAAGAAACTCCTTGTCCAGAATAGGCAAACCTAACCAATGAGAATACTCCTCCAAAGTCGGCACAAGCTGATAATCCGGAAAGGTGAAACAATGATGCAACGGATCATAAAACTGAGCCAAAGTAGGGAGAATCCCCTCTGGTACATCAATATCCAACATATACAAAAGCTTCCCATGACATCTTCGGAACTCCTGGGTATCAACAACCAAAGCTCCTAGCTTTCTCAACTCTACTACATTAGGATTCTTGAAGGTGTACTTCTTTGTGTTCCTCCTTTCAAAAGTCATAGCCATGGACATCTGAAATTTTGCAAAATTTCTTTATAAGTCCTTTGAAATATTACGAACAATGCTCATGAATGTATGATGGCATGTATGCAACAAACACAAACAAGATCACACAAGACACACGGGCTTAGGTTCCGAGTCACGAGCATGAAGTCAAGGTAACAGAACACCAACCCACACAGGTAAGTACTAAGGTTTTGTCTTCATTGTACCTGTAGAAAACCAAAAGGGTGCTAACAGAGGTGCCCGGAGTTAACAGCCATCTTTAGAATATCATCGGTACGTTGGATTACTCCCCAACCGATAACATTCTTAAAATAGACCTCGTCCGAGTGTAGTATCGCGTGACAACTGTAACACCCTTCTAAATACCCCAAATTATTATAATTAAAATAACAATATATTCATCAGAGTAATTATGCCCCGAAGGGTGTCACACAATCATTTCACAACAATTATCAAAACATCCTGTCATGCTCATTTATTTAATCAAAATAAGGTTCCTTTGCATAATTCGCAGCGGAATAAAATCCAACATCAATGTAAAACATGTAACACACTACATGAAAATCATTCAACAACCAATCTCAAATTAATTAAAACATCCCCTCCCGATGTTACATCTATCAGAGCATGACCCATAAGAACTACCCTAGACTCCAAGCATTAGCTTCTACTCAACTCATTTCTCGTTACCTGAAAAATAGATGTAAGGGTGAGTTCCTCAATCAATATAATAAGCATTATAAAACAACATGTAATGCCAAGTAATTAACACATTAATTCACCCTGATCAGGCTACGCCTTCAGCAACATCAATATCCGTTCAAAACATCATACTCAACAGTAGATTCTCAACCATATTCAACATCCACAACGCAACACACAACACACATATAATACTGGAATACATCCATTCATATTATATGCCATACATTCATTATGCAATGAGACTCTATGCATGCGGTACCGACTATGTTGTGAACATATAGTTCAACCTCACCGTCCAAATCCAGGCACGGCTACCAAGCTCACTAGTCCCACTCATTTGAGACATAGTGACTCACTCACTAATTCCTCACCATGGGAATTAGCTACCACCCCAAATGGGCCATGTTATGCAAGCTACTCACCTAGCATGCAACAATCAACAACAATCAAAATGATTTACTCACTAACTCCTCACCATGGAATTAGCTACCACCCGAAGGCCACAATATGCATGCTAATCACCTAGCAATGCAACATCAACAAAATCAAGAATAGACACATGCTCACACTCTAAGCCATAATAAAGTCTATTCACAAATGTATACATTCACATTATCATGTATACCATCACACATTATCAACATAATTAATCACAAAAGCATATCCTATCATGCCACATAATCAAACACAGTATTAGCACACTCTACTAATGCCTTTACCACTCAAAACAACGGGAAATGATCCCTATCACATCATATCTCGGCTAAGTCGCATCACTCAGCCTAAACAACCGAAACTGCACAGCAGTAGCACAGAAAAATCACAATTCTGCCCATACGCGTATTGCCCATGTCCATACGCGTATTGCCCAAACCTGACCAAGTCCATACGCGTAACGCCCACTCTCATACGCGTATTGCGCATTGCCTCGCTCAACTCATACGCGTATTACCTACTCCATACGCGTACCAACAGAGACCAATTTACGTTCAAAATACCATCTTTTCCACCCATACGCGTAAGGCTTCCTCCATACGCGTACCAGCCAGCTCATACGCGTATTGCCTAGTGCCATACGCGTATGACCAGAAACCAGAATTCTCAGATCTGCTGTGGTTTTCTCTGATACGAAACCTATCCAATCCAACCTTCCACAGTCCAAATTACACAAAATAATCGCCCACATCATCTACACGAATCATATCCTATTCATCTTCATCAATCCTAACATTATCCCTTCTAATTCCTACGAATTCTTTTCAATTATCATTCAATTTCATTCATCCAACATTTCACAAACTCATCATGCATCAATCAAAATAGAGGTACAATCAATGGTTATCACTACTCAGTACATATTATCATATAATACCCTTTAACCGATGATAAACCCCCCTTACCTGAGTTAATCCGGTAGCCTCCGAGCTCTAAGCTTTTCCTTCCTTCAACCTTCGTCCTCTGGCTTTTTGCCCTTTCTGCCTCTTTTCCCTTTTTCACGTGAAATAACCTTTTTACCAAAAAATGGGATTTTTCTCATTTCCAACTTATATATTATTCCAATAAATAATTATCCCAATAATTATTATTCCAAAATAATAATAATAATAATAATAATTCAATTATTTAATTAAATCAATAAATATATTATTAACTTAATTTAAATAATTATTATATTATTATCGGGGTGTTACAACTCTCCCCCACTAAAAGAGTTTTCGTCCTCGAAAACATACCTCAATCGAACAACTCCGGATAAGACTCCTTCATCTGGCTCTCCAGTTCCCAAGTCACATTGCCACCTGCTGGTCCTCCCCAAGCTACCTTCACCAAGGCAATCTCTTTACCCCGCAACTGCTTCAACTCTCGATCCTCGATCCTCATAGGTGATGTTTCAACAGTCATGTTATCTCTCACCTGTACATCATCTACTTGGACAACATGCGACGGATCATGAATGTATCTCCTCAACTGAGACACATGAAAAACATCATGCAAATTCGCAAGCGACGGCGGTAAAGCGATACGATAGGCTACCTCTCCTATCCTCTCCAAAATCTGATAAGGACCAATAAATCGAGGTGTCAACTTCTTCGACTTCAAGGCTCGACCTACACCAGTTATCGGAGTAACACGAAGAAACACATGATCTCCCTCTTGGAACTCAAGTGACTTCCTCCTCTTGTCATGATAACTCTTTTGACGACTCTGAGCAATTCTCATCTTATCCTGAATCATCTTAATCTTTCCCGTAGTTTGTTGAACAATCTCCGGTCCAACCACAGCACTCTCACCGGACTCATACCAACATAAAGGTGTCCGACATCTCCTACCATACAAAGCTTCAAACGGTGCCATACCAATGCTCGAATGAAAACTATTGTTGTAGGTAAACTCAATCAAAGGCAAATAACAATCCCAAGCACCTCCATTTTCCAAAACACAAGCCCTCAAAAGATCCTCTAGCGACTGAATCGTCCTCTCAGTCTGACCATCAGTCTGCGGATGATATGCAGAACTCAATCTCAGCTTAGTTCCCAAAGCCTTCTGCAAACCTTCCCAAAACTTCGATGTAAATCTAGGATCTCTGTCCGAAACAATACTAGACGGAATACCATGCAAACTTACAATCTTCTCAATATACAACTCAGCTAGCCTCTCTAACGGATAATCCATTCTGATCGGAATGAAATGAGCCGACTTCGTCAATCTATCCACAATCACCCAAATAGCCTCAAAATTCTTACTTGTTCTCGGCAAACCAGAAACAAAATCCATACTGATACTGTCCCACTTCCACTCTGGAATAGCCAACGGTTGCATTAGCCCAGACGGCTTCTGATGCTCAATCTTCGACTTCTGACAAGTCAAACAAGAATACACAAAACTTGCAATTTCTCTTTTCATTCCCGGCCACCAAAATAACCCTTTCAAATCATGGTACATCTTCGTAGCTCCAGGATGAATACTCAAGCCACTACGATGTCCTTCCTCAAGGATACTCTTCTTAAGTTCTGTAACATCCGGAATACACACCCGACTACCAAATTTCAAAATACCATTCTCATCAACTCTGAATTCACCACCTTGACCTTGATTCACTAAAGTCAACTTATCAACCAAAAGTGCATCGGATTTCTGACCCTCTCTGATCTCGTCCAGAATACCACTCGTTAACTTCAACATTCCCAGTTTAACACTATTGTGAGTACTCTCACACACCAAACTCAGATCTCTAAACTGCTCAATTAAGTCCAATTCCTTAACCATTAACATAGACATATGTAATGATTTCCGACTCAATGCATCAGCTACTACATTTGCTTTACCCGGATGGTAATTCAAACCAAAATCATAATCCTTCAGAAATTCTAACCATCTCCTCTGTCTCATATTCAGCTCTTTCTGATCAAACAAATACTTTAAACTCTTATGGTCACTGAAAACTTCAAATCTTGAACCGTACAAATAATGCCTCCATAACTTCAGAACAAATACTACAGCTGCCAGCTCTAAATCATGTGTCGGATAATTCCTCTCGTGAACCCTTAGCTGTCTCGAAGCATAAGCTATAACCTGCTTATTCTGCATCAACACACCACCTAAACCCAACAATGAAGCATCACAATAAACCTCAAATAGTTCCGACGAACTCGGTAATATCAGGATAGGAGCAGTAGTTAACCTTCTCTTTAACTCTTGGAAACCTTCTTCACATTTTGAGTCCCAAACAAACGCTTGCCCCTTTCTAGTCAACATTGTCAACGGTAACGCCAACTTAGAAAATCCCTCAATGAACTTCCTATAATACCCAGCCAAACCAAGGAAACTTCGAATCTCAGTAACAGACTTAGGAGTTTCCCACTTAGACACCGCTTCTATCTTAGAAGGATCAACAGCAATACCACCTCTGGAAATCACATGACCAAGAAAACTAACTTCTTCTAACCAAAATTCACACTTAGACAGTTTAGCAAATAACTTCTTTTCTCGCAGAACTCCTAAAACCTCTCTCAAATGTTCAGCATGCTCTTCTTCAGATTTCGAATACACCAAAATGTCATCAATAAACACCACAACAAACTGATCTAGGTACGGATGGAAAATCCTATTCATATACTCCATAAATACTCCAGGTGCATTAGTCACACCAAAAGGCATTACAGAATACTCATAATGTCCATACCTTGTTCTGAAGGCAGTCTTCTGAATATCCTCAGTTTTCACACGTATCTGATGATATCCCGATCTCAAATCTATTTTGCTGAACACTCTCGCACCAACCAACTGATCCATTAAATCATCAATCCTCGGCAAAGGATACCGATTCTTGATCGTCACTTTATTCAGTTGCCTGTAATCTACACACAACCTCATAGTACCTTCTTTTTTCTTAACCAACAACACTGGTGCACCCCACGGTGACACACTCGGACGAATAAATTTCTTATCTAACAGATCCTCCAGCTGACTCTTCAATTCAGCTAGCTCAACAGCAGACATACGATAAGGAGCCATCGATATCGGTCTAGTACCAGGTACCAAGTCAATCGAGAACTCAACTTCACGCTCTGGCGGCAATTCATTCACCTCTTCCGGGAACACATCAGGAAAATCACACACCACAGCTAGATCGCCAATCCCCAGTTTATCTTTAGTCTCTAAGGTCGCTAACAGCATAAACAACTCTGCCCCATCTGCCACTTCCTCACTCACTTGTCTTGCTGATAGAAACAAACTCTTTCCTTCCTCAATCTCAGGAAATATCACAGTCTTATCAAAACAATTGATATAGACTCGGTTAAACACCAACCAGTTCATACCCAGAAGAACATCAATCTGCACTAATGGAAGACACACAAGATCTATCCCAAAGTTTCTACCAAAAATACTCAAAGGACAATTCAAACAAACCGAAGTAGTAGTCACTGAACCCTTCGCAGGAGTATCAATCACCATACTACCACGCATCTCATATATCTCTAACTTAAGTTTCACAGCACAATCCAAGGATATAAAAGAATGAGTCGCACCTGTGTCAATAATAGCTACAAGAGGAAAGCCATTAATATAACACGTACCTCGGATCAAACGATCATCTGCAGAAGTCTCAGAACCCGATAGAGCAAAAACCTTGCCTCCTGACTGATTCTCTTTCTTCGGCTTAGGACACTGTGGGCTGATATGACCCACTTCTCCACAGTTGAAGCAAGTCACAGTCTTCAACCGGCAATCTGCAGCCAAATGACCACCTTTCCCACATTTGAAACACTTCTTCTCACTACTGGTACACTCATGGATACGATGTCCAGCCTGACCACATCTGTAACACTTAACAGGAGCACTAGAGTCTCCCCCACTAGGCCTCTTCATCCCACTCTGCCTCTGAAAACCTTTGCCAGCTGCATACGGTTTTCCACGATCAATCTGATTCTTACCTTTTCTATCAACCTTCTGCTGATAGCTCTCAGCTCTGGCCTTGGAATCCTGTTCGAAAATCCTGCAACAGTCAACCAAATCAGAAAACACTCTAATCCTTTGATATCCAATAGCCTGCTTGATCTCGGGACGCAACCCGTTCTCAAACTTCACACACTTTGAAAATTCCCCAGCAGCCTCAGCATAGGGAGTATAATACTTCGACAGTTCTGTGAACTTAGCAGCATACTCCGTAACAGACCTGTTACCCTGCTTCAATTCCAAGAACTCTATCTCCTTCTTTCCTCTGACATCCTCGGGAAAATACTTCCTCAGAAATCTCTCTCTGAACACCGCCCAAGAAATCTCAGCATTTCCAGCAGTTTCCAACTCAGTGCGGGTAGCAACCCACCAATCATCGGCTTCTTCTGACAGCATATGTGTACCGAACCTGACCTTCTGGTTATCAGCACACTCAGTTACTCTGAAGATCCTCTCTATCTCCTTCAACCACTTCTGAGCACCATCTGGATCGTATGCTCCTTTGAACATTGGAGGATTGTTCTTCTGGAACTCACTCAACTGACGAGCAGCTCCCATTCCCATAACATTCGGATTTCCTCCAAGTACTCCAGCTAGCATACCCAGAGCCTCAGCAATCGCAGCATCATCTCTACCTCTCCCAGCCATCTCTATTCTGAAACCCAACAACTAAAACAATAAGTACTGATAGGGTTACACAACACCTATATCGTACAAGGGAAACAGAATAATTACGACTCGACACGACCGACTATGCTCTGATACCACTAATGTAACACCCTTCTAAATACCCCAAATTATTATAATTAAAATAACAATATATTCATCAGAGTAATTATGCCCCGAAGGGTGTCACACAATCATTTCACAACAATTATCAAAACATCCTGTCATGCTCATTTATTTAATCAAAATAAGGTTCCTTTGCATAATTCGCAGCGGAATAAAATCCAACATCAATGTAAAACATGTAACACACTACATGAAAATCATTCAACAACCAATCTCAAATTAATTAAAACATCCCCTCCCGATGTTACATCTATCAGAGCATGACCCATAAGAACTACCCTAGACTCCAAGCATTAGCTTCTACTCAACTCATTTCTCGTTACCTGAAAAATAGATGTAAGGGTGAGTTCCTCAATCAATATAATAAGCATTATAAAACAACATGTAATGCCAAGTAATTAACACATTAATTCACCCTGATCAGGCTACGCCTTCAGCAACATCAATATCCGTTCAAAACATCATACTCAACAGTAGATTCTCAACCATATTCAACATCCACAACGCAACACACAACACACATATAATACTGGAATACATCCATTCATATTATATGCCATACATTCATTATGCAATGAGACTCTATGCATGCGGTACCGACTATGTTGTGAACATATAGTTCAACCTCACCGTCCAAATCCAGGCACGGCTACCAAGCTCACTAGTCCCACTCATTTGAGACATAGTGACTCACTCACTAATTCCTCACCATGGGAATTAGCTACCACCCCAAATGGGCCATGTTATGCAAGCTACTCACCTAGCATGCAACAATCAACAACAATCAAAATGATTTACTCACTAACTCCTCACCATGGAATTAGCTACCACCCGAAGGCCACAATATGCATGCTAATCACCTAGCAATGCAACATCAACAAAATCAAGAATAGACACATGCTCACACTCTAAGCCATAATAAAGTCTATTCACAAATGTATACATTCACATTATCATGTATACCATCACACATTATCAACATAATTAATCACAAAAGCATATCCTATCATGCCACATAATCAAACACAGTATTAGCACACTCTACTAATGCCTTTACCACTCAAAACAACGGGAAATGATCCCTATCACATCATATCTCGGCTAAGTCGCATCACTCAGCCTAAACAACCGAAACTGCACAGCAGTAGCACAGAAAAATCACAATTCTGCCCATACGCGTATTGCCCATGTCCATACGCGTATTGCCCAAACCTGACCAAGTCCATACGCGTAACGCCCACTCTCATACGCGTATTGCGCATTGCCTCGCTCAACTCATACGCGTATTACCTACTCCATACGCGTACCAACAGAGACCAATTTACGTTCAAAATACCATCTTTTCCACCCATACGCGTAAGGCTTCCTCCATACGCGTACCAGCCAGCTCATACGCGTATTGCCTAGTGCCATACGCGTATGACCAGAAACCAGAATTCTCAGATCTGCTGTGGTTTTCTCTGATACGAAACCTATCCAATCCAACCTTCCACAGTCCAAATTACACAAAATAATCGCCCACATCATCTACACGAATCATATCCTATTCATCTTCATCAATCCTAACATTATCCCTTCTAATTCCTACGAATTCTTTTCAATTATCATTCAATTTCATTCATCCAACATTTCACAAACTCATCATGCATCAATCAAAATAGAGGTACAATCAATGGTTATCACTACTCAGTACATATTATCATATAATACCCTTTAACCGATGATAAACCCCCCTTACCTGAGTTAATCCGGTAGCCTCCGAGCTCTAAGCTTTTCCTTCCTTCAACCTTCGTCCTCTGGCTTTTTGCCCTTTCTGCCTCTTTTCCCTTTTTCACGTGAAATAACCTTTTTACCAAAAAATGGGATTTTTCTCATTTCCAACTTATATATTATTCCAATAAATAATTATCCCAATAATTATTATTCCAAAATAATAATAATAATAATAATAATTCAATTATTTAATTAAATCAATAAATATATTATTAACTTAATTTAAATAATTATTATATTATTATCGGGGTGTTACAACAACCACCTTAGGTTTACACCCAGACAGTTTCCGCACTACGTTCCTAAATTGGCTTAGATGGGTTAAGGGTTTTACGGTCCTCAGTATGATCAGCTCAAGGTCGAAAAATAATGCCACGTACGATTACTCGTCATGACATTGATAGTCCAAGAGAGCCTAACTGAGTGGAGATTATCAAATTGATATAGCTTTGGACTACTCCATCGCTTATCGCTTCAAATATCGCCGTCCTATCATAAGTTCCACTCAGATCCGGGTTAGAATCTATCTCACACAGAGGATCACCAAAACCAAAACAGAACAACCAAATAACAAACAAATCAAACCAAAGCAATAAATAAATCAAAGTAGGCTTAATCCGCTTAGAGATTACTCCCCAGCAGAGTCGCCACTTTTCTGTAGCGGTAAAATCGTGAGTGTAAGCTATTGATTAACTTCACTCAAGGTACACAGAGTTGCCACCGCGCTTTTATTTATTTCCAAAAGGAAAAAGGTAAAAGAACGAATAAAAACCTAAGGAATCTAAAAGCAAAGGCTAAAAGAAACAAACAGAGAATGGGTAAGGGGATTGGTTACGAACTGGGAAGGTTTTACGCACCCGACTCGTCCGTGGTACTCAACGGGAGCCCTTTGAAATATTTATTGCTTTTTGGTTTGAAATTGGTTTGCTTGAAAATGATTGAATAGGTGAGAAGAAGAATATTTTTTAATGATTTTGTGTTTGATGAGGTTTTAACGCCTCATGCCTACGTACCCACAAAGTGCAATGCGAGATCAAAACCTCGTAGTTCGTGGTACAAAATTTGAAAAGAAACAATGAGCTGCATTAATTTTAAAATGTAGAGATAAGTCGTCATTCTTTAGCGAATAAATCCGCTAGAAAGAATGAATCATATCTAGACATATGAAAAGAAAAGGTGCACAAAGGCACAAAACCAATTGAGTGAGTTTTGGATTTTTTAAAGTATGTAAGAAAAGAATTTCGATATATTTACATGAATTAACATTTATTTAAGAAAACAAAGTGAAAAGATTAAAATCACTTGACCTAAGTCAAGGTTTGATTGCGAAAGAATTTGAAGTTTGAAAACAAAGAAATTTTCTGAAATAGGGGGGAGTTTTGAAAATTTAAGAATGGGGAGAAGATGAAGGGACTATCCTAATACTTGAATTAAAAGTTAAGAGAAAAGCGATCAAACCGAAATATGCACATTTCTTCAAAGTAACCGGAATTCCATCTTCAAAGACTAATGAAATAACTTGAGGCCGAAGTTTCCAATCCATCACAACTTGAGCAAGGGTAGAGATCCTAAAATCTAAGTCCATACTCCAAAGCTAAGGATAGTAACCATAGTCCGAAATTAAAGTCACCAATCTTTTTAATGTTTAATGCTTTATTAGTGTTTTTGGTATCCAAATGGACAAAATAAAAATCACAAGCAACAATATAAACATAAACAAGATGATATATGATATGATAAAAGCATAATAAAGAGATAAGGAGCAAGAAATTGAAATAAAAGGATAAGGTGCGAGAGATTAAATTTAAACGGATTATTATATTCACATTATTATAATATTTACATATATAAGTGGTATGATGAACTTAATAAAGCACAACCACGAAAAGAAAAATAAAATCGAGGCAACCGGATCCAAGTGGATCTTAATCCGAATCGGGACAACTTTAGGTCTATGTTAAGCAATCGCCGAGTAATTTACGAAGTAATTACCCTACAAATGAGGTCGGCCACCACTAATTAAAGTGGAAAATATTCGTGTTAATACATGTTAGAGAAACGATATTATGGATCGTTCTCCGAAAACCTGCCACACTAAAAGAAAAAGAGCGGTCTAATCTTAATCGAGATTTTCGTTGAATTTATCGAAGGCAACCTATCACGATCTCAAAGTATGGAGAATGATCCAAATGATCATTCATCCATAGATTTTAAATAATGAAGATTAAACCTATCGGAAATCAACAATCTACGAATCAGAGATTGTCATCGACCAAAAATAAAAGATGAAGAAGAATGGATCTAAAAGTAGATCCATAAAATTATTTAAAATATTTTTTAAAACCTTTTTCTAAAATCTCTTTTTCTAAATTGTTCATAAAACATTTTTCTAAATTTTTTCTAAAATATATTTCATAAAATTTCTTATATTAAAGATGAACCATAACAAAAACATTTTTTAATAAAAACAAGAAAACTAAAGAAATGAAAAAAAAAGGAAAAGAAAATGGACAAGGGAAGGGTATCCCGCGGGTCAGGTGTGGATACCAACAGATCCAAATAGGTCCAAGCCCAAACTCCTACATATGCTTATTCTTTTTTATTATTAAAATAAATTGAAAAAAAAAACAAAATATATAAAAATCAAAATAGAGAAGAACTGAGTCTTCTTCTTTGTGAGATCAAAACGGAAAACAGGGGAGGCTCACGGCGGACTACCTTCGAAACAGGCTTCATAATCAGAATCACCTTTCTCTCTCTCTACGAATCCGATCTAAGTTTCTTTCACTTCCAATTTCGAATTTCTAATCACAAAAACGAACAATCAAAGCTCCAAACCACGACTTCCTCCTTCTCTTTCTTGATTTTCGTGATCTTCTTCTTCGGTTTGTCGGTGTTGCCGTGAGATTGGTGAGGTAGGAATTGAAGAATGTTCAAGATAGCTTCGGGTAAACTAAGAATTTTAATTTTAGGGTTTTGGTTTTGACTGAATTTTGGGAGGCTTTGCAAGCTTAGAAAATTGTGAAGGAAAGGGTCCAATTTATAGAAAGGGAAGAGCTGTTTTGTGAGGTCGTTTTTCGTTTTGATTTGAGGCGTTTTGGAATTCAAGGAATGCGTGACTTGGTGAATGCGTTGTGAGTTTTGATTTTGAATTTTGGCCACCGATTTGTTGCGTTTCAGGTGCGTTTTGGGTATGTTTTCATTTTGTTTTGGGGAAGCATTTTGTTCACGTGTTCTTGCATTTTGGCAGGTGCGGATGACGGCTGGAAGATAGCTTGCTTTTGTTGTTGTTGTGAGCTTGCAAAGGCTTGGATTGCGTACGGCGTAGCTTGCGGATTGTGCAGGATGTGTGTTGTTTGCGCGGGATGACGGCTGGAAGCTGGTATTGGCTTGACAAAAGATTTTTTTGTTGTGCACGTGAGGAGGCTACGCGGAAGCATTGGCTTGTTTTGCTTGTGGGCCTGTTCAGCGTGAGGCCTGAAGTGGTGTACGGACTTGAGCTGGGCGTGACTTGTGAAAAGGCTAGCTTTGTGAAATGTAGTTGTGGATGACGTGAGGCTTTGCTAGCTGAAGGCATTGGTTTGGATACTTGTTTGGTGAGCTTGGAATTTTGCTTGTTGTTTTTTGAGCTGGTAGCTTTAGCTTGCGCGTGATGTTTGAAAGGGCTTTGTGACTAGCTGATGTGTATAGCTTGTACGGCTGTTTTGCAGCTTGTTGTTGGGAGAATTTGGCTTGGAAGCTTATACCTTTTTTTATTTATTTTTTTGTTGTACAAAAATAAAAAAATAAAAAAAACCTAAACATAAAATGGGCTTTGCATTTCTTTATTTATTAATTTTTAATATTTGGGATATATAAAAAAAAAGAATAAATGGGCTAAAAAGAAAAATAAGATGGGCTTAAGAAGAATTATGAAAAGGACAATATATGGATATTAATAAAAATATGGGAATAACAAAATGATAATGAATATAGAAAATGGATATTAAAAAAAATGAAAAATGGAAAAAACGATTAAAGAATAGTAATTTTGATAATCAAACTAAAAAAGGGTATGAATAGGGTAATCGAAAAATATTGGGAAAACGGTTATAGAAAAATTTAGAATTTGGAATTTTTTGTGAAATAAAAAAGAAATGGGTAATCGGGTAATTGAACTAGAAAAATGGTTATTGAATGAATAAAATGGTTTAATCAAGAAATGGATAATGGATGGAATTTGGTCTTTAAGCGCACAACAAATCTTAATTTTTTCTTGCACAAGCCTCTGATGAAAGTGAACACAGCCAACACAGACCCACTGGATATTTCACAACTTAAGCCAACTGTCATCTGAAAATTGTCTGATTATTTCCCTGATAAACTGAATCCATACTGAGGAAAATAAATCCTCGGATGGATCATTGGTGAACTGATGAATTGAGCCAGACTTCTCACGCAACATTTCTTGATAATCTGATGACCTTTGTACACAGTACAACTTGAATCTTTGAACACACACTGTCTAAACCACTGACACACACAACTGGCAGTCGGAACAATTTTCTGATAGTTTGACCAATATTAGGTCAAACGTCCATCTGAAATCGAATTGTAATTGAACCAACGCCTCTGAATTGAAATTACTGTCTTATCTTCGCAAACCTGCAACACAGAGAAGAAGAAGAACACTGCAACATATTTTTGGTATTTTGGTTAGAAGTTAGTAAATAAACAAATATAAAGAAGTAAAAAAAAATGTGATCCCCTGCGAAGCATAGACCCTATATCTGAGGAGAAACTCGAAACCATCGCGATCTTGTTTGTATGCAAAATGCAGATTAAATGCAAAGAAATCTTAGGGAAAAAATTAGGGTGTTACAACGAGTACGTACTCGAGAGTATCAAGTGGGAGAGCTTGTGTTGAAGAGGATCGTTCCTCCAGGTTCAGATCACAGGGGCAAGTGGACCCCAAACTATGAAGGACCATTCATAGTGAAGAAAGTCTTCTTAGGAGGAGCACTGATGCTCACCACTATGGATGAAGATGACTTCCAGTCCCCTGTGAACTCGGATGCAGTTAAAAAATACTTCGCATAAAGAGACCCGCTGGACACAAAAACAGAATTATAGTCCAGGCAAAAAAAGGGCATCCCGGCGAGCTAAAAATAGAATAAAAAGCTCGGGCAAAAGTTAGGGAAATAAATATAAAAAAAAATGTACACCCGCTGAGTTGAAAAGCCACATTGGACAGCTCAGTGTAAACACCCCAAATTTGCCCTCACTCATTCACACCATGGCTTGTGATTCTTTTCATTTGCATAAGTTCAATCATACCATCTCATATTGCATTTTTACTTCACTGCATTGGTTCTAAGTCATCTGCATCTAGGGTTTGTGATATGGGCAATCCCTGAGCTATCTGAGCCACTCCAAAGGTCTTCAATCGTCTCAAAAGGGTCCATATATGTTCAAGCATCATATTATATCCTCCCAAGGTCAAGGAAGTCAAAAAATCACAAGAACTGAGAAAGGCATGGAAGCAGAGCCAGGTTTAACTGCACAGATGACCTAAAATTAGGGTTTTGGTTTCAGAGGCCATAACTCCAAATTTTTTGGTCATTATTGTTTCTATTGGTCTCTATATGATATGAGGATCATGCATACCAATTTTCATGAAGAAATTCAATGGGGAAGGCATCTGATCAAAAGATGACTTCTTGAGCAAGTCAGTGCAAAATCAGGGCATCTGAGGCCCCCAATCATCCAACCAAAGGGTATTATCCATCATTTTGAATGTGTATGATCTTTATTTGATCTTAGAAGATGTTAGAAGTTCACAAAATTGAAGAATTTCAAGCCATTTGCAAAATTGCCATTTTGGGAAAGTGACTTGTAATATAAACTTGCCATTTTGGGAAAGTTTTTCAACCTCTTCTTTTTGATTCAAAAAAGCTTCAAATGGAAAATTCTTGGTCATGAAAGTTGTAGATTGGATCCTCCCATTTTCAAAAAGTACAAGAAGTCATTCTAATTCATTTTAGAACAAAAGTTATGGCCTTGCAAAGTTGGACAAAATCACTAAATTTTCACTTTTGTGCCAAAGAGGAAACTTGCAAAAACACTTGCCAAAGCCAAATGTGACTTCAAATCAACTTCTAATCATCACACAAACATCATTCATGGTCCATAATTCAGATTTTCCCAAAGAGTTCCTCACTTTCATGCCTTTGATTCAAGTATCATAAGCCATTTTTCACAAAAGTCACAAAGAGGGAAATCTTGCAAGAATGGTTCTTAGGGTTTTGTTTGGTCTCTAATCAATCACAAAGTGTCATAACAACATTATGTGGTGCATTTTGCTGCATATTTCCCAAGGAATAAGTCATGTCCATGACCAAAATCTCAAAATGCAACAAGTTGTGAAAATTTCAAAACATGAGACATCTCACCCTTCATCCATTTCAGATCACATCAGAACATCCAAGGGCTTCCCTTGAAGCTGGCTGAGGCAATCCAAACACAGAAATCTCCTCTGCCATGGCCCGTACCCATAGTACACAATTTTTGACTTTTTGGCCAATCACCCCATACCATTCCCACAGTGCATACCTGCCCTCCTAGATTGTTGGGATTGCTTATGGATTGCCTAAAGGTCATAAAATAAAAAGGAAGAAGGCTCAGAACACACACACAACCAACTTGCACAAAAATTGTCCAAACCTTCATCTCTTCGAAACTCCTTCCTCAGCCATAAAACCTCAAATTTCTCTTCACCAACAAGTCACATATCACTCATAGAACAAGAATCAACCCTCAAAGCAGCCAAAACCATCACACACCCAGACCTCCATTTCTGCTACACCAGAACCACAGAGCATAAACCAGCCATTCTCAAAGCTTTCTAAGCTTCATTTCATCATCAGGAGGTTCAAAGAAGTGGATTTGCATCAAAGGAGGACCCAGAAAGCTCAGAATCAGAGGGTTCCCATCTCAGGTAACATGAAGAACTTTTTTTCCAGAAGCTAGCTTTTAAGTTCATGTATGGTTCTATATGCTCCCCTGATCATGGGGATGTGATTACTTTTGAAAATGATGGAGAAACCACCATCTATATGATCTCTGAAACTTTTGCTCGTTTTTTACATTTTTCTTCGATTCATGTTCATGGAGTGAAATAAATGAATTTTAGTTGGGGGTTTAGGTTTAGGGTTGTTAGAGGATCATTTTTGTGAAAGAAATTTGGAGTTTGGTGGCCTGAGAGAGAAGCTAGGGTTTGGGATCGTCGGAGAAGACGACCGGAACACTGTTCCGGTCGCCTGAAGGTGGTTTAGCCCTAATCCTGTAATTAAGTCTAGTTTAAATGTGGGCCTTTGATTTGGTTTCCCGCGCGCGAGTGAACGACCAAGATTTGTCATTAAACCCTAATTCAGATTAATTAGTTTAATTAATTAGGTTTAATTTGAATTTAATCAGAATCAATCCCAGCCACTGAAACGCGCGCCAGTCAACTCCCGCCCTCTAACTTTGAATCTCAGCCTCAGGATCCTCATACTTTTCCATTTTATTTGTTTTATTTCTATTTAATTTCTTCGAATTTTAAAAAATAGTAAAAAAGATCCAAAAATTCTGAAAATTTTTATTAAATCTTTTATTAATTTTCAGAACCAAAAAATATTTTTATTTTTATTTTTTGCATTAAAAATTATTTTAAAATCATTTAAATGTTTATTTTTAATTATTTAATGGAAATTAATTAATTAAAAATGCATTTAGGTATTTAAAAATCACAAAAAAAATTCACATTGCAATTTAATACATTTAGAAACATTATCAAACTCTTCAAACAAATTTCTTTTTGGTTCTTGACATATTTTGACATTTTTCTTTGGAATTAAAGTTCTTAAAAGGCAATATTTTTGTTCTAACTTAGAAAAATTCATTTTGCCTAACCATGAAGAGTTTGATGATGGTTCTTCTTGCATTGAATTCTTCATAGCATGTAGTTTCTAGGGTAAAATTGGTTTGAATTTATCTCTCATTTTCAATTTGATGTGCATTTTTCCTTTTGAGGTGCCTTAATACCCTAGCCAACTTAAGAAAATCATAACCCCCATTAGGTTAAGAGTTAAGTCCCCTTCTTTGGGCAGTGAACTTGTGTAGGGTTAGGGTTCCTTTGATCCCATTTTCAATTTTTTTTCATGTCATTTGCTTCTGATTTTGAATTTTGCATTGCATATTGTATGTAAACCCTAATTTTGGCTTTCATTTGCATTCATCTCTCATTTGCTTGCATACATGAACTTGCCATGCCATTTTGTGCATCCACATGACATGTGAGACATCTTAGGACACATTAGAATCATGTTTGATCATTTCATCATTCATTTTCCATGTTATGCATTCATATCATTTCATAAGCTTTCATGAACTTTCATGGTTCAAAGCATGCTTCATTTGCATCCTCATCCTTATATGATCATCCACAACTCTTGCCATGTGTTTGCATAACCTCTTAGAATCATTAACATCATGTTTATGCTTCTGGTTTTGGTTTGCATCATTGCATCTTTCTCACTTTTCATTTCATTCCTTTTCTTGTTGCTAACTTTTCAGGTGGTAAGTGTTTGAGAAGTGAATTTGCCTTCACTTCTCATAATCTCTTCTCATCTCTCTTATGCATCATTTCTACATTTTAATTGTGTATTAGAGTGAGCTTGCTCAGTCATGTTCCCTCCTCACTTTCTTTCTTCAAGCAATTTATCTTCTTAAGTGAAGTAAGTTTTCTTGCTTCTTTCTGCTTAACCTCCTTTCATCTGCTTCTTCCTTGGTGGCTTCTCCCTTGAAGATCTCTTGCAAGCCTCATAAACCCTAGTAATACCCAAGCATGATCACAATTAGGGTTTGATTAGTCCCCCCATTAGTTTTACCTTTGTGTCATCTTTGAGTCTTCTCTTCTCACCTCATAATCAAGGACTAAACCTTAAAGGTTTTAAGACTTTGTGATTAGGGTTATGCCTGTATCCTTCTATTAGGATGGAGTGTATAACTTTAATCCTAAGTGTTAAACCCTTAATGTGTTTAATTCCTTTAATCAATCCACCTAATAATCACTAAGACATCAAGCTTGTAACTTGGGCCTTGCATTAGGGTTCTAATTCTTCCTTAACTGGTTAAGAAGGACTAACCCTAGTGTTAATGGACAAGTCCCCCTCAAGTTGTCTTACAAATCATAAAATCCATTTCTTAATCTTACCATTAACTAAAATCCACTTTAATAAAGGTTTTGTTTTGTCATGAGGTTAATCCCTAATCATGGATTAAGTTGAGGAGCCTTCCTCAGCTTAAATGTTATCATCTATCATCCTTCTATTAGGATGGTGTAATGGGTCCATTGAATACTTGATTATGGCTTAAACTCATTACTTAACACTAGACAAAAACTCCAAAAACATCTAAATAAATACAAATAGGTTAATGATCTTAATCCTACATCATGGTGATTAAGTGTGAGGTGTTTACTTCATACTTAAGGTATTCTCATTACCCCTAATCAGAGGGAGGATGTGATGAGTTTACTAACCCTTGGCTTAGGCTTAAGCTCATTAACTTATGACAAACACACAAAAAAGCAATAAAAGATTGAAAACACCAAAAAACAAACAATAATCGTCTCCTCCGGGATTCTTTTCTCACCTCATTCACTCACAAACGAGAACTCGCTTCTTCCGTCTGATGCAAGACAGTTTGCACCTGAGTCAGACAGGTCATACACTTGAGCATAGACAAGCAAGCAGTTCACAAGTCAATTTATCCTTCCAGTCTCTTTGAGTCGAACTACAGTGTTCTGACTTCCTCATTGCACGAGAGGATACGTAGGCATAACTTAACAGTTATCGAACAAAGGTCTCTGTATATTCCCCCTCCTTCCAGCATTATTCTTTGAGCCTCATGGTCTTAAGCATTTCACTCTTGTTCCTACACTGACACTTCTCTTATACACTTCACATTTCCTTTTGCACTGACACTTGCATTCTTTCCAGCTTTGATACATAGACTGCACTGACACTACCCCTTTTAAACACAAATCTTTTAATCGTGGATCCCGTCGAGTACGACGGACAATCTGGGTGCTAATACCTTCCCAGGTTGTAACCAACCCCCTTTCTCAGTTTCTCTGGTTCGCGACCGTCTTATCCATCTTTTCTTAGGTTTATGCAGCATTACCTTTCCTTCGGGATAAAAATGCCTAGCTGGCGACTCTATTCATTCCTCCTCTTTCGCCTACCGTTCGCGTTTGTACCCCTTCTGACCCGGGTGTCATTTAGATGGGAGCGACACTCAGGCAAAAAAGGGTATCCCGGTGGATTGAAAACCCGAAAGGGCGATCCACGCAAAACAAGGGAATAAGCGAACAACTGCGATCCGAGTTATCTGAACCACGTCATCGTTTCGTACAACTTGACAATATCAGAAGGATAGGAAACAGTCCCCTCATCCTCTCAGAAAACCAAAGCAGAATGGAGAGTCTCGAAGACATGCAAGTCATAGCAGAAATGGAACTCTTTGGAATGTCGTGTACATTGCCATTAGGATAGTTTCTTTTCTCAATTTTACGGTAGCTACCTCTTTCCAGGTGGTTGCTTCCTGATGTAAAATCTTTGCCTATTCAGAGGCCATTTAATAAAAAGAATATTCAATCAAAAAGCTGTGTGTGTTTATTTTTGTTTGCAAAATGTCCTGAATTTTCAGCAAAAATAGCATTGCATCTAAACATGGTGTAATTTTAAAAGGAAAACTGACATGCAGGGAAACTGTAACCCTCTTTGAGTGTTGGGTGACGATGGATGAACAGATCATTCCATGCAAATCCCTGGGGCACACTTGTGTTTTCTGTTGTTGCAGGTTGCAGGATGCCGTCACATTCTCCCAAGCAATTTACTCTCCCCCATTAGAGTATCTCCACAAGCAGATATTTCTTCTCCCAGCAGGTATATAAGAGTCTGATCTCTCCAGCAGAGATTTTCTCCAGCTAAGCCTTGGCAGTAGCCCAAGCAGTTTCTTCTTCCCCAGTGAAGTAGCACGCCATTCTTCCCCAGTGGAGTATCCCAGCAGGTATCTGAAGCCTGACATCACCAGAGTTAGAATTATCAGAATTCCATCCTCAGCAAGAGCCTGATATCCCCTCAGATTCTTGAATCAGCAGATGCTCTCCCCAGCCAGAGTATGATTGAAGCAGATTCCCCAGCTGAGTCTGAAGATGATCCTGTCCCCATAGAGTTCATATTTAATTTTCACCTCCGTCAGTGAAATATTTCCCAGCGAAGTTGCCAATACTTTTGGGTATTTTGATGATACAGTCAGGTGTTCATCACCTCAGTCAAAGTGAAGTACTCAGACCTCTTGACTTGTCTTCTCCTGCAGAGTTGTAACTCTCGTGGCCAATCAGGCATTTTTTTACCGCTCGTCTGCGTTTCTCAACACTCGTCTGTGTTATCCCTAAGCAGAGTTTTCCCCAGCATTGATATTACTGCTTTATTGCTGCTCGTCCGCATCTTTCAACACTCGTCTGTGTTATCTTTGGTATTGCTCGTTTGCTCTTCCCAGCAGTGGCTCACGATTATCTTAATTTTGCTCGTCTGCAAATCCCGTCACTCGTCTGTGTTTGGAATAGTATCTGCTGTTGGTCGTCTGCAATTTTCAACACTCGTCTGTGTTGTGATGTCTCATATGCTGATTGCTCGTCTACAACTTTCCAACACTCGTCTGTGTTTGGTATTGGGTCATTTTGCTGCACTCGTCTGTGCCTTGATATGTATTTTCTGCTATTGCTCGTCTGCAACTATCTAGAACTCGTCTGTGCTGATTACCGATTGAAGCTCGTCTGCTTTTATTCCCCAGAAGTCGTCTGTTTTCTGAAGCTCGTCTGCTTTGCTTGGATACTCGTCTGTATCATCCCCAGCACTCGTCTGTGCTAGCTTATATTTGTGTATGTGAGGGTTTGTTGTTTATCCTAGTTTTTCTGTGACTGCTTCAAATGCTTGTCTGTGTTTGAATTTCTGGTATTCGTCTATACCATTGGCTGATACTCGTCAGTATCATTGCCTGAGACACTCGTCTGTGTTTCTTAGATCATTATCCGATACTCGTCTGTATCATTGGCTTATGGCACTTGTCTGTGTTATCTTGATGATCATCCAATACTCGTCTGTATTGAAGAGGTTTCGAATCCTGACAGTGGCAATTAATGTCAAAATGGTTACCGGTCCTGGCATAACAGGTAAATCCGAAGGAGGCTCGTCTGTCTCAGGCACCAATTATTATTGTTGCTGCACCTGGCGTCACAGGTTTTCTAAGAAGACTCGTTTGTCTTATACCATATATCCGCGGATAATATATGAAGAAGGTTCGTCTACCTTGATTGCATGTCTATCCCACAGACTTTAGTGCATTACCGGTCCTGGCGTAACAGGTAAATCCGAAGGAGACTCGTCTGTCTCATGTTTTTGCAGTGTTTTGAGGACTCGTATGTCCAGCTCCTGGCGTCACAGGATTGTTAGGAGACTCGTCTGTCTCAGATCATGTTATGTTCTTGCAGTGTTTTAAGGACTCGTATGTCCAGCTCCTGGCGTCACAGGATTGTTAGGAGACTCGTCTGTCTCAGATCATGTTATGTTCTTGCAGTGCTTTGAGGACTTGTAAGTCCAGCTCCTGGCGTCATAGGATTGTTTGAAGACTCGTCTGTCAACATGTTCTTATTCCAGATATCAATTTCAACTTGGAAGAAGCTTGTCTGCTTCTTTCTCCCCTGCAGTCCCCATAGCGTCATCTGGTTGGGTTTATTTCCCGGTGTTGCATTCTTCGTCAGAGTGCAAATTTCTGGTCTTCTTGGTATTCAACCACAATTTATCTTGAATGGTCGATAGCCCGTACTATCGTCCTTTTCAGATTAACTGATGATTGAATAGGGGCAGCTGTAACACCCCAAATTTTCCCTCTTCATTTTAAGCATCATATCATATCATATTCATCATACTCATATCATTTCCTCAGCATCATATCATGGAAAGATGAAGCATAGCATCCCTCATGTCCTAGCATCCAGCATATGGTCATCTGCGGAGGTCCTAGAAGCCTTTATAGCCATGACAAGGGTCCCAATGAGTTTATACAAGTTCTATGGTGAGTCTACACTCCATTTACAAGTTCAAGTCCATTGGCAAAAGCTCATAAGATTGCACGATCATCAGAGATCTCAGGACAAGGCAAAGCTCCTATGCAAGGCACCCAAATTAGGGTTTGAGATTCAAGTACCAAGATCTCACAACTTTGGCCATTTATCTTGGTCCAAGTCTTCTATATGTTAAGAGGATCCTATGTGTCAAATTTCATGAGAAAATTCCATGTGGAAGTCAGTCATTGCCTCAGTTGCTTGCAGATGAAGCAGAAAGTCAACAGAGCCCTGAAAAAGTCAACTGTGCAATTTCAAGGGGTCCAACCCAAATTTTTTGTCCAAGAGGGGTCCTTACAATGTTATAAGATGTTTGGAATGCCTAAAGTTCAATAATCATGGAGGTTTGAGGGGTTTTGCAAAAATGGTACAAAGTTGGTTTTTGAAGTTTTCCAAATTTTGCAAGTTTTGCCCTAATTTTCAAGTGGCCTTAACATGATCAAAAATTCTCCAAATGGACCAAAGTCAAACATGAAAGTTGAAGAGTAAGGGCTCCCATTTTCAAAAAGTACAAGTACTTTTTCACCGGATTCCTGGATCATTCCCTAGCTCATTCGAAAATTCCAAGTATCTAGGGCATTTTTTGACTTTTCAAAATTGCACCAAATGCAAGAAGGCTCAAATCTGATTTTTGTGATTTGGTACAGGCCCAAACTTGTTTCAAACTTAAAATACATTGCATAAGAAGCATTTTTCTCAAAAGAAATGGCCAATTTCGTGCACTTTGAAAAACTCCCTCCAAAACATGCAAATTTGCAAAAATCATGAAATAAGTGTGACACTTAAATCTAAGGGCCAGGAATGAATGGATTTGGATCAAGGGTGGGAAATGAAACTCACACATGCTGAGAGGCCCAAGAGAGCATGGGCATAGCATGCTTATTCCACCAAGTGCACATGATGCATATTCACACTTTTCTCATTCAATTTTCGTGCACTTTCTTTCATACTTTCAGCATTGCTTTCTTACATCATAACAAAGAGAATTAGGGCAAAACCAGATCTGAATCTCTCTCATTCTCTATTTCTCAACTTTCTTGCATTCTTGCATTTTTCTTCATATCTCTTGATTCTCCACAAACTTCTTCCATATTCTTGACCATTGAATCATCTAGATCAAGAATCATCCACTCATTCAAGCTTAAAGCACAGAATTGGAAGCTTTCCATTTCAAAGCCACTTGTTGAGAAATCTCAGATCCACACCATTTCAAGACCTTAGATGCATTTATTTTGCATCTAAGGAGTAAGAGAAGTGATTTGCACGGATTTGTTGGTTTTCTAGCTCAATATTTCAAGGTCTCCATCTCAGGTATGACTTGAAAATTCATGTTCTGGAAATGAAATTAAATGGTTGATATGTGTTCCTCGTTGTTTGCTGATCATGCTGCTATTTGTAGAATTGATTTTGGTGCATTATGTCATGAGTTATGTGCATTTTAAGTTTCATGGTGACACTTTATTTTGCTCGATCCGGCCAATTCTTAGATTCAAGTGTTTTTAATGCCATATTTGGATTCCTTGATGTTGATTTAGTCAATCTGGACTATTCATTTTTATTTTATGGTAAATTTTTGGATCTGGTTTGGTCTCCGGTGCCGGAGCCCTAGCTCCGGTCACCGGAATTTGTTTTTTTCATCCTAGGGTTTCTAAGGGAAGAAGACGAAGTTTAAGCCATTGGATCTCACATCCAACGCATGAAACAGCGCCACATGTCCCCCATATTGCTTCCATTTCTATTTAAATTCTGTTTTTATTTTAATGCTGCGTGTGGTAGTGTACACAGCAGCTTCCGTGAGCTCACCAATGCCAGCACTCTAAAGCGCCACGTCATTTAATGAATTTATCCACCACAGCCGCATGATGCATCTTGCGGATCCAGCGTTTTCCAGCATTTCTTTTTTTTATTTCAATTAAATCCACCATAAGCAGCATGTGCTAGCGCAGACCTGGGGCCTTCAGCTTGTGCTATTCACACCATCATCCCCCCAACCCAACTTTCTTTTATTTTTCTTTTTTCACTTTAATTTCCTTTTATATTTAGTTTCATTTCCATTTATTAAAAATAGTTTCGTTCATCCAAAAATCCCAAAAAAAATCATGGACCTTCTTTTGTGTCTTTAGTTTTTTATCATATTTTTATTTTATTTTTTTCATTGATCCACGTGTCAGAATTAATTCATCATTGCACATAGCTTCTTTTTAAGTCTTTCTTGACCAGTCTGCCTTGTCTAATTTCCATAGTCTTCAATATTTTGAGTTTTGATCCCATTCTTTTTGATTTGTGTTCCTAACACATTGTTGTTTTTATGTGATTTTTATCTGGATTTTTAGAAACCTATTTCTTGAGTCTTGGTCTGGTAAATTGTGATGTAAGTTTTCTGCCTTAACTTGTGTTCTTGCCTCCATTTAACCTAGTTTACTTCTGAATCTTTGCAAATAATTTTGGCTAGTTGATATAACATGTTTTAGGATCATTTGGTTTCAATTGTGGAATTTTATGTGGCTGGTTGATTTATTGGGGATTTTATCTTGAACCTTGTCCCGTTTTGCTTCTTTTGAACTTTGTAGTCTCTCATAAGCCTAGAAGGGCATTGTGCCCACTTTTCCTTCTCATTTGGGGTTCCTTTGGGGTGTGAGTACCTTCCTGGTCCTAGGATAGGGTTTGTGTCTTCTGATTTTTTGCATTTGCTTCTTTCTTAAGTCATCTGCTTCTTTAAGTGCTTTCACTTCATCTTATGGTTTCTTTCACTCCCATTTTGGTATTTTTTGGTCTTGTGTGTCCATTCTCTTCATCGTGTTGGCTTCCTAAGCCATTCTTCATCTTGTTTTGGTTCTGGTTGTGAACTTTTTGTTCCCATTTTGTGCATTTTGCTTTGCATATTTCATAAGTGTGCATTTGTTTTCATAGGTGTTCATGTTGCATCATTTTGAGTTGTAAGCTTCATGTCTCACTTCTTTGAGTTGCATTTGCATTGTGCATTTGTTCATATCATTTCACTTCTGATTGTTTGATGTTAGCATGTTATCTTGCTCATTTTACTTCACTTGTATGCATACTAACCTTGCAGGGGCTATGATAAGTGTGAGATGTGGGAATTGAGTTCCACATCTCCATTTCTCATCTTCTCCTTTTATGTTCATTTGTACTAACTCTTTGTTGTTGGGCTTATGCCTTTCTCATCCCTTCTTCTATCTTCTTCTTCTTTTCTCATTAGGATAGAAACCTCACTAACCCTTAGGACATCCATGCATGTTAACACTTAGGATTATTTTAGTCCCCCTTTAGGCTTTTTCCTTTGTGATCTTTTGGTTCTTCTTCTCTCCTCATCTCATAACTCTAAAAAACACTTTAATAAGTTTGAAGTGATGTCTTGATACATAGCCTTATCCCATGAGGTATGCTTGTAGTCTTCCCATCTTGGGATAGTATAAGTTTACCTTGTGATGCACAAGTCTGATCAAGGTATCTTCTTCATAAAAGAAAAGCATAAAAAACACTTCTTCATCTGTAAATAATCAAAACACTTAATAAGTAAACAAGTTAGTGAGCCTAAGCCCTAATCTTTGGGTTCAAGTTTTGGGGATCTTCTCCTTACTTGAGTGTGCTTGTTCTATTATTCCATCTTGGAATGTAGTGACAAGTGCACATTCCATGGAAAAGAGCTTGAGTTCACTTCCTTGTGACACACTCTAAAAGCTTCTAAAAAACACAAAAAAAACAGTAAGCGTCTTTCCTTCGGGAATTCTTTTCTCACCTCATTCGCTCCGTACGCGAACTTGCTCCTACTTGTCACTTTGCAAGACGGTAACGCACTCGTCGTCCGAGCCTGCAACACCTGAGCATTGACATAGGTAGTTCAAGCCTTAATTCACAAGAAACTTCCTTTTAGTACCCCTGGTTAGGGGAACTACGGTGTCTCTGATCCTCATTATCCCGATGAGGTACATAGGCAGCGGGGTAGGGCCCGTTCGAGCACAATATTTATTTTCCCTACATTTTTTCTCCTTGGTTTCTTATTCAATTCTTTTCCAGTTCCAGTTTCTTTTCATTTTCATTTCTTTTGCTGCAGTTTTCATACTCTCACCCTTTGAAACATTTATCATTGCAAGCGTGGATCCCGTCGGGTACGGCGGACGATCTGGGTGCTAATACCTTCCCAGGTCGTAACCGACTCCCGAACTCAGTCTCTTTGGTTCGTAGGACCTGTGTCCTTCCTTTTCTTTCTTCTGGTTTGTGCAACATTACCATTCCCTTTCTTCGGGATAAAAATGCCTGGCTGGCGACTCTATTCTCTTTCCGCGCCACTTTCGCGTTTGTACCAGTATGGAAATCCGGGGAGCGACACTCATGATGAATCATATCGTGAAACAAAGCCACCATAGCACGCTGATAAGTTGCCCCGACATTCTTCAAACCAAATGGCATCACTTTATAGCAAAAGGTGCCCCACTGTTTAACAAATGTAGTCTTCTCCATATCTTCAGGTGCCATCTTGATTTGATTGTAACCAGAGAAACCATCCATAAAAGAGAATACCTTATGCTGAGCAGTGTTGTCTACCAGAACATCAATATGAGGAAGTGGAAAGTCATCTTTAGGGATGGCCTTATTCAAATCTCTGTAGTCTACACACATTCGTATCTTACCATCCTTCTTAGGTACTGGTACCACGTTTGCAACCCATTGAGGATAAGAAGTCACAGCTAAGAACCCTGCATCAAATTGTTTCATCACTTCTACTTTAATATTTTCTGACATTTCGGGACGTATGCGACGAACCTTCTGCTTCTTCGGACGACAATCTTCTTTTACCGGTAAACGGTGAACCACAATGTCTGTATCCAGCCCTGGCATATCTTCATAGGACCAAGCAAAGATCTCTACATAGTCACGTAACATCTGAATCAATCTGCTCTTAACATCATCTTCTAGTTCAGCCCCTATCTTGACCTCTTTCCTGTTTTCTTCAGTTCCCAGATTCACAACTTCGATTGGCTCTTCATGTGGCTATATAGCTTTCTTTTCTTGTTGTAATAACCTAGCAAGCTTTACAGGTACTTCACAATCTTCCTCCTTTCCATCTTCAGCTTGATAGATCGGATTCTCGAAATTATAATTGGCAATAGTAGAATTGTTATCAACAGGATCCAGAGTGGATGAGGATCTACATTTAGTGATGTGGGTGTGTGTAAGAACACATAGCTAATAAACAAAAATAAAAATAAAAGAAAGACAAGGAGCACAATATTTACGGAAACAAAATGTCCATTGATTTTTATTGAATGAAGTATGCAAATGGAATGACATCCCGAAACAAGCATACCATTGTGCCCCGGGCAAGACACAAGGCTTAAAAGTTTAATTGTTTAAAATTACAAACTTAAAAATAAGAACACAGTAATAGTATTTACTCCTGACTAAAGGAGATAGGAATAACGTCTTCAGCCTTCCAGTTGTTGAGCCCATCACCCACAGTAGGAAAGATCCAATCATCCAGGTTGTAGTCTTCATTATAGTCACCCACAACATTGATTTTATCCCTCATTACCCCTTGATTGGTGATACGAACAACACGAGTACGACGAACAACCTTCTGAGATTCTGCAGTAAAACCCAAACCAAACTTGTCAGACTTGTAAGGGATGTCAGGAAGTTGACCCCAAATAGTACAACCACCTTCTTCAAGCACAACTCTAGCATCTTTGAGGGAGGCCATTGTAGGAGGTATTCTGGTAACCACATGAACTCTTTTAACAACAGGGGGAGCTTCAGTAGCAGGAACGACCCAAGGAACTACCTCAAATGTCTGACAAGGAGTCTCAACATATTCACCCTCTACCTCAACATATTTAAAAGTATTCACATGACTGACCATATATTCTTCTTCACCATAAACAGTGACAATCTTTCCTTTCACCGGATATTTCAACTTCCGATGTAAAGTGGAGGTCACAGCACCTTCCCCATGGATCCAGGGGCGCCCAAGCAAACAGGAGTATGCAGGACGAATATCGATTACATAAAAATTAGAGTCGAAGACTTGAGAGCCTACTTTGATCGGGAGATCTACTTCTCCATGCACCACCCTTCTTGAGCCATCAAAGGCCCTCACCACTACATCACTTGGTCTTAACACAACACCTTCAGGACTGAGCTTGTCTAGAACCTCTTTGGGGAGCACATTTAATGAAGAGCCATTGTCCACCAGCACATGAGACAAGGCAGTGCCTTTACATTCAATGGAAATATGCAGAGCTCTGTTATGATTTCTCTTGGCAGGAGTTAGATCAGCATCTGAAAAACCTAACCCATTATCATAAGTCATATGTGCAACATAATTCTCAAATTGATCCACAGAAATCTCATTTGGCACATGAGCAGTCTTCAAGAACTTGATTAAGGCTTTAGCATGAGCCTCAGAACACAACAACAAAGGTAACATGGAGATTTTGGAAGGAGTATGCCCCAACCGGTCAACAATATCATAATCACTCTTGCGAATGATCTTCAACACTTCTTCCATCTGTTTAGAAAGATTTTCAGCAGTCGGTATCTCAGCTTGCGTAGGTTCAACCACAAGACCTTTGCCCCGAGTATCAGTACTTGGCCCAGAATTAGAGGTAGTAGTTGGAGTAACTGTATCTTTGGAGGTAGCCTGAGGAGAGAAAATTCTTCCACTTCGGGTGATCTTACTAGATCCAGCAATATTATCAACATCAAGATTATTATTGGTAACAGGTGCATCAGTCAGAGGTTTTTGCTTGACACCATGGATGTAAACGTCAGAACCATAATTCCAGGGTATAGCTTTATCAGAAGTGTAAGGAACAGGACCAGGAGTGGTAATAATCATGGGAGCCACTCTAGCTTCAACAACAGTCTTCACAGGGCCTTCAGTAGTAATCCTGACCGGACCCCTAGAGGTGATCCTGACAGGGCCTTTGGAGGTAATCTTCACTGGTACTTTGTCAACCATGGCTACGTCTTCAAGCTTCGTACTACGAGTTAGATGTTCAACCATACTTTCCACAGAAGGTGTCCTCTCAAACAATATAGTGTAATTGTCCATGAGGCGTTGAATACCATCTTTCAACTTCCAGCAACTATCAGGTTTGTAGGCACAGTAAAAATAGTCTTCATTGCAACCTGGAAAGAATCCAGCCTGCACCAGCTTCTTCTTGATAGATAGTATAGTATTTATAACCTCCCGTCTTGTTAGATAGTATAGTATTTATAACCTCCCGTCTTCGTTCGTCGTACCTCTATTGAAGGAATAAGTTCCTGAGTATCCTGACTGAGGATAAAAGAGATGGACATAATTTCAAAGGGAGATGTAACTCGAAGTATCTATGAAGATAGATTTGCCCTGCTGGGGATTTGTAGTTGTCCTG
This sequence comes from Lathyrus aphaca, assembly GCA_963966055.1. Classification (NCBI taxonomy): domain Eukaryota; kingdom Viridiplantae; phylum Streptophyta; class Magnoliopsida; order Fabales; family Fabaceae; genus Lathyrus; species Lathyrus aphaca. The sequence continues at coordinate 293,665,582 of OZ014519.1, read as the reverse complement.
TGGGGATGAACCGGCGAATTTTCGTTGAATTCCTACCGTCGTTCGTCCTTAGTAAATACTATTACTGCATTTCATGCATTTATGGTAAACATCAATCATATTCAAAAGCATACATACATTCAAATACAACCAATGGACGTTTTCGCTTAGGTAAATAGGGTAAAAGTAAATCTGGATTCAAAAACAAGATTTTATTTATTTTTAGAAAGTGACTTATACACATGCAAGTCTATACAAGGAGACAGAAATCCTAGTAAGAGGAATTCGTCGCAAAAGTTTTACAAAACAAAGAAAACAACTATGTGAGAAATGATCCTATTGAGTTTCAGTTCCACTATTGCCATTATCTTCAAGCATCTCATCTCCTGCTGTTGGGACGGAAACGATTGGATTGATCTTTATCTGTTCGAGCTTGAGTCATCTCCTTGATGATCTGAAATCTCCTTGATGAATCATGATCAACCCTTGATCAAATGATTAATTTTACTTCATATACTTGATGTTGGCAAAATACCATGAAGTTTGACTTTGGTTTGACCACAGTTGACCTTAGTTTGACTTTTTAACTGCTTTGACTGATTTTAGCCTATCTGATCATCTGACTGAGCAAACTTTTTGGGAAAGCCTTGAAACTTGACATAGGGATTATTGAAGACATGTAGGAGGTTATGAAGCTCACTTTAAACCTTGGAAGTCCATTTAGCCTGATGAAAGTCAAAACCCTAGTTTAAGATGCATTGCTTAGGAGGATGCATTGTCTGAGGGAATTGTCAAACTTTCTGACTAATTGTGAACCTTGTGAACCTTGTGAACCACTTGGGACAACTTATTACACAATGTCTTGTCTAGGTGAGGGCAAATTTTGGGGTGTAACACCGTTATCTCAAAGTCTAAGCCAAATGTATTAAGTTGGAATGTATTGCAACCTAAATCCATTGGACTTGTTCTCGAATTTCTTCGATAGACAAACTTAATATCTAAAAAATCTTGCAAATAAAGCTTCAATTTTGTGCACCTTAATCTTGGCTTAATTACCCAATTCAACGCAAATTGGTACGACGAGATGGCGATAAAGGGACGAATAGCCTCAAGCATAATGCATTTCCTAATCATGTCCTGTAACATGATCCATATTTATAGCACCTCAAACCACAAAATCCAACAATCCTGAATTTGATCGCCAAGTGAACATCTTGATAAAGATAATCTGAACATTTGATGAAGCATGAAACCCATGCTCATGACCATAATAATGTTTTAAAGCCCCTCTCCCAACTTGAGGAAAATATCACTAAAAAATTCAAGAAATACTGACCCATAGAACTCCTGATCATATACATGCTTTGAGAAAATCGATGATATGAATTATTGTGAAAAGTCAATGAGATGGAAAATTTTGGGGTGTTACAGCTGCCTCTATTCAATCACTGTAGACTTGAATGGATGATAGCAGTTGCTTTCAGACGTTTGAAGTATGCAGGGATTGAATACCAGAAACAACCAGAAAATTTGCACTCTGTGGCAGAAGAACAGGGAAATAAACTCAACCAAATGAACTCTACTTGGATATAATTATGATGGGAAGGATAGTAAACGGGGGATTCCTTTTGAGTGATGTCAGACGGCTACTGACTTGCCACACTGCGGGCGGACTTTTACTTATTTACAGTTGAACTTCAAGATACTTTGCCACCCCGAGAATGGACTTTTGCCAATCTGCGGTTGGACTTCAAGATACTTTGCCACCCCGAGGATGGACTTTTGCCAATCTGCGGTTGGACTTCAAGATACTTCGCCATCCCGAGGATGGACTTTTGCCAATCTGCGGTTGGACTTCAAGATACTTCGCCACACTGCGGGTGGACCTTGGATATTCTGCCACACTGCGGGGGGACTTTAAGAATTTTCCACACTGTGGGTGGACTTCTGCTCACTGCGGGAGACTTCGTGACTTGCCACCCGAAGATGGACTTTGGCCAGTCTGTGGCTGGGCTTTTGCTCGCTGTGGGAGACTTTTGAAACTTGCCACACTGCGGGAGACTTTTGAAACTTGCCACACTGCGGGTGGACTTCTGCTCACTGTGGGAGACTTCTGAAACTTGCCACCCGAAGATGGACTTTGGCCAGTCTGTGGCTGGACTTTTTCTCACTGTGGGAGACTTTTGCTCGCTGTGGGAGACTTTTGAAACTTGCCACCCGAAGATGGACTTTGGCCAGTCTGTGGATGGAATTTTGCTCACTGTGGGAGACTTTTGAAATTTGCCACCCGAAGATGGACTTTGGCCTGTCTGTGGCTGGACTTTTAAAAGATACCAAACTTGGATTATGCTGGGTACGTATATGTTGAGTTACATGGCATGATGCCCATGACACTAGGGATGTTATGTCTTGAGTATTGTCAATGAACTGGTATGAACGTAAAGGGAATTCCAGACGTGGAAGTAATGCGTCTATGCTAACTCTGTGGGGAAACACAATGATTGTGGATTCGATCTCAAGGAGCCCGGTGGGGATAACATCTCTGTTGGGAAAAAGCGTGAATAATTATCCCCCCCGAATTATCATTTTTGCCAAAAATAAATTGGACTTTAGACTTGAGGACCGTGCTAGGGGATACCTCGACTATTGGGGATTATCCACTCTTATGGATTTTACCTCAAGAGGATTTTACAAAAGACTTGGTGTCTTTAAACTCTTAGGTATCGTAACGATTGCATGAATCAGCGTAACAACCTTGCTGGGGAGGTAACCATTGCCAATGCAGATGAGCTAGGAGCTGTAAGAAACATTGAATGAGATAATTGGTCTTGATGAGCAACCACTAGATGGGTAATGGACTCAATCAGTAAGAGTTATGACAAGAGGGTGCCATAGAAACTCTTTGAGAGTGTAAATGTACTGGTACTCTGAACTCCGAGTAAATGCTTTCGATCGTCTGTCTTCGGGAAAGAATGAATTCTCGTACCATTGGGATGGCCTGCCCCAGTACGAGTATTTGAATAGTTTTGCACTTGACTGACTAATCTTCGCTCTTGGAGAGATTTGAATCTCGAGGTGATTGCCCCAGTTTGAATGAAATTTGAAGAGATTGCTCGACGTAACTACCCCGGATTGGCTAGCTCTTATCATGACTAGTTGGGAAAGTCTTTACTCCATGGAGCTTTTCTCGGAAAAGTGCACCTCGACGTGATTGTCTTTCAGAAGTTTTGGACTTCTCAACTTGGCAAGCTTAAGCTTCTGGATTGAATTTCCGCATGTGAACCATTTAGGATGATAAACAAATGTATGCAAGCAAAAAATGTTTATTCCTAGAATGAAAATTCTAATGCAACACACATGTTAATCTTGAAGTTTTTAAAAGGGATCGCAAACCTTCGTGAGTGAATCACTGGTTAAGATACGACATTATTTTGAATGATAGTATGTACATGCAATACCAACAAATGTCTTTTAGCATAACTCATAGGAGTCAGGAACACGATCTCGTAGTAGTTTGCTTATCAAAATAACCCTGTTTCAGTTAAGACTTTTAAGGGTTGTATCGTGGCCTGGTTCACGGTTATAGAAACAAAGGATATAGGCTCGAAGTTTATTTGTGCCCACCCACTCTTCGTGATGTTCTCCATTCCTATGTTCAGCTAGTTTTCGCAAGAATTCACCTTTCATAAGGGTTTCGTGTTGATTGAGGAACCATTGCTGCTATCGGTTCAAGTGCCAATCAGGTTATTGTTATGAGTCAGTCACCCTTTTTCTCCTTCGTGTCTGTGCCACACGACTTTGTTCTCATTTGAGGATCTTTCTTGTGTAATCCTTTCCGTCTTTCGCTTTTGCGTTATTTTGCTTATCCCTAACTTTTGCCTAGACTGATTCTTGTGAATCTTTGATTGTAAAGTCCAGCGGGATGCCCTAACTTTAGCCTAAGTTGCTTGTTTTAAAGTTTCGACTTAGCGGGCTTTTCATTTTTTTTTGTGAACAAGTCGCGCGACACTGTTTGTCTTGTTTGCTTTGCGAGGGTTGTGACTGCCCCATTCTTTGGATGATGAAGGATAACCATTGTGGTTTTCAATATTTGGACCTTTTGACTTGGATAACCATTGTGGTTTCTGGTCTTTGGGCCTCTTGATTAGCATAGTGGAATATAATGGATTCTCAAATACAATCCTTTATGAAAGCCTGAATGCTTGGTCCGACTAGATGACATCTACCCTGCCCCTAGGTTACATGTGAGGGTTTTTTTATGCGAAAAGAAACTCCTACTTCAAGGCTCAAAGGGGTTAGCAAGGGTCTATCTTCCTTATATCTCCAGTGTTTAGGGATTTGAAACAAAGCCTGTACATCGTCAAAAGGGCCTTACTTGAGAGCACACAATTAGAGATTTTGCGTTTTTGTTTCGTCATTCTCCTTCATAGAATTTAAGCACGACAATTGGTATTGCGATGTACACATGCAAAATTATAAGTGAATCCGAATGAATTACTTCAAGAAAAACATGTGAGTTTTATTATTGCTAACATTCAAAAGCAAACAAATTTCATACATGTAGACAAATGTTTAGCATATAAAAGAAACTACAAATGGAAATGCAGTAAAGAAACTGAATATTGCCGTAGTTAAGGAGGCTTAACTCCGTCCGGACCTGTCAGTCTTGGACACTTTCAGTGATCAATAGCTCTTTCACAGACTTGTGATCTTCTAGTTGCAGCCGTATGCCCAACCATGGCAATCATACATCTTCTTCTAGTTATTCTGACTCTGACACGAGACATCTGAAGGAAAAAGTGAACCTGGGGAGTAAAGTTGCCCCATAAGGTTGCTCGGAAAGACCTGATAATCTTCTGCCTACGTATCTCCATTGATTGATGACCAATGAAGAATCAGAGCGACGTAGTTCCCCTCAATAGGGATGAACAATGAAGAAAGGAAAACACATTAATGCCATCACTGAGAGTATTTGAATATTGTTGGCTCTATTTGCTTCATGAATACCCGGGCGACCTGGGTGATTAACTCGAAGACTTCAGCTTAACGTGGACCATCTGGTAGAACAACCGTGACACCGGTTCCATTGTGACTAGGCATCGAATTCTGGAGTACATTTGGGAGAGGAGCAAAATTGATCGCCTTGGAGACAACTAGGTCCTGTACCTTGTTCTGAAAAGCCCGACATTTCTCGATACTGTGCCCCTGGGCACCCGAATGGAATTTTCACCCGGCGTTAGCATCAAAATTCGGAGGTAGATTGTCCGGAGGAGGAGGTCTCATGGTACGAAGCTCGACCATGTTCAACTTTATCAGCTCTGGGAGTAATACAACATATGGACATGGGACATGATCAATCTTACGGTCCCTTGCTCTCGCTCTTTGCTGAAACGGTCTCTGTACCTATTGTTGCTGACCCTGTGGTCGTTGTTGTTGAACCTATGGAGTAATAGTCACTGCAGCTGCTTGGTAGTAACCTTGAGAATAACTTATGTCTCAGCCTCTATATACAACAATGGTCTCGCCTTCTCTTCTTCTTTGGCCGTTGCCAAAAGGCTTTCTCATACCAGAAGAACTAGCACTACTTGTGTCCTGAATCTTTCCCAATTTCAGAAAATTCTCTATTCTTTCTCCAACAATGACGATATCAGAAAAACCAATGGACGGGCAGGCGGCCAAACGATCCAAGTAAACACCTTGCAAGCTGCCCATAAACATGTCAGCCATTTCCCGATCCAGCAATGGAGGTTGAACCTGTGCGGCTAGCTCACGCCACCTCTGGGCATACTGCTTAAAACTCTCCTTAGGTCCTTGAGACAAGTTCTGCAACTGAGTGCAATTCGGAGCCATATCAATGTTATATTGATACTGCTTGAGAAATGCTTCAGCTAGATCTTTCCAGCTTCGAATAGAGACCCTGCTCAGCTTCATGTACCAGCTCAATGAAGCTCCAGATAGACTATCTTGGAAGAAATGCATCCAAATCTTCTCGTCATCAGTGTGAGCCGAGATTCTTCCAAAGTACGCATGAATGTGAGTCCTAGGGCACGTGCTGCCGTTGTACTTGTCAAACGATGGTGCCTTGAACTTAGGAGGGATTCTGACTCCTGGTACTAACCCAAGACTAGTTACGTCGATGCCCAGGGAATTCTGACATTCCATGGCCTTGATCTTCTCTGCCAGCTCTTCATACCTGCGATTGTTGATCTCATTCATGTTACCCATATCAGCATCTAGTAGAGTGAACTGGTTCTCTTGATTGTCTTCTAAACCTGCATTACGTGTTGCGGTCCTATTTGGATTAGGCTCTCCGTTACGAGCAACATTAGAATGCACATTCTCAGTCAGTTTTCCAGTATTAACATTCCCATGGGGTTGCTCAACCATCATCCTGAGATGCTCCTGGTTCTGGGCCATGCTAGTCATCATTTCCATGAACTGATCCATCCTCTGACGGAGCTCGTTGAGATTTGTCTGCATTCGTTCAGCCATTCTTACTCGGTTTCTTTTAGTCAGATATCGGTGAACGCGTTGACCAGATATATTGCCTACAGTTGAATAAGTTAGAAACTCTGGGTAACCTGCAAAAACACAAGAATATGATATGCAGGAAATGAATGCTTATGGCATGTCGATTCATTCTTAGGGCATTCCATCCCCTGATTCCAGTTTTTTGTGGGTTTGATGAAGACAAAAGCTCTTTTTTGTTGCAAATAACAAACAATGTTGATAATATAAGGTGTGTGTGTGTAGCAGACGTGCCAAAAAATTCCGAGAATATGAAGACCAACGTGTTTTGCAAACGTGTCAGATGTGTCGGTGATCATAAAGCGAGAACACACAAAATGATAGTAAAGAGATCTTTTTATGATAAGAACTTGTTGATATAGTCAAAACACCCAAAGCATGGATTCAAACAGAAGTGCAATAAAAAGGATTCCATCAACAGTCCTGATGGTAATCCTACAACATACAAGCAATCAGAAAAAATGTCTTTGTCAATGCGATCCTCTATCTAGGTCGGAGTCAATGATCGGTCCTGTCTTTGGAATTTCTACCAATTCCTTCGTCTGCGCCTGGTTGTCTTCAAACCTCTTCAGCTTCTTCTGATAGCAGATCATCATCCGCTTGCAATAAGCAGCTTCCTCTCGGGCTTTAGTAAGTTCTGCATCCTTTTCTCTCAACTTACTGGCCATCTCTTCATCTTTCTCTTTTAGCTTACTCACGATCTCTTTAGCTTGAACTTTATCTTGTTCCTCTCTTTTGATCCTGTAAGCAACATGCCTCTTTTTCATGTTCTCGAACATCAAGGTCTTTTGATCTAGTTGCCTTCTAGTGTCAATGTGTTCCTTGGAAGAACTCCTATTAGCAAACTCGAACCTCTCATACCGAGCTAACTCAACTTCACACTATTTCCTTGCAATAGCATGTTTTTCAGCATCTTCTTGAGCTTTCCACTCAATCTCAAGTCTGGCGTGATTAGCTTTAGCAAGCTCTTGACTCAATTGTTCATTCTCTTTTAACAAGCTTTCTCTTTCTGTCTTCACCTTGTTGAACTCTTCAATGCTAACTGTGGTAGGTTGTTCAATGACCATGGGATATAGAAGAGGTGCAGGCCCAAATGGTAACAATAACACTTCAACCCGTTCTCTTAGCCATTCTGCAAACGGTGGATACACTCGACAATCCCCGACTTCCAAAGTCTTCTTCCCTTTTGTCTTTCGACTATGCCAAGCATTAGAAGCTTTCTGAGCAATCTCGAATCCGTCTATTAATTGGAAGTACAAGGACTCTGTGATGTCTACAGCGGCTGGTGGTTCCTTTAAGGCATACCCGAACTGTCTAACCGTGAGGGAAGGGTTATAATTAATTCCCCCTTTCTTCCCGATCAATGGAACATTAGGGAATCCTCCGCAACTATGAAGAATGTCAATGCATCACAATCCCTGATTAACCCAGACAATGTCCTTTTCTTGCAAGCCCATCAATCTTTCCGACCATTCAAGCGTGTTCTTCGTCCTCTCGAAAGCTCCTGATTATGGAAGAAAGCGCGTGAACCACTTATAGAATACAGTCGCGCAACAATTCAACATTCCACCTCTTCGCTTCTCATTCTTGTAATTCACAGAGCGGTAGAAATCACCTAAGAGAGTAGGAACAGGATTCTTTGCTATGAAAATGCGAATAGCATCGATGTCCACGAAGTTCGGCATGTTCGGGAACAAAGTGATTCCATAGATACACAAAGCTAGGATCGCATTGAAGGTACTCCAACTCTTTGTCTCAGCTGCTTTAGTGGCTTCATCTAACAAGAAACTCAAATGATATCCTCGGAAGCCTCCTTTGCTATCAATCCGGTCTTCCAATAATGACTTGCTCAAATAAAGAGTAGTTGCTACATCTTTGAAGTCGGGGTCAATCTTGGACCCAAATAATGGTGCACAGTCTTTCACGGAAACTCTCAGAATGCTCGAGTACTCCTCTAATGTAGGTGCCAATACGAAATCAGAAAGTACGAAACATCTAAGTTGTGGATCATAAAACTGTAGCAAGGTGTGCATCCCTCTGAAAGCATAGTCACTGATGGGCTCTATGAAATACAAAATCCACCCGTAATCCTGCTTGAAGACATTGAGAACTTCTGGAGGAGCTAAGGCTTTCACCTTGAGGATTTCTTTCACCATAGGCTGATGAACCTTGTAGGAGATAATACACTTGGTCTTTCTCTTGGATTCCATGCTCATAGATCAATATCCACAACTGGAATCAAGGATGTGATATGCAGCCCTGCAAATGAATAAACATGCGTTAGGAATGCAAGTATGCGGATGATGTGATGCAATGCAATGTCATGTGATCACTGTTGCATATACTGAACACTGTTGTACTGACTTCTGATTTTCCTGAATACCGACTGTCAAGAATACCAGATCATAAGTATGTGTCAAAAGAAAACCCAAATATCAAGAACAAGGTAGGTTGAAGGTTATTTTTCCTGCAATCCTGTAAACCCCTCCCAATCTCACAGGTATTCTACTACGGGTCAACATCACGGAGTCTCAAAGCCGAGTAGCAACAATACGTTCACCATTTCTGAGAAATGGCTCATGACCAAATCAGGGAATCGGTTTGGCATTATGTACTACTCAGGGAGGCCTCAGCTGAGTCCGGAAAAACAAGCATCCCTCATAAGTTCCCGGCTTCAAGCACTGAAGTCGAGAAATAATAGTACATTCATCCTGAAGGGTACAATACTACCGTCATACGACCAGTCACTTTAACTAGGTTCCTATGAGAGAACAAAGTCATCCTATGCGATTTCCTAGTGGGCCCTCGGGTGCGAATGGGTTTGCCACGAAATGTGGTCTGCCACTGTCACCACTGGAGAGGGTTGTTTCCACTAAGGTCCTCGATGATCGGTTCCCAGTGTTAGCAGCTCAGGTGGGAACATTCTATGGTCTGCCTAGGCAGTATAGAACATATCCCAAGAGAGCCTGATCTGGGTGTGGGACTCGTGAAAACTACACGTGCTCAAAACCACGCAAGCCACACGACTGCCCACTCTAAATCCTATGTGTATACTCAAGCCGAGTATTTGGCTTATCTCACAATAATCCCATCCCGCCAAGGAAAATCAGAACAGCCAGTACAGTATATGCCAATATATGCAACAATAAAGTAAAGTAGCAGAAAGCTGTAAATAAAGTCGTAAAGGAAAGCGATAAACTGTAAATAAAACAGTAAAGCTAAACTAAAGCACAACAGCGAATGAATAAACACCCAACGAAAACAGAAACAGACAAGCACTAGGATTGACTCTCGAAGGGGAAACCAGAGATTTTGGGTTCGATCCCCAACAGAGTCGCCAACTGTCGCTCCCAGGATTTTCATCCTAGTACAAACGCGAAAGTGGCACGGAAAAGGTAGAGTCGCCAGCCATACATTTTTATCCCGAAGGAATGGGAAAGGTAATGTTGCACAAACCTAAGGAAGAAGGAAAAGGTAGAGTCGCCAGCCATACATTTTCAACCACAAGTTATCTTGTTTGTCTGTTAAGCCAGGCGCTTACATCCTGCACAGCTAACTCATGCTTGAATAGGGGCAGCTGTAAACACCCCAAATTTTCCCTCACTAAGTTCACACCATGGCTTGTGATCTTTCATATTTGCATTAGTTTAAGCATATCATATCATATTTCATATTTGTTTCACTGCACTAGTTCAAGTTCATCTGCATTTGGGGTTTGTGATCTAAGCAATCCAAGGATCCATCTGAGCCACTCCAAAGGTCTTCAATCATTACAAGAGGGTTCATGTATGTTCAATCATCATATTTCATCCCTCAAAGATCAAGGAAGTCAAAGAATCACAAGAACTGGAAAAGCATGGGAGCAGAGCTAGGGTTTCACTACACATATGACCTAAAATTAGGGTTTTCGTTTCAGAGGCCATAACTCCAATTTTTTTGGTGATTCTTGTTTCTACTGGTCTCAATATGTTATAAGGATCACGTGTACCAAGTTTGATGAAGAAATTCATTGTGGAAGTCATATGTTCACTGAGTAACTTCTTGAGCAAGTCAGAGCAAAATCAGGGCATCTGAGGCCCCCAACAATGGAACCAAAGTGGATTTTTCATCAAATTGAAGTTATATGATCTTTATTTGATCATTTAAGTGCTTGGAAGTTAATAAAATTGAAGAAACGTGAGCTAAACCAAAAGTTGCCAAAAATGGAAATGACTTGTAATGTAAACTTTCTATTTTGGGAACGTTTTTCAACCTCCTCTTTCTCAATCAAAAATGCTTCAAATGGAAAATTATTGGTAATGAAAGTTGTAGATTGGATCATTACCTTTTCAAAAAGTACAAGAACAAGTTCTAATTCATTATGGAACTCAAGTTATGGCTTGTCGAAGTTGGCAAAAATCACATAATTTTCAAGAATGTACCAAAGAGGGATTTTTGCAAAACCACTTGCTAAGGCATTTTGTGACTTCAAATACACTTCTATGCATCATACCAACATAGTTCATTGCCTAAAACTCATAATTGGCCAAAGAATCATGTCATTCCATGTCTTGCACACCAAGAAATCCAAAAGGGGCCAAAACTTCATGAAATTGGAAAAGGGCACATAAACTTTCATCCACTTGCTGAATTGCCTCAATTTCAATTCTATGGACCTCCTTGATCTCAGCTGCACCAAGACAAGCCAAAAATCCAGCTGTACAAGAGCCCATACCTCAAGTACAAACTTTATTGACTTTGTGCAAAAACACCCATACCAATCACCACAGTCCACCACCCACTCTCTGGCCTATCAGGACTCTACAAGCATGCTTCAAGGAGTGCATTTCATAACATACACAAGCCAAGAGCTCCAAGAACTCAGCATTCTCAAAAATCACGCCTCTTGTAAAAAAATTTGAAACTCATAACTCAGCCACTCAAACTCCAAACAAATTTCACCATTCATCTCAAAATCATCTATAGAATACAAAGCAACCATTAAAACAGTCAAAAAGCTCCCACAACAAAAATACGATTTCTGACCAGCAAGAGTGAAAGCTCCCAAACCAACCATTAAAAACTTCCTCCAAGCATCAAAGCATCACCAGGAGGATCATTGGAGCAAGTTTGCACAAGAGATGAGGTTCAGAAGCTTCAAACTGAGAAAGCTTCACTTCAGGTAACCTCAAGAACAAATTTTCCAGAAATGGAATTTTAAGTTCTTAGATTGTCCCTTATGTCTTGTTGATGATCCTGATGTATTTAGTTTTGAAAATGATCAAGTATTGAGCATGTATTGAACCTCTGAAATTTCTGTGTTATTTTCCGTTTGTTTTCGATTCTTGATTTTGAGTGAAAAAAATGGATTTTGATGGCTGAATCTTGTTTAGAATTGTTAAAGGAGTGTTTCTGGAGAGTTTGGTGAGGTTTCATTGCGTATTGAGAGAGATAGGGTGGAGAGTTGGCCGAAGAAGATGACCGGAGGTCTTCTCCGGGCACCTGAAAGTGATTAAGAGGTTAATTAGGGTTAGGGCTAAGTTTGAATAAGAACCCTTGGATTTGATCTGCCCGCGCGTTTGGATGGCCTGGATTAATCATTCAAACCCTAATCTTTTAATTAATTTAATTAATTAGGTTTAATTAATAAAAATGCCAGATTAAACCACATCCCTAGGATTGCGCGCGTAGTCAACCAAAATCCCCCAGCTTTGAATGTGAGTCATCAGATCAGCATACTTTTGTTTTATTCAATTTTTATTTCATTTTTTCTCATTTATTTAAAATAGTTAAAAAATCCTAAAAATATTTTCTTTTTGCATTTACATTTCAAATATTTTTCTCAACCAGAAAACATTTTTATTTATATTTTTTGCATTAAAAAACCATTTTAAAAATATTTAAATGTTTATTTTAATTAATTAATGGAAATTAATTAATTAAAATATCATTTAAGTTTCTGAAAAATTCCAAAAAAATTCACATTGCATCTTAGGACATTTAGAAACATTGTCAAATCATTCATACAAATTTCTTTTTGGTTTTGAATCAATCTTGACATTTTTCTTTGAATTTAGGGTTCATAAAATCCTATTTTTGAACCCTAACTTCAAGAATTCTTTTATGCCTAACCATGAATGGTATGACATTGATTCTTTTTGCATTGATCTTAATATAGCATGTAGTGTCTAGCATATTTTTTTCACAAATTTATCTTGAATGTTTGATTTGATTTGCATTTTCCCTTTTGAGGTACCTTAAAACCCTAGATAACTTAGAAAAATCACAACTTTCTTTAGGTTAAGAGTTAGAACTTCTCCTATGGGGTGTGATATTATATGGGGTTAGGGTTCCTTTGAGTTCATTTGCAATTTTTTATCTTGTGATTTGCTTCTGTTTTTGACTTTTGCATCTCATGTTGCATTAAAACCCTAATTTCTCATGTTCATTTGCATTCATCTTGCATATGCATCCATACTTGAACTTGTCATGACATTTAATGCATTCACATGACATATAAGACATCATAGGACACATTAGAATCATGTTTGATCATTTTTTCATTCATTTGCCATGATGTGCATTCATTTCATTCCATGAACTTTCATGTGCTTTCATGCTTCCTACATGCTTCATTTGCATTCTCATCTCTTGTATGAACATTCATTGCACTTAGCATGTCTTTGCATCATCTCATAGCATCATTTGAATCATTTTTATGCTTCTGGTTTTGGTTTGCATCTTTGCATACATCTCATTTTCACTTCATTCCTTTCTTTATGCTAACCATTTCAGGTGGTAAGTACTTTCAGAAGTGAATTTGCCTTCACTTCTCATTCTTCTTATGCATCCTTGCTGAATTTTCTTTTGCTTTAGAGTGAGCTTGCTCTTCCATGTTCATCTTTCACTTTATTTCTTCAAGTAACTTATCTTCTTCAATGAAGTAAGTTAACTTGTTTCTTCTGCTTCTCCTCCTTTCATCTGCTTCTTCCATTGGTGGCTTCTCTGATGATCTCCTGCAAGCCTCATAAACCATATGAACATCCAAGCATGACAATAATTAGGGTTTTGATTAGTCCCCTTTTAGTTTTACCTTTGTGTCTTCTTTGTGTCTCTCTCCTCATCTCATAATCAGAGACTAAACCTTTAAGTTTTTAAGGCTTTATGATTAAGGGTATGCCCGCATCCTTCTCTTAGGATGGAGTGTATAACTTTAATCCTAAGTGTTAAACCCTTAATGTGTTTAAACCTCTTAATCAATCCATATTAATAATCACTTAGACAATAGCTTGTAACTTGGGCCTTGCATTAGGGTTCTAATTCTTCCTTAATTGGTTAAGAAGGACTAACCCTAGTGTTAATGGACAAGTCCCCCTCAAGTTGTCTTACCAACCATAAAATCCACTTCTTAATCTTACCATTAATTAAAATACACTTTAATAAAGACTTTTTTTGTCATGAGGTTAATCCCTAATCATGGATTAAGTTGAGGTATCTTCCTCAGCTTAAGTGTTCTCATCTATTATCCTTCTATTAGGATGGTGTAATGAGTCCATTAAATCCTTGATTATGGCTTAAACTCATTACTTAACACTAAACAAAAACACCAAAAACATCTAAATAATCACAAGTAGGTCAATGATCTTAATCCTACATCATGGTAATTAAGTTTGAGGTGTTTACTTCATACTTAACGTATTCTCATTATCCCTAATCAGAGGGAGGATATGATGAGTTTACTAAACCCTTGGTTTAGGCTTAAGCTCATTAACTTATGACAAACAAAAAAAGAAATAAAAGTTTGAAAACATCAAAAACAAACAATAATCGTCTCCTCCGGGATTATTTTCTCATCTCACTCACTCACAAACGGGAACTCGCTTCTTCTGTCTAATGCAAGACATTTAGCACTCGAGCCAGACGAGTCATACACTTGAGCACAGACAAGCAAGCAGTTCATCAGTCAATTTATCTTTCAGTCTCTTTGAGTCGAACTACGGTGTTCTGACTTCCTCATTGCACGAGAGGATACGTTGGCATAACTTAACTGTTATCGAACAAAAGTCTCTGTCTCTTCCCCCTCTTCCAGCATTATTCTTTTAAGCCTCATTCCTGAGCATTTTCACTTCACATCTCTTTTGCACTGACACATGTACATTCTTTTCCAGGTTTTGCACACAGATAACACTGACACTACCCCTTTAAACACAATCCTTCAAGCGTGGATCCCGTCGAGTACGACGGACAATCTGGGTTCTAATACCTTCCCAGGTTGTAACCAACCCCCTTTCTCAGTTTCTCTGGTTCGCGACCGTCTTATCCATATCTTTCCTAGGTTTATGCAGCATTACCTTTCCTTCGGGATAAAAATGCCTAGTTGGTGACTCTTTTCATCTTCATTTCATTCTCTTCTCTTCGCCGACCGTTCACGCTTGTACCGGGATGCAAATCTTCGGGAGTGACAGCTTGGCGACTCTGCTGGGGACCCTTCTATTGCAACCAGGGCTTCTGGTTCTTTTTGTGGGTTCCTCCTAGCGTTTGTTTGATTTGTGTTTACGGGGGTGTTATGTGCTAATTGTGCTTATTTGTTTTATTTATTGCGTTATGTACAACTTTATTTATTGCTTTTCATTTACAGTCTTATGCATTTTCATACTGTCATTATCATTATGTTGGATCTCTTGTCTGTCTTGGTGGGTGGGGTTTCATTGAGAGTTTAAGGTCCTATACCTGGGACCCGAGTGACACATAGGCTAGAGTGGCTTCATATTATTTCCCATTCCATTTCGGTCTAGTGCGGGAATATGAAACACGGTTCAGGCGTGGGTTTCTTCTTGAGAACTTTGTGCTACATATTTCCTGTAGTACTAGGGCTATCTGGGAAGCCTGCTAAGTCTGGATAACCTTTATATGACCTTCAGCATTTGAGGTGAATTAGAGGAGGATCTTTTATGGTTATTGTAAACACTGTACCTCCAGGTTAGAAGTGTTTACACTTCTCATAACTGATCCAAGTATGAGGATCCTTGTTCTAGAACATTACATGTGAGGGGGTTGGGTTGTTTACAGGTTTGCAGGAACCCTTGGCCACATCATACCCTGTTACATGTTTTGTTTTAAGAACGCATCACTTTGGACAATTCTTGTGATTATCCTGGACTTGTGACTCTTTATTTGAGTCCCCCACCTGGTTGCGAGATTTCAAAGCTTCCATCCGGACTTATGAACATACATGGACCTTTACCAGGCAGATAAACAGATCCAGCTCTTGATCATAAACCCCTGCATATCATTTTCATACATCATTCTTGCATCATTTAACATTTGCTTATTTTGTTACAGGGTATCCATCTTCATCTTTGGTTTGGTTTTGACCCCTTCTGCTGCTCAAACTGCTTCAGTTATCTTCTTCAGCTTCTCCATCAGTTTGTCAGTGATTCTTCTCCAGCTATCTTCATCAGAGACCCATCTCCAGCTTCTCAGTCAGTGACCTTCATCGGCAGTTACTCTCAGCTTCTTCATCAGTACCCCTTATCAGTATGGACACTTCAAGAAAGAGCAACATCACTTACCACTTCTTTGAGCCCACCCTGACTGGCATCAGGCAGGTCAAGTCCCTCATTACACCTGACCATATCTCACTGTTCAGAGAGCATTATGGAGGCATATTGGACATGGTCATGGATTTAGACGCGTCTCAAAGGAGCATGATCCATACTTGCTTGCAGTTTTATGATCCCCCACTCAGATGCTTCACATTCCCTGACTTCCAGATGGGACCTTTGCTAGATGAGTTTTCCTTGTTGTTGGGAGTTCCTATCAGTTGAGGGATCCCTTTCAACCCAGAGATGACTGCTCCCAGAAATGAAGACATATCCAGGGCATTGCATTTGGAGCCTGCCCTCATTGAGCAGAACATGACAACCAAGGCTGGGGTTCCAGGCCTCCACCTCGACTTCTTGATCTCCCAGGCTACCCTGAATGCTGCTATAGGAGAATGGAAGGCTGTCTGTGCACTTCTAGCCCTCAGTATATATGGGGTTATTTTGTTTGCAGATGAGCCCAAGTTTGTGAGCAAGAATTCCATTCACCTGTTCTTATTGAGGAACTCAGTTCCTACATTGCTAGGAGACTTCTACTACTCGGTACATCAGAGGAATGAGAAGCAAAGAGGAAGATTGGTCAGATGCTATGCCCCTTGTAAACACCCCAAATTTGCCCTAACCCATTCACACCATGGCTTGTGATCTTTTCATATGCATAAACTCAATCATAGCATCTCATAATACATTTTTGATTCACTGCATTAGTTCAAAGTCATCTGCATCTAGGGTTTGTGATCTGAGCAATCCAAGAGCTTCTTGAGCCACTCCAAAGGTAATCAATCACTTCAAAGGGGTCCATGTATGTTCAAACATCATATTAAATCCTCTCAAAGTCAAGAATGTCAAAAATCACAAGAACTGGGATTGGTATGGAAGCAGAGTCAGGCTTGACTGCACAATTGACCTAAAATTAGGGTTTTGGTTTCAAAGGCCATGACTCCAAATGTTTTGGTCATTCTTGTTTCCATTGGTCTCTATATGATATAGGGAGTATGCATATCAATTTTCATGAAGAAATTCCATGGGGAAGTCATCTGATCAAGAGTTGACTTTTCAAGCAAGTCAGTGCAAAATCAGGGCATTTGAGGCCCCCAATGACCCAACCAAAGGGTGTTCTTCATCATTTTGATTGTATATGATCTTTATTTGATCATGGTAGATGTTAGAAGTTCACAAATTTGAAGAATTTCAAGTCTTTTGCAAAGTTGACTTTTTGGGCAAGTTTGACTTTTAATGAAAATGTCATTTTAGGCAACTTTTTCAACCTTTACTTTTTGATTCAAAAAAGCTTCAAATGGAAAAACTTTGGTCATGAAAGTTGTATAATAGATCTTTCCCTTTTCAAAAAGTACAAGAACATGACCTAATTCATTATGGATCAAAAGTTATGATTTGTCAAAGTTGGCAAAAATCACAAAATTTCAAAGTTTCTACCAAAGAGGTATTTTGCAAAATGACTTGATCAAGTGTTCTAAAGCTATCAAATGCACTTCTAATCCACACAACATGATCATGTGACATCTAAAGTTCAGAATGGACCAAAGAATTACACATTTTTATGGTTTATGGAACAAGATTTTTCATAGGAGGCAAAAGTGAACCAAGTTGCAAAACTCATCATAGCTTCTCATCCACTTGCTGGCTAGCTTGCTGAACCATCCTAGGCCTTTCCCCACCTCATGCTGCGCAGGACACACTCCTTGTACTTGGCTAGAAGTAGCCCATACTTCTCTTACACCAACTTTGACATTTTGGCAAAAGGACCCATACCAATCAATAAAGCACATGTCACTTCTTCTGACCAATGGCAATTGTTTATACTAATCAAATGCAAGCCAAACATAACAAGAACTAAGCCTGAAACCATTCATAACTCAGCATTCTCATTTTCACCTTCATGTGCAAGAGCTTTCGAAACTCATCACACAAGTCACAAACACACAAACTAACTTCATAGATCAACTCAATACACCTTCCTGGTCACAAAGCACCCATCACCATGGCCTGAAACCCACTGAATCAAAAACACGATCACCACACCACCTTGAACAGAACTTCTGCAAACTCTCAAACCAGCCAAAATAAACTTGCTCCAAGCCTTTCAGAAGCACAAGGGAAGTCATAGGAGTGGTTTTGCACAAGAGAGGAGGTCAGAAAGCTCCAAACTGAAAAGCTTCAAACTCAGGTAGCTTCATGAACTTTTTTTCCAGAACGTGTATTTTAAGTTTCTAAATGAATCTACATGCTTCCCTGATCATGAATATGTGCTTACTTTTGAAAATGGTTGAGAAACCAGGATGTATGCAATGTCTGAAACTTTTGCCCTAAAAAATGTTTGATTCGATTCTCTCTGATTATGAATGATAAATGTTGTTTGATTGAGGGGTTTGATTCGTTTTTGAGTGGGGAAGAGTTCTGGGCAGTTAGATTTTGTTTTGGATGCGTATAGAGAGAGTTTGAGATTTTGGTTGGTCGGAGAAGACGACCGGAACAGTGTTCTGGTCGCCTGAAAGTGATTAGGGCATGAATTAGGGTTTAATCAGTTAATTAGCGAATTTGAATGTCAGCCCTTGGATGTGGCGCCAAGTCTCTTCCCGCGCGTGTGAATTCAAACCTGGACCCTTGGATGCGCATACTTTTCTTTTTTCAGATTAATTTCATTTTATTTTTCCAATTAATTCATTTGTTTTCTCACATTTATTAAAAATAGCAAAACCTTTTTAAAAATTCTGAAAATTTTTATACACACTCTTATTTAATTTCAGAAACCAAAAACATTTTTATTTCTATTTTTTTCATTAAAAAATATTTTTAAATCATTTAAAAGTTTATTTTTAATTAATTAATGAGAATTAATTAATTAAAAATACTTTTAAGTATTTAAAAATCACAAAAAAATTCATGAAACCTTTAAAATCATTTAGAAACATTGTCCAACCCTCAAACTAAATTTCTTTTTTGATCTTGATGCATTTTGATAATTTTCCATGGAATTAATTCATTTTCAAAGCATTATTTTGATCCAAACTTCAAAAAATCATTTCTGCCTAACCATTGAGAGTTGGACTTTGATTCTTTTTGCATTGTGTTGTGCATATCATGTAGTTTGTGAGATTAAATTGGCATGAATTGATCTTGCATTTTCCATTTGTTTGACATTTTTCTTGTTAAGGTACCCTAAAACCCTAGAAATTTTAGGAAATTCATAACTTTTATTAGGTTAAGAGTTGGAACCTCCCCTTTGGGCAGTGAGTTAATATAGGTTTAAGGTTCCTTTGAATGCATTTCCAAATTTTTATCATGGTGTTTGCTTCTGGTTTTGATTTTTGTTTTGTGCATTGATCATAAACCCTAATTTGGGCTTCCATATGCTTCCATCTTGCAT
This sequence comes from Lathyrus aphaca, assembly GCA_963966055.1. Taxonomy (NCBI): domain Eukaryota; kingdom Viridiplantae; phylum Streptophyta; class Magnoliopsida; order Fabales; family Fabaceae; genus Lathyrus; species Lathyrus aphaca. The sequence goes on along the minus strand of OZ014519.1, from coordinate 293,646,106 downwards.
TTGCTTGCATACCTTGACTTGCCATAGCATGTTGTGCATCCATTTGATTCATTTGACATCTTAAGACATATTGAAAGCATGTTTGATCATTGCATCTTGCATTTGCCATGTTGTATGTCACTTGCACTTCATAACTTTTCATGTATGTTCATGGTTCTTAATTTGTTTCACTTGCATCCATAAGTTTGTATGATCATCCTCAAGCCATGTTTCATGTTTGCACCATCTCATAACATCATTATCATCTCATGTATGCTTCTGGTTTTGGTTTGCATCATGCCATTCCATCTCATTTTGCATTGCATTGCATTTCTTTCACTAACTTTTCAGGTGGTAAGTTACTTTGAGAAGTGAATTTGCCTTCACTTCTCATAACTTATTTTCATCTCTCTTATGCATCCTTGCTGCATTTTGTTATGTGTTTGAGATTTAGCTTGCTCATTCTTCTTCATCTTACTTTCTTTCTTCAAGTGACTTGTCTTCTTAAATGAAGCAAGTTACTTTGCTTCTCTTTGCTCCTTTCATCTGTTTCCTGGTGGTTCCATTGAAGATTTCTTTCTTAAACCTCACAAACCTTAGGAACAACCAAGCATGACAATGATTAGGGTTTTGATTAGTCTCCCCACTTAGTTTTACCTTTGTGTCTCTTTGAGTCTTCTCTTCTCATCTCATAATCAAGGACTAAACCCTAAAGGCTTAAAGGCTTTGTGATTAAGCTTATGCCTGCATCCTTCTATTAGGATGGAGTGTATAACTTTAATCCTAAGTGTTAAACCCTTAATGTGTTTAACTCCTTTAATCAATCCATCTTAATAATCATCAAGACATCAAGCTTGTAACTTGGGCCTTGCATTAGGGTTCTAATTCTTCCTTAATTGGTTAAGAAGGACTAACCCTAGTGTTAATGGACAAGTCCCCCTCAAGTAGTCTTACAAACCCTAAAAATCACTTCATCATCATATCATTAAATAAAATCCACTTAATCAAAGGCTTGTTTTGTCATGAGTTTAAACCCTAATCATGGATTAAGTTGAGGAGCTTTCCTCAGCTTAAACATTCTCATCTATTATCCTTCTATTAGGATGGTGTAATGAGTCTGTTTAATCCCTGATTATGGCTTAATCTCATTACTCGACACTAAACAAAAACAACAAAAACATCTAAAATAATCACAAGTAGGTTAATGATCTTAATCCTGCATCAAAGGTGATTAAGTGTGAGAAGCTGACTTCACACTTAAGGTATTCTCATTACCCCTGATCAGAGGGAAGATGTGATGAGTTTACTAAATCCATTGGTTTAAGCTTAAGCTCATTTACTTATGACAAATTTCAAAAAGCCATAAAAGACTGAAAACTAAAAAAAAAACAATAATCGTCTCCTCCGGGATTCTTTTCTCACCTCATTCACTCACAAACGAGAACTCGCTTCTTCCGTCTAATGCAAGACAGTTTGCACCTGAGCCAGACAGGTCATACACTTGAGCATAGACAAGTAAGCAGTTCACAAGTCAATTCACCTTTTAGTCTCTTTGGGTCGAACTACGGTGTTCTGACTTCCTCATTGCACGAGAGGATACGTAGGCATAACTTAACAGTTATCGAACAAAAGTCTCTGTACATTCCCCCTCCTTTCAGCATCATTCTTTTAGCCTCATGATCTTGGGCATCTTATTTCTTTTCTTACACTGACACTGTACATTTATACACTTCACATTTCTTTTGCACTGACACTTGTACATCCTTTTTCCAGCTCTTTTGATACACAAATTGCACTGATACTACCCCTTTTAAACACAAATCTTTTAAGCGTGGATCCCGTCGAGTACGACGGACAATATGGGTGCTAATACCTTCCCAGGTTGTAACCAACCCCCTTTCTCAGTCTCTCTGGTTCGCAACCGTCTTATCCATATCTTTCTAGGCCTATGCAGCATTGCCTTTCCTCCGGGATAAAAATGCCTAGCTGGCGACTCTTTTTATTCCCTGTGAGTTCACTCCTGTGTGTTCTCACATCCCCCTTTCGCCGACCGTTCGCGTCTGTACCCCATTTGACCCGGCTTCATTTGGTGGGAGCGACACCCCTCTCTACTACTCTTGGCTGCTAAGAAACCTGCCAAAGTCAGACACCTTCTTGAACCCTCACCAGCAGAAGAATTGGGCTAAAAGGTTCATTACCTTGACATCAGATGACATTAGATGGTGCACTCAGAGCACCAAAGGTAAGGACATCATTACTAGCTGTGGGCAGTATCCTAATGTGGCTTTAATAGGAGTGAAGGGTTGCATCAACTACAACCCTTTACTGTTTAAGAGACAATTGGGATATGCTCTGGTTCATCCTCCCAAAGGACAAGATTTGGCTGAAACTCTTTACTGTGAGATCCAACATAACTCTGCTGTTGTCAAACAAGCTGCCTGGGCTTGGGATAACATTCAGACCAAGGGAACAGCCATCCTTGGCAAGTGCAACAACATTGCTTCAACATAATATTCTGATTAGTCCCGTACCAGAGCTCAGATCACCCGGATGCCATTCACTTCAGAAGATGTACCTGGACCTTCTACAATACAACCTGCAGCTACTGTCAGCCTGGAAGAGTTTGAAAAGATGAAAGAGAGGAATAATCAGCTATCTGAAGCCTTGAAGAAGACTCTCTGGGAGAGAAATGATATTCGTCTAGATAATGAGAGATTGGAAAGGCTCAGGATTGAGTACTTGGCCAAAATTGAGAAGACAGATGACTACATCAAGAAGGCAAGGGCAGGGGAATTAGTTCTGAAGAATGCCTGCAAGGAAGCAAAGACACAGAAAGCTAGGGCAGAGCACTATCTAGAAGAGAGCCAGGCTAGGTAGATCAGGATCACTGAGGCCCGTGCACAAGAAGACCAAAGGACTCAGGCTAAGATAGAGCAGTTGGAGGCTAATGAGAAGAAGCATCATGAGACTTTGTTGGCAGCTCAGAGGGAGATATCTGAATTGAAACTCCGGGCGGGGTTGAAGAGGTCAAAGGATCAGGACAAGCATAAGAAGTTAACTAATGCAATTGCTACCAGTAATCTCCTCATCAGGACTATTACAGAGCACCCAGTAGGGCCAGTGACTGAGGCCCTCCTGAAGGAAGTCAGAGAGGATGACTTTGGATTGGATTTCTGATCCTTTTGCTTGTATTTCTTTCTTTTGTTGTACTTTTTCTTTTGTTATTGTATTTTTACCCACCATGGGGATGTATTGTAATCAGACTATGTATTTTCATCATTTTGTAATATATCAGTTTGTATTATTGGTGGGCATTATCTCTCAACATCATCAGCATTTCCTCGAGGTCTGGAAAGGTCAAAACCAAAGAACCAAACCGGATACCCTTGGAAGACAAATAAGCATATTGCATTGCATGCTAACATTTTCTTTGTTTTGTAGGTTTTTGTTTTATTGTTGTTTATCACTTTGTTGTGGTTTCAGGAAACATTGCTCGCAGAAGAGTGTTCCCTGTCAAAAGAATACACCTGTACCCGACGCGAAACAACCTTCTATGACTCTACCAGATGGATCAAGTTCAGCAAGACTTGAATGAAGTAAGGACCCAAATGGCAAATGAGAGGGTTGAGATTAGGAATCAGATGACCCAATTTATGACTGTAATGATTGGCTTAGCTCAGAGCCAGGAAAGACTAAGGGAGCTGGTTGAAAGGCAGACTCCTGAAGAACACCATCCAGGTACAGGAGGTACCAGTAACAATGATCACGTGCAGCCTCGCACGGACCCACCGGAGTTTGGGCCTCATATAAACCCAGAAGTTAATACCATAAGGAACACTCAGGGTAACACTGCTGGAGGTAGGATCTTGCAAGAGGATCCTCAAGAAGAGCAGTTTACAGTTGTTGGGGTTGGGGATGAAGTTTACGACCGTAGGCTGGATGAGATTGCTGAGAAGCTAAGGTCTCTTGAATCTCAGAACTCCCTAGGCTTTGATGTAATGGACATGGGACTGGTGGAAGGGGTGAGAATTCCTCACAAGTTCAAACCCCCGTGTTTTGAAAGGTATAATGGCACATCCTGCCCACGCACCCACCTTCAATCATTCTTGGGAAGGTTAAAAGCATACACTATGGACGAAAATATGTGGATGTTTTACTTCGAGGATAGTCTAACAGGGGCATCCCGAGAATGGTATTCCCATTTGACTAGAGCCACAATGAGAAGCTGGAAAGACTTGGCCGAAGCCTTTATCCGTCAGTATCAGTACAACTTGGACATGGCTCCAAACAAGACCCTCCTTATGGAAATGTCTCAATTTTCCCGTGAAAGCTTCAGGGAATATGCCCAAAGGTGGAGGCAACTTGTTGCTGCAGTCCAACCTCCCATGTTTGAGAGGGAAATGGATGACATGTTCATGAATACTCTTCAAGGAACCTACATTGACAAATTGGCTGCCTTTTCTTCTACCAGCTTTGCTGATGTGGTGATAGTTGGGGAAAGAATATAAAGCCTATTGAAGATGGGAAAGATCTCTGATAATGGTTCCAGTTCCAGCAGTACAAGAAAACCATTTGCTGGGCCCCGTAGATCTGGTGAGACCAATTCTGTGCATATGGGAAGAGGGAGACCCCAATACTTGCCCAGAACAGTTACTGCTGTTACTATCCCTGCTCCACCTCCTCAGTATGTTCAACAACCGCAACACTTTCTGCAACAACAACAGTTTCCACAACAGAGATCATACAACAATAACAATAACAATTAACAACAACGCCCGTTTCAACAGAGACCATCTCAGGTCAACCGGGTAATTGATCCCATTCCAATGTCGTATGCTACACTATTGCCACAACTCCTGAAGCTCAATCTTGTTGAGTTGAGGACATTGGCTCCACCTGATCCTCAAAACCTTCCTAGAAACTATGATGCCAATACTAGGTGTGCTTTTCATTCAAACGCACCTGGTCACTCTACGGAAAAATGCAGAGCCCTGCATATGAAGGTTCAGGATCTGGTAGATTCAAAAGCCCTGAACTTTGCACCTCCTCTAAATGTGATGAAGAATCCTATGCCAAGCCACAATGGGCCAAGGATTAATGTTGTTGAGGATGGCTCACCCCTAAGTTTAATAGAAGACATTGCATGTATTCAAACACCTCTGGCCGAGGTTAAAGCCCAGCTTTTAAAGTGCCCAGTGTTTCCAGGTTGTGAGGCCTGTTGCGAATCATGCAAACTTTATAAGAATGGGTGTGCCAGCTTGAGGGAAGGCATCAATGATTTGATCAGCGAAGGCATCCTAAAAATTACAATCACAGCTTCTACAACTCCAGCAACCCTTTTGTCAACAACAAGTGAATCTTCTACAAATGCAACAACCATCTTTCCAAGTGTTTCTTCTACAACTGTAACAACCATTGTTCCAATTGATTCAGCTACAACTTCAACAATCATTCTATTTGTTACTTCAGCGCACAACAATTCATTTGCACCGGCTACTACAACTCCAACAAACAACAATGATGTTTCCACTATCACAATTTATTATGACCCGGCAACGGTCCCGAGTTCCAGTAACTTTCAACAGTCTCAACAGTCACAACAAAGCTTCAATTCACCTTCATCTACACCCACCAGAGGTCTTGTAACAATTTTCTATAATCCACAGACCATTGTAGTCCCAACAACTGCAGCAGCAAGCCCAGTCACTATCACGGTGCCCGAGCCGATCCCATATGACAAAGACAGTGCTATACCATGGCATTATGGTGCTGATCTATACTGCAATGGAGAGAATGTCCTTCTTGATTCTCCAGTTATTACTCCCCAAGTGGATAATGTTAGGGGAGGCGGAGGCTTCACCCGAAGCGGACATCTCTTTGCATCACAAGTCCCTAGAACCAATTCTGAGGCAGAGGCTGCTGCCAGAGCCAAGGGGAAGAGTGTGATACCAGAAGAATCTGCACCTAAAGAAACTCATAAGTCATTCGTCGATCAAGATGTGGATGAGTTTATGAGAATTATTAAGAGAAGTGACTATAAAGTTGTGGATCATCTCCACCAGACTCCTTCAAAGATCTCAATCCTATTATTGTTGTTGTGTTCCGAGGCCCATCGGGATGCACTTCTCAAAGTTCTGCACGCTGCTTACGTGCCAGAAGAGATCACTGTAAATCAGCTGGAAACAGTGGTATCAAATGTCAACACTAGCCATGGGCTAGGGTTCACTGATGTTGATTTAACTTCAGAAGGATGTCTCCACAACAAAGCTTTACATATAACCCTGGAGTGCAAAGGAGCTGTCCTATCTCATGTGCTTGTAGACACCCAGTCCTCACTCAACGTCTTACCCAAGAAGGCTCTTGTCAAGCTAGAGTATGATGGGATAGCTCTCCGGCCAAGTAATCTTGTGGTTCGGGCTTTTGATGGCTCTAAAAGATCTATTTTTGGGAGAGGTAGAGTTGCCAGTGGTAATCGGTCCACAAGTCTTCAAGACTGTTTTCTACGTGATGGACATACAGCCTGCTTATAGCTGTTTGTTAGGTCGACCCTGGATTCATGCCGCAGGCGCCATAACGTCGACCCTTCACCAGAAACTGAAGTATGAATGGGAAGGACAGATTATCACCATCTGTGGTGAGGAAGACATATTTGTTAGCCAACTGGCTACTTACAAATATATTGAGTTGGATGGTGAAATCCATGAGACAATGAGCCAAGGGTTTGAGGCCCTAAATGTTAATGAGGCTACTGGCGTATTGGCTGGATCCCAGGAGGACAGAATGGGAACTTCAACCATCTCTTATCAGCAAGCCCGAAAGGTTGTTGAAGAAGGTATTGCTCAAGGCTGGGGAAAGCTGCTGCCAGTGGAAAAGAAGGAAGATAGATTCGGGTTGGGTTACAGACCAATCCGACAAGATCAATCAGACTGCCAAGGATCCCAAATTTGTCAGTGGGGGGATGCTCACCCGGGATGCTGTTAACAATCTGGAAGATGAGGAGGAAAGCGACCGCAACCTGGAGAACTGGATATGTCTAAGGATCCCGGGGAACCAAGTCTCTAACTGATCTTCCCAGGAAATTATAAGGGTTACTCCTGCAGAGTAATTATTATTTCCTATCTTTTTAGCATGCATCAAGTCTTGCATCTTGCCTAAGATGTCAGGCCTCATTTTGTAATAGGGCCATATTGTATTTTGTGCAAATGATTAATCAATGAATATCGAACATCTTTTGCAAACGAGTCTCTTTTTTGCTCACTGTCTTTTCATTTTTCACTTTTGTACAAAACAATAAAATGGCAATGTTTTCAAAATAAATAACTTCATTTTCACTTTTTCTAAGCAAGATTAAAACTGATCACTAAAACAAACCAATCTCAACCATTGCAGAGATTATCTTCCAGATTACACCAACAACAACACTGCTATGACCTTGTATGACTTCGACAATTCGATTAATCAAGCTAATGAAGGAGTTGAAGAAGACTATGAGTTACCTGAAGGGTTAGCCCGGTTGTTGAGGCAAGAAGAGAAAGTGATTACTCCTCACCAGGAGGAAGTTGAAACAATTAATCTTGGTACCGAAGAAGACTTGAAAGAAGTGAAGATTGGGGCCAGTCTGCAAGATTCAGTAAAGGAACAACTCATTGATATGCTTCGAGAATACGTCGACATCTTTGCTTGTCCTATCAAGACATGCCGGGTCTAGATACAGACATTGTTATGCACAAGCTGCCTTTGAAAGAAGATTGTCCTCCAGTGAAGCAGAAGCTACGCCGTACTCGTCCAGAAATGGCAATGAAGATTAAATAAGAGGTGCAAAAACAGTAGGACGCCAGTTTCCTTGCTGTAACTAGTTACCCGCCGTGGGTCGCTAACATTGTACGAGTGCATAAGAAGGATGGTAAAGTACGGATGTGTGTAGATTACCGGGATCTGAACAGAGCTAGCCCAAAGGATGACTTCCCTTTACCTCACATTGATGTATTGGTCGACAACACAGCTCAGTTCTCGGTATTCTCTTTCATGGATGGATTTTCCGGGTATAATCAGATCAGGATGTCACCCGAAGACATGGAGAAGACTACCTTCATCACACCCTGGGGCACATTTTGTTACAAGGTAATGCCTTTTGGACTGAAGAATGCCGGGGCAACTTATCAACGGGCCATGGTAACATTATTCCACGACATGATCCACAAAGAAATTTAATGCTACATGGATGACATGATTTCCAAGTCCCTCACTGAAGAAGATCATTTGGTAAACCTGCTGAAGTTGTTCAAGCGTCTGAGAAAGTATCAGTTGAAGCTAAACCCCAACAAACGCACATTCGGGGTGCGATCCGGTAAACTGCTGGGGTTCATTGTAAGTGAAAAGGGAATTGAAGTTGATCCTGCAAAGTCAAGGCCATTCAGGAGATGCCTGCACTGAGGACTGAAAAGGAAGTTCGAGGGTTCTTAGGTAGATTGAACTACATATCAAGGTTCATATCTCACCTTACTGCAACCTGTGAGCCCTTGTTCAAATTGCTAAGAAAGGAACAAACGGTCAGGTGGAACGAAGATTGTCAGAAAGCTTTTGACAAAATCAAGGAGTACTTACAAGAACCTCCAATTATTATGCCTCCAGTTGAAGGAAGACCTCTAATAATGTACCTGACAGTATTAGAAGGATCAATGGGGTGTGTGATGGGCCAGCATGACGAGTTTGGTCGAAAAGAGTATGCAATATACTACCTAAGCAAAAAGTTTACCGACTGTGAACAACGTTATTCACTACTCGAGAAAACTTGATGTGCTTTAGCGTGGGCTGCTCGCCGACTAAGGCAGTATATGTTGACCCACACTACTTTGTTGATCTCAAAGATGGATCCAGTCAAGTACATATTTGAGAAGCCAACACTTACCGGAAGGGTTGCGAGATGGCAAATGATTTTGACAGAGTATGACATTCAGTACACATCTCAAAAGGCCATTAAAGGTAGTGTACTGTCTGACTATCTGGCTGAGCAACCCATTGATGATTACCAACCTATGAGATTTGACTTCCCTGATGAAGACATCATGTTCCTAAAAGCAAAAGATCATGAAGAGCCTGTTCACACTGAAGGGCCTGACCCAGAAGAAGAGTGGACAATGATGTTTGATGGGGCTGTTAACATGAATGGACATGGAGTTGGTGCAGTACTCATTACACCTAAAGGAGTTCACATGCCTTTCTCGGAAAAACTCACCTTTGCCTGCACTAACAACGAAGCTAAATACGAAGCTTGTATCATGGATCTTGAGGAAGCCATTGACCTCAGGATCAAGACTTTAACAATATTCGGAGATTCAACTTTGGTAATCAATCAAACCAACGAGAAATGGTACACTCACCAAGAGCATCTAATTCCATACCGTGACTATACGAGGAGATTATTGACTTTCTTCACAACAGTCAAACTTGAGTATATCCCTCGAGACGAAAATCAGTTCGCAGATGCTTTAGCTACCATTTCCTCCATGATCAAGGTTCAGACTGCCAATTTTGTGCCTAGGATTTCTGTATCCAGGCTGGACCGACCAGCATACGTATTTTCAGTGGAGATTGCTAAAGATGATAAGCCTTGGTTCCATGATATCAAATTCTTCTTAGAGGATCAAACATACCCACCTGGGGCATCATCCAATGATAAGAAGACATTAAGAAGGCTGGCTGGTAGTTTCTTCTTGAATGTTGATGGTTCACTGTACAAGAGAAACTTTGATATGGTTCTTCTCAGATGTGTTGATAAGAAAGAAGCAGACTTGATGATGCACGAGGTGCATGAAGGATCCTTCGGTACCCATGTTGGAGTACATGCAATGGCTAAGAAATTATTACGATCAGGTTACTACTTGATCATAATGGATGCAGACTGTTGTGCCTATGCCAGAAAGTGCCACAAATGCCAAATTTACGCAGACAAAGTGCATGTGCCTCCGAATCCGTTGAACGTGATGTCTTCACCTTGGCCCTTTGCAATGTGGGGAATCGACATGATTGGAAAGATCGAACCGACTACTTCAAATGGCCACAGATTAATCCTGGTAGCCATTGATTACTTCACCAAATGGGTTGAAGCAGCTTCGTATGCAAATGTCACCAGACAAGTTGTATCTAGATTCCTGAAAAGAGACATCATTTGTCGATATGGAGTACCCGAGCGAATCATTACTGATAATGGTTCCAATTTGAACAACAAAATGATGGCAGAACTGTGTCGGGACTTCAAAATCCAACACCACAACTCTTCTCCTTACAGGCCAAAGATGAATGGCGCTGTTGAGGCAGCAAACAAGAATATCAAGAAGATTGTACAGAAGATGGTGGTTACTTATAAAGACTGGCATGAAATGCTACCATTTTCCTTGCATGGGTACCGAACCTCAATCAGAACGTCCACTGGGGCAACACTGTATCAACTTGTGTATGGTATGGAAGTTGTCCTACATGTAGAAGTTGAATTACCCTCCTTACGGGTACTGATGGATGTAAAGCTGAATGAAGCAGAATGGGTCCGATCTCGGTACAATCAACTGAATTTGATCGATGAAAAGAGGTTAGCTGACATCTGTCATGGGCAGTTATATCAGAAAAGAATGAAGAAAGCCTTCGATCAGAAAGTCAGGCTTTGGGAATACTAAGTGGGAGATCTTGTGCTGAAAAGACTTCTTCCTCCTCATACAGACCACAGGGGCAAGTGGACTCCAAATTATGATGGTCCATTCATAGTAAAGAAGGTTTTCTCAGGTGGAGCACTGATGCTCACTACTATGGATGGTGAAGATTTCTTGTCCCCTGTGAATTCAGATGCAGTTAAAAAATACTTCGCATAAACGACCCGCTGGACATAAAAACAGAATGTAAGTCCAGGCAAAAATAGGGCATCCTGGCTAGTCAAAAATAGAATAAAAGACTCGGGCAAAAATAAGGGAAAATTGAAAAGAATGTACACTCGCTGAGTTGAAAAGCCGCATTGGACAACTCAGGCAAAAATGGGTATCCCGGTGGATTGAAAACCCGAAAGGGCGATCTATGCAAAATGAGGGAATAAGTGAACAACTGCATTCTGAATTCGTCTGTATCACTCACAACACGGCAAGCTTCGAAAGGTTAAAGCATTGGTCAGAATCAACCTTCTTCAGAAAGCAAGATAAGAAGAACGTCAGGGTCATACAGGTCATAGCAAAGGAAGCTCAATGAAGCATCGTCAACATTGCCAGCACTTTTGTTTTTCAATTTGTAACAATCTCCTCATTCCAGGGGATCTGTTTCTTTGACTGTATTTGCCAATTCAGGGCACCCCGATTAATAAAATCAGATTTTCAGTCACACCTCGTTTCGTACATTTTTGTTTCGTTTTCAAAATGTCCAATGTCCATGATATAATATTCGCATAAAATAGATGTGCCTTCCTAATAGAATGCTTGCAGGAAATATATCTACTCTCAGGAATATCTAACTCCTATGACGGAATCCGGTAAGGGATACCTCGGGACTCTTGGGCGTTTCTTTGTCTTAACAGGTTGCAGGTATTCAAAATACGCAGTATGGGGCATGTCAAACACCAATTCCCCAAACATCACTTACTCTCCGAGTAGCATCTGGAATGCTTTCTCCCCGGCTGAGTTGTCAAGCATCCTCATCCTCAGCCTGGATCCCCGCAGAGTTCTCCAGGAAGATCGTTCAGTGATCTTTTCTTTCCCCAGCGGAGTTGCCAAAGCATCCTCATCCCCGACCTGGATCCCCACAAAAATCTCTAGGAAGATCGTTCAGTGATCTTTTCTCCCCAAATAGAGTACCAGATCTTTCATCCTCAGCAGAGACAAGGGAACCATCTCCCCACAGAGTTCCAGCTTCTACCCAGAGAGCAATGTCGGAAGTTCTCACACAACAAAGTGACGGAAGCTTCCTCATCCCCAGCTGGGATATCTCCTTACCGAATAGATCTATCAGTGATCTAGTTCCCCAAGAAGAGCCTTATATCTTATCAGATCTACCAATGATCTCACCCCCTAGCTAGGATATCCTTCCAAGCAGATCAGCCAGATATCTTCACAACAGCGGGATCCGAATCCCGGATCGGTTTCTTTTGCATAATCATAGCATTCACATCATCTTTCCCCGCAGAGCGTAGCATTCCGTCTAATACGAAGCATTACGGAAAAAATCAAACATTTGCATGATCACAAGTCAGGTTCGAACTAGTCACCTGTAAATATCAACAATACCTCATCAACAATATACAAAATACATCTCCCCACAGAAAGCCAAAGCATCCCTTTGCACTCTCAAATACAGATACTTCTCGACACTCGTCTGTGTCATCTCAATTTCCGTAGTAGAAAGCCAAAGCGTCCCCTTTGCACTCTCCAACACAAATACATGTTCATACATACCTCTTTCAACACTCGTCCGTGTCACATCATCCCCCGTAGATAAGCCATAAACATCCTTTTTGAATACAGAAACCTATATACACTCTCTTGACACCCATCCGTGTCACCATTTCTCCAAGCATGGTTGCCTAAAAACTTGTTGCAAACCAAACACTTGTTTATAATACACTCTCATAGACACCCGTCCGTGCCATCCTATCCCCACAAATTTCCAGAACACTGTTTGTTCATAACTTATACACTTTCTCTTATGACACCCGTCCGTGTCATACTCATTCCCCAGCAAGTTGAACACTCGTCCGTGTCTTGCTCATACTTCACGATACTTGATTTTACTTATACAGATACTCGTCCGTATCTTGTATACACACTCATTCCCCACCGATTCGACACTCGTCCGTGTTCTTTGTTAACCAGTTGGTACTCGTTCGTATCATCATCTCTGAACATGCGTCAGCGTTTGTTTCTACCGATACTCGTCCGTATCATAGTCTTAAGGATGCTCGTCCGCATCTTTAATCTATACACAGCGTCAAAACACTTATACCTTTTATTTATAACACTCTTCGGTGCCACTTTGCAAACCAAACTCATATCTCGGAATTGCTCAATCAACTCAAACTCCTTAACCATCATTGTCGACATATGCAAAGTTTTCCGACTTAAGGCATCAACTACCATATTAGCTTTACCTGGATCATAATTCAAACCAAAATCATAGTCTTTCAATAGTTCCAACCACCTTTGTTGCCTCATATTCAATCTTTCTGATCAAACATATACTTTAAACTCTTATGGTCTCTAAACACTTCAAATCTAGAACCATAAAGATAATGCCTCCAGATTTCCAATATAAAAAAACTGCAACAAGCTCCAAATCATGCGTAGGATAGTTCTTTTCATGAACCCTCAATTTTCTCGATGCATATGCAATTACTTTACCATTCTGCATAATAACACCTCCTAAACCCATCAACGAAGCATCACAATACACCACAAATGGTTCACCTGAATTCGTTAAAGTCAAAATCGGAGTTGACGTCAATCTCTTCTTCAACTCTACAAAACTTTCTTCGCATTGGACATTGTAAACACCCCAAATTAGCCCTCACTAATTTCACCATGGCTTGTGATCTTTTCATTTGCATAAGTTCAATCATATCATCTCATATTGCATTTTTTGCTTCACTACATTGATTCAAAGTCATCTGCATCTAGGGTTTGTGATCTGAGCAATCCATGGGCTATCTGAGCCACTCCAGAGGTCTTCATTCATCTCAAGAGGGTCCATGTATGTCCAAGAATCATATTATATCCTCACAAGGTCAAGGAAGTCAAAAATCATAAGAACTGAGAAGGGTGTGGAAGCAGAGCCAAGCTTAACTGCACAAATGACCTAAAATTAGGGTTTTGGTTTCAAAGGCCATAACTCCAAATTTTTTGGTCATTCTTGTTCCTATTGGTCTCTATATGTTATGAGGATCATGCATATCAATTTTCATGGAAAAATTCAATGGGGAAGGCATCTGATCACAAGATAACTTCTTAAGCAAGTCAGTGCAAAATCAGGGCATCTGAGGCCCCCAATCACCCAACCAAAGGGGATTCTCCATCATTTTGAATGTGTATGATCTTTATTTGATCATAGAAGATGTTATAAGTTCACAAAATTGAAGAATTTCAAGCCATTTGCAAAGTTGCCTTTTTGGGAAAGTGACTTATAATGAAAACTTGCCATTTTGGGAAAGTTTTTCAACCTCCTCTTTTTGATTCAAAATTGCTTCAAATGAGAAATCTTTGGTCATGAAAGTTGTAGATTGGATCCTCCCATTTCCAAAAAGTACAAGAACTCATTCTAATTCATTTTAGATCAAAAGTTATGGCTTGTCAAAGTTGGACAAAATCACTAAAATTTCACTTTTACACCAAAGGAGGAAAGTTGCAAAACCTCATGCCAAGGCCAAATGTGACTTCAAAACAGCTTCTAATCATCACACAAACATAATTCATGGCTCATAATTCAGATTTGCCCAATAATTTTTCACTTTCATGCCTTGGATTACAAGTTACATAAGGCATTTTCTCATAAAAGCTTCAAAATTGAATCTTTGCAAAAGGAACTCTTCATGCTTGAATTGAACACTAATTGATCTCAAATCATTTTAGCAACTTCATATGGCTCATGTTGCTGCATTTTGCCCAAGAAATCACAAGATTCTTTGCCTTGGTTCATAAGAAAACTCAAAGAGGGAAATATGTAAGAACCTTGGAAACTCTTGATCAAGACCAGCCAACTCACAAAATCAGATCCAAAGGCTTTCCTTGACTCAAGCTGAGGCAGGATAAGCCCTAAGATCTTCTCTGACCCGAGCCATACCCATAGTACACAAGATCTTGACTTTTTGCATTTTTTCCCATGCCAATCACATTGTGCCACCACCAACTCTCTACCCAATCAGAGCCTCATATGTGGACCTCAAGCCTTCCAAAACACAACACACACAAGCCAGCAACCTCCCACAATCCAGCATTCCCAAAAACTGTCAAAAACTTCTCCTCTTCGAAACTCTTCACACAGCCATCAAACTTCCACTTTTCTTTCACCAACAAATCACAAATCATCCACTGAACAAGAATCACCCCTTGAAACAGCCTGAATCACCACACATATAAACCTCCATTTCTGCTAAACCAGAACTGAAGCTTTCAAACCAGCCATTATCAAAGCCTTCTAAGCTTCATTTCATCATCAGGGTGTTCAAAGAAGTGGGTTTGCACAAAGGGAGAGTCCAAAAAGCTCAGAATCAGAGAGTCTTCATCTCAGGTAACATGAAGAACTTTTTTTCCAGAATTTAGTTTTTAAGTTCTTTTATGATTCTATATGCTCCCCTGATCATGGGGATGTGTTTGCTTTTGAAAATGGTGAAGAAACCACCATGTATGAAGTCTCTGAACTTTTGCCCGTGTTTCATGTTTTTCTTCGATTCATGCTTATGAAGTGAAATAAGTGAGTTTTAGGTGAGGGTTTAGGTTTAGATTGATGTGAGGATCATTTTGGTGAAAGAAATTTGGAGTTTGGTAACCTGTATAAGAAGCTAGGGTTTTGAGTTCGCCGGAGAAGACGACCGGAACCACTGTTCCGGCCGTCTGAAAGTCATTAACCCTAATTAGGGTTTAAGCCAGTTTTGAATGTGAGCCATCAGATGAGCCTTCCCGCGCGTGTTTGTGTGGCCTGGATCTCATGATTAGTTTTAATTATAGGATTAATATTTAATTAATTAAGTTTAGGGAAGTTTGAACCTGGGCCGTCCAGATGCGCGCCAGATCAAACTTCCCAAGCCCAGAATCAATCTGGACCCTCCCTTTGGCTTACTTTTCAATTTATTTAGTTTTATTTCATTTTATTTGTATTTAACTTCCACGAATTTTTAAAAATAGCAAAATGCAATAAAAAATTCTGAAAATTTTTATCAAACCTTTTATTAATTTTCAGAACCCAAAAATATTTTTATTTTTATTTTTTGCATTAAAAATTATTTTAAATCATTTAAATGTTTATTTTTAATTAGTTAATGAAGATTAATTAATTAAAAATGCATTTAGGTATTTAAAAATCACCAAAAAATTCACATTGCATTTTGAAACATTTAGAAACATTATCAAACTCTTCAAACAAATTTCTTTTTGGTTCTTGATGCATCTTGACATTTTTCATTGGAATTAAAGTCATTTAAAGGCAATATTTTGGTCCTTACTTAGAAAAATTCATTCTGCCTAACCATGAAGATTTTGATTATGGTTCTTCTTGCATTGCATCCTTCATATCATGTATTTTGTAGGGTAAAATTGGTTTGAATTTATCTTTCATTTTCAATTTGATGAGCATTTTTCCTCCTTTGGGCAGTGAACTTGTATAGGTTAAGGGTACCTTTGATTCCATTTTCAATTTTTTATCTCATGTTTTGCTTCTGATTTTGGATTTTGCATTGCATATTGTACATAAACCCTAATCTTTGCCTTCATTTGCATTCATTCCTCATTTGCTTGCATGCATGAACTTGCCATGAGATTTTGTGCATCCACATGACATATGAGACATCTTAGGACATATTAGAATCATGTTTGATCATTGCATCATTTATTTGCCATATTGTGCATTCATTTCATTACATAAACTTTCATGAACTTTCATGGTTCAAAGCATGCTTCATTTGCCTCCACATCCTTGTATGATCATCCACAACTCTTGGCATGTGTTTGCATCCTCTCTTAGCATCATTAACATCATGTTCATGCTTCTGACTTTGTCTTGCATCATGGCATTTCGTCTCATTTTCATTGCATTTCATTTCTTTTGCTAAATTTTCAGGTGGTAAGTTGTTTTGAGAAGTGAATTTGCCTTCACTTCTCACAATCTCTTCTATTCTCTCTCTTGCATCATTACTGCATTTTATCTTTGTATTAGAGTGAGCCTGCTCATTCATGTTCATCTCTTACTTTCTTTCTTCAGACAACTTATCTTCTTAAGTGAAGTAAGTTGTCTTGTTTCTTCTGCTTCTTTCTCCTTTCATCTGCTTCTCCCTTGGTGGCTTTTCTCTTGAAGATCTTTTGCAAGCCTCATAAACCCTAGGAACAACCAAGCATGATCACAATTAGGGTTTGATTAGTTCCCCATTTAGTTTTACTTTTGTGTCATCTTTGAGTCTTCTCTTCTTATCTCATAATCAAGGACTAAACTTTAAAGGTTTTAAGGCTTTGTGATTAAGCTTATGCCTGCATCCTTCTATTAGGATGGAGTGTATAACTTTAATCCTAAGTGTTAAACCCTTAATGTGTTAACTCCTTTAATCAATCCATCTTAATAATCAATAAGACAATAGCTTGTAACTTGGGCCTTGCATTAGGGTTCTAATTCTTCCGTAATTGGTTAAGAAGGGCTAACCCAAGTGTTAATGGACAAGTCCCCCTCAAGTTGTCTTACAAACCATAAAATCCATTTCTTAATCTTACCAATAACTAAAATCCACTTCAATAAAGGCTTTGTTTTGTCATGAGGTTAATCCCTAATCATGGATTAAGTTGAGGAGCCTTCCTCAGCTTAAATGTTCTCATCTATTATCCTTCTATTAGGATGGTGTAATGGCTCCATTAAATCCTTGATTATGGCTTAAACTCATTACTTAACACTAAACAAAAAACAACAAAAACATCTAAATAATTACAAAGTAGGTTAATGATCTTAATCCTACATCATGGTGATTAAGTGTGAAGTGTTTACTTCATACTTAAGGTATTCTCATTTCCCCTAATCAGAGGGAGGATGTGATGAGTTTACTAACCCTTGGCTTAGGCTTAAGCTCATTAACTTATGAAAAACTCCAAAAAGCAGTAAAAGACTGAAAACACAAAAAACAAACAATAATCGTCTCCTCCGGGATTCTTTTCTCATCTCACTCACTCACAAACGAGAACTCGCTTCTTCCGTCTAATGCAAGACAGTTTGCACCTGAGCCAGACAGGTCATACACTTGAGCATGGACAAGTGAGCAGTTCAAAAGTCAATTCATCTTTCAGTCTCTTTGAGTCGAACTACGATGTTCTGACTTCCTCATTGCATGAGAGGATACGTAGGCATAACTTAACAGTTATCGAACAAAAGTCTCTGTATATTCCCCCTCTTCCAGCATTATTCTTTAAGCCTCATAGTCTTGAGCTTCATACTCTTTCTTTGCACTGACATTTCTTTTATTTACTTCACATTTCCTTTTGCACTGCCACTTGCATTCTTTCCAGCCTTGATACACAGATTGCACTGACACTACCCCTTTAAAACACAAATCTTTTAAGCGTGGATCCCGTCGAGTACAGCGGACAACCTGGGTGCTAATACCTTCCCAGGTTGTAACCAACCCCCTTTCTGAGTTTCTCTGGTTCGCGACCGTCTTATCCATCTTTTCTTAGGTTTATGCAGCATTACCTTTCCTCCGGGATAAAAATGCCTAGCTGGCGACTCTATTCATTCTCTCTTTTCGCCGACCGTTCGTGTCTGTACCCCTCTTGGCCCCGTGTCATTTGGTGGGAGCGACAGCTTGGCGACTCTGCTGGGGACCTTTTTACTGTAACCAGGGCTTCTGGTTCTTTTTGTGGGTTCCTCCTAGCGCTTGTTTGTTTTGTGTTTACTGGGGTGTTATGTGCCATTGTGTTTATTTATTTGCTTTATTTACTGCTTTATGTACAGCTTTATTTATTGCTTTCCTTTTACAGTCTTTCATATTTCATACTGTCATACTATCATTGCTGGATCTGGTTTCTGTTTTGGTGGGTGGGGTTCCATTGAGAGTTTAAGGTCCTATACTTGGGACCTGAGTGACACCTAGGCGAGAGTGGTTCATGTTATTTCCCATTCCATTTCGGTCTGGTGTGGGAATATGAAACACGGTTCAGATGTGGGTTTCTTCTTGAGAACTCTGTGCTACAGACATCCCACACAAACGCTTTACTCTTACAATTCAACCGAGTCAACGGAAGTGCCAACTTAGAAAATCCTTCAATGAACCTTCAGTATTATCCAGCTAATCCCAAGAAACTTCTAATCTCAGTAGCTGACTTTGGAGTTTCCTATTGCAACACATCATTTATGTTAGAAGCATCCACAACAATACCACTTCCTGAAATCACATGACCAAAAAAACTGACTTCCTTCAACCAAAATTCACACTTGGACAACTTTGCATACAACTTTTTATCCTTCAAAACTTCTAATATTGTTCTCAAATGCTCTACATGCTCTTCTTTTGACTTGTAATAAATCAAAATATCATCAATAAACACAACCACAAAAACATCTAGATAAGTATGAAAAATACGATTCATGTACTCCATGAATACTCCCAGCGCGTTAGTTACACCGAAAGGCATCACTGAATACTCGTAATGTCCATATCATGTTCTGAATACCGTCTTTTGAATATCCTCATCTTTCACCTTAATCTGATGATAGCCCATTCTCAAATCGATCTTGCTAAACACGCGAGCACCTACCAACTGATCCATCAAATCATCTACTCTTGGTAACATATACTTGTTCTTAATTGTCACCTTGTTCAATTGTTTATAATCTACACAAATCCTCATACTTCCATCTTTCTTCTTAACCAAAAGAACTGGAGCTCCCCACGACGATACACTTGGTCTTACAAACTTCTTCTCAAGAAACTCTTCCAACTGCTTCTTTAATTTAGCCAACTTAGAGGAGGACATCCTGTAAGGTGCCATAGAAACAGGTCTAGTACCATGTACAAGATCAATTGCAAACTCAACTTCTCTCTCTGGCGGTACGTCAGGAATTTCATAAGGGAAAACTTCAGGAAATTCATTCACCACTTGCAACTCTTCAATCTTAGCCTTATTCTCTACATATAAGGACGCCATCAACGAAAACATATGTGATTCTTCTTCTATCAACTTATGAAATTCTCTAAATGACACCAATTCAACTCCTTCCTCTTCTGGAGTAGAAAACCTCACTAACTTACGATAGTAATTAACATGAACATAGTTATACTCTAACCAGCTTATACCTAGGATTATGTCCATCCCAGTCAATGACAAACATACCAAATCAACATAAATATCTCTATTTAAGATAGACAACGGGCACCTCAAACACACTAGAGAAATAGTCACTGATCCCTTAGCCGAAATCTTGATGACCATTTCTCCTTTCATAACAGACAACTCAAGACCCAACCTCTTAGCACAATCAGCAACAATAAAACAATGGGTAGCACCCGTATCAATAATAGTAATTAAAGGAATACTATTAATGAAACATGTACCTCTGACGATCTTATCCTCATTAGCTTTCTGAGTCCCACCTAAAGCGAATACTTTTCCTCTAAACTTTGATTTCTTTAGCTTCTGGCACTAGCTACCAATATGCACTTCTTCACTGCAGTTTAAACATATCACTTCTTTATACGTGCAATCAGATATTTCATGTCCAACTTTTCCACAACAGAAACAATGTTTCACCTTGGCAGTACACACATTGTTCTTGTGTCTAGCTTGCCCACACTTGAAACAAACAATACCAACAGGAGCATCTCCCCCACTAGTTCTCTGACTCGAAGCAACTTTCTGCTTACCCTTACCAGCTGAAGTATCATAAGGCTTGCCACGATTTTGCTGATGTTTTCCCCTTCTATCATTAGCAATCTTGTTGTAAGCATTGTTATCTTCTTCAAAGATCCTGCAACTATCAACAGATCAGCAAAAACATGAATCTTCTGATACCCTACAACCTTTTTAATCTCATAGCGCAACCCGTTCTCACACTTGATGCACTTTGAGAATTGAGCAGTCGCTGCATCATGGTGCATGTAGAAGTTAGACAACTCTGTAAACTTTGCAGCATAATCAGTTACCGACATATTTCCCTATTTCAATGCAAGGAATTCAATCTCCTTCTTACCACGCACATCTTCAGGATAATACTTCCTCATAAACTCTCTACGAAATACAACCCAAATGATCTCCTCACCTGCAACTTCCAACCTTTCTCTAGTTTCCAACCACCAATCATCAACCTCAACTACTAACATGTGGGTTCCATAACGAACCTTCTGCGCTGGAGTGCAATCCATCACACAGAAGATCCTCTCAATTTCCTTCAACCAAGCCAATGCTACATCAGGGACATACTTGCCCTTGAAAGTAAGCGAATTCTTCCTCTGAAAAGTCGCCAAAGTGAGAGACTCATCATTCTTGCCAGCATTCGATAAGTTCTGCACAGCCTGAGCCATTTCTTGCATTGCAGCATCCATTGCAACATCATTTCTTCCAGCCATCTCAACTTAACACTACAATGCAACAAGAGTTAGAACCACTTAACAATACTCGATTATTAAACAAACTACGAATCAACAACTAGATCAGACAGATCAACCAGGCTCTGATACCACTAATGTAACACCCAATTTCAAACTGACTTTAAAATTAAATCATAGTTATAAAAATTCTCCACAAACATGGGATATCACATTTTCACCTTAAAAACTAAATAGCATAAACTTCATTAATATAAAATACTTCGAAAACGACGCAGCGGATTCATCGAATTACAACTTTAATACAACTTCATGTATTTTCAACATCAAACTACTTCAACATGGTTTTTCAAAATAAAACAACTTAAACAAGTTCATCAACTAAAATGAAACTCAACATAAAAACAAGACATGCGTTCATCCCTCCAAAGTGCTACGTATCAGAGCGACAAACATCAACTCAAATATACTAAGTACTCGACTCTTGGTTACCTGCACATTACAAACATAAGGTCAACATTCAAATAGAAGGGGTGAACTATCGAATAATATAAACAAGAGTATTATAATCAATACGTAAGCAAGAAATCATATAATTGCACCACTTCACACAACAAGAAACATCAACGTACAACTTCAATCAACAACGATTAACAACATATACAAAATGAAACTCAACTTAGGTATATGCATGTGGTACCATTTGGAGTAAACTCCCAACTTGAAATCTTGCCAGTTTATCGAGGCAACAATAACATATTTTCCAATCCAGACCAACTTGATTTGAACATTTTCTCCAACTTGAAAATATGAAAATGTATGCAACTTATGAATGACATACAACAACAACATAAACAACGACTTAACAACTCAACAACATGTATCAACGTTGGTCAGTAGACCTGCAACTTAATGATTCCCCAAGATCGGGACAACTCATCTTATATCGACTTAATAAAACCATAACATGGAAAATCAACCAAGTACAACTTAATTAATTAAATCTTTAAATTAATTATTTTAATCCTCAAATATTATCAAATAAACTTATTTTATCTCTACTTAATGTCTAGGATCAACTCAGTAAGAAACGAATACGAAAACAGGACGAATCGCCAAAAATTGCACTTTCTGCACACAACTCTGCCCATACGCGTATAGACTTGCTCCTACATTTCCATTTACGCATATCCCTTGCTCTTATGCGTAATACCTAAGCTTTCTACGCGTGTCCTACTCAAATGGCCAGGGGCCGTGCCACACTCCTTCCCTTACGCGTAATGCTTGCATAACTGTCATATGTTATGCGTATGGCTTCACTTATTATGTGTATCACCATATCCGCTACGTGATTCACCAGACTTCACACTAGTCCCACTCTTGCTACAATTTACATAACTTCATCACTCAATTTAAGCCTAATTAGGTTTTTACATTGATTTTAGACCTCAATCCTTTTATATACACTTCACCTAATAATTCTCTAATCGATTACGAGTCCTAAATCTCCTTCTCTACACGATTTTCCAGCAACAAAACCAGTCCAGCAACACAACAACAAATACAACAACATGAACAATCTTATGACAGTAACACAACAAGAACAACATATGACATATCCATACGAAAATTAACAACAACAACAGCAACTCATATAAAAACACAACAAATTATACGAAATTCCCCTCCTACATACGAATTATCCTAATCCCGGTTATAGAATTCAAACCCCACCCTTACCTTGGATTGAAGGAAGCTCAAATTCACAATAATAATCTCTACAAAATTCAAAACCTAGCCTCTTGTTCTTCCTCAAGATTTGTTCTTCTCACCAAAATTTTGATTAACTCCCTGATTAGGTTTTCAACCTAATATTACTAAAATATCACTAATTATCTAAATTACTAATGGGCCTAAAATAACACCCCACCTTTACTACTCCCAACTACAACTAAGCCCAATCTTTCTATTATTAATAATTCTATTAATTATTCGAATTAATTAACTCGACCAACCCAAACATGACTTAACCATCAACTTAATATCAACTTAAACAACTTAACGACATACTCAACAAAACATCATCTAACAACAATTAATTGGGAAAAATATACGATAATATTTAATTTAATTAATTAATTAAATATGGGGGTTACAGTTCTCACCTTGTTATCTCGCTTTGTAGCGAAATCCGCTCAACACATTATCCCCCTCTTCAAGTTCCTCCGCAAAGAGGCGGATTTCGAGTGGACAGAGGAATGCGAGCAAGCCTTGACACACCTTAAGAAAGCTCTGTCAGAACCTCAAGTTCTCTCCCGACCAGTGGTCGGGGAGACTTTGTTTTTGTATTTGGCTGTCACAAACGAGGCTGTAAGTGTCGCTCTCATATGTGAAACGCCCGAAGGACAAAAACCCATCTACTTTACGAGAAAAGCCCTACATGGACCTGAGCTTAGATATCAGTGGATTGAAAAGGTCGCACTAGCCCTCCTCAACGCAACCAGAAGACTCAGACACTATTTCTTGGCACACACGATCGTTGTTCGAACAGACCAGACCATCAGACAACTTCTCGGTCGACCTGACATGGCCGGAAGGATGCTCAAATGGTCCTTGGAATTTTCTGAGTTCGACATTATATTTGAAAGTAGGCTAGCCCTCAAAGCACATTTCATGGCTGATTTCTTGGCCGAAATGCCCACCCCGGAGAGTAAAGCTTGCGCGTCCAGGAAATGGACCATTTTCGTGGATGGAGCATCGAGCTCAACGGGAAGTGGAGCAGGGATTATTCTAGAAAACGAGGAAGGTATCATGATAGAGGTATCCTTCGCACTATCCTTTCCCAGCACCAATAACCAGGCAGAGTACAAAGCTTTCTTCGTTGGTTTGAGACTCGACGGCGATCTAGGAGCCGGATAAATAATCATCTGTACGGACTCCCAACTCATGGCCTTATAAGTAAAGGGAGAATACCAGGTCAAAAATGACAACTTTTCAGAATACCTGACTTGGTCAAAGAAAAACTTACAAGTTTTATATCCGTAAAAGTCAAACATGTTCCTTGTGAACACAATGTACGAGCAGACATATTATCGAAACTCACGAGCACAAAAAGGAAAGGTGGAAACAAATCAGTTATACAAGAAATACTCCCTCGACCTAGCATTGAAAAGACATCATCGACGATAGACGTAAACATCATCGGTGATGCCAGCTACTGGACAACCCTAGTCTATAAATACTTAACTAACGGAGAACTGCCCCAAGATCCAAAAGAGGCCAGTGTAGTTAGGCAACGAGCCTGCTCATACGTTTTAGTCGAGGGAAAACTCTACCAACGGGGATTTTGCATTCCTCTCCTCAAGTGCGTCGAGGAGGAGTTGATCCCACATATCCTGTGCGAAATCCACGAAGGAATCAACACCTAGCATTTGGGTGGGAGATCAATGGCAAGGAAATCCTTTCGGGAAGGACATTACTGGCCAACAATGCAGAACGACGCCAAATAGCACGTGAAAAAATGCGATAAATGCCAACGACACGGGGACATGCACCTAGCACCTCCAAACGAGCTTAAGACAATGTCCTCCCCGTGGCCATTCACATCGTGGGGCCTAGATATCCTTGGTGCCTTCGTTATCTGTGCAAACCAAAATAAGTACTTAATTGTCGGTGTAGACTATTTCATAAAGTGGATAGAAGCTAAGGCTTTAGCAAGATCAGAACTTTAACATATTACGCTTCTTCAAACGCAACATCCTCGCTCGTTTTGAGGTACCCCAAGCCATAGTTACCGACAACGGGACCCAATTCACGAATAAAAATTTCCAAGAATTCGTTGCCAACATAGGAACTAAACAGTAGTTGACTTCAGTCGAGCACCCGCAAACTAATGGGCAAGCTGAAGCAGCGAACAGGGTAATCCTACGAGGACTTAAGCTAAGATTAGATGAGATTAAGAAGCTCTCGGTTGAGGAATTGCACAACGTCCTATGGGCATATCGGACCACGCCTCACTCTACAACCGGGGAAACCCCTTTTTGACTATCATATGGAACAAAGGTTGTTATCCCCATTGAAATGCACGTACCATCTATACAAACAGAAGCTCCAATGGACAAAGATACCAATTCAGAAGCGTTGCGCAAGGAGCTCGATTTAGTCGAAGAAGTTCGGTCGGGAGAGGCCTTACGCGAAGTATTATTTAAACAAAAGATTGATATTATACATGACTCTAAGGTCATAAAGCAAGCATTCGAAGTCGACAGTCTCATCCTAAGGAGAAACCACAAGGACTCCAGAGAGGGTAAATTGACCGTAAATTGGGAAGGTCTCTTCCGTGTACGAGCGAAAACGAAAAATGGAGCATATTACTTGGAAAACTTGAATAGGGAAGAACCTTCTCGTCCTTGAACGCTAAGAAACTTAAGAAATATTACAATTAAGGTGTCTGTCAGCCTGCTCGGATCTGAACGTTGGAGCACAAGCACCGACCGAACATGCATACCTAGGTACAAATTAACGAGGAAGACCACCGTCACACGACTGGACCCTCAAATGATTCCATCGTCGTCTTCGTACGACGAACAGGCAGAATACCCAGTTCGCTATGGGACATTCATGCCACGGAGCACGGGACATTATTATGACCTGAGCACCGTTTCCCAACCAGATATATTCTATCATTCTGTTCTCTTCCCCAAACCGCTAGACACACATATACTGAGCATAGTTCCCTAACTATACAAACATATCTGAAGTACCTCAACAGGCGTATAAAAGAACATCGTACGTGTTTTAAAGCGAACATCTAAATGACCAATCATCATACAAACACTTAGTAAAATTAAAAAATTAAAGTGTGCCCTTCAACGGATGCACGTGCAAGCATAACAAATAAATTAAAGACGACCACCACGGTCAGAAAAGCATTATAGAATGCGGCCACAAGGACCGACTTGTTCGAATATTACATAAAAAGGGGAACTATTCCCCCAAGCAAAACAAAGGTCATGGCATGCAGACCAACCACCAAAATCAAAAAGCAACAACAAGATCATCAGGCATTTTCCTGCATATCTACATCCACGACAAGCTGACCTTCAACGGGGACCCCTTGTCCAGGATTTCCTTCAACCATGATTACGTCGTTCTATTCCGACCGCCTAAGAAAATCGGGCAAGAAGATCTCTTTGTTCACCACCTTTTATAGGTAATTAATGCCCTCCTTGTTGAGTTCAACCCCAAGATTAACGATCTTCAACTGATCTACTGCGTTCTTAAATTTCACGACCGCCATTTCTTTAAGGTCCTCTTCCCTCTGCTTGATATTTGTGATCATCTCAGCTCGGGTTACCAGCAATTTCAGGTCCTTGATTTCATCCTCAAAGGGAGCCATGGCAGCCTTGAGATGATTAATTTCGTCCTTTGCAGTCTTTCTCATAGAATCAGCAACGACCAAGGACTCCTTCAGCTCCTTATTCTTCTTCAGGGCATCCTTCGCCACCTTAGAAGATTTATTGTCCTTATCCTTGGAAGCTGACAAGTGGAGCTTCAGCCTCTGAATCTCTTGCTCTTGGGTAGCAGTCCCATAAGTGTACATAGAGGCCATAGTTAAAACCCTCATCATCGAACTCGCATCCCGAGCCAAAGACGGTCGCATATCTGGTCGACTTAGCTCCTCCAACTTCAACGTTTTAGTCTGGTGAACCTAAAGTTAAGTATCCTTGAAGAGCTTTGGCTTAAGAAAGAAGGTTGGGAGTTCAAATGACGACTTTATAGGTGTCCCTGTCAGGTTTATAACATCGTCGGCCCTCGACCTCTTCCTGAATCTAGAAGCGTTGCCCGGAGAACCCTAAGGAGTTGAGGTAGAATTGCCTGAACATGTACCCGGTGCCACCAAACAATCGTTCAACCGGGTTTTCTTCAACTTCTTTGCTCCTTTTCTTTTGGAAGCATTCACCATTACCTTGTCCTGCACGTCCGACATCAAATCTAAAAAGGACAAAAGAAAACAAGTTAGAACGTAAAAAGTTTATGAGCAAAAACTCAATACTAACAAACAGTTCTAAAGACTACCAAGATAGGATGTAACTTCATCGTATGTCTCACAGGTGATAAGCCTAGACACTTCTATAAACCTAGGGGTCACTTTTACACCCCCCGTCCTTATCCAAGAGCGGACGACTCTGCTCGTCCATGATCATAGTAAAACCGAAAACAAATTTCATCAAGATATCTTAACTAGTCTGGTCCTCGACACTCAAGTCAGAAACGATGGTTGGGTATTCGTCTGTGACGTACTTAAAGTGGTCATGCGACCATGAAAAATGAAACTTCAGCATAAGACGTGGCACCTCTCTTCTCTGGTCATCAAGAAGGCCCCATTCCTTTGTCGTTGGTGTCTACCCCCAGAATTTCACGGAGTCCTGAGCACGACCTAAGATCAGTTTGACCAAATAGTACCTATCCTTAAAGTCTCTGAACGATTCCGAATAGGCTTTGTAAATCTTTCTTTTCTGTTTAAGGGAAACCCATCCATATCTCCCTTGAACGACCTGCCTCTGAAGGTGAAATATGTGAAATAAAAAAGGAAGAGTCGCCCCAATCTTCAAATTCTCGCAAGTCAGCTCGAAATATCTCGTAAAAGCAAACGATTTTGGGTGAAGTTGCAAGGGAGAAAGCTCCAGGTGGGCGAACACAGATGTCTTGAAGTCTGAAAAAGGGAGCTTGAACCTGAGCTCCTTAAAAAACAAGTCGTACATAGGAAACCTATTAGGACTATAAGGCGAGCATATACGCTGGAGAAGGACCTTCCTGAGGTTCAGCGTATATCGACATGATTTTAAAGGTTCCCCAGCGGCTCAGACTTCAACAGGGATGTCTTGCTCAACATCGTTTTCCCCGGGATTATTGTCATCGATATGAGCGGAGGTGGTTTCATTCGAATCGGCATGGGAGAATGTGTAACACCCGAAAATTTGACCACTTGATTTGTGACCTAGCTTATGTTCATTGCATTGCATTTTCATATCATTTCATCCTATACATACCATACATAGTGCATAAGGGCATGTGATTAGTTGATTTCAAGAATCTTGATAATCCAAAGCAAAGAATGAGAGCCAAAGGCTTGCAAAGAGGTCTCAAGGTTTTCTTATGTCCAGGTTAATCTTATTTGTTTCCTCAAGGCATTTCAAGTTGAGAAATTTATCAAGAAGGTCATCGGTGACCATTCACCTACACAAGGCACCCAAACAAGGGTTTTGAGCCAAAGCAAGAAATCTTCAAAGCATTGATCCAATCTTGTTATCAAGGGTCTCTACATGTTATATAAGTCCTAGGGTTGAATTTTGGTTCCAGCATTCATTGTGAAAGGCATCAAGTGGTTAAGTTACTTGTACAGCAGGAAAAAGTCAACAGTTCAAAAGGAAAGTCAACCATGGGTTTTCAAAGGTCTCAATCATGTTTCTCATGTCCATGGACCTTTATTTGGTCAAGGGATGACATGGGTAGCATCATTCATTAAGAATCAAGAGTTTGTGAAAAGTTACTAAATTTGGAAATGATCTATAATTTGAAACTTTCCATTTTTGGCAATTTTTACATTGACTTCAACTTAACTTTCCATCATCAAGGAAGCTCCAAATGGATTTTTGATAAACATGAAATTTATAGATCATGGTTTTCCCTTATAAAAAAATACGAGATCATCTCTATATCATTTGTGGATCAAAATGTATGTTCACTTGAAGTTAGGGTTTGGATTATGTGTTTTAATGCATACCAAAATTCCCTCTTTTTCAATTTGATTCCAAAATGACTCCAAATGACCTCTAATCACTCAAGTCTTGTAACAACATCAAAATACATCTCACAAGGATCATGTTTGGCTTTTGAATGAAGTAAAATTGTGCCATGCTTAGCATATGTACATCATGCCTTCAATTTGCAAAATCATAGGAAGTTCAAATTTGATCACATTTCCCTCCAAGATAAGATCACACACACAATCATTTCAGGAGAATCTGCACGTTTGCATTGGATTTCTAGGTGAATCTGATATGCATCTATTTCAGGTAAGCCTTGAATTCATCCTCTTAATTCATATTTTGATTATGTGCATTATGTTTATGATGTTGTACTGAGAATGCTGGTATAATTTTCATTGATTTTGGACGTGAAATGACTTAGTTATGTAGATCTGAAAGTTTGTGATCTGTTATTGTTGTCTTTGATTTGCTTAATTGGTGCATGGTCTTGTGTTTTAGATTGAATATTTGAGATCAGGAGGTTGAAAGGAATTGATTAGTTTCCTTGTTGTGGATTTCTGAAAAAAATGTTGGGAGATCTCAGGTGATCTCCACCGGAGAAGACGATCAGAGTCCTAGCTCCGGCGTCTGGTTACATTTTCACAGGTGAGGGAAGGTGGGAGGAAGAAGATAGATCACGGTCGTTGGATCTTGGAATCTTAAGGCTCTAAATGAACCAGCACATTAATGAAAGGGAGTAAGGGTCACGTGGTGTGTTTACATAATTATTTTAAAACACTTTCGTTGGATTAGGTGACTATGATTTGACTGCTTGATGAACGTTTGATCTACATAATTTACATTTTATTGACTACATCTGGCACATTGGTTTGATCCAAGGGCGAGGATGAAGTCCACTTGGTTGACTCTAAGCCTTGTGTATTTTTGCTAATGGGCTTTATATCTAGACCTACCCCTGTTTTGTGGCCTGGTTCATTTATAACTAAAACGAATTGCTGAATACACCCTATGCATTATTCATATTTCATTTTATTTTTATAAAATATCTTTTCCATTTGCATTTTATTAAAATAGTTGCACTTATTAAAAAATTCCAAAAAATATTCATGCGTCATCTTTATGCATTTAACTATTTTTTTTCATATTTTTTTCCATTTATTTTATATTTTTAGCATATAAATTAATTTTTCACTTAATTTCTTTTTGAAATGGCTTTCTCATGAACACTTGATCTTGCTGATTTTATATCTGGACATTGATGCATAGTTTTAACTTCATTCTTTTTTCATATGTTAGATGACATATTAGAGCATATTAAAGTATTTTTGACATATTTTAAGGTCATTTTTGCATCCTCTTTGAGCCACTTCTTTGTGCATGTTGATGTGAAACCCTAATTGCCTTACCATGATTGTTTGAGTGACTTATTTTGTGAATTATCGTATGAGCTTTTGGTTTGTTAATCACCCCTGATGTGAAACCCTATTTTCATAATTTTTGAATCATGATTGATATTTTTTTGGTGCCTTGACTTTTAATTGCTAATTTGTGAACTTTTTGATCATGTTTGGTTTGATTGTATTAGAAGGCACTTGTGCCACCATTTGAGGTTCTTTATTTGCATTCCTAATCCATGTTTAGATCATTATAGGTAATCTTTGATGTGATTTTAGGTCATTTGCATGATTTTAATGTATGGTTTGTGCACATGTTCAATGTTTGCCTAACATGTCCCATTTTGCCCTAATCTTTCCATCTCTTCTCTTTTATGCTTCTTCTTGAGTTGTATTTGGTTTGTGTATGCCATATCATATCATTCCTTTGCATCTTCATGTATGATATGCTTCTGACCTCATCCATAAATGTTCGTGTTGTCTGCCATTTTGCTTTTGTTTCATTATATATCAAGTATGAACATTCATCCTTATGTGAGTTGTCTTTCACATGTTTGCATAGTTTTTTGAGTATGTTTGCCATATTATTTTGCCACGAGTTCTTGTACATTTTTGGTATGTCATTTTAAACATAAGGTTTTTAATTTGAACATGTCATATCATTTTTTCATCTCTTGCTTGCATCTTCACTTTATTTGTCTCCTAACTTGAACATGTGCTTACATCTTTCTCTTCTCCCATTCTACCATAAAATAACTCATGAGTGTTTGTATGATCTGTTAGGATGATTTTAGGAATTTAAATCTGATGTTTGAGTTCTGACTTAGTGGTTTATCATTTGTCTTTGACCATGTTCATGCACATTTTCTTTCTTACTTCTTCATCTCTTTTGCACTTCTTTGCAAGTTGATTGGTTATGTTTGAGTTCCTTGAACTTTGGTTGTTTAGTGTTGATAATGTTTCTAACTTTTTAAGGTCTCAGTACCTTTGGTTTCATTTCTATGTTTTGCTTTGTGTGTTTGACTTCCATATTCCTTATCTTGAACTTTCATGCTTCATTACTAACCTTGTAATGGCTTTGGTAAGTTGTAGAAATGTGGATAGGCTTCCACATTCCAATCTCTCCTTTCTCTTTCAATTTTCATACTTGTGTTTGTTTAAGCATTTCATAAGCTTTGTTGTTTCATAATTGCTTCCCATCCCCTTTAGAAGTAACTTAACTTCCATCTTGGAAGTAAGTTATCTTCTAATCATTTCTCCTTTTCTTTTCTATTCTCTCTTTTTTCATTAGGATTAGAGTTCTTTAAAACCTCACTAACCTAGGTTATGCAAGCATGACAACTTACTTAGGATTGTTTAGTTCCCATTAGACTTGAAATTCTGGTATGACAGACTCAGATGTCGAATATGATGTTGAGACATCTTATCTGTTACTTATAAACATGGTAAGGCATACATATCAGTACTTAAATAATTCTGATATATCAGAGTCAAACATGCTTCAGGATGTTCTGACATCTGATAGGACATTCAGTTCAGGTACTACATAAAACATAAAACAGAAAAGATATAAAGAACACAACAGAATTGTTAACCCAGTTCAATCAAATAAATCTACTCTGGGGGCTACCAAGCCAGGAAGGAAATCCACCATGTAGTATCAATTCAAAGTCTTCTCAACAAACACCTATAGTTTACAGTCTTCTCACTTAATCACTACCAATGCAACTTCTACTTAGGAACTCCTAAATATGAGAAACTCATTCTCACTTCCAATCACCTCAGTGATGTCTCACAGTTCTCAACTCTCAGTTGCTGATATTGACGACTTGGTACCTATACAACAATTCACAAATAGAATCCATACTTCTATAACAACAACTTAACCTTGCTTAGCAGCTTCAATTAAGTACAATACTTCTCTTGTTTACAAGCTTCGAGAATCACAGGTGAAACAGCCACAATAGGGTTCCTTGTTACGCACGGCTGCCACAAGAACACAACCCTAATAATGTTTACATTTTCGGTTGATTAGGTTAATTTTAAACTAGGTTACAGGGTTTCTTTTATAACCTATTCCCAACTAGATTTGGGCCTAAACAATCACAACAATAGCTGCTACAAATATGCAGAAAAAATCTGCTACAAATATGCCAAAAGATCTTCAAAACTAAAAACTCCTAAAATATCTCTAAATATAGAAACTCTATATTTTTCAATATTTGTCTTCAAGATCTTCTAAACTCCCTAAAGATGCGCCTTGGAATGCTTATCTCTTTTCAATTAATTCCAGATAAATTCCCCTGAATTTACTCAGTTCTGTTATGCATCATTTAAGTCTGGTAGCAGGTTTACGATGTCACAACATCTGGTGTGACATCCTGATATCTTGACTTAAGTTCATTAACTGTTACTCTGTTTGACAATGTCACAACATCTGGTATGACATCCTGAACTAAGTTCACTTATTCTAGTTTGTCAAAAATTCTGCCAATTCTTAAATCAGCACCCTTCAAATCAGCGCCACATATGATTGCATAATATCTCCAGAATATTCTGCATCTTTAAAAAATAGTTCCACCTCGAATCTCCTAGTCCTTTAAAATAACTCCACCTGTGATATCATAATATTTTGTAGAATATTCTGCATAATTCAGATCATAAATCCATTACTCCACAGACCAAGACGTCATGATATTTGTCTTTGATATCTATCTGTAACACGTGACAGTAATGTTGTCATGACAGTTGCAGATGTTTCAACATTTTCTTTGACATCTGTCTGTAACATATGACAGTAATTCTGTCATGACATTTGCAGATGTTTCAACATTTTCTTTGACATCTGTCTGTAACATATGACAGTAATTCTGTCATGACATTTGCAGATGTTTCAACATTTTCTTTGACATCTGTCTGTAACATATGACAGTAATTCTGTCATGACATTTGCAGATGTTTCAACATCTTCTTCAGTATCTGCCAATTATTATAACCACATTTATCTGTGCCACCATGTCAGGACATCATGTTTGACATGTTCCTCCAGAATCTATACCATGTTAATTTAACATATGGAACTTCTTATTCAACATTTTCCAGCCATATTAGTTTTACCAAACATAATGCCAATCATAAAATAATAGAATTAACAATCTCCCCCTTTGGCTTATTTTGGCTAAAACTAATTTACATACAGGTGTAGCAGTACCTCATGTAGAAGTTCCTTAACATCACATCTTCATATCAGACCTCAATAGTACACACTATTAATTCTCCCCCTTTTTAGCCATAAAAAGACAAAGGTACGATAATAACCATAGAGGTATATAATCTCCATAAGCTTGAAACACACACAAGCTTCACAATCCCTCAAGAATCAAACATAAACTACAGAGAGCAGCTTTATACAATATAGCCTTCTAGACTCCTAGGATACTCCTTATCTGGTTAAGGTATTACTCCCCCTTAACTCCACAAAATCAGTTTCACATACTTGTAACACACTCCCCCAGTCTAGGATACTCCATGCTTCTCTGTACATTGATGAAAGGAAAACATAAGACGCATCTTCATGTCTTCAAGAGCTCACCCTCTGTTCAATTCCCAATTGAACACATTCACTTCATGTACCAAAGCATACCTGATTCCTTTCTTGGTTTGTAGTTACCACAGACTACACAAGATGAACATCTTCTAGCACACAGGTTCTTGACACTAAGCGATTACACACCACAGGCCATACAATCCAGATAAAACACATCCAAACTAATTATGACATTAGAATGAATGTCCACAAACAAACTTCCAAGCAATCAATACCTGATATACTTCAGTCTCTTCTACATGTTTCTTCCAATATAGATCATCTACTTCATCATTCTCCCATATGATTAGGTAGTCTAATAATAGAAACCATGTAGATAAACACCCCATATAATGTACTAACACTTAGTTAGAACATTTTTCATACACCAAGACCTTATCACCTTGATCCTAGATGTGCTCCACCAACTGGACTTACTATAGCATAGTAATCCAAGAACTGAAAATCTTCAACTACACTGTGCCACCAGTTAGAATCAGAAATCCAGAAAAAGTGATAAACTCTCATCTACCTTCAAGAAGAATAAATCGCCTTGAGTCTTCAACTCATCACTCCTTTTCCCAAGAGCAATTTGTTCCAAGACAATCCTCAAGAACAACCAGCTGCCACACTCTGATTATCTTGATTCTTCGAATCCACTTTAAAGATCAACCAATTTCCACATTTTGATCACCTCCTTTATGAATCCTCATATGAAAAAGCCAATTGCCACATTTGTCTTCTTCACGTTTATAATAAGTCTTCCAAAGATATCCTGATCAATAAATTTGATCTTCACCAAGCTGTCAAGATAATAGGCCTTATGAAGCCTTCAATCCCTATAGATCATTCTATCTTAATTTATGTGTCACTTCACCAATTAGACTCTGATGTTGAACTAGATGTTTGAACATTATTAGCCCACATCCATCTGTTAAATTCAGGTCCTTCTTCTGCCACTTGAAAGAACCTCCTTCCTTTATAGAACAAGAGTTCCATGCTCTCATAGACTTGATTTATCCATCATGTTTGAGTAAACAACCTCCATTCTATTTGTTTTTCAGAAATTCCTACCGATAACACATATTGATGAGAAACTTCCAGTGTTTCTCCAAAGTCTTCAAACCTGCCACTGTCTGATCATTCAGAAGGAATAGTTAAGAACTACATCTCATAACTATACCAAGGATGCCACCTTTCCTTGAGTAAGGCAGTCTTAACAAATTTATGATATCGCCACCTATCTTAACTCCATGATGAGCATTCTGGACTGCACCTAGATCAGAAATAAACCAATCCAAGTAGTCATCAAGATTATGATGTGTTCATGGTCTTTCATCTCCATCTTCAGAATCAACAATATCCAGACCAGTTCTTGCAAAAAAACTTTCCAGAAATACACAACTCCTGTCACACAAGACTGAAGCCAATTCTCAAGCTAACTCCCAAGAAATAACAGGTGCTACAACTTATGCAATACCCCTCCCATGATTCTGCACAAACTCTGATGATAAGATATTCCTAACATCTTTTTGAACATCACCAATCTTGAATCACAAGGATAATCAATCAAATATTTTTGAACTCCACAAACAACAATTGATCTTAAATCCTTGTATAATAACCCTATCAGATAGTTCTACATAATCTAATCTTTTAATTTTGAAGGATTTTAAGGTTAGCTCCATATAAGATTAGCAAGATCTCCTCATGTCATGGATAAACAATACTCCAGCTGAGCATAAACTCCACTAATTCTCACCTTCACACCCCTGATGAACATACTCTCAAACCGAAAAACAATCATGAGCTTTACAAATTCATATACACTAGTTCTCTGAGAATACCACAAAGAGCACAACTGATAAATATCCTTATATATCCATACAAGACATACTTGATTTTATATTCCAAAACAGATGCTCTTAGTTTTCTTGCTACAAAGGGTTCATACTGCCACTATCCATAACTAGTAGTAGAAGAAACTACCAGTTCAACAACCATTCTGATCAGACCTCCCAATCTGACATTCTTCCCTTGCTCTTAGCAATTGTTGGTCACATTGCTAGCTTTAATCATGACCAAAGTCATGCATTTATCACACACATTTGTATATACATTTAGAAGCTTCTTTTATCTACCAATAGACATGATTGTTTCAATATTATTTAGGACTTCAACACAGAGCTCCAAAGACAATCTCTAAGGATCACACCTTCAGTAGCTAATTCAGGTCATCACGGACTAAAACACCATGAAGAGAAATATACAGCCACAAAGAGAAAAGTAATTTCTCAACACTTCTTGAATTATGATGTTTAGACTGTAGTTCTGCACTTTTACATCAGACATATACATAATCCTCCATTAATGTATTTTCTCATTGGTTGATAGCACAACATCTTTCAAAGACAGATAAACATTTAGCTCCTGTCAGAGTATTCACTATCGGTTAGATGCATATCCTTATCAATAGCAGACAAATACTCAACTACTGTCAAGGTTTTTATCATATGTGATAAGGTAACCTTCTCACACAAGGTAGGAGATTTGGTTTGACATTCATTTCCTGCACACCTGTGGCACTTGCTAGTCCCTATTTTATTAATCCACACCACCTATCACTTCAAATTAGGTAATTGTCTTGACCTGATATTCCACCATGAGCACAACTAACTTCCTTGGTTGAAGACTCAACATTTTTGAGATGATGTTCCAACATCAGATCTGACAACAATCTCAAACAAATTGATTTGACACTTACTATGGTTTTGGGGGTAACAACAGTAGTAATCCATGTACAACTCTTTGCAGAGGGTACGAGAGTTCACCAGAAGTTAATCATCCTTTTCTATCAGACCCAAATACATGCAGTGACTTGCATGATACATACCATTAACATGTCTACATATTATACTCTTCATACGGGGACATCACATAATTGGGCCTAAGCTTGATGAAGAATTCCCTTGATCATACACCAATAACTATGGTTATTAGCAACACACTCCCACTTTCTTAAACTTGAGACCTTCAACACATATCATAGATGCCTCCTCTTCCAGGTTAGGAGTAGGTTCCAAACATATGTGATCATCACACATTTGTCTAGCACCCAAAGCATCCATCATGTTAGCAGGATATCACACCAGTTTCCTTCTTCTAGAACACAAAACTAAGCTTGGTTCTGAAACATTACTGCTTTCAAGATTACTACCTTTTCTTCAATCAGCTCCAACTGAAGTGCTATAACATTATGAAAGATACTTTGCACAAATACAATCGTCAGTAGCATCTCAAAGAGTATTCAACTTCATAGCTTCAGAGTTCCTTAAAAAAACAAAATCTTTTAGGTCTTTGACTCAACATTTACCATAAACTGCTGATGTGTAGCGTGGTGTCAAGACATTAGGATTGACATATCAACTCAGCTTCTTTCTTGATGAAACTTCCTTCAGTTCATGATTTAGACAATCAGAAACATGTATCTTCACAAGAGAAATTATCTTCAGCTATACCTAAACTACATTGGACACCATAACCAGGAAGAATATCCTAATTAGGTCACCATAAATAAGCTTAAGAGATAACTTATCAATATCTTCACTCCCGCATGAAAGATTTGATAATTATACTCTTTTGCTTTGGCTCCAACCTCTTCTTTCACCAGGAATCTCTCATCAAGAAACACAACATTCTGAACTAAGTGTTCTCCAGTTTTGTAATCACATGATAGAACATCAAACTTGACATTATGAACTGAAGCTTTACAACAGCCTTTGTATGACGTACTGGGGAACCACTATCAAACACAACAACAATCAAACATAACACATCATAAATAATAGAGCAATTCCTTGGAGATAAATAAACTCCTCCACAGTAAGATCCTCCAAAAGATATTGAAGCACGATGTCAAGACATCTTATCTGACATCAGCAAACCTATGTGAATAAGACACCATTATACCATATTCCTTATAAATTGTATGATCATCAATTCAGATACAGATATAACTCCCCATACATTTCCCAACCACAGTGCATCTAATCCAAGTAACACACAAACTTGGTATAACTTCAGAATATATCAGAGGCACGTGCAGCAATACAGAAGTTGAAACCAAACCTCACAGAAAACAAAACACAAGCCTCCTTCAAATATAGAATTCTCTGAACCAAGATGTCAGGACATTTTGTCTGACATCATAGCTACACAGCAATTCACCAACAAATTTCCAGCCCTGATAACACCAGACCGGTGGTCCAATATACACCATATGATGAATAGTCCATCCTCCACTTCTAGGGACCATTCAAACGCCAATATGAACCTCTCAAGTTCCAACAGTTTTTCATTATCTCATCCATCTTCCTTTACCATGAACCAGAAAGTATCCCCCTTAGATCTCATCCAGAAACAGACCAGGATGCTTGCTCTGATACCAATTGAAATTCTGGTATGACAGACTCAGATGTCGAATATGATGTTGAGACATCTTATCTGTTACTTATAAACATGGTAAGGCATACATATCAGTACTTAAATAATTCTGATATATCAGAGTCAAACATGCTTCAGGATTTTGCGACATCTGATAGGACATTCAGTTCAGGTACTGCATAAAACATAAAACAGAAAAGATATAAAGAACACAACAGAATTGTTAACCCAGTTCAATCAAATCAATCTACTCTGGGGGCTACCAAGCCAGGAAGGAAATCCACTATGTAGTATCAATTCAAAGACTTCTCAGCAAACACCTATAGTTTATAGTCTTCTCACTTAATTACTACCAATGCAACTTCTACTTAGGAACTCCTAAATATGAGAAACTCATTCTCACTTCCAATCACCTCAGTGATGTCTCACAGTTCTCAACTCTCAGTTGCTGATATTGACGACTTCGTACCTATACAACAATTCACAAATAGAATTCATACTTCCATAACAACAACTTAACCTTGCTTAGCAGCTTCAATTAAGTACAATACATCTCTTCCTTAGAAGCTTCGAGAATCACAGGTGAAACAGCCACAATAGGGTTCCTTGTTACGCACGGCTGCCACAAGAACACAACCCTAATAATGTTTACATTTTCGGATGATTAGGTTAATTTTAAACTAGGTTACAGGATTTCTTTTATAACCTATTCCCAACTAGATTTGGGCCTAAACAATCACAACAATAGCTGCTACAAATATGCAGAAAAAATCTGCTACAAATATGCCAAAAGATCTTCAAAACTAAAAACTCCTAAAATATCACTAAATATAGAAACTCTATATTTTTCAATATTTGTCTTCAAGATCTTCTAAACTCCCTAAAGATGCGCCTTGGAATGCTTATCTCTTTTCAATTAATTCCAGATAAATTCCCCTGAATTTACTCAGTTCTGTTATGCATCATTTAAGTCTGGTAGCAGGTTTACGATGTCACAACATCTGGTGTGACATCCTAATATATTGACTTAAGTTCATTAACTGTTACTCTGTTTGACAATGTCACAACATCTAGTGTGACATCCTGAACTAAGTTCACTTATTCTAGTTTGTCAAAAATTCTGCCAATTCTTAAATCAGCACCCTTCAAATCAGCGCCACATATGATTGCATAATATCTCCAGAATATTCTGCATCTTTAAAAAATAGTTCCAAATCGAATCTCCTAGTCCTTTAAAATAACTCCACCTGTGATATCATAATATTTTGTAGAATATTCTGCATAATTCAGATCATAAATCCATTACTCCACAGACCAAGACGTCATGATATTTGTCTTTGATATCTATCTGTAACACATGACAGTAATGTTGTCATGACAGTTGCAGATGTT
The DNA here is from genome assembly GCA_963966055.1 of Lathyrus aphaca. Taxonomy (NCBI): domain Eukaryota; kingdom Viridiplantae; phylum Streptophyta; class Magnoliopsida; order Fabales; family Fabaceae; genus Lathyrus; species Lathyrus aphaca. The sequence goes on along the minus strand of OZ014519.1, from coordinate 293,606,287 downwards.
TCAACATTTTCTTTGACATCTGTCTGTAACATATGACAATAATTCTGTCATGACATTTGCAGATGTTTCAACATTTTCTTTGACATCTGTCTGTAACATATGACAGTAATTCTGTCATGACATTTGCAGATGTTTCAACATTTTCTTTGACATCTGTCTGTAACATATGACAGTAATTCTGTCATGACATTTGCAGATGTTTCAACATCTTCTTCAGTATCTGCCAATTATTATAACCACATTTATCTGTGCCACCATGTCAGGACATCATGTTTGACATGTTCCTCCAGAATCTATACCATGTTAATTTCACATATGGAACTTCTTATTCAACATTTTCCAGCCATATTAGTTTTACCAAACATAATGTCAATCATAAAATAATAGAATTAACAAGACTTTTACGTTTGGTTCTCTTTTGGTGCTTCTCTTTTCTCATCTCAAAACAAAAGCTAAAAAACACTTAATAAAAGATAAGCTTTCTCAAATGCCAAAGTAATTTGCCATGAGATACTTGCACACATTCCATATGGGGATAAGGTGTAGGATATCTATCATGATGAATAAGTCTTAGCATGAGGATGATTCACAAACATAAACTAAAAACCACTTCTTAATTAAAAATCAACAAAAACACTTAATAAATACAATAAGCTAGTGTGTTTGAGCCTTAGTCTTTGGAACTAGGTTTGGAGGTCTTCACCTTAACTAGATGTGCTTCTTATCCATTCCACTTCGGGGTGATCTAAGAAGTACATACTCCTTTGAATGAGACTTGGATACACTCTCCTATGAAAACTCACAAATAAAAATCTTCTAAAAAGCATTCAAACCAACAATAAACGTCTTTCCTTCGGGAATTCTCTTCTCATCTCTCTCATTATTAACGAAAGAAATTGATTCTTCTTGTCTCTTTGCAAGACGGTAAACGCACTTGTGCCAGACGAGCCTGCAACACCTGAGTATAGACATAAGCAATTCAAGCCATAAAATATACAAACACAGTTTTCCTCCTTTGTTAGGGGAACTATGTCGACTCTGATTCTCATTTCCCGATGAGATACGTAGGCAGTGGGGTAGGGCCCATTCGACTCCCTTACCCTTTATCTTTGGTTCGCAAGACCTCACATTCTCCTTTCTTTTTTGATTTGTGCAACATTACCATTCCTTCGGGATAAAAATGCCTGGCTGAAAACTCTTCTATTTCAGCGCCACTCTCGTGTCTTTACCTGGAAGAAAATCCCGGGAACGACAACTGGCGACTCTGCTAGGGATCTCCTAACCAAAGTTTCTCTGGTTCCCTATGCGAGTCAATCCTAGCGCTTGTCTATTTCTGTTTCTTTGAGTGTTTATCTGTTTTCTGTTGTGCGTTTAGTTTATTGTTCTTATTTACAGTTTTACTTTACCGTTTTATCATGCATCATTATTATACTGTCTGGATTGTCTGGTTTTCTTGGTGGGATGGGAGTTACTATGATATGAGCCCAATACCAAGGCTCGAGTTCACTCTAGACTTTAGCATGGACAGACACTGTACTTCCATGATATATCATCATGATGAGTGGCAATGTGTTCCACACCCAGACTGCGACCATCTTGGAAATATTCTGTGTGGGGATTTCCTCCGCTTAAGGATACGACCTTGATAGTTATGTGCATCTAGGGACTGATCATTGAGAACCTTAGTGGAAACAACCCTCTTCAGTGGTGACAGTGGCAGACAATATTTGTTGGCAAAGCCACTCGCACCCGAGGGCCCACTGGGAACTCGCATAGGATGGCCTTGTTCTCTTGTAAGAAATCAGAAAGCAATTGTTCGTATGAAGATACTATTATACCCTTCGGGATGAATGTACTATTTTTTCTTGATCTTAGTGCTTGAAGATGGTAACTCATGAGGCGTGCTTGTTTTTAGGACTCAGTTGATACCTCCTCTTTTAGTGTATAATACTAAACCGTTTTTCAGAGATGGCGAATATATTATCGCTACTCGACCTGAGAGTTCGTGATGTTGACCCGCAATAGCACACATGTGAGATTGGGGGGTTCGTTTACAAGTTTGCAGGAACCTTGGCCACAACATACCCATTTCTTCACGAGGTTCTATTATTTGATCTAGTCCTAAGGATTATTGGTTTTCAATTCTGGGTTGTTATACGGAGATACTGTTATTGTGGATTTAGATACTTGGCTCAGTATTCCACACCAACACCAGATCGCTGATTACATGCCTGCTGCATACATGACATCATAACTTTTCAGCATACATGTTCAGTTATTTTTTAGGATCTCATATCTTAGTCATGCTGTTGAATTTTTTCTGTATCAAAACTTGAATCAGAGCAGATAGATTTCTTGGAAATAACCGAACATGGCATTTGTATACATCTTGCATTCATGACATGTGTTCAGAGACAAATTCTTATTCTGACTCGGTTTCTCTTCAGAATGGCCATCTTGAATCAGAACTCTCAGGGTATGGATTTGGAATAACTCCGGGTGGAGGTAACCAAAATGAAGACCTAACTGGGGCAGTTCAGGGCATAAGTGAAAACTTTATCACAAGGTCATAGGTTTTTGAAGGAAGAATTCTACTTGATGAAGACTCAGATGAAGATGCTTACAAGGATCATGAATGTTATGTTGAAAAAAGAAAATAGTCACGTGTCTGCTTCTCCAACAGCAGGTCTTGTTTCTCCCATCTCTTTGGGATTTCCATTGAATCAGGAGTTATTAGGTGGGTTTCCTCCACAATTTGAGCCTCCTCACCAGCAATCACCATTTGGTAGTCAAGAAGAGCCTAAGAAAGAAATCAACTTCTCTTAGCTTGATACAAGTGAGCTGAATGATATTATGCAAATTGTTGCCAAAGAAATGAGCACTTTCTTTCCTTATCAAGGATCTTAATCAAATCACATGCCTTGGCTTCTAGGAGAAGGACTTCAGCCGATTTAAGTTGTAGCTCCTCCAGTGGGGGGCAACCTGTTATTGATAAAAGCAATAAAAGGGGTATTGATCTTGTGCCCATGTCCTATGCTAAGTTGTGCCCATAACTGCTCAAAAAGGGATTGATTGAGTGTCGCGAGCTAACTCTTCCTTCTAGTAAACTTCCACAAGGTTGGAATCCCTGCGCGTATTGTGTTTTCCACTATTAAGCTCCCGGACATGATATTAATTATTGCAGGGCATTCATGCATAAAGCACAAGATTTAATTGATGAAGGAATAATCACTTTTGGGCTGACGGGGTTGAAAGTGTCACAAGTTGGTGCACGTATGAATACAAAAGAAGTGGTCAACCTTTCTTCTTCTGGGGTCATTGCTTAGGTTGAGACTTAAAAAATGTTACATCAACAACTTTCATTTGTTCCTCGGCCGAATATGGGTAAGAGAGTGCAGGGGCCTATTAGGTGTAACGCCTGTATTTAATTAATTAATTTAATTAAATATTATTGTGTTTTTTTCTCGATTATTGTTGTTAGGTGTTGTTTTGTTGTTTGTGTCGTTAAGTTGTTTAAGTTGGTATTAAGTTGATGGTTAAGTCGTGTTTGGGTTGTTTAAATTAATTAAGTCAAATATTAAAATAATTGTTAATGATATAATATTAAGTAGGGCTTAGTTACAGTGTGAGAGTAGTGAAGTTGGGGGATGCTATTTTAGGTCCAAAAGAAATTAGTTGATTAGTGAGGTTTTAGAGATAATAGGCTAAAAAACCTAATTAGAAGATTAATCAGAATTTTGTAAGAGGAGAACAAGTCTTGAGGAAGAACAAGAGGCTAGGTTGGATTTTTGTAAAGATTTTGGTCAGTAGATTCGAGTTGCCTTCAATCCAAGGTAAGGGTGGGGTTCAAATTCTATAACCGAGTTTAGATAATGTGTATGTAGGTTGGGGTTTCATATAATAACCTTTGTGTTTTCGTATGATTTTTTGCTGGAATTCGTATGAATCTGAGATGTATAATATGATGTTCTTGTTGTGTTGCTGTCATGGAAGTTGTTTATGTTGTTGTACATGTGGTTGTATTTGTTGGACTGGTTGTTATAGGAAAATTGTGTAGATAAGGAGATTAAGATTCGTAAAATCAGTCGTAGAAATTAGTAGATGAATAGATATAGAAGATTTGAAGTCTAAAATCAATTTAGAAACCCCATTAGGCTTAGATGGAGTGATGAAGTTGTATATTTCATAGCAGAAGTAGGAATAATATGCATTATGGTTATTCACGTAATAGATCTAGTATTACGCGTAACAGGAGGAGCCATATGCGTAACACATCCCAGTTAAGCATGCATTACGCGTAAGGGAAGGTTGAATTCAAGGCCTCTAGTCGTTTACGTAGGAGACACGTAAGGAGGTAAGGAATTACGCGTAAATGTGAGGCTTACGCGTAAGAGGTGGCGTAGATGCATGTCGTTACGTATATGGTTTAGCCATTACGCGTATGGACATAGTGGTGTGCAGAAATGTGATATTTTTAGTGATTCGTCTTGTTTTCGCATCCATTTCGAGTTGATCTGATCTTAGACTTTAAGTAGGAATAAAATAAGTTGATTATAGTAGATTTGAGGACTAAAAATAATTAATTTAGAAATCTAATTGATTAAGCTATAATTAGTCGTTTTCCATGTTGAATTTGTATTAATTTGTTATAAGTTGTGTTGTCCCAATCCTGGGGAGGTATAAGTTGTAGGTCGATTGACCAATGTTGATTCATGTTGTTGAGTTGTTAAGTTGTTGTTTACGTCGTTGTTGTTGTATGCCATTCATATTATCATACATTTGAATATTTTAAGTTGGAGCGAATGCTCAATTCCAGTTGGCCTGGATTGGAAAATAAGTTGTTGATGCCTCGATAAACTGGCAAGATTTCAAGTTGGAAGTTTACTCCAAATGGTTCCACATGAATTTATAATTTGAGTCTCATTTTATCTATGTTATTATTGGTTGTTGGTTACAAGTTATACGTTGATGTTGCTAGTTGTGTGAAGTGGTGTGATTGTATGATTCTTTCTTACATATTGATTATCATACTCCTGTTTATGTTATTCGATATATCACCCCTTTTGTTTGAATGTTTCCCATTATTGGTAACGTGCAGGTAACCAAGAGTCAAGTACTTAGTAGCTTTGAGTTGGTATTTATCGCTCTAATACGTAGCACTTCGGGGGGGATGAACACATGTTTTATTTTATGTTGGATTCCTATTTAGTTGAAAGATTTGATTTAGTTGTTTCATGTTGAAAACCATGTTGAAGTGGTTTTAAGTTGCAAGCATTGATGTTATTTTAAAGCTGTAATATATTTTAAGTTGCAAGCATTGAGAACGGGTTATATTCAGAGATTAAGAAAGCGGTAGGGTATCAGAAGATTCTTGTTTTTGCTGATCTGGTTGACAGTTGCAGGATCTTTGAGGAAGATAACAATGCTCACTACAAGATTGTTACTGATAGAAGGGGCAAGAATCAACAAAACCGTGGCAAGCCTTATAATACTCCAGCTGGTAAGGGTAAGCTGAAAATTGCTTCGGGTCAGATAACTAGTGGGGGAGATGCTCCTGCTGGTATCGTTTGTTACAAGTGTGGGCAAGTTGGACATAAGAGTAATGTGTGTACTGCTGAGGTGAAGTGTTGTTTCCGTTATGGAAAAGATGGGCATGTGATATATGATTGCACGCTGTAACATGGTGGGAGAACTGACTTTCTATAAATGTTGCGGATAGCAAGAGTCTCCACCGAATTTTATTTTATCCATAAAGAAAGGACATAAAAGAACAGGAAAGACCTATTTTAAAAGACTTGAGTTCGGGGGGTAGGTTATACAAAGGGAAAGTGTTAGCACCCTTTATATCCATGGTTATCCATGGGCTCTTTGTTACTTAGCTCACTTAAATTGTTTTTGAAATGTGTAGTGTGTGATTAGAAAAATTTCTTTAAGTATTTTGCAATGACCCTCGTATGGGTGTATACAAAGCCTAGTTTAGAAATTGTGAGGTGTAAAAGTAATTTTGAAGAGCGTGAGCAAGTAACTATGAGATACCTACCCTAGATTTAAGTCTTTCATGTTCTTGTATGTTCTTTCAATAGTAAGATTATCCCTATTATTAAGGAATAGGTGGTCATTACCTTGGATGTGAAGGGACAAGCATATGGTCATCGTATGGTCATAGAAAGCAACAAGTAAGGGTGTCTTTAGCAATTCGTAGGGACTTATCATCATTTATTCGAAGGGACAAGATCTTTATCATAGGCAACCTCGAAGGGACTTGATCTTTTAAACTGTGGGGACTTGATGATTTTTATGAAGGGACTTTGCTTAAGACACCCCCATATTCGAGGGACTTGACCATTTTTAAGGCAACTGAGAGGGGTAACCTAGGAAGTGCAAGATGGCGATCAAAGATCGACTTACGTGTGTGAGTGTTTATATTCAAGTATTTATCTTATTTAAATTGATTTTCTAAATTATTTTTAATCACATATAAGTTATACACACCCTAAGATTACTAACCATACAATAAAATATTTACAAAATATAATAAAGATAGAAAATAAACCTACAAGTATTATATGGCTTTAGCAGATACATAATAATCAAATAAAAGTAATAATAATAAATATAAGAATAAATAAACCATAAAATATTAGCAATAATAAAATAATAGCAATAATAATAATGATAATAATAATAAATAAAGAAATCAAAATTAAAATTTTAAAAGAGAAATTTTTTTTAGGTTAAATAAATATTATAATTTATTTAGAGATTAATTAAAAAAATATAACAATTTAATAATAAGAAGAAAAATATTAAGTTATTTACATATTAATAAAAATAAAGGTTAATATATTAATTAGGGTTTAGAAAACAAAGTTAAATTTTAGGGTTAATAGAAAAATTAGGGTTAGTGTTTTAATTAAGAAAATTAGGGTTGAGAATTTAGGTTTAGAAATTAATTAAGATTTAAATAAATTATTTACAAATTACATATAATAAAGATTAATACAAAAAATTATTAGAAAGAATAATTAATATTTATTTACAAAAAATATTTTATGATATAATATATTTAAGTTAAAATTAGGGTTAATAAATTAGTTAATTAGATAATTAGATAATATAATTAATAGAATTACATAATAATTAAATTAATAAAAGAAAAATAAAATAAAACAAAAACAAGGTTTTAAAAAAAGGGGGAGGCCTGGATTTGAACCCAGGACCTCCCCATTACCATTCTGATGAAGAACCACTGGGTTGCGTGCGTGGCTTGTACACATATTGATTGAAGTATATTATATAGTAAACCTGCAAAACAAATGAAAATTAAACAAAATGGCCTGCGGCCAGATTCGAACTCACGCCTATCACAACAACAACCAAATACTTCAGTCAGCTGAGCCACATGGGGCGCGTCTAACATATAACCATTACTAAACATAATATATAAAACAAATAATTCAAATAACCCAAAAGCCTGCCAACGGGAGTCATCTTCTTCCTCTGAAATTCACAGGTTTTCCTACGAATTTTCCCATGACTTTTCCTATGTTTTCACCTGCGTGTACAAACCTGCGAAACTCAAACTATATGAAATACGTGAAATTTCACCTAATTAATTAGATCAACATGATCCTTACAACATACACAATTTGTCGCTCCCGACAAATGAGGCTAAGTTAAATGGGGTACAGACGCGAACGGTCGGCGAAAGGATGAAATGAAAAGAGTCGCCAGCTAGGCATTTTTATCCCGAAGGAAAGGTAATGCTGCATAGACCTAGAAAGATATGGATAAGACGGTTGCGAACCAGAGAGACTGAGAAAGGGGGTTGGTTACAACCTGAGAAGGTATTAGCACCCAGATTGTCCGTCGTACTCGACGGGATCCACGCTTAAAAGATTTGTGTTTTAAAAGGGGAGTGTCAGTGCAATCTGTGTATAAAAGAGCTGGAAAAGGATGTACAGGTGTCAGTGTAAAAGAAAAGTGGAGTGTATAAGTGAAGTGTCAGTGTGAGAACAAGAATGAAATGCCCAAGATCATGAGGCTTAAAAGAATGAAATTGGAAGGAGGGGGAATATACAGAGACTTTTGTTCGATAACTGTTAAGTTATGCATACGTATCCTCTCGTGCAATGAGGAAGTCAGAACACCGTAGTTCGACCCAAAGAGACTGAAAGGTGGATTGACTTGTGAACTGCTTACTTGTCTATGCTCAAGTGTATGACCTGTCTGGCTCAGGTGCAAACTGTCTTGCATTAGACGGAAGAAGCTAGTTCTCGTTTGTGAGTGAATGAGATGAGGAAAGAATCCCGGAGGAGACGATTATTGTTTGTTTTTGTGTTTTCAATCTTTTATTGCTTTTGGAAATGTGTCATAAGTTAATGAGCTTAAGCCTAATCCAATGGGTTAGCAAACTCATCACATCTTCCCTCTGATTAGGGGTAATGAGAATACCTTAAGTGTGAAGTCAGCTTCTCACACTTAATCACCTTGAAGTAGGATTAAGATCATTAACCTACTTGCGATTATTTAGATGTTTTTGTTGTTTTTGTTTAGTGTTAAGTAATGAGATTAAGCCATAATCAGGGATTAAACTGACTCATTACACCATCCTAATAGAAGGATAATAGATGAGAATGTTTAAGCTGAGGAAGACTCCTCAACTTAATCCATGATTAGGGATTAATCTCATGACAAAACAAAGCCTTTATTAAGTGGATTTTAGTTGATGATAAGATGAAGAAATGAGTTTTATGGTTTGTAAGACAACTTGAGGAGGGCTTGTCCATTAACACTAGGGTTAGTCTTTCTCAACCGATTAAGGAAGAATTAGAACCCTAATGCAAGGCCCAAGTTACAAGCTTAATGTCTTGATGATTATTAAGTGAATTGATTAAAGGACTTAAACACATTAAAGGTTTAACACTTAGGATTAAAGTTATACACTCCATCCTAATAGAAGGATGCAGGCATAAGCTTAATCACAAAGCCTTAAAGCCTTTAGGGTTTAGTTCCTGATTATGAGGTGAGAAGAGAAGACTCAAAGATGACACAAAGGTGAAAGCTAAGTGGGGGGACTAATCAACCCTAATTGTTATCATGCTTGGAAGCCCTAGGGTTTGTGAGGTTCAAGAGAACGATCTTCAAAGGACCACCAAGGAGAGAAGCAGATGAAAAGATCAAGAAGCAAAGAGAAGCAAAACAACTTGCTTCACTTAAGAAGACAAGTTGCTTGAAGAAAAAAGGTAAAATAAACAGGGAGGAGCAAGCTCACTCCAATACACATACAAAAAATGCAACAATGATGCACAAAGGAAAATGAAAAGCAAAATGCGAGAAGTGAAGGCAAATTCACTTCTCAGAATACTTACCACCTGAAAAGTTAGCACAAAAGAAGAGAATAAAGTGAAAGTGAAAATACTGGGATGCAAGCCGAGACCAGACACATGTTCATGATGCAGAAGAGATTACAAGATGATATGAATGATCATACAAGCGAAAACGAACAAAAGATGACTAACTAAATTAAAATGAAATTAATTAATGGAAAGGATTAACAAATTAACTAATAACTCTATTAGTTAATATAAGTGTTTTCTTTTTTTTTTATTATTTTTTTTTTATTATTTTTTTTTTTATTTTTTTTTTTAAAACTTACAATCGAAATGTGAAGATAAATCAGTACCAGACCGAACCAGGGTTACAGTTAACATATGACCATATGATAAACAAAATTAAAAAAAAAAAAGAAAAAGCAATAGCACCAATGTGCTCCAATGAGAAAGAGGCGCGGCACATCAAATAAACCCAAGTTGGGTTAATGAGATTCGTCCATGGTGGGCTTAAATCATGATCCAACATTTATCAAAAACTTCTCTAAAAAAAAACATGAATTAAATCCAAATAACCCAATGTTATTACTGTGATAAAAAGGGAATCTAACACCCCACACAAGGCCCTAGGCGTGCTTTGTGTAGCCTGCAGGTGGCGGCGCAGACTTTGGAAAGAGGAAGTCCTTAATTTCTCTTTAAGAAAGTAACCGACTAAGAAAAAGAAACAAAACTAGGTTTTTCTTCTTTTTAATTCATTTTAAAACCAAACGAACCCTTCTACAACTTTCACAAACCATTTTGCATTGAGTTTCAGAAAAAAGAAAAAAACAACATAGTTTCTTTCCAAGGAAAACGTATTCCGACGAAACCCCCCAACCCACTCTGAAAATGCAATCCAGTGTGACTGTCACGCTCAAACAACCGTAGGAAAATGGACAGACACGATCGATGAACATCGCACATTGAGAAAGAAGCCTAAACCTAAACGAAAACCCTAAACCCCAATCTCAAAACAATCAACAGTTTTCGTTTTTCATAGCATCTGAAAGAAAATAAGACCAGGTATACACAAAGGGGAGAAAACTACCTCCAATGAAGAACGAAGATTCGATCATGCTTCAAGGTATGCCTCCCTTGCTCTTTCAATATAGTCTTCTTCTCTCCTTCCTTCTTTGACCTCTCAGCTTCTTGTTGATGTTGATTTTTCTGAATTGAATGGTGGCTAGGTTTTTCTGTATGTTGCGATTAGGGTCTTTTCTAGGTTTTTTGTGAACTTTGTATCTGAGTTTTTTCAATTGCGGCTGTGAATGTTTTTTTTTGCTCCCCCATTCATGAATTCGTCCTGGTTTTTTATAGTGAAAATTAGGGTTTCAAAATTTAGGTTTAACTGAAGCAATTTTTCACTTTGGCTATGTTTGCTTCTCCTTTCTTCGTAACAGAGCTTGTTCTTTCCTATTTTGTGACAGTCCTGGTTCTGCCACCCTGCTGATACTTCCTGCTTTGTTTTTTTTGTCTGCTTATGCCTTGGCATTGCACTCTTGTTGAATTAGTTTTAATTGACTTTGAAATGAACTGAATGACTTCTATCCGAATTGGATTAGTTACCCCCTTTTACTGTCGTAAACTCATTTTCACTGCTTGTTACCATGTTAACCATTGTGGCAATTTCAACTTTTGTAGGGTCAAATTGTGAGAACCATTGCCGTCTTCAAAAGATGCAGACAACTATAATTGTTGTTCATGAAGAATAGGGTCTCAACTTCCTGAACCAAACAGGGCTGATCCCGAACCTGCTCGATTGTTCATACCCTTATTGATGACCCTCTGGAATCCATGGTTGCAACCAGATGCAATCTCAGCAGGTACTACATCATCAAAGTTCAGATTCTATTTGAGCAATTTTATTTGTCTTATTTACTGAATGATTTATGTTTGAGCAATTTCATTTGTCTTATTTACTGAATGATTTTTGTTTGAGCAATTTCAGATTCTGACTCTTTGTCTTCCACCGAGAACCACGATCATTGCAAGGTGCATGAAATGGAAGTGTGGTGGAGATTTGTGAAGTTAGAGGTATTGAGGAGGGCATTGAGAGAGGGCGCATTTTCCAGTCTTCACACTGTAATAATTCATTCGTCATCACACCTCAGTAAGTTTCCAGTCAATAGGCGAGTGATTTTTGTGGTTTTGATAACACTCACAATGCCTTTTGTATCAAGTAACTTAACAATGTATGTGTAAAACCTTTCTGCAGCCAGAGAACATTGTTGTTAGCCCCATGGAACACTTTACAAATTGAAGGGTTGGACAAAAAGGAACCGGCCGAAGAATTTCCATAGAATCATGCAGGAAAGAGTATCAAATAATCTTCTTGCTGAGTAGAAATCTGAACTGATCACGCGAAGCCCAGAAGAGTGTGCAAGCTGCTTTGTTCTGCATCCACACCAAAGAACCTTACCTTGTTGAGTAGAAATTTGTACTGGTGAAGACTTGTAGCTTGGAGAAACAACACCAGCCGCATCTTCCTGAGCTATCCAGGCCATCAATCGCAAGACTGAACTGGAGCAAACCTCATCACGAAGCGCAGCCGGTTTCAGATTTTTAGAGTTTGCTGTTGGAATGTCATGAAGACCTGTAGTGGCCTGATTCTGAGTAGGCTGATTGTGTGCAAGTTTAAGAGAACGTGGACCAGAAGAGAAATTTGATCAAATCATTTCTGTATATTCTGAGATTGGAGAATTTGAACCCATGTTTTCAGTCTATAGGGCTTGTGAAAGGATGTACTGAAGCTGATGGTGAAGGAACGGATGTACCCAGTTCAGGTGTGTCTCACTCTATAGGGCCTTCCCAATTTATTTTCGTTATTCTTCTCCCTTCTTGCTGTGATCTGAATTTCTATGCTGTGGCTATTTGATGCAGCTTAAACAATTTCACCTGGCGGCAATTCAGCCAGCTTTGGAGGAGTTCCGAGTACTCTTTCCATGTCATAACGAACTTCAATGTTGCGAATGCTGTACCCAACCACCATCAACCAATAAAGCAGTTTGGCAAGTTCAGGTGCACTAGTCTCAGTCACACTAGTCTTCATTTGACTAGGATCTGCAACAGCCAGCAGGCGCTTTATGAATGTATTCATTGCAAACACAACGTCCTCCCCAGCACTACTAGTTAAATCCTTCAAATTTTGAGGCTCAAGAGATTTTAGGAATTCCAATAGTTCATTTGGCACATTATTAGACTGTCTTCCAACTTAATGATTTAGCTCCTCAATCTCTGCTTCAAGTATTTCAATGTACTTTTAGCATCCATTTTTTCTTCTTCTGTATGCTGATTCTGATACGTAGACCATTGAACTGAAATTTCGAAAGTTTTTGTTTTGCAGGTTATGGAAACGGTGATTTGATGAAGATGAACAATTGAGAGTTTTAGGAGACTCTTCTTGCTGAAGATTGAAGAGGAGTTTTTTTTTGAGAGAGATGAAAATGAATTCGGTTTCTTGTGAAAGTTGAAGAAGATTCCCCAAAAACGTGAAGGTTCCCTTGGAAATTAAGAGATTTTTTTGCTCCCTGTTCTCTTTTTTTTTCTTTTTTCGTTTCGGAACTTGTCTGTTGTAATTTCTTTGGACTTCGCTGATGGTCTTGTTCAGTTGTTACTAAAAACTTTATGCATTTTAATCTTCAATAAAATTTGTCTTTTGTAACCTCTTTGCCATATATGTGCTGGAAATATTGATAAGACTGAACTTGTGATTTGAAGGACCGAATTGCATTGTCTACAGATCCTGAGAAAGACTTAAAAAACCACTGCTTTTGAAAATTCTCAATCACACAGTGAATCCTTTTATGCGGCTGATAATTCCAATTATAATATAAATTATTACCAAGATTCTGTATCCCCTCAAGTGCCGCATGGTGTTTCTGGAATTCAATATCCTGCAAACTATTCACAGCCATTTGATCCTAGATATGGGAGTGGATACGGTGCTCCTGTGAGAACTTTCGATCCTCAAACTCCTCCGGTGCTTAAAAATGTGGAGCTATATCAGCAGCCCACATTGGGTTCTCAATTATATAATCCAAATCCAACACAATCCAAATCCAACATAATACCATGAAATTTCTTTTCTCCTTTCATTTTTTTGAAACCAATGAATCAAATCCAATAAGCCATCCTTCTTAAGTTTCGAAACCAATGAACCAAGGAAGTCACACTTATTATTTTTCTTAACAAGAGTGCAATAAGTTTAACCCATGGCCTATCAATTTATTGAAAATAAATTCAAGATAACTTAAAACCACTTTGAAACTTTAGTGACGCTTAATCATCAATGAGACTCCAATTGATTGAAATGGTTTGCGGGAAACGTATTTGTAAGGTCTTTGATTAATAAGAATAGCTGGTGTGGCACAGGCCTATGGATCAGATCTTTGGGGATTGCAACAAGTGGAGGCATAGTCACATGGGTCTTTGCAAATTGGTACAAGTCTGGCCCCTTTGTGATCTCTTGAGGCATAAGTCGTGAAACTTGGAGATTCTTTGGTGCATTCAGGATTTAAGGCCATGGTCCATGCTTGCGTGATGATTAGAAGTCGCATTGAAGTCACATAAAGGCTTGCCATGAGAATTTGCAAGTTCTCCAATACAAGGCTATTTTGCAAAGTGGCTCGAAATTCTTCAATCTCGTGAACTTCTAACATCTTCTATGATTAAATAAAGATCATATGCAATCAAAATGACGAAGAACACCCCTTGGTTGGGTCATTGAGGGCCTCAGATACCCTGATTTTGTACTGACTTGCTCAGAAAGTCAACTCTTGATCAGATGACTTCCCCATGGAATTTCTTCAAGAAGATTGACATGCATGACCCTCATATCATATAATGACCAATAGAAACAAGAATGAGCAAAAAATTTGGAGTTATGGCCCCTGAAACCAAAACCCTAATTTTAGGTCATCTGTGCAGCCAAACCTGGCTCTGCTCCTATGCCTTTCTCAGTTCTTGTGATTCTTTGACTTTCTTGACTTTGTGGGGATGCAATATGATGCTTGAACATACATGGACCCCTTTGAAGTGATTGAAGACCTCCGAAGTGACTCAAATGGCTCTTGGATTGCTCAGATCACAAACTCTAGATGCAGATGATTTAGAATCAATGCAGTGAATCAAAAATGTGGTATGAGATGCTATGGTTGAGTTTATGCATATGAAGAGATCACAAGCCAAGGTGTGAATGGGTGAGGGCAAATTTGGGGTGTTTACAGCTGCCCCTATTCAAACATGAGTTAGCTGTGCAGGATGTAAGCAACGGCTTAACAGGCGAACAAGATAACTTGTGGTTGAATACCAAAGACAGTCCAAAATTTGCACTCACAGAATGAAGAAGAAAAGGGATATAAATTGTAAAAGAAAATAAAGTATATTGTAAAGTGTGGGCGACGGAGGACGACCGTCGAGCAGGGGACGACTGCTGGGGAAAGAGTAATGACGGGGACGGCCGACATGCTGGGGATAAAAGGGATTATGATGGGGACGGCCATCATGTAAAGCTATAAGATTCTCCGGGAATTGGTAAAAATGATGGGGACGGCCATCAGGTTCATAAGGTAATGTAAACAAACGATGGGGACGGCCATCGGGCTAAACGGGTGAAGGACGATCACCAGGAAAAAGAAAAAGGGACCACGACGGGGACGACCATCGGGTTAAAGAATAAATGAAATAATGATGAGGGACGGTCATCAAAGGTGAAGGACGATCACCTAGCAGGGGACGGCTGCTCTGTTGGGGATAAGATGAGGGACGGTCATCTAAGGTGAAGGACGATCACCTGACAGGGTACGGCTGCCGAAAATATCGCGACATAGGACGAATGCCGGATAAAAGGTCGACGATGGGGACGACCATCGGACGAGCATGATGAAGGACGATCATCAAGAGGTGAAGGACGATCACCTAGCAGGGGACGGCTGCTCTCAAGGTTTATCATGACATAGGACGAATGCCAGATACCAAAGATCAACGATGGGGACGACCATCGGACAAAATGATGAAGGACGATCATCAAAAGGTGAAGGACGATCACCTAGCAGGGTACGGCTGCTAAAAAATCACGACATAGGACGAATGCCGGATAAAAGGTCGATGATGGGGACGGCCATCGGACGAGCATGATGAAGGACGATCATCAAGAGGTGAAGGACGATCACCTAGCAGGGGACGGCTGCTCTCAAGGTTTATCATGACATAGGACGAATGTCAGATAGAAAAAAGGTAGCCTTGCGGGCGACCTACTGGGGAATAGTAAACATGGACGAGTGTTTACATCCAAGAAATAAAAGGTATAAGTGTTTTGATGTTGTGTGTAGATTAAAGATGCGGACGAACATCCCTAAGACTACGATACGGACGAGTATCAGGTAGAAACAAACGTTTGACGCATGTTCTGAGATGATGATATAGACGAGTATCAACTGGTTAACAAAGAACACGGACGAGTGTTGAATCTGAGGATGTATAAGTGGTGCATGCAAGATACGGACGAGTATCTGTACGAGTAAAACAGGGGCAACAAGTATGAGTGGTGTTCAGGATTGTTCCACTTGCTGGGGAGAATGACACGGACGAGTGTCGGAAGAGGAAAGTGTAATATAAACAAGTATATGCTTTACAAAGATGTCAGGTATTTATGTTGGGGAAGGTGACACAGACGGGTGTCAGGGAATTGGTATAAAGATGTATCTACGAGTGCAAAGGGGACGCTTTGGCTTTCTGCTGGGGATAGGACACGGACGGGTGCCAGGAAGCATCTGTATCCTTAGGGAAGGTGCCTTGGCTCTCTGGTGGGGAGTTTCGGGGAGTTTGCTGTATACCGTTGATGGATTGTCAATATTCACAAGTGTTTGATTCAGATCATGGCTTATGATTATGCAATATGTTTTATTTTTGCCGTAATGCTCCGTGTTAGACGGAATGCTACGCTTTGTGGGAGAGAATATGATGCGAATGCTATGATTATGCAACGATACCCAACCGGGATTCAGATCCCGATGCTGCGACGATCTTTGGTTGATCTGCTTTGAAATGGACATCCCAGCTGGGGATGATATTATTTATCTTGGGGATATAGGTCACCGATAGGCCTATCTTTGGTAATGAGGGACCCAGCTGGGGTTTGTAGAAGCTTTCTTCACTCTGTTGTGAGTTCTTCGGGCATTACTCTTCTGGGTGGAGGCTGAAGCTCTGTGGGGGAGATGGTTCCCTGGCTTTTGTATTTGGCCGTGGAGGAAGTAAATGGCAACTCGGCTGGGGAGAAAGCACCTATAGTGCTAAGACTGAGTGGATAATGATTTGCCAGCCGGTTGGGATGAAGCTTTCAGGTCCCACGCTGTGCTCGGAATACCTGCAACCCTGAAAAGACAGAGAAATGCACAAGTAATCCCGAGGTATCCCTTACCAGATTCCATCATAGGAGTCTAGGAACTCCTGGGAGTAAGTATATTTCCTGCAAGCACGTTATTTAAGAGAAGCATCTGTATTTATGCAATCAGTATCTTAAGGACATCGGACATTTTGCAAACGACGACAAAATGTACAAGACGAAACATGACTGAAAAATCTGATTTTATTAATTCATGTGCCCTGAATTGGCAAATACAGTCAAAGAAACAAATCCCCTAAAATGAGGAGATCGTTACAAATTGAGAAATAAAAGGTATTGGCAATGTTGATGACGCTTCAGGGAGCTTCCCTTTGTTATGACTCGTATGACATTTGACATCCTTCTCGTCTTGCTTTCTGAAGAAGGTTGATCTTGACCGTTTGAACCTTTTGAAGCTTACCGAGTTGTGAGTGATACAGATGAATTCAGAGTGCAGTTGTTTGCTTATTCCCTTATTTTGCGTGGATCGCCCTTTCAGGTTTTCAATCCACCGGGATACCCATTTTTGCCTGAGTTGTCCAGTGCGGCTTTTCAACTCAGCGGGTGTACACATTTTTGTTTATTTCCCTTATTTTGCCCGAGTCTTTTATTCTGTTTTTGACTCGCCGGGATGCCTTATTTTTGCCTGGACTTACATTCTGTTTTTTTGTCCAGCGGGTCATTTTCATGCGAAGTATTTTTTAACTGCATCTGAATTCACGGGGGACGGGAAGTCTTCACCATCCATAGTACTGAGCATGAGTTCTCCACCAGAGAAAACTTTCTTCACTACGAATGGACCTTCATAGTTCGGAGTCCACTTGCCCTTGTGGTCTGTATGAGGAGGGAGAAGTCTTTTCAGCACAAGATCTCCCACTTGGTACTCTCGGAGCCTGACTTTCTGATCGAAAGCTTTCTTCATCCTTTTCTGATATAACTGCCCATGACAGATTGCAGCCAATCTCTTCTCTTCAACCAGACTCAGTTGTTCATATCGGGACCGGACCCACTCTGCTTCACTTAGCTTAACATCCATTAGTACCCGCAGGGAGGTAGTTCAACTTCAACAGGTAGGACTGCCTCCATACCATACACAAGCTGAAACGGTGTTGCCCCAGTGGATGTCCTGATTGACGTACGGTACCCATGCAAGGGAAAAGGTAGCACTTCATGCCAGTCTTTGTAGGTAACTACCATCTTCTACACAATCTTCTTGATATTCTTATTTGCTGCCTCAACAACGCCATTCATCTTTGGCCTGTAAGGAGAAGAATTGTGGTGTTGGATCTTGAAGTCCCGACATAGTTCTGCCATCATTTTGTTGTTCAAGTTGGAACCATTATCAGTAATGATTCGCTCGGGAACTCCATACCGACAAATGATGTCTCTCTTCAGGAATCGGGCTACCACTTGCCTTGTAACATTAGCATAGGAAGCTGCTTCAACCCACTTGGTAAAATAGTAAATAGCAACCAGGATGAATCTGTGGCCGTTTGAAGCAGTCGGTTCAATCTTGCCAATCATATCAATGCCCCACATGGCAAAGGGCCAGGGTGAAGACATCACATTCAGAGGATTGGGAGGCACATGCACCTTGTCCGCATAAATCTGGCATTTATGGCATTTCCTGGCATAAGCACAACAGTCGGCATCCATTGTGATCCAGTAATAACCTAACCTCAGCAACTTCTTGGCCATGGCATGCCCTCCAGCATGGGTACCAAAGGATCCTTCGTGCACCTCGTGCATCAGCAAGTCTGCTTCTGTTCTATCCACGCATCTGAGGAGTACCATATCAAAGTTTCTCTTATAGAGGGAACCATCGGTATTCAGGAAGAAACTACCAGCGAGCCTTCTTAACGTCTTCTTGTCATTGGACGATGCCCTAGACGGGTATGTTTGATCCTCCAAGAAGCACTTAATGTCATGGAACCAAGGCTTATCATCTTTGGCAATATCCGCTGCAAATACATATGCTGGTCTATCAAGCCTGGATACTGCAATTTGAGGTACAAAGTTGGCAGCTTGAACTTTGATCATGGATGAAATGGTAGCAAGGGCATCTGCAAATTGATTCTCGTCCCGAGGGATATACTCAAGCTTGACCGTTGTGAAGAAAGTTAATAACCTCCTTGTATAATCCCGATAAGGTATCAGATGGTCTTGGTGGGTGTACCACTTGCCATTGGTTTGATTAATTACCAGAGCTGAATCTCCGAACATAGTCAAAGTCTTGATCCCGAGGTCAATGGCTTCCTCAAGACCCATAATACAAGCTTCGTATTCAGCTTCGTTATTAGTGCAGTTGAAAGCGAGTTTTGCCGAGAAAGGCAGGTGAACTCCTTTTGGTGTAATGAGTACTGCACCAACACCATGACCATTCATATTAACATCCCCGTCAAACATCATAGTCCATTCTTCTTCCGGGTCAGGCCCTTCAGTGTGAACAGGCTCTTCATGATCTTTTGCTTTTATGAACATGATATCTTCATCAAGGAAGTCAAATCTCATAGGCTGGTAATCATCGATGGGTTGCTCAGCAAGATAATCAGACAATATACTGCCCTTGATGGCTTTCTGAGATGTGTACTGAATGTCATACTCTGTGAGGATCATTTGCCATCTTGCAACCCGTCCGGTAAGTGCTGGCTTCTCAAATATGTACTTAACTGGGTCCATCTTCGAGATCAACAAGGTAGTATGGGTCAACATATACTGTCTCAGTCGGCGAGCCGCCCACGCTAAAGCACAGCAAGTTTTCTCGAGCAGTGAATAACGCTGTTCACAGTCTGTAAACTTTTTGCTTAGGTAGTATATTGCATACTCTTTTCGACCAGACTCGTCATGCTGGCCCAGCACACACCCCATTGACTCTTCTAACACTGTCAAGTACATTATCAGAGGTCTTCCTTCAACTGGAGGCATAAGTATTGGAGGTTCTTGCAAGTACTCCTTGATTTTGTCAAAAGCCCTCTGGCAGTCTTCATTCCACCTGACCGTTTGTTCTTTTCTTAACAGCTTGAACAAAGGTTCACAGGTTGTTGTAAGGTGAGATATGAACCGGGAAATATAGTTCAATCTACCTAGAAACCCCCGAACTTCTTTCTCAGACTTAGGTGCAGGCATTTCTTGAATGGCTTTAACTTTATCAGGGTCAACTTCAATCCCTTTCTCACTTACAATAAATCCCAGCAGCTTACCAGAGCGCACCCCGAAGGTGCACTTGTTGGGGTTTAACTTCAGTTGGTATTTCCTCAGACGCTTGAACAGCTTCAACAGATTCACCAGGTGGTCTTCTTCGGTGAGGGACTTGGCAATCATGTCATCCACATAACATTCAATTTCTTTATGGATCATGTCGTGGAATAATGTTACCATAGCCCGTTGATAAGTAGCACCAGCATTCTTCAGTCCGAATGGCATCACCTTGTAACAGAACGTGCCCCAGGGTGTGATAAAAGTGGTCTTCTCCATGTCTTCAGGTGACATCTTGATCTGATTGTATCCATAAAATCCATCCATGAAGGAGAATACCGAGAACTGAGCCGTGTTATCCACCAATACATCGATGTGAGGTAATGGGAAGTCATCTTTCGGGCTGGCTCTGTTCAGATCCCGGTAGTCAACACACATTCTTACTTTGTCGTCCTTCTTAGGCACAGGCACTATATTAGCAACCCACGGTGGATAGCTAGTTACAGCAAGGAACCCGGCGTCCCACTGCTTTTGTACCTCTTCTTTGATTTTCATTGCCATGTCTGGGCGAGTACGGCGCAGCTTCTTTTTAACTGGCGGGCAGTCTTCTTTCAAAGGCAGCTTGTGCATGACAATATCGGTGTCCAACCCTGGCATGTCTTGATAAGACCAAGCAAACACATCCACATACTCCCGAAGCATGTCAATCAACTGTTCTTTCACTGAGTCTTGTAGGCAAGCCCCGATCTTAACCTCTTTCACGTCTTCATCCGTACTAAGATTAATCGTTTCGACCTCCTCCTGATGAGGAGTGATAACCTTCTCCTCTTGCTTTAACAACCTGGCTAGTTCTTCAGGAAGCTCGTAATCTTCTTCAACCCCTTCATCAGCTTGATTGATCGGATTGTCAAAGTCATACGAAGTCATAGCTGTGCTGTTGTCGGTGCAGTTTGAAAGGCACTCTCTGCAAGGGTTTAGATTGTTCATTTTAGTGATTGATTTTAATCTTTGTTTAGAAAAAGTGAAGTAAAGCTATCATTTTGGAAAACATTGCCATTTTATTTTTGTACAAAAAGAAAAATGGAAAAACAGTGAGCGGAAAAGAAAAAAGACTCATTTGCAAAAGATGTCCGATATTCATTGATTGATCTGTTTGCACAAAATTACAAGATGGCCCGATTACAAAATGAGTCTTGTCATCTTGGGCAAGATGCAAGACTTGATGCATGCTTAAAATATACAGGAAATAACAATTACTCTGCAGGAGTAACCCTTATAATTTCCTGGGAAGACCAGTTTGAGATACGGCTCCCCGGGATCCTTGGACGTATCCAGCTCTCCAGGTTGCGGTCGCTTCCATCCTCGTCTTCCAAGTTGTTCACTGCATCTGGGGCGAGCATCCCCCCACTGACAAAATTGGGCTTCTTAGCAGCCTCTGCTTGACCTTATTGAGTTGGTTTGTAACCCAACCCAAATCTGTCATCCTTCTTCTCTACGGGCAGCAACTTGCCCCAGCCTTGGGCAGTTCCCTCTTCAACAACCTTCCTGGCTTGCTGATAAGATGTCATTGAGGTTCCAGGTACAGCGGATGCTTCATTTATGTTCAAGGCCTCAAACCCTTGACTCATAGTTTCGTGGATCTCTCCATCCATCTCAATGTATTTGTATGTAGCCAGGTGGCTAACAAAGATATCTTCCTCTCCACAAATAGTAACGACTTGGCCCTCCCACTCGAATTTTAACTTCTGGTGAAGGGTTGACGTCACGGCGCCAGCGGCGTGTATCCATGGTCTACCCAATAGACAGCTGTAGGCAGGCTGTATATCCATCACAAAGAAGGTCGTTTTGAAAGTCTGTGGGCCAATCATTATAGGCAACTCTATCTCTCCCAGAACTGATCTTTTAGAACCGTCAAAGGCTCTCACTACCAAGTTGCTTGGGCGTAATGCCAATCCGTCATACTCCAGCTTCACAAGGGCTTTCTTAGGTAGGACATTGAGGGATGACCCTGTGTCCACCAATACATGAGAAAGAACTGCACCCTTACACTCCAAGGTAATGTGCAAAGCCTTGTTGTGATTGCGACCTTTTGTCGTCAAATTAGTGTTGGTAAATCCCAGTCCATGACTAGCGTTGACATTTCCAACCACAGCCTCTAACTGATTGACAGTAATCTCCTCTGGCACATAAGCTGCGTGCAAGACTTTTAATAGTGCGTTCCGATGAGCCTCGGAGCACATTAGCAATGATAAAATGGAGATTTTGGAAGGTGTCTGGTGAAGCTGGTCTACTATCTTGTAATC
Source organism: Lathyrus aphaca (assembly GCA_963966055.1). NCBI lineage: Eukaryota > Viridiplantae > Streptophyta > Magnoliopsida > Fabales > Fabaceae > Lathyrus > Lathyrus aphaca. The sequence goes on along the minus strand of OZ014519.1, from coordinate 293,584,037 downwards.
ACTTTTCTTTATGATCCTCATGAATTCATCAACCTCTTGATCAAAAGGAGTCTTTAAAGCTTCTTTGGCAACTTGTTCTTCTTGCACCATGCTCTTCCCTTTTGCCTTGGCAGCAGCTTCTGCTTCAGCAATGGGTCTTGGAATTTGCGGGGCAAAGAGACGTCCGCTTCGAGTGAAGCCTCCGCCTCCCCCCACATTGTCTATCTGTGGTGAAGAAGTTGATGATTCTAAAGTGATTTTCTGCCCTTCGCAGTATAGATCTGAGCCATAATGCCAAGGGATAGCATTATTGCTTTCATAAGGAACTGGCCCAGGCACTGTGATAGTGACTGGACTGATAGCAGCTGCAGATGGGACCGCGATAGTGTGCGGATCATAGTATATTGTAACTGGTGCTCTGATAGGAGTGGCATTTTGTGAGTTGTAGGCAGGAACATTTGCAGGATCATAATATATTGTAACCGTTGAGACACTTTCATTAATTGTTGTTGATGTTGTAGGAGGCACTGTTGACTGGATGGGTGTTGAAGTTGTAGAAGAGATGGTTGTTGATATTTGGTTCGTTGAAGTGACAGATGAAGCATTTGTTGATGAGATTGAAGAGTTGTTTGGAACAATTGTTGTTGAAGTTGTAGAAGACTCGGGAATTGTTGTTAAGGAAATTGCTGGATTTGTAGGTGTTGACGTTGTGATTTGAAGTAAACCACTCTGGATAAGACCGTTTATGCCACTTCTCAGGTTATCACACCCGTTTACCGAAATGTTGCAATAAGCACAACCGAGCTCACACCCGGGGAACATCTGGCATTCTAGGAGCTGAGCTTTGATTTCTACCAGAGGTGTCCGAATCTGCCCAACACTGGTTATTAAGAAAGACGGCTTATCTTCCTCAATAGCATTAATTCTCGGTCCTCCGTGGTTGGGCATGGGGTTCTTGTTGACATTCGGAGGGGGTGTAAAGTTTAGAGCTTTAGAATCTACCAAATCTTGTACCTTCATTTGTAAACCCCTGCATTTCTCTGTACTGTGGCCAGGTGCATTGGAATGAAAAGCACACCGGGCGTTGACATCGTAGTTTCTTGGCAGATTGGAAGGATCTGGCGGTGCCAATGTCCTTAATTCAACCAGGTTGAGTTTTAGGAGTTGTGGCAACAAAGCGGCATAAGGAATAGGGATAGGGTCAATCACCCTATTTGCCTGTGATGGCCTCTGTTGAAAAGGTCTTTGTTGGTTGTTGTTGCTGGCGTTGTTGTAGTTTCTCTGAGGCGGATATTGAACTTGTTGCTGGTAGTGGGGTTGTTGCTGTGGTTGATATGCTGGCTGCTGAGGAATTGGAGCTGGAATAGTGACAGCTGCCACCGACCTATGATCGTACTGAGGTCTGCCCCTGTTGGTATGAATAGCATTAGTCTCACCAGTTCTTTTTGGCCCCACAAAAGGTTTTCTGGGGTTGCTGGACGAGCTCGCACCATTGTCAGAAATCTTGCCCATCTTTAATAGGCTTTCAATCCTTTCTCCAGCTATGACTACGTCAGCGAAGCTGGTGGAAGAAAAGGCAGCTAGCCTGTCAATGTATGTCCCTTGAAGGGTGTTCATAAACATGTCGGCCATTTCCCTTTCCGACATGGGTGGCTGGACAGCAGCAGCAAGCTGTCTCCACCTCTGGGCGTATTCCCGGAAGCTTTCTCTGGATGATTGAGACATTCCCATCAGGAGGGTCCTGTTAGGAGCCATATCCAAGTTGTATTGGTACTGTCTGATGAAGGCCTCAGCTAGGTCCTTCCAGCATCTGATGGTCGCTCTGGTCAAGTGAGAGTACCATTCCCTTGAGGCTCCAGTTAAACTGTCTTCGAAATAAAACATCCACAGTTTTTCATCCATGGTGTATGCCTTCAGCCTCCCCAGAAAGGATTGCAAGTGGGTTCGTGGACAGGAAGTTCCGTTGTACTTCTCGAAGCACGGGGGTTTAAACATGTGGGGAATCTTTACCCCGTCCACTAATCCCATATCCATGACATCAAAGCCCAGGGAATTCTGAGACTCCAGAGACCTCAATTTCTCAGCAATTTCATCCAGCCTTCTGTCATAGGCTTCATCCCCAGCTCCCATCACAGTGAATTGATCCTCTTGGGTGTCTTCTTGTAATACTCTGCCCGCAGTAGCATTCCCTTGCACATTAGCAGGGATGTTGATCTCTGGATGAAGATGAGGCCCATACACTGGTGGATTAACATGAGGCTGGACCCTCTCATTGTTGCTCGTTCCTCCAGTTCCCAGATGGGGTTCTTCTTGGGTCTATCTCTCTACCAATGCCCTTAATCTCTCTTGACTTTGAGCCAAGCCATTCATCACCTCCATGAACTGGGTCATCTGGTTTCTCATCTCCAGTCTCTCATTGGCCATTTGAGTCCTGACCTCTGTAAGGTCCTGCTGTACTTGGTCCATTTGTATACCCGGAAGGTTGTTGCGAGTGGGATATCTGTGCGGACGGTTGAGTGGGAACACCCGACGACGAGCAATAATTCCTGAACCACAACAGAGTTAGTAACAAACAAAACAAAAACCTACAAAACAAAACAAAAGTTAGTATGCAATGCAATATGCTCATTTGTTTCCAAGGTATCCGGCTTGGCATTTGGTTTTGACCTTTCCAGACCCCTGAGGAAGGCACTTTGATGTTGCTTGGGAGAAAGAAACTCAAATGAAACAAACTAGTGAATATATTACAAATGGTGAATCATACACAGTTTGTTTTTTCCAATACATGCCCCTGAGGGGTCAAAAAATACAACACAAAAGAAAAGTACATGGAATGAAAGCAACAACAAGCAAAAAGTCAGACACCAAGACCAAACTCATCCTCCTTAACTTCCTTCAGAAGTGCTTCAGTTACAGGATCAGCTGGATGCTCTGTGAGGTTCCTGATAAGAAGGTTTCTGGTGACAATAGCAGTGGTCAGCTTCTTGCGTCTGTCTTGTTCCTTTGACCTCTTCACACCAGCCCTAAGCTTCAATTCCGAGATTTCCTTCTGGGCTGCCAGCAAAGCTTCCTGTTGCTTCTTCTCATTAGCCTCCAATTGCTCAATCTTGTCCTGAGTCCTCTTATCTTCTTGAGTGCGAGCTTCAGTGATCCTGACCCACCTAGCTTGACTTTCCTTCAGATAGAGATCAGTTCTGGCCTTCTGAAACTGGGCCTCTTTACAGGCATTCTTCAAGATCTGCTCTCCTGCTCTCGATTTCCTGATGTAGTCCTCTGATTTCTCAATCCTGGCTAGATGCTCCACTTTAAGCTTTTCTAACCTCTCAATGTCTAGACGACCATCACTTCTTTCCCATAGGGTCTTCTGCAGAGCTTGAGACAGGTTCTCATTCCTCTCCTTTAGTTTCTCAAATTCTTCCAGGCTGACAGTGGCTGGAGGTGGTGTTGTGGATGGTCCAGGTGCATCTTCAATGGTGAAAGGCATCCCAGAAATCTGAGCCCTAGTATGAGACCACTCATAATACTGTGTTGAAGCCACATTGTTGCATCTCCCAAGAATGGCCATCCCTTTGGTCTGGATGTTGTCCCAAGCCCAGGATGCTTGTCTGACAACAGCTGGATTAGGTTTTATCTCACAATACAGGGTTTCAGCCAAGTCTTGCACTCTAGGAGGGTGAACCAAAGCATATCCCAATTGTCTTTTGAATAGCAATGGGTTGTAGTTGATGAAACCCTTCACTCCTATCAGAGGTACATTGGGAAACTGCCCACAACTAGTTATTATGTCCCTTCCTTTGGTGCTCTGGGTACACCACCTGATGTCATCTGAAGTCAAAGCAGTGAGTCTTCTAGCCCAGTTCTTTTGTTGGTGAGGGTTCAAGAAAACATCAGTCTTGGGTAGGTGTTTAAGCAGCCAGGTATGAAATAGAGGAGCACAGCATCTTACCAATCTCCCTCTCTGCTTCTCATTCCTTTGGTGAACAGAATAGTAGAAATCTCCCAGTAAGGTGGGCACTGGGTTCCTCAGAATGAAAAGGTGAATGGCATTCTTGCTAATAAACTTAGGCTCATATGCAAAAAGTATAACCCCATATATACTGAGGGCTAACAATGTACATACTGCCTTTCATTCTCCCAAGGAGGCCTTCAGGATAGCCTGGGAAGTCAAGAAATCCAAGTGTAGACCAGAGATTCCAGCCTTTGCTGTCATGTTCTGCTCAATCAGAAAAGGTTCCAGGCACAGTGCTCTCGCCACTTCTTCTTTACTGGGAAAAGCCATCTCAGGGTTGAAGGGGACACCACCCCTGATAGGTACACCAATCAGTGATGAATACTCTTCCAACAAGGGTCCCAACTGAAAATTCTGGAAGGTAAAACATCTCAAAGGAGGATCATAGAACTGTAAGCAAGTGTGAATCAAGCTCCTCTGAGAAGGGTCCAAATCCATAACCACATCAAGGATGCCTCCAAAATGTTCTCTAAATAGAGGTATATGGTTTGGAGTGATAAGGGCCTGGACCTTCCTGATGCCAGTCAACTCAGGCTCAAAGAAATGGTATGAGATATTGCTCTTCTTGGGTGCCATGCTGCTGAAGAAGAGCTGAAACAGATGCTGATGACGATGACTGATACTAGAAGATGGGCCACTGATAGGCTGATGCTGGTGATGCAGGTGACTGAAGCAGGTAGCTGATGAATGTAGCTGAAGCAGATAGCTGGTGAACAGGGGTCTACGCTGATGAAAGGGTCAAAACCAAGCCAAAATATAGTATGGATACCCTGGAAAAAAAAGAAAATGTTAAATGATGCAATGATGATGTATGCAAATGATATGCAAGGGTTTGTGATCAAGCTGGATCTGATTAACTGCCTCGATATAAGTCCATGTATGTCTAAGAAGTCCAGATGGAGGTTCATAAGTCCAGTAACCAAGGGGGGGGGGGACTCAAATAAAGAGTCACATATCCAGGGTTAAATCACAAGAACTGTCCCAAAATGGAGTACTCTTAATCAAAACAAAGTAACAGGGTATGCTGAGGTCAAGGGTACCTGCAAACCTGTAAACAGCCCAACCCCCTCACAGGTGGTGTTCTAAAACAAGGATCCTCAAACTTGGATCAGTTATGAGAAGTGTAAACACTTCCAACCCGGAGGTACAGTGTTTACAATAACCATAAAAGATCCTCCTCTAATTCACCTCAGTTTCTGAAGGTCATAATAAAGGTCATCCAGACTTAGCAGGCTTCCCAGATAGCCCTAGCACTACAGGAAATCTGTAGCACAGAGTTCTCAAGAAGAAACCCATATCTGAACCGTGTTTCATATTCCCGCACCAGACCGAAATGGAATGGGAAAGAACATGAACCACTCTAGCCTAGGTGTCACTCAGGTCCCAGGTATAGGACCTTAAACTCTCAATAGAACCCCACCCACCAAGACAAAACCAGATCCAGCCAAACACAGTATGACAGTATGATGTATATAAAGCTATAAAGAAAGCAATAAAACAAATGTACATAAGGCAATAAACAAAATAAATATACAAACACAAATAGCACATAACACCCCAGTAAACACAAATCAAACAAGCGCTAGGAGGAACCCACAAAAAGAACCAGAAGCCCTGGTTACAGTATAAGGGTCCCCAGCAGAGTCGCCAAGCTGTCGCTCCCGACAAATGAGGCTAAGTCAAATGGGGTACAGACGCGAACGGTCGGCGAAAGGATGAAATGAAAAGAGTCGCCAGCTAGGCATTTTTATCCCGAAGGAAAGGTAATGTTGCATAGACCTAGAAAGATATGGATAAGACGGTTGCGAACCAGAGAGACTGAGAAAGGGGGTTGGTTACAACCTGGGAAGGTATTAGCACCCAGATTGTCCGTCGTACTTGATGGGATCCACGCTTAAAAGATTTGTGTTTTAAAAGGGGAGTGTCAGTGCAATCTGTGTATAAAAGAGCTGGAAAAGGATGTACAGGTGTCAGTGTAAAAGAAAAGTGGAGTGTATAAGTGAAGTGTCAGTGTGAGAACAAGAATGAAATGCCCAAGATCATGAGGCTTAAAAGAATGAAACTGGAAGGAGGGGGAATATACAGAGACTTTTGTTCGATAACTGTTAAGTTATGCCTACGTATCCTCTCGTGCAATGAGGAAGTCAGAACACCGTAGTTCGACCCAAAGAGACTGAAAGGTGGATTGACTTGTGAACTGCTTACTTGTCTATGCTCAAGTGTATGACCTATCTGGCTCAGGTGCAAACTGTCTTGCATTAGACGGAAGAAGCTAGTTCTCGTTTGTGAGTGAATGAGATGAGGAAAGAATCCCGGAGGAGACGATTATTGTTTGTTTTTGTGTTTTCAGTCTTTTATTGCTTTTGGAAATGTGTCATAAGTTAATGAGCTTAAGCCTAATCCAATGGGTTAGCAAACTCATCACATCTTCCCTCTGATTAGGGGTAATGAGAATACCTTAAGTGTGAAGTCAACTTCTCACACTTAATCACCTTGAAGTAGGATTAAGATCATTAACCTACTTGTGATTATTTAGATGTTTTTGTTGTTTTTGTTTAGTGTTAAGTAATGAGATTAAGCCATAATCAGGGATTAAACTGACTCATTACACCATCCTAATAGAAGGATAATAGATGAGAATGTTTAAGCTGAGGAAGACTCCTCAACTTAATCCATGATTAGGGATTAATCTCATGACAAAACAAAGCCTTTATTAAGTGGATTTTAGTTGATGATAAGATGAAGAAATGAGTTTTATGGTTTGTAAGACAACTTGAGGAGGACTTGTCCATTAACACTAGGGTTAGTCCTTCTCAACCGATTAAGGAAGAATTAGAACCCTAATGCAAGGCCCAAGTTACAAGCTTAATGTCTTGATGATTATTAAGTGAATTGATTAAAGGACTTAAACACATTAAGGGTTTAACACTTAGGATTAAAGTTATACACTCCATCGTAATAGAAGGATGCAGGCATAAGCTTAATCACAAAGCCTTAAAGCCTTTAGGGTTTAGTTCCTGATTATGAGGTGAGAAGAGAAGACTCAAAGATGACACAAAGGTGAAAGCTAAGTGGGGGGACTAATCAACCCTAATTGTTATCATGCTTGGAAGCCCTAGGGTTTGTGAGGTTCAAGAGAACGATCTTCAAAGGACCACCAAGGAGAGAAGCAGATGAAAAGATCAAGAAGCAAAGAGAAGCAAAAAAACTTGCTTCACTTAAGAAGACAAGTTGCTTGAAGAAAAAAGGTAAAATAAACAGGGAGGAGCAAGCTCACTCCAATACACATACAAAAAATGCAACAATGATGCACAAAGGAAAATGAAAAGCAAAATGCGAGAAGTGAAGGCAAATTCACTTCTCAGAATACTTACCACCTGAAAAGTTAGCACAAAAGAAGGGAATAAAGTGAAAGTGAAAATCCTGGGATGCAAGCCGAGACCAGACACATGTTCATGATGCAGAAGAGATTACAAGATGATATGAATGATCATACAAGCGAAAACGAACAAAAGATGACTAACTAAATTAAAATGAAATTAATTAATGGAAAGGATTAACAAATTAACTAATAACTCTATTAGTTAATATAAGTGTTTTCTTTTTTTTTATTATATTTTTTTTATTATTATTTTTTTTAAAACTTACAATCGAAATGTGAAGATAAATCAGTACAAGACCGAACCAGGGTTACAGTTAACATATGACCATATGATAAACTAAATTAAAAAAAAAAAAAAGCAATAGCACCGATGTGCTCCAATGAGAAAGAGGCGCGACACATCAAATAAACCCAAGTTGGGTTAATGAGATTCGTCCATGGTGGGCTTAAATCATGATCCAACATTTATCAAAAACTTCTCTAAAAAAAATATGAATTAAATCCAAATAACCCAACGTTATTACTGTGATAAAAAGGGAATCTAACACCCCACACAAGGCCCTAGGCGTGCTTTGTGTATCCTGCAGGTGGCGGCGCAGACTTTGGAAAGAGGAAGTCCTTAATTTCTCTTTAAGAAAGTAACCGACTAAGAAAAAGAAACAAAACTAGGTTTTTCTTCTTTTTAATTCATTTTAAAACCAAACGAACCCTTCTACAACTTTCACAAACCATTTTGCATTGAGTTTCAGAAAAAAGAAAAAAACAACATAGTTTCTTTCCAAGGAAAACGTATTCCGACGAAACCCCCCAACCCACTCCGAAAATGCAATCCAGTGTGACTGTCACGCTCAAACAACCGTATGAAAATGCACAGACACAATCGATGAACATCGCACATTGAAAAAGAAGCCTAAACCTAAACGAAAACCCTAAACCCCAATCTAAAAACAATCAACAGTTTTCGTTTTTCATAGCAGCTGAAAGAAAATAAGACCAGGTATACACAAAGGGGAGAAAACTACCTCCAATGAAGAACGACGATTCGATCTTGCTTCAAGGTATGCCTCCCTTGCTCTTTCAATATAGTCTTCTTCTCTCCTTCCTTCTTTGACCTCTCAGCTTCTTGTTGATGTTGATTTTTCTGAATTGAATGGTGGCTAGGTTTTTCTGTATGTTGCGATTAGGGTCTTTTCTAGGTTTTTTGTGAACTTTGTATCTGAGTTTTTTCAATTGTGGCTGTGAATGTGTTTTTTTGCTCCCCCATTCATGAATTCGTCCTGGTTTTTTATAGTGAAAATTAGGGTTTCAAAATTTAGGTTTAACTGAAGCAATTTTTCACTTTGGCTATGTTTGCTTCTCCTTTCTTCGTAACAGAGCTTGTTCTTTCCTATTTTGTGACAGTCCTGGTTCTGCCACCCTGCTGATACTTCCTGCTTTGTTTTTTTTGTCTGCTTATGCCTTGGCACTGCACTCTTGTTGAATTAGTTTTAATTGACTTTGAAATGAACTGAATGACTTCTATCCGAATTGGATTAGTTACCCCCTTTTACTATCGTAAACTCATTTTCACTGCTTGTTACCATGTTAACCATTGTGGCAATTTCAACTTTTGCAGGGTCAAATTGTGAGAACCATTGCCGTCTTCAAAAGATGCAGACAACTATAATTGTTGTTCATGAAGAATAGGGTCTCAACTTCCTGAACCAAACAGGGCTGATCCCGAACCTGCTCGATTGTTCATACCCTTATTGATGACCCTCTGGAATCCATGGTTGCAACCGGATGCAATCTCAGCAGGTACTACATCATCAAAGTTCAGATTCTATTTGAGCAATTTTATTTGTCTTATTTACTGAATGATTTCTGTTTGAGCAATTTCATTTGTCTTATTTACTGAATGATTTCTGTTTGAGCAATTTCAGATTCTGACTCTTTGTCTTCCACCGAGAACCACGATCATTGCAAGGTGCACGAAATGGAAGTGTGGTGGAGATTTGTGAAGTTAGAGGTATTGAGGAGGTAATTGAGAGAGGGCGCATTTTCCAGTCTTCACACTGTAATAATTCATTCGTCATCACACCTCAGTAAGTTTCTAGTCAATAGGCGAGTGATTTTTGTGGTTTTGATAACACTCACAATGCCTTTTGTATCAAGTAACTTAACAATGTATGTGTAAAACCTTTCTGCAGCCAGAGAAAATTGTTGTTAGCCCCATGGAACACTTTACAAATTGAAGGGTTGGACAAAAAGGAACCGGCTGAAGAATTTCCATAGAATCATGCAGGAAAGAGTATCAAATAATCTTCTTGCTGAGTAGAAATCTGAACTGATCACGCGAAGCCCAGAAGAGTGTGCAAGCTGCGTTGTTCTGCATCCACACCAAAGAACCTTACCTTGTTGAGTAGAAATTTGTACTGGTGAAGACTTGTAGCTTGGAGAAACAACACCAGCCGCATCTTCCTGAGCTATCCAGGCCATCAATCGCAAGACTGAACTGGAGCAAACCTCATCACGAAGCGCAGCCGGTTTCGGATTTTTAGAGTTTGCTGTTGGAATGTCATGAAGACCTGTAGCGGCCTGATTCTGAGTAGGCTGATTGTGTGCAAGTTTAAGAGAACGTGGACCAGAAGAGAAATTTGATCAAATCATTTCTGTATATTCTGAGATTGGAGAATTTGAACCCATGTTTTCAGTCTATAGGGCTTGTGAAAGGATGTACTGAAGCTGATGGTGAAGGAACGGATGTACCCAGTTCAGGTGTGTCTCACTCTATAGGGCCTTCCCAATTTATTTTCATTATTCTTCTCCCTTCTTGCTGTGATCTGAATTTCTATGATGTGGCTATTTGATGCAGCTTAAACAATTTCACCTGGCGGCAATTCAGCCAGCTTTGGAGGAGTTCCGAGTACTCTTTCCATGTCATAACGAACTTCAATGTTGCGAATGCTGTACCCAACCACCATCAACCAATAAAGCAGTTTGGCAAGTTCAGGTGCACTAGTCTCAGTCACACTAGTCTTCATTTGACTAGGATCTGCAACAGCCAGCAGGCGCTTTATGAATGTATTCATTGCAAACACAACGTCCTCCCCAGCACTACTAGTTAAATCCTTCAAATTTTGAGGCTCAAGAGATTTTAGGAATTCCAATAGTTCATTTGGCGCATTATTAGACTGTCTTCCAACATGATGATTTAGCTCCTCAATCTCTGCTTCAAGTATTTCAATGTACTTTTAGCATCCATTTTTTCTTCTTCTGTATGCTGATTCTGATACGTAGACCATTGAACTGAAATTTCGAAAGTTTTTGTTTTGCAGGTTATGGAAATGGTGATTTGATGAAGATGAACAATTGAGAGTTTTAGGAGACTCTTCTTGCTGAAGATTGAAGAGGAGTTTTTTTTTGAGAGAGATGAAAATGAATTCGGTTTCTTGTGAAAGTTGAAGAAGATTCCCCAAAAACGTGAAGGTTCCCTTGGAAATTAAGAGATTTTTTTGCTCCCTGTTCTCTTTTTTTTTCTTTTTTCGTTTCGGAACTTGTCTGTTGTAATTTCTTTGGACTTCGCTGATGGTCTTGTTCAGTTGTTACTAAAAACTTTATGCATTTTAATCTTCAATAAAATTTGTCTTTTGTAACCTCTTTGCCATATATGTGCTGGAAATATTGATAAGACTGAACTTGTGATTTGAAGGACCGAATTGCATTGTCTACAGATCCTGAGAAAGACTTAAAAAACCACTGCTTTTGAAAATTCTCAATCACACAGTGAATCCTTTTATGCGGCTGATAATTCCAATTATAATATAAATTATTACCAAGATTCTGTATCCCCTCAAGTGCCGCATGGTGTTTCTGGAATTCAATATCCTGCAAACTATTCACAACCATTTGATCCTAGATATGGGAGTGGATACGGTGCTCCTGTGAGAACTTTCGATCCTCAAACTCCTCCGGTGCTTAAAAATGTGGAGCTATATCAGCAGCCCACATTGGGTTCTCAATTATATAATCCAAATCCAACACAATCCAAATCCAACATAATACCATGAAATTTCTTTTCTCCTTTCTTTTTTTTGAAACCAATGAATCAAATCCAATAAGCCATCCTTCTTAAGTTTCGAAACCAATGAACCAAGGAAGTCACACTTATTATTTTTCTTAACAAGAGTGCAATAAGTTTAACCCATGGCCTATCAATTTATTGAAAATAAATTCAAGATAACTTAAAACCACTTTGAAACTTTAGTGACGCTTAATCATCAATGAGACTCCAATTGATTGAAATGGTTTGCGGGAAACGTATTTGTAAGGTCTTTGATTAATAAGAATAGCTGGTGTGGCACAGGCCTATGGATCAGATCTTTGGGGATTGCAACAAGTGGAGGCATAGTCACATGGGTCTTTGCAAATTGGTACAAGTCTGGCCCCTTTGTGATCTCTTGAGGCATAAGTCGTGAAACTTGGAGATTCTTTGGTGCATTCAGGATTTAAGGCCATGGTCCATGCTTGCGTGATGATTAGAAGTCGCATTGAAGTCACATAAAGGCTTGCCATGAGAATTTGCAAGTTCTCCAATACAAGGCAATTTTGCAAAGTGGCTCGAAATTCTTCAATCTCGTGAACTTCTAACATCTTCTATGATCAAATAAAGATCATATGCAATCAAAATGACGAAGAACACCCCTTGGTTGGGTCATTGAGGGCCTCAGATACCCTGATTTTGTACTGACTTGCTCAGAAAGTCAACTCTTGATCAGATGACTTCCCCATGGAATTTCTTCAAGAAGATTGACATGCATGACCCTCATATCATATAATGACCAATAGAAACAAGAATGAGCAAAAAATTTGGAGTTATGGCCCCTGAAACCAAAACCCTAATTTTAGGTCATCTGTGCAGCCAAACCTGGCTCTGCTTCTATGCCTTTCTCAGTTCTTGTGATTCTTTGACTTTCTTGACTTTGTGGGGATGCAATATGATGCTTGAACATACATGGACCCCTTTGAAGTGATTGAAGACCTCCGGAGTGACTCAAATGGCTCTTGGATTGCTCAGATCACAAACTCTAGATGCAGATGATTTAGAATCAATGCAGTGAATCAAAAATGTGGTATGAGATGCTATGGTTGAGTTTATGCATATGAAGAGATCACAAGCCAATGTGTGAATGGGTGAGGGCAAATTTGGGGTGTTTACACAATTCAACCATGTTTTCATTATTCATTTATATTAAGTGAATTAAGAAGCCCTAATTTGGAAGGATAAACCCTAACAATGGCCGATCGCACTATAGGTCATGAAACTTCACGAAAACTATCCAGAAAGCATCTATGGATCAATCCAAACACGAATCAACCATTAGAATCAATTAACAATGCATAAAAATATGAAATCGAAAAAGACATAAAGCTTGAACAAGAACGATTCGGTTAAGGCATATGAGAAGGTTTTGGACAATGTGAATGATGCAAATGCGTTCTATGATCCTCAAAGAAAGTGTTTCAACCTTGAGAAAGCATGGAAATAGCCTCTAGGGTCAAAACTGAATCTCACCTTTTCTTGCAAATTTTTAAATTTGTTACTTTGTTCTTGGCTGCAAAAATTCGTCTTTAATGCAATGGTCTTGTTGTCCATATATCATAGAGTGAATTAGATAAAAAATCTTGTGGATTTGTGGGCTTTTTGATGTAGCTTGATCATGAAGAAATCAAATATTTGAAAATCACCAAAAATCAAATCTAACAATGCCAAAATGATTATGCACGAATTTGGATGTGATCAATCAACTCTAAATGATGTTTATGACCTTCTAGAATCACAATCCCATCCAAATATTTGATTTATATATTTGATTTTGATTTAATTTGCATTTTAATGAATAAAATTCAAATAAATACTAAATAAAAAATAAAAAATCAGATAATACTTGGTTTGGGTCGTGCTTGAGGATATCATGAAGATTGGATGGGAATTTGGTAGGCCCATTTGACAAAATTTGGTTTTAAGGCTTCATTTGCTTCACATACCTCCCAAAAAATTTCCAACTTTGCAAAGGCAAAAATCCCTCAATTTTAAGGCTATGAAGGTGTTCTTGAACATTTTGGAAAGCTTAGAGAGTCCTCTAACCAAACTCTTTAGTCTCATGTCCATATCCTTTACCATTTTCAAATTATGCCCTTTGGAAGATGTTGACTTTTTGTTGACTTTTAAAATGATCTATAATGTTTTAGCTCATACCTTCCAAATGAAGCATTTTTGGGCTTGGCTTGTGAGACACAAAGTTGTAGAGAATTAAATTTCCTTCAAAATGAGATTTGGATGGGAAATATTTGATGAAGAATGTGAAAGTTATGGCTGGTCAAATTCAGTTGACTTTTCCTATGAAAACCCTAACTTAGAAACTCCTGATTCTTGATGATCTGAAATCTCCTTGATGAATCATGATCAACCCTTGATTAAATGATGAATTTTACTTCATAAACTTGATGTTGGCAAAAAATCATGAAGTTTGACTTTGGTTTGACCACAGTTGACCTCAGTTTGACTTTTTAACTACTTTGACTAATTTTTGCATATCTGATCATCTGACTGAGCAAACCTTTTGGGAAAGTCTTGAAACTTGACATAGGGATTCTTGAAGACATATAGGATGATATGAAGCTCACTTGAAGCCTTGGAAGTCCATTTATCCTGATGAAATCCAAAACCCTAGTTTAGGGTGCATTGCTTAGGAGGAAGCTTTGTTTGAGGGAATTGTCCAACTTTCTGACTAATTGTGAATCTTGTGAACCTTGTGAACCTCTTGAGATGCATTGTGAACCTCTTGGTACACCTGGATACACAATGCCTTGACTAGGGGAGGGAAAATTTTGGGGTGCAACAGCTGGCCCTATTCAATTTTCTGAAACCTGAGGAGTTAGATTGGCATGTATGCCATTCGCGACTTGGAAGGTTGAAGGGGATTGAACACAAAAGCCCAAAAATTTGCACTCACCGGTACGTAAAGTAACACTGCTGATTGGTTGTATATACTGGAGTGAACTTAAAGATGCCACTCAGAGGAACTGGAGATGGGCTTATAGATGCCATCCATAATATCAGAAAGTGATAGTATCTTTATGTTGTCACCAAATATCAGTACTAGATCTTCGTATAGGCCGTCTCTGAATCATTCTTGTAACATGGTTTGAGTTGAATGTCAGCACTAGATCTTCGTATAGATCGTCACTGCATTATCTCTGGGGGGAAAAGAATATCCTTCATTAGGTGTCAGTACTTAGATCTTCGTATAGATCGGCTCTGAACCATCTTTAGGAACATACTTTAATTTAAGCATCAGAATCAAATCTTCGTGGCGATCTTTTCTGAATTGGTTTTGGTAATATCTTGGGCTAAGTACAAAATCTTCGTATCAATCATTTATGTACCATCCCAAAGATAAACTGTTGAATTGAACATTAGAAATAAATCTTCGTAGCGATTATCTCTTCTGGAAGTATCCTGGATTAGGCACTAGATCTTTGTATAGACCCTTTACATACCTTCCCAAGGACAAAAATAATATCAGGATTAAATTTTCGTGGCGATTATCCCTGAACTTCTTCTGAAAGAATCTCTTGGATTAAGTGTTAGATCTTCGTATATATCATTTACACACTATCCCAAAGATAGTTGACCATCAGAAATAAATCTTCGTAACGATTATCTCTTCTGGAAATATCCTGGATTAAGCACTAGATCTTCGTATAAATCATTTACGTACCCTTCCAAGGACAACTTGAGCATCAGGATTACATCTTTGTGGCGATTACTCCTGAATTGCTTCTGGTAATATCTTGGACTGAACACTAGGTCTTCGTATAGACCATTTATGTGCCATCTCAAGGACAACTTGTATTGATCATCAGAAATGAATCTTCGTAGCGATTATCTCTGAATTTTTTGATAGTGTTTATCTGCCTGCAACTATCCTGAAAAGAAAAAGTTAGTTTATGCAAGATTATTTGATGTATGCATGTATAGCATGATGCTCTTAAGTAAGAATGTCATATGGGTTATGGCTGTGTATTCCATGATATAATGTAAATGATGTATGTATGAATCATGTATCCTGAAGTGTCTGGGTATCTCTATATAACAACGACTGGCTGGGGAAGATAAATCCCGGTTCATTGCTGAGAAACATAGGGACTTCGTTCCCGTCTTGTTTAATAATATGGTACTTAGAACCTCCCGTATTTGTTTGTCGTGCTTCATATTGAAGGAATAAGTTCCCGAATATCCTGACTGAGGATAAAAGAGATGGACATAGATCCGTGAGACTTAATTCTTCGAAGGATATGAAACTGCTTGAAGACTTCGTCGAGTGGGAAGTATAAGATATTACTGTATGGATATCTGTAAAGATTACCCTGTGGGCATGAACCGGTGAAGCTTCTTTGAATCCCTACCTTCGTTGGTCTTTAGTAAATACTATTACTGCATTTTATGCATTTCTGATAAACATCAATCATATTCAAAAGCATACATACATTCAAACGCAACCAATGGATATTTCGCTTAAGTAAACAGGGAAAAAATAAACTTGGATTAAAACATGAGACTTTATTTATTTAGAAAGTGGCCTATACACAGGCAAGTTTGTACAAGGAGACAGAAATCCTAGTAAGAGGAATTCGTCATAAAAGTTTTACAAAAAACAAAGAAAAGCAACTATGTGAAAAATAATCCTATTGAGTTTCAATTCCACTATTGCCATTATCTTCAAGTATCTCGTCTTTTGTTGTCGAGATGTAAATGATTGGATTGATCTTTATTTGTTTGAACTTGATCTAGGTAGCACAACTAGTTGGAGTTACATGAGTGATCCAGCGAGACATAGTCATACGCTTTAATCCCTAACTTTTGCCTGGATTGCCTTTTCATGTTTTCAATCCACCGGGATACCCTTTTTTTTCCAAGCCTCCCTTTCGGGTTTTCGAATTGCCGGGTGTACAATTTTATATATATATCCCTAATGTTTTCCCGAACCCTTTTGGTTTGCCGGGATGCCCTTATGTTTGCCTAGGCCAGTCAACCTAGCGGGTCTCTTTTTATGCGTGGTATTTTTTAACTATGTCCGCGTTCACGGGTTGTGGGAAATCTTCACCATCCATAGTAGTAAGCATCATGGCACCTCCTAAAAAATACCCTTTTGACTATAAATGGTCCTTCATATGTAGGAGTCCACTTGCCCCTAGGATCACCCTGTGGTAATATGATACGCCTGATTACCAATCTCCAGACTGATATACCTTTTGCTTAACCTTCTTATTAAAAGCTTTGATCATCCGTTTCTGGTACATCTGACCGTGACAAACAGTTGCCAACCTTTTCTCATCAATCAAATTTATCTGGTCAAGTCGAGTCTGAATCCACTCATCTTCATCCAAGCCTGCATCCTTCATGATTCTTAAGGAGGGTATTTGAACTTCAATGGGTAGAACTGCTTCCATACCATAGACTAAGGAGAATGAGGCTGCCCCTGTTGAAGTACGTATTGTAGTACGATAACCATGAAGAGCAAATGGTAACATCTCATGCCAATCCTTATATGTAACAATCATCTTCTGTAGAATCTTCTTGACGTTCTTATTAGCAGCTTCTACTACACCATTCATCTTTGGACGATACAGAGAAGAATTATGATGCTTAATCTTGAACTGCGTGCAGAGATCAGTAATCATAGTGTTGTTCAGATTTGAGCCATTGTCTGTGATAATCCTTTCAGTGATGCCATACCTACATATGAGATTATTCTTAATGAATCGAGCCACAACATTCTTAGTAACAGATGCAAATGAGGCTGCCTCCACCCACTTTGTAAAGTAATCAATAGCAACAAGGATGAAACGATGTCCATTGGAAGCAGTAGGCTTGATTTCACCAATCATATCAATGCCCCACATGGAAAAAGGCCAAGGAGCAGTTAACACATTCAATGGAACTGGAGGTATATGCACTTTATCAGCATAAATCTGACACTTGTGACATGTTTTGGAATGTAGATAGCAGTCAGCCTCCATGGTAGACCAATAGTAACCTGCTCTCAATATCTTCTTTCCCATCATGCATGTCTTCCATAATCTTTGTTGCCTCCTTCTTATCCACACAACAAAGCAAAGTCGAATCATGATTGCGCTTGTACAAAATTCCATTACTCAAGAAGAACATAGCAGAAAACCTCCTCAGAAACTTCTTATCATTGACAGATGCCCCTTCAGGGAACTCCTGAGCTTCAAGATACCTTTTCACTTCATAGAACCAAGGCTTTCCCTCTACTCCTTCAGTATCAATCTCATTACAATATGCAGGCTTCTCAAATCTATCAATAGTGATTTTTGGAGCTTCATCATCCCAACTAATCTCAAACATAGATGCCATGGTGGCTAAAGCGTCTGCCAACTGATTCTCTCCTCGTGGAATATGTACAAAGGTAATCTCCTCAAAATATGGGATCAAAGACAACACATGCTCTCTGTAAGGAGTGAGGTTTGGGTGCTTGGTATCCCAATCTCCTTTAATCTGACTGACTACCAGGGCTGAATCTCCATATACGTCCAGAAACTGAATCTTCATCTCAATGACAGCTTTGATACCCATGATACATGCTTCATATTCAACCATGTTGTTGGTACAATAGAAACAAAGTCTTGCAGTAATTGGAGTATGACAACCTTCAGGGGAAATGATCACAACACCAACACCATTACCAAGCGCATTAGAAGCTCCATCAAAAACCATAGTCCATCGGGATCCATGTTCAGGTCCATCATATTGTCTAGGTTCTTTAGTAACAATCATAATATCTTCATCCGGGAACTCAAAATTCATTGACTGATAATCATCCACTGCCTGATGAGCTAAATGATCAGCTACCACACTGCCCTTAATTGCTTTGTGAGTGGTGTAATGTATATCATATTCTGTTAAGATCATTTTCCATCTCGCTATTCGTCCAGAGAGAGCAGGTTTCTCCAATATGTACTTGATTGGATCCATCTTTGAAATCAACAAGGTAGTATGAGTTAACATATAATGTCTTAGTCGAAGAGCAGCCCATGCCAAAGCGCAGCAAGTTTTCTCGAGCAGTGAGTATCTTGTTTCACAGTCGATAAACTTTTTGCTAAGGTAGTAGATTGCCTGCTCTTTTCGACCAGACTCGTCATGTTGCCCCAACACACACCCCATTGAGTTGTCTAATACTGTTAAGTACATAATCAAGGGTCTTCCATCAACTGGTGGCATCAAAATTGGAGGTTCTTGGAGGTATCTCTTGATTTCATCAAAAGCTACCTGGCATTCGTCATTCCATTCCATTACCTGATCTTTTTTCCACAACTTGAAGATTGGCTCACAGGTAGCAGTTAACTGGAAAATAAATCTTTCAATGTAATTCAGTCGTCCCAAGAAACCTCTAACTTCCTTTTCAGTACGGGGAGCAGGCATCTCTTGTAAAGCTTTTACTTTTGCATGATCCACTTTAATACCTTTTCCACTGACAATGAAACCCAGGAGTTTACCAGACCTAACTCCAAAAGTACAATTGTTTGGATTCAATCTTAGTTTATACTTCTTCAACTTCTCAAACAACTTGCACAGATGATCAAGGTGTTGTTCCTCATTCTGGGACCTGGCTATCATTTCATCCACATATACCTCTATCTCATGGTGAATCATATCATGAAACAAAGCCACCATAGCACGCTGATATGTTGCCCCAGTGTTCTTCAAACCAAATGGCATCACCTTATAACAAAAAGTGCCCCATTGCGTAACAAATGTAGTCTTCTCCATATCTTCTGGTGCCATCTTAATCTGATTATAACCAGAGAAACCATCCATGAAAGTGAATACCTTATGCTAAGCAGTGTTGTCCACCAAAACATCAATATGTGGAAGTGGAAAGTCATCTTTAGGACTAGCCTTATTCAAATCCCTGTAATCCACACACATGCGTACCTTACCATCCTTCTTAGGTACCGGTACCACATTTGTGACCCATTGAGGATAAGAAATCACCTCTGCTTTAATCTTTTCTGACATTTCAGGACGCATGCGACGAACCTTTTTCTTCTTTGGATGACAGTCTTCTTTTACCGGTAGACGGTGAACCACAATGTCAGTATCCAACCCTGGCATATCTTCATACGACCAAGCAAAGATCTCCACATAATCACGTAACATTTGGATTAATCTGTTCTTAACACCATCTTCTAATTCAGCCCCTATCTTGACCTCTTTCCTGTTTTCCTCTGTTCCCAGATTCACAACTTCGATTGGCTTTTCGTGTGGATGTATAGCTTTCTCTTCTTGTTGTAACAACCTAGCAAGCTCTACAGGTACTTCACAATCTTCCTCCTTTCCATCATCAGCTTGATAGATCGGATTTTCAAAGTCATAATTGGCAATAGTAGAACTGTTATCAACAGGATCCAGAGTGGATGAGGATCTGCATTTTAGTGATGTGGGTGTGTGTAAGAACACATAGCTGATAAAACAGAAATAATAATAAAAGAAAGACAAGGAGCACAATATTTACGAAAACGAAACGTCCATTGATTTTATTGAATGAAGTATGCAAATGAAATGACATCCCGAAACAAGCATACCATTGTGCCCCGGGTAAGACACAAGGCTTAAAAGGTTTTTATTGTTCGAAATTACAAACTTAAAACAAAACATAGTAATAGTATTTACTCCTGGCTAAAGGAGATAGGAATAACGTCTTCAGCCTTCCAATTGTTGAGCCCATCACCCATGGTAGGAAATATCCAATCATCCAGGTTGTAGTCTTCATCATGGTCATCCACAACATTGGTCTGATTTCTTACGACCCAAAATTGTCAGACTTGTAAGGGATGTTGGGAAGCTGACCCTAAATAGCAGAACCACCTTTTTCAACCACAGCCTTAGCATCTTTGAGGGATGCCATCGCAAGAGGTATTCTAGTAACCATAGAAGCTTTTTCAGAAGCAGGGACAGACTGAGGAACTGGAGCAGAGCAAGGAACAACTTCAAATGTTTGACACGGAGTAACCATGTACTCCATTTCTACATATTTGAAAGTATTCACATGGCTAACCATGTACTCTTCTTCACCATAGACAGTGACAATTTTGTTTTTCACTAGCTATTTCAACTTCTGATGCAAGGTGGAAGTCACAGCACCTGCCCCATGGATCCAGGGGCAACCAAGAAGACAAGAATACGCAGGACGAATATCCATCTTATAGAAAGTAGAGTTGAAGACTTGAGAGCCTACTTTGATAGGGAGGTCTACTTCTCCATGCACCACTCTTCTTGAACCATCAAAGGCCTTTACCACCACATTACTTGGCCTTAACACAACATATTCAGGACTGAGCTTGTCCAGAACCTCTTTAGGGAGCACATTTAATGAAGAACCATTGTCCACTAGTACATGAGACAAAGTAGTGCCTCTACATTCAATGGAGATATGCAGAGCTCTATTATGATTTCTCTTGGCAGGAGTTGTAAACACCCCAAATTTTCCCTCACTCATTTCACCGTGGCTTGTGATCTTTTCATTTGCATATATTCAATCATAGCATCTCATATTGCATTTTTGCTTCACTGCATTGGTTCAAATTCATCTGCATCTAGGGTTTGTGATCTGAGCAATCCATGAGCCATCTGGGCCACTCCAAAGGTCTTCAATCATCTCAAGAGGGTCCATGTATGTTCAATCATAATATTATATCCTCCCAAGATCAAAGAAGTCAGAAAATCATAAGAACTGAGAAAGGCATGGAAGCAGAGCCAAGCTTAACTGCACAGATGACCTAAAATTAGGGTTTTGGTTTCAGAGGCCATAACTCCAAATTTTTTGGTCATTCTTATTTCTATTGGTCTCTATATGTTATGAGGATCATGCATACCAATTTTCATGAAGAAATTCAATGGGGAAGGCATCTGATCATTAGATGACTTCTTGAACAAGTCAGTGCAAAATCAGGGCATTTGAGGCCCCCAATCATCCAACCAAAGGGTCTTCTCCATCATTTTGGGTGTATATGATCTTTATTTTATCTTATAAGAAGTTAGAAGTTCACAAAATTGAAGAATTTCAAGCCATTTGCAAAGTTGCCATTTTGGGAAAGTGACTTATAATGCAAACTTGCCATTTTGGGAAAGTTTTTCAACCTCCTCTTTTTGATTCAAAAATGCTTCAAATGAAAAATTCTTGGTCATGAAAGTTGTAGATTGGATCATTCCCTTTTCAAAAAGTACAAGAACTTGATCTAATTAATCATAGAACTCAAGTTATGGCCTTGCAAAGTTGGGAAAAATCACAAAATTCCACTTATGTACCAAAGAGGGAAACTTGCAAAAACTCATGTCAAACCAATTTGTGACCTCTAATTGACTTCTAACCATTACATAAACATAGTACATGAACTATAATTCAGAATTGCCCAAAGAATTGCATCATTCCATGCCTTGAACATCAAGAAATTACAAAAGGGCCAAAGCTTCACATAATTGCAAAACATCACACAAACTTAATCCCACTTGCTAGCTTGCCTCAATCTGAATTCCATGGACCTCCCTAAAGCCAGTTGCGTAGGACACCCCATTGTCCTTGGCCTGCCATGAGCCCATACCTCCAAAGACAACTTTGTGGACTTTATGCAAAAACACCCATACCAATCACATTGCTCCACAACAACTCTCTGACCTATCAAGGATTGATATGTGGACCTCAAGCAACTAAACACACACCACAACACAAGCTGAAACCTCCAAGAACTCAGCATTACACCAAACTCTCCAACTTGCAAAACTCTTCGAATCTCTCAGCTCACTCACTCAAACTCAAAAAAAAATTTACCATTGATCTCAAAATCACTCACTGATCATAAACCAACCATTGAAACAGCCAAAAACACCTCACAAACCAAATACGATTTCTGACCAGTTGGGTTGCAAACTCACAAACTATCCACAAAAAACTCCAACCAAGCGTCAAAGCTTCATCAGGAGTTCAAGGGGAGTGGTTTGCACAAAGAGAGAAGGCCTGAAAGTCCCAAACTGAGAAAGCTCAAGCTCAGGTACCTCCCTGAAACATTTTTCCAGAACTTGTTTCTTTAGTTATAGAATGGTAGAGTGTGTTCCACTGATCACAATGAGCCTTGAATAATGAAAAATGATTAAGAAATGAGCTTGTATCGTGCTTTTGAAATTTCTGCAGTTTTTAATGTTTGATTTGAATCTTGTGTTTGAGGCATGATAAATTTGTTTTGGTGTTTGATTCTTATTTATAATTGTTAGGGGAGTGATTCTGGAGAGTTAGAGGGTTTGATTTAACCTAGGGAAGAAGTTAGCAATTTTTAGGTGAGGGGGTCACCGGAGAAGACGACCGGAGCTCTTCTCCGGTGACCTGAAAGTCATTAAATGTTTTAATTAGGTTTAGGGTTTTGTTTGAATATAGGCCGTTGATTTGAGTTTCCCACGTGAGATGAGTGGTCCAGATGCTATCATTAAGCCCTAATTTATTTAATTAACTTAATTAATTGAAATTAGCTGAATTTGAATTCAGGCCATTAGATCTGGCGCGCAGTCAACCTAAAATTCCCCAGATTCAACCACATCCCTTGGATTGGATTACTTCCATTAAATTCAGTTTTAATTTCATTTTTTATCATTTATTTTGCACAATTTATTTAAAATACCTAGAAAATCCTAAAAATATTTTCCTTTTGCATTTACATTTAAAATATTTTTATTCACCCAAAAATAATTTTTATTTTATTTTTTGCATAAAATTTGTATTTTTAAAATATTTAAATGTTTATTTTAATTAATTAATGGAAATTAATCAATTAAAATACCATTTAAGTTTCTAAAAATCATCAAAAAAATTATATTGCATCTTGACACATTTAGAGACATTATCAAACCATTCATACAAATTTCTTTTGGGTTCTTGATCCATTTTGACATTTTTCTTTGGATTTAGGGTTCTTGAAAACCAATATTTTGACCCTAACTTAGAAAAATCTTTTCTGTCTAACCATGAAGGGTTTGATAATGGTTCTTTTTGCATTGCATCCCACATATCATGTAGTTTCTAGGATAAAATTGGCATGAATTTATCTTTCATTTTTTATTTTTTTTGCATTTTTCCTTGTGAGGTCCCTTAAAACCTTAGATAACTTAGGAAAATAATAACTTCCTTAGGGTTAAGAGTTAGGTCTCCTCCTTTGGGGTGTGATATCATATGAGTTTAGGGTACCTTTGTTCCAATTTTCAATTTTTTATCTTGTCATTTGCTTCTGATTTTGAATTTTGCATTGCATCTTGTACATAAACCCTAATCTTTGCCTTCATTTGCATTCATTTCTCATATGCTTGCATACATGAACTTTCCATGACATTTTGTGCATCCACATGAAATTTTAGACATCTTAGGACACATTAGAATCATGTTTGATCATTGCATCATCCATTTGCCATGTTATGCATCCATTGCATTTCATAAGTTTTCATGAACTTTCATACCTTCTTTCATGTCTCATCTGCATTCCCATTACTTGTATGATCATCCTCATCTCATGACATCCATTTGTATCATCTTTTAGCATCATTTACATCTTAATATGCTTCTGACTTTGGCTTTCATCTTTGCATTTCATCTCATTTTCATTTCATTTCATTTTCTTGTTGCTAACTTTTCAGGTGGTAAGTGTTTGAGAAGTGAATTTGGCTTCACTTCTCACATTCTCTTCTCATCTCTTTTATGCATAATTGCTGCATTTTATCTTGTGTATTAGAGTGAGCTTGCTCATTCATGCTCCTTCTCCTCACTTTCTTCTTTCAAGCAACTTACCTTCTTAAGTGAAGTAAGTTGTCTTGCTTCTTTCTGATTCTCCTCCTTTCATCTGCTTCTTCCTGGGTGGCTCTCTCTTGAAGGTCTTCTTGCAAGCCTCATAAACCCTAGGAATAACCAAGCATGATCACAATTAGGGTTTGATTAGTCCCCCCATTAGTTTTACCTTTGTATCATCTTTGTGTCTTCTCTTCTTATCTCTTAATCAAGGACTAAACCTTAAAGGTTTTAAGACTCTGTGATTAAGCTTATGCCTGTATACTTCTATTAGGATGGAGTGTATAACTTTAATCCTAAGTGTTAAACCCTTAATGTGTTTAAATCCTTTAATCAATTCACTTAATAATCACTAAGACATCAAGCTTGTAACTTGGGCCTTGCATTAGGGTTCTATTTCTTCCTTAAATGGTTAAGAAGGACTAACCCTAGTGTTAATGGAAAAGTCCCCCTCAAGTAGTCTCACAAAACATAAAATCCATTTCTTAATCTTACCTTTAACTAAAATCCACTCTAATAAAGGCCTTGTTTTGTCATGAGGTTAATCCCTAATCATGGATTAAGTTGAGGAGCCTTCCTCAGCTTAAATGTTCTCATCTATTATCCTTCTATTAGGATGGTGTAATGGGTCCATTAAATCCTTGATTATGGCTTAAAATCATTACTTAACGACTAAACAAAAACTCCAAAAACATCTAAATAATCACAAGTAGGTTAATGATCTTAATCCTACATCATGGTGATTGAGTGTGAGGTGCTTACTTCATACTTAAGGTATTCTCATTACCCCTAATCAGAGGGAGGATGTGATGCGTTTACTAACCCTTGGTTTAGGCTTAAGCTCATTTTCTTATGACAAACTCCAAAAGCAATAAAAGATTGAAAACAAAAAAACAAACAATAATCGTCTCCTCCGGGATTCTTTTCTCACCTCATTCACTCACAAATGAGAACTCGCTTCTTCCGTCTAATGCAAGACAGTTAGCACCTGAGCCAGACAGGTCATACACTTGAGCATAGGCAAGCAAGCATTTCATCAGTAAATTTATCTTTCAGTCTCTTTGAGTCGAACTACGGTGTTCTGACTTCCTCATTGCACGAGAGGATACGTAGGCATAACTTAACTGTTATCAAACAAATGTCTCTGTGTCTTCCCCCTCTTTCAGTATTCTTTTTAAGCCTCATTCCTGAGCATTTCACTTCACTTTCTTGCACTAACACTTGTACATTCTTTTCCAGCTTTTGCACAGAAAGCACTGACACTACCCCTTTAAACACAAATCTTTCAAGCGTGGATCCCGTCAAGTACGGCGGACAATCTGGGTGCTAATACCTTCCCAGGTTGTAACCAACCCCCTTTCTCAGTTTCTCTGGTTCGCAACCGTC
This sequence comes from Lathyrus aphaca, assembly GCA_963966055.1. Classification (NCBI taxonomy): domain Eukaryota; kingdom Viridiplantae; phylum Streptophyta; class Magnoliopsida; order Fabales; family Fabaceae; genus Lathyrus; species Lathyrus aphaca. Next base: position 293,558,392 of record OZ014519.1, on the reverse strand, counting down.
TTATCCATCTTTTCTTAGGTTTATGCAGCATTACCTTTCCTTCGGGATAAAAATGCCTAGCTGGCGACTCTATCTATTCCTTCTCTTTCGCCGACCGTTCGCGTCTGTACCCCTCTTGGCCCTGTGTCATCAGGTGGGAGCGACAGCTTGGCGACTCTGCTGGGGAACCTTATATTGCAACCAGGGCTTCTGGTTATTTTTGTGGGTTCCTCCTAGCGCTTGTTTGATTTGTGTTTACTGGGGTGTTATGTGCTATGTGTGTTTATTTATTTACTTTATTTATTGATTTATGTACAGCTTTATTTGCTGCTTTCTTTACAGTTTTGCATAATTCATACTGTCATTTGTTGGATCTGGTTTGCTGTTTTGGTGGGTGGGGTTCCATTGAGAGTTTAAGGTCCTATACCTGGGACCTGAGGGACACCTAGGCTAGAGTGGCTCATGTTTTTTCCCATTCCATTTCGGTCTGGTGCGGGAATATGAAACACGGTTCAGATGTGGGTTTCTTCTTGAGAACTCTGTGCTACAGATTTCCTGTAGTGCTAGGGCTATCTGGGAAGCCTGCTAAGTCTGGATGACCTTTATTATGACCTTCAGAAGCTGAGGTGAATTAGAGGAGGATCTTTTATGGTTATTGTAAACATTGTACCTCAGGGTTAGAAGTGTTTACACTTCTCATAACTGATCCAAGTCTGACGATCCTTGTTCTAGAACACTACCTTTGAGGGGGTTGGGTTGTTTACAGGTTTGCAGGAACCCATGGCCACATCATACCATGTTACTGTATTGTTTAAGAATACTCCACTTTGGACATTTTTTGTGATTGACCCCGGATATGTGACTCTTTATTTGAGTCCCCCACCCTGGTTACTGGATTTCTGAGCCTTCACCTGGACTTTTGGACATACATGGACTTATATCAAGACAGGAAATCAGATCCAGCTCTTGATCACAAACCCTTGCATATCATTTGCATATATCATCATTGCATCATTTAACATTTGTTTATTTGCTTTTCAGGGTATCCATTTCATTGTATCTTGGTTTTGGTTTTGACCCTTTCTTCTGCATAGACATCTGCTTCAGCTGTCTTCATCAAATTATCTGCTTCAGTTATCTCCATCACCACCAGTACCAGTCTATCAGTGGTCCACCTTCAGTACTTCAGTTTGTGATCTTCATCAGCACTTATCTTCAGCTTCTTCAGCAGCACTCATGACTACTCCTAGGAAGAGCAACATATCCTACCACTTCTTTGAGCCTGTATTGACTGGAATCAGGCAAATCCAGTCACTCATCACCCCTGACCATATCCCACTATTTAGAGAGCACTATGGAGGCATCTTGGATATGGTTATGGATCTTGATCCTTCTCAGAGGAGCATGATCCACACATGTTTGCAGTTTTATGACCCTACTTTGAGATGTTTCACCTTTCCAGACTTCCAGTTAGGGCCTCTGCTAGAAGAGTTTTCTTTGTTGATTGGAGTGCCTGTCAGAGGAGGAATCCCCTTCAACCCAAAGCTGACTGCTCCTAAGAATGAAGAGATAGCAAGGGCACTGTACTTGGAGCCTGCCCTGATTGAGCAAGTATGACAACAAAAGCTGGGATCCCTGGTTTACATTTGGACTTCTTGATTTCTCAAGCCATCCTGAAGGCTTCATTGGGAGAATGGAAGGCAGTCTGTGCACTGCTAGCCCTCAACATATATGGGGCTATCTTGTTTAAAGATGAGCCTAAATTTGTCAGCAAGAATTCCATCCATATGTTTCTTCTGAAGAACCTAGTACCCACACTGCTAGGAGATTTTTACTACTCCATTCATCAGAGGAATGAGAAACAAAGGGGGAAGTTGGTAAGATGTTGTGCTCCTTTGTTTCACACTTGGCTGCTCAGACACCTGCCTAAGTCAGATGCTTTCTTGAACCCACACCAGCAGAAGAGTTGGGCCAAGAGGTTCATCTCTTTGACTTCAGATGATATTAGATGGTGCACCCAGAGCACCAAGGGCAAGGAAATTATTACCAGCTGTGGACAATACCCAAATGTGCCTCTCATAGGGGTAAAAGGTTGCATCAACTACAACCCTTTACTGTTTAAGAGACAATTGGGCTATGCCTTGGTTCACCCTCCCAGAGGACAGGATTTAGCTGAGACCCTATATTATGAAGTGCAACCTAATTCATCTGTTGTCAAACAAGCATCCTGGGCTTGGGATAACATCCAGACAAAAGGGGTAGCTATTCTTGGAAGTTGTAACAATGTTGCTTCAGCTCAATATATGGACTGGTCCCGTACTAGAGCTCAGATTACTAGAATGCCTTTCACCTTGGAAGACATGCCTGGGCCATCCACAGTACAGCCTGCAGCAACAGTTAGCCTGGAGGAATTTGAAAAGTTGAAGGAAAGGAATGAGCAGCTGTCTCAAGCCTTGAAGAAGACTCTTTAGGAAAGGAGTGATGGTCGCCTGGACATTGAGAGGTTGGAAAAGCTCAGGGTTGAGCACCTTGCCAAGATTGAAAAGACAGAAGACTACATAAGGAAAGCAAGGGCTGGGGAACAGATATTGAAGAATGCCTGCAAGGAGGCCAAGATTCAGAAAGCTAGGGCTGAGCACTATCTGCAAGAGAGTCAGGCTAGGTGGGTCAGGACCACCGAAGCCCGTACACAAGAAGACCAGAAGACTCAAGCCAAGATTGAACAACTAGAGGCCAATGAGAAGAAACAGCAGGAAGCTCTGTTGGCTGCACAGAAAGAGATATCAGAGTTGAAGCTCAGAGCAGGATTGAAGAGATCAAAGGATCAGGATAGGCATCCGAAGCTGACTACTGCTATTGCTACCAGGAACCTCCTCATTAGGACCATTACAGAGCATCCAGCTGGTCCAGTGACTGAGGCACTCCTGAAGGAGGTCAGGGAAGTTGAGTTTGGACTGGTGTCTGATTCTTTGCTTGCTGTTTGTTTCCATTTGATGTACTTTTCCTTTTCTTGTATTTTGACCCTCCATGGGCATGTATTGTAAAACAAACTATGTATTGTTCACCATTTGTAATATATTTTAGTTTGTTTTTCATTTGAGTTTTCTCAACAACATCAAGCATCTTCCTCGAGGTCTGGAAAGGTCAAAACCAAGAACCAAACCGGATACCTTGGAAAACAAATAAACATACTGCATTGCATACTAACTTTGTTTTTGTTTTATAGGTTTTTGTTATTATTATTGTTTCTAACTTTGTTGTGATCTCAGGAACCATTGCTCGTCGTCGAGTGTTCCCTGTCAACCGCACGCACCGGTACCCGACTCGTAACAACCCTCCCCGCATTCAAATGGAACAAGTACAGCAGGACCTGACTAAGGTCAGAAATCAGATGGCCAATGAGAGAGTAGAGATGAGAAATCAGATGTCTCAGTTCATGGCAGTGATGACTGGCTTAGCCCAGAGTCAAGAAAGGTTAAGAGAGCTGGTGGAGAGACAAACTCCTGAAGAGCCTCATCTGGGAACAGGGGGAACTAGCAACAATGAACGGGGCCAGCCTCGTATTGACCCACCGAAGTATGGACCTCACTTGAATCCAAAGGTTAACATCCCAAGGAATATGCAAGGTAATGCTGCTGGGGGCAGAATCCTGTAGGAGGATCCCCAAGAAGAACATTTTACTTTTATAGGAGTTGGAGATGAGGTATATGACAGGAGATTGGATGAGATTGCTGAAAAGTTAAGATCTTTGGAATCTCAGAATTCTTTGGGTTTCGATGTGATGGATATGGGCCTAGTAGATGGGGTGAGAATTCCCCACAAATTCAAACCCCCATGCTTTGAGAAGTATAATGGTACCTCCTGTCCTCGCACTCACCTACAATCTTTCTTGGGTAGGCTCAAGGCTTATACTATGGATGAAAAGTTATGGATGCTCTACTTTGAGGACAGTCTGACTGGATCTTCGAGAGAATGGTATTTGCACCTGACTAGAGCCGCCATAAGATGTTGGAAGGATTTGGCCGAAGCTTTCATCCGGCAATATCAGTACAACCTGGACATGGCTCCCAATAGAACTCTTCTAATGGGCATGTCTCAGTCTTCTAGAGAGAGCTTCCGGGATTACGCTCAAAGATGGAGATAGCTTGTTGCTGCTGTCCAACCACCCATGTCAGAAAGGGAAATGGCGGACATGTTCATGAACACATTGCAAGGGACCTATATTGATAGACTTGCTGCCTTCTTCTCTACCAGTTTTGCTGATGTGGTCATATCTGGTGAGAGAATTGAGAGCTTATTAAAGATGGGCAAAATCTCCGACAGTGGTGCAAGTTCCTCCAGCAATCCAAGAAAACCATTTGCAGGACCCCGAAGGGAAGGTGAAACAAATTCCATTCATTCCAGCAGGGGCAGGCCCCAGTATTCTCACAGGGCAGTAGCAGCTGTCACCATCCCAGCTCCAATTCCACAACAATCATCATATCCTCAACAACAACAACCACAGTATCAACAACAAGTTCATTATCCGCAACAAAGGTCGTACAACAACAACAAAGGTAATCAACAACAGCGTCTTTTCCAACAGAGGCCATCACAAGCAAACAGGGTAATTGACCCAATCCCAATGTCGTATGATGCACTCTTGCCACAACTCCTAAAGCTCAACCTAGTCGATTTAAGGACGTTGGCACCTCCAGACCCTCTCAATTTGCCAAAGAACTATGACGTAAATGCCAGGTGTGCATTCCACTCGAAAGCACCGAGGCATAATACTGAAAAATGCAGGGCCCTACAGATGAAAGTCCAGGATTTGGTGGACTCAAAAGCTCTCAATTTTGTGCCTCCTCCGAATGTCACAAGAAATCCAATGCCTAGTCACAACGGGCCTAGGATTAATGCTATTGAGGAGGGCAAACCATCCACATTAATCAACAGTGTTGCACAAATCCGAACACCCTTGGTTGAAATCAAAGCTCAGCTGTTAGAATGCCAAGTGTTCCCTGGATGTGAGGTCGGCTGTGGATATTGCAACATTGCCGTTAATGGATGTGAGAGACTGAGAAACGGCATAGATGACCTTATTAGAGATGGCACTCTTCAGATTATGACAATAGCGACTACAACTTCAACAATTCCTTCATCAACAATCACAGATACTCCTACAACATCAGCAACCCTTGTTCCAACAGATTCTGCTACAACTCCAACAAATACTCAATCAATCACTTCAACGGATACAAGTTCAGTCACAATTCCTTCTACAACAATAACACCCATTATCCCATCAGTTCCTGCTACGACTGCAACACCCGTCCAGTCAACAGTACCGTCTACAACATCAGCAACAGTTAATGAAAGCGTCTCAACGGTTACGATATACTAGGATCCCGCAAATGTTCCTTCCAGCAATTCACAACAAGACGCTACTCATGTCAGGGCACCAGTTACCATATATTATGATCCACACACTATTGTGGCCCCCTCTGTAGCTGCTATCAGTCCGGTCACTATCACAGTGCCTGGGCCAGTTCCTTACGAAAGCAATAATGTCATCCCTTGGCATTATGGCTCAGATCTATACTGCGGGGGGCAGAAAATCACCTTAGATTCATCAACTTCTTCACCTCAAATAGACAATGTGGGGGGAGGCGGAGGCTTCACTAGAAGCGGACGTCTCTTTGCCTCGCAAATACCAAGACCCATTGCTGAAGCAGAAGCTGCTGCTAAGGCAAAAGGGAAGAGCATGGTGCAAGATGAATCAGCTGCTAAAGAAACTTTGAAGACTCCTTTTGATCAAGAGGTTGATGAATTCATGCGGATAATCAAGAAGAGCGATTATAAGGTAGTGGACCAGCTTCACCAAACACCTTCCAAAATCTCCATACTATCATTGCTAATGTGCTTTGAGGCTCATCAGAACGCACTATTAAAGGTCCTTCACGCAGCTTATGTGCCGGAGGAGATTACTGTCAATCAGTTAGAGGTTGTGGTTGGAAATGTCAACGCTAGTCATGGACTAGGATTTACCAACGCTGATCTGACAACGGAAGGTCACAATCACAACAAGGCTTTGCACATTACCTTGGAGTGTAAGGGTGCAGTTCTTTCTCACGTATTGGTGGACACAGGGTCATCACTCAATGTCCTACCCAAGAAAGCCCTTGTGAAGCTGGAACATGATGGATTGGCACTACGCCTGAGCAACTTGGTAGTGAGAGCCTTTGACGGTTCTAAAACATCAGTTCTGGGAGAGATAGAGTTGCCAATAATGATTGGCCCACAGGTTTTCAAAACGACCTTCTTTGTGATGGATATACAGCCTGCCTACAGCTGTCTATTGGGTAAACCATGGATACATGCCGCTGGCGCTGTGACGTCAACCCTTCACCAGAAGTTAAAATTTGAGTGGGAGGGCCAAGTCATTACCATTTGTGGGGAGGAGGATATTTTCGTTAGTCAGCTGGCTACTTTCAAATACATTGAAATGGATGGGGAAATCCATGAAACCATGAGTCAAGGGTTTGAGGCCTTGAATATCAATGAAACATCTGATGTGCTTGGGACTTCCATCATATCATATCAACAAGCTCAGAAGGTTGTTGAGGAAGGTACCACTCAAGGCTGGGGCAAGCTGCTGCCAATTGAGAAGAAAGAAGACCGATTCAGGTTGGGTTACAGACCAACTCGACAAGATCAACTAAAGGCTGCAACAGAGCCCAAGTTTGTCAGTGGGGGGATGCTCACCTCGGATGCTGTAAACAGTTTGGAAGATGAGTCAGAAGACGAGCGCAACCTGGAAAGCTGGATACGTCCAAGGATCCCGGGGAACAATGTCTCAAACTGGTCTTCCCAGGAAATTATAAGAGTTACTCCAGCAGAGTAATTATTATTTCCTATCTTTAAAGCATGCGTCAAGTCCTGCATCTAGCCCAAGATGTCAGGGCTCATTTTGTAATCGGGCCATCTTGTATTTTGTGCAAACGATCAATTAATGAATATCAGGACATCTTTTGCAAATGAATCTTTTCTTTTCCGCTCACTGTTTTTCATTTTTCATTTTTTGTACAAAAATAAAATGGCAATGTTTTTCAAAATAATAACTTCATTTTCACTTTTTTTTCTAAGCAAGATAAAACTGATCACTAAAATTAACAAATCTAAACCCTTGCAGAGAGTGCCCTCCAGACTGCACCGACAACAACACTGCTATGACTTCATATGACTTTGACAATCCGATTAATCAAGCCGATGAAGGGGTTGAAGATTATGAGCTACCTGAAGAACTAGCCAGGTTGTTAAGGCAAGAGGAGAAGGTTATTACTCCTCATCAGGAGGAGGTAGAAACAATTAATCTTGGTACGGAAGAAGACGTGAAAGAAGTTAAAATTGGGGCATGTCTGCAAGATTCAGTGAAAGAACAACTTATTGACATGCTTCGGGAGTATGTGGATGTTTTTGCTTGATCATATCAGGATATGCCAGGGTTGGACACTGACATTGTTGTGCATAAGCTGCCTCTGAAAGAAGACTGTCCGCCAGTAAAACAGAAGTTGCGCCGTACTCGCCCGGATATGGCCATGAAGATAAAAGAAGAGGTACAAAAACAGTGGGACGCCGGTTTCCTTGCTGTGACTAGTTACCCGCCGTGGGTTGCTAACATTGTACTTGTGCCTAAGAAAGATGGAAAAGTGAGGATGTGTGTGGATTACCGGGACCTGAACAGAGCTAGCCCGAAAGATGACTTACCTTTACCTCACATTGATGTATTGGTCGACAATACGGCTCAGTTCTCGGTGTTCTCCTTCATGGATGGATTTTCAGGATATAATCAGATCAAGATGTCACCTGAAGACATGGAGAAGACAACTTTCATCAAACCTTGGGGCACATTCTGTAATAAGGTAATGCCATTCGGGTTGAAGAATGCTGGTGCCATTTATCAAAGGGCAATGGTAACATTATTCCACGACATGATCCATAAAGAAATTGAATGTTATGTGGATGACATGATTGCCAAGTCCCTCACAGAAGAATACCACCTGGTGAATCTGTTGAAACTATTCAAGCGTCTGAGGAAGTACCGATTGAAGTTAAACCCCAACAAATGCACATTCGGGGTGCGATCCGGTAAGCTGCTGGGATTTATTGTGAGTGAGAAAGGGATTGAAGTTGACCCTGACAAAGTCAAATCCATCCAATAAATGCCTGCACCGAAGACTGAAAAAGAAGTTCGGGGGTTCTTAGGTAGATTGAACTACATTTCGAGGTTCATATCTCATCTTACAGCAAACTGTGAGCCCTTATTCAAGTTGTTAAGAAAAGAGCAAACAGTCAGGTGGAATGAAGACTGCCAAAGGGCTTTTGACAAAATCAAGGAATACTTACAAGAGCCTCTGATCCTTATGCCTCCAGTTGAAGGAAGACCTCTAATCATGTACTTGACAATATTAGAATAATCAATGAGGTGTGTGTTGGGCCAACATGACGAGTCTGGTCGAATAGAGTATGCAATATACTACCTAAGCAAAAAGTTTACCGACTGTGAACAACATTATTCACTGCTCGAGAAAACTTGTTGTGCTTTAGCGTGGGCTGCTCGCCGACTAAGGCAGTATATGTTGACCCATACTACCTTATTGATCTCAAAGATGGACCCAATCAAGTACATATTTGTGAAGCCAGAACTTACCGGACGGGTTGCAAGATGGCAAATGATTCTCACAGAATATGACATTCAGTACACATCTCAAAAGGGCATCAAAGGCAGTGTATTGTCTGACAACCTAGCTGAGCAACCCATTGATGATTACCAGCCTATGAGATTTGACTTCCCTGATGAAGACATCATGTTCATAAAAGCAAAAGACCATGAAGAGCCTATTCATACTGAAGGGCCTGACCCGGAAGAAGAATGGACTATGATGCTTGATGGGGCTGTTAATATGAATGGTCGTGGTGTAGGTGCAGTACTCATTACACCTAAGGGAGTTCACATGCCTTTCTCGACAAAACTCACTTTTAACTGCACTAACAACGAAGCTGAATACGAAGCCTGTATCATGGGTCTTGAGGAAGCCATTGACCTCAGGATCAAGACTTTAACGGTATTCGGAGATTTAACTCTGGTAATCAATCAAACCAACGGCAAATGGTACACTCACCAGGAGCATCTGATACCTTACCGGGACTATACAAGGAGGTTACTCACATTCTTCACAATAGTCAAGCTTGAGTATATCCCTCGAGATGAAAATCAGTTTGCAGATACTCTAGCTACCATTTCATCCATGATCAAAGTTAAAGCTGCCAACTTTGTACCTCGGATTTCAGTATCCAGATTTGACAGACCATCATATGTATTCTCAGCAGACCTTGCTAAAGATGATAAGCGTTGGTTCTATGACATCAAATGCTTCTTGGAGGATCAAACATACCCACCTGGGGCATCATCCAATGATAAAAAGACACTATGAAGGCTAGCTGGTAGTTTCTTCCTAAATACTGATGGTTCCTTGTACAAAAGAAACTTTGATATGGTACTTCTCAGATGTGTTGATAAGACAGAAGCATACTTGTTGATGCACGAGGTGCATGAAGGATGTTTTGGTACTCATGCTGGAGGGCATGCTATGGCTAAAAAGTTGCTAAGATCAGGCTATTACTGGATCACAATAGATGCAGACTGTTGTGCTTATGCCAGGAAGTTTCATAAATGCCAGATTTATGCAGATAAGGTGCATGTTCCTCCAAATCCTTTGAATGTGATGTCTTCACCCTGGCCTTTTGCCATGTGGGGCATTGATATGATTGGCAAGATTGAACCGACTGCTTCAAATGGCCACCGATTCATCCTGGTAGCTATTGACTATTTTACCAAGTGGGTCAAAGCAGCTTCATATGCAAATGTCACCAGACAAGTGGTAGCCCGATTCCTGAAGAGAGACATCATCTGTCGGTATGGAGTGCCCGAGCGAATCATTACTGATAATGGTTCCAACTTAAACAACAAAATGATGGCAGAAATGTGTCGGGACTTCAAGATCCAACACCACAATTCTTCTCCTTACAGACCAAAGATGAATGGTGCTGTAGAGGCAGCTAACAAGAATATCAAGAAGATTGTGCAGAAGATGGTGGTCACATACAAAGACTGGCATGAAATGCTACCATTTTCCTTGCATGGGTACCATACCTTAATCAGAACATCCACTGGGGCAACACTATATCAGCTTGTGTATGGTATGGAGGCAGTCCTACCTGTTGAAGTTGAATTACCCTCCTTGCGGGTACTAATGGATGTCAAGCTGAATGAAGCAGAATGGGTCCGGTCCCGATACGAACAACTAAATCTAATTGAAGAAAAGAGATTAGCTGCAATTTGTCATGGGCAGCTGTATCAGAAAATAATGAAGAAAGCCTTCGATCAGAAAGTCAGGCTTCGGGAATACCAAGTAGGAGATCTTGTGCTGAAAAGACTCCTTCCTCCTCATACATACCACAGGGGCAAGTGGAATCCGAATTACGATGGTCCATTCATAGTAAAGAAAGTTTTCTCTGGTGGAGCACTGATGCTCAGTACTATGGATGGTGAAGACTTCTTGTCCCCTGTGAATTCAGATGCAGTTAAAAAATACTTCGCATAAAATGACCCGCTGGACATAAAAACAGAATGTAAGTCTAGGCAAAAATAGGGCATCCCGGCGAGTCAAAAACTGAATAAAAGACTCGGGCAAAAATAAGGGAAAATAAATAAAAAAATGTACACCCGCTGAGTTGAAAAGCCGCATTGGACAGCTCACGCAAAAATGGGTATCCCGGTGGATTGAAAACCCGATAGGGCGATCCACGCAAAATTAGGGAATAAGCGAACAACTGCATTCTGAATTCGTCTGTATCACTCGCAACATGGCAAACTTCGAAAGGTTCAAGCATCAGTCAGAATCAACCTTCTTCAGAAAGCAAGATGAGAAGAGCGTCAAGTGTCATACGGGTCATAGCAAAGAGAAGAACACTGAAGCGTCATCAACATTGCCAGCATCTTTTTGTTTCTCAATTTGTAACAATCTCCTCATTTCAGGGGATTTGTTTCTTTGACTGTACTTGCCAATTCAGGGCACGCAAATTAATAAAATCAGATCTTCAGTCACATTTCGTCTCGTACATTTAATTTTCATTTGCAAAAAACTCCGATGTCCTTAAAATATTAATTGCATAAGTACATATGCGTCTTTTTTCTAAATTACATGCTTACAGGAAATATATTTTCTCCCGGGAGTGTCTAAATTCCTATGATGGAATCCGGTAAGGGATACCTCGGGGTACTTGTGCGTTTCTGTGTTGTAACATGATTGCAGGTGCTCAAAGTGCAACATGGGGCGTGAAAGCTTCTCCCCAGCAACATTTCCAGATCATTATGTCCTCAACACCTCTTCCAGACAATATCTGGAATGTTTTCCCCAGCGAAGTTGCCAAAGTATTCTTCCCCAGCATCTTCTTCAAAGCAGCATCAGGAAGGGCTCATTTCCCCAACTGAGTTCATCATCCCTGGCAGGATCCCAACAAAAAATCTCTGGGAAGATCTTTCAGTGATCATTCCTCCCCAGCCAAGTGTTAGACAGGGAACCATCTCCCCACAGAGTTTCAACCTCTATCCAGGAGAGCAATGTCTGAAGATCTCACAACAAAGTGACGAAAGCTTCCGCAGACCCCAGTTGGGCTCCTCATCAATAAGATGGGTCTATCAGTGACTTGTTTCCCCAAGCAGTCATACATCTTATCAGATCTGCCAATGATCTTTTCCCCCAGTTGGGATGTCCTTTCAAAGCAGATCAACCAGAGATCTTCACAGCAGCGGGATCCGAATCCCGGATCGGTATCTTTGCATAATCATAGAATTCGCATCATATTTCCCCCAGAGCATAGCATTCCGTCTAATACGGAGAATTACGGCAAAAAATCAAACATATTGCATAATCACAAGCCATGTGTTGAATCAGTCACATGTGAATATTGATATACCATCAACAACATACAGAATACCTCTCAAAAAAAAATTCCCCGGCAGAATATCAAAGCATTTTCTTTACATTACCAAAAATATATATACATGCTCCTTTTGGCACTCGTCCGTGTCATCTTTCCCCAGAAAGTCACCAGGACATTTTCTACAAGCAGATACTTACACATAACGGATACTTCTTGACACTCGTCTGTGTCATATCCCCAGCAGAAAGCCAAAGAATCCCTTTTGCACTCACAAATACATGTTCATATACCCACTTGACACTCGTCCGTGTCATATAAACCACAAACAGATACCTATATATACGCTCTCTGGACACCCGTCGGTGTCACCATTCCCCCAACACAGTTGCCTAAACACTTGTTTATAATACACTTTTTCGACACTCGTCTGTGTCATCTTATACTCGCAGAGCCTCAGAATATCTCTTACATTCCTAAGTTCATAACTTTTACACTTTCTCTTTTGACACCCGTCCGTGTCGCACTCTCCTCAGCAAGTCGAACACTCGTTTGTGTCTCATTGTGATCATATGACCTAAAATTACGGTTTTGGTTTCAGAGGCCATAACTCCAAATTTTTTGGTCATTCTTGTTTCTATTGGTCTCTATATGTTATGAGGATCATGCATACCAATTTTCATGAAGAAATTCAATGGGGAAGGCATCTGATCAATAGATGACTTCTTGAACAAGTCAGTGCAAAATCAGGGCATTTGAGGCCCCCAATCATCCAACCAAAGGGTCTTCTCCATCATTTTGGGTGTATATGATCTTTATTTGATCTTAGAAGAAGTTAGAAGTTCACAAAGTTGAAGAATTTCAAGCCATTTGCAAAGTTGCCATTTTGGGAAAGTGACTTATAATGCAAACTTGCCATTTTGGGAAAGTTTTTCAACCTCCTCTTTTTGATTCAAAAATGCTTCAAATGAAAAATTCTTGGTCATGAAAGTTGTAGATTGGATCATTCCCTTTTCAAAAAGTACAAGAACTTGATCTAATTCATCATAGAACTCAAGTTATGGCCTTGTAAAGTTGGGAAAACTCACAAAATTCCACTTATGTACCAAAGAGGGAAACTTGCAAAAACTCATGTCAAACCAATTTGTGACCTCTAATTGACTTCTAACCATTACACAAACATAGTACATGACCTATAATTCAGAATTGCCCAAAGAATTACATCATTCCATGCCTTGAACATCAAGAAATTACAAAAGGGCCAAAGCTTCACATAATTGCAAAACATCACACAAACTTAATCCCACTTGCAAGCTTGCCTCAATCTGAATTCCATGGACCTCCCTAAAGCCAGCTGCGTAGGACACCCCATTGTCCTTGGCCTGCCATGAGCCCACACCTCCAAAGACAACTTTGTGGAATTTATGCAAAAACACCCATACCAATCACACTGCTCCACAACAACTCTTTGACCTATCAAGGATTGATATGTGGACCTCAAGCAACTCAACACACACCACAACACAAGCTGAAACCTCCAAGAACTCAGCATTCCACCAAACTCTCCAACTTGCAAAACTCTTTGAATCTCTCAGCTCACTCACTCAAACTCAATACAAATTTTACCATTGATCTCAAAATCACTCACTGATCATAAACCAACCATTGAAACAGCCAAAAACACCTCACAAACCAAATACGATTTCTGACCAGTTGGGTTGCAAACTCACAAACTAGCCACAAAACACTCCAACCAAGCATCAAAGCTTCATCAGGAGTTCAAGGGAAGTGGTTTGCGCAAAGAGAGAAGGCCTGAAAGTCCCAAACTGAGAAAGCTCAAGCTCAGGTACCTCCTTGAAACATTTTTCCAGGACTTGTTTCTTTAGTTATAGAATGGTAGAGTGTGTTCCACTGATCACAATGAGCCTTGAATGATGAAAAATGATTAAGAAATGAGCTTGTATCGTGCTTCTGAAATTTCTGCAGTTTTTAATGTTTGATTCGAATCTTGTGTTTGAGGCATGATAAATTTGTTTTGGTGTTTTATTCTTATTTAGAATTGTTAGGGGAGTGATTCTGGAGAGTTAGAGGGTTTTATTTAACCTAGGGAAGAAGTTAGCAATTTTCAGGTGAGGGGGTCACCGGAGAAGACGACCGGAGCTCTTCTCCGGTGACCTGAAAGTCATTAAATGTTTTAATTAGGTTTAGGGTTTTGTTTGAATGTAGGCCGTTGATTTGAGTTTCCCGCGTGAGATGAGTGGTCCAGATGCTATCATTAAGCCCTTATTTATTTAATTAACTTAATTAATTGAAATTAGCTGAGTTTCAATTCAGGCCATTAGATCTGGCGCACAGTCAACCTAAAATTCCCCAGATTCAACCACATCCCTTGGATTGGATTACTTCCATTAAATTCAGTTTTAATTTCATTTTTTATCATTTATTTTGCACAATTTATTTAAAATACCTAGAAAACCCTAAAAATATTTTCCTTTTGCATTTTTATTTAAAATATTTTTCTTCACCCAAAAATAATTTTTATTTTATTTTTTGCATAAAATTTGTATTTTTAAAATATTTAAATGTTTATTTTAATTAATTAATGGAAATTAATCAATTAAAATACCAATTAAGTTTCTAAAAATCATTAAAAAAATCACATTGCATCTTGACACATTTAGAGACATTATCAAACCATTCATACAAATTTTGTTTTGTTTCTTGATACATTTTGACATTTTTCTTTGGATTTAGGATTCTTGAAAACCAATATTTTGACCCTAACTTAGAAAAATCTTTTCTGTCTAACCATGAAGGGTTTGATAATGGTTCTTTTTGCATTGCATCCCACATATCATGTAGTTTCTAGGATAAAATTGGCATGAATTTATCTTTCATTTTTTATTTGTTTTACATTTTTCCTTGTGAGGTCCCTTAAAACCTTAGATAACTTAGGAAAATCATAACTTCCTTAGGGTTAAGAGTTAGGTCTCCTCCTTTGGGGTGTGATATCATATGGGTTTAGGGTACCTTTGATCCCATTTTCAATTTTTTATCTTGTCATTTGCTTCTGATTTTGAATTTTTCATTGCATCTTGTACATAAACCCTAATCTTTGCCTTCATTTGCATTCATTTCTCATATGCTTGCATAAATGAACTTGCCATGACATTTTGTGCATCCACATGACATTTTAGACATCTTAGGACACATTAGAATCATGTTTGATCATTGCATCATCCATTTTCCATGTTATGCATCCATTGCATTTCAAAGGTTTTCATGAACTTTCATACCTTCTTTCATGTCTCATCTGCATTACCATTACTTGTATGATCATCCTCATCTCATCACATCCATTTGTATCATCTTATAGCATCATTTACATCTTAATATGCTTCTGACTTTGGCTTTCATCTTTGTATTTCATCTCATTTTCATTTTATTTCATTTTCTTGTTGCTAACTTTTCAGGTGGTAAGTGTTTGAGAAGTGAATTTGCCTTCACTTCTCACATTCTCTTCTCATCTCTTTTATGCATCATTTCTGCATTTTATCTTGTGTATTAGAGTGAGCTTGCTCATTCATGCTCCTTCTCCTCACTTTCTTCTTTCAAGCAACTTATCTTCTTAAGTGAAGTAAGTTGTTTTGCTTCTTTCTGATTCTCCTCCTTTCATCTGCTTCTTCCTGTGTGGCTCTCTCTTGAAGGTCTTCTTGCAAGCCTCATAAACCCTAGGAATAACCAAGAATGATCACAATTAGGGTTTGATTAGTCCCCCTATTAGTTTTACCTTTGTGTCATCTTTGTGTCTTCTCTTCTCATCTCTTAATCAAGGACTAAACCTTAAAGGTTTTAAGACTCTGTGATTAAGCTTATGCATGTATCCTTCTATTATGATGGAGTGTATAACTTTAATCCTAAGTGTTAAACCAATAATGTGTTTAAATCCTTTAATCAATTCACTTAATAATCACTAAGACATCAAGCTTGTAACTTGGGCCTTGCATTAGGGTTCTATTTCTTCCTTAAATGGTTAAGAAGGACTAACCCTAGTGTTAATGGACAAGTCCCCCTCAAGTAGTCTCACAAACCATAAAATCCATTTCTTAATCTTACCATTAACTAAAATCCACTCTAATAAAGGCCTTGTTTTGTCATGAGGTTAATCCCTAATCATGGATTAAGTTGAGGAGCCTTCCTCAGCTTAAATGTTCTCATCTATTATCCTTCTATTAGGATGGTGTAATGGGCCCATTAAATCCTAGATTATGGCTTAAAATCATTACTTAACGACTAAACAAAAACTCCAAAAACATCTAAATAATCACAAGTAGGTTAATGATCTTAATCCTACATCATGGTGATTGAGTTTGAGGTGCTTACTTCATACTTAAGGTATTCTCATTACCCCTAATCAGAGGGAGGATGTGATGAGTTTACTAACCCTTGGTTTAGGCTTAAGCTCATTTTCTTATGACAAACTCCAAAAGCAATAAAAGATTGAAAACACAAAAACAAACAATAATCGTCTCCTCCGGGATTCTTTTCTCACCTCATTCACTCACAAACGAGAACTCGCTTCTTCCGTCTAATGCAAGACAGTTAGCACCTAAGCCAGACAGGTCATACACTTGAGCATAGGCAAGCAAGCAGTTCATCAGTCAATTTATCTTTCAGTCTCTTTGAGTCGAACTACGGTGTTCTGACTTCCTCATTGCACGAGAGGATACGTAGGCATAACTTAACTGTTATCGAACAAATGTCTATGTGTCTTCCCCTCTTTCAGTATTCTTTTTAAGCCTCATTCCTGAGCATTTCACTTCACTTTCTTGCACTAACACTTGTACATTCTTTTCCAGCTTTTGCATAGAAAGCACTGACACTACCCCTTTAAACACAAATCTTTCAAGCGTGGATCCCGTCGAGTACGGCGGATAATCTGGGTGCTAATACCTTCCCAGGTTGTAACCAACCCCCTTTCTCAGTTTCTCTGGTTCGCAACCGTCTTATCCATCTTTTCTTAGGTTTATGCAGCATTACCTTTCCTTCGGGATAAAAATGCCTAGTTGGCGACTCTATTCATTCCTTCTCTTTCGCCGACCGTTCGCGTCTGTACCCCTCTTGGCCCTGTGTCATCCGGTGGGAGCGACAGAAGTCAGATCAGCATCAGAAAAACCTAGACCATTGTCACTAGTCAGATGTGCAACACAATTCTCAAATTGATCCACAAAAATTTCATTTGTCACATGAGCAGCCTTTAAGAACTTGATTAAGTGTTTAGCATGGGCCTCGGAACACAACAACAAAGATAACATGGAGATTTTGGAGGGAGTATGGCCCAACTGGTCAACAATATCATAATCACTCTTGCGAATGATCTTCAGTACTTCTTCCATCTGTTTAGAAAGATTTTCAGCAGTTGGTGCCTCAGCTTGCACAGGTTCAATCACAGGACCTTTGCCCCGAGCATCAGTACTTGGATCAGAATTAGAGGTATGAGTTGGAGTAACTGCACTTTTAGAGGTATCTTGAGGGGAGAAGATTCTTCCACTCCTGGTGACCTTACTAGATCCAGCAATATTGTCAATATCAAGACTAACATCAGTAATAGGTGCTTGTTTGACACCATGGACATAAACATCAGATCCATAATTCCAGGGTATAGCTTTATCAGAAGTATAAGGAACTGGGCCAGGAGTGGTAATGATCATGGGAGCCACTCTAGCTTCAGCAACAGTCTTCACAGGGCCTTCAACAGTAATCCTGACAGGACCTTTAGAGGTGATCCTGACAGGACCTTTGGAGGTAATCTTCACTGGTACTTTATCAACCATAGCCACATCCTCAAGCTTCGTGTTTAGAGTCAGATGTTCACACATACTTTCCACAGAAGGAGTCCTCTCAAACAATATAGTGTAATTGTCCATGAGGCGTTGAATACCATCCTTCAACTTCCAGCAACTATCAAGTTTATAGGCACAGTAAAGACAGTCTTCATTGCAACCTGGAAAGAACCCAGCCTGCACCAGCTTCTTCTTGATAATGGATAGAGGAGTAGTCAAATTTACTACTGAGGAAACATATGAAACCTCATCAATAGCATTAACAATCTTCTCATGATTGGGCATAGGAGCAGTGATCACATTTGGGGTCCCAGGAGGGTCAAATTCAATTTCCCCAGCTTCAATCATGTCTTGAATCTTGTTTTTCAACACCTACTAGTTGTTGGTGTCATGTCCAGGACTATTAGAATGATATGCACATCTTGCATTAGGATTGTACCGAGGAGAGAATGTATTAGGATTCTGAGGAGGATCCCTTAAAGTAATTAGCTACCCTTTCAACATGTGTTGCAAGGCCTTGGCCAGTGACATGTTGATCTTGGTGAACTGCCTTCTAGGCTTCTGTTGATTGTTCTGTTGTTGCTCTGGTGATGTAGGGGCAGGATTGGAGATGTGAACTGCTCCCACAGGTTGGTGACTCCAGTTACGACTATGTTGACCATACACAACATTAGACTCCTTCTTTTCACTAGGGGGCTTCTTAGTAGTGCTTGATGAAGAGGCACCCACCTGTATCTTACCACTTCTTATTCCACTTTCCACACGTTCTCCAGTCATTATCAGCTCAGTGAAACTAGATGATGAGCTTCCAATGAGGTGGCTATAAAAAGGACCATTCAACGTACTCATAAACATATCCACCAGCTCCCTGTTAGTCAAAGGAGGTTGAACTCTACCAGCCAGGTCTCTCCATTTCTGGGCATACTCTTTGAAACTTTCCTTAGCACCCATAGACATGCTTTGGAGCTGCATGCGAGTTGGTGCTAAATCAGCATTATATTGGTATTTCCTATAGAAGGCCTTAGCAAGATCATTCCAATCACGAATATTAACACTTTCAAGTTGATAATACCATTCCAATTGAGCTCCAGATAAACTCTCTTGGAAGAAATGAATCCACAACTTCTTGTCAGCAGTATGTGGTTGAATCCTCCGGACATAGGACCTCAAGTGCAGTTTAGGACATGAAACACCATCATACACCACAAAAACAGGAACCTTGAAGCCAATAGGTATAACCACTCCAGAAACTAAACTCAAATATTCAAAATCAAGCCCATAAGATTTTTTTAGTTCCATAGCGTTCATTATGTCTACCAACATCTTATACTTCTCCTCACTAGCAGGATCATGATAATAGTTCTCCTCAGAATCAGAATCTTCCACAGTACCATGAAGACTACCTCCTTCTTTCTCAGAATTTTCAGACTCAAAATCCTCAACCTCTTCTTTGGTCTTGACAGGACCTCTGAATCTTCTACCCAGGTTGATGAGGCCCCCTGATTTTCTAGTCTTCTTCTTCTTCTTAGTCAGAAGTGCCTTCAGCTCATCTTGTCCCTTGGACAAGTTCAGGATCATTTCTTGAAATTGTAGATTCTGGGTCTGGAGATCCTTAACAGTTTGTTCGAGATCCATTTCTGCTGAAATAAATAGCGAGAAGATAAGATACTTGTTCATAAGAAACCTGTGATGCAATGATATGGTATGTAGATGCACATGCAATGTTTTCAAGGATCGAAGGATTTAAATTTGTTTAAATAACCAGAAATGAAACTTTTATTAGTGAGCAATAAACTTGTTTTCCTCTTGGGCTTACAATAAAATGAAATAAGTACAAAGATGGGGTTTTAAGTCTCCCATGGACGTTTCCTCTTTGTATTGAGGTATGTGTTGAGATTCCGCTCCTCGTGAAGTTGTTTTGTCAGCTCCAGGATTTTTCTTGACTAGCTTTGAAATGAGTCTCAAAAGTATCCCTTTGTTCCTTCAACTGGATCCAGGACCTCTGCAAATCTTCCATGTCAGTATGCATGTCTGGATGAAGGATGATATAAGAAGTATCTCCTTCAGCAACAGGCTCCATGGTAACTGGCAGGATAGCAGGATATGGCATCATAAGAGTTTGAGCACGTGCTCGTACCCATCTGAGATAAGGTTCCATAGGAATGGAGTACTTTGGTTCCAGAGTCTTGTTGTAAACCTTGTTCACTTTACCTTAAGCTCGTATGAACCTTTGACGGTAACCTTGCAGATCGTTGTCGTAGTCGAACACAATACCCTTAATAAGCATGTCATGAGGACCATTACTCCGAGCATAACCAAAATGACGTAGAGCTAAAGAAGGGTTGTAGGTAACGCCTCCTTTTATGCCAAGGAGTGGCACATTAGGGAAATCCCCACAACGTTCAATGATAGTAACATTCTCCATAGATCGAGAACACCAATGAATGTCTGAATGAGAAAGTGACATGATCCTTTTAGACCACCTTAACCCTTGTTCATACTTCATTACTGATCGAGGAAGGTGAGAAATAAACCACCTTGACAATAGAGGTATACAACACATCAGAGTTCCTCGTGCCTTCGTAGTACGGGTATGGAGAGAGTGTAAGATGTCTCCAAGTAATGTAGGCACTGGATTGCGAGTCAGAAATATCCTTAACTCCACTTCTCGTTTCTAGGACAATGTCTGATTTCGTCAGATGTAAGGCTGCAGTAATAACTTCAGGTTTAGGCTCTTTTTCTAAGCCTGTGAAGAGTCTCTGATCAAGGATAGGTATACCCAATAGTTTGGAGAATTCTTCCATTGTGGGAACCAACTGATAGTCGGGGAATGTGAAGCAATGATGTTTAGGATCAAAGAACTGAAACAGAACACTCATCATGTCTTCATTGAACCCTGAAGTGACTAGATCCAATAGGTGACCATGCATCTTGATGAATTGGGAGTTTTCAGAAACTTGAGAGACCAATTTCTTAAGCTTAGGAGGTATCCCTACAAAGTTGATCCGGATAGTATTCTGACGAGTAGAAGCCATGACCTGCAACAAAGAACAAAGATAAATCCTTTGGTCCTTGAAATGGTTAGTGAAAATGCTATGCTTATGATGCATGATGTCATGATGTTATGCTCAATCACGAACATGTGGCACACACAAACAAGTCACACAATAGCCCTAGGTTTGAAGGCTTGCATGAGGTTTAAGGGTAAGTACCCTCCCTTGAAGTTTGGTTGGTTCATCTTGTCCTACAAAAGTAACTAGGTTCTAAGGGATCTCAATATCACTGATCCTTCCCAAGGGTGGTTTTTCAGTAGGCAACTTACTTGCCAACCAAAACCCTCCAAGTTCAGGATCTCAATGAGCGTAGTATCGAGTATCAACCAACTTTAGTCTTCACCAAAGTCGGCTATCTCACTACTTTCTAAAGGCCAAGATGGGATGACTAGGGTTCTAAAAGTTAGTTAGTGTATTGACAACATATGGCAGCCTCATATTATCCTCAACTTACTTAAGGAACATAAGCACCAACCAAGAAGTCACACTAACTATGGCCACCATATCAACCATATCGGTATACGCCGTACAGTTTCCTTGGTCTATTGCCATTTACCTAAGGTACACTAGATTCGGGTTAGGATCTTTCACACATAAGAGCCCCAACAAGTAAAGTAAAGCAAACAAAGCAAACAATTTTAAAGTGATCTAATTCCTAAGGGTACCCCTCTTTTATTAACATCCCCAGCAGAGTCGCCAGTTCTGTAACACTGTGGGAGAACTGACTTTCTATAAATGTTGCGGATAGCAAGAGTCGCCACCGACTTTTATTTTATCCATAAGGAAAGGACATAAAAGAACAGGAAAGACCTATTTTAAATGACTTGAGTTCGGGGGATAGGTTATACAAAGGGAAGGTGTTAGCACCTTTTATATCCATGGTTATCCGCTCTTAGTTACTTAGCTCACTTAAATTGTTTTTGAAATGTGTAGTGTGTGATTAGAAAAATTTCTTTAAGTATTTTGCAATGACCCTCATATGGGTGTATACAAAGCCTAGTTTAGAAATTGTGAGGTGTAAAAGTAATTTTGAAGAGCGTGAACAAGTAACTATGAGATACCTACCCTAGATTTAAGTCTTTCATGTTCTCGTATGTTCTTTCAATAGTAAGATTATCCCTATTATTAAGGAATAGGTAGTCATTACCTTGGATGTGAAGGGACAAACGTAGGGTCATCGTATGGTCATAGAAAGCAACAAGTAAGGGTGTCTTTAGCAATTCGTAGGGACTTATCATCATTTATGCGAAGAGACAAGATCTTTATCATAGGCAACCTCGAAGGGACTTGATCTTTTAAACTGTAGGAACTTGATGATTTTTATGAAGGGACTTTTCTTAAGACACCACCATATTCAAGGGACTTGATCATTTTTAAGGCAACTGGGAGGGGTAACCTAGGAAGTGCAAGATGGCGATCAAAGATCGACTTACGTGTGTGAGTGTTTATATTCAAATATTTATCTTATTTAAATTAATTTTCTAAATTATTTTTAATCACATATAAGTTATACACACCCTAAGATTACTAACCATACAATAAAATATTTACAAAATATAATAAAGATAGAAAATAAACCTACAAGTATTACATGGCTTTAGCAGATACATAATAATCAAATAAAAGTAATAATAATAAATATAAGAATAAATAAACCACAAAATATTAGCAATAATAAAATAATAGCAATAATAATAATGATAATAATAATAAATAAAGAAATCAAAATTAAAATTTTAAAAGAGAAATTATTTTTAGGTTAAATAAATATTATAATTTTTTTAGAGATTAATTAAGAAAATATAACAATTTAATAATAATAAGAAAAATATTAAGTTATTTACATATTAATAAAAATAAAGGTTAATATATTAATTAGGGTTTAGAAAAAAATAAGTTAAATTTTAGGGTTAATAGAAAAATTAGGGTTAGTGTTTTAATTAAGAAAATTAGGGTTGAGAATTTAGGTTTAGAAATTAATTAAGATTTAAATAAATTATTTACAAATTACATATAATAAAGATTAATAAAAAAATTATTAGAAAGAATAATTAATATTTATTTACAAAAAATATTTTATGATATAATATATTTAAGTTAAAATTAGGGTTAATAAATTAGTTAATTAGATAATTAGATAATATAATTAATATAATTACATAATAATTAAATTAATAAAAGAAAAATAAAATAAAACAAAAACAAGGTTTTAAAAAAAGGGGGAGGCTTGGATTTGAACCCAGGACCTCCCCATTACCAGTCTGATGAAGAACCACTGGGCTGCGTGCGTGGCTTGTACACATATTGATTGAAGTATATTATATATTAAACCTGCAAAACAAATGAAAATTAAACAAAATGGTCTGCGGCCATATTCGAACTCACGCCTATCACAACAACAACCAAATACTTCAGTCAACTGAGCCACATGGGGCGCGTCTAACATATAACCATTACTAAACATAATATATAAAACAAATAATTCAAATAACCCAAAAGCCCACCAACGGGAGTCATCTTCTTCCTCTTAAATTCGCAGGTTTTCCTGCGAATTTTCCCATGACTTTTCCTGCGTTTTCACCTGCGTGTACAAACCTGCGAAACTCAAACTATATGAAATACGTGAAATTTCACCCAATTAATTAGATCAACATGATCCTTACAACATACACAATTCAACCATGTTTTCATTATTCATTTATATTAAATGAATTAAGAAGCCCTAATTTGGAGGGATAAACCCTAACAATGGTCGATCGCACTATAGGTCATGAAACTTCACGAAAACTATCCAGAAAGCATCTATGGATCAAACCAAACACGAATCAACCATTAGAATCAATTAACAATGCATAAAAATATGAAATCGAAAAAGACATAAAGCTTGAACTAGAACGATTCGGTTAAGGCATATGAGAAGGTTTTGGACAATGTGAATGATGCAAATGCGTTCTATGATCCTCAAAGAAAGTGTTTCAACCTTGAGAAAGCTTGGAAATAGCCTCTAGGGTCAAAACCGAATATCACCTTTTCTTGCAAATTTTGAAATTTGTTACTTTGTTCTTGGCTGCAAAAATTCGTCCTTAATGCAATGGTCTTGTTGTCCTTATATCATAGAGTGAATTAGATAAAAAAAAATCTTGTGGATTTGTGGGCTTTTTGATGTAGCTTGATCATGAAGAAATCAAATATTTGAAAATCACCAAAAATCAAATCTAACAATGCCAAATTGATTATGCACGAATTTGCATGTGATCAATCAACTCTAAATGATGTTTATAACCTTCTAGAATCACAATCCCATCTAAATATTTGATTTATATATTTGATTTTGATTTAATTTGCATTTTAATGAATAAAATTCAAATAAAAAATAAATAAAAAATAAAAAAATAAGATAATACTTGGTTTGGGTCGTGCTTGAGGATATCATGAAGATTGGATGGGAATTTGGTAGGCCCATTTGACAAAAATTGGTTTTAAGGCTTCATTTGCTTCACATACCTCCCAAAACTTTCCCAACTTTGCAAAGGCACAAATCCCTCAATTTTAAGGCTATGAAGGTGTTCTTGAACATTTTGGAAAGCTTAGAGAGTCCTCTAACCAAAATCTTTGGTCTCATGTCCATATCCTTTACCATTTTCAAATTATGCCCTTTGGAAGATGTTGACTCTTTGTTGACTTTTAAAATGATCTATAATGTTTTAGCTCATACCTTCCAAATGAAGCATTTTTGGGCTTGGCTTGTGAGAAAAAAAGTTGTATATAATTCAATTTCCTTAAAAATGAGATTTGGATGGGAAATGTTTCATGAAGCGTGTGAAACTTATGGCTGGTCAAAGTTCAGTTGACGTTTCCTGTGAAAACCCTAATTTAGAAACTCCTAATTCTCGATGACCTGAAATCTCCTTGATGAATCATGATCAACACTTGATCAAATGATGAATTTTACTTCATAAACTTGATGTTGGCAAAAAATCATGAAGTTTGACTTTGGTTTGACCACAGTTGACCTCAGTTTGACTTTTTAACTACTTTGACTAATTTTTGCATATCTGATCATCTGATTGAGCAAACCTTTTGGCAAAGCCTTGAAACTTGACATAGGGATTCTTGAAGACATATAGGATGCTATGAAGCTCACTTGAAGCCTTGGAAGTCCATTTAGCCTGATGAAATCCAAAACCCTAGTTTAGGGTGCATTGCTTAGGAGGAAGCTTTGTTTGAGGGAATTGTCCAACTTTCTGACTAATTGTGAATCTTGTGAACCTTGTGAACCTCTTGAGATGCCTTGTGAACCTTGTGAACCTCTTGGTACACCTGGATACACAATGCCTTGACTAGGGGAGGGAAAATTTTGGGGTGCAACACACGCATAAAGAGATGATCTGCTTTAACTGTGGTGAAGAAGGGCATATTGGTAGCCAGTGCTAGAAGCCAAATATAGCAAAGTCTGGATGAAAAGTGTTCGCTTTAGCTGGGACTCAGACAACTAATGAGGACAAGCTCGTCAAAGGTACATGTTTCATTAATAGTATTCCTTTAATTACTATTATTGATACGGGTGTTACCCATTGTTTTATTGATGTTGATTGTGTTAAGAGATTGGGTCTTGAGTTGTCTGCTATGAAAGGAGAAATGGTCGTAGAGATTTAGGCTAAGGGATCAGTGACTACTTCTCTAGTGTATTTGAGTTTCTCGTTGTCTATCTTTAATATAGACTTTTATGTTGATTTGTTATGTTTACCATTTACTGAGATGGATGTAATCCTAGGTATGAACTGGTTAGAGTATAACTATGTTCATATTAATTGCTTTAGTAAGTCAGTGAGGTTTTTTACTCCAGAAGAGGAAGGAGTTGGATTGTTGTCGTTTAGAGAGTTGTAGAAGTTGATGAAAGAGGATGCCCATATGTTTTCGTTGATGGCGTCGTTATCTGTAGAGAGTAAAGCTAAGATTGAAGAGTTTTAAGTAGTGAATGAATTTCCTTAGGTTTTCCTTGATGAAATTCCCGATGTACCACCTGAGAGAGAAGTTGAGTTTGCGATTGATCTTCTACCTGGTACTAGACCTGTTTCTATGGAACCGTATAAGATGTCCTCATCTGAGTTGGCTGAATTAAAGAAGTAGTTGGAAGAGTTACTTGAGAAGAAGTTTGTAAGACCAAGTGTATCATCATGGGGAGCTCATGTTTTGTTGGTTAAGAAGAAAGATGGAGGTATGAGGCTTTGTGTAGATTATAGACAGTTGAACAAGGTGACAATTAAGAACAAGTATTTGTTACCAAGAATAGATGATTTGATGGATCAGTTGGTAGATGCTTGTGTGTTTAGAAAGATCGATTTGAGATTGGGCTATCATCAGATTACGGTAAAAGATGAGGATATTCAAAAGATGGTGTTCAGAACACGTTAAGGACATTACGAGTATTCGGTGATGCCTTTCAGTGTAACTAATACGCCAGGAGTATTCATGGAGTACATGAATCGTATTTTTCATGCTTATTTGGATCGCTTTGTAGTTGTGTTTATAAATGATATTTTGGTTTATTCTAGGTTAGAAGAAGAGCATGCAGAACATTTGAGAACATTATTAGAAGTTTTGAAGGATAAGAAGTTGTATGTGAAGTTGTCCAAATGTGAATTTTGGTTGAAAGAAGTCAGTTTTCTTGGTCATGTGATTTCCGGTAGTGGTATTGTTGTGGATCCCTCTAAGATAGATGCTGTGTTGAAATGGGAAACTCCAAAGTCGGCTACTGAGATTAGAAGTTTCTTGGGATTGGTTGGTTATTACCGAAGATTCATTGAAGGATTTTCTATGTTTTCACTTCCGTTGATTCGGTTGACTTGTAAGAGTAAAGCTTTTGTGCGGGATGTCCAATGTGAAAAAAGCTTTGCGGAGTTGAAGAAGAGATTGATGTCGGCTCTGGTTTTGACGTTACTGAATTCAGAGGAACCGTTTGTTGTATATTGTGATGCTTTGTTGATGGGTTTAGGAGGTGTTCTTATGCAGAATGGTAAGGTGATTGCTTATGCATCGTGACAGTTGATGGTTCATGAAAATAACTATCCTACACATGATTTGGAACTTGCTGCAGTTGTTTTTGTATTGAAGATCTGGAGGTATTATCTTTATGGGTCTAGATTTGAAGTGTTAAGTGACCATAAGAGTTTAAAGCATATGTTTGATAAAAAAAGTTGAATATGGGGCAACGGAGATGGTTGGAACTGTTGAAGGACTATGATTTTGGTTTAAATTACCATCCAAGAAAAGCTAATGTTGTAGCAGATGCTTTGAGTCGGAAGATGTTGCAGATGTCAACAATGATGGTTAAGGAGTTATAGTTGATTAAGCAGTTCCGAAATATGAGTTTGGTTTGCGAAGTGACACCGAAGAGTGTTATGTTAGGTATGCTGAAGATTAATAATGATTTTCTGGACAATATTAGAGAAGCTCAGAAATTGGATGTGAAACTAGTGGATGTCATAGTTGATTGTGGTGAATCAGAGAAGAACGGTTTTAAGTTGGATGCACATGGTGTTTTGAGATTACATGATCATATTTGTATTCCTGATGATGTAGAAATGAAAAAGAATGATTCTGGAGGAAAGTCATAGAAGTAATTTGAGTATTCATCCAGGAGCGAATAAGATGTATCAGGATTTAAGAAGTTGTTTTGGTGGCCTGGGATGAAGAATGACGTAGTTGTCGCTCCCACCAAATGACACAGGGCCAGAAGGGGTACAGACGCGAACGGTCGGCGAAAGGAGAAATGAAGATGAACTGAAAAGAGTCGCCAGCTAGGAATTTTTATCCCGAAGGAAAGGTAATGCTGCATAAACCTGGAAAGAGATGGATAAGACGGTCGCGAACCAGAGAAACTGAGAAAGGGGGTTGGTTACAACCTGAGAAGGTATTAGCACCCAGATTGTCCGTCGTACTCGACGGGATCCACGCTTGAAAGTTTGTGTTTAATGAAGTAGTGTTAGTGTTATCCGTGTGCAAAAGCTGAAAAAAGAATGTACATGTGTCAGTGCAAAAGAGATGTGAAGTGAAATGCTCAGGAATGAGGCTTAAAGAATAATGCTGGAAGAAAGGGGGAATATATAGAGAATTTTGTTCGATAACAGTTAAGTTATGCCTACGTATCCTCTCGTGCAATGAGGAAGTCAGAACACCGTAGTTCGACTCAAAGAGACTGAAAGATGAATTGACTGATGAACTGCTTGCTTGTCTATGCTCAAGTGTATGACCTGTCTGGCTCAGGTGCTAACTGTCTTGCATTAGACGGAAGAAGCGAGTTCTCTTTTGTGAGTGAAGATGATGAGAAAGAATCCCGAAGGAGACGATTATTGCTTTGTTTTTGTGTTTTCAATCTTTTATTGCTTTTTGTGTTTGTCATACGTTAATGAGCTTAAGCCTAAACCAAGGGTTAGTAAACTCATCACATCCTCCCTTTGATTAGGGGTACTGAGCATACCTTAAGTATGAGGTAAGCACCTCAAACTTGATCACCATGATGTAGGATTAAGATCATTAACCTACTTATAATTATTTAGATGTTTTTGGAGTTTTTGTTTAATGTTAAGTAATGAGTTTAAGCCATAATCAAGGACTTAATGAACTTATTACACCATCCTAATAGAAGGATAATAGATGAGAACATTTAAGCTGAGGAAGATACCTCAACTTAATCCATGATTAGGGATTAACCTCATGACAAAACAAGCCTTTATTAAAGTGGATTTTAGTTAATGGTAAGTTTAAGAATGGATTTTATGGTTTGTAAGACAACTTGAGGGGGACTTGTCCATTAACACTAGGGTTAGTCCTTCTTAACCAATTAAGGATGAATTAGAACCCTAATGCAAGTCCCAAGTTACAAGCTTATTGTCTTAGTGATTATTAGATGGATTGATTAAGAGATTTAAACATATTAAGGGTTTAACACTTAGGATTAAAGTTATTCACTCCATCCTAAGAGAAGGATGCATGCATAATCTTAATCACAAAGCCTTAAAACCTTAAAGGTTTAGTCTCTGATTAGGATATGAGAAAAGAGACACAAAAGAAGACACAAAGGTAAAACTAATGGGGAACCAATAAAAACCCTAATTGTTATCATGCTTAGTGTTCCTAGGGTTTATGAGGCTTGCAAGAGATCTTCAGAGAAGCCACCAAGAAAGAAGCAGATGAAAGGAGGAGAAGCAGAAGGAATAAGCTAACTTACTTCACTTAAGAAGATAAGTCACTTGAAGAAAGAAGGTGAAGGAGGAACATGAATGAGCAAGCTCACTCCAATCAAAAGCAAAATGCAGCAATGGATGCATAAGAGAAATGAGAAGAGATTGTGAGAAGTGAAGGCAAATTCACTTCTCAAAGCACTTACCACCTGAAATAGTTAACATAAAAGAAAGGATGAAGTGAAAATGAGATGTATGCAAGGATGCAAACCAAAACCAGAAGCATGTTCATGATTCAAATGATGCTAAGAGATGATGCAAATGTATGTCAAGTGCAATGGATGATCATACAAGGTATGAGAATGCAAATAAAGCATGTAAGAAGCATGAAAGTTCATGAATGTTCATGGAATGTAAATGAATGCATAACATGGCAAATGGATGAAGAAATGATCAAACATGATTCTAATGTGTCCTATTATGTCTTATATGTCATGTGGATGCAAGAAATTTCATGGCAAGTTCTTGAATGAATGCATATGCAAGATGTATGCAAATGAACATGAAAAATTAGGGTTTTCATGCAACATGAGATGCAAAAACCAAAAACAGAAGCAAATGATAAGATAAAAAATTGAAAATGCAATCAAAGGAACCCTAACCCCATATGATATCACATCCCAAAGGAGAAGACCTAACTCTTAACCTAAAGAAAGTTATGATTTTTCTAAGTTATCTAGGGTTTTAAGGAACCTAAAGGGAAAAAATGCAAATCAAATCAAAAATGCAGAAGAAATTTGTGACAAAATTATGCTTGATACTACATGTCAAATGAAGATCAATGCAAAAAGAACCATTGTCATACCATTCTTGGTTAGGCAGAAAAGAATTCTTGAAGTTAGGGTTCAAAAATAGGAATTTTATGAACCCTAAATTCAAGAAAATTATCAAAGATGATTCAAAACCAAAAAGAAATTTGTATGGATGGTATGATAATGTTTCTAAATTTTTTAAGATGCAACATGAATTTTTTGGGATTCTTAGAAACCTAAATGATATTTTAATTAATTAATTTCTATTAATTAATTAAAATAAACATTTAAATGTTTTTAAAAATGTTTTTTAATGCAAAAAATAAAAATAAAAATATTTTTGGGTTAAGAAAATTATTTGAAGTAAAAATGCAGAACAAAATATTTTTTTGGAATTTTTTAGCTATTTTAAATAAATGGTACAAAATAAATGAGAAAAATTGAAATAAAAATTAAAATAAACAGAAGTATGATGATCCAGTGGCTGAGATTGGTTCTAGGGATTCCAGGGTTGACTGGCGCGCAATCTGATGGCCCTAATTCAAACTGACCTAATCTTAATTAATTAAATATTAAATCCTAATTAAAAGTTAATGAAGTGATCTCAGCCACACAACACGCGCGGGAAAGGGAAATCTAATGGTCCACATTTAAAAGAAGCCCTAACCCTAATTAACAAACTAATCACTTTCAGGTCACCGGAGAAGAGCTCCGGTCGTCTTCTCCGGTGACACCCTCCCCTGAAAACTTCAAACTCTCTTCCTAGGTCATTTCTGGAGCTCTAAAGCTCCAGATCAACTCCCCTCATCTCCCTGAACTCAAATTCACCCCTAAAACAAATTTATTCTTGCACATAAACAAGATTCAAAGGGAAGAACAAAAATGGCAGAAATTCCAGAACAATCATACAAACTCATTTCTTAACCATTTTCGAAAATACAAATCTTAGAGTGATCAGTGAAGCATGCTTTTTCATATTGTAACATAAAAAAAGAGTTCTGGAAAAATGATTTCAGATGACTACCTGAGATGGAGCTTTCCAAACTTGAGCTTTCTGGCCACTTCCTTTGTGCAAAATGACTCCCTTTGACCTCCTGAGACTAATGGAATGCTTCAAAGGCTTTGAGAATGGCTGGTTTGTGTTATAGCAACTGAACTGGCCAAGAATCGTGTTTTGTATATGGGGTGTTCTTGGCTGGTTTGAGGGTTGCTTTGTGGTTAGTGAGTGATTTTGAGATGAATGGTGGAATTGGTTTTGAGTTTGAGTGAGTGAGCTGAGAGATTCGAAGGAAAATGCAAGAGGGAGTGATTTTGGCAATGCTGAGTTCTTGGAGTGTTTTGCTTGTGCGTGTTATGAAAATGAGTCCTTAGGGCATGCTTGTAAGGTCTGGGTTGGGCAGAGAGTGGGTGGTGGACTATTGTGATTGGTATGGGGGATTTTGCACAAAGTCAACATTTTTTGTACTTGAGGTATGGGCAAGGGTGTAGCTGGCTTTTTGGCATGTCCATGTGCAGCTGAGATCAAGGATGTCCATAGAATCCATTTGGAGGCAATTCAGCAAGTTGAAGCAAAGTTATGTGGTGTTTTGAAATTATGTGAAGTTTTGGCCCCTTTGAGAATTCTTGATGTTCAAGGCATGGAATGATGCAATTTGTCGCTCCCGCCAAATGACACCTAGTCAGAAGGGGTACATACGCGAACGGTCGGTGAAAGAGAAGAAATGAATAGAGTCACCAGCTAGGCATTTTTATCCCGAAGGAAATGTAATGCTGCATAAACCTAAGAAAAGATGGATAAGACGGTTGCGAACCAGAGAAACTGAGAAAGGGGGTTGGTTACAACCTGGGAAGGTATTAGCACCCAGATTGTCCGTCGTACTCGACGGGATCCACGCTTAAAAGATTTGTGTTTAAAGGGGTAGTGCCAATGCAATCTATGTATCAAAGCTGGAAAGAATGCAAGTGTCAGTGCTGGGAGAAAGTGAAGTGAAATAGGTGAAGTGTCAGTGCTGGAACAAGAGTGCACAGCTCAAGATAATGAGGCCAAAAGAATAATGCTGGAAGAGGGGGGATATACAGAGACTTTTGTTCGATAACAGTTAAGTTATGCCTACGTATCCTCGTGTGCAATGAGGAAGTCAGAACACCGTAGTTCGACTCAAAGAGACTGAAAGATAAATTGACTGATGAACTGCTTACTTGTCTATGCTCAAGTGTATGACCTGTCTGGCTCAGGTGCAAATTGTCTTGCATTAGACGGAAGAAGCGAGTTCTCAGTTGTGAGTGAATGAGGTGAGAAAAGAATCCCGGAGGAGATGATTATTGTTTGTTTTTGTGTTTTCAACCTTTTATTGCTTTTTGGTGTTTGTCATAAGTTAATGAGCTTAAGCCTAAACCAAGGGTTAGTAAACTCATCACATCTTCCCTCTGATTAGGGGTAATGAGAATGCCTTAAGTATGAAGTAAAACCTCACACTTTAATCACCATGATATAGGATTAAGATTATTAACCTATTTGCATTTATTTAAATGTTTTTTTGGAGTTTTTTCGTTTAGTGTTAAGTAATGATTTTAAGCCATAATCAAGGATTTAATGGACCCATTACACCATCCTAATAGAAGGATAATAGATGAGAACATTTAAGCTGAGGAAGGCTCCTCAACTTAATCCATGATTAGGGATTAACCTCATGACAAAACAAAGCCTTTATTAAAGTGGATTTTAGTTAATGGTAAGATTAAGAAGTGAATTTTATGGTTTTTAAGACAACTTGAGGGGGACTTGTCCATTAACATTAGGGTTAGTCCTTCTTAACCAATTAAGGAAGAATTAGAACCCTAATGTAAGGCCCAAGTTACAAGCTTGATGTCTTAGTGATTATTAGATGAATTGATTAAAGGATTTAACACATTAAGGGTTTAACACTAAGGATTAAAGTTATACACTCCATCCTAAGAGAAAGATGCAGGCATAATCTTAATCACAAAGCCTTAAAACCTTTAGGGTTTAGTCCCTGATTAAGAGATGAGAAGAGAAGACACAAAGGATGACACAAAGGTAAAACTAATGGGGGGACTAATCAAACCCTAATTGTTATCATGCTTGGGTGTTCCTAGGGTTTATGAAGCTTGCAAGAGATCTTCAAGAAAATCTATCAAGGAAGAAACAGATGAAAGGAAGAAAAGAAGCAGCAAGAAGCAAGACAACTTACTTCACTTAAGAAGATAAGTTGCTTGAAGAAAGAGAGAGAGGAAGGGACATGCGTGAGCAAGCTCTCTCTAATACACAAGTAAAATGCAGCAATGAATGCATAAGAGGAATGAGAAGAGATTATGAGAAGTGAAGGCAAATTCACTTCTCAAACACTTACCACCTGAAAAGTTAGCAACAAGACATGAAAGGAAATGAAAATGAGATTAAATGCAAAGATGAAAACCAAAGTCAGAAGAATAATCATGACGCAAATGATGCTATGAGATGGTATGAAAGCATGTCAAGAGATGAGGATAATCATACAAGGGATGGGAATGCAAATGAGACATGTAAGGATCATGAAAGTTCATGAATGCATATGACATGAAATGAAAGCAAAAGCATGGAAAATGGATTATGCAATGATCAAACATGATTTCAATATGTCCTAAGATGTCTTATATGTCATGTGGATGCACAAAATGTCATGGAAAGTTCGAGTATGCAAGCTTATGCAAGATGGATGCAAATGAAGATGCAAATTAGGGTTTATGCACAACATGAGATGAAAAATTCAAAATCAGAAGCAAAGCATGAGATAAAAAATTGAAAATGGAACCAAAGGGACCTTAAACCTATACAAGTTCACTGCCCAAAGGGGAAGACCTAAATCTTAAACTAATGGAAGTTATGATTTTCTCAAGTTTGCGAGGGTTTTAGGATGCCTCACAATGAAAAATGAAAAACAAATTGAAAATAAAATATAAATTCAAACCAATTTTATCCAAGAAACTACATGTCATGAGGAATACAATGCAAAAAGAACCATCATCAAACTCTTCATGGTTAGGAAGAAAGAATTTTTCTAAGTTAGGGTAAAAATATTGACTTTTAAGAACCCTAAATCCAAAGAAAAATGTCAAAATAGGTCAAGAACCAAAAATAAATTTGTGTGAAGGGTTTGATAATGTTTCTAAATGTTTTAAAAAGCTCTCTGAATTTTTTTGGAATTTTTAAATACCTAAATGTATTTTTAATTAATTAATTCTCATTAACTAATTAAAAATAATCATTTAAATGATTTAAAAATAATTTTTAATGCAAAAAATAAAAATAAAAATATTTTTGGTTTCTGAAAATAAATAAAAGCTTGGATAAAAATTTTCAGAATTTTTTGATATCATTTGATATTTTTAAAAATTCGTTCAAATAAATAGAAAACAAATGAAATGAATATTAAATTAAATGAGAAAATGGGAAAGTCAGCCAATCCAAGGGCCCAGGTTTAAAGTCAGTTTGGAGGGAATTGACTTCGCGCGCAATCCAATGGCCAGAATTCAAACTTCACTAATTATGATTAGAACCCTAATTTGAACCCTAATTACTTTCAGGTGACCGGAACAGTGTTCCGGTCATCTTCTCCGGCCAGTCTCTCATCCAATCTCTCTCAATACGTGAAATCAAACCACTAAACTCTCCAGAAATGATCCTAAACCTATTCTAAACAAGAATCAGCCATCAAACATCATTTATTTCACATGAACAAAGAGATTCGAAGCAAAACGGAAAATCTTTCAGAAATTTCAGAAACTCCATACATGCTTAAAACTGAATCATTTTCAAAACCAAAAGGTGCAGTGTGATCAGTGAAGCATGGAGAACAATCTAAGAACTTAAGAAACCATTTCTGGAAAATTTGTTCTTGATGTTACTTGAACTGAAGCTTTCGAAAATGGCACTGGCTGGCTGCTTCTTTGCTTCAAATCAGCTCCAATGATCCTCCTGAAGAGTTTGTGATGCTTGGTTGGAGTTTAAATGGTCTCTAAATGAAGTTGGCAGAAGTTCAGTTCAAGAAATGTCAAAATCGTGTTTTTGATATGGTGTGTTTCAAGGCAAAATGAATGGTGGGAAATGATCAGCAATAAATGTGGAGTTGAATGGTGGAAAAAGTTTGGAGATTTGATGGCTGAGCTATGAGTTTCGAAGGCTTTTGCAAGTTTGAGGGATTTTGTGTATGCTAATAAATCTCAATTGTTAGGTTGCAATGTTGTGTGTTTTTGCTTGGTTTTGATCCACATGATAAGCTGTGATAGGTCAGAGGGTGGGTGGTGGCCTATGTTGATTGGTATGGGGCAAAATGCATAAAGTCAAGAGTTGGTGTACTTGAGGTATGGGCACATGGCAGGCCAAGGACAATGAGGTGTCCTGCGCAACTGGCTTTAGGGAGGTCCATGGGATCAGTTTTGAGGCAAGGCAGCATGTTGAATGAAGTTTGTGGGTGATTTTGCAAATTATGAAGGTTTTGGCCCCTTTGAGAAATCTTAATGATCAAGGCATGAAACTTGTAAATTCTTTGGGCAATTCTGAATTATAGGTCATGTATTATGTTTGTGTAATGGTTATAAGTGTGTTTGAAGTCACAAAATGCTTTGGCAAGTGTTTTTGCAAGTTTCCCTCTTTGGCACATAAGTGAAATTTTGTGATTTTTCCCAACTTTGACAAACCATAACTTGAGTTCTAAAATGAATTAGGTCAAGTTCTTGTACTTTTTGAAAAGGGAATGATCCATCCTACAACTTTCATGACCAAGAATTTTTTATTTGAAGCATTTTTGAATCAAAAAGAGGAGGTTGAAAAACCTTCCAAAAATGGCAAGTTTGCATTACAAGTCACTTTCCCAAAATGGCAACTTTGAAAATGGCTTGAAATTCTTCAATTTTGTGAACTTCTAACTTCTTCTAAGATCAAATAAAGATCATAAACACCCAAAATGATTGAGAAAACCCTTGGTTGGATGATTGGGGGCCTCAGATGCCCTGATTTTGCACTAACTTGTTCAAGAAGTCATCTAATGATCAGATGCCTTCCCCATTGAATTTCTTCATTAAAATTGGTGTGCATGATCCTTATAACATATAATGACCAATAGAAACAAGAATGACCAAATAAATTGGAGTTATTGCCTCTGAAACCAAAACCCTAATTTTAGGTCATCTGTGTAGTGAAACCCTAGCTCTGCTTCCATGCTTTCCTCAATTTTTGTGATCTTCTGACTTCTTTGATCTTGGGAGGATATAATATGATACTTGAACATACATGGACCCTCTTGAGATGATTGGAGGCCTTTGGAGTGGCTCAGAAGGATCTTGGATTGCTCAGATCACAAACCCTAGATGCAGATGAACTTGAACCAATGCAGTGAAGCAAGAATGCAACATGATATTATATGATTGATCTTATGAAGATGAAAAGAATCACAAGCCATAGTATGAACTTAGTGAGGGAAAATTTGGGGTGTTTACAGCTGACCCTATTCAAGCATGAGTTAGCTGTGCAGGATGTAAGCGACGGCTTAACAGGCAAACAAGATAACTTGTGGTTGAATACCAAAGACAGTCCAAAATTTGCACTCACTGAATGAAGAAGAAAAGGGATATAGACTGTAAAAGGAAGTAAAGTATGATTATAAAGTGCAGGTGACGGAAGACGACCATCGAGCAGAGGACGACTGCTGGGGATAAAGCCATGACGGGGACGGCCGACATGCTGGGGAAATGGAGATATCATGATGGGGAAGGCCATCAGGTAAAGAAACAAGATTCTATGGGGATTAATGGTAAAGGTAATAATGGGGACGACCATTAGGTTGAAGAAATAAATGATGAGGGACGGTCATCAGAGGTGAAGGACGATGACCTGGCAGGGGACGACTGCTCTGTTGGGGATAAGATGAGGGACGATCACCTAAGGTGAAGGACGATCACCTGGCAAGGTACGGTTGCCGAAAGTATCATGACATAGGACGAATGCCGGATAGAAAAAGTCGATGATGGGGACGGCCATCGGATAAGCATGATGAAGGACGATCATCAAGAGGTGAAGGATGATCACCTGGCAAGGTACGGTTGCCGAACGTATCACGACATAGGACGAATGCCGGATAGAAGAGGTCGACGATGGGGAAGGCCATCGGATAAGCATGATGAAGGACGATCATCAAGAGGTGAAGGACGATCACCTAGCAGGGTACGGCTGCTCAAATATCACGACATAGGACGAATGTCGGATAGAAAGGGTTCCAATAATGGAGACTCCGCTGGGGGAATGATGAAGGACGATCATCAAAAAGGTGAAGGATGATCACCTGGCAGTGTACGGCCGTCGGAAGTATCATGACATATGACAAATGTCAGATAAAAAGAAGTGATTTGGGATTTGCTGGGGACTCCTCTGGGGAATGGTAGACACAGACGAGAGTCTAATTTCAAGAAAGGAAAGGTATAAGTGTTTGACGTTGTGCATAGATTAAAGACATGGACGAGCATCCTTAAGACTATGATACGGACTAGTATCAGTTGAAACAACGCTGACGCATGCTCAGAGATGATGATACGGACGAGTATCAACTGGTTAACAAAGAACATGGGCGAGTGTCGACTCTGAGGGGAAATAAGTGTGTACGAGATACAGACGAATATCTGTTATGAGTAAAAAGTATGAGTGAGCCACGAACGAGTGTTCAACTCACTGGGGATAGTATGATACGGACGAGTATCACAAAGGGAAGTGTACAGGTTATAAGAGATATTCTGAAGATCTGAGGGTATAGGATGACAAGGACGGGTGTTGGAAGGAGTGTATTAATATGTAAATATGTATTTTTGAGTGAAAAGGGGACGCTTTGGCTTTCTGCTGGGAATATGACACAGACGAGTGTCAAGGAGTATCTACTATGTATAAGTATCTGTTTGCGGAAAGTGTTCCGGCGACTTTCTGGGAAAAGGAAATATGGGCGAGTGCCAAAGGAAGCATGTATCTGTATTTTTGGGAATATAAAGAAGATGCTTCAATATTCTACCGGGGAAGATTGAGAGGTGTTATGTATGTTGTTAATGATGTCAATATTCACAAGCGCTTGGTTCAGAACATGGCTTGTGATTATGCAGTATGTTGATTTTTTCCGTAATGCTCCGTATTAGACGGAATGCTATGCTCCGGGGGAGAATATGATGCGAATGCTATGTTCATACAAAGATACCAATCCGGGATTTGGATCCCGTAGCTGTAGAGACTTCTGACAGATCTGTTTTGAAAGAATATCCTAGCTGGGGATGAGATCCTTGGTAGATCTGATATATGTAACTCTGCTTGGGGAAATAAGTCGCTGATAGAACTATTTTAATAATGAGGGACCCAGCTGGGGTTTGTGGAAGCTTTTGTCACTTTGTTGTGAAATCTTCAGGCATTGCTTTTCTGGAAAGAGGCTGAAACTCTGTGGGGAGATGGCTCCCTGTCTACCACTTGGCTGGGGAGGAATGATCACTGAACGATCTTCCCAGGGACTTTTGTGGGAAATCTGTTGAGGATGATGAAATTAGCTGGGGGAATGAGCCCCTTCCCGATGCTGCTTTGAAGAAGATGTTGGGGAAGAATGCTTCGGCAACTTCGTTGGGGAAGACATTCCAGATATTGTCTGGAATAGGCGCTGAGGACATAATGATCTGGCAACGTTGCCGGGGAGAAGCTTTTATGCCCTATGTTGCATTTTAAGTACCTACAATCATGTTATAACAAAGAAACGTACAAGTACCCCGAGATATCCCTTACTGGATTCCGTCATAGGAATTTAGACACTCCCGGGAGCAAATACACTTCCTGTAAGCATATAATTTAGAAAGGACACATCTGTATTTATGCAATTGATATTTTAAGGACATCAGACATTTTGCAAATAAAGATGAAATGTACGAGACAAAATGTGACCGACAATCTTATTTTATTAATTTGCGTGCCCTGAATTGGCGAGTACAACCAAAGAAACAGATCCCCTGAAATGAGGAGATTGTTACAAATTGAGAAATAGAAAAATCCTGGCAATGTTGATGACGCTTCAGCATGCTTCCCTTTCGCTATGACTCGTATGACATTGACGTTCTTCTCATCTCGCTTTCTGAAGAAGGTTGGTTATGACCGATGCTTTAACCTTTCGAAGTTTGCCATGTTGTAAGTGATACAGACGAATTCAGAATGCAGTTGTTCGCTTATTCCCTTATTTTGCGTGGATCGCCCTTTCGGGTTTTCAATCCACCAGGATACCCATTTTTACCTGAGCTGTCCAATGCGGCTTTTCAACTCAGCGGGTGTACATCTTTTATTCATTTTCCCTTATTTTTGCCCGAGTCTTTTATTCTGTTTTTGACTCACCGGGATGCCCTATTTTTGCATGGACTCACATTCTGTTTTTATGTCCAGCGGGTCATTTTATGCGAAGTATTTTTAACTGCATCTGAATTCACAGGGGACAGGAAGTCTTCACCATCCATAGTACTGAGCATCAGTGCTCCACCAGAGAAGACCTTCTTTACTATGAATGGACCGTCGTAGTTTGGGGTCCACTTGCCCCTGTGGTCTGTATGAGGAGGAAGGAGTCTTTTCAGCACAAGATCTCCTACTTGGTACTCTCGAAGCCTGACTTTCTGATCAAAGGCTTTCTTCATTCGTTTCTGATATAACTGCCCATGATAGATTGCAGCTAACCTCTTCTCTTCGATCAGACTCAGTTGTTCGTATCGGGATCGGACCCATTCTGCTTCATTCAGCTTAACATCCATCAGTACCCGCAAGGAGGGTAACTCAACTTCAACCGGTAGGACTGCCTCCATACCATACACAAGCTGATACGGTGTTGCCCCAGAGGATGTTCTGATTGATGTACGGTACCCATGCAAGGCAAATGGTAGCATTTCATGCCAGTCTTTGTAGGTGACCACCATCTTCTGTACAATCTTCTTGATATTCTTTTTAGCTGCCTCAACAGCGCCATTCATCTTTGGCATGTAAGGAGAAGAACTGTGGTGTTGGATCTTGAAGTCCCGACATAGTTCTGCCATTATTTTGTTGTTTAAGTTGGAACCATTATCCGTAATGATTCGCTCGGGCACTCCATACCGACAGATGATGTCTCTCTTTAAGAATCGGGCCACCACTTTCCTGGTGACATTTGCATATGAGGTTGCTTCAACCCACTTGGTAAAATAGTCAATGGCTACCAGGATGAATCTGTGGCCGTTTGAAGCATTCGGTTCAATCTTGCCGATCATATCAATGCCCCACATGGCGAAGGGCCAAGGTGAAGACATCACATTCAAAGGATTCGGAGGCATATGCACTTTATCCGCATAAATCTGGCATTTATGACATTTCCTGGCATAAGCACAACAGTCTGCATCCATTGTGATCTAGTAGTAGCCTGATCTTAACAACGTTTTAGCCATAGCATGCCCTCCAGCATGGGTACCAAAAGATCCTTCGTGCACCTCGTGCATCAACAAGTCTGCTTCTGTCTTATCAATGCATCTGAGAAGTACCATATCAAAGTTCCTTTTGTACAAGGATCCATCAGTATTCAGGAAGAAACTACCAGCCAGCCTTCTTATTGTCTTCTTATCATTGGAAGATGCCCCAAGTGGGTATGTTTGATCCTCCAAGAAGCATTTGATGTCGTGGAACCAAGGCTTATCATCTTTAGCAAGGTCTGCTGAGAATACGTATGCTGGTCTATCAAGTCTGGATACTGAAATCCGTGGCACAAAGTTGGCAGCTTGAACTTTGATCATGGATGAAATGGTAGCCAGAGCATCTGCAAACTGGTTTTCATCTCGAGGGATATACTCAAGCTTGACTGTTGTGAAGAATGTGAGTAACCTCCTCGTATAATCTCGGCAAGGTATCAGATGCTCCTGATGAGTATACCATTTGTCGTTGGTTTGATTGATTACCAGAGCTGAATCTCCGAATACAGTTAAAGTCTTGATCCTGAGGTCAATGGCTTCCTCAAGACCCATAATACACGCTTCGTATTCAGCTTCGTTGTTAGTGCAGTTAAAGGTGAGTTTTTCCGAGAAAGGCATGTGAACTCCCTTTGGTGTAATGAGTACTGCACCAACACCATGACCATTCATATTAGCAGCCCCGTAAAACATCATAGTCCATTCTTCCTCTGGGTCAGGCCCTTCAGTGTGAATAGGCTCTTCATGATCTTTAGCTTTTATGAACATGATGTCTTCATCAAGGAAGTCAAATCTCATAGGCTGGTAATCATCAATAGGTTGCTCGGCAAAATAATCAGACAATACACTGCCTTTGATGGCTTTCTGAGATGTGTACTGAATGTCATATTCTATGAGAAACATTTTCCATCTTGCAACCCGTCCGGTAAGTGATGGCT
Source organism: Lathyrus aphaca (assembly GCA_963966055.1). NCBI lineage: Eukaryota > Viridiplantae > Streptophyta > Magnoliopsida > Fabales > Fabaceae > Lathyrus > Lathyrus aphaca. The sequence continues at coordinate 293,517,120 of OZ014519.1, read as the reverse complement.
TCTCAAATATGTACTTGATTGGATCCATCTTGGAGATCAACATGGTAGTGTGGGTCAACATATACTGCCTTAGTCGGCGAGCAGCCCACGCTAAAGCATAGCAAGTTTTCTCGAGCAGTGAATAACATTGTTCACAGTCGGTAAACTTTTTGCTTAGGTAGTAAATTACATACTCTTTTCGACCAGACTCGTCATGCTGGCCCAGCACACACCCCATTGACTCTTCTAATACTGTCAAGTACATTATTAGAGGTCTTCCTTCAACTGGAGGCATAAGGATTTGAGGCTCTTGTAAGTATTCCTTGATTTTGTCAAAAGCCCTCTGGCAGTCTTCATTCCACCTGACTGTTTGTTCTTTTCTTAACAACCTGAACAAAGGTTCACAGGTTGCTGTAAGGTAAGATATGAACTGTGAAATGTAGTTCAATCTGCCTAGAAACCCTCGAACTTCTTTTTTAGTCTTTGGTGCAGGCATCTCTTGAATGGCTTTGACTTTGTCAGGATCAACTTCAATTCCCTTCTCACTTACAATAAAACCCAGCAGCTTACCGGATCACACCCCGAATGTGCATTTGTTGGGGTTTAGCTTCAGTTGGTACTTCCTCAGACGCTTGAATAGCTTCAACAGATTCACCAGGTGGTCTTCTTCTGTGAGGGACTTGGCAATCATATCATCCACATAGCATTCAATTTCTTTGTGGATCATGTCGTGGAATAATGTTACCATAGCCCGTTGATAAATGGCACCAGCATTCTTCAGTCCGAACGGCATCACCTTATAACAGAATGTGCCCCAGGGTGTGATGAAAGTTGTCTTCTCTGTGTCTTCAGGTGATATCTTGATCTGATTATATCCTGAAAATCCATCCATGAAGGAGAACACCGAGAACTGAGCCGTATTGTCGACCAATACATCAATGTGAGGTAATGGGAAGTCATCTTTCGGGCTGGCTCTGTTCAGATCTCGGTAATCCACACACATCCTTACTTTGCCATCCTTCTTAGGCACAGGTACAATGTTAGCAACCCACGGCGGGTAACTAGTCACAGCAAGGAAACCGGCGTCCCACTGTTTTTGTACCTCCTCTTTTATCTTCATTGCAATATCTGGGCGAATACGGCGCAACTTCTGCTTTACTGGCGGACAGTCTTCTTTCAGGGGCAGCTTGTGCATAACAATGTCGGTGTCCAGACCTGGCATGTCCTGATAAGACCAAGCAAAAACATCCACATACTCCCGCAGCATGTCAATAAGTTGTCCTTTCACTGAACCTTGCAGACAGGCCCCAATCTTTACTTCTTTCAGGTCTTCTTCTGTACCAAGATTAACCGTCTCAACTTCCTCTTGATGAGGAATGATGACCTTCTCCTCTTGTCTCAACAACATGGCTAGCTCTTCAGGTAGCTCATAATCTTCTTCAACCCCTTCATCAGCTTGATTAATCGGATTGTCAAAGTCATACGAAGTCATAGCAGTGTTGTTGTCGGTGCAATCTGGAGGGCACTCTCTGCAAGGGTTTAGATTTGCTCATTTTAGTGATCAATTTTATCTTGCTTAGAAAAAGTGATAAATGAAGTTATTATTTTGAAAAACATTGCCATTTTATTTTTGTACAAAAAATGAAAAATGAAAAACAGTGAGCGGAAAAGAAAAGACTCATTTGTAAAAGATGTCCTGATATTCATTAATTGATCGTTTGCACAAAATACAAGATGGCCCGATTACAAAATGAGCCCTGACATCTTGGGAAAGATGCATGACTTGATGCATGCTTAAAGACAATAAATAATAATTACTCTGCAGGAGTAACTCTTATAATTTCCTGGGAAGACCAGTTTGAGACATGGTTCCCCGGGATCCTTGGACGTATCCAGTTTTCCAGGTTGCGCTCGTCTTCTGACTCATCTTCCAAACTGTTCACAGTATCCGGGGTGAGCATCCCCCCACTGACAAACTTGGGCTCCTTTGCAGCCTCCGGTTGATCTTGTCGAGTTGGTCTGTAACCCAACCCGAATCGGTCTTCTTTCTTTTCAACTGGCAGCAGCTTGCCCCAGCCTTGAGCGGTACCCTCTTCAACAACCTTTCGGGCCTGTTGATATGAGGTGATGGAAGTCCCCAGCACAACAGATGTTTCATTGATATTCAGGGCCTCAAACCCTTGACTCATGGTTTCATGGATCTCCCCATCCATTTCAATGTATTTGAAAGTAGCCAGCTGGCTAACGAAGATATCCTCCTCCCCACAAATGGTAATGACTTGGCCGTCCCACTCGAATTTTAACTTCTGGTGAAGGGTTGACGTCACGGCGCCAGCGGCGTGTACCCATGGTCTACCCAATAGACAGTTGTAGGCAGGCTATATATCCATCACAAAGAAGGTCGTTTTGAAAACCTGTGGGCCAATCATTATAGGCAACTCTATCTCTCCCAAAACTGATCTCTTAGAACCGTCAAAGGCTTTCACTACCAAGTTTCTTGGGCGTAGTGCCAATCCATCATGTTCCAGCTTCACAAGGGCTTTCTTGGGCAAGACATTGAGTGATGACCCCGTGTCCACCAATACGTGAGAAAGAACTGCACCCTTACATTCCAGGGTAATGTGCAAAGCCTTGTTGTGATTGTGACCTTCCGTTGTCAGATTAGCGTTGGTAAATCCTAGTCCATGACTAGTGTTGACATTTCCAACCACAACCTCTAATTGATTGACAGTAATCTCCTCCGGCACATAAGCTGCGTGCAGGACTTTTAATAGTGCGTTCCGATGAGCCTCGGAGCACATTAGCAATGATAGTATGGAGATTTTGGAAGGTGTTTGGTGAAGCTGGTCCACCACCTTGTAATCACTTTTCTTGATGATTCTCATGAATTCATCAACCTCTTAATCAAAAGGAGTTTTCAAAGTTTCTTTAGCGACTGATTCTTTTGCACCATGCTTTTCCCTTTTGCCTTAGCAGCAGCTTCTGCTTCAGCAACGGGCCTTGGTATTTGCGAGGCAAAGAGACGTCCGCTTCTAGTGAAGCCTCCGCCTCCTCCCACATTGTCTATCTGAGGTGAAGAAGTTGATGATTCTAAAGTGATTTTCTGCCCCTCGCAATATAGATCTGAGCCATAATGCCAAGGGATGGCATTATTGCTTTCGTAAGGAACTGGCCCAGGCACTATGATAGTGACCGGACTGATAGCAGCTGCAGAGGGGACCACAATGGTGTGTGGATCATAATATATGGTAACTGGAGCTCTGACAAGAGTAGCATTTTGTTGTGAGTTGTTGGCAGGAACATTTGCGGGATCGTAGTATATCGTAACCGTTGAGACACTTTCATTAACTGTTGTTGATGTTGTAGAAGGTGTTGAATAGCAGGAACAGATGGAATAATGGATGTTGTCGTTGTAGAAGGAATTGTGACTGAACTTGTATCTGTTGAAGTGATTGATTGAGCAGTTGTTGGAGTTGTAGTAGAATCTGTTGGAACAATGGTTGCTGACGTTGTAGGAGTATCTGTGATTGTTGATGAAGGAATTGTTGGAGTTGTAGTCGTTGTTGTTGTAATCTGAAGAGTGTCATCTCTAATGAGGCCATCTATGTCGTTTCTCAGTGTCTCACATCCATTAATGGCAATATTGCAATATCCACAGCCGAGCTCACACCCGGGGAACACTTGGCATTCTAACAGCTGAGCTTTGATTTCGACCAAAGGTGTTCGGATTTGTGCAACACTGTTGATTAATGTGGATGGTTTTCCTTCTTCAATAGCATTAATCCTGGGCCCGTTGTGACTAGGCATTGGATTTCTTGTGACGCTCGGGGGAGGTGCAAAATTGAGAGCTTTTGAGTCCACCGGATCTTGGACTTTCATCTGTAGGGCCCTGCATTTTTCAGTATTATGCCCCGATGCGTTTGAGTGGGATGCACACCTGGCATTTGCATCATAGTTCTTTGGCATATTGAGGGGATCTGGAGGTGCTAATGTCCTCAACTCAACTAGGTTGAGCTTCAAGAGTTGTGGCAAGAGTGCAGCATACGACATTGGGATTGGGTCAATTACCCTGTTTGCTTGTGATGGCCTTTGTTGGAAAGGACGCTGCTGTTGGTTGTTATTACTGTTGTTGTACGACCTTTGTTGCGGATAATGAACTTTTTGTTGATACTGTGGTTGTTGTTGTTGAGGATATGATGATTGTTGTGGCATGGGAGCTGGAATGGTAACAGCTGCTACTGACCGCTGAGCATACTGAGGCCTGCCCCTGCTTGCATGAATGGAATTAGTTTCACCTGCCCTCCGGGGTCCTACAAATGGTTTTCTGGGATTGCTGGAGGAACTTGCACCACTGTCGGAGATTTTGCCCATCTTTTACAGGCTTTCAATCCTTTCACCAGCTATGACCACATCAGCAAAACTGGTAGAGGAAAAGGCAGCAAGTCTATCAATATAAGTCCCTTGCAATGTGTTCATGAACATGTCAGCCATTTCCCTCTCTGACATGGGTGGCTGGACAGCAGCAGCATGCTGTCTCCATCTTTGAGCATACTCCCGGAAGCTCTCTCTAGAAGATTGAGACATGCCCATTAGAAGAGTTCTAATGGGAGCCATGTCCAGGTTGTACTGATATTGCCGGATGAAAGCTTCGGCCAAATCCTTCCAGCATCTTATGGTGGCCCTAGACAAGTGCGAATACCATTCTCTCGAAGCTCCAGTCAGACTGTCCTCAAAGTAGAACATCCATAACTTTTCATCCATGGTATACGCCTTGAGCCTCCCCAAGAAAGACTGCAAATGAGTGCGAGGGAAGGAGGTACCATTTTACTTCTCAAAGCATGGAGGTTTGAATTTGTGGGGAATTCTCACCCCATCTACTAAGCCCATGTCCATTACATCGAAGCCCAAAGAATTCTGAGATTCCAAAGATCTTAACTTTTCAGCAATCTCGTCCAATCTTCTGTCATATACCTCATCCCCATCCCCAATGACAGTGAATTGTTCTCCTTGTGGGTCCTCTTGCAGGATTTGGCCCCCGGCAGTGTTACCTTGAACATTCCTTGGGATGTTAACCTCAGGATCCGGATGAGGTCCATATACTGGTGGGTCAATACGAGGTTGGCCCCGTTCATTGTTGCTAGTTCCTCCTGTTCCAAGATGAGGCTCCTCGGGAGTTTGTCTTTCCACCAGCTCTCTTAACCTTTCTTGACTCTAGGCTAAGCCAGTCATCACTGCCATAAACTAAGACATCTGGTTTCTCATCTCCACTCTCTCATTGGCCATTTGGTTTCTGACCTCAGACAGGTCCTGCTGTACTTGTTCCATTTGAATGCCGGGAAGGTTGTTACAAGTCGGGTACCGGTGCGCGCGGTTGACAGGGAACACTCAGCGACGAGCAATGTTTCCTGAGATCACAACAAAGTTATAAACAATAATGGTAATAAAACCTACAAAACAACAACAAAATTAGTATGCAGTGCAGTATGCTTATTTGTTTTCCAAGGTATCCGATTTGGTTCTTGGTTTTGACCTTTCCAGACCTCGAGGAAGATGCTTGATGTTGTGGAGAGAAAACCCAAATGAAAAAACAAACTAAAATATATTACAAATGGTGGACAATACATTGTTTGTTTTACAATACATGCCCCTGAAGGGTCAAAACACAACAAAAGAAAAGTACATCAAATGGAAACAAACAACAAGCAAAGGATCAGACATCCAGCCCAAACGCATCCTCTCTGACCTCCTTCAGGAGGGCCTCAGTCACCGGACCAGCTGGGTGCTCTGTAATGGTCCTAATGAGGAGGTTCCTGGTGGTAATAGCAGTGGTCAGCTTCTTATGTTTGTCCTGGTCCTTTGATCTCTTCAGCCCTGCTCTGAGCTTCAACTCTGATATCTCTTTCTGTGCAGCCAACAGAGCTTCCTGTTGCTTCTTCTCATTGGCTTCCAGCTGTTCAATCTTAGCTTGAGTCTTCTGGTCTTCTTGTGTACGGGCTTCGGTGATCCTGACCCACCTAGCCTGACTCTCTTGCAGATAGTGCTCAGCCCTAGCTTTCTGAATCTTAGCCTCCTTGCAGGCATTCTTCAATATCTGTTCCCCAGCCCTTGCTTTCCTTATGTAATCCTCTGTCCTTTCAATTTTGGTCAGATGCTCAACCTTGAGCTTCTCCACCCTCTCAATGTCCAGACGACCATCACTCCTCTCCCAAAGAGTCTTCTTTAGAGCCTCTGATAACTTCTCATTCCTTTCCTTCAACTTTTCAAATTCCTCCAGGCTAACTGTTGTTGCAGGTTGTACTGTAGATGGCCCCGGTATGTCTTCCAAGGTGAAGGGCATCCTAGTAATTTGAGCTCTAGTACGGGACCAGTCATAGTACTGAGCTGAAGCAACATTATTACATCTTCCAAGAATAGCTACCCCTTTTCTCTGGATATTGTTCCAAGCCCAGGATGCTTGTCTGACAACAGCTGAATTAGGTTGCACTTCACAATACAGGGTCTCAGCTAAATCCTGTCCTCTAGGAGGATGAACTAAGGCATAACCCAATTGTCTCTTAAACAGTAAAGGATTGTAGTTGATGCAACCCTTTACTCCTATCAGAGGCACATTTGGGTATTGCCCACAACTGGTGATAAGGTCCTTGCCTTTGGTGCTCTGGGTGCACCATCTGATATCATCTGAAGTCAAAGCAATGAGCCTCTTGGACCAGTTCTTTTGCTGATGTGGGTTTAAGAAGGCATCTGACTTAGGCAGGTGTCTGAGCAGCCAGGTGTAAAACAAAGGAGCACAACATCTTACCAACTTCCCCCTTTGTTTCTCATTTCTCTGATGGATGGAATAATAGAAATCTCCCAGCAATGTAGGCACTGGGTTCTTCAGGAGAAACAGATGGATGGCATTCTTGCTGACAAATTTGGGCTCATCTGCAAACAGTATAGCCCCATATATACTGAGGGCTAACAGTGCACAGACTGCCCTCCATTCTCCCAATGAACCCTTCAGGATGGCTTGAGAAATCAAGAAGTCCAAATGTAAACCAGGAATCCCAGCTTTTGTTGTCATGCTTTGCTCAATCAGGGCAGGCTCCAAGTACAGTGCCTGTAAACACCCCAAATTTGCCCTTACCCATTCACACCATGGCTTGTGATCATTCTCATATGCATAAACACAATCATAACATCTCATACCACATTTTTTGTTTCACTGCATAGATTCAAAGTCATCTGCATCTAGGGTTTGTGATCTGAGCAATCCAAGAGCTTCTTGAGCCATTCCAAAGGTCATCAATCACTTCAAAGAGGTCCATGTGTGTTCAAGCATCATATCATATCTTCTCAAAGTCAAGAATGCCAAAGAATCACAAGAACTGGGATTTGTATGGAAGCAGAGCCAGGTTTAACTGCACAGTTAACCTAAAATTAGGGTTTTGGTTTCAGAGGCCATAACTCCAAATTTTTTGGTCATTCTTGTTTCTATTGGTCTCTATATGGTATAGGGAGTATGCATATCAATTTTCATGAAGAAATTCCATGGGGAAGTCATCTGATCAAGATTTGACTTTCTGGACAAGTCAGTGCAAAATCAGGGCATCTGAGGCCCCCAATGACCCAACCAAGGGGTGATCTTCATCATTTTGAGTGTATTTGATCTTTATTTGATCATGGAAGAAGGTTGAAGTTCACAAAATTCAAGAATTACAAGTTTTTGCAAAGTTGACTTTTTAGGGCATGGTTGACTTTTAATGAAATGTCATTTTATGCAACTTTTTCAACCCTCACTTTTTGATCCAAAAATGCTTCAAATGGAAAAACTTTGGTCATGAAAGTTGTAGATTAGATCTTTCCCTTTTCAAAAAGTACAAGAACATGACCTAATTCATTTTGGATCAAAAGTTATGGTGTGTCAAAGTTAGCAAAAATCACTAATTTTCAAAATATGCACCAAATGGAAAACTTGCAAAAACTTTGTACCAAGGCATTTGTAACTTCTAATTCATGTCTAACCATCACACAAACATCACATGTACCCTAAAGATCAGATGTGAACCAAAACTTCTCATGTTTCATGGCCTTGGGAGCAAGAAAGTTTCATGTGAACCAAAAGGGAACCAAGTTGCAAAATCATCATAACACTTCCATCCACTTGTTGCCTTGGATGCTGAACCAGCCATAGCCTTTCCCCTCACCATGCTGCACCAGCCCACACCCTTGTACTAGCCTAGAACACAACCCATGCTTCTCTTACATAAGAGTGGACTTTTTGCAAAAGCTAGCACACCTATCACAGCAGGCCAAGTCACATCATCTGACCAATGGGATTAATTTATGCAAACAAAATGCTAGCCATTTGATACAACAAGCAAGCCTGAAGCAAGCCCTAAGAACACATTCACAAACTCACTCCAACTTGCATTTTCCTTCGAATCTGTTTCCACAAGCCAAAAACACTAAAACAAACTCCACTACTCATCTCACCATGCTTCATTGATCCCAAACCAGCCAACACACAAGTCTGGAGCACACTAGAACACATCATACCACAAAACTGTCAAGGAGCTTCTTCTCTTCAATTCTCATTTTCCAGCCACCAAACATCAAAACTCTCTTCACCAACAAATCAAACACATAAAGAGGAACCAGAATCAGCCATTAACAGAGCTTGAAACCACTCACACACAGACTCCATTTTCTGATACAACAGAACTGGAACTCTCAAAATAGCTTGTTTAAGCTCATCCCAAGCCTACCATTAGCACCAGGGGAATCAGTGGAGCAAGCCTGCATCAAAGAATAGCTCTGAAGGCCCAGAAACAGGAGTCTCCATCTCAGGTATGGCCATGAACATTTTTTCTCAGAGCTTGCATTTTAAGTTATAATCTGGTTGTGTATGTCTTGCTGATCATGGGGATGGGTTTAGATTTAGAAATAAGTGAGAAATAAGGATTTACCAGGGCTCTGAAACTTTGCCCGTGAATCTTCATGGCTTCGATTCTCTTCATTTGAGCATGAGAAATTTAGTTTGAAAGTTGATTTGAGTGAGGATTGAGTAGAGGAACATTTCCCTGGCTTTAATTTGAAGTATAGTGGCCTGAATCATGACCTAGGGTTTTGATGCTGCCGGAGAAGATGACCGGAGCTCCCCTCCGGTCACCTGAATTTGTTTAACCCTAATCCTGTAATTAAATGAGGTTTAAATCTTGAGCGTTGGATCATTTGACTTCCCTTGACTTCGCGCGTGGATGGGTGGTTCAGATGGGTCCACTGTGCCCTAATCACCATTAATCCATTTAATTAATTCATAAAACTTAATTAAAGTCAGAGTCAATCCAGACCATTCATCTGCGCGCCAAGTCAATGGTTCCCCCCAGCTTCAAATCTCATGCGTTGGATCTGCATACTTCCATTTATTTTATTTTTATTTCATTTTTTCTCATTTCTTTTGTACAATTTATTAAAAATAGCAAAAATACATTAAAAAATCTGAAATTTTTTATACAAGGTATTATTTAATTTCAGAACACAAAAATATTTTTATTTTCATTTTTAGCATTAAAAAAATATTTTTAAATATTTAAAAGTTTATTTTTAATTGATTAATGAAAATTAATTTATTAAAAATACTTTTAGGTATTTAAAAATCACCAAAAAATTCATAAAACATTTAAAAGCATTTAGAAACATTTTCCAACCTTCAAACCAAATTTCTTTTTGATCTTGATGCATTTTGAGAATTTTTCATTGAATTAAAATCATTTTTATGCATTATTTTGATCCAAACTTCAAAAAATCATTTATGCCTATCCATAAAGAGTTGGACCTTGATTCTTTTTGCATTGCATTGTGTTTAGCATGTAGTTTGTGAGATTAAATGGCCATGATTTGATCTTTCATTTTCCATTTGTTTTGTAATTTTCTTGTTTAGGAACCCTAAAACCCTAGAAAACTTAGGAAAATCATAACTTGAATTTGATTAAGAGTTGAAACCTCTCCTTTGGGCAGTGGGTTAGTATAGGATTAGGGGTCCTTTGAGTGCATTTTCAATTTTTTATAATGTTGTTTGCTTCTGATTTTGGTTTGTGTTTGATGCTTTGATCATAAACCCTAATTTGGGCTTTCATATGCATCCATCTTGCATTTGCTTGCATGACATGACTTGCCATGACATTTTGTGCATCCATTTGATTCATTTAACATCATAAGACATATTGAAAGCATGTTTGATCATTGCATCTTGCATTTGCCATGTTGTATGCCATTTGCACTTCATAACTTTTCATGTGTGATCATGGTCCTTAACTTGCTCCATTTGCATTCATAAGCTTGTATAAGCATCTCCATGCCTTGCCATATGTTCATAGCATCTCATAGCATCATTATCATCATAAACATGCTTCTGGTTTTGATTTATATCATATCATCGCATCTCATTTTGCATTGCATTGCATTTCTTTTCTAACCTTTCAGGTGGTAAGTGACATTGAGAAGTGAATTTGCCTTCACTTCTCATAACTTCTCTTCATCTCTCTCTTGCATCCTTGCTGCATTTATGTATGTGTTTGAGATTGAGCTTGCTCATTCTTCTTCTTCTTACTTTCTTTCTTCAAGTGACTTGACTTCTTGAATGAAGCAAGTTGCTTTGCTTCTCCTGATCCATTCATTTGCTTCCTGGTGATTCCATTGAAGATTCTTCTTGCAAACCTCACAAACCATAGGAACAACCAAGCATGATAATAATTAGGGTTTTGATTAGTCTCCCCACTTAGTTTTGCCTTTGTGTCTCTTTTGAGTCTTCCCTTCTCATCTCATAATCAGGGACTAAACCCTAAAGGCTTTAAGGCTTTGTGATTAAGCTTATGCCTGCATCCTTCTATTAGGATGGAGTGTATAACTTTAATCCTAAGTGTTAAGCCCTTAATGTGTTTAAATCCCTTAATCAATTCACCTAATAATCATCAAGACATCACACTTGTAACTTGGGCCTTGCATTAGGGTTCTAATTCTTCCTTAATTGGTTAAGAAGGACTAACCCTAGTGTTAATGGACAAGTCCCCCTCAAGTTGTCTTACAAACCCTAAAAATCACTTCATCATCATATCATTAAATAAAATCCACTTAATCAAAGGCTTGTTTTGTCATGAGTTTAATCCCTAATCATGGATTAAGTTGAGGAGCTTTCCTCAGCTTAAACATTCTCATCTATTATCCTTCTATGAGGATGGTGTAATGAGTCTGTTTAATCCCTGATTATGGCTTAACCTCATTACTTAACGCTAAACAAAAAACACCAAAAACATCTAAATAATCACAATTAGGTTAATGATCTTAATCCTACACCAAAGGTGATTAAGTGTGAGAATTTGACTTCACACTTAAGGTATTCTCATTACCCCTAATCAGAGGGAAGATGTGATGAGTTTGCTAAATCCTTTGGTTTAGACTTAAGCTCATTAACTTATGACAAACTTTCAAAAGCAATAAAAGACTGAAAACTCAAAAAAACAAACAATAATCGTCTCCTCCGGGATTCTTTTCTCATCACACTCATTCACAAACGAGAACTCGCTTCTTCCGTCTAATGCAAGACAGTTAGCACCTGAGCCAGACAGGTCATACACTTGAGCATAGACAAGTAAGCAGTTCACAAGTAAATTCCTTTCAGTCTCTTTGGGTCGAACTACGGTGTTCTGACTTCCTCATTGCACGAGAGGATACGTAGGCATAACTTAACAGTTATCGAACAAAAGTCTCTGTATATCCCCCCTCTTTCCAGTATCATTCTTTTGAGCCTCATTATCATGAGCATTTCACTCTTGTTCTCACACTGACACATCATTTATACACTTCACTTCTTCTACACTGACACCTGTACATCCTTTTCCAGCTCCCTATACATAAATTGCACTAACACTACCCCTTTAAAACACAAATCTTTCAAGCGTGGATCCCGTCGAGTACGACGGACAATCTGGGTGCTAATACCTTCCCAGGTTGTAACCAACCCCCTTTCTCAGTCTCTCTGGTTCGCAACCGTCTTATCCATATCTTTTTCTAGGTCTATGCAGCATTACCTTTCCTCCGGGATAAAAATGCCTAGCTGGCGACTCTTTTCTTCTCCAGTGAGTTCACGACTGTGTGTTTTCATTGTCCCTCTCGCCGACCGTTTGCGCCTGTACCTTTATCTGGGCCCATTCCCCTTTTATCGGGAGCGACAGCTTGGCGACTCTGCTGGGGACCCTTATACTGTAACCAGGGCTTCTGGTTCTTTTTGTGGGTTCCTCCTAGCGCTTGATTGATTTGTGTTTTCTGGGGTGTTATGTGCTATTTGTGTTTGTATATGTATTCTATTGCTTTATGTACAGTTTATTTACTGCTTTCTTTATAGCTTTTGTATATATCATACTGTCATGCTGTCTGGCTGGATCTGGTTTTGCTTTGGTGGGTGGGGTTCTATTGAGAGTTAAGGTCCTATACCTGGGACCTGAGTGACACCTAGGCTAGAGTGGTTCATGTTCTTTCCCATTCCATCTCGGTCTGGTGCGGGAATATGAAACACGGTTCAGATATGGGTTTCTTCTTGAGAACTCTGTGTTGCAGATTTCCTGCAGTACTAGGGCTATCTGGGAAGCCTGCTAAGTCTGGATGACCTTTAGTATTGACCTTCAGAAACTGAGGTGAATTAGAGGAGGATCTTTTATGGTTATTGTAAACACTGTACCTCCGGGTTAGAAGTGTTTGCACTTCTCATAACTGATCCAAGTCTGAGGATCCTTGTTTTAGAACATCACCTGTGAGGGGGTTGGGCTGTTTACAGGTTTGCAGGTACCCTTGACCTCAGCATACCCTGTTACTTTGTTTGAATAAGAGTACTCCATTTTGGAACAGTTCTTGTGATTCTAAAACCCTGGACATGTGACTCTTTATTTGAGTCCCCCACCTTGGTTACTGGACTTATAGACCTCCGTCTGGATTTCTTGAACACATGTGGACCTATATCAGAGCACTTGATCAGATCCAGCTCAGTCACAAACCCTTGCATATCATTTGCATACATCCTCATTGCATCATTTTAACATGTGTTTATTTGTTTTTCAGGGTATCCATCCTATCATTTTGGCTTGGTTTTGACCCCTTCTTCAGTTTAGACCTATCTTCACCAGCACTTGCTTCAGCTATCAGTCACTTGCTTCAGTCACCTGCACCCTCAGTCTCAGCCTATCAGTGGCCCATCTTCAGTGTTGTCTTCAGTCATCATCATCAGCACCCATTCTTCACCAACATGGCACCTAGGAAGAGTAACATCTCCTATCACTTCTTTGAGCCTGAGCTAGCCAGCATCAGGAGGATTCAGACCCTGATTACTCCAGACCATATACCACTCTTTAGAGAACATTATGGAGGAATCCTTGATGTGGTATTGGATTTGGACCCTTCACAGAGGAGCCTGATACATACTTGCCTGCAGTTCTATGACCCTCCCCTGAGGTGCTTTACATTTCAGAATTTTCAGTTGGGACCTTTGCTGGAGGAGTATTCATCATTAGTTGGTATACCTATCAGGGGTGGAATCCCCTTCAACCCTGAGATGGCCTTCCCAAGTGATGAGGAGATAGCAAAGGCATTACATCTGGAACCAGTTTTGATTGGGCAGAATTTGACATCTAAAGCAGGAATCTCTGGTTTTCATCTGGATTTCTTGACTTCTCAGGCTAGTCTGAAGGCCTCCCTAGGGGAGTGGAAAGCAGTCTGTGCTCTGCTGGCTCTTAGCATATATGGGGTCATATTTTTTGCAGATGAGCCTAGGTTTGTCAGCAAGAATGCAGTCCATCTTTTCATCCTGAGAAACCCAGTGCCCACCTTACTGGGGGATCTTTACTACTCAGTTCATCAAAGGAATGAAAGGCAAAGGGGAAGATTAGTGAGATGTTGTGCACCTTTGTTCCATACTTGGCTGCTCAAGCATTTGCCAAAGACTGATGCATTCTTGAACCCTCACCAGCAGAAGAACTGGGCTAGGAGGCTTGTTGCTCTAACCTCAGATGATATCAGGTGGTGCACTCAGAGCACCAAGGGCAGAGACATCATTACAAGTTGTGGGCAATTTCCCAATGTGCCTCTAATTGGAGTGAGGGGTTGCATCAACTACAACCCTCTGTTATTCAAAAGACAACTGGGCTATGCATTAGTCCATCCTCCTAGAGCACAAGATCTGACTGAGACCCTTTATGTTGAAATCAAGCCTAATCTGGCTATTGTCAGGCAGGCATCCTGGGCCTGGGACAATGTGCAGACTAAGGGGGTAACTATTCTTGGAAGATGCAATAATGTAGCCTCTGCCCAGTACTATGAGTGGTCACATGCCAGGGCTCAAATTTCTGGAATGCCCTTCACTATTGAGGATATGCCTGGACCTTCCACAACCCCACCTCCAGCAACTGTCAGTTTAAAGGAGTTTGAGAAATTGAAAGAGAGAAATGAGAAGCTGACTCAAGCTCTACAGAAGACCCTCTGGGAGAGGAGTGATGGTAGGTTGGATATTGAAAGGCTGGAAAAGTTGAAAATAGAGCATTTGGCTAGAATTGAGAAGTCTGAGGATTACATTAAGAAGTCTAGGGCTGGAGAACAGATCTTGAAGAATGCCTGCAAGGAAGCTCAGTTCCAGAAGGCCAGGACTGACTTGTATCTGAAGGAGAGTCAGGCTAGGTGGGTCAGGATCACCGAAGCCCGTACTCAGGAAGACAAAAGGACTCAGGATAAGATGGAGCAGATGGAAGCTAGTGCAAAAGAGCAATAGGAAGCCCTGGCAGCAGCCCAGAGGGAGATCTCAGAATTGAAGATTAGAGCTGGAGTGAAGAGGTCAAAGGACCAGAGTCAGCACAAGAAGCTAACTGCAGCTATTGCTACAAGGAATCTCCTTATCAGGAATCTTACGGAACGTCCAGCTGATCCTGTGACTGAAGCCCTTCTCAAGGAAGTTCAGGAGGATGATTTTGGCCTTGGTGTTTGACTTTTTGCTTGTTGTTGCTTCCATTCTATGTACTTTTCTTCATGTTGTATTTTTTGACCCCTCAGAGGGCTTGTATTGTAAAAGAAACAAACTATGTATCATTTCCCCTTTTGTAATATATGTGTTGGTTTGTTTCATCCGAATTCTTCAAGCAACATCACAAGCATCTTCTTCAAGGGGTCTGGAAAGGTCAAAGCCAAGTACCAAGCCGGATACCTTGGAAACAAATAGACACACTGCATTGCATACTAACCTTTTGTTTTGTTTTGTAGGTTTTGTTTTATTGTTACTAACTCTGTTGTGACTTCAGGAATTATTGCTCGACATCGAGGGTTTCCACTCAACCGTCCACACAGATACCCCACCCGCAACAATCTTCCGGGCATACAGATGGATCAAATGCAGCAGGACCTTACAGAGGTCAGGAATCAAATGACCAACGAGAGGTTGGAAATGAGGACTCAAATGACACAGTTTATGGAGGTAATGAACAATATGGCTCAAAGTCAAGAGAGGTTAAGAGCACTGGTAGAAGGGAGAAACCAGGAAGACCATCAGCCAGGGACTGCTGGGACAAGCAACAATGAAAGAGTCCAACCTCATGTCAATCCCCCAGTCTTTGGACCCCACCAGCATCCAGAGATCAATACCCCTGTCAATATACAAAGAACTGCCACAGCAGGGAGAGTACTGCAAGAAGACCCCCAGGAAGATCAGTTCACAGTGATGGGAGCTGGGGAGGAAGCCTATGACAGAAGGCTGGATGAGATAGCTGAGAAATTAAGATCCTTAGAGTCTCAAAATTCTTTGGGTTTTGATGTTATGGACATGGGCTTGGTAGACGGGGTCAGGATTCCCCACAAATTTAAGCCGCCATGCTTTGAGAAGTATAACGGGACTTCCTGTCCCCGGACCCATTTACAGTCTTTTCTGGGGAGATTGAAGGCCTATACCATGGACGAAAAGTTATGGATGTTTTATTTCGAGGATAGCTTAACTGGAGCATCGAGGGAATGGTACTCCCACTTGACAAGAGCAACCATTAGATGCTGGAAGGACCTGGCAGAGGCCTTTATCAGACAGTATCAGTACAACCTGGATATGGCCCCTAACAGGACCCTCCTGATGGGGATGTCTCAGTCATCCAGAGAAAGCTTCCATGAATACGCTCAAAGATGGAGACAGCTGGCTGCTGCTGTCCAGCCACCTATGTCAGAGAGGGAGATGGCTGATATGTTCATGAATACCCTCCAGGGGACTTACATTGATAGGCTAGCTGCCTTCTCATCTACCAGCTTTGCAGACGTAGTCATAGCCGGGGAGAGAATTGAAAGCCTATTGAAGATGGGTAAGATCTCAGACAACGGTGCAAGCTCATCCAGTAATGCAAGAAAGCCTTTTGCAGGCCCAAGGAGAACTGGTGAGACCAATGCTATCCACACCAACAGGGGCAGGCCCCAATATGTTCATAGATCTGTGGCAGCAGTCACCATTCCCGCTCCAGCTCATCCACAACCAGCTTATCAACCACCGCAACAAAATTATCAGCAACAACCTCAGTTCCAGCAACAAACTCAGTATCCTCCGAGAAATTACAACAACAGCAACACCAACAACAATAATCAGCAGAGACCGTTCCAACAGAGGCCCTCTCAGGCCAATAGGGTGATCGATTCGATCCCTATGCCCTATGCCACATTACTGCCACAACTCTTGAAACTCAACCTAGTTGAGCTAAGGACATTGGCCCCTCCAGATCCTAATAGTCTGCCCAGAAACTACGACGCCAGCGCCAGATGTGCCTTTCACTCAAATGCACCTGGTCATAGTACGGAAAAGTGCAGAGCTTTGCACATGAAGGTACAAGACTTGGTAGACTCAAAGGCTCTAAATTTCGCACCACCACCAAATGTTAACAAAAACCCTATGCCACACCATGGTGGTCCCCGAATCAATGCTATTGAAGAAGACAAACCGTCTTATTTAATAACCAGTGTGGGTCAGATTCGGACACCGTTGGTAGAAATTAAAGCTCAACTCCTCGAATGTCAAATGTTCCCGGGATGTGAGCTAGGGTGTGCTTACTGCAACATTTCAGTGAATGGTTGTGATAACTTGAGGGATGGCATAGATGGTCTCATCCAGAGCAGCCTGCTTCAAATTACAACATCAATTCCAACAAATCCAGCAATCTCATCAGCAACAATTCCAGAGTCTACTACAACTGCAGCAACCATTGTTCCAGATAACTCTTCAGCTTCATCAACAAATGTTCCATCTGTCATTTCAACTGACCAGATATCAACGAACATTCCTTCTACAACTTCAGCACCACTTCATTTCGAGTCTCCTACAACAACAACACCCATCCTCCCGACAATGTCTCCTACAACATCAGCAACAAACCATGAAGATGTCTCCACAGTTACGATTTATTATGATCCTGAAAATGATTCCGCCTACAACTCACAAGGTGCTACTCCCATCAGAGCACCAGTCACAATATATTATGATCCACAAACTATCACAGTCCCTTCTGCAGCTGCCATCAGTCCAGTCACTGTCACAGTGCCTGGGCCAGTACCTTACGAAAGCAGTAATGCCATCCCTTGGCATTACGGCTCTGATTTATACTGCGAAGGACAGAAAATCACTTTTGAATCATCAACTTCTGCACCGCAAATAGACAATGTGGGAGGAGGCGGAGGCTTCACTCGAAGCGGACGTCTCTTTGCCCCGCAAATTCAAAGACCCACTGCCGAAGCAGAAGCTACTGCCAAGGCAAAAGGGAAGAGTATGGTGCAAGAAGAGCAGGTTATTAGAGAAGCTTTGAAAACACCTTTTGATCAAGAAGTTGATGAATTCATGAGAATCATCAAGAAAAGTGATTACAAAATAGTGGACCAGCTTCACCAGACGCCTTCCAAGATCTCTATTCTATCATTGCTTATGTGCTCCGAAGCTCATCGGAACGCACTACTCAAAGTCTTACACGCAGCTTATGTGCCGGAAGAGATCACCGTCAATCAGTTGGAAGCTGTGGTTGGAAATGTTAATGCTAGCAATGGACTAGGATTCACCAACACTGATTTGACTTCGGAAGGCCGCAATCATAACAAAGCCTTGCACATTACCATGGAATGTAAAGGTGCAGTTCTTTCCCATGTGCTGGTAGACACAGGATCATCCCTCAATGTCTTACCTAAAAAGGCCCTTGTGAAGCTGGAGCATGAAGGATTGGCATTACGACCCAGTAACTTGGTAGTAAGAGCCTTTGATGGCTCTAAGAGATCAGTTCTGGGGGAAATTGAGCTGCCTGTAACGATTGGCCCACAAACTTTCAAAACGACCTTCTACGTGATGGACATTCAGCCTGCCTACAGCTGTTTGTTGGGTAGACCATGGATTCATGCCGCTGGCGCAGTAACGTCTACCCTTCACCAGAAGTTAAAATTTGAGTGGGAAGGCCAAGTCGTTACTATCTGTGGAGAGGAGGATATATTTGTTAGCCATCTGGCTACTTATAAGTATATTGAGATGGATGGGGAGATCCACGAGACCATGAGCCAAGGGTTTGAGGCCCTGAATGTTAATGAAACCTCTGCTGTGCTTGGGACCTCTTTGACATCCTACCAACAAGCCCGGAAGGTGGTGGAAGAAGGAAGCGCTCAAGGCTGGGGCAAACTGTTGCCTGTGGAGAAGAAAGAAGATAGATTTGGGTTGGGTTACAAACCAACTCAACAAGATCAAACAGAGGCTGCCAAGAAGCCCAACTTTGTTAGTGGGGGGATGCTCACCCCTGATGCTGTCAACAACTTGGAAGACGAGCTGGAAGAAGAACGCAACCTGGAAAGCTGGATTCGTCCAAAGATCCCGGGGAGCAGTATCTCAAACTGGTCTTCCCAGGAAATTATAAGAGTTACTCCTGCAGAGTAATTATTATTTCCTGTATATTTTAAGCATGCATCAAGTCTTGCATCTTGCCCAAGATGACAAGACTCATTTTGTGATCGGGCCATCTGTACTTTTTGTGCAACAAGATTAATCAATGAAATATCAGACATCTTTTTGCAAATGAGTCTTTTTCTTTTCCGCTCACTGTTTTTCCATTTTTCTTTTTGTACAAAAAATAAATGGCGATGTTTTCAAAATGACAACTTCATTTCACTTTTTTCTAAAACAAGATTAAAATCAATCACTAAAATGAACAAACTGAACCCTTGCAGAGAGTGCCTTCCAGATAGCACCGACAACAGCACGGCTATGACTTTGTATGACTTTGACAATCCGATCAATCAAGCTGATGAAGGGGTTGAAGAAGATTACGAGCTTCCTGAAGAGCTAGCCAGATTGTTGAGACAAGAGGAGAAAGTTATTACTCCTCACCAGGAGGAGGTAGAAACGATTAATCTTGGTACAGTTGAAGACGTGAAAGAGGTTAAAGTCGGGGCCGGCTTACAAGACTCAGTGACGAAACAACTGATTGACCTGCTTCAAGAGTATGTGGATGTGTTTGCTTGGTATTATCAGGATATGCCAGGGTTGGACACCGATATCGTCATGCACAAGCTGCCTTTAAGAGAAGAATGCCCGCCAGTTAAGTAGAAACTGCGCCGTACTCGCCCAGACATGGCAATGAAAATCAAAGAAGAGGTACAAAAGCAGTGGGACGCCGGGTTCCTTGCTGTAACTAGCTATCCACCGTGGGTCGCTAATATTGTACCTGTGCCTAAGAAGGACGACAAGGTAAGGATGTGTGTTGACTACCGGGATCTGAACAGAGCCAGCCCGAAAGATGATTTCCCATTACCTCACATTGATGTATTGGTTGATAACCAGATCAAGATATAACCAGATCAAGATGTCACCTGAAGACATGGAGAAGACAACCTTCATCACACCCTGGGGCACGTTCTGTTACAAAGTGATGCCATTCGGACTGAAGAATGCTGGTGCAACATATCAACGGGCCATGGTAACGTTATTCCACGATATGATCCATAAGGAAATCGAGTGTTATGTGGATGACATGATTGCCAAGTCCCTTACTGAAGAAGATCACCAGGTGAATCTGCTGAAGCTATTCAAGCGTCTGAGGAAGTACCAACTAAAGCTGAACCCCAACAAATGCACATTCGGGGTGCGATCCGGTAAGCTGCTGGGCTTTATTGTAAGCGAGAAAGGGATTGAAGTGGACCCTGATAAAGTCAAAGCCATTCAAGAAATGCCTGCACCGAAAACTGAGAAAGAAGTTCGAGGGTTTCTGGGTAGATTGAACTACATTTCAAGGTTCATATCTCACCTTACGGCAACCTGTGAACCCTTGTTCAAGCTGTTAAGAAAAGAACAGACGGTCAGGTGGAATGAAGACTGCCAGAAGGCTTTTTACAAGATCAAAGAATACCTACAAGAGCCTCCGATCCTTATGCCTCCAGTTGAAGGAAGACCTCTGATAATGTACTTGACAGTATTAGAAGAGTCAATGGGGTGTGTGCTGGGCCAGCATGACGAGTCTGGTCGAAAAGAGTATGCAATATACTACCTGAGCAAAAAGTTTACCGACTGTGAACAACGTTATTCACTGCTCGAGAAAACTTGTTGTGCTTTAGCGTGGGCTGCTCGCCGACTGAGACAGTATATGTTGACCCACACTACCTTATTAATCTCAAAGATGGACCCAGTTAAGTACATTTTCGAGAAGCCAGCTCTTACCGGACGGGTTGCAAGATGGCAAATGATTCTCACGGAATATGATATCCAGTACACCTCTTAGAAAGCCATCAAGGGCAGTGTATTGTCTGAATATCTTGCTGAGCAACCCATTGATGACTACCAGCCTATGAGATTTGACTTCCCTGATGAAGACATCATGTTCATTAAAGCAAAAGATCATGAAGAGCCTGTTCACACTGAAGGGCCTGACCCAGAAGAAGAATGGACTATGATGTTTGATGGGGCTGTTAACATGAATGGTCGTGGTGTTGGTGCAGTACTCATTACACCTAAAGGGGTTCACATGCCTTTCTCGGCAAAACTCACTTTCAACTGCACTAACAACGAAGCTGAATACGAAGCTTGCATTATGGGTCTTGAGGAAGCCATTGACCTCAGGATCAAAACATTGACTGTATTCGGAGATTCAGCTCTGGTAGTTAATCAAACCAACGGCAAATGGTACACCCACCAGGATCATCTGATACCTTACAGGGATTATACAAGAAGGTTATTGACTTTCTTCACAACGGTCAAGCTGGAGTATATCCCTCGGGACGAGAATCAGTTTGCAGATGCTCTGGCTACCATTTCATCCATGATCAAAGTTCAAGCTGCCAACTTTGTACCTCAGATTTCAGTGTCCAGACCTGATAGACCAGCATATGTATTCGCAGCAGAAGTTGTCAAAGACGATAAGCCTTGGTTCCATGACATTAAGTGCTTCTTGGAGGATCAAACATACCCACCTGGGGCATCTTCCAATGATAAGAAGACTTTGAGGAGGCTTGCTGGTAGTTTCTTTCTGAATACTGATGGGTCTTTATACAAGAGAAACTTTGATATGGTACTCCTCAGATGCGTTGATAGGACAGAAGCAGACTTGTTGATGCATGAAGTGCACGAAGGATCTTTTGGTACCCATGCTGGAGGGCATGCCATGGCTAAAAAGTTGTTAAGATCGGGTTATTACTGGATCACAATGGATGCAGACTGTTGTGCTTATGCCAGAAAGTGCCACAAATGCCAGATCTATGCAGACAAGGTGCATGTGCCTCCCAATCCTTTGAACATAATGTCTTCACCATGGCCCTTTGCTATGTGGGGCATTGATATGATTGGCAAGATTGAGCCAACTGCTTCAAATGGCCACAGATTCATCCTGGTCGCCATTGACTATTTCACCAAGTGGGTCGAAGCAGCCTCATATGCAAATGTTACAAGGCAAGCGGTAGCCAGATTTCTGAAGAGAGATATCATCTGTCGATACGGAGTTCCCGAGCGAATCATTACTGACAATGGTTCCAACTTAAACAACAAAATGATGACTGAGCTATGCCGGGACTTCAAGATCCAACACCAAAATTCTTCTCCTTACAGGCCAAAGATGAACGGCGCTGTTGAGGCAGCTAATAAGAATATCAAGAAGATTGTGCAGAAGATGGTAGTCACCTACAAAGACTGGCATGAAATGCTACCATTTGCCTTGCATGGGTACCGCACGTCAATCAGGACATCCACTGGGGCAACACCGTATCAGCTTGTATATGGTATGGAAGCAGTCCTACCTGTTGAAGTTGAATTACCCTCTCTACGGGTATTGATGGATGTTAAGCTGAACGAAGCAGAGTGGGTCCGGTCCCGATACGAACAACTGAGTCTGATTGAAGAGAAAAGATTGGCTGCAATCTGTCATGGGCAGCTGTATCAGAAAAGAATGAAGAGAGCCTTCGATCAGAATGTCAGGCACCGGGAGTACCAAGTGGGAGATCTTGTGTTGAAAAGAATCCTCCCTCCTCATACAGACCACAGGGGCAAATGGACTCCAAATTATGAAGGACCATTCGTGGTAAAGAAAGTTTTCTCTGGTGGAGCACTGATGCTCAGCACCATGGATGGTGAAGATTTCCCGTCCCCTGTGAATTCGGATGCAGTTAAAAAATACTTCGCATAAAAAATGACCCGCTGGACATAAAAACAGAATGTAAGTCCAGGCAAAAATAGGGCATCCCGGCGAGTCAAAAACAGAATAAAGGACTCGGGCAAAAATAAGGGAAAATGTACACCCGCTGAGTTGAAAAGCCACCTTGGACAGCTCAGGCAAAAATGGGTATCCCGATGGATTGAAAACCCGAAAGGGCGATCCATGCAAAATAAGGGAATAAGCGAACAACTGCATTCTGAATTCGTCTGTATCACTTACAACTTGGTAAACCTCGAAAGGATCAAGCTTCGGTCAGAATCAGCCTTCTTCAGAAAGCGAGACGAGAAGAGCATCAATAGTCATACGAGTCATAGCAAAGGGAAGCTCCTTGAAGCGTCGTCAACATTGCCAGCATTTTGTTTCTCAATTTGTAACAATCTCCTCATTTCAGGAGATTTTTTTCTTTGACTGTATCTTGCCAATTCAGGGCACATGAATTAATGGAATCAGATTTTTTAGTCACGTTTCAGTTTGTACATTTTTATTTGCAAAAATGTCTGATGTCCTAAAAATCGGTTGCATAAATACAGATGCCTATCTTCAAAAATAATAAAACACATGCTTGCAGGAAATATACTTACTCTCGAGAGTGTCTCACTCCTATGACGGAATCCAGTAAGGGATGCCTCGGGATTACTTGTGCGTTTCTCTGTCTTTGCAGGATTGCGGGTATTCAAAAGCGCAACTTGGGGCATGTAAGCTTCATCCCAACAAGATGACAAATCAACACTCATTCTCAGCACCCGAGGTGCTTTCTCCCCAGCTGAGTTGTCACCGATAACTCCTCCCAGCTGAGTTACCACTTGTTGCTTATCCCCACCAGAGTTGCCAGGCATCACCTCTCCAACAGGGCAGTATTAGAAGATGCCCATATCTCCAGCTGAGTTGTCAAGCATTCTTCCTCAGCAGAATACGAAAGTCAGGGAGCCATCTCCCCACAGAATGTCAGCCTCTATCCAGAATGCAACGCGCGAAGGGGTCTCAACAGAGTGAAGGAAGCTTCTACAAACCCCAGCTGGGTCCCTCCTTACAGGAATAGGTCTATCATTGACCTATTTCCCCAAGCAGAATCTTTTCTTCAGATCTATCAATGATCTCATCCCCAGCTGGGATGTCCACTCCAACCAGATTGACCAGAGATCTTCATAGCAACGGGACCCGGATCCCGGATCTGTACCCCTTGCATAACCATGGCATTTGCATCATATTCACCCACAAAGCGTAGCATTCCGTTTAATACGGAGCATTACGGCAAAAATCAAACATAGCATAATCGTAAGCCATGTTTTGAATTAAGCACTTATGAATATTAACAAATCCACCAACAATACACAAAATTCCCCAGCGGAGTCCCCAGCAAAAGCAGTTGCCTCACAATTCACAAGCACCAGTATATACTCCTTTTAACACTCGTCCGTGTCATCATTCCCCAGTAAAGTCGCCTGAACTTTCTTTGCAAACAAAACCACTCGTATTATAGAGGCTTCCTGACACCCGTCCGTGTCATACCCTCAGCAGAAAGCCAAAGACATTATCTTTGCACTCACCTATACTTGTGTATTTATATTTTCTCGACACCCGTCCGTGTCATATCCCCAACGCAGTCGTCTACACTTTTACGCCCCGTATACTTGTTGATACCTTACTTTTCTCCTTTTTGACACTCGTCCGTGTCACTCTTCCCAGCAGTAAAATACTCATCTATACGATATACACTACTCATACTTATACAGATACTCGTCCGTATCTTGTATACACCAGTTATATCCCCACAGATTCGGCATTGGTCCATGTTCTTTGTTAACCAGTTGGTACTCGTCCGTACCATCATCTCAGAATATGTGTCGAGTGTTTGTTTCTACATGATACTCGTCCGTATCATAGTCTTGAGGATGCTCGTCCGCATCTTTAATCCATACACCGTGTCAAACACATACGTCTTCTTGAATATAGATACTCGTCTGTGTCTACTATTCCCCAGAAGAGAATTCTTTCAGATTCAACACTCGTCCGTGTTCTTTGTTAACCCGTTGATACTCGTCTGTATCATCATCTCTGAACATGTGTCAGTACTTGTTTCTACCTGATACTCGTCCGTATCATAGTCTTGAGGATGCTCGTCCGCATCTTTAATCTATACACATCCAAACACTTATACCCTTTGTTTTCTTGGATATAAACACTCGTCCGTGTTTACTATTCCCCAGTAGATCACCAACAAAGCAAATTTTCCTTTATCTGACATTCGTCCTATGTCATGATAAACCCTGAGAGCAGCCGTACCCTGCTAGGTGGTCGTCCTCCACCTCTTGATGGTCGTCCTCCATCATGCTCATCCGATGGCCGTCCCCATCGTTGATATTTAGCAGTCGTCCCCTGCTAGGTGGTCGTCCTCCACCTCTTGATGATCGTCCTTCATCACTTTATCCAATGGCCGTCCCCATTGATGATTTTGGTTATCTGACATTCGTCCTATGTCATGATAAACCCTGAGAGTAGTCGTCCCCTGCTAGGTGGTCGTCCTCCACCTCTTGATGGTCGTCCTCCATCATGCTCATCCGATGGCCGTCCCCATCGTTGACCCTTTATCCGGCATTCGTCCTATGTCGTGATATTTTCGGCAGCCGTACCCTGCCAGGTGGTCGTCCTCCACCTTAGATGACCGTCCCTCATCTTACCCCAACGGAGCAGCCGTCCCCTGCTAGGTGATCGTCCTTCACCTTTGATGACCGCCCCTCATCATCTGTTTATTTCATTTATTCTTTAACCCGATGGCCGTCCCCGTCGTGGTCCCTTTTCTTTTCAGCCCGATGGCCGTCCCCATCGTCGGTTGCTTTGCTTCATGAACTTGATGGCCGTCCCCGTCATTTTTCATTAATCCCCAGAGATTTTTACAGCTTTACTTGATGGCCGTCCCCATCATAATATCTTTTCTCCAGCTAGTCGGCCGTCCCCGTCTTTGCTTTACCTTTTATCCCCAGCATGTCGGCCGTCCCCGTCATTGCTTCATTTTACACACCTTCCCCAGCGTGTCGGCCGTCCCCGTCATTGCCCTTTACCCAGCAGTCGTCCTCTGCTCGACGGTCGTCCTCCGTCGCCCACACTTTACAATATACTTTACTTTCTTTTGCAATCTATATCCCTTTTCTTCTTTATTCTGTGAGTGCAAATTTTGGACTGTCTTTGGTATCCAACCACAAGTTATCTTGTTTGCCTGTTAAGCCGTCGCTTACATCCTGCACAGCTAACTCATATTTGAATAGGGGCAGCTGTAAACACCCCAAATTTGCCCTCACCCATTCACACCATGGCTTGTGATCATTCTCATATGCATAAACACAATCATAACATCTCATACCACATTTTTTGTTTCACTGCATAGATTCAAAGTCATCTGCATCTAGGGTTTGTGATCTGAGCAATCCAAGAGCTTCTTGAGCCATTACAAAGGTCATCAATCACTTCAAAGAGGTCCATGTGTGTTCAAGCATCATATCATATCTTCTCAAAGTCAAGAATGCCAAAGAATCACAAGAACTGGGATTTGTATGGAAGCAGAGCCAGGTTTAACTGCACAGTTAACCTAAAATTAGGGTTTTGGTTTCAGAGGCCATAACTCCAAATTTTTTGGTCATTCTTGTTTCTATTGGTCTCTATATGGTATAGGGAGTATGCATATCAATTTTCATGAAGAAATTCCATGGGGAAGTCATCTGATCAAGAGTTGACTTTCTGGACAAGTCAGTGCAAAATCAGGGCATCTGAGGCCCCCAATGACCCAACCAAGGGGTGATCTTCATCATTTTGAGTGTATTTGATCTTTATTTGATCATGGAAGAAGGTTTAAGTTCACAAAATTCAAGAATTACAAGTTTTTGCAAAGTTGACTTTTTAGGGCATGGTTGACTTTTAATGAAATGTCATTTTATGCAACTTTTTCAACCCTCCCTTTTTGATCCAAAAATGCTTCAAATGGAAAAACTTTGGTCATGAAAGTTGTAGATTAGATCTTTCCATTTTCAAAAAGTACAAGAACATGACCTAATTCATTTTGGATCAAAAGTTATGGTGTGTCAAAGTTAGCAAAAATCACTAATTTTCAAAATATGCACCAAATGGAAAACTTGCAAAAACTTTGTACCAAGGCATTTGTAACTTCTAATTCATGTCTAACCATCACACAAACATCACATGTACCCTAAAGATCAGATGTGAACCAAAACTTCTCATGTTTCATGGCCTTGGGAGCAAGAAAGTTTCATGTGAACCAAAAGGGAACCAAGTTGCAAAATCATCATAACACTTCCATCCACTTGTTGCCTTGGATGTTGAACCAGCCATAGCCTTTCCTCTCACCATGCTGCACCAGCCCACACCCTTGTACTAGCCTAGAACACAACCCATGCTTCTCTTACATAAGAGTGGACTTTTTGCAAAAGCTAGCGCACCTATCACAGCAGGCCAAGTCACATCATCTGACCAATGGGATTAATTTATGCAAACAAAATGCTAGCCATTTGATACAACAAGCAAGCCTGAAGCAAGCCCTAAGAACACATTCACAAACTCACTCCAACTTGCATTTTCCTTCGAATCTGTTTCCACAAGCCAAAAACACTAAAACAAACTCCACTACTCATCTCACCATGCTTCATTGATCCCAAACCAGCCAACACACAAGCCTGGAGCACACTAGAACACAGCATACCACAAAACTGTCAAGGAGCTTCTTCTCTTCGATTCTCATTTTCCAGCCACCAAACATCAAAACTCTCTTCACCAACAAATCAAACACATAAAGAGGAACCAGAATCAGCCATTAACAGAGCTTGAAACAACTCACACACAGACTCCATTTTCTGATACACCAGAACTGGAACTCTCAAAATAGCTTGTTCAAGCTCATCCCAAGCCTACCATTAGCACCAGGGGAATCAGCGGAGCAAGCCTGCATCAAAGAATAGCTCTGAAGGCCCAGAAACAGGAGTCTCCATCTCAGGTATGGCCATGAACATTTTTTCTCAGAGCTTGCATTTTAAGTTATAATCTGGTTGTGTATGTCTTGCTGATCATGGGGATGGGTTTAGATTTAGAAATAAGTGAGAAATGAGGATTTACCAGGGCTCTGAAACTTTGCCCGTGAATCTTCATGGCTTCGATTCTCTTCATTTGAGCATGAGAAATTTAGTTTGAAAGTTGATTTGAGTGAGGATTGAGTAGAGGAACATTTCCCTGGCTTTAATTTGAAGTATAGTGGCCTGAATCATGATCTAGGGTTTTGATGCTGCCGGAGAAGATGACCGGAGCTCCCCTCCGGTCACCTGAATTTGTTTAACCCTAATCCTGTAATTAAATGAGGTTTAAATCTTGAGCGTTGGATCATTTGACTTCCCTTGACTTCGCGCGTGGATGGGTGGTTCAGATGGGTCCACTGTGCCCTAATCACCATTAATCCATTTAATTAATTCATAAAACTTAATTAAAGTCAGAGTCAATCCGGACCATTCATCTGCGCGCCAAGTCAATGGTTCCCCCCAGCTTCAAATCTCATGCGTTGGATCTGCATACTTCCATTTATTTTATTTTTATTTCATTTTTTCTCATTTCTTTTGTACAATTTATTAAAAATAGCAAAAATACATTAAAAAATCTGAAATTTTTTATACAAGGTATTATTTAATTTCAGAACACAAAAATATTTTTATTTTCATTTTTAGCATTAAAAAAATATTTTTAAATATTTAAAAGTTTATTTTTAATTGATTAATGAAAATTAATTTATTAAAAATACTTTTAGGTATTTAAAAATCACCAAAAAATTCATAAAACATTTAAAAGCATTTAGAAACATTGTCCAACCTTCAAACCAAATTTCTTTTTGATCTTGATGCATTTTGAGAATTTTTCATTGAATTAAAATCATTTTTATGCATTATTTTGATCCAAACTTCTAAAAATCATTTCTGCCTATCCATAAAGAGTTGGACCTTGATTCTTTTTGCATTGCATTGTGTTTAGCATGTAGTTTGTGAGATTAAATGGCCATGATTTGATCTTTCATTTTCCATTTGTTTTGTAATTTTCTTGTTTAGGAACCCTAAAACCCTAGAAAACTTAGGAAAATCATAACTTGAATTTGATTAAGAGTTGAAACCTCTCCTTTGGGCAGTGGGTTAGTATAGGATTAGGGGTCCTTTGAGTGCATTTTCAATTTTTTATAATGTTGTTTGCTTCTGATTTTGGTTTGTGTTTGATGCTTTGATCATAAACCCTAATTTGGGCTTTCATATGCATCCATCTTGCATTTGCTTGCATGACATGACTTGCCATGACATTTTGTGCATCCATTTGATTCATTTAACATCATAAGACATATTGAAAGCATGTTTGATCATTGCATCTTGCATTTGCCATGTTGTATGCCATTTGCACTTCATAACTTTTCATGTGTGATCATGGTCCTTAACTTGCTCCATTTGCATTCATAAGCTTGTATAAGCATCTCCATGCCTTGCCATATGTTCATAGCATCTCATAGCATCATTATCATCATAAACATGCTTCTGGTTTTGATTTATATCATATCATCTCATCTCATTTTGCATTGCATTGCATTTCTTTTCTAACCTTTCAGGTGGTAAGTGACATTGAGAAGTGAATTTGCCTTCACTTCTCATAACTTCTCTTCATCTCTCTCTTGCATCCTTGCTGCATTTATGTATGTGTTTGAGATTGAGCTTGCTCATTCTTCTTCTTCTTACTTTCTTTCTTCAAGTGACTTGACTTCTTGAATGAAGCAAGTTGCTTTGCTTCTCCTGATCCATTCATTTGCTTCCTGGTGATTCCATTGAAGATTCTTCTTGCAAACCTCACAAACCTTAGGAACAACCAAGCATGATAATAATTAGGGTTTTGATTAGTCTCCCCACTTAGTTTTGCCTTTGTGTCTCTTTTGAGTCTTCCCTTCTCATCTCATAATCAGGGACTAAACCCTAAAGGCTTTAAGGCTTTGTGATTAAGCTTATGTCTGCATCCTTCTATTAAGATGGAGTGTATAACTTTAATCCTAAGTGTTAAGCCCTTAATGTGTTTAAATCCCTTAATCAATTCACCTAATAATCATCAAGACATCACACTTGTAACTTGGGCCTTGCATTAGGGTTCTAATTCTTCCTTAATTGGTTAAGAAGGACTAACCCTAGTGTTAATGGACAAGTCCCCCTCAAGTTGTCTTACAAACCCTAAAAATCACTTCATCATCATATCATTAAATAAAATCCACTTAATCAAAGGCTTGTTTTGTCATGAGTTTAATCCCTAATCATGAATTAAGTTGAGGAGCTTTCCTCAGCTTAAACATTCTCATCTATTATCCTTCTATGAGGATGGTGTAATGAGTCTGTTTAATCCCTGATTATGGCTTAACCTCATTACTTAACGCTAAACAAAAAACACCAAAAACATCTAAATAATCACAAGTAGGTTAATGATCTTAATCCTACACCAAAGGTGATTAAGTGTGAGAATCTGACTTCACACTTAAGGTATTCTCATTACCCCTAATCAGAGGGAAGATGTGATGAGTTTGCTAAATCCTTTGGTTTAGACTTAAGCTCATTAACTTATGACAAACTTTCAAAAGCAATAAAAGACTGAAAACTCAAAAAAACAAACAATAATCGTCTCCTCCGGGATTCTTTTCTCATCACACTCATTCACAAACGAGAACTCGCTTCTTCCGTCTAATGCAAGACAGTTAGCACCTGAGCCAGACAGGTCATACACTTGAGCATAGACAAGTAAGCAGTTCACAAATCAATTCCTTTCAGTCTCTTTGGGTCGAACTACGGTGTTCTGACTTCCTCATTGCACGAGAGGATACGTAGGCATAACTTAACAGTTATCGAACAAAAGTCTCTGTATATCCCCCCTCTTTCCAGTATCATTCTTTTGAGCCTCATTATCATGAGCATTTCACTCTTGTTCTCACACTGACACATCATTTATACACTTCACTTCTTCTACACTGACACCTGTACATCCTTTTCCAGCTCCCTATACACAAATTGCACTGACACTACCCCTTTAAAACACAAATCTTTCAAGCGTGGATCCCGTCGAGTACGACGGACAATCTGGGTGCTAATACCTTCCCAGGTTGTAACCAACCCCCTTTCTCAGTCTCTCTGGTTCGCAACCGTCTTATCCATATCTTTTTCTAGGTCTATGCAGCATTACCTTTCCTCCGGGATAAAAATGCCTAGCTGGCGACTCTTTTCTTCTCCAGTGAGTTCACGGCTGTGTGTTCTCATTGTCCCTCTCGCCGACCGTTCGCGCCTGTACCTTTATCTGGGCCCATTCCCCATTTATCGGGAGCGACAGTGCCCTTGCTATCTCTTCACTTCCAGGAGCAGTCATCTCTGGGTTGAAGGGGATTCCACCTCTGATAGGCACTCCAATCAATAAAGAAAATTCTTCCAACAGAGGTCCCAACTGAAAGTCTGGAAAGGTAAAACATCTCAGAGGAGGGTCATAGAACTGTAAGCATGTATGGATCATGCTCCTCTGAGAAGGGTCAAGGTCCATAACCATATCCAAGATACCTCCATAGTGTTCTCTGAACAATGTGATATGGTCAGGTGTGATAAGTGACTGGACCTTCCTGATACCAGTCAACACAGGCTCAAAGAAGTGGTAGGATATGTTGCTCTTCCTGGGAGTAGTCACGAGTGCTGCTGAAGAAGCTGAAGATAAGTGCTGATGAAGATCACAGACTAAGACTGGAGATACGTCTCTGATAGACTGATGCTGGTGAGGGTGGAGATAACTGAAGCAGATAACTGATGAAGACAGCTGGAGCAGAAGTCTATACAGAAGAAGGGGTCAAAACCAGAACCAAGATACAATGAAATGGATACCTTGAAAAACAAATAAACAAATGTCAAATGATGCAATGATGAAATATGCAAATGAAATGCAAGGGTTTGTGATCAAGCTGGATCTGATTATCTGTCTTGATACAAGGTCCATATATGTTCAAAAGTCCAGATAGAGGTTCGGAAATCCAGTAACCAGGGTGGGGGACTCAAATAAAGAGTCACATGTCCAGGGTTAATCATAAGAACTGTCCAAAGTGAAGTATTCTTAAACAAATACAATAACAGGGTATGATGTGGCCATGGGTTCCTGCAAACCTGTAAACAACCCAACCCCCTCACATGTAGTGCTCTAGAACAAGGATCCTCAGACTTGGATCAGTTATGAGAAGTGTAAACACTTCTAACCCGGAGGTACAGTGTTTACAATAACCATAAAAGATCCTCCTCTAATTCACCTCAGTTTCTGAAGGTCATAACAAAGGTCATTCAGACTTAGCGAGCTTCCCAGATAGCCCTAGCACTACAGGAAATCTGTAGCACAGAGTTCTCAAGAAGAAAGCCACATCTGAACCGTGTTTCATATTCCCGCACCAGACCGAAATGGAATGGGAAAGAACATGAACCACTCTAGCCTAGGTGTCACTCAGGTCCCAGGTATAGGACCTTTAAACTCTCAATGGAACCCCACCCACCAAAGAAAACTAGATCCAGCAATGAAAGTATGAAATATGCAAAACTTTAAAGGAAGCAGTAAATAAAGCAGTAAATAAAGCAAAAAAAATAAACATACATAGCACATAACACCCCAGTGAACACAAATTAAACAAGCGCTAGGAAGAACCCACAAAAAGAACTAGAAGCCCTGGTTGCAATATAAGGTTCCCCAGCAGAGTCGCCAAGCTGTCGCTCCCGCCAAATGACACCTGGTCAGAAGGGGTACAGACGCGAACGGTCGGCGAAAGAGAAGAAATGAATAGAGTCGCCAGCTAGGAATTTTTATCCCGAAGGAAAGGTAATGCTGCATAAACCTAAGAAAAGATGGATAAGACGGTTGCGAACCAGAGAAACTGAGAAAGGGGGTTGGTTACAACCTGGGAAGGTATTAGCACCCAGATTGTCGGTCGTACTCGATGGGATCTGTAGCGGTAAAATCGTGAGTGTAAGCTATTGATTAACTTCACTCGATGTACACAGAGTCGCCACCGCGCTTTTATTTATTTCCGAAAGGAAAAAGGTAAAAGAACGAATAAAAACCTAGGAGTCTAAAAGCAAAAGATAAAACAACAAACAGAGAATGGGTAAGGGGATTGGTTACGAACCGGGAAGGTTTTAGGCACCCGACTCGTCCGTGGTACTCCACGGGAGCCCTTTGAAATATTTATTTCTTTTTGGTTTGAAATTGGTTTGCTTAAAAATGAGTGAAGAGATGAGGAGAAGAATATTTTTTAATGATTTTGTGTTTGATGAGGTTTTTAATGCCTCATGCCTACGTACCCACAAAGTGCAATGCGAGATCAAAACCTTGTAGTTCGTGGTACAAAATTTGAAAAGAACAATGAGTTGAATTGATTTTAAAATGTAGAGATAAGTCGTCATCTTTTAGCGAATAATTCCGCTAGAAAAGATGCATCATATCTAAACATATGAAAAGCAAAGGTGCACAAGGCACAAAAACAATTGAGTGAGTTTTGAGTTTTTTAAAGTATGTAAGAAAATGGTTTTGATATATTTACATGGATTAACATTTGTTTAAGGAAATAAAGTGAAAAGTTTAAAATCGCTTGACCAATGTCAAGGTTTGATTATGAAAGCATTTGAAGTTTAGAAAACAAGAAGGTTTTTGAAATAGGGAGAAGTTTTGGAAATTTAAGAATGGGGAGGAGATGAAGGGACTAATCCTAATGCTTGAATTAAACGTTAAGAAAAGAGTTTACCAAACCAATATGCACAATTCTTCAAAGTTCGGAATTCCATCTTCAATGACTAATGAAATAACTTGAGGCCGAGGTTTCTAATCCATTCCAACTTGAGCAAGGGGGAAGATCTTAAAGTCTAAATCCATTCTCCAAAGCAAGGGATAGTAACCATAAGTCCAAAATTAGAAGTCACAAGTCTTTTAAGTGTTCAATCCTTTATTAGTGTTTTGATATCCAAATGGACAAAATAAAAAAAACAAGTAACAATATAAACATAAACAAACAATATATGATATAATATGATAAAACATAATAAAGGAGATAAAGGAGAAAGAGATTAAAATAAAAGGATAAGGTGCAAGAGATTAAATTTAAACAAATTATATTCACATTATTATAATATTTACAATGTAAAGTGGTATGATGAACTTAATCAAACACAACCACGAAAATAAAAGTAAAATCGAGGCAACCGGATCCAAGTGGATCTTAATCCGAATCGGGACAACTTTAGGTCTATGTTAAGCAATCGCCGAGTAATTTACGAAGTAATTACCCTAAAAATGAGGCCGGCCACCACTAATTAAAGTGGAAAATATTCGTGTTAATACATGTTAGAGAAACGATATAATGGATCGTTCTCCGAAAACATGCCACACTAAAAGAAAAAGGATGGTCTAATCTTAATCGAGATTTTCGTTGAATTTCATCGAAAAGCAACCTATCACGATCTCAAAGTATGGAGAATGATCCAAGTAATCATTCATCCATAGATTTGAAATAATGAAGGTTAAACTTATCGTAAATCAACAATCTACGAATCGGAGATTGTCATCGACCAAAAAAAATAAAAAGATGAAGTAAATGGATCTAAAAGTAGATCCATAAAAAGAATTTAAAATATTTTTTAAATCATTTTCTAAAACTCTTTTTCTTAAAAATTCTTTTTAAAATACTTTTCTAAAATTTTTCTAAAATATATTTCTTAAATACTTTCCAAACACACTCCATCATACTTATACTTTTTCTATTATTAAAATAAATTAACAAAAAAAAAAAAAAAACAAATAATAATTAAAAGAAAGAAGAGCTGAGTCTTCTTCTTCATCGTGAAAAACAACATAGAAACAGGGCAGAAGAAAGAATTCTCAGCGGCGACACCTCAAGGCTCACCTTCTCAAAAATCAGAACCAAAAGGAAACGCAACCTCTTCTCTTCCAAACTCATGAAATCTCTCTTTCTTCTTCTTCAACTCTCGCGGATTCCTCTCTCGATTCGGATTTCTTTGATGTTTTTTGGTAAAAAATTGGAAAGAGGATAATAAAAGGGGGTTTAGGGATTTTGAAGTTGATTGAGGGAAATGAATGAGGTTGAGTTTGAAAACAGGGACGGATTTAGGAATTCATTTGGGAATTGATTTCGGGAATGAATTTGGGCAGCGATTCAAAGGCTTTGCAAGCTTGTTCAATGGAGTGAGGGAGGGCTGTTTAAATAGGGGAAAGGATGAGAAGATAATTGCCGTTTTGAGAAGATTTGAGAGCGTTTTGATTGCTCACGGAAATCCCGTGCTTCCTTTTCATTTCAATTTTGCATTTTTGTTTTGATATTGTTGTTGCGTTTCAGGTGTTATTCATTTATGTTTTGGATGCGAAGTTCTCGTGCAGGTGTGTGTAGGTGAAGCTTCTTTGCTTCAGCTTGGGCCAGACGTGGAAATGCTTCGGCTAGTTGTTGTTTGTGATGCGCGGGATGTGCGTGAGGTAATGTGAGGAAAAGGCTTGGACAGATGGGCGTGAGGCTTGCGGGAAAGTTGTTTAGGCTTCACGCGGCTTGAGTGAGGTTTGTTGCTGCATGATGTGTGGGCAAAGAGTTGTTTGGCTTGGAAATTGGTGGCTTTTGTTGGCTTGAAGTCAAGTGGGCCAGTTGTTGTTTGGTAGCTGCTTGTGATTGAAGCTGATGTTGTTTTCGGCGTGCTGGCGTAGCGGTACGGATGGGAGTTTGGAAAGCTTGATGTGCGGCTTGCAAGTTGGCTGATGGGAAAAGTTTGGAAATGCTAGGAGTTATGTGAAGCTTTAGGCGTACGGAGTATGCTAGCTTGAGGAAAGTCTTGGCTAAAATGTTGGGCTGACTTGCTTTTTGTTGCAGCTTGTTTCACGTGCTGATGTGAAGCTTGTAAGGCTGGAAATTGTTGACGTATTGGCTTGGAAGATGATGCATGAAGCTGCTTGGCTGATTTTGTTGTTATGGGCTTAATACAATGGGCTTCCCTCATTTTTGGTTTTATATTTTGCTAAAAAAATCTAATGGACTAAAAAAATGGATTTATGAATTGTAATAAAAAAAATGGACTTATTTTTTGTATGAATTTGGAATATGGAAATGGTTAGGAATATATATGAATTAAAAAGAAAGGAATATGAATTAACAAAATAAAAAATTAAAATGGATTAAAAGATAGAAAAAATAAAGGAAATTAAAATATTAGAATAAATGGGAATTAGAGAGAAAATGGGTTTATGAATTATGGAATTTTAAAAGAATGGATAAAAGGAAAAAAATTGGAAATTGGATAAAAAAGATGAATATTTGGGATAATAAAAAAATGATTGGAAATGGTTAGGAAAAATGGTAATTTGGACCACTGGTCTAAAAAAATGAATCGGTAAGCAAAGATGGAAGAAAAGGAAAAAAGAAAGGTCATTGATTAAAGTGGATAATAAATGGTTTAATCGGGAATGGATAATGGATAATGGATAAGGAATTGATTTTCAAGCCCACAACAAATCCTGATTTTCTTGCACAAGCCTCTGATGAGAGTGAACACAGCCAACACAGACCCAACTAAATATTTCACAACTCAAGCCAACTGTCATCTGAAAACTGTCTGACCCATGCCCTGATGATTCGAAACCAAATTGAGGAAAATAAATCCTCAGATGAATTGCTGATGAACTGATGAACTGATAAACACTGAAGATTCAAACCAAACTTCGCACAAAACACTGTCACACAACCCAACTTGAACTTTTGAAAACACATTGTCTAAACCACTGGCACACACAACTGGTAGTCGAAACAATCTTTTGATAGTTTGACCAATATTAGGTCAAACATCCACTTGAAATCGAATTGTGACTGAACAAACGCATCTGAATGAAATTATTGCCCTGTCTTTGAAAACCTGCAACACAGAGAAGAAGAAGAACACTGCAACATATTTTTGGTATTTTGATTAGAAGTCAGTAAATATAAACAAATATAAAGAAGTAAAAACAATGATGATCCACTGCGAAGCATAGACCCTATATCTAAGGAGAAACTCGAAAGCCAGTGCGATCTTGTTTGTATGCAAAATGCAGATGATATGCGAAGAAAACTTAGGGAAAAAATTAGGGTGTTACAGCTGCCCCTATTTAAGTTTCTTCAATCCGGAGATATGAAGATTGACATCTTCGTCTCTACAAGATGGGAGAGACTTAAATACAGAATACCCAATTTTTGTCCTAAGAGAACATGATATGATATGAATATGATATGCAAGCCCAAGATCTCTGTGGGGAAAATATGACCACCAGAGACAAGCAAAAACTTGGGGACACAGAAGAAAATCCCGCTGGGGAAACAACAACAGACAAACAAAGAGTTACCCGGAAAATAAATCACTGGATAACAGACTCCACTTGGGAAAAGATATGAAATTATCAAGGTACAATATTCAACCAGGGAAAGATAAACATCCTGCCAGGAATATCAACCAAACAAAATATTTGAATCCAAGAATGGAGAAATACTGAGTTGGAAAAGAAAATCATCAACTACCTGTTTACTGGGTAGGAAATATAACATACTCGACTATCAATTTACTGGATAGGAGCAAAATTCAGAGGGATAACCTCAATTACCTTTTACTGGGTAAGAAATATTCTCAACTACCTGATTTACTGGGTAGAGAATATAAAGAACTCGACTATCGATTTACTGGATAGGAGTATAATCCACTACCTGATTTACTGGGTAGGAACTCATTCAAAGGGAAACAACTTCTATTACCTTTTTACTGGGTAAGAAGAAAATATCTGATTATATTACCTTTTTACTGGGTAAGAGGAAGAAATAACTTGACTACCAGATTTACTGGGTAGAACAATTCTCGACTACCTGATTTACTGGGTAGGAGCTTAAGCAAATGAAAACAAACTCTATTACCTTTTTACTGGGTAAGAGAAAGAAATCTCGACTACCGAATTTACTGGGTAGGAGTACAAGTAAAAGAACTTGATCAATTTGGTAATATTACCCACTATCGATTACTGATAGCTTAATTCCAAAGCAATATATCCACAAAAAGGGACCAAAGTTCAATCCAAGAACAAATTGGAAAGAAATAGTCAAACAAGACTCATCCCGAGGAGGAAATATCTCAACTGGGGAAAATCCATCCAGATAATAAACTGGGGAGGAAGCTAAATCAAAATCATCCACGAAAAACAAACTCAGTGGGGAATTAGAAAGGATTAACACTTTCTGCTTAATGGTCAACACTCTAACTTGAGAGGAAGACGACGCACACACTCCGTGGGGAAAGTCCACACCAAAGAGCAGAGAACAATGATAACCACAAGAATGCAAGCAAACAGTGCTATGCTTATGCGTATGAATATGCTTATGAATATGCTGACAAAACAGACATAAAGATAAGAAACAGGTGACATGAACACCACAACCGGATACTCGGCTAATCCCAAGGCAACAGTGCAGGGAAACATGCTGGAGATTCAATTTGAAATCTGCAGGGGAATATCATAAGCCATCAAAGGAATAAAATCCTATTACAAGGCTTAAATCATGATAAAACAACATCTGCTAGGAATATCATCCTGCTGAGGAAAGGTAATAATCTGCTGAGGATGGAAGTATTCTTGATAAAAAATCAAACTTCACGAGGAATAATTGTCATATCACTCCTGCTCCACCTGGGAATAGAGTGCAAGACCTGTTAAAACTCACATAGGAACCTGCTGGAAGTCAACACATGCAGACCTACTGGGGATCCATATGAGGATATCAGAAGTTAACATCATAGCCAAAACACAGTTACAAGGGATTTTAAATCTATACCCACCGTCAGGTAAAAGAAAACCTCTAAACTGACTGCTATATCAATACTTCTATATTCAAGGATGCAAACACATCGAGCTGAGAAACAAGAGCTCAGCTGCGGATTCCCAATACTTCTCAAGGTAAAGATAACCTGCTGAGGAAAAGATCAAAACTCAGCTTGGGATTCTCTTAAGAACATCCCTTCCAACAACTCTTCTGGGGAATACATACAATCTCCGATCATGCTTATTGTTGGGGAACAAAACATCATTAACATCAACCTGTCAAGACTATCCAGGAACTTCACATGGACACAACTGAATCAAACCCTGCTTTGGGAGAGACGAGTTACACATATCCAGACTTTACTGTCTTTGGAATCACCATTGATATCCTTTCTTTGTTCATATATCAAAAGAAAAATGTTTTTTAAAATCTTCAAAGATTAAATTTATTAAATTTGTTTCAAAAATCATCATCAACAATAAATTGAAATTTTGTATACAGAAACAATATAAAGAATTGCAAACAATTGGATAAAAGCTAAAATTCATTGATAGAATGGTAGTCAGCTAATGGCATGACTCCATGGATCATTACAAGTTTGAAAAATGGTAAATACATGGAAAAGGGCTACATTGAGATACAATGATCACTATTCTCCCTATCAACTTTGAACTCCACTGTGTCCGAAACTTCAGTCAAGGATGAGTGAATAAGAATCTTTGATGAATAATTCTTCTGAGGGATAGAATCTGAAATCCTCGGTTGCTACAAGTGATTCAGTCTGTCGACGCAGTTACTTGCCATGATCCCTAACTTTTGCCTAGATTGCCCTTTCGGGCTTTCAATCTACCGGGATAATTATTTCTGTTTTTGTCTCTAATTTTTGCCTGGACCGCCCTTTCGGGTTTTCAATCCACCGAGACACTCATTTTTGCCTAAGCCGCCCTTTCGGTTTTTCAACTTAGCGAGCTGTTCTTTTATCTTTTAGGCGAAGTATTTCTTGACTGCATCCGCATTCACAGGGCGAGTGATCTCCTCACCATCCATAGTTGCAAGAATTAATGAACCGCCAGAGAAGGCTTTCTTAACAACATATGGGCCATCATAGTTCGAAGTCCACTTGCCTCGAGAATCTTTAAGGAAAGACTGAATCTTTTTGAGCACGAGGTCGCCTTCTCTGAATACACGAGGTTTGACCTTCTTATCAAAAGCTTTCTTCATTCTTTGCTGGTACAACCGACCATGACACAAAGCTGTTATTCTCTTTTCTTCAATCAAATTCAACTGATCAAATCTACTTTGACACCATTCAGCCTCAGTCAACTTGGCTTCCATCAGAACTCTCATTGATGGGATCTCAACTTCGACGGGGAGCACTGCTTCTGTACCATAAACAAGTGAGAAAGGGGTTGCCCCTGTTGAAGTGCGGACAGATGTACGATACCCATGCAAAGTAAAAGGGAGCATATCATGCCAGTCCTTGTATGTCACAACCATCTTCTGAATGATCTTCTTAATGTTCTTGTTCGCAGCTTCAACAGCCCCATTCATCTTCGGTCTATAAGGAGAGGAATTATGGTGTTGAATCTTGAAATCTTCACAAATCTCTTTCATCATCTTATTATTCAAGTTCGAACCATTATCAGTAATGATTCTATTCGGAACACCATATCTGCAGATAATATTGTTCTTGATAAACCGAACCACAACTTGCTTGGTCACATTAACATACGATGCCGCTTCAACCCACTTGGTGAAGTAATCAATTGCCACAAGAATAAAACGATGTCCATTCGAAGCCTTGGGTTCAATCATACCAATCATATCAATTCCCCACATAGAGAAAGGCCATGGGGAAGAAATCACATTGAGATAAGCTGGTGGCACATGAATTTTATCAGCATACACCTGACACTTATGGCACTTTTTCACATACTTGCAACAATCAGATTCCATTGTCAGCCAATAGTAACCTTCTCTCAACATCTTTTTAGCCATTGCATGCCCATTAGCATGAGTGCCAAAAGATCCTTCATGAATTTCTTTTCATTAACATGTCTGCTTCGTGTCTATCCACGCATCTGAGCAAGACCATGTCAAAATTTCTCTTATAAAGCACATTTCCATTCAAGAAGAAATTGCCTGCCAATCTCCTCAAACTCCTCTTATCTTTATCAGATGCCCCAAGCGGGTATTCTTGACTCTGGAGAAAACATTTAATTTCGTGATACCAAGGCTTGTCATCATGGACCTCTTCAACTGCAAACACATGAGCTGGTCTCTCAAGTCGCATCACACTGATCATGGGAGCATCATTCCACTAGTGTACTTTTATCATAGAAGCTATAGTTGCTAAAGCATCTGCCATCTGATTCTCATCACGAGGAACATAATGGAACTCAACTTTGGTGAAGAACGTCGATATCTTCCTGGCATAATCTCTATAAGGGATCAAGTGGGGTTGATGAGTTACCCACGTACCCTGAATCTGATTAATTACTAAGGCAGAATCTCCATACACATCAAGATGTTTAATCCTCAAATCAATGGCTTCTTCAAGACCCATAATGCAGGCTTCATACTCAGCTTCATTATTGGTACAAGGAAAAGTCAACCTCGCGGTAAAAGGAATATGTGAACCATGGGGAGTAATGATCATTGCCCCAATTCCTCTTCCACATGCATTCACAGTACCATCAAAAACTAAACCCCATTGATATCCAGGCTCTGGCCCTTCCTCAATCAAAGGTTCATCACAATCTTTCACTTCAAGAACATCACATCTTCATCTGGAAAATCAAACTTGATAGGTTGGTAATCATCAATCGGTTGATGTGCCAAATAGTCAGCCAAGATACTACTTTTTATAGCTTTTTGAGTTTGGTACTCGATATCATATTCTGATAATAACATTTGCCAACGAGCAATCCTCCCAGTTAAAGCAGGATTTTCAAAGATATACTTGATTGGATCCATTTTAGAGATCAACCAAGTTGTATGATTCAGCATATACTGGCGAAGACGCTTTGAAGCCCAAGCTAAGGCACAACAAGTTTTCTCAAGCATGGAATACCGAGACTCACAATCGGTGAATTTCTTACTCAAGTAGTAAATTGCATGTTCTTTTCTTCCAGATTCATCTTGCTGACCAAGCACACAACCCATGGAATCTTCCAACACAGTCAAGTACATGATCATCGGTCTACCTTCCACCGGAGGAGACAAGATATGAGGTTCAAGCAGATATTCTTTAATACTTTCAAATGCCTTCTAACAATCATCTGTCCAGACACACCCTTTATCTTTCCGAAGCAACTTGAAGATTGGAGCACATGTGGCAGTCATGTGAGAGATAAACCTTGAGATATAATTCAAGCAGCCCAAGAAACCTCTTACTTGCTTTTCGGTTCTTGGAGCAGGCATTTCCTGAATAGCTTTCACTTTATCAGGATCAACTTCGATGCCTCTTTGGCTGACAATGAAACCTAGCAACTTTCCAGAACGTACACCAAATGTGCACTTGTTCGGATTCAGACGAAGCTTAAACTTCCTTAATCTCTGAAACAACTTCAGCAAATGTTCAACATGATCCTCTTCAGTCTTCGACTTGGCGATCATATCATAAACATATACTTCGATTTCTTTATGCATCATATCATGGAAAAGTGTAGTCATAGCTCTTTGGTACGTCGCACCAGCATTCTTCAATCCAAAGGGCATCACTCTGTAACATAATGTTCCCCATTGTGTAATAAATGTGGTCTTTTCCATGTCCTTAGGTGCCATCTTTATTTGATTATAACCGGAAAATCCATCCATAAAAGAGAACACATCAAACTTAGCCGTATTATCTACCAACATATCAATGTGTGGCAATGGAAAATCATCTTTCGGACTGGCTTTGTTCAAATCTCTGTAATCAACGCACATTCGGACTTTTCCGTCTTTCTTTGGAACAGGAACAATATTGGCCACCCATTCAGGATAAGTTGACGTCACAAGAAAACCTGCATCAATCTGCTTTTGAACCTCCTCTTTGATTTTTACTGCCATGTCTGGATGAGTTCTTCTCAGCTTCTGCTTTACAGGTGGACATTCAGGCTTCAACGGCAATCTATGCTCCACAATATCAGTATCAAGACCTGGCATGTCTTGATAAGACCAAGCAAATACATCAACATACTCTCTGAGAAGCTCTACAATCCTCTTCTTAACATCAGGACCAAGCAATGCTCCAACTTTGACCTCTTTCTTTTCATCTTCAGAACCCAAGTTGACCATCTCTATAGACTCTCCATTAGGCTGAATAATCTTCTCCTCGTGCTCAAGCAACCGAGAGATTTCATCAAGAATCTCTTCAACATCCTCTTCCTCAGCTTCAAACACAGGGAATTCAAAGTTGGGAGAGGGCATAGGATCATTGTTTTCAATGAGTTTATCAAGCAATCTGCACAATGATTTTATTTTTATTTTAGAGTATGAACAAAAGTGCAAACATATGCAGATAAACAACTATTATATTTTGGGTTTTTTATGTTACCATTTTTCAGAATAAAGCAAAAAAGAAAAACACATATGGAAATAACAAAATAACATTTTATTGATGATGATAAAATTTGAAACAAAGCCCGACAAACATCACTTTCACCTTGGGCAGAGTGAAAGGATTTTTGAAAGAAAATAAAAACAAATTACTTTGAAGAATGAACGATAAAAGGAACATCAACAGCAATCCAGTTCTGGCAAATCTTTCCATGCGTAACGAAGTCTAGCATTTCTTCATCTTCATCATCTTCAATGATGGCAGCAGCGGAATGATCGTTGATAAATCCAACACTTCGGAAGCCTTCTTGAATAGTCTTTGGATCTTTGATAACAACACCAGGTGAAAAGCCGATACCAAAACCTTCCTTGTTGTCGACAGCATCAATAATTCGCCCCCAACTATCAGACTGACCAGCTTCAATCACTCGCAGAGCATCCTTGAAAGAGGACATGGGCATGGCATTCTTCTTAGCAACATTATCCACAACAGAAAGAGCTTGAAACGACGTTCCCACCTCTTCCTCAGCATCAATATAGGAGAAAGAAGACAAATTGCTCACAAGCATCGCCCTCTCACCTTCAATGGTCACCAATTTACCCTCTCTCACAAACTTCAACTTCTGATGAAGAGTGGATGTTACAGCTCCTTCCTCATGGATCCATGGTCTTCCGAGGAGACAACTGTATGCGGGACGTATATCCATTACTTGAAAAGTAATCTTGAATATAAACGGTCCAATAAGAATAGGAAGATCCACCTCTCCAATTACGGTCTTCTTCGACCCATCGAACGCTTTTACAATAATCCCACTGTGCCTCATGGGAGCACCTTGAAACGCAAGCTCTGACAAAGTCGATTTTGGCATAACATTCAGAGACGATCCGGTATCAACTAGCACCTTGGACATAGCATCTTCTTGACAATTCACCGAGACATGCAAAGCCAAGTTATGATATCTTCCTTCTTCAAGCAGATCATCATCACAGAAGCTCAAATTGTTGCATGACGTGATATTAGCCACAATACTATCGAATTGATCAACAGTCACATCATGGTCAACATAAGCTTGATCCAGAACCTTCTGCAAAGACTGCCTATGAGCCTCAGAACTCATCAAGAGAGACAAAACTGATATCTTCGATGGAGTCTGCAACAACTGCTCAGTGATGTTGTATTCACTCTTCTTTATCAACCTTAGCACCTCATCTTCACTATTACCAGCTTGGCCCGATTGGGCAACAGCATCCATAATCTGCTTATTTGCACTTGTATCTTCAACTCTTTTCGGAGGATCTGAAGCATACACTCTACCACTTCGGGTAACCTTCGTCACATCAGCGATGCTTACTACAGACTTCGGAGTAGGAAGAGGAACTTCTCTACCATTTTCTATCATCGTAGCATTATACCGGTACGGAACAGCTTTATCAGACTCATAAGGCATTGGACCAGGCACATTAATCACCAATGGAGTAACAATATTTT
Organism: Lathyrus aphaca; assembly: GCA_963966055.1. Taxonomy (NCBI): domain Eukaryota; kingdom Viridiplantae; phylum Streptophyta; class Magnoliopsida; order Fabales; family Fabaceae; genus Lathyrus; species Lathyrus aphaca. The sequence continues at coordinate 293,472,512 of OZ014519.1, read as the reverse complement.
TGCGACTATCAAAAGAAATAACCACCCTCTCAGGAGTAACCCTCTCGGGAAGATCGAACTGAGGCATAATAACATTCACTTCATTTTCATATTCATCTCTCTTAGCTGTTACTTCGATCAATTTATCGTCCATCATCTTTTGAATATCTCTTTTAACAATCACGCAACCACGAGGGTTCACCGAGCAGATACAACATCCAGCATAGTCGTGATTAATATCGTGATATTCACTCAAGAAAGCATGCATCTCAACCAAAGATCTTCGAATATGACGGACTTCATAGATCTTGAACAACCCATGACAACCATCAACCATATTCACAGACGCATTACCATGCTTCGGCAACGGATTCTTCTGCACATTTGGATTAACATCATTGAAATACAGAACATTGTTCCTCATCAATTTCTGTACTTCAAACTTCAATGGATAACAATTCTCAACATCATGCCCCGGGGCACCCTGATGAAAATCACAACGAGCCTCTGGCTTATACCACCATGGAATAGTCTCTGGAACTGGAGGTGGAGGACGAGTTTGCACAAGATTCTTTGCAATCAAAGACGGAAGCAAGTCCGCATACGGCATCAGAATAGGATCAAAACTTGGCTTAGCCCGAGCTTGTTGATTACCACCTTGTTTCATAGAAGGTTGTTGATAATGAGGTTGATACTTTGGAGCTGCCGGCACAGTTGGAGCCACGTTAATCATCGGTGTTACAGAAGCTACATGCTGTGAGTGGTGATTCCCCCGACTGTGAGGTCTTCTATAACTTTCACGGGATACTGCATTAGTCTCATTTTCTTTCTTTTTCCCAAAGATGAACCTTCTAGAGCTTGAGCCATTACTATTCTCTTGACTCAAACGTCCTTCACGGACACCTTCTTCTAAACGCATCCCCATACTCACCATTTCAGTGAAATCAGAAGGAGCGCTTACTATCATCCTCTCATAATAAAAAGAACCCAACGTCTTCAAGAAGATCTTCGTCATTTCTTTTTCTTCCAGCGGAGGAACAATCTGGGCTGCCAGCTCGCGCCATCTCTGCGCATATTCTTTAAAAGTCTCCTTGTCCTTCTGGGACATAGCACGAAGTTGATCTCTATCTGGAGCCATATCAATGTTGTACTTGTACTGCCTCACAAAAGCTTCTCCCAAATCATTGAAGGTCTTGATTTGGCTATTATCCAGACTCATATACCACCTCATGGGTGCACCGGTCAAACTGTCCTGGAAATAGTGAATCAACAGCTTATCATTATCAGTCTGAGCCGACATCTTTCTTGCATACATAGTCAAATGGCTCAACGGACAAGTGTTACCTTTGTACTTCTCAAACTCAGGCAGCTTGAATTTGTAAGGAACTTTAACATTAGGGACCAGACAAAGGTCATAAGCATCTTTTCCGAACAAATCCTTATGCTTCAAGGCTCTCATCTCCCTCTAGATCTCAACAAAGCGTCCCAGGAAGTCATCAAGTCTGTCAGCAACTCCAGCGCCTTCACTGGGCTCAGCATGGTAAATCATTTCATCATGATGCGGAATAGTGTGCACAACAGGCGGTACAGTAGTCACAACTGGAGGAAGAGTAGTCCACACTGGTGGGAGAGTATTAAATGCAGCAGTCTCAGGATGATGCGCAGGACGATAACCAGCAGGAAAAAAGTCAACTGGCATGCCCCAAGGTGTGCTAGCAGGCATACGATAGCGAGGAGAAATCACAGTCTCAACAGGAATTGAAGCGGTAACAACCTCGGAGATGACAGTATTCTGAACAGGAGAAGGAGGTGGTTGATTTTGAGCAGCCACCAAACTTTCCATCATAGCAGACACTCTTTCCAAGCTTTCCCTCAGATAAGTAACCTCTTCGCGTAGCTCGCGATTCTCTTGTTGTAAAGTTTCCATCACTCTTCTCCGATTAGCTCGAGTATCAAAACGGTGAGTCAGCTTGACAGGAGAACTGAATGAAGACCAAGAAACAACAATAAGATCCCTGGAGAACACTCAAAAAACAAGACAAATGCAAGTATGATGCATGTTATGCGTATGCAAATGCAAAGATTTCAAAGGATTATAAGATAACTTTCAATATTCATAAAGAAACATTTTTTGAAATACTTAAAAACTCATTCTCATTAAGATCAAAGTGAGGATTACAAATGAAGTACAAACATCAATAATCCTAATATATAAGAGAAAGAGTAAACTAGGCCTAAGGAATCAAATCCGAAGAAGTCCCGAATCCTGGCTGATACTTCATGCGAATCCTCTTGATCTCATTCTTGTACCGATCTTCCATATCTTCCTTATCTTTCACCAACTTATCAACAATGGCCTTCCAAGCACCGGAAGTAGGAGGAATAGTAGCTGGAGTACTAGAGGAAAATAAATCTTCTCTCGGCCTCTTCGTGACACGCCGCTCAAGTAGCTCAATAAGATCATCCTTCTCCTTCAGCTGCTCCTGCATAGTAGTCCTCTCAAGTAGCCATTCTTCTTTTTCTTTCTTCATCTTGTCTAACTCTTCTTGAAGAACCAACTTCTCATCAACGGGAGGAAGAAAAGCAGACAAAGGCAATATGGGAAACATAGGCTCCTCAGGTGGATAAGGCATCTTGAGCTTGGAAGCTCTAGATCAAACCCACTGAATATAACATTCGGAAGGAGGAAAGTGTTGTCTTCCCAACTGACCTCTCTCTTTCCTATGAACAACATGCCAAGAATGAGCAATCCTTTTCTTCATCTCTATATGATCAGCACCATTAAGAAAGAAGAAACGGGATAAGGCCAGATTGTTTGGAACATCCTTCAAACAATAACCGAACTGTCGTCTAGCCAAAATGGGGTTGTAGCTAATTCCCCCACGTGTACCAAGAAGAGGTACATTAGGAAATTCTCCACAACTATCGATAAGCACTCCAGTGTCATAATGAGAACTATACCATGTCATTTCCTTATGAGAAAGTGACATCAACCTTTGAGACCATCTTCGATTCTCTCTATTGTCCTTGAAAACATCCGACTTCGGTAGGTGCGAAATAAACCACCTATAAAGAAGAGGCGCACAACATACAATCTCTCTGTCACCTTTGGAAGTCCTATAGTGAAAAGCATGATACATATCTCCAAGCAAAGTAGGAACTGGGTTCTTCTTTAAGAAGATCTGAATAACATTCTCATCCACAATACCATCCATGTTCGGAAACAAGACAATCCCGTAAATAAGCAAAGCAAGAATAGCCTCAAATGCATCCTTATTACCCAAAGAAGTGAAGTAGAAGCCTTTCCCATCAAGAATTTAGCATTAATACCACGAACAATCCCCTTTAGAAGAAACTTCACATTAAGATCGGACTCCTTAAGAAAAAGAGCTTTGGCGATGACCTTAATAGTAAGCTCCTTCTCTAAACCAGTGAAAAGAAACTCCTTGTCCAGAATAGGCAAACCTAACCAATGAGAATATTCCTCCAAAGTCGGCACAAGCTGATAATCCGAAAAAGTGAAACAATGGTGCAACGGATCATAGAACTGAGCTAAAGTAGGGAGAATCCCCTCAGGTACATCAATATCCAACATATACAAAAGCTTCCCATGACATCTTCGGAACTCTTGGGTATCAACAACCAAAGCTCCTAGCTTTCTCAACTCCACAACATTAGGATTCTTGAAAGTGTACTTCTTTGTGTTCCTCCTTTCAAAAGTCATAGCCATGGACATCTGAAATTTTGCAAAAGTTCCTTATAAATCCCTTGAAATCTTACGGACAATGATCATGAATGTATGATGGCATGTATGCAACAAACACAAACAAGATCAAACAAGGCACACTGGCTTAGGTTCCGAGTCACGAGCATGAAGTCAAGGTAACAGAACACCAACCCACACAGGTAAGTACTAAGGTTTTGTCTTCATTGTACCTGCAGAAAACCAAAAGGGTGCTAACAGAGGTGCCCGGAGTTAACAGCCATCTTTAGAATATCATCGGTACGTTGGATTACTCCCCAACCGATAACATTCTTAAAATAGACCTCGTCCGAGTGTAGTATCGCGTGACAACCACCTTAGATTTACACCCAGACAGTTTCCGCACTACGTTCCTAAATTGGCTTAGATGGGTTAAGGGTTCTACGGTCCTCAGTATGATCAGCTCAAGGTCGGAAAATAATGCCACGTACGATTACTCGTCATGACATTGATAGTCCAAGAGAGCCTAACCGAGTGGAGATTATCAAATCGATATTGCTTTGGACTACTCCATCACATATCGCTTCGAATATCGCCGTCCTATCATAAGTTTCAACTCAGATCCGGGTTAGAATCTATCTCACACAGAGGATCACCAAAACCAAAACAGAACAACCAAATAACAAACAATTCAAACCAAAGCAATAAATAAATTAAAGTAGGCTGAATCCGCTTAGAGATTACTCCCCAGCAGAGTCGCCACTTTTCTGTAGCGGTAAAATCGTGAGTGTAAGCTATTGATTAACTTCACTCGATGTACACAGAGTTGCCACCGCGCTTTTCTTTATTTCCGAAAGGAAAAAGGTAAAGAACGAATAAAAACCTAGGAGTCTAAAAGCAAAAGCTAAAAGAACAAACAGAGAATGGGTAAGGGGATTGGTTACGAACCGGGTAGTTTTAGGCACCCGACTCGTCCGTGGTACTCCACGGGAGCCCTTTGAAATATTTATTGCTTTTTGGTTTGAAATTGGTTTGCTTAAAAATGAGTGAAGAGATGAGGAGAAGAATATTTTTTAATGATTTTGTGTTTGATGAGGTTTTTAATGCCTCATACCTACGTACCCACAAAGTGCAATGCGAGATCAAAACCTCGTAGTTCGTGGTACAAAATTTGAAAAGAACAATGAGTTGAATTGATTTTAAAATGTAGAGATAAGTCGTCATCCTTTAGCGAATAATTCCTCTAGAAAAGATGAATCATATCTAAACATGTGAAAAGAAAAGGTGCATAAGGCACAAAAACAATTGAGTGAGTTTTGAGTTTTTTAAAGTATGTAAGAAAATGGTTTTGATATATTTACATGGATTAACATTTGTTTAAGGAAATAAAGTGAAAAGTTTAAAATCGCTTGACCAAAGTCAAGGTTTGATTATGAAAGCATTTGAAGTTTAGAAAACAAGAAGGTTTTTGAAATAGGGAGAAGTTTTGGAAATTTAAGAATGGGGAGGAGATGAAGGGACTAATCCTAATGCTTGAATTAAAAGTTAAGAAAAGAGTTTACCAAACCAATATGCACAATTCTTCAAAGTTCGGAATTCCATCTTCAATGGCTAATGAAATAACTTGAGGCCGAGGTTTCTAATCCATTCCAACTTGAGCAAGGGGGAAGATCTTAAAGTCTAAATCCATTCTCCAAAGCAAGGGATAGTAACCATAAGTCCAAAATTAGAAGTCACAAGTCTTTTAAGTGTTCAATCCTTTATTAGTGTTTTGATATCCAAATGGACAAAATAAAAAAAACAAGTAACAATATAAACATAAACAAACAATATATGATATAATATGATAAAGCATAATAAAGGAGATAAAGGAGCAAGAGATTAAAATAAAAGGATAAGGTGCAAGAGATTAAATTTAAACAAATTATATTCACATTATTATAATATTTACAATGTAAAGTGGTATGATGAACTTAATCAAACACAACCACGAAAATAAAAGTAAAATCGAGGCAACCGGATCCAAGTGGATCTTAATCCGAATCGGGACAACTTTAGGTCTATGTTAAGCAATCGCCGAGTAATTTACGAAGTAATTACCCTACAAATGAGGTCGGCCACCACTAATTAAAGTGGAAAATATTCGTGTTAATACATGTTAGAGAAACGATATAATGGATCGTTCTCCGAAAACATGCCACACTAAAAGAAAAAGGATGGTCTAATCTTAATCGAGATTTTCGTTGAATTTCATCGAAAAGCAACCTATCACGATCTCAAAGTATGGAGAATGATCCAAGTGATCATTCATCCATAGATTTGAAATAATGAAGGTTAAACTTATCGGAAATCAACAATCTACGAATCGGAGATTGTCATCGACCAAAAAAAATAAAAAGATGAAGTAAATGGATCTAAAAGTAGATCCATAAAAAGAATTTAAAATATTTTTTAAATCATTTTCTAAAACTCTTTTTCTTAAAAATTCTTTTTAAAATACTTTTCTAAAATTTTTCTAAAATATATTTCTTAAAAGAATTATTTTAATAATATTCTAAAAATATTATTAAAATAATTCTTTATTTAAAAACCTTTTTGAAACAAATTGAATAAAATAAAAAGAAATTAAACCAAAAGGAGGGGGGATAACCCGCGGGTAGGTGTTTGGATAGCAGACTGGATCCGAATGGATCCAAGTCCAAACACACTCCATCATACTTATACTTTTTCTATTATTAAAATAAATTAACAAAAAAAAAACAAAAACAAATAATAATTAAAAGAAAGAAGAGCCGAGTCTTCTTCTTCATCGTGAAAAACAACATAGAAACAGGGCAGAAGAAAGAATTCTCAGTGGCGGCACCTCAAGGCTCACCTTCTCAAAAATCAGAACCAAAAGGAAACGCAACCTCTTCTCTTCCAAACTCACGAAATCTCTCTTTCTTCTTCTTCAACTCTCGCGGATTCCTCTCTCGATTCGGATTTCTTTGATGTTTTTTGGTAAAAAATTGGAAAGAGGATAAGAAAAGGGGGTTTAGGGATTTTGAAGTTGATTGAGGGAAATGAATGAGGTTGAGTTTGAAAACAGGGACGGATTTAGGAATTCATTTGGGAATTGATTTCGGGAATGAATTTGGGCAGCGATTCAAAGGCTTTGCAAGCTTGTTCAATGGAGTGAGGGAGGGCTGTTTAAATAGGGGAAAGGATGAGAAGATAATTGTCGTTTTGAGAAGATTTGAGAGCGTTTTGATTGCTCACGGAAATCCTGTGCTTCCTTTTCATTTCAATTTTGCGTTTTTGTTTTGATATTGTTGCTGCGTTTCAGGTGTTATTCACTTGCGTTTTGGATGCGAAGTTCTCGTGCAGGTGTGTGTAGGTGAAGCTTGTTTGCTTCAGCTTGGGCCAGGCGTGGAAATGCTTCGGCTAGTTGTTGTTTGTGATGCGCGGGATGTGTGTGAGGTAATGTGAGGAAAAGGCTTGGACAGATGGGCGTGAGGCTTGCGGGAAAGTTGTTTAGGCTTCACGCGGCTTGAGTGAGGTTTGTTGCGGCAGGATGTGTGGGCAAATAGTTGTTTGGCTTGGATATTGGTGGCTTTTGTTGGCTTGAAGTCAAGTGGGCCAGTTGTTGTTTGGTAGCTACTTGTGATTGAAGCTGATATTGTTTTTGGCGTGCTGGCGTAGCGGTACGGATGGGAGTTTTGAAAGCTTGTTGTGCGGCTTGCAAGTTGGCTGATGGGAAAAGTTTGGAAATGCTAGGAGTTATGTGAAGCTTTAGGCGTACGGAGTATGCTAGCTTGAGGAAAGTCTTGGCTAAAATGTTGGGCTGACTTGCTTTTTGTTGCAGCTTGTTTCACGTGCTGATGTGAAGCTTGTAAGGCTGGAAATTGTTGACGTATTGGCTTGGAAGATGATGCATGAAGCTGCTTGGCTGATTTTGTTGTAATGGGCTTCATACAATGGGCTTCCCTCATTTTTGGTTTTATATTTTGCTAAAAAAATCTAATGGATTAAAAAAATGGATTTATGAATTGTAATAAAAAAATGGACTTATTTTTTGTATGAATTTGGAATATGGAAATGGTTAGGAATATATATGAATTAAAAAGAAAGGAATATGAATTAAAAAATTAAAAAATTAAAATGGATTTAAAGATAGAAAAAATAATGGAAATTAAAATATTAGAATAAATGGGAATTAGAGAGAAAATGGGTTTATGAATTATGGAATTTTAAAAAAATGGATAAAAGGAAAAAAATTGGAAATTGGATAAAAAAGATGAATATTTGGGATAATAAAAAAAATGATTGGAAATGGTTAGGAAAAATGGTAATTTGGACCACTGGTCTAAAAAAATGAATCGGTAAGCAAAGATGGAAGAAAAGGAAAAAAGAAAGGTCATTGATTAAAGTGGATAATAAATGGTTTAATAGGGAATGGATAATGGATAAGGAATTGATTTTCAAGCCCACAACAAATCCTGATTTTCTTGCACAAGCCTCTGATGAGAGTGAACACAGCCAACACAGACCCAACTGAATATTTCACAACTCAAGCCAACTGTCATCTGAAAACTGTCTGACCCATGCCCTGATGATTCGAAACCAAACTGAGGAAAATAAATCCTCAGATGAATTGCTGATGAACTGATGAACTGATAAACACTGAAGATTCAAACCAAACTTCGCACAAAACACTGTCACACAACCCAACTTGAACTTTTGAAAACACACTGTCTAAACCACTGGCACACACAACTGGCAGTCGAAACAATCTTTTGATAGTTTGACCAATATTAGGTCAAACATCCACTTGAAATCGAATTGTGACTGAACAAACGCATCTGAATGAAATTATTGCCCTGTCTTTGAAAACCTGCAACACAGAGAAGAAGAAGAACATTGCAACATATTTTTGGTATTTTGGTTAGAAGTCAGTAAATATAAACAAATATAAAGAAGTAAAAACAATAGTGATCCCCTGCGAAGCATAGACCCTATATCTAAGGAGAAACTCGAAAGCCAGTGCGATCTTGTTTGTATGCAAAATGCAGATGATATGCGAAGAAAACTTAGGGCAAAAATTAGGGTGTTACAGCTGCCCCTATTTAAGTTTCTTCAATCCGGAGATATGAAGATTGACATCTTCGTCTCTACAAGATGGGAGAGACTTAAATACAGAATACCCAATTTTTGTCCTAAGAGAACATGATATGATATGAATATGATATGCAAGCCCAAGATCTCTGTGGGGAAAATATGACCACCAGAGACAAGCAAAAACTTGGGGACACAGAAGAAAATCCCGCTGGGGAAACAACAACAGACAAACAAAGAGTTACCCAGAAAATAAATCACTGGATAACAGACTCCACTTGGGAAAAGATATGAAATTATCAAGGTACAATATTCAACCAGGGAAAGATAAACATCCTGCCAGGAATATCAACCAAACAAAATATTTGAATCCAAGAATGGAGAAATACTGAGTTGGAAAAGAAAATCATCAACTACCTGTTTACTGGGTAGGAAATATAACAGACTCGACTATCAATTTACTGGATAGGAGCAAAATTCAGAGGGATAACCTCAATTACCTTTTACTGGGTAAGAAATATTCTCAACTACCTGATTTACTGGGTAGAGAATATAAAGAACTCGACTATCGATTTACTGGATAGGAGTATAATCCACTACCTGATTTACTGGGTAGGAACTCATTCAAAGGGAAACAACTTCTATTACCTTTTTACTGGGTAAGAAGAAAATATTTGATTCTATTACCTTTTTACTGGGTAAGAGGAAGAAATAACTTGACTACCGGATTTACTGGGTAGAACAATTCTCGACTACCTGATTTACTGGGTAGGAGCTTAAGAAAATGAAAACAAACTCTATTACCTTTTTACTGGGTAAGAGAAAGAAATCTCGACTACCGAATTTACTGGGTAGGAGTACAAGTAAAAGAACTTGATCAATTTGTTAATATTACCCACTATCGATTACTGATAGCTTAATTCCAAAGCAATATATCCACAAAAAGGGACCAAAGTTCAATCCAAGAACAAATTGGAAAGAAACAGTCAAACAAGACTCATCCCGAGGAGGAAATATCTCAACTGGGGAAAATCCATCCAGATAATAAACTGGGGAGGAAGCTAAATCAAAATCATCCACGAAAAACAAACTCAGTGTGGAATTAGAAAGGATTAACACTTTCTGCTTAATGGTCAACACTCTAACTTGAGAGGAAGACGACGCACACACTCCGTGGGGAAAGTCCACACCAAAGAGCAGAGAACAATGATAAACACAAGAATGCAAGCAAACAATGCTATGCTTATGCGTATGAATATGCTTATGAATATGCTGACAAAACAGACATAAAGATAAGAAACAGGTGACATGAACACCACAACCGAATACTCGGCTAATCCCAAGGCAACAGTGCAGGGAAACATGCTGGAGATTCAATTTGAAATCTGCAGGGGAATATCATAAGCCATCAAAGGAATAAAATCCTACTACAAGGCTTAAATCATGATAAAACAACATCTGCTAGGAATATCATCCTGCTGAGGAAAGGTAATAATCTGCTGAGGATGGAAGTATTCTTGATAAAAAATCAAACTTCACGAGGAATAATTGTCATATCACTCCTGCTCCACCTGGGAATAGAGTGCAAGACCTGTTAAAACTCACATAGGAACCTGCTGGAAGTCAACACATGCAGACCTACTGGGGATCCATATGAGGATATCAGAAGTTAACATCATAGCCAAAACACAGTTACAAGGGATTTTAAATCTATACCCACCGTCAGGTAAAAGAAAACCTCTAAACTGACTGGTATATCAATACTTCTATATTCAAGGATGCAAACACATCGAGCTGAGAAACAAGAGCTCAGCTGGGGATTCCCAATACTTCTCAAGTTAAAGATAACCTGCTGAGGAAAAGATCAAAACTCAGCTAGGGATTCTCTTAAGAACATCCCTTCCAACAACTCTTCTGGGGAATACGTACAATCTCCGATCATGCTTATTGTTGGGGAATAAAACATCATTAACATCAACCTGTCAATACTATCCAGGAACTTCACATGGACACAACCGAATCAAACCCTGCTTTGGGAGAGACGAGTTACACATATCCAGACTTTACTGTCTTTGGAATCACCATTGATATCCTTTCTTTGTTCATATATCAAAAGAAAAATGTTTTTTAAAATCTTCAAAGATTAAATTTATTAAATTTGTTTCAAAAATCATCATCAACAATAAATTGAAATTTTGTAAACAGAAACAATATAAAGAATTGCAAACAATTAGATAAAAGCTCAAATTCATTGATAGAATGGTAGTCAGCTAATGGCATGACTCCATGGATCATTACAAGTTTGAAAAATGGTAAATACATGGAAAAGGGCTACATTGAGATACAATGATCACTATTCTCCCTATCAACTTTGAACTCCACTGTGTCCGAAACATCAGTCAAGGATGAGTGAATAAGAATCTTTGATGAATAATTCTTCTGAGGGATAGAATCTGAAATCCTCGGTTGCTACAAGTGATTCAGTCTGTCGACGCAGTTACTTGCCATGATCCCTAACTTTTGCCTAGATTGCCCTTTCGGGTTTTCAATCTACCGGGATAATTATTTCTGTTTTTGTCTCTAATTTTTGCCTGGACCGCCCTTTCGGGTTTTCAATCCACCGAGACACTCATTTTTGCCTAAGCCGCCCTTTCGGGTTTTCAACTTAGCGAGCCGTTCTTTTATCTTTTAGGCGAAGTATTTCTTGACTGCATCCGCATTCACAGGGCGAGTGATCTCCTCACCATCCATAGTTGCAAGAATTAATGAACCGCCAGAGAAGGCTTTCTTAACAACATATGGGCCATCATAGTTCGGAGTCCACTTGCCCCGAGAATCTTTAAGGAAAGACTGAATCTTTTTGAGCACGAGGTCGCCTTCTCTGAATACACGAGGTTTGACCTTCTTATCAAAAGCTTTCTTCATTCTTTGCTAGTACAACCGACCATGACACAAAGCTGTTATTCTCTTTTCTTCAATCAAATTCAACTGATCAAATCTACTTTGACACCATTCAGCCTCAGTCAACTTGGCTTCCATCAGAACTCTCATTGATGGGATCTCAACTTCGACGGGGAGCACTGCTTTTGTACCATAAACAAGTGAGAAAGGGGTTTCCCCTGTTAAAGTGCGGACAGATGTACGATACCCATGCAAAGCAAAAGGGAGCATCTCATTCCAGTCCTTGTATGTCACAACCATCTTCTGAATGATCTTCTTAATGTTCTTGTTCGCAGCTTCAACAGCCCCATTCATCTTCGGTCTATAAGGAGAGGAATTATGGTGTTGAATCTTGAAATCTTCACAAAGCTCTTTCATCATCTTATTATTCAATTAAGAACCATTATCAGTAATGATTCTATTCGGAACACCATATCTGCAGATAATATTGTTCTTGATAAACCGAACCACAACTTGCTTGGTCACATTAACATACGATGCCGCTTCAACCCACTTGGTGAAGTAATCAATTGCCACAAGAATAAAACGATGTCCATTCGAAGCCTTGGGTTCAATCATACCAATCATATCAATTCCCCACATAGAGAAAGGCCATGGGGAAGAAATCACATTGAGATAAGCTGGTGGCACATGAATTTTATCAGCATACACCTGACACTTATGGCACTTTTTCACATACTTGCAACAATCAGATTCCATTGTCAGCCAATAGTAACCCGCTCTCAACATCTTTTTAGCCATTGCATGCCCATTAGCATGAGTGCCAAAAGATCCTTCATGAATTTCTTTCATTAACATGTCTGCTTCGTGTCTATCCACGCATTTGAGCAAGACCATGTCAAAATTTCTCTTATAAAGCACATTTCCATTCAAGAAGAAATTGCCTGCCAATCTCCTCAAAGTCCTCTTATCTTTATCAGATGCCCCAAGCGGGTATTCTTGACTCTGGAGAAAACATTTAATATCGTGATACCAAGGCTTGTCATCATGGACCTCTTCAACTGCAAACACATGAGCTGGTCTCTCAAGTCGCATCACACTGATCATGGGAGCATCATTCCACTGGTGCACTTTTATCATAGAAGCTATAGTTGCTAAAGCATCTGCCATCTGATTCTCATCACGAGGAACATAATGGAACTCAACTTTGGTGAAGAACGTCGATATCTTCCTGGCAAAATCTCTATAAGGGATCAAGTGGGCTTGATGAGTTACCCACGTACCCTGAATCTGATTAATTACCAAGGCAGAATCTCCATACACATCAAGATGTTTAATCCTCAAATCAATGGCTTCTTCAAGACCCATAATGCAGGCTTCATACTCAGCTTCATTATTGGTACAAGGAAAAGTCAACCTCGCGGCAAAAGGAATATGTGAACCATGGGGAGTAATGATCATTGCCCCAATTCCTCTTCCACGTGCATTCACAGCACTTTCAAAAACTAAACCCCATCGATATCCAGGCTCTCGCCCTTCCTCAATCAAAGGTTCATCACAATCTTTCACTTTCAAGAACATCACATCTTCATCTGGAAAATCAAACTTGATAGGTTGGTAATCATCAATCGGTTGATGTGCCAAATAGTCAGCCAAGATACTACTTTTTATAGCTTTTTGAGTTCGGTACTCGATATCATATTCTGATAATAACATTTGCCAACGAGCAATCCTCCCAGTTAAAGCAGGCTTTTCAAAGATATACTTGATTGAATCCATTTTAGAGATCAACCAAGTCGTATGACTCATTATATACTGGCGAAGACGCTTTGCAGCCCAAGCTAAGGCACAACAAGTTTTCTCAAGCATGGAATACCGAAACTCACAATAGGTGAATTTCTTACTCAAGTAGTAAATTGCATGTTCTTTTCTTCCAGATTCATCTTGCTGACCAAGCACACAACCCATGGAATCTTTCAACACAGTCAAGTACATGATCATCGGTCTACCTTCCACCGGAGGAGACAAGATAGGAGGTTCAAGCAGATATTCTTTAATACTTTCAAATGCCTTCTGACAATCATCTGTCCAGACACACCCTTTATCTTTCCGAAGAAACTTGAAGATCGGAGCACATGTGGCAGTCATGTGAGAGATAAACCTTGAGATATAATTCAAGCGTCCCAAGAAACCTCTTACTTGCTTTTCGGTTCTTGGAGCAGGCATTTCTTGAATAGCTTTCACTTTATCAGGATCAACTTCGATGCCCCTTTGGCTGACAATGAAACCTAGCAACTTTCCAGAACGTACACCAAATGTGCACTTGTTCGGATTCAGACGAAGCTTAAACTTCCTTAATCTCTGAAACAACTTCAGCAAATGTTCAACATGATCCTCTTCAGTCTTCGACTTGGCGATCATATCATCAACATATACTTCGATTTCTTTATGCATCATATCATGGAAAAGTGTAGTCATAGCTCTTTGGTACGTCGCACCAGCATTCTTCAATCCAAAGGGCATCACTCTGTAACATAATGTTCCCCATGGTGTAATAAATGTGGTCTTTTCCATCTCCTCAGGTGCCATCTTTATTTGATTATAACCGGAAAATCCGTCCATAAAAGAGAACACATCAAACTTAGCTGTATTATCTACCAACATATCAATGTGTGGCAATGGAAAATCATCTTTCGGACTGGCTTTGTTCAAATCTCTGTAATCAATGCACCTTCGGACTTTTCCGTCTTTCTTCGGAACAGGAACAATATTGGCCACCCATTCAGGATAAGTTGACGTCATAAGAAAACCTGCATCAATCTGCTTTTGAACCTCCTCTTTGATTTTTACTGCCATGTCTGGATGAGTTCTTCTCAGCTTCTGCTTTACAGGTGGACATTCAGGCTTCAACGACAATCTATGCTCCACAATATCAGTATCAAGACCTGACATGTCTTGATAAGACCAAGCAAATACATCAACATACTCTCTGAGAAGCTCTACAATCCTCTTCTTAACTTCAGGACCAAGCAATGCTCCAACTTTGACCTCTTTCTTTTCATCTTCAGAACCCAAGTTGACCATCTCTATAGACTCTCCATGAGGCTGAATAATCTTCTCCTCGTGCTCAAGCAACCAAGATATTTCATCAGGAATCTCTTCAACATCCTCTTCCTCAGCTTCAAACACAGGGAATTCAAAGTTGGGAGAGGGCATAGGATCATTGTTTTCAATGGGTTTATCAAGCAATCTGCACAATGATTTTATTTTTATTTTAGAGTATGAACAAAAGTGCAAACATATGCAGATAAACAACTATTATATTTTGGGTTTTTTATGTTACCATTTTTCAGAATAAAGCAAAAAAGAAAAACACATATGGAAATAACAAAATAACATTTTATTGATGATGATAAAATTTGAAACAAAGCCCGACAAACATCACTTTCACCTTGGGCAGAGTGAAAGGATTTTTGAAAGAAAATAAAAACAAATTACTTTGAAGAATGAACGATAAAAGGAACATCAACAGCAATCCAGTTCTGGCAAATCTTTCCATGCGTAACGAAGTCTAGCATTTCTTCATCTTCATCATCTTCAATGATGGCAGCAGCGGAATGATCGTTGATAAATCCAGCACTTCGGAAGCCTTCTTGAATAGTCTTTGGATCTTTGATAACAACACCAGGTGTAAAGCCGATACCAAAACCTTCCTTGTTGTCGACAGCATCAATAATTCGCCCCCAACTATCAGACTGACCAGCTTCAATCACTCGCAGAGCATCCTTGAAAGAGGACATGGGCATGGCATTCTTCTTAGCAACATTATCCACAACAGAAAGAGCTTGAAACGACGTTCCCACCTCTTCCTCAGCATCAATATAGGAGAAAGAAGACAAATTGCTCACAAGCATCGCCCTCTCACCTTCAATGGTCACCAATTTACCCTCTCTCACAAACTTCAACTTCTGATGAAGAGTGGATGTTACAGCTCCTTCCTCATGGATCCATGGTCTTCCGAGGAGACAACTGTATGCGGGACGTATATCCATTACTTGAAAAGTAATCTTGAATATAAACGGTCCAATAAGAATAGGAAGATCCACCTCTCCAATTACGGTCTTCTTCGACCCATCGAACGCTTTTACAATAATCCCACTGTGCCTCATGGGAGCACCTTGAAACGCAAGCTTTGACAAAGTCGATTTTGGCATAACATTCAGAGACGATCCGGTATCAACTAGCACCTTGGACATAGCATCTTCTTGACAATTCACCGAGACATGCAAAGCCAAGTTATGATATCTTCCTTCTTCAGGCAGATCATCATCACAGAAGCTCAAATTGTTGCATGACGTGATATTAGCCACAATACTATCGAATTGATCAACAGTCACATCATGGTCAACATAAGCTTGATCCAGAACCTTCTGCAAAGACTGCCTATGAGCCTCAGAACTCATCAAGAGAGACAAAACTGATATCTTCGATGGAGTCTGCAACAACTGCTCAATGATGTTGTATTCACTCTTCTTTATCAACCTTAGCACCTCATCTTCACTATTACCAGCTTGGCCCGATTGGGCAACAGCATCCATAATCTGCTTATTTGCACTTGTATCTTCAACTCTTTTCGGAGGATCTGAAGCATACACTCTACCACTTCGGGTAACCTTCGTCACATCAGCGATGCTTACTACAGACTTCGGAGTAGGAAGAGGAACTTCTCTACCATTTTCTATCATCGTAGCATTATACCGGTACGGAACAACTTTATCAGACTCATAAGGCATTGGACCAGGCACATTAATCACCAATGGAGTAACAACATTTTTGCGACTATCAAAAGAAATAACCACCCTCTCAAGAGTAACCCTCTCGGGAATATTGAACTGAGGCATAATAACATTCACTTCATTTTCATATTCATCTCTCTTAGCTGTTACTTCGATCAATTTATCGTCCATCATCTTTTGAATATCTCTTTTAACAATCACGCAACCACGAGGGTTCACCGAGCAGATACAACATCCAGCATAGTCGTGATTAATATCGTGATATTCACTCAAGAAAGCATGCATCTCAACCAAAGATCTTCGAATATGACGGACTTCATAGATCTTGAACAACCCAGGACAACCATCAACCATATTCACAGATGCATTACCATGCTTCGGCAACAGATTCTTCTGCACATTTGGATTAACATCATTGAAATACAGAACATTATTCCTCATCAATTTTTGTACTTCAAACTTCAAAGGATAACAATTCTCAACATCATGCCCCGGGGCACCCTGATGAAAAGCACAACGAGCCTCTGGCTTATACCACCATGGAATAGTCTCTGGAACTGGAGGTGGAGGACGAGTTTGCACAAGTTTCTTTGCAATCAAAGACGGAAGCAAGTCCGCATACGGCATCGGAATAGGATCAAAACTTGGCTTAGCCCGAGCTTGTTGATTACCACCTTGTTGCACAGAAGGTTGCAGATAACGAGGTTGATACTTTGGAGCTGCCGGCACAGTTGGAGCCACGTTAATCATCGGTGTTACAGAAGCTACATGCTGTGAGTGGTGATTCCCCCGACTGTGAGGTCTTCTATAACTTTCACGGGATACTGCATTAGTCTCATTTTCTTTCTTTTTCCCAAAGATGAACCTTCTAGAGCTTGAGCCATTACTATTCTCTTGACTCAAACGTCCTTCACGGACACCTTCTTCTAAACGCATCCCCATACTCACCATTTCAGTGAAATCAGAAGGAGCGCTTGCTATCATCCTCTCATAATAATAAGAACCCAACGTCTTCAAGAAGATCTTCGTCATTTCTTTTTCTTCCAGCGGAGGAACAATCTGGGCTGCCAGCTCGCGCCATCTCTGCGCATATTCTTTAAAAGTCTCCTTGTCCTTCTGGGACATAGCACGAAGTTGATCTCTATCTGGAGCCATATCAACGTTGTACTTGTACTGCCTCACAAAAGCTTCTCCCAAATCATTGAAGGTCTTGATTTGGCTATTATCCAGACTCATATACCACCTCATGGGTGCACCGGTCAAACTGTCCTGGAAATAGTGAATCAGCAGCTTATCATTATCAGTCTGAGCCGACATCTTTCTTGCATACATAGTCAAATGGCTCAACGGACAAGTGTTGCCTTTGTACTTCTCAAACTCAGGCAGCTTGAATTTGTAAGGAACATTAACATTAGGGACCAGACAAAGGTCATAAGCATCTTTTCCGAACAAATCCTTATGCTTCAAGGCTCTCATCTCCCTCTGGATCTCAACAAAGCGTCCCAGGAAGTCATCAAGTCGTTCAGCAACTCCAGCGCCTTCACTGGGCTTAGCATGGTAAATCATTTCATCATGATGCGGAATAGTGTGCGCAACAGGCGGTACAGTAGTCACAACTGGAGGAAGAGTAGTCCACACTGGTGGGAGAGTATTAAATGCAGCAGTCTCAGGATGATGCGGAGGACGATAACCAGTAGGAAAAAAGTCAACTGGCATGCCCCAAGGTGTGCTAGCAGGCATACGATAGCGAGGAGAAATCACAGTCTCAACAGGAATTGAAGCGGTAACAACCTCGGAGATGACAGTATTCTGAACAGGAGAAGGAGGTGGCTGATTTTGAGCAGCCACCAAACTTTCCATCATAGCAGACACTCTTTCCAAGCTTTCCCTCAGATAAGTAACCTCTTTGTGCAGCTCGCGATTCTCTTGTTGTAAAGTTTCCATCACTCTTCTCCGATTAGCTCGAGTATCAAAACGGTGAGTCAGCTTGACAGGAGAACTGAATGAAGACCAAGAAACAACAATAAGATCCCTGGAGAACACTCAAAAAACAAGACAAATGCAAGTATGATGCATGCTATGCGTATGCAAATGCAAAGATTTCAAAGGATTATAAGATAACTTGCAATATTCATAAAGAAACATTTTTTGAAATACTTAAAAACTCATTCTCATTAAGATCAAAGTGAGGATTACAAATGAAGTACAAACATCAATAATATTAATACATAAGAGAAAGAGTAAACTAGGCCTAAGGAATCAAATCCGAAGAAGTCTCGAATCCTGGCTGATACTTCATGCGAATCCTCTTGATCTCATTCTTGTACCGATCTTCCATATCTTCCTTATCTTTCACCAACTTATCAACAATGGCCTTCCAAGCACCGGAAGTAGGAGGAATAGTAGCTGGAGTACTAGAGGAAAATAAATCTTCTCTCGGCCTCTTCGTGACACGCCGCTCAAGTAGCTCAATAAGATCATCCTTCTCCTTCAGTTGCTCCTGGATAGTAGTCCTCTAAAGTAGCCATTCTTCTTTTTCTTTCTTCATCTTGTCTAACTCTTCTTGAAGAACCAACTTCTCATCAACGGGAGGAAGAAAAGCAGACAAAGGCAATATGGGAAACATAGGCTCCTCAGGTGGATAAGGCATCTTGAGCTTGGAAGCTCTAGATCAAACCCACTGAATATAACATTCGGAAGGAGGAAAGTGTTGTCTTCCCAACTGACCTCTCTCTTTCCTATGAACAACATGCCAAGAATGAGCAATCCTTTTCTTCATCTCTATATGATCAGCACCATTAAGAAAGAAGAAACGGGATAAGGCCAGATTGTTTGGAACATCCTTCAAACAATAACCGAACTGTCGTCTAGCCAAAATGGGGTTGTAGCTAATTCCCCCACGTGTACCAAGAAGAGGTACATTAGGAAATTCTCCACAACTATCGATAAGCACTCCAGTGTCATAATGAGAACTATACCATGTCATGTCCTTATGAGAAAGTGACATCAACCTTTGAGACCATCTTCGATTCTCTCTATTGTCCTTGAAAACATCCGACTTCGGTAGGTGCGAAATAAACCACCTATAAAGAAGAGGCGCATAACATACAATCTCTCCGTCACCTTTGGAAGTCCTATAGTGAAAAGCATGATACATATCTCCAAGAAAAGTAGGGACCGGGTTCTTCTTCAAGAAGATCTGAATAGCATTCTCATCCACAATACCATCCATGTTCGGAAACAAGACAATCCCATAAATAAGCAAAGCAAGAATAGCCTCAAATGCATCCTTATGACCCAAAGTAAGTGAAGTAGAAGCCTTTCCCATCAAGAATTTAGCATTAATACCACGAACACTCCCCTTTGAAAGAAACTTCCCATTAAGATCGGACTCCTTAAGAAAAAGAGCTTTGGCGATGACCTTAATAGTAAGCTCCTTCTCTAAACCAGTGAAAAGAAACTCCTTGTCCAGAATAGGCAAACCTAACCAATGAGAATATTCCTCCAAAGTCGGCACAAGCTGATAATCCGGAAAAGTGAAACAATGGTGCAACGGATCATAGAACTGAGCTAAAGTAGGGAGAATCCCCTCAGGTACATCAATATCCAACATATACAAAAGCTTCCCATGACATCTTCGGAACTCTTAGGTATCAACAACCAAAGCTCCTAGCTTTCTCAACTCCACAACATTAGGATTCTTGAAAGTGTACTTCTTTGTGTTCCTCCTTTCAAAAGTCATAGCCATGGACATCTGAAATTTTGCAAATGTTCCTTATAAATCCCTTGAAATCTTACGGACAATGCTCATGAATGTATGATGGCATGTATGCAACAAACACAAACAAGATCACACAAGGCACACGAGCTTAGGTTCCGAGTCACGAGCATGAAGTCAAGGTAACAGAACACCAACCCACACAGGTAAGTACTAAGGTTTTGTCTTCATTGTACCTGCAGAAAACCAAAAGGGTGCTAATAGAGGTGCCCGGAGTTAACAACCATCTTTAGAATATCATCGGTACGTTGGATTACTCCCCAACCGATAACATTCTTAAAATAGACCTCTTCCGAGTGTAGTATCGCGTGACAACCGCCTTAGATTTACACCCAAACAGTTTCCGCACTACGTTCCTAAATTGGCTTAGATGGGTTAAGAGTTCTACGGTCCTCAGTATGATCAGCTCAAGGTCGGAAAATAATGCCACATACGATTACTCGTCATGACATTGATAGTCCAAGAGAGCCTAACCGAGTGGAGATTATCAAATTGATATTGCTTTGGACTACTCCATCACATATCGCTTCGAATATCGTCGTCCTATCATAAGTTTCAACTCAGATCCGGGTTAGAATCTATCTCACACAGAGGATCACCAAAACCAAAACAGAACAACCAAATAACAAACAATTCCAACCAAAGCAATAAATAAATTAAAGTAGGCTGAATCCGCTTAGAGATTACTCCCCAGCAGAGTCGCCACTTTTCTGTAGCGGTAAAATCGTGAGTGTAAGCTATTGATTAACTTCACTTGATGTACACAGAGTCGCCACCGCGCTTTTCTTTATTTCCAAAAGTAAAAAGGTAAAAGAACGAATAAAAACCTAGGAGTCTAAAAGAAAAAGCTAAAAGAACAAACAGAGAATGGGTAAGGGGATTGGTTACGAACCGGGAAGGTTTTAGGCACCCGACTCGTCCGTGGTACTCCACGGGAGCCCTTTGAAATATTTATTGCTTTTTGGTTTGAAATTGGTTTGCTTAAAAATGATTGAAGAGATAAGGAGAATAATATTTTTTAATGATTTTGTGTTTGATGAGGTTTTTAATGCCTCATGCCTACGTACCCATAAAGTGCAATGCGAGATCAAAACCTCGTAGTTCGTGGTACAAAATTTGAAAAGAACAATGAGTTGAATTGATTTTAAAATGTAGAGATAAGTGGTCATCCTTTAGCGAATAATTCCGCTAGAAAATATGAATCATATCTAAACATGTGAAAAGAAAAGGTGCACAAGGCACAAAAACAATTGAGTGAGTTTTGAGTTTTTTAAAGTATGTAAGAAAATGGTTTTGATATATTTACATGGATTAACATTTGTTTAAGGAAATAAAGTGAAAAGTTTAAAATCTCTTGACCAAAGTCAAGGTTTGATTATGAAAGCATTTGAAGTTTAGAAAACAAGAAGGTTTTTGAAATAGGGAGAAGTTTTGGAAATTTAAGAATGGGGAGGAGATGAAGGGACTAATCCTAATGCTTGAATTAAAAGTTAAGAAAAGAGTTTACCAAACCAATATGCACAATTCTTCAAAGTTCGGAATTCCATCTTCAATGGCTAATGAAATAACTTGAGGCCGAGGTTTCTAATCCATTCCAACTTGAGCAAGGGGGAAGATCTTAAAGTCTAAATCCATTCTCCAAAGCAAGGGATAGTAACCATAAGTCCAAAATTAGAAGTCACAAGTCTTTTAAGTGTTCAATCCTTTATTAGTGTTTTGATATCCAAATGGACAAAATAAAAAAAACAAGTAACAATATAAACATAAACAAACAATATATGATATAATATGATAAAGCATAATAAAGGAGATAAAGGAGCAAGAGATTAAAATAAAAGGATAAGGTGCAAGAGATTAAATTTAAACAAATTATATTCACATTATTATAATATTTACAATGTAAAGTGGTATGATGAACTTAATCAAACACAACCACGAAAATAAAAGTAAAATCGAGGCAACCGGATCCAAGTGGATCTTAATCCGAATCGGGACAACTTTAGGTCTATGTTAAGCAATCGCCGAGTAATTTACGAAGTAATTACCCTACAAATGAGGCCGGCCACCACTAATTAAAGTGGAAAATATTCGTGTTAATACATGTTAGAGAAACGATATAATGGATCGTTCTCCGAAAACATGCCACACTAAAAGAAAAAGGATGGTCTAATCTTAATCGAGATTTTCGTTGAATTTCATCGAAAAGCAACCTATCACGATCTCAAAGTATGGAGAATGATCCAAGTGATCATTCATCCATAGATTTGAAATAATGAAGGTTAAACTTATCGGAAATCAACAATCTACGAATCGGAGATTGTCATCGACCAAAAAAAATAAAAAGATGAAGTAAATGGATCTAAAAGTAGATCCATAAAAAGAATTTAAAATATTTTTTAAATCATTTTCTAAAACTCTTTTTCTTAAAAATTCTTTTTAAAATACTTTTCTAAAATTTCTCTAAAATATATTTCTTAAAAGAATTATTTTAATAATATTCTAAAAATATTATTAAAATAATTCTTTATTTAAAAACCTTTTTGAAACAAATTGAATAAAATAAAAAGAAATTAAACCAAAAGGAAGGGGGATAACCCGCGGGTAGGTGTTTGGATAGCAGACTGGATCCGAATGGATCCAAGTCCAAACACACTCCATCATACTTATACTTTTTCTATTATTAAAATAAATTAACAAAAAAAAACAAAAACAAAAAATAATTAAAAGAAAGAAGAGCTGAGTCTTCTTCTTCATCGTGAAAAACAACATAGAAACAGGGCAGAAGAAAGAATTCTCAGCGGCGGCACCTCAAGGCTCACCTTCTCAAAAATCAGAACCAAAAGGAAACGCAACCTCTTATCTTCCAAACTCACGAAATCTCTCTTTCTTCTTCTTCAACTCTCGCGGATTCCTCTCTCGATTCGGATTTCTTTGATGTTTTTTGGTAAAAAAATTAGAAAGAGGATAAGAAAAGGGGGTTTAGGGATTTTGAAGTTGATTGAGGGAAATGAATGAGGTTGAGTTTGAAAACAGGGACGGATTTAGGAATTCATTTGGGAATTGATTTCGAGAATGAATTTGGGCAGCGATTCAAAGGCTTTGCAAGCTTGTTCAATGGAGTGAGGGAGGGCTGTTTAAATAGGGGGAAAGGATGAGAAGATAATTGCCGTTTTGAGAAGATTTGAGAGCGTTTTGATTGCTCACGGAAATCCCGTGCTTCCTTTTCATTTCAATTTTGCATTTTTGTTTTGATATTGTTGTTGCGTTTCAGGTGTTATTCACTTGCGTTTTGGATGCGAAGTTCTCATGCAGGTGTGTGTAGGTGAAGCTTGTTTGCTTCAGCTTGGGCCAGGCGTGGAAATGCTTCGGCTAGTTGTTGTTTGTGATGCGCGGGATGTGCGTGAGGTAATGTGAGGAAAAGGCTTGGACAGATGGGCGTGAGGCTTGCGGGAAAGTTGTTTAGGCTTCACGCGGCTTGAGTGAGGTTTGTTGCGGCAGGATGTGTGGGCAAATAGTTGTTTGGCTTGGAAATTGGTGGCTTTTGTTGGCTTGAAGTCAAGTGGGCCAGTTGTTGTTTGGTAGCTGCTTGTGATTGAAGCTGATGTTGTTTTTGGCGTGCTGGCGTAGCGGTACGGATGGGAGTTTGGAAAGCTTGTTGTGCGGCTTGCAAGTTGGCTGATGGGAAAAGTTTGGAAATGCTAGGAGTTATGTGAAGCTTTAGGCGTACGGAGTATGCTAGCTTGAGGAAAGTCTTGGCTAAAATGTTGGGCTGACTTGCTTTTTGTTGCAGCTTGTTTCACGTGCTGATGTAAAGCTTGTAAGGCTGGAAATTGTTGACGTATTGGCTTGGAAGATGATGCATGAAGCTGCTTGGCTGATTTTGTTGTAATGGGCTTAATACAATGGGCTTCCCTCATTTTTGGTTTTATATTTTGCTAAAAAAATCTAATGGACTAAAAAAATGGATTTATGAATTGTAATAAAAAAATGGACTTATTTTTTGTATGAATTTGGAATATGGAAATGGTTAGGAATATATATATATATATGAATTAAAAAGAAAGGAATATGAATTAAAAAAATAAAAAATTAAAATGGATTAAAAGATAGAAAAAATAATGGAAATTAAAATATTAGAATAAATGGGAATTAGAGAGAAAATGGGTTTATGAATTATGGAATTTTAAAAGAATGGATAAAAGGAAAAAAATTGGAAATTGGATAAAAAAGATGAATATTTGGGATAATAAAAAAAATGATTGGAAATGGTTAGGAAAAATGGTAATTTGGACCACTGGTCTAAAAAAATGAATCGGTAAGCAAAGATGGAAGAAAAGGAAAAAAGAAAGGTCATTGATTAAAGTGGATAATAAATGGTTTAATCGGGAATGGATAATGGATAAGGAATTGATTTTCAAGCCCACAACAAATCCTGATTTTCTTGCACAAGCCTCTGATGAGAGTGAACACAGCCGACACAGACCCAACTGAATATTTCATAACTCAAGCCAACTGTCATCTGAAAACTGTCTGACCCATGCCCTGATGATTCGAAACCAAACTGAGGAAAATAAATCCTCAGATGAATTGCTGATGAACTGATGAACTGATAAACACTGGAGATTCAAACCAAACTTCGCACAAAACACTGTCACACAACCCAACTTGAACTTTTGAAAACACACTGTCTAAACCACTGGCACACACAACTGGCAGTCGAAACAATCTTTTGATAGTTTGACCAATATTTGGTCAAACATCCACTTGAAATCGAATTGTGACTGAACAAATGCATCTGAATGAAATTATTGCCCTGTCTTTGAAAACCTGCAACACAGAGAAGAAGAAGAACACTGCAACATATTTTTGGTATTTTGGTTAGAAGTCAGTAAATATAAACAAATATAAAGAAGTAAAAAACAATGGTGATCCCCTGCGAAGCATAGACCCTATATCTGAGGAGAAACTCGAAAGCCAGTGCGATCTTGTTTGTATGCAAAATGCAGATGATATGTGAAGAAAACTTAGGGCAAAAATTAGGGTGTTACAGGATCCACGCTTAAAAGATTTGTGTTTAAAGGGGTAGTGCCAGTGCAATCTATGTATCAAAGCTGGAAAGAATGCAAGTGTCAGTGCTGGGAGAAAGTGAAGTGAAATAGGTGAAGTGTCAGTGCTGGAACAGGAGTGCAAAGCTCAAGATAATGAGGCCAAAAGAATAATGCTGGAAGAGGGGGGATATACAGAGACTTTTGTTCGATAACAGTTAAGTTATGCCTACGTATCCTCGCATGCAATGAGGAAGTCAGAACACCGTAGTTCGACTCAACGAGACTGAAAGATAAATTGACTGATGAACTGCTTACTTGTCTATGCTCAAGTGTATGACCTGTCTGGCTCAGGTGCAAACTGTCTTGCATTAGACGGAAGAAGCGAGTTCTCGGTTGTGAGTGAATGAGGTGAGAAAAGAATCCCGGAGGAGACGATTATTGTTTGTTTTGTGTTTTCAACCTTTTATTGCTTTTTGGTGTTTGTCATAAGTTAATGAGCTTAAGCCTAAACCAAGGGTTAGTAAACTCATCACATCTTCCCTCTGATTAGGGGTAATGAGAATGCCTTAAGTATGAAGTAAAAACCTCACACTTTAATCACCATGATATAGGATTAAGATCATTAACCTCATGACAAAACAAAGCCTTTATTAAAGTGGATTTTAGTTAATGGTAATATTAAGAAGTGAATTTTATGGTTTGTAAGATAACTTGAGGGGGACTTGTCCATTAACATTAGGGTTAGTCCTTCTTAACCAATTAAGGAAGAATTAGAACCCTAATGTAAGGCCCAAGTTACAAGATTGATGTCTTAGTGATTATTAGATGAATTGATTAAAGGATTTAACACATTAAGGGTTTAACACTAAGGATTAAAGTTATACATTCCATCCTAAGAGAAAGATGCAGGCATAATCTTAATCACAAAGCCTTAAAACCTTTAGGGTTTAGTCCCTGATTAAGAGGTGAGAAGAGAAGACACAAAGGATGACACAAAGGTAAAACTAATGGGGGGACTAATCAAACCCTAATTGTTATCATGCTTGGGTGTTCCTAGGGTTTATGAAGCTTGCAAGAGATCTTCAAGAAAAGCCACCAAGGAAGAAACAGATGAAAGGAAGAAAATAAGCAGCAAGAAGCAAGACAACTTACTTCACTTAAGAAGATAAGTTGCTTGAAGAAAGAGAGAGAGGAAGGGACATGAGTGAGCAATCTCTCTCTAATACACAAGTAAAATGCAGCAATGAATGCATAAGAGGAATGAGAAGAGATTATGAGAAGTGAAGGCAAATTCACTTCTCAAACACTTACCACCTGAAAAGTTAGCAACAAGACATGAAAGGAAATGAAAATGAGATTAAATGCAAAGATGAAAACCAAAGTCAGAAGCATAATCATGATGCAAATGATGCTATGAGATGGTACGAAAGCATGTCAAGAGATGAGGATAATCATACAAGGGATGGGAATGCAAATGAGACATGTAAGGATCATGAAAGTTCATGAATGCATATGACATGAAATGAAAGCAAAAGCATGGCAAATGGATGATGCAATGATCAAACATGATTTCAATATGTCCTAATATGTCTTATATGTCATGTGGATGCACAAAATGTCATGGCAAGTTCAAGTATGCAAGCTTATGCAAGATGGATGCAAATGAAGACGCAAATTAGGGTTTATGCACAACATGAGATTCAAAATTCAAAATCAGAAGCAAAGCATGAGATAAAAAATTGAAAATGTAACAAAGGGACCTTAAACCTATACAAGTTCACTGCCCAAAGGGGAAGACCAAAATCTTAACCTAATGGAAGTTATGATTTTCTCAAGTTTGCTAGGGTTTTAGGATGCCTCACAATGAAAAATGAAAAACAAATTGAAAATGAAATATAAATTCAAACCAATTTTATCCTAGAAACTACATGTCATGAGGAATACAATGCAAAAAGAACCATCATCAAACTCTTCATGGTTAGGCAGAAAGAATTTTTCTAAGTTAGGGTAAAAATATTGACTTTTAAGAACCCTAAATCCAAAGAAAAATGTCAAAATAGGTCAAGAACCAAAAGGAAATTTGTGTGAAGGGTTTGATAATGTTTCTAAATGTTTTAAAAAGCTCTCTGAATTTTTTTGGAATTTTTAAATACCTAAATGTATTTTTAATTAATTAATTCTCATTAACTAATTAAAAATAATCATTTAAATGATTTAAAAATAATTTTTAATGTAAAAAATAAAAATAAAAATATTTTTGGTGTCTGAAAATAAATAAAAGCTTGGATTAAAATTTTCAGAATTTTTTGATATCATTTGCTATTTTTAAAAATTCGTTCAAATAAATAGAAAACAAATGAAATGAATATTAAATTAAATGAGAAAATGGGAAAGTCAACCAATCCATGAACCCTAATTACTTTCAGGTGACCAGAACAGTGTTCCGGTCATCTTCTCTGGCCAGTCTCTCATCCAATCTCTCTCAATACGTGAAATCAAACCACTAAACTCTCCAGAAATGATCCTAACCCTATTCTAAACAAGAATCAACCATCAAACAGCATTTATTTCACATGAACAAAGAGATTCGAAGCAAAACGGAAAATCTTTCAGAAATTTCAGAAACTCCATACATGCTTAAAACTGAATCATTTTCAAAACCAAAAGGTGCAGTGTGATCAGTGAAGCATGGAGAACAATCTAAGAACTTAAGAAACCATTTCTGGAAATTTTGTTTTTGAGGTTACCTGAACTAAAGCTTTCGAAAATGGCATTGGCTGGCTGCTTCTTTGCTTCAAATCAGCTCCAATGATCCTCCTGAAGAGTTTGTGATGCTTGGTTGGAGTTTAAATGGTCTCTAAATGAAGTTGGCAGAAGTTCAGTTCAAGAAATGTCAAAATCTTGTTTTTGATATGGTGTGTTTCAAGGCAAAATGAAGGGTGGGAAATGATCAGCAATGAATGTGGAGTTGAATGGTGGAAAAAGTTTGGAGATTTGATGGTTGAGCTATGAGTTTCGAAGGCTTTTGCAAGTTTGAGGGATTTTGTGTATGCTGAGCAATCTCAAGTGTTAAGTTGCAATGTTGTGTGTTTTTGCTTGGTTTTGATCCACATGATAAGTTGTGATAGGTCAGAGGGTGGGTGGTGGCCTATGTTGATTAGTATGGGACAAAATGCATAAAGTCAAGAGTTGGTGTACTTGAGGTATGGGCAAATGGCAGGCCAAGGACAATGGGGTGTCCTGTGCAGCTGGCTTTAGGTAGGTCCATGGGATCAGTTTTGAGGCAAGGCAGCATGTTGAATGAAGTTTGTGGGTGATTTTGCAAATTATGAAGGTTTTGGCCCCTTTGAGAAATCTTAATGATCAAGGCATGAAACTTGTAAATTCTTTGGGCAATTCTGAATTATAGGTCATTTATTATGTTTGTGTAATGGTTATAAGTGTGTTTGAAGTCACAAAATGCTTTGGCAAGTGTTTTTGCAAGTTTCCCTCTTTGGCACATAAGTGAAATTTTGTGATTTTTCCCAACTTTGACAAACCATAACTTGAGTTCTAAAATGAATTAGGTCAAGTTCTTGTACTTTTTGAAAAGGGAATGATCCATTCTACAACTTTCATGACCAAAAAAATTTCATTTGAAGCATTTTTGAATCAAAAAGAGGAGGTTGAAAAACCTTCCAAAAATGGCAAGTTTGCATTACAAGTCACTTTCCCAAAATGACAACTTTGCAAATGGCTTGAAATTCTTCAATTTTGTGAACTTATAAATTCTTCTAAGATAAAATAAAGATCATAAACACCCAAAATGATGGAGAAAACCCTTGGTTGGATGATTGGGGGCCTCAGATGCCCTGATTTTGCACTGACTTGTTCAAGAAGTCATCTAATGATCAGATGCCTTCCCCATTGAATTTCTTCATGAAAATTGGTGTGCATGATCCTTATAACATATAATGACCAATAGAAACAATAATGACCAAAAAAATTGGAGTTATGGCCTCTGAAACCAAAACCCTAATTTTAGGTCATCTGTGCAGTGAAACCCTAACTCTGCTTCCATGCTTTCCTCAATTCTTGTGATCTTCTGACTTCTTTGATCTTAGGAGGATATAATATGATACTTGAACATACATGGACCCTCTTGAGATGATTGGAGGCCTTTGGAGTGGCTTAGAAGGATCTTGGATTGCTCAGATCACAAACCCTAGATGCAGATGAACTTGAACCAATGCAGTGAAGCAAGAATGCAACATGATATGATATGATTGATCTTATGCAAATGAAAAGAATCATAAGCCATGGTGTGAACTTAGTGAGGGCAAATTTGGGGTGTTTACACAATTCTTTGGGAAATTATGAGTTTTAGACAATGTGTCATGTTTGTATGATACATAGAAGTGTGTTTGAAGTCACAAAAAGCCTTGGCAAGTGGTTTTGCAAAGAATCCCTTTTGGTGCATTCTTGAAAATTATGGGATTTTTTCCAACTTTGACAAGCCATATCTTGAGTTCCAAAATGAATTAGATCTTGTTCTTGTACTTTTTGAAAAGGGAATGATCCAATCTACAACTTTCATGACCAACAATTTTTCATTTGAAGCATTTTTGGTTGAGAAAGAGGAGGTTGAAAAACTTTCCCAAAAATGGAAAGTTTACATTACAAGTCATTTCCATTTTTGGCAACTTTTGGTTTAGCTCACTTTTCTTCAATTTTGTGAACTTCTAAGCACTTCAATGATCAAATAAAGATCATATAACTTCAATTTGATGAAAAATCCATTTTGGTTCCATGTTGGGGGCCTTAGATGCCCTGATTTTGTTCTGACTTGCTCAAGAAGTTACCCAGTGAACAGATGACTTCCATAATGAATTCCTTCATCAAACTTGGTATACATGATCCTTATAACATATTGAGACAAATAGTAAACAAGAATGACCAAAAAATTGGAGTTATGGCCTCTGAAACCAAAACCCTAATTTTAGGTCATCTGTGTAGTTAAACCCTGGCTCTGCTTCCATGCTTTGCAAGTTCTTGTGATTCTTTAACTTCCTTGATCTATGAAGGATATAATATGATGATTGAACATACATGGACCCTCTTGGAATGATTGGAGACCTTTGGAGTGGCTCAGATGGATCCTGGATTGCTCAGATCACAAACCCTAGATGCAGATGAACTTGAACTATGCAGATGAAACAAAAATGCAATATGAGATGATATGCTTAAACTAATGCAAATATGAAAGATCACAAGCCATGGTGTGAACTTAGTGATAGAAAATTTGGGGTGTTTACAGTAGCGCGTTTTGTGTATGCCTGTTTGATTTGTCAGAAGTCGAAAGTTAAACATCAGAAGCTTGCTGGTCTAATGCAACCGTTGGAAATTCCAGAATGGAAATGGGATAACATTTCTATGGACTTTTTTAACAGTATTTCCTAATACTTCGAGAGGACATAATTCAATTTGGGTGATTGTTGATAGGCTTACGAAGTCGGCTCATTTTATTTCTATTAACATTTGTTTTTCAGTATCAAAGTTGGCTGAGATTTATGTCAGAGTAATTGTGAAGTTGCATGGTGTTCCTTTGTGTATTGTGTCGGATCGAGATTCGAGGTTTACTTCCGAGTTTTGGAAGAGTCTGCAAGAAGCATTGGGTTCTAAGTTGAGGTTGATTTCAACATATCATCCTCAGACATATGGTCAAACTAAGAGGATGATTCAGTCGTTGGAGGATTTGTTGAGAGCTTGTGTACTTGAGCAGGGAGGTTCGTGGGATACTTATCTTCCATTGATCAAGTTCACATATGATAACCGTTACCATTGTAGTATCTGAATAGCGCCTTTTGAGGCGTTGTATGGTCAGAGATGTAGGACCCCGTTATGTTGGTATGAACCTAGAGAGATCATGGTGCTTGGATCAGAGATAGTTCAAGAGACTACCAAGAAGGTGAAGTTGATTCGAGAGAAAATGAAAGCTCCTCAAAGTCGACAGAAAAGTTATCATGATAAGCGAAGGAAGGATTAAGAGTTCCAAGCGGGTGATCACGTATTCTTAAGAGTTACGCATGTGATAGGTGTTGGGCGAGCGTTGAAATCTAAGAAGCTTACTCCTCGTTTTATCGGTTCGTATCACATTTTAGATAAAGTTGGGAATGTTGCTTATAGAGTGGGTTTACCGCTAAATTTGTCGAATTTGCATGATGTGTTCCACGTGTCGTAACTCCGGAAGTATATTTCAGATCCTTCTCATGTGATTAGTATGGATGATATGCAAGTAAGGGATAATCTCACCGTGGATACAATGCTGGTACAAATTGAGGATCATGAAATGAATACCTTAAGAGGCAAAGAGATTGTTTTAGTTAAAGTTATTTGGTTGGGAGTTGCCGGAGAATGTATAACTTGGGAGTTAGAAAGCAAGATGCAGGAATCTTATCCTGAGTTGTTTGAGCAAGGTAAGATTTTCGAAGACGAAAATGTTCTAAGTGGGGGAGAGTTGTAACGCCCGTATTTAATTAATTAATTAAATTAAATATTATTCCGTATTTTTCCCGATTATTGTTGTTAGGTGTTGTTTTGTTGTTTGTGTTGCTAAGTTGTTTAAGTTGGTATTAAGTTGATGGTTAAGTCATGTTTGGGTTGTTTAAGTTAATTAAGTCAAATATTAAAATAATTGTTAATGATATAATATTAAGTTGGGCTTAGTTACAGTGTGAGAGTAGTAAAGTTGGGGGTGCTATTTTAGGCCCATAAGAATTTACTTGATTAGTGAGGTTTTAGAGATAATAGGATGAAAAACCTAATTAGAAGATTAATCAGAATTTTGTAAAAGGAGAACAAGTCTTGAGGAAGAACAAGAGGATAGGTTGGATTTTTGTAGAGATTTTTGTCAATAGATTTGAGTTTCCTTCAATCCAAGGTAAGGGTGGGGTTTGAATTCCATAACCGGGATTAGATAATCTGTATGTAGGTTGGGGTTTCGTATAATTATTGTTGTGTTTTCGTATGATTTATTGCTGGAAATCGTATGAATCTGAGATGTATAATATGATGTTCTTGTTGTGTTGTTGTCATGGAAGTTGTTTCTATTGTTGTACAAGTTGTTGTATTTGTTGGAATACTTGTTGCAGGAAAATTGTGTGAAGAAGGAGATTAGGATTCGTAAAATCAGTCATAGAAATTAGTAAATGAATAGATATTGAAGATATAAAGACTAAAATCAATGTAGAAACCCCATTAGGCTTGAATGGAGTGATTAAGTTGTGTAATTATTAGCAGAAGTAGGAATAGTATGCATTCTGGTGATTCACGTAATAGATCTGGTTTCACGCATAACAGGAGGAGCCATACGCGTAACACATCCCAGTTACTTAGGCATTAAGCGTAAGGGAAGGTTGAATTCAAGGCCTCTGGTCGTTTGCGTAGGAGACGCGTAAGGAGGTAAGGCATTTTACGTAAAGGTGAGGCTTACGAGTAAGAGGTGGCGTAAAAGCAAGTCGTTACGCATATGGTTTAGCCATTACGTGTATGGACAGAGTGGT
This sequence comes from Lathyrus aphaca, assembly GCA_963966055.1. Taxonomy (NCBI): domain Eukaryota; kingdom Viridiplantae; phylum Streptophyta; class Magnoliopsida; order Fabales; family Fabaceae; genus Lathyrus; species Lathyrus aphaca. Next base: position 293,439,672 of record OZ014519.1, on the reverse strand, counting down.
GTGTAGAAATGTGATTTTTTTGGCGATTCATCCTGTTTTTGCATCCTTTTCGAGTTGAGCTGATCTTAGACTTTAAGTAGGAATAAAATAAGTTAATTATAGTAGATTTGAAGACTAAAAATAATTAATTTAGAAATCTAATTGATTAAGCCGTAATTAGTTGTTTTCCATGTTGAAGTTGTATTAAGTTGTTATAAGTTGTGTTGTCCCGATCCTGGGGAGGTATTAAGTTGTATCTCAATTGACCAATGTTGATTCATGTTGTTGAGTTGTTAAGTTGTTGTTTACATCGTTGTTGTATGTCATTCATAGTTGCATACATTTTCATATTATAAGTTAGAGCGAATGCTCAATTCAAGTTGGTCTGGATTGGCAAATAAGTTGTTGATGCCTCAATAAACTGGCAAAATTTCAAGTTGGGAGTTTACTCCAAATGGTACCACATGCATTTATAAGTTGAGTCGCATTTGAGTCGCATTTTATCTATGTTGTTATTGGTTGTTGGTTACAAGTTGTACGTTGATGTTGCTAGTTGTGTGAAGTGGTGTGATTGTATGATTTCTTGCTTACATATTGATTATCATACTCCTATTTATGTTATTCGATATCTCACCCCTTCTGTTTGAATGTTTCCCTTTGTTGGTAACATGCAGGTAACCAAGAGTCAGGTACTTAGTAGCTTCAAGTTGGTATTTGTCGCTCTGATACATAACACTTTGGGGGGATGAACACATGTTTTATTCTATGTTGGATTTCTATTTAGTTGAAAGATTTGTTTTAGATGTTTCATGTTGAAAACCATGTTGAAGTAGTTTAAAGTTGCAAGCATTAATGTTATTTTAAAGTTGTAATATGTTGAATCCGCTGCGTTGTTTTCGAAGTATTTTATTAATGAATTTTTGTAATTTGATTATTTAAGTTGAAAAATGTAATATCCCATGTTTTGGTGAATTTGTTTATAACTCTGATTTAATTTATGACTCGGGTAGAATGGGGTGTTACATTAGGCGCTCAAAGAAATATCAACTACAAAATTCTCGACCACATCAAAAGCCTTATCCATAAAGAATCTAACAAGCTGATTGTGTTCTTGATCCGATCCCGATGACATACATTGCCATGTTGCGACAATTGCTAAGGCTTAATTTGGTGGAGTTGCGGACTTTGGTACCACCAGTGGGGAATCTTCCAAAAGGATATGATGCAGATGCACATTGCAAGTTTCATTAAGGTGCTCAGAGGCACAATACTGAGGAATGTAGGGCTCTAAAGTTCAATGTTCAAGATCTGATCAACTCAAAGTTCATCACACCATATGGTTGGCCTACGAAGTAAAGAAGGCCAGACATGGGTTGTTGTTTGTAGGCCGTAGATTTCTATTATTGTGGTGTATCGGGTTATCCCCAGGCTTGTTGAGGGAACCTTTGTTGCTATTATTGTTTGTGTTGGTTGTCATTTTGTTTTCAACACTTTTTATGACTTCGCTCTTGCGAGCCTTTCTTTGTTATCATGCTTGGTTTTTTTCTGGATGCAATGGTTTTCTTGATATTTCTCAGAAGGAAATTCATGCACTGCCACATGTTCACAATATGACTTTACATTGGATCTTACTTTCAGGGATTCATATAAGAGTATTCTCTCTCAATAGTTGTATTTCAGAGTATTTGCATAACATAGCATTCTGCATATCATAGCATATTATCTCTGTTTTTTTTTCAAGTACACCGACACAGTTTCTTATCTCTATTCCTTTTCAGGAAATATTGTTGGGAGTTGGTTTTGCCAGTATCCAATCAAGCAAAGAAGAACTAGAATGGAAGATCAGGTACAAGTTGAGCTCGTGGAATTGAGAAATCATGTGGATCAGTTCATGACTTTGATAACGGGGATGGCTCAGAATCAAGAACAACTAAGGTTGATGGTCGAGCGGCCAGAGAATGAGATTCCAGAAGGTGGCAATCAGAGAAATCATAATGGTATTATGCAAGGAAACCCTCAGGTCATCCTTGTTATTGGAGATCTGGGCAGAGACAATGGTCGTAATGTTGGCTACATGGATGGTCAAGAGGATCAGTTTAGTGTGATGGATAAGGAGTTGGGTAATCAGAATGTGGCTATGAATAAGAAGTTTGACAAAATTGCTGAGAAGATAAAGGCCATTGAATCTCATAACTCTCTAGGTTTTGATGTTACAGACTTGGGCTTGATGTCGGGGGTCAAAATTCCTCACAAGTTCAAGCCTCCTACTTTTGATAAGTACAATGGCAACGCTTGTCGCTTTCACCAGATAAGGCTAAGTCAAATAGGGTACAGACGCGAATGGTTGGCGAAAGAGAGAAAAAAAGAAAAGAGTCGCCAGCTAGGCATTTTTATCCCGAGGGAAAGGTAATGCTGCATAAACCTAAGAAAAGATGGATAAGACGGTTGCGAACCAGAGAAACTGAGAAAGGGGGTTGGTTACAACCTGGGAAGGTATTAGCACCCAGATTGTCCATCTTACTCGACGGGATCCACGCTTGAAAGTTTGTATTTAAAGGGGTAGTGTCAGTGATATCTGTGTATCAAAAGTTGGAAAAGAATGCAAGTGTCAGTGTAAAAGAAGTGTGAAGTGAATGAGGGAAGTGTCAGTGTAAGAAAATAATGCCAAGCTCAAGATTATGAGGCTTAAAGAATAATGTTGGAAGAAGGGGGGATATACAGAGACTTTTGTTCGATAACTATTAAGTTATGCCTACGTATCCTCTCGTGCAATGAGGAAGTCAGAACACCGTAGTTCAACTCAAAGAGACTAAAAGATAAATTGACTTGTGAATTGCTTACTTGTCTATGCTCAAGTGTATGACCTGTCTGGCTCAGGTGCTAACTGTCTTGCATTAGATGGAAGAAGCAAGTTCTCGTTTGTGAGTGAAGATGATGAGAAAAGAATCCCGGAGGAGACGATTATTGTTTGTTTTTGGTGTTTTCAATCTTTTATTGCTTTTTGAGTTTGTCATAAGTTAATGAGCTTAAGCCTAAACCAAGGGTTAGTAAACTCATCACATCCTCCCTCTGATTAGGGGTAATGAGAATACCTTAAGTATGAAGTAAACACCTCACACTTAATCACCATGATGTATGATTAAGATCATTAACCTACTTGCATTTAATTAGATGTTTTTGGAGTTTTTGTTTTAGTGTTGAGTAATGAGTTTAAGCCATAATCAAAGATTTAATGGACCCATTACACCATCCTAATAGAAGGATAATAGATGAGAACATTTAAGCCGAGGAAGGATCCTCAACTTAATCCATGATTAGGGATTAAACTCATGACAAAACAAATTCTTTATTAAATAGATTTTAGTTAATGGTAAGATTAAGAAATGGATTTTTATGATTTGTAAGACAACTTGAGGGGGACTTGTCCATTAACACTAGGGTTAGTCCTTCTTAACCAATTAAGGAAGAATTAGAACCCAAATGCAAGGCCCAAGTTACAAGCTTGATGTCTTGGTGATTATTCGGTGGATTGATTAAAGGATTTAAACACATTAAGGGTTTAACACTTAGGATTAAAGTTATACACTCCATCCTAATAGAAGGATGCAGGCATAAGCTTAATCACAAAGCCTTAAAACCTTTAAGGTTTAGTCCTTGATTAATAGATGAGAAGAGAAGACTCAAAGATGACACAAAGGTAAGACTAATGGGGGGACTAATCAACCCTAATTGTTATCATGCTTGGATGTTCCTAGGGTTTATGAAGCTTGCAAGAGATCTTCAAGAAGAACCACCAAGGAAGAAGCAGATGGAAGGAGATGAAGCAGAAGAAGCAAGACAACTTGCTTCACTTAAGAAGACAAGTTGCTTGAAGAAAAAAAGAGAGGAGAAGGAGCATGAATGAGCAAGCTCACTCAAACACAAAAGTAAAATGCAGCAAGGATGCATGAGAGAGATGAGAAGAGATTATGAGAAGTGAAAGCAAATTCACTTCTCAAAGCACTTACCACCTGAAAAGTTAGCAAAAGGAAATGAAATGAAATGAAAATGAGAAAGATGAAATGATGCAATCCAAAACCAGAAGCATAATCAAGATGTAAATTATTCTAAGAGGTGATACAAATGGATGTCATGAGATGTGGATGATCATAAAAAACATGAAGATGCAAATGAGATATGTAAGAACCATGAAAGTTCATGAATGCATATGACATGAAATGAAAGCAAAAGCATGACAAATGGTTTATGCAATGATCAAACATGATTTCAATATGTCTTAGGATGTCTTATATGTCAATTAGATGCACAAAATGTCATGGCAAGTTCATGTATGCAAGCATATGCAAGATGGATGCAAATGAAGGCAAGAATTAGGGTTTACATACAATATGCAATGCAAAATTCAAAATCAGAAGCAAATGATATGATAAAAAAATGAAAATGGAATCATAGGTACCCTAAACCTATACAAGTTCACTGCCCAAAGGGGAAGACCTAACTCTTAACCTAATGAAAGTTATGATTTTCCTAAGTTTGCTATGGTTTTAAGATACCTCCCAATAGAAAATGAAAAACAAATCAAAAATGAAAGATAAATTCATGCCAATTTTATCCTGGAAACTAAATGACATGAGGAATGCAATGCAAAAAGAACCATCATCAAACTCTTCATGGTTAGGCAGAAAGAATTTTTCTAAGTTAGGGTAAAAATATTGATTTTTAAGATCCCTAAATCCAAAGAAAAATGTCAAAATAGGTCAAGAACCAAAAATAAATTTGTATGAAGGGTTTGATAATGTCTCTAAATGTGTCAAGATGCGATGTGATTTTTTTAGTGATTTTTAGAAACATAAATGGTATTTTAATTAATTAATTCCCATTAATTAATTAAAATAAACATTAAAATATTTTAAAAATACGAATTTTATGCAAAAAATAAAATAAAAATTATTTTCAGAATGAGAAATATATTTAGAACCATGATGCAAAAAATAAAATATTTTGAAAGTGTTTTGCTATTTTAAATAAAATGCACAAAGAAATGCAATTAAAATGAAAATTAAATGAATTTAAATGGAAGTCAACTGATCCAAGGGCCTAGTTCAAAGTTAGGACGCGGGAATTGACCAGCGCGCGCATCTGGATGGCCAGTATTCAAACTTCACTAATTAAGATTAAAACCCTAATCTGAGCCCTAATTACTCTCAGGTGACCGGAACAGTGTTCCGGTCATCTTCTCCGGCCAGCCTCTCATTCAATCTCTCTCAATACGTAAAATCAAACCACTAAACTCTCCAGAAATGATCCTAACCCCATTCTAAACAAGAATCAGCCATCAAACAACATTTATTTCACATGAACAAAGAGATTCGAAGCAAAACGGAAAATCTTTCAGAAATTTCAGAAGCTTCATACATGCTTAAAACTGAATCATTTTCAAAACCAAAAGGTACAGTGTGATCAGTGAAGCATGGAGAACAATCTAAGAACTTAAGAAACCATTTCTGGAAAAATTTGTTCTTGAGGTTACCTGAACTGAAGCTTTCGAAAATGGTACTAGCTGGCTGCTTCTTTGCCTCAAATCAGCTCCAATGATCTTCCTGAAGAGTTTGTGATGCTTAGTTGGAGTTTATATGGCCTCTAAGTGATGTTGGCTGAAACTCAGTTCAAGAAATGTGAAAATCGTGTTTTTGATTCAGGGTGTTTCAAGGCAAAATGAAGGGTGGGAAATGATCAGTGATGATTGTAGAGTTGAATGGTGGAAAAAGTTTGGATATTTGTTGGTTGAGTTATGAAATTCGAAGGCTTTTGCAAGTTGGAGGGATTTTGGCTATACTGAGCAATGGAAGGATTCAGGTTCCAAACTTATGTGAAATGGCTTGCTTCCTTGCCACATAACATGCTGGGATAGGTCCGTGTAGTGGTTGTGGGCTATGCTGATTGGTATGGGGCAAAATGCATAAAGTCAAGAGTTGGTGTACTTGAGGTATGGGCAAGTGGCAGGCTGGGACAGCGGCATGGTTGTGCGCAGCTGACTTCATGGATGTCCACAAATCCATTCTTGAGGCAATTCAGCAAGAGAGAAGAAAGTTATGGCGTGTTTTGCAATTATGTGAAGTCTTGCCCCCTTTGAGAAATCTTGATGATCAAGGCATGAAACTTGGGATTTCTTTGTGAAATTCTGAATTATAGGTCATGTACTATGTTTGTGTAATGGTTAGAAGTGTGTTTGAAGTCACAAAATGCTTTGGCAAGTGGTTTTGCAAGTTTCCCTCTTTGGCACATAAGTGAAATTTTGTGATTTTTCCCAACTTTGCAAGGCCATAACTTAAGTTCTATGATGAATTAGATCAAGTTCTTGTACTTTTTGAAAAGGGGATGATCCAATCTACAACTTTCATGACCAAGAATTTTTGATTTGAAGCATTTTTGAATCAAAAAGAGGAGGTTGAAAAACTTTCCCAAAATGGCAAGTTTGCATTACAAGTCACTTTCCCAAAATGGCAACTTTGCAAATGGCTTGAAATTCTTCAACTTTGTGAACTTATAACTTCTTATAAGATAAAATAAAGATCATACACATCCAAAATGATGGAGAAGACCCATTGGTTGTGTCATTGGGGGCCTCAGATGCACTGATTTTGCACTAACTTGCTCAAGAAGTCATCTATTGATCAGATGCCTTCTCCATTGAATTTCTTCATGAAAATTGGTATGTATGATCCTTATAACATATAGAGACCAATATAAATAAGAATGACCAAAAAATTTGGAGTTATGGCCTTTGAAACCAAAACCCTAATTTTAGGTCATCTGTGCAGTTAAGCTTGGCTCTGCTTCCATGCTTCCCTCAGTTCTTGTGATTCTTTGACTTTCTTGATCTTGGGAGGATATAATATGAGGCTTGAACATACATTGACCCTCTTTAGATGGTTGAAGACCTTTGGAGTGGCTCAGATGGCTCAGGGATTGCTCAGATCACAAACCCTAGATGCAGATGACTTAGAACCAATGCAGTGAAGCAAAAATGCAATATGAGATGATATGATTGAACCTATGCATATGAAAGAATCACAAGCCATGGTGAAATAAGTGAGGGAAATTTTGGGGTGTTTACAACGCTTGTCCGAAAACTCACATCCAATCTTACTTTGGGAAGATTTCTGCCCACACGGACGATGAAAAGATATGGATGTATTATTTCCAGGACCACTTATCTGGGGCATCTTTGGGTTGGTATATGAATCTGAATAGGGCTTTTGTCAGAAGCTGGAAGGACTTAGCTGAAGCTTTTGTGAAACAATACCAGTACGACATTGACATGGCGCCCAACCACACTCAACTCCAGGGTCTTTCTTAGAAGACGTCTGAAAATTTCAAACAATATGCTTAGAGATGGCAAGAAATGGTCGCCCGAGTACAACTTTCACTACTTGAGAGGGAAATGGCTGACATGTTCATGGGCACTTTGAGGGTGTGTTTCTGGATCATTTAGATGCTTGTTCATCTACTGGATTTGCTGATATTGTGATCATTAGTGAGCAAATTGAGAGTTTTCTAAAGCTTGGAAAGATTCAAGATTATAGTGCATCAACTTCAGGAACTAAGAAACCCTTTGCAAATGGTCAGAAAAATAATGAAGGGGGATCTAGGGAAACATTTCATCAACGTGGAAAAGGTAGAGGATATCAACCATGCCATCATCAAGCAGCCTCTGTGACCACAGCTGCGAATAATCAGCCTAAGTGTCAGACATGACAAAGGAACCCTCAACAGGGTCAATAACAACAAAGGAAGGAATGAGTTTTTGACCCTTTACCAATGTCTCATACTGATCTACTTCATGATCTTCTTTAGTTGAAATTGATTGAGCTTTGCAAGTTGTCCCCACCTCCTGTTCCACTACCAGATGGTTGGGATGCCAACGCCCACTATGATTTCCATTCTGGGGCAGCAAGACACCATATTGATGGGTGTAAAGCTTTTCATTGCAAGGCACATGACTTGATTGATTCGAAAGCTGTCGACTTTGCTCTAAACAGATAAGGAAGAGGGCATTGACTTGATTTGAAGTCTATTTATCAGAGTCCGTAAAGAAAAATAACTAAAGCAATAAATTCAGAAGTACTCCCATACTCTCAGTAATGAAACTTATTTGTTTCCTTCAATGCATTTGCATCCCTAGTGAGGGGAACTATGTCACTCTGATTTTTTATTGATATTGGGTTAATGGAGATATGTAGGCAGAAGATTGTCAGGTCTTTGCGAGCAACCTTATGTGTCAACTTCATTTCTCGGCTTTACTTTCTCTTTCAGACGTCTGTGTTAGTGATCAGTTTCAGAGGCTTAAGGTCAAAATAGTTGTGAAGTAAGTAAGTTGCTGAACAGGTGGCCATTTGATTAAAGATTGCGAGCATATGGAAAAGCTATTGATCACTGAAAATATCTAAGACTGATAATTCCAGACGGAGTCAAGTCTCCTCAATTATGGCAATGTTCAGTTTCTTTATTGCATTTTCGTTTGTAGCTTTTATCTGTTTACTTAAACATTTGTATGCATGCATGAAACTTGTATGTTTGTTAATATTAATCATAATACAATGCACATGTTTTTCTCGAAGTAATCCATTCATTTATTCACTCATAATTTTGTGTATGTGCATTGCAGTACCAACTGTCACGCTTAAACTCTTGAGGGAGAATGACGAAACAAAAACGCAAAAATCTCTAATTGTGTGCTTTTGAAAAAGACCTCGTTGACGATGTACAGGCATTTTTTCAAATCCCAGTATCTGGAGATATAAGGAAGATAACCCTTTGCTAACCCCTTTGAGCCTTGAACATAACCCGAGCGTTCAGACTTTCACAAAGGAGTGTATCTGAGGATCCATTACATTTACATGGTTATACCAATCAAGAGGTCCAAAGACCCGAAACCACCATGGTTATACCAATCAAGAGGTCCAAAGACCAGAAACCACCATGGTTACACTAAGAAAGAGGTCCAAAGACTAGAAGCCACAAGGTTTATCCATCATCAACTGGGAAGTAAGACAACCACGACCCTTTTCAAAGCAATCAAGACAACCAGTGTCGCACAATTTATTCAAAAAGAAAAGAAGGAAAATAATGAAAAAAAAAGAAAATAAAAAATCCCGCTAGGTCGAACTTGAAAACAAGCGACTTAGGCAAAAGTTAGGGCATCCTACGGGACTCCAATTGCAAAAGATTCAAAAGAATCAGTCCATGCAAAAGTTAGGGAAAAGCAAGAGAATGCAGAAGCGAAAGACGGAAAGGATTACACAAAAAATATCCTTAAACAAGAACAAATTCGTGTGGCATAGACACAAAATACAATAGGGGTGACTGACTCCCAACAACAACCTGATTGGTGCTTGAACCGTTAGTAGCAATGGTTCCTCAACCAACACGAAACCCTTATGAAATGAGAGTGCTCGTTTCAATTTGGCTGAACATAGAACTGAAGAACATCACGAAGAAGGGTGGGTACAAACAAAACTTCGAGCCTATATCCTTTGTTTTTATAACCATGAACCAGGCCATGATACAACCCTCAAAAGTCCTAACTCAAACAAGGTTAATTCGAGAGCGTACTACCACGAGATAGTGTTCCTGACTCCTATGAGTTATGCTAAAAGATCTTTGTTGGTGTTGCATGTGCATGCTTTCTTTTATTAAAAAAATCAATGTCGTATCTTAGCCAGTGATTCGCTCACAAAGGTTTGCGACATCTTTTCAGTAAGGACTTCAAGATTAACATGTGTGTTGCATTAGAATAATCATTCTCAGAACAATGCATTTTCTACTTGCATACATTTGTTTGGCATCATAGAAGTTCACATACGGAACTTCAGTCCATAAGCTTAATCTTGCCAAGTTGAGAAGTCTGAAACTTCTGAAGGAAAATCATGTTGAAGTGCACTTTTTCCAAGAAACTCTTTTGAGTAAGGTTTTTCCAACCAGTTGGGTTAAATGCAGCCAATCCGGGGCAATCACATTGAACAATCTCCTCACAATTCGGTCAAAATGGAGCAATCACTTCGAGATTTATATATCTCAAAGAGAAATTAGTCTAGGTATTTCTTCAAAGTACAGTCAGTCAGAGGTGATCACTTTAAGAATCTTTCTGGGGAAGGCCACCCTAAGAGCATGTGAAGTCACTCTCTCTAGATGACTAATCAAACTAGCATTGGTTCAGGATACTGGGGTAGAATATCTCACGAAGACGTGGGGTCTTGCATGAATCTTCTTGAAACAAATCCCTTCGTAGACCATGCAGTTTGGGGCAGTCGTTTCAAGATCCAATGAATCTCTCAAAGAGTTTGAAGACACTGGGGCATTTTGGATGCCAGGTCTCTTGTAAAATCCTTTTGAGACGATTTTCTCATAAATAATACAGTCAAAGGCTTGAAAGACAACATCAGAGTTATTGGTTACCATTCACCACACTAGAGTTATCTCCAAGAAGAGTTCACTTGGTTGAGTTTATATCCCTTTTTCTTCTTCTCCACCAGAGTGAAAATTTTTGTGGTTGTTTTGGTATTCAATCACAGTTTATTTTGAACGTCTGATAGCCGTTGCTCTCATCCTTTTCAGATTAACAGATGATTAAATAGGGGAAGCTGTAACACCCTAAAATTTGAACACTTGATCTATGACCTAGCTTATGTTCATTGTATTGCATTTGCATATCATTTCATCCTATACATACCATAGATAGTGCATAAGGGTATGTGATCAGTTGATTTCAAGAATCTTGATCATCCAAAGCAAAGAATGAGATCCAAAGGCTTGAAAAGAGGTCTCAAGGTTTTCTTATGTCCAGGTTAATCTTATTTGTTTCCTCAAGGAATTTCAAGTTGAGAAAATTATCAAGAAGGTCATCGGTGACCATTCTCCTACACAAGGCACCCAAACTAGGGTTTTAAGCCAAAGCAAGAAATCATCAAAGCATTGATCCAATCTTGTTGTCAAGGATCTCTGCATGTTATATAAGGTCTAGGTTTGAACTTTGGTTCCAGGATTCATTGTGAAAGGCATCAAGTGGTTAAGTTACTTGTACGGTAGGAAAAAGTCAACAATTCAAAAGGAAAGTCAACCATGGGTTTTCAAAGGTCTCGATCATGTTTCTCAGGTCCATGAACCTTTATATGTTCGAGGGATGGCATGGGTAGAATCATTCATTAAGAATCAAGAGTTTGTGAAAAGTTACTAAATTTGGAAATGATATATAATTTGAAACTTTCCATTTTTGGAAATTTTTACATTGACTTTAACTTAGCTTTCCATCATCAAGGAAGCTCCAAATGGATTTTTGATAAAGATGAAAGTTATAGATCATGATTTTACCTTATTAAAAAATACAAGATCATCTCCATATCATTTGTGGATCAAAAGTTATGCTCACTTGAAGTTAGGGTTTGGATTATGTGTTTTCATGCATACCAAAATTCCCTCTTTTGCAATTTGATTCTAAAATGACTCCAAATAACCTCTAATCACTCAAGACTTGTTACAACATCAAAATAAATCTCACAAGGATCTAATTTGGATTTTTAATGAAGTAAAATCATGCCATGCTTAGCATATGTACATCATGCCTTCAATTTGCAAAATCATAGGAAGTTCAAATTTGATCACATTTCCCTCCAAGATAAGATCACACATGCAATCAACAGCTGAAATGAGAAAGAATAATGCTAATTCTGTGATCTTAGCACGTGGTGTCAAGTGTGCATACCAAAATATGAAAGTTTGTAAAACACCTCCAAGATATTGTTGTCTTTGATTTGCTTAATTAATGCATCATCTTGTGTTTTTGATTGAATATTTGAGATCAGGAGGTTGAAAGGAATTGATTAGTGTCCTTGTTGTGGATTTCTAGAAAAATGTTAGGAGATCTCTGGTGATCTCCACCGGAGAAGATGACTAGAGCCCTAGCTCCGGCGTCTGGTTACGTTTTCTTAGGCGAGGGAAGGTTGGAGGAAGAAGATAGATCATGCTTGTTGGATCTTGGAATCTGAAGGCTCTAAATGAGCCAGCACATTAGTGAAAGGGCGTGAGTGTCACATGGTGTGTTTACATATTTATTTTAAAATGCGTTTGTTGGATCAGGTGACTATGGTTTGACTGCTTGATGATCGTTTAATCTGCATACTTTACATTTTATTGACTGCATCTGGCACACTAGTTTGATCCAAGGGCGAGGATAGAGTCAACTTGGTTGACTCTGAGCCTTGTGTATTTTTGCTAATGGGCTTTATTGCTACACGAACCCCTTTTTATGGCCTGGTTCATTTATAACTGATCTGGATTGCTAAATACACCCTATGCATCATATTTCATTTTATTTTTATAAAATATCTTTTCCATTTTAATTTATTAAAATAGTTGCACTTATTCAAAAATTCAAAAAAATTATTCATGCATCATCTTTATGCATTTGACTAATCTTTTTCATATTTTATTTTTCATTTATTTTATATTTTTAGCATAGAAATTAATTTTGCACTTAATTTCTTTTTGAAATGGCTTTCTCATGAACAATTGATCTTGCTGATTTTATATCTGGACATTGATGCATAGTTTTAACTTAATTCTTTTTGAATATGTTAGATGACATGTTAGTTCATATCAAAGTATTTTTGTCATAATTTTAAGGTCATTTTTGCATCCTCTTTGAGCCACTTTGTGCATGTTGATGTGAAACCCTAATTGCCTTGCCATGATTGTTTGAGTGACTTATTTTGTGAATCTTTGCATGAGCTTTTGGTTTTTTAATCGAACCTGGTTGAGGTCTTTTGTGACCTATTTTCATAATTTTGGAATCATGATTGATATTCTTTTGTGACCTAATAGAAGGCACTTGTGCCACCATTTGAGGTTCTTTATTTTCATTCCTAATCCATGTTTAGATCATTATAGGTCATATTTGATATGATTTTAGGTCATTTGATTTTTTTTTATGTATGGTTTGTGCATATGTTCAATGTTTGCCTAACATGTCTCATTTTGCCCTAATCTTTCCATCTCTTCTCTTTTATGCTTCTTCTTGAGTTGTATTTGGTTTGTGTATGTTGTAACACCCACTTTTCCCAATTAAATAAAATAACTATTTTGTTAAGAAAAATCAGAGTTTTGATCAAAAGTGGAATGCTACCTTTTTCAAAAGAAACACAATTACAGTTATTCATTAAAATAGCGGAAAAATATCTTTTTATTCATCATACGCCATTTTGCCAAATATCCATAATATTCATTAAATCTATTAATTTATAAGTTTCAACCAAATATGATACGTAACTATTACTATTAAGAATAATTAAACAACAAATATCCTCGTTTCCTGTGTTACGTATCAGAGCGACTCCTAGGACTCGACCAAACAACTTATACTACGAGCGTACTTAAGTACCTGAATCATTTGTACTTCCGAAGAAGCACAGATGCAACCAAACAACAAAGGGGTGAGAAAACAATTCAATATTTTAACGGTGCATATAACATCTTAAAGGGTAATTTCACACAATCCATCAACATATGTCACCTATCATATTTCACATATCACTCATTCAATAAAATGCAAAGTGACTCCATGACACAATGAAAATGTGGTACCGACTCAACAATGGTTCATCAATTCGAACCTCGGATGCATCGCTTATGCTCCTACTGAGACACGATCATCCCTGAACCAATGTTTCACAATGAATTCGGATAATCACGTACACTCCATCTGAGACATGATTATCCCACCATACATGCATATGCAAAACTCGATTTTGCATACCAAAATACATGCATGAACATAATCATAAATAACATGATCCTCCTGATCCACATAAGTTATCACACACCCTATCACATGGGTCACATAGACATCAGACAATAGTCAATACACATTATCAATATGATCCATATAATTCATCATCAAAAGTTATACAAATCAATACAAGCACATATATCTTACACATTAATCACCGATTATCATATCCTATGAACTATTCATTAATTCCATTCTCAACTATTTCCCATATATTTACCCAACAGAATACGATCCTTCCGATCCTCATAAGTTACCAAACATTTCATCGTGTGGTTTACACCAAACATACAATCAACAATGTCCCCAACCAACATGATCCAATTGATCCATTACAAAATCATACAAACCAAGACAAACATATAGAACTTAAACACTAATTATTACTTGTTGTCTCCTAGGAACTATCCATTAATACTGTCCTCAACATCTTAAACTAATGGGACAAGTATTGAACAAGAAATCAAGACAAAACCATATTAGAATACGAAAAATTTCCCAAAACAGAGGCCTGACACGGCCCGTGTCACATGGCCTGACGTTCCCCCTCAGAAATCACATTTCTTTATCAAAGACAGAAGGCTGACACGGCCACCCGTGTCATGTGACACGGCCAGTGTCAGGCCCTCTGAAGCCCATCCCTTCAAAATTCCATCAAAATCCTTTTCCCGTAGCCTGACATGGCCACCCGTGTCCTGTGACACGGCCCGTGTCAGGAGCCCTGCGCCCCAAAACTCATTTTATTTCTTCCAAAAATCACTTTTCTCTCCTAATTTCATACCAGTTCGAATTCCATCACTTATATCTCACTTTTATCACTCAAAACAGTCCAAATATTGCTCTCATACTCATTTTATACCTCTAACACTACCTTATTCTTCCAACCTAATATAATTAATCAAATTGGGGTAATTCTAGGTTTTACTCCATCATCTAATTGGCATCAACAACAACAATACTCATATGATAGCTTTCATACTAACCATACCATACCATTCACACAACAATTATTCCAAATACAACAATCAATCATGTAATTTCATACACATATCACATTTCATCAAAATAGATCAAAATTATATATTCCCTAAGAGAGTAAGGACCTCTCCACTAACCTTTCATGTTATCTCACCAATAAAGAACCCTTTCTCCCCTTACCTCGATTCAATGGCTTCCTTGCAAAATCTTGATCTTGGGGCTTTAGGTCTCCTGCACTTTTCCTTCCTTTCCTCTTTCTCCAGAGTCAGTTTTCTCCCTCTTCCACCAAAAACACAATCAATGAAAATGAATTCCTTTTCTCTTCTTATAAAATAATACCATTTTACCATCTTTCCCCTTAGACCTCCAATTCTTATTATTTTATTTATTTAATAACAATATTCAAATAATACCACATTATTATCATATTATTATTTAAATAAAACAATTCCTTACTCACAATTTCCAAAATACCGCCCATATTCATAATAATTTATTTTATTAAATAAATTATGAAATCGGGGTGTTACAACTCTCACACACTTATATTATTTTCATCCTCGAAAATTGTACTCAATATAATTACTTAGATATACTCTCGCACCTGACCAATCACTTCCTTGCCAAAACAAACAACTCTACAATCAATCCAAAACATCAATAATAGTGCCAAGACAACTACTACCACAACAAAACACCATAATCATCAATTCACAACACGCAGGTATACACCTGAAATATAACACAACAAGAATCGCTACCATCACCATAGGTAAAATTTCCCTAATCCCCATCATAGGAATTAGTTACTCGCACTCGGACCATCACCATAGGTAACAAGGTGGCAACAATGACAAAAACCAAAATTTCACGCTATACATTGTCTAGCTACAACAACACTGATAACAGGCTAACCTTGCAGTTTTCTCCACCGAAGCAACATAATCATAATCCATCAATGAAGCACATACATCACATATATTAATATCTCTGCATATCCCGCAATTCTCGATATGTAGATAACTTCTTACCATTACCCATCCATTTCGGGATGTCCAATAGCCTCAATATCTCAACGGGTCTTATCGTTCAATATCTTGAGTTTTTACTTACCATTTATGTATAAACAATTACACCACTACACTCCTCCGTTGTGCACTCTGATTACCTGCAACTTTCTATTCCATGAAGTTCACATCTAACTTTAACTCTTTCTAACCTTCACCACACTTATAATGATCCACTTAGCATACCTCAGTATCCGAACGCAAGTATCTTGACTGCTCACTCAATTCCAACTCTTTAACTATCAATGCAAACATAGGAAAATTTCCCGACTCCCAACCTCAGACATTCCAACTATCTTAGTCGTCTCATCCTTCACTCCTCCCAATCAAATCAGAATTTTATACTTATGTGATTACCAAACACTTCAATCTTCAATCGCAACAACAATAATATCGCGTACCCAACACAATTTCACTCTCAACCACTTCTAATCCATGGTTAAGAATATTACTTCCATAATTCCTCTCTCATTGTGTAATACCAACTACGACTTTTCGACCAAGTACTAATAACATATTAACTTATCATATTATTATCCAACATTCTATCCAGCGCTTGTCAGAGTCAAACAAAATCATAGTGTAACCGCAACTAACTCTTACTTCGGCTCTCCAATACTCTACCTCAAAACAACCCTTCTCAACGAACAACTTATCTTTCACAAGTTATCCGAACAACAAAATACGAACTTGGAAAACTTTTTATAACCTACAATAACAACTAACTAAGTCCAAATACATTCTAATCTCTTATAACTTACTCGTTTCCATCATTGTAGATCCACATCTACTTCGGACAAACTCATACCCATACCTTCCTCTGAACAACACAATCGAACACACCCACACCTGTTCATACAAATCATCATTCATAGCTTAGTATATAACTGTATCTTTTCCAGTTCTTATATTTCAATTTCCAACATTCTACAAATCCTTTTTCTACTTTCATCATAGATCCTGACATCTTCCAAAAGTTATCATTTCGAAATTGTCCAAGTAAATATGGAAGGCACAATTCATACTCCATACTCACCTTAATACATACCAGTCACCACTATCTCCTACACAACATCCATTATCATTTCATAGTTTCACATTACTTCTACTCTCTCGTTGGATCATCCTTCCAACGTTTCAAATTCCATATTAACTTCACCTTTAGTTCATAAATTCCAGAAAATAAATATTGAACACTTACTATTTTAATTTTGTCTTATTGATGCAACACATACAATGATACTTATATTTCTCTCCCTTCATCCCATAATAACCATGACAAATATTTTTAAACCAATCCTGTAGTTCCTGGTTCACCGTCTCAAAAACATCTACGAAACTTTCCATACTTTGCATCAACATATACCACGCTCCTTAGGCAATGACCCAACATCACTACATTGTGAAGACACGTGGTTATAATTATTTTCCAACAAAAATTATACCTTCATACTTCCCAAAGACTCATCCACCTCTTATCATACTATGCCAAAACATAACTCAATACTTACATCCAAAATCTCCATTCCACACCTTTCAACGAAGTAAATTCATCCAACGTGACTTGTCAACATTTGGTTTCGATTACCACATTCCCTTTAGGCTATTCTTACAAAGTCCCAACTAACTCAAGGTTCTGATAGGCGCAATAATCCAACTCACAACAACAGTAATACTACGGATGAATTCCAATTCACTCTTGATCCATTATCAATTGAATCTAATATATTCCCATTACAACTGTGAATTCTCATAATATTTACTAATCAACATGAAACTTCATATCCTCATCTTTCGATATTAATAACACCAAAGTTTTCCCAGAAGTCACCATTGCTTATGACTCCCCTAACTATTCCTCTTAGTACCAGGGACCGATCAAGGAATAGTTCCATCTTTCCTTGTAACAATACTTTAATATATTCTTTAAAACACCATTACCATTCGTACTCTACAGACGATCCATCGTTGTGACCTTACTCCCAATCAATACCATATATGCAACCAAATCAAACATCAGAGTACCCTCTCAAAAGTTCCTCTACGTACCCAGTAGATACAACGTTCAACTTTTTACAATCGTTCATCTCAAATTCACTTCCTACTCACTGAGAGGTAACTATTAGTAATATCTAATCAACACACTCAATCCTCAAATCCATCTCTTTTCTGGATACCGAAATCCATATCTATTCTTTAAAACCACTACTAACTTTGGCTTAACTCCAAACAGTCTACTGAACATACTATCTCAGCTGAAAAATATGTCTTTTACATCTAACACGATTCCGTCTACTATCAACAAGGGATTGAGGGTGATCAGTTCCTCAAATTATTAATAGATAGCCAACAATCATGATGGTCATAAACCATATTTCTCAACTCTAATAGCGTTCCTCGCATCTTGTGAACTAAGTTGCTTCATGAGTGAATCCTTAGTTAATGCAAACCTTAGCAACCTTTGCACCACTGCAATTCCAACACACCACAAGCCAACATTCCAGAGAAGCAATAACTTCTCCCCCACTTATTTCAACTAACACCTGCAAACAAACAACTAGAAAACAAGCAAGTATTGATAGTGTGCCACACACATATCGCATACTCAGGAACAAACGACATACGACAACCTGGCCGGCCGGACTGACCTGCTCGGATACCAATTGTAACACCCACTTTTCCCAATTAAATAAAATAACTATTTTGTTAAGAAAAATCAGTTTTTATCAAAAGTGGAATGCTACCTTTTTCAAAAGAAACACAATTACAGTTATTCATTAAAACAGCGGAAAAATATCTTTTTATTCATCATACGAAAATTCACCAAATATCCACAATATTCATCAATTCTCTTAATTTATAAGTTTCAACAAATATGATACGTAACTATTACTAATAAGAATAATTAAACAACAAATATATCAGGTTCCCGTGTTACGTATCAGAGCGACTCATAGGACTCAACCAAACAACTTGTACTACGAGCGTACTTAAGTACCTGAATCATTTGTACTTCCGAAGAAGCACAGATGCAACCAAACAACAAAGGGGTGAGAAAACAATTCAATATTTTAATGGTGAATATAACATCTTAAAGGGTAATTTCACACAATCCATCAACATATGTCACATCTCATATTTCACATATCATTCATTCAATAAAATGCAAAGTGACTCCATGACACAATGAAAATGTGGTACCGACTCAACAATGGTTCATCAATTCGAACCTCGGATGCATCGCTTATGCTCCTACTGAGACACGATCATCCCTGCACCAATGATTCACAATGAATCTGGATAATCACTTACGCTCCATCTGAGACATGATTATCCCACCATACATGCATATGCAAAACTCGATTATGCATACCAAAATACATGCATGAACATAATCATACATAACACGATCCTCCTGATCCATATAAGTTATCACACACCCAATCACATGGGTCACATAAACATCTGACAATAGTCAATACACATTATCAATACGATCCATATAATTCATCATCAAAAGTTATACAAATCAATACAAGCACATATATCTTACACATTAATCACCAGTTATCATATCCTATGAACTATTCATTAATTCCATCCTCAACTATTTCCCATATATTTACCTAACAGAATACGATCCTTCTGATCCTCATAAGTTACCAAACATTTCATCGTTTGGTTTACACCAAACATACAATCAACAATGTCCCCAACCAACACGATCCAATTGATCCATTACAAAATCATACAAACCAACACAAACATATAGAACTTAAACACTAATTATTTCTTGTTGTCTCCTAGGAAATATCCATTAATACTATCCTTTACATCTTAAACTAATGGGAGAAGTATTGAACAAGAAATCAGGACAAAACCATATTAAAATACGGAAAATATCCCAAAACAGAGGCCTGACACGGCCCCCCGTGTCCCCTGACACGACCTGTGTCACATGGCCTGACGCCCCCCCCTCAGAAATCACATTTTTATCAAAAACAAAAGGATGAAACGGCCGCCTGTGTCGTGTGACACGGCCCGTGTCAGGCCCTCTAAACCCCATCCCTCCAAAATTCCATCAAAATCTTTTTCCCATAGCCTGACATGGCCACCTGTGTCCTGTGACACGGCCCTGTCAGGAGCCCTGCGGCCCAAAACTCATTTTTTTTCTTCCAAAAATCACTTTTCTCTCCCAATTTCATACCAGTTCGAATTTCATCCCTTATATCTCACTTTTATCACCCAAAAACAGACCAAATATTGCTTCTCATACTCATTTTATACCTCTAACACTACCTTATTCTTCCAATCTAATATAATTAATCAAATTGGGGGAATTCTAGGTTTTACTCCATCATCCTAATTGACATCAACAACAACAATACTCATATGATAGCTTTCATACTAACCATACCATACAATTCACACAACAATTATTCTAAATACAACAATCAATCATGTAATTTCATACACATATCACATTTCATCAAAATAGATTAAAATTATATATTCCCTAAGAGAGTAAGGACATCTCCACTACCCTTTCATGCTAGATCACCAATAAATAACATTTCTCCCCCTTACCTTGACTTCAATGGCTTCCTTGCAAAATCTTGATCTTGGGGCTTTAGGTCTCTTGCACTTCTTCTTCCTTTCCTCTTTCTCCAGAGTCAGTTTCCTCCCTCTTCCACCAAAAACACGATCAATGAAAATGAATTCCTTTTATCTTCTTATAAAATAATACCATTTTACCATCTTTCCCCTTAGACCTCCAATTCTTATTATTTTATTTATTTAATAACAATATTCAAATAATACCACATTATTATCATATTATTATTATTTAAATAAAACAATTCCTTACTCACAATTTCCAAAATACCGCCCATATTCATAATAATTTATATTATTAAATAAATTATGAAATTGGGGTGTTACATATGCCATGTCATATCATTCATTTGCATATTCATCTATTATATTCTTCTGAAATCATCCATAAATGTTCATGTTGTATGCCCTTTTTCTTTTGTTGCATTATATCTCAAGTATGAACATTCATCCTTATGTTACTTGTCTTTCACATGTTTGCATAATGTTTTGAGTATGTTTGACATATGTGCAAACACCCCAAATTTGCCCTCACCCATTCGCACCATGGCTTGTGATCATTCTCATATGCATAATCTCAATCATAGCACCTCATACCACACTTTTGATTCACTGCATAGATTCAAAGTCATCTACATCTAGGGTTTGTGATCTGAGCAATCCAAGAGCTTTTTGAGCCACTCCAAAGGCCATCAATCACTTCAAAGGGGTACATGTATGTTCAATCATCATATTATATCCTCTCAAAGTCAAGAATGCCAAAAAATCACAAGAACTGAGGATGGTATGGAAGCAGAGCCAGGCTTGACTGCACAGATGACCTAAAATTAGGGTTTTAGTTTCAGAGGCCATAACTCCAAATTTTTTGGTCATTATTGTTTCTATTGGTCTCTATATGGTATAGGGAGTATGCATATCAATTTTCATGAAGAAATTCCATGGGGAAGTCATCTGATCAAGAGTTGACTTTTCAAGCAAGTCAGTGTAAAATCAGGGCATCTGAGGCCCCCAATGACCCAACCAAAGGGTGTTATTCATCATTTTGATTGTGTATGATCTTTATTTGATCATATAAGTTGTTGGAAGTTCACAAAATTGAAGAATTACAAGTCTTTTGCAAAGTTGACTTTTTGGGCAAGTTTGACTTTTAATGAAATTGTCATTTTAGGCAACTTTTTCAACCTTTACTTTTTGATTCAAAAAAGCTTCAAATGGAAAAACTTTGGTCATGAAAGTTGTAGAATGGATCATTCCCTTTTCAAAAAGTACAAGAACATGACCTAATTCATTTTGGATCAAAAGTTATGGCTTGTCAAAGTTGGCAAAAATCACAAAATTTCAAAGTTTCTACCAAAGAGGTATTTTGCAAAATGACTTGATCAAGTGTTCTAAAGCTATCAAATGCACTTATAATCTTCACAACATGATCATGCAACACCTAAAATTCAGAATGGGCCAAGGAACTTTGCATTTTCATGCCTTGAAACTCAAGAATTCATAAAGGGGCCAAAACTTGTGAAATTTGCAAAACACATCATAAACTTTATGCAACTTGCTGAATCATCTCAAATCAAGTTCCATGGTTCTCCCTAAACACAGCTGAACACAACCATGCTCCTGTCCTAGCCTGCCACTTGCCCATACCTCCAAGTACAACTTGCTTGACTTTTTGCAACTTGAAGCCATACCAATCCCACAGTGACACAACAACTCTCTGCCCAATCCAGATCTTACAAACACATCCCAAGGCTTCATTTTCATAACACACACAAGGCTGAAACCTCCCACAAGACAGGATTCACAAAATCTCTCCAACTTGCATTTTCCTTCGAAACACTCTCCACAAGCCTCAAACACAAAAACAAACTTCACAAACAATCTCAACTCACTCCACTGATCACAAACCACCCATCACCATAGCCAGAAAGTCCCTGGATCAAAAACACGATTTCAACACACCCTTGACCTGAGTTTCTGCCAACTTTCTCTAGAGGCCACATAAACTCCAACTAAGTGTCAAAAGCTTCTAAGGAGGATCATTGGGACTTGTTTGAGCCAAAGAAGCAGCCAGAAAGCTCCTGAATCGAAAGCTCCATCTCAGGTAGCATGATGAACAATTTTTCCAGAACTTTAATTTCTTGTTAGATTGTTGTTTTGTATGTTGCCATGATCATGGGGATCTATTTACTTTTGAAAATGAGCAAGAAATAAGCATGTTATGATGTTCTGAAAGTTTGACCTAAAAACTTCTTTGATTCGATTCGTGTTTGTGTTTGAAGTTAAACATGATTTTATGCTTGATTCGTGTTTGGGGTGGGTAAGAGATGATTTCTGGAGAGTTAGAGCTTCTAAAATGGCCTGGAGAGGGAGATTGAGTTTTTGGGTGATCGGAGAAGATGACCGGAACACTGTTCCGGTCACCTGATTTTGTTTAGGGTTCAGATTAGGGCACTAATCATAATTAGCGAAATTTGAATATAGGCCGTCCAGATGCGCGCCAGGTCCACTCCCGCGCGTGTGAATTTGAATCTGGGCCCTTGGATGCGCATACTTTCTCATTTTCAGATTAAATCCAATTTTATTTTCTTTTTATTTCATTTAATTTGTCCATTTATTTAAAAATAGCAAAACCTTTTCAAAAATTCTGAAATTTTTTATACAAACTTTTATTTAATTTCAGAAACCAAAAACATTTTTATTTTTATTTTTTGCATTTAAAAATATTTTTTAAATCATTTAAAAGTTTATTTTTAATTAATTAATGAGAATTAATTAATTAAAAATACTTTTAGGTATTTAAAAATCACCAAAAAATTCATGAAACCTTCATAATCATTTAGAAACATTGTCCAACCCTCAAACCAAATTTCTTTTTTGATCTTGATGTCTTTTGAGAATTTTTC
The DNA here is from genome assembly GCA_963966055.1 of Lathyrus aphaca. Taxonomy (NCBI): domain Eukaryota; kingdom Viridiplantae; phylum Streptophyta; class Magnoliopsida; order Fabales; family Fabaceae; genus Lathyrus; species Lathyrus aphaca. The sequence continues at coordinate 293,416,288 of OZ014519.1, read as the reverse complement.
ATGGAATTAATTCATTTTCAAAGCATTATTTTGATCCAAACTTCAAAAAATCATTTCTGCCTAACCATTGAGAGTTGGACTTTGATTCTTTTTGCATTGCATTTTGTTTAGCATGTAGTTTGTGAGATTAAATTGGCATGATTTGATCTTTCATTTTCCATTTGTTTGGCATTTTTCTTGTTAAGGTACCCTAAAACCCTAGAAATTTTAGGAAATTCATAACCCTAATTAGGTTAAGAGTTGGAACCTCTCCTTTGGGCAGTGAGTTAGTATAGGTTTAGGGTTCTTTTGAATGCATTTTCAATTTTTTTATCTTGATGTTTGCTTCTGATTTTGGTTTTTGTTTGATGCATTGATCATAAACCCTAATTTGGGCTTCCTTTTGCATCCATCTTGCATTTGCATTCATACCTTGACTTGCCATAGCATTTTGTGCATCCATTTGATTCATTTGACATCTTAAGACATATTGTAAGCATGTTTGATCATTGCATCTTGCATTTGCCATGTTGTATGCCATTTGCACTTCATAACTTTTCATGTATGATCATGGTTCTTAACTTGCTTTATTTGCATCCATAAGTTTGTATGATCATCCCCATGTGTTGTTTCATGTTTGCATCATCTCATAGCATCATTAACATCATGTATGTGCTTCTGGTTTTGGTTTGCATCATGCCATCCCATCTCATTTTGCATTGCATTGCATTTCTTTCACTAACTTTTCAGGTGGTAAGTCACTTTGAGAAGTGAATTTGCCTTCACTTCTCATAACTTCTTTTCATCTCTCTTATGCATCATTGCTGCATTTTACTTTGTGTATGAGATTGAGCTTGCTCTTTCTTTTGCTTCTTACTTTCTTTCTTCAAGTGACTTGTCTTCTTAAATGAAGCAAGTTGCTTTGCTTCTCTTTGCTCCATTCATCTGCTTCCTGGTGGTTCCTTTGAAGTCTTCTCCTGTAAACCTCACAAACCTTAGGAACAACCAAGCATGACAATAATTAGGGTTTTGATTAGTCCCCCATTTAGATTTTACCTTTGTGTCTCATTGAGTCTTCTCTTCTCATCCCATAATCAAGGACTAAACCCTAAAGGCTTTAAGGCTTTGTGATTAAGCTTATGCCTGCATCCTTCTATTAGGATGGAGTGTATAACTTTAATCCTAAGTGTTAAACCCTTAATGTGTTTAACTCCTTTAATCAATTCATCTAACAATCATCAAGACATCACACTTGTAACTTGGGCCTTGCATTAGGGTTCTAATTCTTCCTTAATTGGTTAAGAAGGACTAACCCTAGTGTTAATGGACAAGTTCCCCTCAAGTTGTCTTACAAACCCTAAAAATCACTTCATCATCATATCATTAAATAAAATCTACTTAATCAAAGGCTTGTTTTGTCATGAGTTTAATCCCTAATCATGGATTAAGTTGAGGAGCTTTCCTCAGCTTAAACATTCTCATCTATTATCCTTCTATTAGGATGGTGTAATGAGTCTGTTTAATCCCTGATTATGGCTTAATCTCATTACTTAACACTAGACAAAAACAACAGAAACATCTAAATAATCACAAGTAGGTTAATGATCTTAATCCTACATCAAAGGTGATTAAGTGTGAGAAGCTGACTTCACACTTAAGGTATTCTCATTACCCCTAATCAGAGGGAAGATGTGATGAGTTTACTAACCCATTGGTTTAGGCTTAAGCTCATTAGTTTATGACAAACTTTCAAAAGCAATAAAAGACTGAAAGCACCAAAACAAACAATAATCGTCTCCTTCGGGATTCTTTTCTCATTACCCTCACTCACAAACGAGAACTTGCTTCTTCCGTCTAATGCAAGACAGTTTGCACCTGAGCCAGACAGGTCATACACTTGAGCATAGACAAGTAAGCAGTTCACAAGTAAATCCTCCTTTCAATCTCTTTGGGTCGAACTACGGTGTTCTGACTTCCTCATTGCACGAGAGGATATGTAGGCATAACTTAACAGTTATCGAACAAAAGTCTCTGTATATTCCCCCTCCTTCTAGCATCATTCTTTAAGCCTCATTTATCATGGGCATTTCATTCTTGTTCTCACACTGACACATCATTTATACACTTCACTTCTCTTACACTGACACCTGTATATTCTTTTCCAGCTCTTTTACACACAAATTGCACTGACACTACCCCTTTAAAACACAAATCTTTTAAGCGTGGATCCCGTCGAGTACGGCGGACAATCTGGGTGCTAATACCTTCCCAGGTTGTAACCAACCCCCTTTCTCAGTCTCTCTGGTTCGCAACCGTCTTGTCCATGTCTTTTCTTAGGTTTATGCAGCATTGCCTTTCCTCCGGGATAAAAATGCCTAGCTGGCGACTCTATTCATTCCCTGTGAGTTCACTCCTGTGTGTTCTCACATCATCCCTTCGCCGACCGTTCGCGTCTGTACCTTTATCTGGGCCATTTCCCATTTATCGGGAGCGACAGCTTGGCGACTCTGCTGGGGACCCTTATACTGTAACCAGGGCTTCTGGTTCTTTTTGTGGGTTCCTCCTAGCGCTTGTTTGATTTGTGTTTACTAGGGTGTTATGTGCTATTTGTGCTTGTATTTGTATTTATTTTTGCTTTATGTACAGTTGTTTTATTGCTTTCTTTATAGCTTTACATATATCATACTGTCATACTGTGCTGGCTGGATCTGTTTTGTTGCTTTGGTGGGTGGGTGTTCCATTGAGAGTTAAGGTCCTGTACCTGGGACCTAAGTGACACCTAGGCTAGAGTGGTTCATGTTCTTTCCCATTCCATTTCGGTCTGGTGCGGGAATATGAAACACGGTTCAGATATGGGTTTCTTCTTGAGAACTCTGTGCTACAGATTTCCTGTAGTGCTAGGGCTATCTGGGAAGCCTGCTAAGTCTGGATGACCTTTATTATGACCTTCAGAAACTGAGGTGAATTAGAGGAGGATCTTTTATGGTTATTGTAAACACTGTACCTCCGGGTTAGAAGTGTTTACACTTCTCATAACTGATCCAAGTCTGAGGATCCTTGTTTTAGAACATCACCTGTGAGGGGGTTGGGCTGTTTACAGGTTTGCAGGTACCCTTGACCTCAGCATACCCTGTTACATTGATAAGAGTACTCCATTTTGGAACAGTTCTTGTGATTTTAACCCTGGACTTGTGGCTCTTTATTTGAGCCCCCCACCTTGGTTACTGGACTTATGAACCTCCATCTGGATTTCTTGAACACATGTGGACCTACATCAAGGCAGTTAATCAGATCCAGCTCAGTCACAAACCCTTGCATATCATTTTCATACATCATCAGTGCATCATTTTAACATGTGTTTATTTGTTTTTCAGGGTATCCATCCTACATTTTGGCTTGGTTTTGACCCCTTCTTCAACATAGACCTATCTTCATCAGTACTTGCTTCAGCTATCAGCTACCTGCTTCAGTCACCTGCATCACCAGTCTCAGCCTGTCAGTGGCCCATCTTCAGTATTATTCTCAGCATCTGTCTCAGCTCTTCTTCAGCAACATGGCACCTAAAAAGAGTAACATCTCCTATCATTTCTTTGAGCCTGAGTTGGCTAGCATCAGGAAGATTCAGACCCTGATTACTCCAGACCATATACCACTATTCAGAGAACATTATGGAGGAATCCTTGATGTGGTTATGGATTTGGACCCTTCACAGAGGAGCTTGATTCATACTTGCCTGCAGTTCTATGATTCCCCCCTGAGGTGCTTCACCTTCCAGAATTTTCAGTTGGGACCCTTGTTGGAGGAGTATTCATCACTGATTGGTGTACCTATCAGGGGTGGAGTCCCTTTCAACCCTGAGATGGCTTTCCCTAGTAATGAAGAGGTGGCAAAGGTATTATATCTAGAACCAGCTCTGATTGGGCAGAACATGACAGCCAAGGCTGGAGTCTCTGGTCTTCACTTGGATTTCTTGACCTCTCAGGCTATTCTGAAAGCCTCCTTGGGAGAGTGGAAGGCAGTCTGTGCATTATTAGCCCTTAGCATATATGGGGTTATATTATTTGCAGACGAGCCTAAGTTTATTAGCAAGAATGCAATCCATCTTTTCATCCTGAGGAACCCAGTGCCCACCTTACTGGGAGATTTTTACTACTCTGCTCACCAAAGGAATGAAAAACAAAGGGGAAGATTAGTGAGATGCTGTGCTCCTTTGTTCCATACCTGGCTGCTCAAACATTTGCCAAAGACTGATGCCTTCTTAAACCCTCACCAGCAAAGGAACTGGGCTAGGAGACTTGTTGCTTTAACCTCAGATGATATCAGGTGGTGCACTCAGAGCACCAAGGGCAGAGACATCATTACTAGTTGTGGACAATTTCCCAATGTACCTCTGATAGGAGTGAAGGGTTGCATCAACTACAACCCTCTGCTATTCAAAAGACAACTGGGCTATGCATTAGTCCACCCTCCTAGAGTACAGGATCTAACTGAGACCCTTTATTGTGAGATCAAGCCTAATCTGGCTATTGTCAGGCAAGCATCCTGGGCTTGGGACAATGTCCAGACTAAGGGGGTAACCATTCTTGGGAGATGCAACAATGTGGCCTCAGCTCAGTACTATGAGTGGTCTCATGCCAGGGCTCAAATTTCTGGGATGCCCTTCACCCTTGAAGATGTGCCTGGACCCTCCACAGCACCACCTCCAGCAACTGTCAGCTTAGAGGAGTTTGAGAAATTGAAAGAGAGAAATGAGAATCTGACTCAGGCTCTACAGAAGACCCTCTGGGAGAGGAGTGATGGTCGGCTGGACATTGAAAGGTTAGAAAAGCTAAAGGTGGAGCATCTAGCCAAGATTGAAAAGTCAGAAGACTATATCAAGAAGTCAAGGGCTGGAGAGCAGATCTTGAAAAATGCCTGCAAAGAGGCCCAATTCCAGAGAGCTAGGACGGATTTGTATCTGAAGGAGAGTCAGGCTAGGTGGGTCAGGATCACCGAAGCCCGTACTCAGGAGGATAAGAGGACTCAGGACAAGATTGAGCAGCTGGAGGCTAGTGCAAAGGAGCAGCAGGAGGCCCTGCTAGCAGCCCAAAGAGAGATCTCAGAGTTGAAGATTAAAGCTGGTGTGAAGAGGTCAAAGGACCAGAGTCGACACAAGAAGCTAACTGCAGCTGTTACTACAAGGAATCTCCTTATCAGGAACCTCACAGAGCGTCCGGCTGATCCTGTGACTGAAGCACTTCTAAAGGAAGTTCAGGAGGATGAATTTGGTCTTGGTGTCTGACTTTTGCTTGTTGTTGCTTTCATTTCATGTACTTTTCTTTATGTTGTATTTTTGACCCCTCAGAGGGCATGTATTGTAAAAAAACAAACTATGTATCATTTACTTTTTGTAATATATGTGTTGGTTTGTTTTATCTGAATTCTTCAAGCAACATCACAAGCATCTTCCTCAAGGGTCTAGAAAGGTCAAAACCAAGTGCTAAGCCGGATACCTTGGAAACAAATAAGCATACTGCATTGCATACTAACCTTTTGTTTTGTTTTGTAGGTTTTTGTTTTGTTGTTACTAACTCTATTGTGACTTCAGGAACTATTGCTCGACGTCGGGTGTTTCCACTCAACCGTCCACACAGATATCCAACCCGCAACAACCTTCCGTGTATACAAATGGACCAAGTACAGCAGGACCTTACAGAGGTCAGGACTCAAATGGCCAATGAGAGATTGGAAATGAGGAATCAGATGACACAATTTATGGAGGTGATGAATAATATGGCTCAAAGCCAAGAGAGATTAAGAGCACTGGTAGAAAGGCAGAATCAGGAAGACCCCCATCTAGGGACTGCTGGGACAAGCAACAATGAGAGAGTTCAACCCCATGTTAATCCTCCAGTCTATGGACCCCACCTTCATCCAGAGATCAATATCCCTGTTAATGTGCAAGGAACTGCCACTGCAGGTAGAGTGCTGCAAGAAGACCCCCAGGAAGATCAGTTCACAGTGATGGGAGCTGGGGAGGAAGCCTATGACAGAAGGCTAGATGAGATTGCTGAGAAACTGAGATCCCTGGAGTCCCAGAATTCTTTGGGCTTTGATGTTATGGACATGGGCTTAGTGGACGGGATCAGGATTCCCCACAAATTTAAACCTCCGTGCTTTGAGAAGTACAACGGAACCTCCTGTCCACGGACCCACTTGCAATCCTTTCTGGGGAGGCTGAAGGCATATACCATGGACGAAAAGCTATGGATGTTTTATTTTGAAGATAGCCTAACAGGAGCTTCAAGGGAATGGTACTCTCACCTGACCAGGGCAACCATTAGGTGCTGGAAGGATTTGGCTGAGGCCTTTATCAGACAATATCAGTACAACTTGGATATGGCTCCCAACAGGACCCTCCTGATGGGGATGTCTCAATCATCCAGGGAAAGCTTCCGGGAGTACGCTCAGAGGTGGAGACAGCTTGCTGCTGCTGTCCAGCCACCCATGTCAGAGAGGGAGATGGCTGATATGTTTATGAACACCCTCCAAGGGACATACATTGATAGGCTAGCTGCCTTTTCTTCCACTAGCTTTGCTGACGTGGTCATAGCCGGGGAAAGAATTGAGAGCCTATTAAAGATGGGCAAAATTTCTGACAACGGTGCAAGCTCGTCCAGCAACACAAGAAAGCCTTTTGTGGGCCCAAGAAGAACTGGTGAGACCAATGCTATCCATACCAGCAGGGGCAGACCCCAATATGTTCATAGGTCTGTAGCAGCAGTCACCATTCCCACTCCAATTCATCCTCAACCAGCTTATCAACCACAGCAACAGAATTACCAGCAACAAACTCAGTATCCTCCTCAGAGAAATTATAACAACAACAACACCAACACCAACAATCAGCAAAGACCATATCAACAGAGACCTTCTCAGGCCAATAGGGTGATCGATCCTATCCCTATGCCCTATGCCACATTATTGCCACAACTCCTAAAACTCAACCTGGTTGAGCTAAGGACGTTGGCACCTCCGGATCCTACCAGTCTGCCCAGAAATTATGACGCCAGCGCCAGATGTGCTTTTCACTCAAATGCACCTGGCCACAGTACAGAGAAGTGCAGGGCCTTGCACATGAAGGTACAAGACCTGGTAGACTCCAAAGCTCTAAACTTTGCACCACCACCAAATGTTAACAAGAACCCTATGCCACACCATGGTGGCCCCAGAATCAACGCTATCGAGGAAGATAAGCCGTCTTACTTGATAACCAGTGTGGGCCAGATTCGGACGCCCTTGGTAGAGATCAAAGCTCAACTCCTTGAATGTCAAATGTTCCCGGGATGTGAGCTAGGGTGTGCTTATTGCAACATTTCAGTGAATGGGTGTGATAACTTGAGAGATGGCATAGATGGTCTCATCCAGAGTGGCCTTCTTCAAATCACAACATCAATACCTACCAATCCAGCAATCTCCCTAACAATAGTTCCAGAATCGTCTACAACTGCAACAACCATTGTTCCAAGCAACTCTTCAATCTCATCAACAAATGCTTCATCTGTTACTTCAACGGACCAGATATCAACAAACATCCCTTCTACAACTTCAGCACCCCTTCATTCAGAGTCTCCTACAACAACAACACCTATCCAGTCAACAATGTCTCCTACAACATCAACAGCAAACAATGAAAGCGTCTCAACGGTTACAATTTATTTTGATCCTGCAAATGATTCTGCCTACAACTCACAAAATGCCACTCCTATCAGAGCACCAGTCACAATATACTATGATCCACAAACTATCATGGTCCCTTCCGCAGCCGCCATCAGTCCAGTCACTATCACAGTGCCTGGGCCAGTACCTTATGAAAGCAGTAATGCCATCCCTTGGCATTACGGCTCCGACCTATACTGCGAAGGACAGAAAATCACTCTCGAATCATCAACTTCTTCACCACAAATAGGAAATGTGGGGGGAGGCGGAGGCTTCACTCGAAGCGGACGTCTCTTTGCCCCGCAAATTCAAAGACCCACTGCTGAAGCAGAAGCTGCTGCCAAGGCAAAAGGGAAGAGCATGGTGCAAGAAGAGCAAATTGTTAAAGAAGCTTTGAAAACACCTTTTGATCAAGAAGTTGATGAATTCATGAGAATCATCAAGAAAAGTGATTACAAGATAGTGGACCAGCTTCACCAGACGCCTTCCAAGATCTCCATTCTATTATTGCTTATGTGCTCCGAGGCTCATCGGAACGCACTACTAAAAGTCTTGCACGCATCTTATGTGCCAGAAGAGATCACCGTCAATCAGTTGGAGGCTGTAGTTGGAAATGTTAATGCTAGTAATGGACTAGGATTTACCAACACTGATTTGACTACGGAAGGCCGCAATCAAAACAAGGCTTTGCACATTACCATGGAATGTAAGGGTGCAGTTCTTTCCCATGTGCTGGTAGACACAGGATCATCCCTCAATGTCTTACCTAAAAAGGCCCTTGTGAAGCTGGAATATGAAGGATTGGCGTTACGTCCCAGTAACTTGGTAGTGAGAGCCTTTGACGGCTCTAAGAGATCAGTTCTGGGAGAAATTGAGTTTCCTGTAACGATTGGCCCACAAACTTTCAAAACGACCTTCTACGTGATGGACATTCAGCCTGCCTACAGCTGTTTGTTGGGTAGACCATGGATTCATGCCGCTGGCGTAGTTACGTCTACCCTTCACCAGAAGTTAAAATTCGAGTGGGAGGGCCAAGTCGTTACTATTTGTGGAGAGGAAGATATTTTTGTTAGCCATCTGGCTACATACAAATACATTGAGATGGATGGGGAGATCCACGAAACGATGAGTCAAGGGTTTGAGGCCCTGAATATTAATGAAACATCTGCTGTACTTGGGACTTCCATAACATCCTACCAGCGAGCCAGGAAGGTTGTTGAGGAGGGAAATGCTCAAGGCTGGGGCAAACTGTTGCCTGTGGAGAAGAAAGAGGATAGATTTGGGTTGGGTTACAAACCAACTCAACAAGATCAAGCAGAGGCTGCTAAGAAGCCCAACTTTGTTAGTGGGGGGATGCTCACCCCTGATGTTGTCAACAACTTGGAAGATGAGTCGGAAGATGAGCGCAACCTGGAGAGTTGGATACGTCCAAGGATCCCGGGGAGCCGTATCTCAAACTGGTCTTCCCAGGAAATTATAGGAGTTACTCCTGCAGAGTAATTATTATTTCCTGTATATTTTAAGCATGCATCAAGTCTTGCGTCTTGCCCAAGATGACAAGACTCATTTTGTAATCGGGCCATCTGTAATTTTTGTGCAACAAGATTAATCAATGAAATATCAGACATCTTTTGCAAATGAGTCTTTTTCTTTTCCGCTCACTGTTTTTCCATTTTTCTTTTTGTACAAAAAATAAATGGCAATGTTTTCAAAATGACAACTTTATTTCACTTTTCTAAACAAGATTAAAATCAATCACTAAAATGAACAAACTGAACCCTTGCAGAGAGTGCCTTCCAGACCGCACCGACAACAACACGGCTATGACTTCGTATGACTCTGACAATCCAATCAATCAAGCTGATGAAGGGGTTGAAGAAGATTACGAGCTTCCTGAAGAGTTAGCCAGATTGTTGAGACAAGAGGAGAAGGTTATCACTCCTCATCAGGAGGAGGTGGAAACGATTAATCTCGGTACAGATGAAGATGTGAAAGAAGTTAAAATCGGGGCCTGCTTACAAAACTCGGTGAAGAAACAACTGATTGATCTGCTTCAAGAATATGTGGATATGTTTGCTTGGTCTTATCAAGATATGCCAGGGTTGGACACCGATATTGTCATGCACAAGCTGCCTTTGAGGGAAGAATGCCCACCGGTCAAACAGAAACTGCGTCGTACTCGCCCAGACATGGCAATGAGGATCAAAGAAGAGGTACAAAAGCAGTGGGACGTCGGGTTCCTTGCTGTAACTAGCTATCCACCGTGGGTTGCTAATATAGTACCTGTGCCTAAGAAAGACGGCAAAGTAAGGATGTGTGTTGACTACCGGGATCTGAACAGAGCCAGCCCGAAAGACGACTTCCCATTACCTCACATTGATGTATTGGTTGATAATACGGCTCAGTTCTCGGTGTTCTCCTTCATGGACGGATTTTCAGGATACAATCAGATCAAGATGTCACCTGAAGACATGGAGAAGACAACCTTCATCACCCCCTGGGGCACGTTCTGTTACAAGGTGATGCCATTCGGATTGAAGAACGCTGGTGCAACATATCAACGGGCTATGGTAACATTATTCCACGATATGATCCATAAGGAAATCGAGTGTTATGTGGATGACATGATTGCCAAGTCCCTCACAGAAGAAGACCACCTGGTAAATCTGCTGAAGTTATTCAAGCGTCTGAGGAAGTACCAACTGAAGCTGAACCCCAACAAGTGCACATTCGGGGTGCGATCTGGTAAGCTGCTGGGTTTTATCGTAAGCGAGAAAGGGATTGAAGTGGACCCTGATAAAGTCAAAGCCATTCAAGAAATGCCTGCGCCAAAGTCTGAAAAAGAAGTTCGAGGTTTTCTAGGTAGATTGAACTACATCTCAAGGTTCATATCTCACCTTACAGCAACCTGTGAACCCTTGTTCAAGCTGTTAAGAAAAGAACAGACGGTCAGGTGGAATGAAGACTGCCAGAGGGCTTTTGACAAGATCAAAGAATACTTGCAAGAACCACCAATCCTTATGCCTCCAGTTGAAGGAAGACCTTTGATAATGTACTTGACAGTATTAGAAGAGTCAATGGGGTGTGTGTTGGGCCAGCATGACGAGTCTGGTCGAAAAGAGTATGCAATATACTACCTGAGCAAAAAGTTTACCGACTCTGAACAACGTTATTCACTGCTCGAGAAAACTTGTTGTGCTTTAGCGTGGGCTGCTCGCCGACTGAGACAGTATATGTTGACCCACACCACTTTATTGATTTCCAAGATGGACCCAGTTAAGTACATTTTTGAGAAGCCAGCTCTTACCGGACGGGTTGCAAGATGGCAAATGATTCTCACGGAATATGACATTCAGTACACATCTCAGAAAGCCATCAAGGGCAGTGTATTGTCTGAATATCTTGCTGAGCAACCTATTGATGACTACCAGCCTATGAGATTTGACTTCCCTGATGAAGACATCATGTTCATAAAAGCAAAAGATCATGAAGAGCCTGTTCACACTGAAGGGCCTGACCCGGAAGAAGAATGGACTATGATGTTTGATGGGGCTGTTAATATGAATGGTCGTGGCGTTGGTGCAGTACTCATTACACCTAAGGGGGTTCACATGCCTTTCTCGGCAAAACTCACCTTTAACTGCACCAACAACGAAGCTGAATACGAAGCTTGCATTATGGGTCTTGAGGAAGCCATTGACCTCAGGATCAAGACATTGACTGTATTCGGAGATTCAGCTCTGGTAGTTAATCAAACCAACGGCAAATGGTACATGCACCAGGATCATCTGATACCTTACAGGGATTATACAAGGAGGTTACTGACTTTCTTCACAACGGTCAAGCTTGAGTATATCCCTCGGGACGAGAATCAGTTTGCAGATGCTCTGGCTACCATTTCATCCATGATCAAAGTTCAAGCTGCCAACTTTGTGCCTCAGATTTCAGTATCCAGACTCGACAGACCAGCATATGTGTTCGCAGCAGATGTTATCAAAGATGATAAGCCTTGGTTCCATGACATTAAGTGCTTCTTGGAGGATCAAACATACCCACCTGGGGCATCTTCCAATGATAAGAAGACATTGAGAAGGCTTGCTGGTAGTTTCTTTCTGAACACTGATGGTTCTTTGTACAAGAGAAACTTTGATATGGTACTCCTCAGATGCGTTGATAGAACAAAAGCAGACTTGTTGATGCACGAGGTGCACGAAGGATCCTTTGGTACCCATGCAGGAGGGCATGCCATGGGCAAGAAATTGCTAAGATCAGGTTATTACTGGATCACAATAGATGCGGACTGTTGTGCCTATGCCAGAAAGTGCCATAAATGCCAGATTTATGCGGATAAGGTGCACGTGCCTCCCAATCCTTTGAATGTGATGTCTTCACCCTGGCCCTTTGCTATGTGGGGCATTGACATGATTGGCAAGATTGAACCAACTGCTTCGAATGGCCACAGATTCATCCTGGTCGCCATTGACTATTTCACCAAGTGGGTCGAAGCAGCTTCTTATGCAAACGTTACAAGACAAGTGGTAGCCAGATTTCTGAAGAGAGATATCATCTGTCGATACGGAGTTCCCGAGCGAATCATTACTGATAATGGTTCCAATCTAAACAACAAAATGATGGCAGAGCTATGCCGGGACTTCAAGATCCAACACCACAATTCGTCTCCTTACAGGCCAAAGATGAATGGCGCTGTTGAGGCGGCTAACAAGAATATCAAGAAGATTGTGCAGAAGATGGTAGTCACCTACAAAGATTGGCATGAGATGCTACCATTTGCCTTGCATGGGTACCGCACGTCAATCAGAACATCCACTGGGGCAACACCGTATCAACTTGTGTATGGTACGGAGGCAGTCCTACCTATTGAAGTTGAATTACCCTCTCTACGGGTATTGATGGATGTTAAGCTGAACGAAGCAGAGTGGGTCCGGTCCCGATACGAGCAACTGAATCTGATTGAAGAGAAAAGATTGGCTGCAATCTGTCATGGGCAGCTATATCAGAAAAGAATGAAGAGAGCCTTCGATCAGAAAGTTAGGCACCGAGAGTACCAAGTGGGAGATCTTGTGCTGAAAAGAATCCTCCCTCCTCATACAGACCACTGGGGCAAATGGACTCCGAACTATGAAGGACCATTCGTGGTAAAGAAAGTTTTCTCTGGTGGAGCACTGATGCTCAGCACCATGGATGGTGAAGACTTCCCGTCCCCTGTGAATTCAGATGCAGTTAAAAAATACTTCGCATAAAAAATGACCCGCTGGACATAAAAACAGAATGCGAGTCCAGGCAAAAACAGGGCATCCCGGCGAGTCAAAAACAGAATAAAAGACTCGGGCAAAAATAAGGGAAATAAACAAAAAAATAATAATATGTGTACACCCGCTGAGTTGAAAAGCCGCATTGGACAACTCAGGCAAAAATGGGTATCCCGATGGATTGAAAACCCGAAAGGGCGATCCATGCAAAATAAGGGAATAAGCGAACAACTGCATCCGGAATTCATCTGTATCACCTACAACTTGGTAAACCTCGAAAGGATCAAGCTTCTGTCAGAATCAGCTTTCTTCAGAAAGCAAGACGAGAAGAACGTCAAAAGTCATACGAGTCATAGCAAGAGGGGAAGCTCCTTGAAGCGTCGTCAACATTGCCAGCATTTTGTTTCTCAATTTGTAACAATGTCCTCATTTCAGGAGATATGTTTCTTTGACTGTATCTTGCCAATTCAGGGCACATGAATTAATAAAAACAGATTTTCAGTCAAGTTTCACCCCGTACACTTCATTTTATTTGCAAAGAATGTCTGATATCTTTAAAATACTGATTGCATAAATACAGATGCTTATCCTCAAAAAAATAAAAACTACGTGCTTGCAGGAAATATACTTACTCTCGAGAGTGTCTCACTCCTATGACGGAATCTGGTAAGAGCTGTCTCGGGATTACTTGTGCGTTTCTCTATCTTTGCAGGATTGCAGGTTTTCAAAAGCGCAACATGAGGCATGAAAGCTTCATCCCTGCAAGCTGGCAAATCAACGCTCACTCAGTCTTAGCACCCAATTGCTTTCTCCCCAACTGAGTTGCCATCCGTTACTCCTCCAAATACAAAAAGCCAGGGAATCATCTCCCCACAGAGTCTCAGCCTCTCTCCAGAAGAGCAACACACGAAGGAATCACAACATAGTGACGAAAGCTTCTACAAACCCCAGCTGGGTCCCTCATTTACAGGAATAGGTTTATCATCGACCCATTTCCCCAAGCAGAATCATTTTATCAGATCTACCAATGATCTCATCCCCAGCTGGGATGTTCACTTCAACAGATCGACCAGAGATCTTCACAGCAACGGGATCCGAATCCCGGATTTGTTTTCTTTTGCATAATCATAGCATTCGCATCATATTCACCCCACGAAGCGTAGCATTCCGTCTAATATGGAGCATTACGGCAAAAATCAAACATGCTGCATAATCATGAGTCATGGCCTGAATCAAACACTTGTGAATATCGACAATTCATCAGCAATATACGGAATACCCCCCAGATTCCCCAGCAAAAGCAGTTGCCTCACATTCACCAATACGAACACACACTCCTTGTGGCTCCCGTCCGTGTCATCATTCCCCAGTAAAGTCGCCCGAGCTTTTCTTTACAAACAAACATCATCATACACTCCTTGTGGCACCCGCCCGTGTCATATTCCCAGCAGAAAGCCAAAGACATCCCCTTTGCACTCACAGATATATATAACTTCCTTGACATCTGTCCATGTCATTGTCCCCAGTACAGTAATGTAAACACTTTGTATACCAAATATTTGTTTATACTACACTCTTCTCCTTTCGACACTCGTCCGTGTCACTCTCCCCAGCAGGTGGAACACTTAAATATACATCACCCATACTTGATACTCATACTTATACAGATACTCGTCCGTATCTTGTATACACCATTTATATCCCCACAGATTCAACACTCGTCCGTGTCCTTTGTTAACCCGTTGGTACTCGTCCGTACCATCATCTCAGAACATGCGCCAAGCGTTTGTTTCTACTTGATACTTGTCCGTATCATAGTCTTAAGGATGCTCGTCCGCATCTTTAATCCATACACTCATGTCTTCTTAAATATAGATACTCGTCTGTGTCTACTATTCCCCAGAAGAGTCCCTTCAGATTCAACACTCGTCCGTGTTCGTTGTTAACCAGTTGATACCCGTCCGTATCATCATCTCTGAACACGTGTCAGTATTTGTTTCTACCCGATACTCGTCCGTATCATAGTCTTAAGGATGCTCGTCCGCATCTTTAATCTATACACATCTAAAACACTTATACCTTTTATTTCTTGGATGTAAACACTCGTCCGTGTTTACTATTCCCCAGTAAAACAATTTCTTTTTATCTGACATTCGTCATGATAAACCCTGAGAGCAGCCGTACCCTGCTAGGTGGTCGTCCTCCACCTCTTGATGATCGTCCTTCATCATGCTCGTCCGATGGCCGTCCCCATCGTTGACCTTTTTATCCGACATTCGTCCTATGTCGTGATATATTTAGCAGCCGTCCCCTGCTAGGTGATCGTCCTTCACCTTTTGATGATCTTCCTTCATCATTTTATCCAATGGCCGTCCCCATTGTTGATTTTGGTTATCTGACATTCGTCATATGTCATGATAAACCTTGAGAGCAGCCGTCCCCTGCTAGGTGGTCGTCCTCCACCTCTTGATGATCGTCCTTCATCATGCTCGTCCGATGGCCGTCCCCATTGTTGACCTTTTATCCGGCATTCGTCCTATGTCGCGATATTTTCGGCAGCCGTACCCTGCCAGGTGGTCGTCCTCCACCTTAGATGACCGTCCCTCATCTTAACCCCAACAGAGCAGCCGTCCCCTGCTAGGTGACCGTCCTTCACCTTTGATGACCGTACCTCATCATCTATTTATTTCATTTATTCTTTAACCCGATGGCCGTCCCCGTCGTGGTCCCTTTTCTTTTTAGCCCGATGGCCGTCCCCATCGTTGGTTACTTTGCTTTATGAACTTGATGGCCGTCCCCATCATTTTTCATTAATCCCCAGAGAATCTTACAGCTTTGCTTGATGGTCGTCCCCATCATAACCCCTTTTATCCCCAGCATGTCGGTCGTCCCCATCATTGCTTTATTTCCCGCATTCTCCCCAGCATGCCGGCCGTCCCCGTCATTGCTCTTTCCCCAGCAGTCGTCCTCTGCTCGGCGGTCATCCTCCGTCGCCCGCACTTTATATATATACTTTATTTTCTTTCACAATCTATATCTCTTTTCTTCTTCATTCTGTGAGTGCAAATTTTGGACTGTCTTTGGTATTCAACCACAAGTTATCTTGTTTGCCTGTTAAGCCGTCGCTTACATCCTGCACAGCTAACTCATGTTTGAATAGGGGCAGCTGTAAACACCCCAAATTTGCCCTCACCCATTCGCACCATGGCTTGTGATCATTCTCATATGCATAATCTCAATCATAGCACCTCATACCACATTTTTGATTCACTGCATAGATTCAAAGTCATCTGCATCTAGGGTTTGTGATCTGAGCAATCCAAGAGCTTTTTGAGCCACTCCAAAGGCCATCAATCACTTCAAAGGGGTCCATGTATGTTCAAGCATCATATTATATCCTCTCAGAGTCAAGAATGCCAAAACATCATAAGAACTGAGGATGGTATGGAAGCAGAGCCAGGCTTGACTGCACAGATGACCTAAAATTAGGGTTTTGGTTTCAGAGGCCATAACTCCAAATTTTTTGGTCATTCTTGTTTCTATTGGTCTCTATATGGTATAGGGAGTATGCATATCAATTTTCATGAAGAAATTCCATGGGGAAGTCATCTGATCAAGAGTTGACTTTTCAAGCAAGTCAGTGTAAAATCAGGGCATTTGAGGCCCCCAATGACCCAACCAAAGGGTGTTCTTCATCATTTTGATTGTGTATGATCTTTATTTGATCATAGAAGTTGTTGGAAGTTCACAAAATTGAAGAATTACAAGTCTTTTGCAAAGTTGACTTTTTGGGCAAGTTTGACTTTTAATGAAATTGTCATTTTAGGCAACTTTTTCAACCTTTACTTTTTGATTCAAAAAAGCTTCAAATGGAAAAACTTTGGTCATGAAAGTTGTAGAATGGATCATTCCCTTTTCAAAAAGTACAAGAACATGACCTAATTCATTTTGGATCAAAAGTTATGGCTTGTCAAAGTTGGCAAAAATCACAAAATTTCAAAGTTTCTACCAAAGAGGTATTTTGCAAAATGACTTGATCAAGTGTTCTAAAGCTATCAAATGCACTTCTAATCTTCACAACATGATCATGCAACACCTAAAATTCAGAATGGGCCAAGGAACTTTGCATTTTCATGCCTTGAAACTCAAGAATTCATAAAGGGGCCAAAACTTGTGAAATTTGCAAAACACATCATAAACTTTATGCAACTTGCTGAATCATCTCAAATCAAGTTCCATGGTTCTCCCTAAACACAGCTGAACACAACCATGCTCCTGTCCTAGCCTGCCACTTGCCCATACCTCCAAGTACAACTTGCTTGACTTTTTGCAACTTGAAGCCATACCAATCCCACAGTGACACAACAACTCTCTGCCCAATCCAGATCTTACAAACACATCCCAAGGCTTCATTTTCATAACACACACAAGGCTGAAACCTCCCACAAGACAGGATTCACAAAATCTCTCCAACTTGCATTTTCCTTCGAAACACTCTCCACAAGCCTCAAACACAAAAACAAACTTCACAAACAATCTCAACTCACTCCACTGATCACAAACCACCCATCACCATAGCCAGAAAGTCCCTGGATCAAAAACACGATTTCAACACACCCTTGACCTGAGTTTCTGCCAATTTTCTCTAGAGGCCACATAAACTCCAACTAAGTGTCAAAAGCTTCTAAGGAGGATCATTGGGACTTGTTTGAGCCAAAGAAGCAGCCAGAAAGATCCTGAATCGAAAGCTCCATCTCAGGTAGCATGATGAACAATTTTTCCAGAACTTTAATTTCTTGTTAGATTGTTGTTTTGTATGTTGCCATGATCATGGGGATCTATTTACTTTTGAAAATGAGCAAGAAATAAGCATGTTATGATGTTCTGAAAGTTTGACCTAAAAACTTCTTTGATTCGATTCGTGTTTGTGTTTGAAGTTAAACATGATTTTATGCTTGATTCGTGTTTGGGGTGGGTAAGAGATGATTTCTGGAGAGTTAGAGCTTCTAAAATGGCCTGGAGAGGGAGATTGAGTTTTTGGGTGATCGGAGAAGATGACCGGAACACTGTTCCGGTCACCTGATTTTGTTTAGGGTTCAGATTAGGGCACTAATCATAATTAGCGAAATTTGAATATAGGCCGTCCAGATGCGCGCCAGGTCCACTCCCGCGCGTGTGAATTTGAATCTGGGCCCTTGGATGCGCATACTTTCTCATTTTCAGATTAAATCCAATTTTATTTTCTTTATATTTCATTTAATTTGTCCATTTATTTAAAAATAGCAAAACCTTTTCAAAAATTCTGAAATTTTTTATACAAACTTTTATTTAATTTCAGAAACCAAAAACATTTTTATTTTTATTTTTTGCATTTAAAAATATTTTTTAAATCATTTAAAAGTTTATTTTTAATTAATTAATGAGAATTAATTAATTAAAAATACTTTTAGGTATTTAAAAATCACCAAAAAATTCATGAAACCTTCATAATCATTTAGAAACATTGTCCAACCCTCAAACCAAATTTCTTTTTTGATCTTGATGTCTTTTGAGAATTTTTCATGGAATTAATTCATTTTCAAAGCATTATTTTGATCCAAACTTCAAAAAATCATTTCTGCCTAACCATTGAGAGTTGGACTTTGATTCTTCTTGCATTGCATTTTGTTTAGCATGTAGTTTGTGAGATTAAATTGGCATGATTTGATCTTTCATTTTCCATTTGTTTGGCATTTTTCTTGTTAAGGTACCCTAAAACCCTAGAAATTTTAGGAAATTCATAACCCTAATTAGGTTAAGAGTTGGAACCTCTCCTTTGGGCAGTGAGTTAGTATAGGTTTAGGGTTCTTTTGAATGCATTTTCAATTTTTTTATCTTGATGTTTGCTTCTGATTTTGGTTTTTGTTTGATGCATTGATCATAAACCCTAATTTGGGCTTCCTTTTGCATCCATCTTGCATTTGCATTCATACCTTGACTTGCCATAGCATTTTGTGCATCCATTTGATTCATTTGACATCTTAAGACATATTGTAAGCATGTTTGATCATTGCATCTTGCATTTGCCATGTTGTATGCCATTTGCACTTCATAACTTTTCATGTATGATCATGGTTCTTAACTTGCTTTATTTGCATCCATAAGTTTGTATGATCATCCCCATGTGTTGTTTCATGTTTGCATCATCTCATAGCATCATTAACATCATGTATGTGCTTCTGGTTTTGGTTTGCATCATGCCATCCCATCTCATTTTGCATTGCATTGCATTTCTTTCACTAACTTTCCAGGTGGTAAGTCACTTTGAGAAGTGAATTTGCCTTCACTTCTCATAACTTCTTTTCATCTCTCTTATGCATCATTGCTGCATTTTACTTTGTGTATGAGATTGAGCTTGCTCTTTCTTTTGCTTCTTACTTTCTTTCTTCAAGTGACTTGTCTTCTTAAATGAAGCAAGTTGCTTTGCTTCTCTTTGCTCCATTCATCTGCTTCCTGGTGGTTCCTTTGAAGTCTTCTCCTGTAAACCTCACAAACCTTAGGAACAACCAAGCATGACAATAATTAGGGTTTTGATTAGTCCCCCATTTAGATTTTACCTTTGTGTCTCATTGAGTCTTCTCTTCTCATCCCATAATCAAGGACTAAACCCTAAAGGCTTTAAGGCTTTGTGATTAAGCTTATGCCTGCATCCTTCCATTAGGATGGAGTGTATAACTTTAATCCTAAGTGTTAAACCCTTAATGTGTTTAACTCCTTTAATCAATTCATCTAACAATCATCAAGACATCACACTTGTAACTTGGGCCTTGCATTAGGGTTCTAATTCTTCCTTAATTGGTTAAAAAGGACTAACCCTAGTGTTAATGGACAAGTCCCCCTCAAGTTGTCTTACAAACCCTAAAAATCACTTCATCATCATATCATTAAATAAAATCCACTTAATCAAAGGCTTGTTTTGTCATGAGTTTAATCCCTAATCATGGATTAAGTTGAGGAGCTTTCCTCAGCTTAAACATTCTCATCTATTATCCTTCTATTAGGATGGTGTAATGAGTCTGTTTAATCCCTGATTATGGCTTAATCTCATTACTTAACACTAGACAAAAACAACAGAAACATCTAAATAATCACAAGTAGGTTAATGATCTTAATCTTACATCAAAGGTGATTAAGTGTGAGAAGCTGACTTCACACTTAAGGTATTCTCATTACCCCTAATCAGAGGGAAGATGTGATGAGTTTACTAACCCATTGGTTTAGGCTTAAGCTCATTAGTTTATGACAAACTTTCAAAAGCAATAAAAGACTGAAAGCACCAAAACAAACAATAATCGTCTCCTTTGGGATTCTTTTCTCATTACCCTCACTCACAAACGAGAACTAGCTTCTTCCGTCTAATGCAAGACAGTTTGCACCTGAGCCAGACAGGTCATACACTTGAGCATAGACAAGTAAGCAGTTCACAAGTCAATCCTCCTTTCAGTCTCTTTGGGTCGAACTACGGTGTTCTGACTTCCTCATTGCACGAGAGGATACGTAGGCATAACTTAATAGTTATCGAACAAAAGTCTCTGTATATTCCCCCTCCTTCTAGCATCATTCTTTAAGCCTCATTTATCATGGGCATTTCATTCTTGTTCTCACACTGACACATCATTTATACACTTCACTTCTCTTACACTGACACCTGTATATTCTTTTCCAGCTCTTTTACACACAAATTGCACTGACACTACCCCTTTAAAACACAAATCTTTTAAGCGTGGATCCCGTCGAGTACGGCGGACAATCTGGGTGCTAATACCTTCCCAGGTTGTAACCAACCCCCTTTCTCAGTCTCTCTGGTTCGCAACCGTCTTGTCCATGTCTTTTCTTAGGTTTATGCAGCATTGCCTTTCCTCCGGGATAAAAATGCCTAGCTGGAGACTCTATTCATTCCCTGTGAGTTCACTCCTGTGTGTTCTCACATCATCCCTTCGCCGACCGTTCGCGTCTGTACCTTTATCTGGGCCATTTCCCATTTATCGGGAGCGACAATATGCTTTTGCCATGAGTTATTGTACATCTTTGGTATGTCATTTTAAACATTAGGTTCTGACTTTGAACATGTCATATCATTTTTGCATCTCTTGCTTGCATCTTCACTTTATTTGTCTCCTAACTTGAACATGTGCTTACATCTTTCTCTTCTTCTCCCATTCTACCATGAAATAACTCATGAGTTTTTGTATGATATTTTAGGATGATTTTAGGCATTTAAATATGATGTTTGAGTTCTGACTTAGTGGTTTGTCATTTGTCTTTGACCATGTTCATGCACCTTTTCCTTCTTACTTCTTCTTTTGAACTTCTTCATCTCTTTTGCACTTCTTTACAAGTTGATTGGTTATGTTTGAGTTCCTTGAACTTTTGTTGTTTGGTATTGATATGGTTCTGATTTTTTAAGGTCTTGGTACCTTTGGTTTTATTTCTTTGTTTTGCTTTGTGTGGTTAACTTTCATATTCCTTATCTTGAACTTTCATGCTTCATTACTAACCTTGCAGGGGCTTTGGTAAGTTGTAGGCATGTAGATAGGCTTCCATATTCCAATCTTTCCTTTCTCTTTTAATTTTCATACTTGTGTTTATTTAAGCATTTCATATGCTTTGCCTTTTCATAATTTCTTCCCATCCCCTTTAAAAGCAATTTAACTTCCATCTTGGAAGTAAGTTATCTTCTAATCCTTTCTCCTTTATTTCTCCTTTTCTTTTCTATTCTATCTTTTTTCATTAGGATTAGAGTTCTTTTAAACCTGACTAACCTAGTTTATCCAATCATGATAACTTACTTAGGATTGTTTAGTTCCTATTAGACTTTTACCTTTGGTTCTCTTTTGGTGCTTCTCTTTTCTCATCTCAAAACAAAAGCTAAAAAACACTTAATAAAATATAAGCTTTCTCATGTTCCAAAGGACTTTGCCATGGGATACTTGCATACATTTCATATAGGGATGAGGTGTAGAGTATCTATCATGATGAATAAGTCTTAGCATGAGGATGCTACACAAACATAAACTGAAAAACACTTCTTAATTAAAAAATAACAAAAACACTTAATAAATACAATAGGCTAGTGTATTTGAGCTTTAGTCTTTGGAACTAGGTTTGGAGGTCTTATCCTTACATAGATGTGTTTCTTATCCATTCCATTTCGGGGTGATGTAAGAAGTACATACTCCTTTGAATGAGACTTGGATAACTCTCCTATACAAACTCAAAAATAAAAAAGCTTCTAAAAAGCATTCAAACCAACAATAAACGTCTTTCCTTCGGGAATTCTCTTCTCATATCCCTTATTCTTAACGAAAGAATTCGCTTATTCTTCTCCCTTTCAAGACGGTAAACACATTCGTGCCCAACGAGCTTGCAACACCTGAGCATAGACATAAGCATTTCAAGTCATAAAAAATACAAACACAGTTTTCCTCCTTAGTTAGGGGAACTACGTCGATTCTGATTCTTATTTCCTGATGAGATACGTAGGCAGTGGGGTAGGGCCTATTGGAGTACTCTCTTTTTTTTCCCCACATTTTCCCATACCTTTTCTTTCTCTTTCCAGTAGCAGTTTCAGTTCAGTTGCAGTTTACCCTCCCCTTTGAAACAATTTCTAGCAAGCATGGATCTCGTCAGGTACGACAGACAATCTGGGGGGCTAGTACCTTCACAGTTTGTAACCGACTCCCTTACCCTTTCTCTTTGGTTCGTGAGACTCTACTTTCTCCTTTCTTTTACTGTTTGTGCAACATTACTATTCCTTCGGGATAAAAAGGCCTGATTGGTGTAGCGGTAAAAAACATGAGTGTAAGTTATTGGTTAACTTAACTCAAAGTAAACAGAGTCACCACCATGCTTTTATTTTATTCCAAGAGGAAAAGGAAAAAGGAGTGAATAAATATAAAAGAAAAAAGCTAAAGAAACAAGCAGAGAACCGGGTAAGGGGATAGATTACAAAATGGGAAAGTTTTATGCACCCAAAATATCCGTTGTACTCCACGGAAACCCTTTGAAAAATTTATTTCTTTTGGTTTGAAAAAGTTTGGTAAATGAGAGTGGAGGGATGAGAAAAGAATTAACTTTTATTATTTTTGTGTTTGGAGAGGTTTACCACCTCATGCCTACGTAGCCACAATGTGCAATACAAGATCAAAACTCCGTAGTTCATGGTATAAATAATGAAAAGGGTTGGTTATGATTGATTTTATTAAGTGAAGAGAATTTGTCATTTTCAAGTGGATAGCCAAACAATCTTCCATGAGAATGAGGGCATGGACTTATACATCATTATGGGGAGGGCGTTAACTCGGATAAAATAGACGAGTATGCCACTAAACCCCCACGAATGACAAGAGACTCAATTACATCAAACTACAACCATGAATATTGAGAGACGTGCACCCGACTAAATAATAATGACTCATAATCTACACTTGTAAATAAAATAAAATAAAATAAAAGTTGCACAAAGGCACAAAACAACTTAAATGAGTTTGGTTCTTTTTATTTTGGAATTAAAGTCAAGATGATTAAATTCATTTATTTTTTTAAAGAAAAGAAAGTAGTAAAATCCACTTGACAAAATCCTTTGAAAAAGAGGGAAGGTTTGAAAATTGAAGAAGGGGGAAGAGAAGAAGAGGTTAACCTAGTACATAAAATAAAAGCTAGGGAAAAGAATGATCTAACCAACGTGAAGCCACTTTAAAGCATTAATAATAATTCCATCCTTAAGCATGTAGAAACCAATGTCAAATAAAGGCAAGTCTTCAATGATTAACACTTCAAAGCAAAAGGATAAGAGATCCTAATTCTGAGTCCAAAAGTCCATCAATACTTCAAAGTTGTCCATAGTTTAGTCACTCCAAAGCATAGGCTAGTAACCAATAGTCCAAGATAGGAAGAATTGAGTTTTTTTATGGTGTAAGCCTTTATTAATATTTTTGTGTCCAAGTGGACAAAAAAGAAAAAAATAACACAACAATATAATAGCAAGAATATAAATATGATAATGGATGATAAAGTAATATAAAGCATAATAAAAATAAAGGAAGTAAAGGTACAAGAAAGAAATTAAAATGTTAGTATAGTAATAGTAATAATAATATACATAATATTGGTATGGTGAACTAAATCATCCACAACCAAAGAGTAACCAATGTACTTAATACCAAAATCGAAAGGTAACCAATTCCACTTAGTATCTTACACTATAGTGATTAATCAAGGCGAATAGAACCAAATTCAATGATGTTTGAAAGAAGACTGGGAGGCCCAAAGCAACTACGCATCAATCTTCACAAGTCTTGGATCTTAACGTAAAATGATCAATCACTTTTGGATTACGCGACGAACACGAGGATTAGTCCACGAGAGTGCAAGTATCCAATTAGATTTTTTTCGAATTCAGGATACATTTAGGTCTATAATAAGCAATCGCCGAGTAATTTATGGAGTAATTACCCTACAAATGAGGTCGGCCAAAACCAATTAAGGTTAACGATGTTTGTGCTAATGCATGCTAGATAAATGATATGTAAATTGCCATCCGAATGCAATACCGCACGAAAAATAAAGATGAATACCAAATTGAGTTTCACTTATGGTATTCTTTCATCTTTAAGTTCAATAACTCATCTTGGTGGATTCAAGTATGAAAATATCTCACTAATGCAAAGTACCTAAAGTGAATTAAATAATTCACTTAAAGGTAGATTTGGACTAATGAATATTAACCTCTCTAATCTACACCCAAAGTTCATTGAAATTAAAGAGAAATCAGTCCCAAAAATGTCTCCCAAGGTAAAAATAAGAATAGAGGAGAAGAGGAGGGGAAAGGAACCAAAAACAACCCCAAAATAAGCCAAAAATTCAGTTTTGTCTCAGAGTAATTGATTACTACCTAAGTGGTAATCGGTTACCTGTACAAAAATAGCAGTTTTCTGGAAAATATAACACAGGTAACCGGTTACTACCTAAGCGGTAATCGATTACTCTGCGTGCAAAATCAAAAATCTACTAAAATTCAGCATGATCCATCTTTCAAAAATTTTTTCAAACACCTCATGATCATGAACTGAATTAGCACGAATTTTAAAACCAAAACACAGTGAAATCCCTGCAACCAAACAACAATTTATGGTCTAAAAGATCAACAACCAAAAGCTTTAAGGATCTACATATTGAATGTTGATGATGAAGGTAGAACCATGGAAAAAGTGAATTACCAAGGACACTCTTGAAATTGATCCAATATCAAGCTTGATCTACTGAAATTGATGAACAAACAAGAATAGGATGAATGTTTAGCACAAAGTTGATCAAGAATTCAAGGTGAATTCTTGATAACTTTAAAAAGAGAGAGAAGAGCTTTAATGAATTTGTGGTTTGGGAGGATATTTTGCAAGATATTTTTTGGCTATCAAAAGCTTGTGAAATGACTGAGAAAGGGCCTCTATTTAAAGAGTTTAGGTATGCGAATTTGGTGGAATGGAGCTTGATTTGGAAATTCAAATTAGGCTTGGTAATTCAAAATTTGTGGGAATCATGAAAATAATGGTGATTAGTGATGGTATATGGTGGGAATTAAATTTAATGATGTATGGGAATTAAATGGAGATGGTCTAGAATATTCCAAGAGTGATCAAATATGAAATTTGTGCCAAAATTTGAAAAATTAAGATTGCTGCCAAATTTTTTAAATTTGCACGCAAGTAACCGGTTACGCCCTAGGTAGTAACCGATTACTTAGTGAAAAGTTTGAAAAATTTATTTTCCTTTTGCACTGCCAGGACTATGACTCGATTATTTTTGCGCATCGAAGAAGACATGGAAATAAACACATGAACCTTGAAATTCCTTAAATAAATCAATTAAAATGGGAAATCCTTGATCAGATAAATTTGAATTATTTGTGGATCAATTTCGATTTTTAACTGTGAAATTCATCTGAGCTGTGGGACTATTTTTTTTGGCATTTTCTCCTGCTTTTCCCCTGGAAAATGTTAATAAAAGAAAACAATTTTTTTATTTTAATTAATGGTTAGTAAACATAAACACAAATAAAAGCAATGGTGATCCCCTATGAGGCATAAACCTACACCCGATAAAAAAAGCGAGAAACCAATGTGATCTTGTTTGTATGCAAGATGTTGATGAAACACGAAGAAATATTAGGGCAAAAATTAGGGTGTTACAGCTGCCCCTATTTAAGTTTCTTCAATATGGAGATATGAAGATTGACATTTTCGTCTCTACAAGATGAGAGAGACTTAAATATAGAAAATCCAATTTTTGTCCTAAGATACCATGATATGATATGAATATGATATATGATATGCAACCCAAGATCTCTATGGGGAGAATGCGACCACCAGAGGAAAGCAAAAGCTTGGGGACACAAAAGAAAATCCCGCTGGGGAAAAGCAACAGACAACACAAAAGTTTACCAGGAAAATAAACCACTGGATAACTGACTCAACTTGGCGAAAAGATTATGAGACATAATCAGGATAAAAACAACAGGGAGTATTAAAACTCCGCCGGGGAAATATCAACCAAACAAAGTATTCAAGTCCAATAGATGGAGGAATACTGAATTGGGAAAGGGTCATCAACTACCGGTGCATTTGGTAAGAAAATAGGATCAACTACCAGTGTAATTGGTAGGAAATAGGCTCAACTACCGGTGTAATTGGTAGGAAATAGGATCAACTACCGGTGTAATTGGTAGGAAATAAGATCAACTACCGGTGTAATTGGTTGGAAATAAGATCAACTACCGGTGTAATTGGTAGGAAATGGGCTCAACTACCAGTGTAATTGGTAGGAAATAAGATCAATTACAAGTGTACTTAGTAGGATCAAAAGCAATGAGCTCGAATAAGGGAGGAATAATACCTACTACCATGAAAGTGACGTTTAAACCGATGTAAAAATTCATAAAAGGACAGAAGTTCAATCCAACAACAAATTGGAAAGAAACGGTCAAACAAGACTCATCTCGGGGAGGAAATATCTCAATTGGGGAAAGTTTCACCCAGATAATAAGCTGGGAAGGAAATTGAATCAAAAACATCCATGAGAAACAAACTCAATAGGGAATTTAGAAAGGATAAACACTTTCAACTTAATGGTCGACACTCTAAACTTGAGGGAAGACAACACACACACACTCTGTGGGGAAAATTCATACCAAAGAGCGGGGAACAATGGTATATCAACGAATGCAAGAAATGCAAACATATAATGCTATGGATAAAGAGAATGCAAGAATATGCGTATGAATATGCTGACAAAACTGACATAAAGATAGGAAACAGGTGACATAAACACCACAACAACTGGATACTCGGCTAATCCCAAGACAATAATGTTGGGGAATCCTGCTGGAAATTCAACTTAAAATCTTGTAGGAAAAAAAAACACCATCAAAGGAATAGAATCCTACTACGAGGCTTAACTCATACTAGGGAAATATCTTCTATGGATTCAATCCACACAGCAATCTTCAAACAATCCATCATAAATTCTGCTCTGAGAGAATAATATGTTGAGATACATTACTAACATAAAAATCTTCCACACTCTTTGGGGAAAAGAGGAAAATGGTCCATGTTAAACTTTGATGGGGACAAATATCTTCACAACTCTGTTTGGGGAAACAAGGTAAAAATCTACCAGCTGTGCAAATAAAGCATAGCCTATTGGAACATCAAACATCAATTCTGCATAGGGAGACTATAATGTTGAGGAAAGGTAATAATCTGCCAAGGATAAGGAAACGTTTCCACAATCCTTGCCAGGGTCAGGGATAATTCCTATCAAGAATCAAACTCTGTAAAGAATAACCATCATACTACTCTTGCTCCGCTTGAGAAAAGGGTGTAAGACTTGCTGAGGATTACATTGGAATCAGCTGGAGATCAACACATTCAGATATACTGGGGATCCGAGAGAAAGATCTATAGATATCATTCATCACTAGAAATTTTGGACTTACCGATCCACGTGAGGATACCAGAAGTTAACATCATAGCCAAGAAATACAGTTATGAGGGATTTTAAATCAATACTATAACACCCTTCTAAACCCCACGAAATATATATATATATAATCAGAGTAATTTATCATGCATCTCAATTAAGGGTGTCACACATGATTCAAAACATCATACAACACCTGTCATGCTCAATAACACTTAAAATAAAAGCATGCTTTTCAGATATATTTTTCATATTAGCATGTGTAAACACCCCAAATTTGCCCTCACCCATTCACACCATGGCTTGTGATCATCCTCATATGCATAAACACAATCATATCATCTCACGTCTCATTTTTGATTCACTGCATAGTTTCTAAGGCATCTGCACCTAGGGTTTGTGATCTGAGCAATCCCAAAGCTTCTTGGGCCACTCCAAAGGCCACCAATCAACTCAAAGTGGTCCATGTGTGTTCATATATCATATTCCATCTCTTCAAAGTCAAAAATGCAGAGGAATCACAAGAACTAGGGTTTGAGTGAGGCAGAGCCAGGTTGAACTGCACAGTTGACTGAAAATTAGGGTTTTGGTTTCAGAGGCCATAACTCCAAATTTTTTGGTCATTCTTGTTTCCATTGATCTCTATATGGTATAGGGAGTATGCATATCAATTTTCATGAAGAAATTCCATGGGGAAGTCATCTGATCAAAGGTTGACTTTTCAGACAAGTCAGTGTAAAATCAGGGCATCCGAGGCCCCCAATGACCCAACCAATGGGTGATCTTCATCATTTTGAGTGTATATGATCTTTATTTGATCATGGAAGAAGGTTGAAGTTCATAGAAATCAAGAATTTAGGGTTTTTGCAAATGTTGACTTTTTGGGCATAGTTGACTTTTCAAGATTGCATCATTTTAGGTCATTTTTCAAGCCATGATTCTTGATCCAAAAAAGCTTCAAATGGAAAAACTTTGGTCATGAAAGTTGTAGATCTCATCTTTCCCTTTTCAAAAAGTACAAGAACATGATCAAACTCTTCTTGGATCAAAAGTTATGGCAATGCAAAGTTGGCAAAAATCACTTATTTTCAAGGCATGCCCTAAGTGAGAATTTTGCAAAATCTTAAACCAATGCATTATGTGACTTCTAATTGGTATCAAACCAGCACATAAACATTCTCTAAGTCCTAAAAATCAGATTTGAACCAAGATCACATGTGTTTAGTTCATGTAACAAGGCATTTTTATCATGAAAATCCCTAAAGTAACCAAGTTGCAAAACACTCATGACACTTCCCTCAACTTGCTGCCTTGGCCTTTGAACCTTGCTGGCTCTCTCACCACACCATGCTGCGCCAGCCCTGCCCTTTGTACTTGGCTAGAAGTTGCCCATGCCCTATCTTACAAGAAGTTGACATATTTGCAAAAGTGGCTACACCTATCCAAAAAAGCACAAGTCACATCCTCTGACCAATGAGAGAGGTTTTTGTGGACAATTTGCAAGCCATTTCATGTACAAGGCAAGGCTGAAGCTCTCTCATTCAGGACATTCACAAAAACACACCACATTGCAACTTGCTTCGAATCTGCCTCCACAGCCACCAAACACTCAAGCCAACTTCACTAATCATCTTACCTTGCTCCATAGACCAAAAAGCATCAAGGACACAAGCTTGAAACAGCAAGAATCCCCCATTGCCATTCTTCACCTCAGCCTGCATTTTCTATCGAATCTCTCTCCACAAGCCATGAACACTTAAACAAACCCCACACACCAACTCACCTTGCATCACTGACCAGAAACCACCCACTACTTTGGCCTGAAACACCCTATATCTCAAATACGATTTTCACACTTCCTTGGTCAGAGCTTATGCAAACTCTCTCAGGAGGTTGTTTAAACTCCAACTAAGCATCCAAAGCTTCAAAGGGAGATCATTGGGACCTGTTTGAGCCAAAGGACCACCCAAAAAGCTCCTGAATCAGAAGTTCAACCTCAGGTGACTCCATGAACTTTTTTCCCAGAACTCATTTCTCTTGTTAAAATCTTGTTGTGTATGTTACACTGATCATTGGGATCTCTTTACTTTTGAAAATAAGCCAGAAATGAGTATGTATTGCTTTTCTGAAAGTTTGACCTAAAAATTTCATTGCTTCGATTCTTGTTTGTGTGTGAGTTTAAATGTGATTTGATGCTGGATTCGTGTTTAGGGTGAGTGGAAGGTGATTTCTGGAGATTTAGAGCCTTTGAAATGGCCTAGGGAGAGAGATTGATTCTGGGGATGGCCGGAGAAGACGACCGGAACACTGTTCCGGTCGCCTGATTGTCATTAGGGCACAATTAGGGTTTAATCAGGGTGATTAGCAAGTTTGAATTTGAACCGTGAGATGTGGCGGGGAGTCAATGCGCGCGCTGGCCAGTTTAAATCTCCACCCTAGGATTTGAATACTTTTCATTAAATCAGATTTAATTCATTTATTTTCTTTTATTTTTCTTTTGTTTTGCATAATTATTTTAAAATAGCAAAAATGTCTTAAAAATTATGAAACTTTTTCTTTAAAGTTTTATTAATTTTTAAGACCCAAAAATATTTTTATTTTATTTTTTATCATCAAAAAAGTATTTTTAAATATTTAAGAGATTATTTTTAATTGATTAATGGGAATTAATTAATTAAAAATACTTTTGGGTATTTAAAAATTACAAAAAAATTCATGAAATGTTCTAAGACATTTAGAAACATTGTCCAACCTTCAAACCAAATTTCTTTTTTGATCTTGATGCATTTTAAGAATTTTTCATTGAATTAAATCATATTTTGTGCATTATTTTGATCATGTTTTCAAAAATTCATTTCTGTCTATTGGAGAAGGTTGAGACATTGATTCTTCTTGCATTGTGTTATGTTTAGCATGTGGTTTCTAGGGTAAAATGGCCATGATTTGATCTTGCATTTTCCAATTGTTTGACATTTCTTTTGTTAAGAACCCTAAAAAACCCTAATAACTTAGAAAAATCATAACTTGAGTTTGGTTGAGAGTTGAGAGTTCCCCTTTGGGAAGTGGATTAGTATAGGTTTAGGGTTTCTTTGGGTGCCATTTTCCATTTTTTATCTTAGGGTTTGTTTCTGTTTTGGATTTTGGTTTGATGTTTGACCCATGAACCCTAATTTGGGCCTTCTTTTGCATCCTTCTTGCATTCTCTTGCATAACATGACTTGTCTTTGCATTTTGTGCATTCTTGTGATCCATATGACATCTTAGGACATATAGAAAGCATGTTTGATCATTGCATTACATATTTGCCATGTCATTTGTCTTGTATGATTCATAACTTTTCATGTTCATTCATGCTCCTTAACTTGCATCATTTGCATTCATAATCTTGTATGAACATCCCCATGCCTTGCCTCATGTGTGCAGCACCTCATAACATCATAATCATCCTCAATATGCTTCTGGTTTAGTCTAGCATCATACCATTTCATCCCATCTAGCATTGCATTGCATTTCTTTCTAACATTTCAGGTGGTAAGTAAACTTGAGAAGTGAATTTGCCTTCACTTCTCATAACTTTTCTTTTCATCTCTCTTGCATCCATTGTTGCATTCCTATATGTGTTTGAGATTGAGCTTGCTCATTCTTCTTCCTCCCACTTTCTTTCTTCAAGTGACTTGACTTCTTGAATGAAGCAAGTCACTTTGCTTCTCCTGATCTTATTCATCTGCTTCCTGGTGGCTCCTTTGAAGATTGTTCTTGTAAACCTCACAAACCTTAGGAACAACCAAGCATGACAATGAATTAGGGTTTTGATTAGTCTCCCCCCATTAGTTTTACCTTTGTGTCTCTCTTGAGTCTTCTCTTCTCATCCCATAATCAGGGACTAAACCCTAAAGGCTTTAAGACTTTGTGATTAAGCTTATGCCTGCATCCTTCTCTTAGGATGGAGTGTATAACTTTAATCCTAAGTCTTGAACCCTTAAGGTGTTTAAATCTCTTAATCAATCCACTTAATAATCATCAAGACATCACACTTGTAACTTGGGCCTTGCATTAGGGTTCTAATTCTTCCTTAAGTGGTTAAGAAGGACTAACCCTAGTGTTAATGGACAAGTCCCCCTCAAGTTGTCTTACAAACCCTAAAAATCATTTCATCATCATATCATTAAATAAAATCCACTTAACCAAAGGCTTGTTTTGTCATGAGTTTAATCCCTAATCATGGATTAAGTTGAGGAGCTTTCCTCAGCTTAAACATTCTCATCTATTATCCTTCTATTAGGATGGTGTAATGAGTCTGTTTAATCCTTGATTATGGCTTAACCTCATTACTTAACACTAAACAAAAACATCTAAATAATCACAAGTAGGTTAATGATCTTAATCCTACACCAAAGGTGATTAAGTGTGAGAATCTGACTTCACACTTAAGGTATTCTCATTACCCCTAAACAGAGGGAGGATGTGATGAGTTTACTAAATCCATTGGTTTAGACTTAAGCTCATTAACTTATGACAAAATCCAAAAACAATAAAAGACTGAAAACTCAAAAACAAACAATAATCGTCTCCTCCGGGATTCTTTTCTCATCTCATTCACTCACAAACGAGAACTCGCTTCTTCCGTCTAATGCAAGACAGTTCGCACCTGAGCCAGACAGGTCATACACTTGAGCATAGGCTAGCAAGCAGTTCATCAGTCAATTCATTTTTCAGTCTCTTTGGGTCGAACTACGGTGTTCTGACTTCCTCATTGCACGAGAGGATACGTAGGCATAACTTAACAGTTATCGAACAAAAGTCTCTGTACATCCCCCCTCCTCCCAGCTTTATTCTTTAGCCTCATGATCCTGAGCAATTCATTTCGCTCCTGTTCTTACACTGACACTGTACATTTATACACTTCACACTTCCTACACTGACACCTGTCCATCCTTTTTCAGCTCTTTTATACACAAATTGCACTGACACTACCCCTTTAAAACACAAATCTTTTAAGCGTGGATCCCGTCGAGTACGACGGACAATCTGGGTGCTAATACCTTCCCAGGTTGTAACCAACCCCCTTTCTCAGTCTCTCTGGTTCGCAAACCGTCTTACCCATCTTTTTCTAGGCCTATGCAGCATTGCCTTTCCCCCGGGATAAAAATGCCTAGCTGGCGACTCTATTCATCTCCAGTGAGTTCACGGCTGTGTGTTCTCACTGTCCCTCTCGCCGACCGTTCGCATCTGTACCTTCATCTGACCCTGTTTCATTTGTCGGGAGCGACAGCATGTAGCAGCGGAATCACTTTCATTAAGAATTTCATAACATTCAAGTCTCAAATAAGATTCATTCATTAAATCAACTTACGCATAAAAGTCACTTCACCATAAAATTCAAATCAAATTAATAAAATAAATAGAGTATACAATTGTATCTCTCAAACATGAATCAAACGTTTCCCTAGTGTTACATGACCAGAGCACGACTCAAAACCCAAAATAAACACAGAACTAAAATAGGCTACTCCACCAACTACCCTCTTTCTAGAAGCAACTCTAATGTTCAGTACCTGAGCGATGTCGTATAAAACATCATTCCAACAGAAGGGTGAGAATTCATATAATTATCGAAATAATAAGATAATATATAATTTAAGGCATACAAGCATAATCAAAATAATTCTCACACTTCAGAAGTTTCATCAGCATAATATCACTCAAGTAGTCATACTATTCACAAGTATATACTCACAATCCACAACTTCACAAATTCAAGAATTCACATAATACACATAATATCATATTGTACCATAGACATAATGAGACTCGATGCAAGACTCAAATGCAACTCATGCATGTGGTACCAATCACTTGTTATCATTTTTTGGTTTTTACATTTAAACTGGGTCCGTTCCCTAGACCGATAACACACAAAAAGCCCGTCCTCTAAGATTTCAAACCCGTCCTCTAGGTTTGGGACAAGTCACAAGCTCCCACGAAACTAGCAAATATTGCCTCTTGACACAAATGATGCATGTGCAATTACAATCACCATATGTAATTAAGACCGTTCTCTAATCTTAATATTCATGCATATCTTTAATAATTCATCACATTTGAGTTATCACACAATTGCACATACAACAGATTTCCAAATCACAATATTCATTACTCCGGTATTGTAACCACACTAAAAAAAATACGCAAGGTATCAACACAGTTCAATCTCAATTCAGAAACCACATGATATCGATTAAATCTAGAATAATCGATCCATCAAATTAATCACCAAATTAATCACCAAATTAATCACCAAATTAATCTCTAAATTAATCACCAAAATAATCACAAACTTAATCATTAAATTAATCACTAAATTAATCATAAAATTAATCATCGAACTAATCACCAAATTAGTCTCTAAATTAACCACGAAATTAATCTTTAAACTAATAATCAAAATAATCACCAATTTAACCTCCAAATTAATCTCTAAATTAATCATCAAAATAATAACCAATTTAATCATTATATTAATCACCTTATTAATAATCAAATAAATATTTATCATAATAAATTTAATATTATATATATATATATATATATATATATATATATATATATATATATATTAATAAAACATATTTCACTCATTATCATTATTTATATTAATAAAATAAAATATATAATGAAACTTAAAAAAAATATTGCTTAATATAATTCATTTTCTTTTGAAATTAGAAGCAGTGATTCTGCCGTTTCCTTAAATTTAGTGACAGTACTTAACATATATATTATATCATTTATTTGTGTTTATATAATGTGAACTATTACTGGTAAATAATATGGCATGTGTCATCAAATATTTAGTATTACAAAACTAAATTCAATGACATTTCAAACCATTTGATTCTAACAAAATCTAACAATTTAACTCTTGTTTAGTTAAAAAAACATAACCAAACTTTTATTCACTTCAAATCAATGACAGAGCCACCTAACATACAGTTCATTTCCAATTTAAATTATCACTAAAAAAAGTCTCACCGCAAGTAGTTTCTTCACTTTACATTAACAACCAATTTATTATTATGTTTCACTAAGTAATTTTAATCCAATTTCATAACATAGCAAAAGTTTATATTGGTTATATACATATAATGGTATTATACTATTAAGTTGCAGGGCTACATGATTGTTAAACACCATCGTCACTTCATTAATTAATGCCATCACTACAATATTTTTTTTCTTTTTCTTTTATATGAGGTAATCGCATGGTTAAAAGGGTAATGACTACTATGATAAAACAATTTAAGAATTTCACTACTGTGTATTGCAATTACAAACTCTATTTCAATTTCAATTCATAATGGGTCTCTAAAGTATATCAATATATCAGATCCAACCACAATTATTTCATCACATTTTCAAGGATTATCATCAAAACCTAAAAATGTCAATACTATAAAAATTAGGGATTTCAATCTAAACATGTTTCTACCCATCAATATATTATCATACAACCCAATAATTATACAAAAAAACTCACCCTTACCTTTGATTTTGAGTTCTTGTTCTTGATTTCTCTTCTTCTCCTTTCTCCTTTCTAGCCTCTTTTCCTCTTCCAACTTCTAACCCTATTCTATCTCATTATCTTATTTTATCATTCTCATCATTTTTTTTATTGGGCTTACTAACTCACTCTCACACTTACTATTTACACTCTTAATTAGGCTCAATCAATTATTTCTACCAATTCTATTTTATTCCACCAAATAAAGTAAATCAAATTAATTAAATAATTCAATTAAATAAAATAAACCAAATAAATCAATTTATTCAAACAATTAAATTAAATCAAATTAATTAAATTAAATTAATTAATTCAAATATTTCCAATAAAACAATTAGATCAAACAAATTAAATAATTCAATTAGACACAAAATCACATAATTAATTAATATAAGTAAATAAATACTTACGAAAATAGGGATGTTACAAATATCTACCACCAGGTAAAAGAAAACCTCTTAAACTTACTGCTATATCAATTCTTCTATTTAGGGGATGTGACATACTCAAGCTGGGGAACACATACTCGGTTGAGGATAAACATCGCTTCTTAAGTCAAAGATAATCTGCTAAGGAAAGGATTAAAAAATCAGCTGGGAATACTCATGTGACAAGAATATCATTTCTAACAACTCTTCTGGGGAAGAAATTGGAAATCAATTTGGGAGCGTTCACACATCAAACAATCCCCGCTCCTACTTATTGTTGGGGAGAAACACATCATTAATAGCAAAATGCCATGATTATTCAGGAATTCCGTAGGGAAACAACCGAATCAAACTCTGCTCTTGGAGAGGCAAGTTACACACATCAAGACTTCCATCCCTGAAATCACTATTGATATTCTTTATTTATTCACATATCAAAAGAAAAATGTTTTCATAATCTTCAGAAATTCAACTTATTAAATTTGTTTCAAAAATCATCATCAAAAATAAATTGAAATTTTGTAAATAGAAACAAAAATAAAGAATTTCAAACAATTGGATAAATTCTCAAATTTCATTGATAGAATAGTAGTCAGCAAATGGCATGACTCCATGGATCATTACAAGTTTGAAAAATGGTAAATACATGGAAAAGGGCTACATTGAAATACAATGATCACTATTCTCCCTATCAACTTTGAACTCCATTGTGTCTGAAACATCAGTCAAGGATAAGTGAATAAGAATCTTTGATGGGAAATTCTACTGAGAAATAAAATCTGAAATCCTCGGTTGTTTCAAGTGATCCAGTTTGTTAATGCAGTTACTTGCCATGATCCTTAAATTTTTTCCTAGATTGCCCTTTCAGGTTTTCAATCTATCGGGATAATTATTTCTGTTTATGTCCCTAATTTTTTCCTGGACCGCCCTTTCGGATTTTCAATCCACCGAGACGCTCCTTTTTTCCTAAGCCTCCCTTTCGGGTTTTCAACTTAGCGAGCTGTTATTTTATTTTTTTAGGCAAAGTATTTCTTGACTACATCACATTCACAGGATGAGTGATCTCGTCACCATCCATAGTTGTAAGAATCAATGAACCTCCAGAGAAGGCTTTCTTAACAACATATGGCCCATCATAGTTTGAAGTCCACTTGCCCCTAGAATCTGTAATGAAAGACAGGACCTTCTTGTCAAAAGCTTTCTTCATTATTTGCTGGTAAAACCAACCATGACACAAGGTTGTTATGCTCTTTTCCTCAATCAAATTCAACTGATCAAATCTACTCTGACACCATTCAGCCTCAGTCAACTTGGCTTCCATCAGAACTCTCAATGATGGGATCTCAACCTCAACGAGGAGCACTGCTTTTGTACCATAAACAAGTGAGAAAGGCATTGCCCCTATCGAAGTGCGGACAAATGTACGATACCCAAGTAAGCAAAAGGGAGCATTTCATGCCAGTCCTTATATGTCACAACCATTTTCTAAATGATCTTCTTAATGTTCTTTTTCGCAGCTTCAACAGCCTCATTCATCTTCGGTCTATAAGGAGAAGAATTATGGTGTTGAATCTTGAATTCTTCAAAAAGCTTCTTCATTATCTTATTATTCAAGTTAAAACCATTATCAGTAAAGATTCTATTTGGAACAAAATATCTGCAGATAATATTATTCTTGATAAACTGAACCACAACTTGCTTGGTCACATTATCATAAGATGTCGCTTCCACCCACTTGGTGGAATAGCCAATAGCCACAAGAATAAAACGATGTCCATTCAAAGCCTTGGGTTCAATCATACAAATCATATCGATTCTCCACATAGAGAAATGACATGGGGAAGAAATAACATTGAGATGAGTTGGTGGCACATGAATCTTATCAACATACAATTGGCACTTATGGCACTTTTTCACATACTTACAACATTTAGATTCCATTGTCAGCCAATAGTAACCCGCTCTCAACATTTTTTTAGCCATTCCATGCCCATTGGCATGAGTACCAAAAGATCTTTCATGAATTTCTTTCATTAACATGTCTGCTTTGTGTCTATCCATATATCTGAGCAAGACCATGTACAAATTTCTCTTATAAAGCACATTTCCATTCAAGAAGAAATTTCCTGCCAATCTCTTTAAAGTCCTCTTATCTATATACGATGCCCCAAGTGGGTATTCCTGACTCTGGAGAAAACATTTAATATCATGATACTGATAACGAGAAATCGTATCACTTTATTACTACGTGTTAAGTCCGTTTTATCGCACATTGATCCTATTAACTCCCGATTCTTCGAGTTTTTTATGTCATATTGCAGGTATAACATTTCTAGAGCTAAATCATGAGAAAAAGATCAAATGAACAAAAACAAGCATGAAAAGAAGATGAAGAGAGGAATTCTGCTGATTCTGCATATTTTGCAACACTCACGGTCGTTACAACATCACCACGACCGTGACGCCCTACTTGGAGGTCTCACGACTGTTACTCAAGTATCACGACCGTGACACGCTGGAATTGGAAAAAGTGACCGTTACGCCCTTTTTCACGAACGTGACAAAGGAAAATAGGTTTAATTAATTTGAAGAATTCATAAGGACGTGCGCAACGTGAGTCAAATGTGATTCCAACTTTTCCTCAGACCCAGTATGCACTTCTGCTAAATTTTCTCTTCATGGAACGATGCCCACGCTCACAAATTTCAACTGCCCAAGCCCAAAATTTATGTTCTATAAATACCCTTGTTACGAATTGAAAAACACAGAGTTTTATTTTAACTTTTCCGCGGAAGCTCTGCCGTAATTTTGTTGCACCCTTATTTAATTTTTCTAGCAATTGTTCTTGTTTATTTTTCTACTTCTATATCCAACCCAAACTCAATAACAATTTCCAACATTAGGAAATTGTTATTATTAATTTCTTTTTAAGCCTTTAGAATTTGTTTATTAGTTTTTGATTCCGGTTCCGAACACTCTGAGCTTGCCAGTCTGTGGAAGAAGGAGTTTTAAGATTTTAATCATTCAAGTTTTTATATTTTCGCATTTATATTAAGTTATTTATTTGTTTAATTCTTTTATAATGTATGCTTTAATTGATATTTGTTTATTTCTGCATCTGTCTGGTACAACAAAAATGAGTAGCTAAATTAATTAGGCGGTATGTAATAAACTAAACCAAACCGGTAAAATCGAATCTAAGCTAAAATAATTAAGAACTTATATTCTGGCTGTGGCTTTTTATAATTAAAATTAATCTTTTTGTTACGAGAGTAAGAAAAGTGTAATAGGTTAGGTCGAGACCACGAGAGTGTGAGATTTTAACCGGATAGCTAAAGTTAGGCATTTTATTTAAATACAGCAAGAGCGCTTTAAAATGAATTAGACTTATTAAGTTTTCAAAAATTATTTTCTAAACACTTATGGGCTAGCGAGAGCGGGCATAGGGATTTAGGAGTAAGATCTGAGATAAGACCACGAGAGTGTGAGTCGAGGGTATTTAAACTGATAATCTCTACAGAACAATTTAAGTGAACCATCTTTATAAGCTTAGGTTAGATTGACCCGCATAGGTTAGCATAATTACATACCGACCGCCTTCTCAATATTTCCTTAAAACTAAATTTAATTCCCGTTTTTAATCCTTAAAACCAAAATCGTGACAAACATCCACCTTAGCTAAACTAGAAGACCCTCTAGCACTAAGTGATTACAAAGTCCCTGTGGGATCGTCAATCTTTTATATTACTTCGATAGGCTGTGCGCTTGCAGTTCAGATACCGCTAGACACATATTGCGTCTTCGCCCCATCAAGTTTTTGGCGCCGTTGCCGGGGACCTTAATTTAGTTACTAGTGCACCATTAGAGTAGCATTGTCTAGACTAAGGTAACAACTTATTCTTTTCCTAATCTAATTTCCCGAGTGTATGCCAAGTACTCGCTCTCAAGGCGAAGACTTGCAACCTCCAGTCCAAGAATTAGAACGCTTCTTACACGTAAGAAGACGAATATTCGATTACGAACGAAAATACAACATTCCAGATCTTCAAGTTGATCCACCTAAACCGGTTGGAACATCAAAGGACGCAGAGATGGCTGACGAACCGAATCACCCACTCAAATATTATGCTAGTCCTTCACAAGCTGAGCCGCATTCCAGCATTGCTGCACAGACTATCAACCGAAACGATTTCGAATTGAAACCTTCACTGATATCAGCCGTGCAACAAAACCAATTCGCCGGAAATCCTACCGAGGATCTGAATCTTCATCTTTCGATATTTGTGCAGTATGCAGATACTGTAAA
Organism: Lathyrus aphaca; assembly: GCA_963966055.1. Classification (NCBI taxonomy): domain Eukaryota; kingdom Viridiplantae; phylum Streptophyta; class Magnoliopsida; order Fabales; family Fabaceae; genus Lathyrus; species Lathyrus aphaca. The sequence continues at coordinate 293,376,031 of OZ014519.1, read as the reverse complement.
AGCTAATGGAGTTACCCAAGAAGCTATTAGATTACGTCTTTTTCCTTTTTCACTTCGAGACAGAGCGAGAGCCTGGCTTCAATCTCTACCCTCGAATTCAGTAACTACGTGGGAGGAACTAAAGAGAGTCTTCTTGACAAGATATTTCCCACCTAGCAAGACAGCTATGCTAAGAGCTCAAATCAACAGATTTAAGCAAAAGGAAAACGAGTCACTTTTCGAAGCTTGGGAACGCTACAAAGATATGCTGAGACTTTGTCCATATCACGGATTAGTAGAATGGATGGTCATCCATACTTTCTACAATGGACTCTTGTACAACACAAGAATGACGATTGACGCTGCCGCAGGCGGCGCACTAATGGACAAAGAATATAATGATGCTTATGCACTTATCGAGAGTATGGCTCAAAACCATTACCAATGGGGAAGAGAGAGAGTCGCAACTGAGAAACCAACAAAAGGAGGTATGTACGAAGTGAGTAGTATGGATCAAGTCAATGCAAAGTTTGACCAACTTAACCAAAAGATCGACAACTTGACCATAACACCAACAGCCACCGTGGCTGCGGTAACACCTAACTGTGAGTTATGTGGAGTTCCAGGACATGCTGTCCCTGATTGTCAACTATTAGCAGGAATTCCCACAGATCAAGTGAATTATGCTCAAGGAAACCCATACTCAAACACATATAACCCAGGTTGGAAGAATCATCTGAACTTCTCTTATAAGAACAACAATGCTTTATACGCATCAGGTCAAGCACCAGCTACACCACCAGGATATCAAAAGACTGCTCCTAATGTTCCTAGAAAATCAAACCTTGAGTTGATGATGGAGAACTTCATAGCTACCCAATCTCAAACAAACAAGGATTTCCTAAATCAAAACATACACACTAGTGAGCAGATTAAGCAATTAGTGAGCAAGGTAGATGCGTTAGCTAAACATAACAAAATGCTTGAAACTCAGATTTCACAAGTAGCCCAACAACAAGCACCTACCGCTGCACCAGCTGGAGTATTTCCTGGACAACCCCAACCTAATCCGAAAGGACAGGCTAATGCTGTGATATTAAGAAGTGGCAAGGAACTTGACGGACCTGCCGATCCAAGACTTGACAGTCCAGCCATGTGCCAAAAGCAAGATAAGCCGACTGAAAAAGTGAATGAACCAGAAGAAAAGGAAGATAATAATCAAGAGGCAGTGGAGAAAGAAAAGCCTTATGTGCCTCCACCACCTTATAAACCACCAATTCCGTACCCTCAGAGATTAACCAATTCCAAGACGATGGGCCAGTTTAAGAAATTTGTTGAACTTATGAAACAATTGAATATTACTATTCCGTTTACAGAAGTTATCACTCAAATGCCCTCGTATGCTAAATTTCTGAAGGAAATCTTATCCAATAAGAAGAAGATAGAGGATAACGGAACCGTTACACTTACTGCTGAGTGTAGCGCAATAATTCAAAATAATATGCCTCCTAAGTTAAAAGATCCAGGTAGTTTCTCTATACCCTGTGTAATAGGAAAATTCGTCATTGACAAATCTCTATGCGATTTACGAGCCAATATCAGTGTTGTGCCCTTAATAATTTGCAAGAGGGTAGACATGGGAGACCTAAGACCAACTAAAATGTCTGTTCAACTAGCCGACCGCTCTATTAAATATCCTGTAGGCATACTAGAAAATGTCCCAGTACGTATAGGACAATTCTATATTCCTACTGATTTTATAATCATGGACATCTCTGAAGACTCCACTACACCTATTATACTAGGAAGACCATTCTTAGCTACCGCTAGAGCTATTATAGACGTAAAGAAAGGAAAGCTAACCTTTGAAGTAGGTGAAGAGAAAGTTGAATTTATTTTAACGCAATTCTTACAATCACCAGCTATAGAGGATACATGCTATTTATTGGATGTAATTGACGAATGTGTAAGAGAAATGGAAATGAAAGAAACTACCTATTCTAAAATTATGAAAATTCAAATTCCTCCGATTTTCGAAGATGACAATTGGTGTAAACCGTATCAGGATGATAGTCTAAGCGAAAGTTTAGCACTTACACCGGATCCCATGGCAAGTAAGAATAAACCTACATTAGATTTAAAAACTTTACCTAAGAACCTAAGATACGAATTCCTAGACACTGAATGTACAAGACCAGTTATAATCAACTCCAGTTTAGGAACAATTGAAACAAAGAAACTTTTAGATGTTTTAAAGAAATATCCAACTGCGTTAGGATATAACATATCTGATCTCAAAGGAATATGTCCTTCAATCTGTATGCATTGAATTCTGCTAGAAGAAGATTGCAAAACCTCCAGAGAATCTCAAAGAAGAATTAACCCAATCCTTAGCACTGTAGTAAAGGAAGAAGTTAAGAAACTACTAGACGCTGGAATAATATATCCAATCTCTGATAGTAAATGGGTTAGTCTAGTACATGTAGTACCAAAGAAAGGAGGTATCACTGTTGTGAAAAACGCTAAAGGCGAATCGATATCACAAAGAGTAGTGACCGGACATAGAGTGTGCATCGATTATCGTAAACTAAACAAAGCCACTAGAAAAGATCATTTCCCACTACCTTTTATAGATCAAATGTTAGAACGATTAGCCAAACACTCATATTTCTGTTATCTTGATGGTTACTCAGGATTTTTCCAAATCCCGATCCACCCAGATGATCAAGAGAAGACTACATTCACATGCCCTTATGGAACGTTCGCTTATAGACGAATGCCCTTTGGATTATGCAACGCTCCTGCAACCTTTCAAAGATGTATGATGTCAATCTTCGCAGATTTCATAGAAAACATCATGGAAGTGTTCATGGACGACTTCTCTGTATGCGGGCAAAGTTTTGAAGGATGTCTATCAAATTTAGAAATGGTATTAGAAAGATGTGTAAAAGTAAACCTCGTGCTTAACTGGGAGAAATGTCATTTTATGGTCAGAGAAGGAATCGTACTAGGACACGTTATATCTGATAAGGGAATTGAAGTTGATAAAGCTAAGATAGAAGTCATAAAAGATCTTCAACCCCCTAAGACCGTTCGAGAAATACGAAGCTTTTTAGGACACGCCGGTTTTTACCGACGATTCATCAAAGATTTCTCGAAAATCACTAAACCTCTTACCGGTTTATTAATGAAAGACGCTGAGTTCATATTCAATAAAGATTGTCTTAAAGCATTCGAAACTCTAAAAACAGCCCTCATCACCGCACCAATCATGCAACCACCTGACTGGAGATTACCTTTCGAAATCATGTGCGATGCGAGTGACTATGCTGTAGGCGCAGTTCTAGGACAAAGGAAGGACAAGAAACTTCACGCAATTTACTATGCCAGTAGAACCTTAGATTCTGCTCAGATGAACTACGCCACTACTGAGAAAGAATTGTTAGCAGTTGTCTTTGCGCTTGATAAATTCCGTTCCTACCTAGTGGGAGCAAAAATAATCATCTACACAGACCACGCTGCTATCAGATATTTATTAACCAAGAAAGATGCTAAACCAAGACTCTTGAGATGGATTTTACTCTTACAAGAGTTTGATCTCGAAATCAAAGATAAGAAAGGTACTGAAAACGTCGTAGCGGACCATTTATCTAGAATAGAAGGTATTAAACCCGAACAAGTGCCGATTAATGACGATTTTCCGTATGAACAACTGATAGCACAAATAGGAAGCGAACCAGTTCAGTTAGACATAGATGAACTAGAACCTGTGGAAACAATCCAAACAACCGTAGGACTGCCATGGTACGCTGGCATTGTCAACTACTTAGCTGCAGGAGCACTTCCACCTGACTTAACCTATCAGCAGAAAAAGAAAATTTTCCACAATCTCAAGTATTACTATTGGGACGAACCATTATTGTTTAAAAGGGGACCTGACGAAATCTTTCGTCGGTGCATTCCCGAAGAAGAAATAGAAGATGTCATTGCTCATTATCATTCATCTCCTTATGGTGGACATGCAAACACTTCCAAGACATGTGCAAAAATCTTACAAGCTGGCCTATTTTGGCCTAATCTATGGAAAGATGTCCACATCACTGTTATAAACTGCGATCGGTGTCAACGCACCGGTAATATTTCAAGAAGAGATGAAATGCCTCAAAGAGGAATATTAGAAGTATAAGTCTTTGACGTCTGGGGAATAGATTTCATGGGACCATTCCCATCATCTTTCGGTAATAAGTATATACTCGTAGCTGTCGATTATGTTTCAAAATGGATTGAGGCTATAGCTTCTCCTACAAATGACACACGAGTAGTAATTAAACTTTTCAAGAATATAATCTTTCCAAGATTTGGTGTGCCTAGACTTGTCATTAGTGACGGTGGATCGCATTTCATTTCGAAAATATTTGACAAATTACTATCTAAGTATGGAGTCAGACATCGTGTAGCAACACCATATCATCCACAAACGAGCGGACAGGTCGAAGTCTCAAATAAAGAAATTAAACAAATCCTAGAAAAGACTGTCGCCATATCTAGGAAAGATTGGTCATCTAAACTTAATGAAGCTTTATGGGCTTATAGGACAGCCTACAAGACACCCATAGGAACTACACCTTTCAAACTAGTGTATGGGAAGGCTTGTCATCTCCCGGTAGAACTAGAACACAAAGCATATTGGGTGATTAAAACACTTAATATAAACTACAATGCCGCTGGAGAAAAGCGAATCCTCGACATTAATGAATTAGAAGAATTAAGGTTAGATGCTTATGAGAATGCTAAGATATATAAAGAAAGAACCAAACGATGGCATGATAAACGCCTATCTAGGAAAGAATTTAGTGTGGGAGACGTTGTACTCCTCTTTAATTCAAGACTTAGGCTCTTTCCTGGAAAACTAAAATCTAGATGGTCAAGACCCTTTGAAATAACTAGAGTGTTCCCGAGCGGAGCAATAGAAATTAAGGGTAGGAATAGTGAACCATTCATAGTAAACGGACAACGATTAAAACATTACCATAAAATTGAAAATAGAGATTATGCGAATAGTCTAAAGCTTTTAGAGTTGTCCACTAACTTCCCTGATTAATCTACCCCTAAGCATTACGTCAGGCTTATGACGATAAAAACAACGCTTAGTGGGAGGCAACCCATTTTATCATTTTATCATTTTATCATTTTATCATTTTATCATTTTATCATTTTATCATTTTATTGTTTTATTTCATTATTATCACTATTGATTTTATTTATGCATTTATTTTCTTATTTTCTTTATTTTAATTTTTATTTTCTAAATCACTTTTACAGATTTTCTAAAGTCTTTTCCACTTTCCTTTTACCCCTGATTTGTTTCCTCCACATTAACACTAATTATGGCTAACCAACCAAGAAACATTATGGAAACCAAATTTAGAGGTAGAAACCAAAGAATGAAATTTGAGGAGTTGTCACAGAGACAAATGGATTTGACTCTGTACTATGATGAACAGACCATGGAGACTTTAGGTATACATGATAGCATCCTATACCTGTTTAACCAACTTGGATGGGAGAATGCTCTCATAAAACATAGGTTTGTGACTTACCGTGAGCTCACCCTTGAGTTCTTAAGCTCCTTAGTTTACTTACCCGAGTGCGGATTTGGATTGAGAAAAGGATTTATTAGTTTCCGAATATTCGGGATCGAATATGACTTTAACCATAAGGAACTAGCTGACTTATTAGGATTCCCTAGTGGACCCTTTGCCTTTACTACCACCCAGGTAGAATTAATGGATATTGAGCTAGACTTTTTTTGGGGAACCTTAACCGGAAATTACCATCCTGAGTCGGATAACATGAACAATGATGAAATACATAACCCTGCTATCCGCTATTTTCATAAGATCCTTTCCCACACTTTCTTTGGAAAGGAAGAGAACCTCACTGGAGTATCTAAAGATGAGATATTCATAATGTCCTGTTTGACCAATGGAAAACCCGTTAATGTTGTACCATTCATGATGCAAACCTTTACCCGAATCCAAGAGGAACCTGATCTACCAATATTGGTAGGAGGCCTGGTCACCATGATTGCTGATGCCCTCGGACTTAGATACCAATTACACAAGTGCAACCGTTTAGGTACCATCCGTCCTATGAATCTGAACTTCTGCTTTAACCGCCAAATTATAAGAAATTTAGGACAACCACTGATGGGCTAAAGACGTATCTAATTATGTGTCTAGCGGTATCTTAACTGCAAGTGCACAGCCTATCGAAGTAATATTTAAGATTATCGATCCACAGGGACTCTATGGTTACTTAGTGCTAGAGGAATTTCTAGTTTAGCTAAGGTGAAGGGTTGTCACGATTTTTTTTGTTGTTTTTAAAGATTAAAGGCGGGAATTAAATTTAAGTTTAATAAATAATACTAAGGCGGTCGGTATGTAATTATGCTAACTTAGGCGGGTCAATCTACCCTAGGCTTATAAGGATGTTTCACTTAATCTATTCTGTAGAGGTTACCATTTTAAATATCTTTAACTCACACTCTCGTGGTCTTATCTCAGATCTTACCCCTAAAGCCCTATGCCTGCTCTCGCTAGCCCATAACGTTTAGAAATAATTTTTGGAAACTAAGTAATTCTAATTCATTTTAAAGCGCTCTCGCTGTGTTTAAATTAAATGCCTAACTTTAGCTATCTGGTTAAAATCTCACACTCTCGTGGTCTTGACCTAACCTAATACACTTTCCTTACTCTCGTAACAAAAAGGTTGATTTTATAATAAAAAGTCTCAGCCAGAGTATTAAGCTCTTAATTATTTTAAACCTAGAGTTGATTTTACCGATTTAGTTCGTTTTAATTACATTCCGCCCTAAGGTATTTAGCTACTCATTATTGTTGAACCAGACAGAGGCAGAGAAACATAAAACGAAATATGCATGGCAGAAAAATAAATATTCAACATAAATATAATTGCAAATTAATATAAACCTGGATAACAATAAAAGTGGCAGACTCCTTCTTCCACAGGCCGGAAAGTTCGGAGTATTTATCGGAATCGGAAATAAATTCTAAAAGAATCTGAAGGCTTTGAAACAAATAAATTTATAACAATTTCCTGATGTTGGAAATTGTTATAGGGTTGGTTGGGATACAAGAAAAATAAAGCAATGAAAATAATGCTGGAAAAATATAAAGGGTGCAAAATAATTCGGCAGAGCTTCCGCAAGAAATTAAAACTAAAAAACTCTGTTAATTGTTCATTCAAATTAAGTTATTTATAGCAAACTAAATGGGCTTAGTAGTTGAATTGTTGCTTGGGCCTCGTAGAAAAATGAGAGAATCCAGGGAACGTGTGGATACTGGGTCAGCTGGAAAATAGGAACTTCATGCAGCGTAACGTTCATGACCAAGTCTTCAGTCAAATACCCTAATTTTCCCTTGTCATGGTTGTGACAAGGGTGTCACGTTCGTGTTCTTGTATTATAAGTGTCACGGTCGTGAGTGCTCCTTTTTTAGTGTCACGGTGGTGACACCTAGGTGACGACCGTGAGTGTAACAAAATATGCAGGTTATGCAGAATTCCTCATTTCTTCATCTTTTAATGGTTGTTTTTGCTCCTTTTTCTTGTGGCTCATGATTTAGCTCTGTATATGATGTACCTGCAAAATGGCAAAGAAAACTCGAGGAATCGGGTGTTAAAACGACAATTATGCGATAAAACGGTATTGAAACATAGCAATATAATCGATACATTTTCTCGTTATCAAACTTCCCCAAACTTAAAACTTTGCTTGTCCTCAAGCAAAATAGTCGGTTGAAAATTGTCGGACAAGTTTTTATCGACGCACACACATAACAAACCGTACGAGGGATCGTTTTGTCAGATAAACCGGTACTTTGATAAAACACTAACGATACACTAATGACACAAGCAACAAGCTAAGTCGTCGACTTCCCGTTAAACGAAACATTCGGCAATTGCTTTACGATTTCACCTAGAGTCTTTCGATCTTATTTCGCCCGGTTTCATTCTAGCGCAATCACATTAAGCCCTTTGCCTTAGCACGCACGTAGTGGGGTAGCCGGTTAGCGACTTTGATCCTTTATAAGCACGGGGTCTGGTACACGAATGTGGTAACCCTATATACATTATCCGATTTGGAGGTTGTGGGGGATCGAGTCGTAGCACGCCCTACCAAGTCCAGAACCAGTACCTCTGAACCAACCCGCAATGGACTCCTTCTCATATTTCTCGTTTCTTATATGCGACCGTGTACTTTGGTGCAATTTCTTTTCATTTGCATCGAGATATGAATGATCATTATAGATTAGGCATCAAACGCTTATATTCATCGGCTCCCCACATGGTTTGTGTTCAGACGGTGCTGACTGCTAGTATAAACTACTAGGGGTTACTTTTGAACTGAAACTTAAGGTGTAGTCGTAACGATAATCGGAACGGAATCGCTTAAGTGGGAAGTCTAAGGTGTCAAGACTATATTAATCTTGTTGAATCGTTCTCAGCTTCCTAATTATGATTTCGTAGGTAAGTCGGGTAATGCGAAGAATTAATTAAAGATTTTTTTCAGTATGGCTAAATAAACGGGGAAAGTTCGAAACTAAAGAAAATAGCACAAAAATTGCTCGTTTCATTAACTTACGAAAAGGAAATACAACGGAATGGAAATACAACGGAATGGAAAAATGCGGAAAGGGAAAAATGCAGAAAATGAAAGGTACCTCTCCCACACTATATCAGACATTGTCCTCAATGTTATGATATAATAGCGGTTAAAGTACAATACAAACAACGGAATGGAAAAACAATAAACAAAAACTAAAACTAAGGCTGCTGATGACCACGGCCTCGGCTTCTAGTGCGGGAGCGTCTGGTCGGAGTCGCTTCAGGATCAGAACTGGTACCGGTGATAGCAGTAATATCAATGCGCAAAGCCTCTAGCTCGCTAAGGATCTCGCCGAGCTTCTCATCAGTAGTCCACTGGTTGGTGGCAACAGTGCGGAGTAATGCATCATGCTGCTCCTGCTGCCTTCGCTCCAGTGCGGCATTCATCTGATTTTGCTGATGAATCGCACGGAGGACTTCCTCAAGTGTGTATTCATGTGCAGGAGGCAGTTGGGTGGATGTCTCAGGAATGTCCTGGACAGGCTCAGCTGCATCCAGGGTGTCTTGCATCTCGTCCGCTGGGGGATCGGCCTGCTCATCAGGAATGGGGGCGTGGCCGGCAGCATCCGGTAAAGCAAAGAGCCAGTTGGCTCGGCTAGACGGATCGATGCGGTCACGACACTGCAAGATGATATGGTGATAAACAGTGCCGTGGATAACAGGGCTAAACCTGCCATCCTTTCTCTGCGCAATAAAGTGTGCGGACCTGCAATAATTCTTCGTTAGGAACTCGGCGGCTCTGCTAGGCAAATTTACGACCAGGTCACCAAGCTCCAACTGAATGGCGAGGGTAGTGACAATGCCGCCTATGTAAAAGGGGGTTGCGCCTCTTTGCGCAATGGACTGGATATGGTTCAGCATGAACGGGGCAGCGTTGATAGGCTCGTCATTTAGAGCGCAGTGTAAGAACAAAAGCTCCTTGGAGTTGAGCTTGTGGTTACTCTCTCGTGCAAAGATGGTGTTGCAAATGATGCGATGAAAATATCTGATCGCTGGGTTGTGGATATATGTAGTATTCAGGCTCTGAAAGGCTGAGGCACGGGTGTTGGTGATATCGTGCCATAAGGTGAAAGCGGTTTCACTGAAATTGTCCGGCACGCGGAGGTGAGCTTCATTCCCGTGGTCGAAGCCTAGCAACTCGGCTATCCTATTTTGCGAAAGTTCGAACTCCCGACCAAGAAATCTGAACTTAGCGAAACCGGTGAGTTGACTCTGAGAACCGGTAGGAGTGATGTAATGGAATGAGCTTAGGAATTCCAATGTCAGAAGCTCGAATGTGGGCTGGGGCTGACTACAAAGATCCCACAGACCGACTTTTTGAAGCAGGCACTTGACACTGTTAAGCATTCCCAATTCTCTCAAACAGACAGTGTCGATATATCGCGTGGGTTGCACACCACGGTTCTGGAATCGGATGAACCTCTCTCTCTGGTTTTCTCCATTCTCACCATCTCTAAATTGAATAGCTTCCATTGCATGCAAGAACAAGAGTGGGAGATGAGGAGTTTTGATTTTTGTGAGAAAAGTGATAAAATGAGAGGAAATTGGTTCGGATTAATATTGCAAGGTGAGAATGTGATAGGTGTGGTGTAAATAGGGAGGTTAATGGGGTTTAATTTGGTAATGGGAGGTTACGGAAGTTGGAGGAGATAATGGGTGGTTTTGAAAGTTATGGAAGAAGAAAGATGAAGAGGTTTCGAAGAAGAAACAGTTCTGTTTCTCACGATTCCTATAATTGGGTCGTCACGATCGTGAAGGGGGGATGACGGTCGTGACGCGCTAATTAGCGTGTTACGATCGTAAGAGGGTGATGACGATCGTGAGGGCTTAAAACCTTGAATAATTTCCAGAAAGCATATTATCTCTCTCACGCTTCATATAATTTATATAATATTTTTGATCACTTCTCACTCTATTTAAAACATAAACAACACATAATATATAATACCAACATAATTTTGTAAATTGCATCACACGAGAGATTATATAAAATATTAATCAATTTAAACATAACAGTAAATAGATTGAAAGCATATAAATTGATTAAATTGGAAAAATTTGTAAACTAGAAATACTTTGCTTGATAATTGAAATGAAATTACATTAATGAAAATACGGTACGAAAATGTTTGCGAAAAGTAAAACTAACTAGACACGAAAACAATAAGTAAAATAAGCTAGATCACTACAGCATTTTCAAAAGTGCTTCTTCAAATCTTCGATTGCGGAGTTCAGGTGGTAGAATTGCTCACATGTTATGTCAGTTAATCCTATAATGTCCAATCGCATGCTCTTAATCTCATCCTTAACAGTATTTATACCGGTTTGGTAAGCTTCAAGAGTGTTCATGATATTCTTTAAGTTATCAACATATTCTACTTGATTCACTTCAGGGGGTTCAATCACTTCGTCAGTGTGGTCAATGTCATGGTAACCAGGAGGTGTCTCAGGGTCACTTTCTACATCGATCATTATATCATCCTTTATCTTGTAAGATTGAGGTGTTTCAGGAGTAGATGGATAGTCAGGTGGGGTTAACTCATAAAGCCAATTATCCTTATTGTGAACACTTACTCTAGCATGGTTTGGTAGTGTGAACAGGGTTACTACTTCATTCCTGATTAGGTACTTGAAAGGTGGATGTCCTAAATTCCTTATGATATGGCGGTTAAAGCAAAAGTTAAGATTCATAGGACGGATGGTACCTAAACGGTTACACCTGTGCAATTGGTATCTAAGTCCTAAGGCATCAGCAATCATGGTGACAAGACCTCCTACTAATATAGGTAAATCAGGTTCTTCTTGGATTCGGGTGAAGGTTTGCATCATGAAAGGCACACCATTGACTGGCTGTCCATTAGTGAAACATGACATAATGAATATCTCATCTTTAGATACTCCAGTAAGGTTTTCTTCTTTTCCAAAGAAGGTGCGGGCAAGGATCTTATGGAAGTAACGGATAGCAGGGTTATGTATCTCATCATTGTTCATGTTATTTGGTTCAGGATGGTAGTTTCCGGTTAAGGTTCCCCAAAAGAAATCCAGCTCAATGTCCATCAATTCTACCTATTGTAAACACCCCAAATTTTCCCTCACCCATTCACACCATGGCTTGTGATCTCTTCATATGCATAAACTCAATCATAGCATTTCATATTACATTTTTGATTCACTGCAATGGTTCAAAGTCATCTGCATCTAGGGTTTGTGATCTGAGCAATCCAAGAGCTTCTTGAGCCACTCCAAAGGTCATCAATCACTTCAAAGGGGTCCATGTGTGTTCAAGCATCATATTATATCTCCTCAAAGTCAATAATATCAAAGAATCACAAGAACTGAGAATGACATGGAAGTAGAGCCAGGTTTAACTGCACAGATGACCTAGAATTAGGGTTTTGGTTTCAGAGGCCATAACTCCAAATTTTTTGGCCATTCTTGTTTCTATTGGTCTCTATATGGTATAGGGATCATGCATATCAATTTTCATGAAGAAATTCCATGGGGAAGTCATCTGATCAAGAGTTGACTTTTTGAGCAAGTCAATGCAAAATCAGGGCATCTGAGGCCCCCAATGACCCAACCAAAGGGTGTTCTTCATCATTTTGATTGTGTATGATCTTTATTTGATCATAGAAGATGTTATAAGTTCACAAAATTGGAAAGTTTCAAGTCATTTGCAAAGTTGACTTTTTGGGAAAGTTGACTTATAATGAAAATTGCGATTTTGGGAAACTTTTTCAACCCTTGCTTTTTGATTCAAAAATGCTTCAAATAGAAAAACTTTGGTCATGAAAGTTATAGAATGGATCATTCCCTTTTCAAAAAGTACAAGAACTTGACCTAATTCATTTTGGATCAAAAGTTATGGCTTGTCAAAGTTGGCCAAAATCACAAAATTTGAAGTTTTCTACCAAAGAGGCATTTTGCAAAATGCTATGATCAAGTGTTCTAAAGGCCTCAAATGTGTAAAAATTCTTCACAACATGATCACATGACCTCTAAAATTCAGAATGGGCCAAAGAACTTTGCATTTTGATGCTTTGAATCTCAAGAGTTTCAAAAGGGGCCAAGCTTTGTGAAAATTGCAAAACACTACACAAACCTTGATCAACTTGCTGATTCATCCCATAAACAATTCCATGGCTCTCCCTAAACTCAGCTGAACCAAGACAAGCCCAAAAGCAAGTTGTACCATTGCCCAAACCTCAAGTACAAGTCAAGTTGACATTTTGGCAACTTGCCCATACCAATCACAATAGGCCAGCACCCACTCTCTGACCTATCACACTTGTTTATACAAATCAAAAGCAAGCCAAAGCACATAATCATTCATGCTGAAACACACCCCAAGCCCTAGTTCCAAGTTTATGCTTCATTTGCAAAACCCTTCGAAACTCATCACACAAGCCTAAAACACACAAACAAACTTCACAAACAATCTCAACATGCCTCACTGATCACAAACCACCCATCACCATAGCCTGAAACTCACTGAAATCAAAATACGATTTCTTCCCCTCTTCGAACAGAACTTCAGCAATCTTTCAAACCAGCCATTTTAAACTCCAAACAAGTATTGCAAGCTTCTCAGGAGGTCCATTAGAGGTGTTTTGGATCAAAGGGCCAGTCAGAAAGTCCCAGAAATCAAAGCTTCGATTCAGGTAGCCATGGAAATTCATTTTTCCAGAACCTTTATTTCTTGTTTCTAAATGATTAAGCATGCTTCCCTGAGTTCACTGAACCTTTTACTTTTGGAAATGATTGAGAAATGAGCTTATATCATGTTTCTGAAATTTTTGCAGTTTTTGATGTTTGATTCGTATCTTGATTTTGAGTAGAAATAAATGGGATTTGTTGCTGGATTATGTTTTGTTGTTGATCATTGATTGTTTCTGGAGCTTTTGGTGAGTTTTCATGGCGTTTTGAGGGATTCAGGGGAAGGGATTGGCCGGAGAAGATGACCGGAACACTGTTCCGGTCATCTGAGAGTGATTAGGGTTAATTAATTAGGGTTTAGTCTTAATTACGTGAATTTGAATGCTGGTCGTCCAGATGCGTGCCAAGTCAATTCACGCGTGTCCAAGTTTGAATGTTGGCCCTTTGATTTGCATACTTTCTTATTTTTCAGTTTAATTTCATTTTATTTTCATTTAATTTCATTTGTTTTCTACAATTTATTAAAAATAGTAAAACATCTTTAAAAATTATGAAATTTTTTGTCAAAGGTTCAATTAATTTTCAGAAACCAAAAACATTTTTATTTTTATTTTTTGCATTAAAAATTATTTTTAAATCATTTAAAAGTTTATTTTTAATTGATTAATGAGAATTAATTAATTAAAAATACTTTTAGGTATTTAAAAATCACAAAAAATTCATGAAACATTTAAAATCATTTAGAAACATTGTCCAACTCTCAAACCAAATTTATTTTCTGATCTTGATGTCTTTTGACAATTTTCCATGGAATTAATTTCATTTCAAGGCATTATTCTAATCCAATCTTCAAAAATTCATTTATGCCTAGCCTTTAAGAGTTGGACCTTGATTCTTCTTGCATTGCATCTTGTATAGCATTTAGTTTGTTGGATTAAATTGGCATGAATTGATCTTGCATTTCCAATTTGTTTGGCATTTTTCTTGACAAGGTACCTTAAAACCCTAGCAATCTTAAGAAATTCATAACCCCCATTAGGTTAAGAGTTGGATCCCCTCCTTTGGGCAGTGAGTTTGTATAGGTTTAGGTTTCCTTTGAGTGCATTTTCAATTTTCTATCATGATGTTTGCTTTTGGTTTTGATTTTTGTTTTGTGCCTTGATCATAAACCCTAATTTGGGCTTTCATTTGCATCCATCTTCCATTTGCTTGCATACTATGACTTGCCATGACATTTTGTGCATCCATTTGATTCATAACAAATCTTAGGACATGTTAGAATCATGTTTGATCATTGCATCATTCATTTGCCATGTTGTATGTCATTTGCATTTCATAGCTTTTCATGTATGTTCATGGTTCAAAGCATGCTTCTCTTGCATCCATATGTTTGTATGATCATTCTCATGCCTTGCCACATGTTTGCATCATCTCTTAGCATCATTATCATCATACTCATGCTTCTGGTTTTGGTTTGAATCATCCCATTTCATCTCATTTTGCATTGCATTGCATTTCTTTCACTAACTTTTCAGGTGGTAAGTTGTTTTGAGAAGTGAATTTGCCTTCACTTCTCACAATCTCTTTTCATCTCTCTTATGCATCATTGCTGCATTTTGTCTTGTGCTTGAGATTGATCTTGCTCATTCCTCTTCATCTTACTTTCTTTCTTCAAGTGACTTGTCTTCTTGAGTGAAGCAAGTTACTTTGCTTCTCTTTGCTCCTTTCATCTGCTTCCTGGTGGTTTCTCTGAAGATCTTTCTTGTAAACCTCACAAACCTTAGGAACAACCAAGCATGACAATAATTAGGGCTTTGATTAGTCCCCCATTTAGATTTTACCTTTGTGTCTCATTGAGTCCTCTCTTCTCATCTCATAATCAAGGACTAAACCCTAAAGGCTTTAAGGCTTTGTGATTAAGCTTATGCCTGCATCCTTCTATTAGGATGGAGTGTATAACTTTAATCCTAAGTGTTAAACCCTTAATGTGTTTAAATCCTTTAATCAATCCACTTAATAATCACCAAGACATCAAGCTTGTAACTTGGGCCTTGCATTAGGGTTTTAATTCTTCCTTAATTGGTTAAGAAGGACTAACCCTAGTGTTAATGGACAAGTCCCCCTCAAGTTGTCTTACCAACCATAAAACTCACTTCTTCATCTTATCATTAACTAAAATCCACTTAATAAAGGCTTTGTTTTGTCATGGGTTTAATCCCTAATCATGGATTAAGTTGAGGAGCTTTCCTCAACTTAAACACTCTCATATATTATCCTTCTATTAGGATGGTGTAATGAGTCTGTTTAATCTTTGATTATGGCTTAATCTCATTACTTAACACTAAACAAAAACACCAAAAACATCTAAATAATCACAAGTAGGTTAATGATCTTAATCCTACATCAGGGTGATTAAGTGTGAGAATCTGACTTCACACTTAAGGTATTGTCATTACCCCTAATCAGAGGGAAGATGTGATGAGTTTAGTAATCCATTGGTTTAGACTTAAGCTCATTAACTTATGACAAATTTCCAAAAGCAATAAAAGACTGAAAATACAAAAACAGACAACAATCATCTCCTCCGGGATTCTTTTCTCACCTCATTCACTCACAAACGAGAACTTGCTTCTTCCGTCTAATGCAAGACAGTTTGCACCTGAGCCAGACAGGTCATACACTTGAGCATAGACAAGTAAGCAGTTCACAAGTCAATCCATCTTTCAGTCTCTTTGGGTCGAACTACGGTGTTCTGACTTCCTCATTGCACGAGAGGATACGTAGGCATAACTTAACAGTTATCGAAAAAAAGTCTTTGTATATTCCCCCCCCCCTTTTCAGCCTCATTCTTTAAGCCTCATGGTTTTGAGCATTTCATTCTTGTTCTTACACAGACACTTCACTTATACACTTCACTTCTCTTTTACACTGACACTTGCATTCTTTCCAGCTTTGATACACCAATAGCACTGACACTACCCCTTTTAAAACACGAATCTTTTAAGCGTGGATCCCGTCGAGTACGACGGACAATCTGGGTGCTAATACCTTCCCAGGTTGTAACCAACCCCCTTTCTCAGTCTCTCTGGTTCGCAACCGTCTTATCCATGTCTTTCTAGGTTTATGCAACATTACCTTTCCTTCGGGATAAAAATGCCTAGCTGGCGACTCTTTCTTTTCTCTTGAGTTCACTCCTGTGTGTTTCTCATACCTCTTTCGCCGATCGTTCGCGTCTGTACCCCTTCTGACCTGAGGTGTCATTTGGTGGGAGCGACACCTGTGTGGTAGTAAAAGCAAAGGTTCCACTAGGGAATCCTAATAAGTCAGCTAGTTCTTTATGGTTAAAGTCATATTCTATTCCAAATAGGCGGAAACTGATAAATCCTTTCCTGAATCCAAAACCGCACTCGGGTAGGTAAACTAAGGAGCTAAGGAACTCAAGGGTGAGCTCGCGGTAAGTCACAAACTTATGTTGAATCAGTGCATTCTCCCATCCAAGTCTGTTAAACAAGTATAAGATGCTATCATGTATACCTAAGGTTTCCATAGTCAGATCATCCGGGTACAGAGTTAAATCCATTGGTCTCTGTGATAACTCTTCAAATTTCATTCTTTGGTTCCTACCTCTAAATTTGGTTTCCATAAGGTTTATCGGTTGGTTAGCCATAGTTAGTGTAAATTCGGAGGAAACAAATCAGGGGGAGAAGGAAAGTGGAAAAGACTTTTAGAAAATCTGTAAAAGTGATTTAATATTAAAATAAGGAAAAATAAGAAAATAAAATGCATAAATAAAAGCAATAATAGTAATAATGAAATAAAACTATAAAATGGCAAAACAAATAAACTAATAATAAAATAATAAAATGATCAAAATGATTTAAATGATTTAAATGGGTTGCCTCCCACTAAGCGCTGTTTTTATCGTCTAAAGCCTGACGTAATGCTTAGGTTAGATTAATCAGGGAAATTAGTGGACAACTCTAAAAGCCTTAGACTATTCTCATAATCTCTATTTTCAACTTTATGATAATGTTTTAAACGTTGTCCGTTTACTGTGAATGGTTCACTATTCCTACCCTTAATTTCTATTGCTCCACTTGGGAACACTCTAGTTATTTCAAAGGGTCCTGACCATCTAGATTTTAGTTTTCCAGGAAAGAGCCTAAGTCTTGAATTAAAGAAGAGTACAACGTCTCCCACACTAAATTCTTTCCTAGATAGGCGTTTATCATGCCATCGCTTAGTTCTTTCTTTATATATCTTAGCATTCTCATAAGCATCTAGCCTTAACTCTTCTAATTCGTTAATATCTAGGATTCTCTTTTCTCCTGCAGCATTATAGTTTATATTGAGAGTTTTGATCGCCCAATAAGCTTTGTGTTCTAGTTCTACTGGGAGATGAAAATATTTTCCATAAACTAATTTGAAAGGTGTAGATCCTATGGGTGTCTTGTAAGCGGTCCTATAAGCCTATAAAGCTTCATTAAGTTTAGATGACCAATCTTTCCGAGATATGGCGACAGTCTTTTCTAAGATTTGTTTGATTTCTCTGTTGGAGACTTCGACTTGTCCACTTGTTTGTGGGTGATATGGTGTTGCCAAACGGTGTCTTACTCCATACTTAGATAGTAATTTGTCAAAGATTTTTGAAATGAAGTGCGAGCCACCGTCACTTATGACGAGTCTAGGCACACCAAATCTGGGAAAGATTATATTTTTGAAAAGCTTTATTACTACTCGTGTGTCATTTGTAGGAGAAGCTATAGCTTCAATCCATTTTGAAACATAATCAACAGCTACGAGTATGTAATTATTACCGAAAGATGATGGGAATGGTCCCATGAAATCTATTCCCCAGACGTCAAAGATTTCTACTTCTAATATTCCTTTTTGAGACATTTCATCTCTTCTTGAAATATTACCGGTGTGTTGACACCGATCGCAATTTATAACAGCGATGTGGACATCTTTCCATAGATTAGGCTAGAATAGGCCGGCTTGTAAGATTTTTGCACAAGTCTTGGAAGTGCTTGCATGTCCACCATAAGGAGATGAATGGCAATGAGCAATGACATCTTCTATTTCTTCTTCGGGAATACATCGACGAAAGATTCCATCGGGTCCTCTTTTGAACAATAATGGTTCATCCCAATAGTAATGTTTGAGATTGTGAAAGAATTTCTTTTTCTGCTGATAGGTTAAATCAGGTGGAAGAGCTCCTGCAGCTAGGTAGTTGACAATGTCAGCGTACCATGGCAGTCCTACAGTCGTTTGGATTGTTTCCACGGGTTTTGGTTCATCTAAGTCTAACTGAACTGGGTCGCTTCCTATTTGTGCTATCAGCTGTTCATACGGAAAATCATCGTTAATTGGCACTTGTTCGGGTTTAATACCTTCTATTCTAGATAAATGGTCCGCTACAACGTTTTCAGTACCCTTCTTATCTTTTATTTCGAGATCAAATTCTTGTAAGAGTAAAATCCATCTCAAGAGTCTTGGTTTTGCATCTTTCTTAGTCAATAGATATCTAATAGTAGTGTGGTCTGTGTAAACGATTATTTTCGCTCCTACTAGGTAAGAATGGAATTTGTCAAGCGCAAAGACAACTGCTAACAATTCTTTTTCAGTAGTGGCGTAGTTCATCTGAGCAGAATCTAAGGTTCTACTGGCATAGTAAATCGCATGAAGTTTCTTTTCCTTCCTCTGGCCTAGAACTGCGCCTACAGCATAGTCACTCGCATCGCACATGATTTCGAAAGGTAATCTCCAGTCAGGGGGTTGCATGATTGGTGCGGTGATGAGGGCTGTTTTTAGAGTTTCGAATGCTTTAAGACAATCTTCATTGAATATGAACTCAGCGTCTTTCATTAATAAACCGGTAAGAGGTTTAGTGATTTTCGAGAAATCTTTGATGAATCGTCGGTAGAAACCTGGCGTGTCCTAAAAAGCTTCGTATTTCTCGAACGGTTTTAGGGGGTTGAAGATCTTTTATGACTTCTATCTTAGCTTTATCAACTTCAATTCCCTTGTCGGATATAACGTGTCCTAATACGATTCCTTCTCTGACCATAAAATGACATTTCTCCCAGTTAAGCACAAGGTTTACTTTTACACATCTCTCTAACACCATTTCTAAATTTGATAGGCAACCTTCAAAACTTTGCCCGCATACAGAGAAGTCGTCCATGAACACTTCCATGATGTTGTCTATAAAATCTGCGAAGATTGACATCATACATCTTTGAAAGGTTGCAGGAGCGTTGCATAACCCAAAGGGCATTCGTCTATAAGCGAACGTTCCATAGGGGCATGTGAATGTAGTATTCTCTTGATCATCTGGGTGGATAGGGATTTGGAAAAATCCTGAGTAACCATCAAGATAACAGAAATAAGAATGCTTGGCTAATCGTTCTAACATTTGATCTATAAAAGGTAGTGGGAAATGATCTTTTCGAGTGGCTTTGTTTAGTTTACGATAATCGATGCACACTCTATGTCCCGTCACTACTCTTTGTGATATCGATTCGCCTTTAGCGTTTTTCACAACAGTGATACCTCCTTTCTTTGGTGCTACATGTACTGGACTAACCCATTTACTATCAGAGATTGTATATATTATTCCGGCATCTAGTAGTTTCTTAACTTCTTCCTTTACTACAGTGCTAAGGATTGGGTTAATTCTTCTTTGAGATTCTCTGGAGGTTTTGCAATCTTCTTCTAGCAGAATACGATGCATACAGATTGAAGGGCATATTCCTTTGAGATCAGATATGTTATATCCTAATGCAGTTGGATATTTCTTTAAGACATCTAAAAGTCTCTTTGTTTCGATTGTTCCTAAACTGGAATTTATTATAACTAGTCTTTTACATTCGATGTCTAAGAATTCGTATCTTAGGTTATTAGGTAAAGTTTTTAATCCTAATGTAGGTTTATCCTTACTTGGCATGGGATCCGGTGTAAGTGCTAAACTTTCTCTTAGACTATCATCCTGATATGGTGCACGCCAATTATCATCTTCGAAAATCGGAGGGATTTGAATTTTCATAATTTCAGAATAGGTAGTTTCTTTCATTTCCATTTCTCTTACACATTCGTCAATTACGTCCAATAGATAACATGTATCCTCTATAGCTGGTGATTGTAAGAATTGTGTTAAAATAAATTCAACTTTCTCTTCACCTACTTCAAAGGTTAGCTTTCCTCTCTTTACGTCTATTATAGCTCCGGCAGTAGCTAAGAATGGTCTTCCTAGTATGATAGGTGTAGTGGAGTCTTCAGAGATGTCCATGATTATGAAATTAGTAGGGATGTAGAATTGTCCTATACGTACTGGGACGTTTTCTAGTATGCCTACAGGATATTTAACAGAGCGATCGGCTAGTTGAACAGACATTTTAGTTGGTCTCAGGTCTCCCATGTCTAGCCTTTTGCAAATCGTTAAGGGCATAACATTGATACTGGCTCCTAAATCGCATAGAGCTTTGACAATGACGAATTTTCCTATTACACAGGGTATAGAGAAACTTCCTGGATCTTTTAGCTTAGGAGGCATATTATTCTGAATTATGGCGCTACACTCAGCAGTAAGTGTAAATGTTCCGTTATCCTCTATCTTTTTCTTATTAGATAAGATTTCTTTTAAAAACTTAGCATACGAGGGCATTTGAGTGATAGCTTCTGTAAACGGAATAGTAATATTCAACTGTTTCAGAAGTTCGCGTCTGTACCCCTTCTGACCTGAGATTGGTTAGCTATAAAGTTCTCCATCATCAATTCAAGGTTCGATTTTCTAGGGACATTAGGAGCAGTCTTTTGATATCCTGGTGGTGTAGCTGGTGCTTGACCTGGTGCGTATAAAGCATTGTTATTCTTATAGGAGAAGTTCGGATGATTATTCCAACCTGGGTTGTATGTATTTGAGTATGGGTTTCCTTGAGCATAATTCACTTGATCTGTGGGAATTCCTG
Organism: Lathyrus aphaca; assembly: GCA_963966055.1. Lineage (NCBI taxonomy): Eukaryota > Viridiplantae > Streptophyta > Magnoliopsida > Fabales > Fabaceae > Lathyrus > Lathyrus aphaca. The sequence continues at coordinate 293,354,738 of OZ014519.1, read as the reverse complement.
TTAATAGTTAACAATCAGGAACTTCATGTCCTGGAACTCCACATAGCTCACAGTTAGGTGTTACTGCAGCCACGGTGGTTGTTGGTGTTATGTCCAAGTTGTCGATCTTTTGGTTTAGTTGGTCAAACTTTGCATTGACTTGGTCCATACTACTCACTTCGTACATACCTCCTTTTGTTGGTTTCTCAGTTGTGACTCTCTCGCTTCCCCATTGGTAATGGTTTTGAGCCATACTTTCGATAAGTGCATAGGCATCGTTATATTCCTTGTCCATTAGTGCACCGCCCGCGGCAGCGTCAATTGTCATTCTTGTATTGTACAAGAGTCCATTATAGAAGGTATGGATGACCATCCATTCTACTAATTCGTGATGTGGACAAAGTCTCAGCATATCTTTATAGCGTTCCCAAGCTTCGAAAAGTGATTCGTTTTCCCTTTGCTTAAATCCGTTGATCTGAGCTCTCAGCATAGCTGTCTTGCTAGGTGGGAAATATCTGGTCAAGAAAACTCTCTTTAGTTCCTCCCACGTAGTTACTGAGTTCGAAGGCAGAGATTGAAGCCAGGCTCTCGCTCTGTCTCGAAGTGAAAAAGGAAACAAACGTAGTCTAATAGCTTCTTGGGTAACTTCATTGGCTTTTACGGTATCTGCGTATTGCACAAAGATCGAAAGATGAAGGTTCGGATCCTCGGTAGGATTTCCAGCGAATTGATTTTGTTGCACGGCTGATATCAACGAAGGTTTTAGTTCGAAATCGTTTCGGTTGATAGCCGGTGCGGCAATGCTGGAATGTAGTTCAGGTTGCGAAGGACTAGCGTAATATTTGAGTGGGTGATTCTGTTCTTCAGCCATCTCTGCATCCTTTGATGTTACGACTGGTTTAGGTGGATCTAATTGAAGATCTGGAATATTGAAATTTTGTTTGTAATCGAATATCCGTATTCTTACGTGTAAGAAGCGTTTCGATTCTGGGATTAGAGGTTGCAAGTCTTCGCCTTGAGAGCGAGTACTTGGCATACACTCGGGAATTTAGATTAAGAAAAGAAAATAGTTGTTACCTTAGTCTAGACAATGCTACCCTAAAGTGCACTAGTAACTAAATTAAGGTCCCCGGCAACGGCGCCAAAAACTTGATGGGCTAAAGACGTATCTAATTATGTGTCTAGCGGTATCTTAACTGCAAGTGCACAACCTATCGAAGTAATATTTAAGATTATCGATCCACAGGGACTCTATGGTTACTTAGTGCTAGAGGAATTTCTAGTTTAGCTAAGGTGAAGGGTTGTCACGATTTTTTTGTTGTTTTTAAAGATTAAAGGCGGGAATTAAATTTAAGTTTAATAAATAATACTAAGGCGGTCGGTATGTAATTATGCTAACTTAGGCGGGTCAATCTACCCTAGGCTTATAAGGATGTTTCACTTAATCTATTCTGTAGAGGTTACCAGTTTAAATATCTTTAACTCACACTCTCGTGGTCTTATCTCAAATCTTACCCCTAAAGCCCTATGCCTGCTCTCGCTAGCCCATAAGTGTTTAGAAATAATTTTTGGAAACTTAGTAATTCTAATTCATTTTAAAGCGCTCTCGCTGTGTTTAAATTAAATGCCTAACTTTAGCTATCTGGTTAAAATCTCACACTATCGTGGTCTTGACCTAACCTAATACACTTTCCTTACTCTCGTAACAAAAAGGTTGATTTTATAATAAAAAGTCTCAGCCAGAGTATTAAGCTCTTAATTATTTTAAACCTAGAGTTGATTTTACCGATTTAGTTCGTTTTAATTACATACCGCCCTAAGGTATTTAGCTACTCATTATTGTTGAACCAGACAGAGGCAGAGAAACATAAAACGAAATATGCATGGCAGAAAAATAAATATTCAACATAAATATAATTGCAAATTAATATAAACCTGGATAACAATAAAAGTGGCAGACTCCTTCTTCCACAGGCCGGAAAGTTCGGAGTATTGATCGGAATCGGAAATAAATTCTAAAAGAATCTGAAGGCTTTGAAACAAATAAATTTATAACAATTTCCTGATGTTGGAAATTGTTATAGGGTTGGTTGGGATACAAGAAAAATAAAGCAATGAAAATAATGCTGGAAAAATATAAAGGGTGCAAAATAATTCGGCAGAGCTTCCGCAAGAAATTAAAACTAAAAAACTCTGTTAATTGTTCATTCAAATTAAGCTATTTATAGCAAACTAAATGGGCTTGGTAGTTGAATTGTTGCTTGGGCCTCGTAGAAAAATGAGATAATCCAGGGAACGTGTGGATACTGGGTCAGCTGGAAAATAGGCACTTCATGCAGCATAACGTTCATGACCAAGTCTTCAGTCAAATACCCTAATTTTCCCTTGTCACGGTCGTGACAAGGGTGTCACGTTCGTGTTCTTGTATTATAAGTGTCACGGTCGTGAGGGATTTGTCACGGTCGTGAGTGCTCCTTTTTGAGTGTCACGGTCGTGACACCTAGGTGACGACCGTGAGTGTAACAAAATATGCAGGTTATGCAAAATTCCTCATTTCTTCATCTTTTAATGGTTTTTTTTGCTCCTTTTGCTTGTGGCTCATGATTTAGCTCTGTATATGATGTACCTGCAAAATGGCAAAGAAAACTCGAGGAATCGGGTGTTAAAACGACAATTATGCGATAAAACGGTATTGAAACATAGCAATATAATCGATACATTTTCTCGTTATCAACCACCTTACGAGTACCTAATCAGAAATGAAATAGTAACCCTGTTCACATTACCGAACCATGCTAAAGTCAGTGTTCACAATAAAGATAATTGGCTTTATGAGCTTACCCCTCCTGACTATCCATCTGTCGCTCCCACCAAATGACACCGGGCCATTTGGGGTACAGACGCGAACGGTCGGCGAAAGAGGAGAGAACACACAAGGGTGAACTCAAAAGACAAGAGTCGCCAGCTAGGCATTTTTATCCCGAAGGAAAGGTAATGCTGCATAGACCTAAGAAAAGATGGATAAGACGGTCGCGAACCGGAGAGACTGAGAAAGGGGGTTGGTTACAACCTGGGAAGGTATTAGCACCCAGATTGTTCGTCGTACTCGACGGGATCCATGCTTAAAATATTTGTGTTTTAAAGGGGTAGTGTCAGTGAAATTTGTGTATCAAAGCTGGAAAGAATGCAAGTGTCAGTGTGAAATAAAAGTGAAGTGTACAAGAGAAGTGCCAGTGTAGGAACAGGAGTGAAGTGCTCATGACTATGAGGCTTAAAGAATAATGCTGGAAGAGGGGGAATATACAGAGACTTTTGTTCGATAACTGTTAAGTTATGCCTACGTATCCTCTCGTGCAATGAGGAAGTCAGAACATCGTAGTTCAACTCAAAGAGACTGAAAGATAAATTGACTTGTGAACTGCTTACTTGTCTATGCTCAAGTGTATGACATGTCTGGCTCAGGTGCAAACTGTCTTGCATTAGACGGAAGAATCAAGTTCTCGTTTGTGAGTGAATGAGATGAGAAAAGAATCCCGGAGGAGACGATTATTGTTTGTTTTTGAGTTTTTCAATCTTTTATTGCTTTTTAGAGTTTGTCATAAGAAAATGAGCTTAAGCCTAAACCAAGGGTTAGTAAACTCATCACATCTTCCCTCTGATTAGGGGTAATGAGAATGCCTTAAGCATGAAGTAAACACCTCACACTTAATCACCATGATGTAGGATTAAGATCGTTAACCTACTTGTGATTATTTAGATGTTTTTGTTGTTTTTGTTTAGTGTTGAGTAGTGAGATTAAGCCATAATCAAGGATTTAATGGACTCATTACACCATCCTAATAGAAGGATAATAGATGAGAACATTTAAGCTGAGGAAAGCTCCTCAGCTTAATCCATGATTAGGGATTAACCTCATGACAAAACAAAGCCTTTATTAAATGGATTTTAGTTAATGATAAGATGAAGAAATGGATTTTATGATTTGTAAGACAACTTGAGGGGGACTTGTCCATTGACACTAGGGTTAGTCCTTCTTAACCAATTAAGGAAGAATTAGAACCCTAATGCAAGGCCCAAGTTACAAGCTTGGTGTCTTAGTGATTATTATATGGATTGATTAAAGGATTTAAACACATTAAGGGTTTAACACTTAGGATTAAAGTTATACACTCCATCCTAATAGAAGGATGCAGGCATAAGCTTAATCACAAAGCCTTAAAACCTTTAGGGTTTAGTCCTGGATTATGAGATGAGAAGAGAAGACTCAAAGATGACACAAAGGTAAAAATAAATGGGGGACTAATCAAACCCTAATTATTATCATGCTTGGTTGTTCCTAGGGTTAATGAGGTTTGCAAAAGATCTTCAGAGAAACCACCAAGAAGGAAGCAGATGAAAGGAGAAAGAAGCAGAGAGAAGCAAGACAACTTGCTTCACTTAAGAAGACAAGTTGCTTGAAGAAAGAAAGTGGGGAAGAGCATGAATGAGCAAGCTCACTCAAATACACAAGATAAAATGCAGCAATGATGCTTAAAAGATATGGAAAGAGATTGTGAGAAGTGAAGGCAAATTCACTTCTCAAAACAACTTACCACCTGAAAAGTTAGCAAAAGAAATGAAATGCAATGCAAATGAGATGAAATACCATGATGCAAGACAAAGTCAGAAGCATAAACATGATGTTAGTGATGCTAAGAGATGATGCAAACACATGACAAGAGATGATAGTGATCAAACAAGCATATGGATGCAGATGAAGCATGCTTGAACCATGGAAGTTCATGAAAGTTTATGAAATGGGATGGACATATAACATGGCAAATGAAAGATGCAATGATCAAACATGATTCCAATATGTCCTAAGATGTGCTATGAATCATGTGGATGCACAAAATGTCATGGTAAGTCATTGTATGCAAGCAAATGAAAGATGGATGCAAAGGAAGGCACAAATTAGGGTTTATACACAACACATAAAGCAAAATTCAAAATCAGAAGCAAATGACATGATAAAAAATTTAAAATGGGATCAAGGGAACCCTAACCCTACACAAGTTCACTGCCCAAAGGAGGGGACCTAACTCTTAACCTAGTGCAAGTTATGAATTTTCTAAGTCAATTAGGGTTTTAAGGTACCTCATCATGAAAAATGCAAAACAAATTGAAAATGGAAGATCAATTCAAACCAATTTAAACCTAGAAACTACATGCCATGAAGGATGCAATACAAGAAGAACCATCATCAAACTCTCAATGGTTAGGCAGAAAGGAGTTTTCCAAGTTTGAACAAAAATATTGCCTTAAAATGAATTTAATTCCAATGAAAATGATCAAAAGGCATCAAGAACCAAAAAGAAATTTGCTTTGAGAGTTGGATAATGTTTCTAAATGTTTTAAAATGCAATGTGAATTTTTTGGTGATTTTTAAATACCTAAATGCATTTTTAATTAATTAATTTCCATTAACTAATTAAAAATAAACATTTAAATGATTTAAAAATGATTTTTAATGCAAAAAATAAAAATAAAAATATTTTTGGGTCCTGAAAATTAATGAAATGTTTGACAAAAATTTTCAGAATTTTTAAATGTATTTTTCTATTTTAAATAATTCGTAAAAGATAAATCAAATTAAATGAAATAAAATTGAATTTATGAGAAGTATGCAAATCCACTGGCTGAGATTCAAAGAGAAAAGGAGGGAATTGACCCGCGCGCATCTGGACGGCCCATATTTGAACTGACTGAATTAAATTAAACTTAATTAATTAATCTAATTAATTAGGATTAGGGTTTTAATGAGAGATCTGGGCCCTTCAAACGCGCGGGAGTCAATGCCAGTCAAACCAATCCACGGTCCAAATTCAAACTGAGCCCTAAACGCATTTAATGAACTAATGACTTTCAGGTGGCCGAAAATGACCTCCGGTCATCTTCTCCGGCCACACCTCCCCTGAGAAATTTTCAACTCACTCCCTAGGCCATTTCTGGAGCTCTAAAGCTCCAGATTCGTTCCTTTCACTCCCCTAAGCCCAAATCCACCCTCAAACAAAATTTATTTCCAGCCATTCTTAAGATTCGAAGCTATGAACAAAAATGGTGGAACTTTCAGACAAGCAATACACTCTCAATTCTTCATCATTTTCAAAAGTAAAAGGTTCAATGCACTCAGGGAATCAAACTTAACAAGTTGAGAACTTAAAATAGAGCTTCTGGAAAAATAAATTTTCGAAGCTACCTGAGGTGAAGCTTTCAGTTTGGAGCTTTCAGACTGCCTCCTTGCTTCAAAGCTTCTCTAATGGTCTCCCTGAAGATGTTTTGAGGTTTAGTTGGAGTTTAATGTGGCTAGTTTTTGAGATTGATGAAGTTCTGACCAAGGGGGATGAAGAATCGTGTTTCTGTTTGTGGGGTTTTCAGGGCAAATTGATGGTTGGGAAATGATCAGAGGATCATGTTGAGTGATTCTATGAAGTTTGTTTTGATGTTTGTGGCTTGTATGGAGAGATTCAAATGAAAATGCATAAGAGGTGAGTTTTGGGAACTATGGCTTGTGAGAGAAATCAGGTTGTGTTGTGTTATGTGTTGAGTCTCTTTTGGTACATGTATCAAGTTGGGATAGGTCAGAGAGTTGTTGGTGGCACAGCTTGATTGGTATGGCCCCTTTTGCAAAAAGTCAAGTCTAGGTGTACTATGAGGTATGGGCTGTTTTAGGGCTAGCACAAAAGCATGTCTATTGCAGCTTGAATCAAGGCAGACCATGGAAGTGAATTTGAGGCCAACTTGCAAGTGGATTAGGGTTTATGTGATGTTTTGCAATTTTGTGATCTTTTGGCCCTTTTGTGATTACTTGAAGCATAAGTCATGAAAATGGGAGGTTCTTTGGTGCAATATGATTTTTAGGTCATGATTCATGTTTGTGTAATGCATAGAAGTCAATTTGAAGTCACATAAAGGCTTGGCATGAGGTTTTGCAACTTTGCCTCTTTGGTGTAAAACTTGAAATTATGTGATTTTGTCCAACTTTGACAAGTCATAACTTTTGATCCTAAATGAATTAGAATGAGTTCTTGTACTTTTTGAAAAGGGAATGATCCATTCTACAACTTTCATGACCAAAGTTTTCTCATTTGAAGCATTTTTTAATCAATTTGAGGAGGTTGAAAAACTTTCCCAAAATGGCAAGTTTACATTACAAGTCACTTTCCCAAAAAGGCAATTTTGCAAATGGCTTGAAATTCTTCAATTTTATGAACTTCTAACATCTTCTATAATCAAATAAAGATCATAAAAATTCAAAATGATGGAGAACACCCTTTGGTTGGGTCATTGGAGGCCTCAGATACCCTGATTTTGCACTGACTTGCTCAAGAAGTCAACTCTTGATTAGATGCCTTCCCCATGGAATTTCTTCATGAAAATTGATATGCATGATCCTTATAACATATAGAGACCAATAGAAACAAGAATGACCAAAAAATTTGGAGTCATGGCCTCTGAAACCAAAACCCTAATTCTAGGTCATCTGTGTAGTTAAACCTGGCTCTGCTTCCATGCCTTTCTCAGTTCTTGTGATTCTTTGACTTCCTTGACTTTGTGAGGATATAATATGATGCTTGAACATACATGGAACCCTTTGAAGTGATTGATGACCTTTGGGGTGGCTCCAATGGCTCAGGGATGGCTCAGATCACAAACCCTAGATGCAGATGACTTAGAAGCAATGCAGTGAATCAAAAATGTGGTATGAGATGCTATGATTGCACTTATGCATATGAAAAGATCACAAGCCATGGTGAAATGAGTGAGGGAAAATTTGGGGTGTTTACAGCTGCCCCTATTCAAACATGAGTTAGCTGTGCAGGATGTAAGCAGCGGCTTAACAGGCAAACAAGATAACTTGTGGTTGAATACTAAAAACAATCCAAAATTTGCACTCAAAAAATGAAGAAGAAAAGGGATATAGATTGTAAAAGAAAATAAAGTATGATTATAAAGTGCGGGCGACGGAGGACGACCGTCGAGCAGAGGACGACTGCTGGGGATGAAGCAATGACGGGGACGACCGACATGCTGGGGATATAAGAGATTGTGATGGGGACGACCATCAAGTAAAGCTATAAGACTCTCCGGGGATTATAGGTAAATGAAATAAATGATGAGGTACGGTCATCAGAGGTGAAGGATGATCCCCTAGCAGGGGATGGCTGCTCTGTTGGGGATGAGATGAGGGACAGTCATCTCAGGTGAAGGACGATCACCTAGAAAGGTACGGCTGCCGAAAGTATCGCGACATAGGACAAATGTCGGATGAAAAGGTCGACGATGGGGACGACCACCGGATAAGCATGATGAAGGACGATCATCAAGAGGTGAAGGACGATCACCTAGCAGGGTACGGCTGCTCTCAGGGTTTATCATGACATAGGACGAATGTCAGGTAACAAGATCAACGATGGGGATGGCCATCGGATAAAATGATGAAGGACGATCATCAGGAGGTGACGGACGATCACCTAACAGGGGACGGCTGCTGAAAATATCACGACATAGGACGAAAGTCGGATAGGAAGGGGTGCTAATGAATAGAGACTCCACTGGGGGTGATGAGGGACGATCATAAAAAAAAGGTGAATAACGATCACCTGGCAGGGTACGGCTGCCGAAAAGGTATCATGACATAGGACGAATGTCAGATAGAAGAGAAATTTTGCTGGGGACTTCGCTGGGGAAAAGTAGACACAGACGAGTGCCTAAATTCAAGAAGATATAAGTGTTTGACACGGTGTAGATTAAAGATGCGAACGAGCATCCTTAAGATTATGATACGGACGAGTATCAGTAGAAACAAACGCTTGACGCATGTTCAGAGATGATGATACGGACGAGTACCAACTGGTTAACAATGAACACGGACGAGTGTTGATCCTGAGGGGACTCTTCTGGGGAATAATAGACACAGATGAGTGTCTAAAGTCTAGAAAGAGGTAAAAGTATCTGACATTGTGTATGAATTAAAGATGCGGACGAGCATCCTTAAGACTACGATACGGACGAGTATCAATAGAAACAAACGCTGACGCATGTTCAGAGATGATGATACGGACGAGTATCAACTAGTTAACCAAGAACACGGACGAGTTTCGAATCTGAGGGGATTTAAGGTGGTATATGCAAGATACGGATGAGTATCTGTATAAGTAAACATGAGTAACAAGTATGAGCGATACACAGACGAGTGTTTAACTTGCTGGGGAGAGTGCGACACGGACGAGTGTCGGAAAAAGTGTATTACAAACAAGTGTGTGGTTTCCAAAGTGTTTGGGTATCTATGCTGGGGAAGGTGACACAGACGGGCGTCAAGGAATTGTGTATATATGTCTTTGTATGTGCAAAGGGGACGCTTTGGCTTTCTACTGGGGATATGACACGGACGGGTATCAAGAAGTATCTGTACTGTATAGGCATCTGTTTGCTCGGGCAATTTACTGGGGAATGATGACACGGACGAGTGCCAAAAGGTACGTGTATCTGTATTTGTGAGTGTGCAAGTAAATGCATTGGCTCTCTGCCGGGGAATTTGGGGAGTATTTCGTATATTGTTGATGGGTTGTCAGTATTTACAAGAGTTTGTTTCAGAACATGGCTTACGATCATGCAGTATGTTTGACTTTTGCCGTAATGCTCCGTATTAGACTGAATGCTACGCTCTGTGGGGAAAATATGATGCGAATGCTATGATTATGCAAAGATACCGATCCGGGATTTGGATCCCGGTGCTGTAAAGATCTCTGGTTGATCTTCCTGAAGTGGATATCCCAGCTGGGGTTTGTAGAAGCCTTCTTCACTCTGTTGTGAGTTCTTCAAGCGTTACTCTTCTGAATAGAGGCTGAAACTCTGTAGGGAGGTGGTTCCCTGGTTGACACTTGGCTGGGGAAGAAGAAAGATCACTGAAAGATTCTTCTTAGAGATTCTTGTGGGGATCCTGCTGAGGATGATACTCGACAATACTCTCAGTTGGGGGATAAGAACATCTTCGGGTGCTGCTCTTTGAAGGAAGTGTTGGAGAAGTGATGACTGGCAGTTCTGATGGGGAGAAAGCACCTCTGGTGCTGTTTGGAAGGTGTGCGGAGGAAACAATGATTTGGCAGCCTACTGGGGAGAAGCTTTCATGCCCCATGTTGCGCTCTGGATACCTGCAATCGTGTAAAGACAAAGAAAAGTACAAGTATCCCGAGGTATCCTTTACTGGATTCCATCATAAGAGTTTAGACACTCCTGGGAGTCAATATATTTCCTGCAAGCATGTATTTTTAGAAGGGTAGCATTTGTATTTATGCAATCAATATATTAATGACATCGAACAGTTTTGCAAATAGAAGAGTACGAGACGAAATATGACTGAAAATATGATCTTATTAATTTACGGACCTTGAATTGGCTAGATACAGTCATAGAAACAAATCCCCTAAAATGAGGAGATTGTTACAAATTGAGAAACAAAAAGATGTTGGCAATGTTGATGACGCTTTAAGGAGCTTCCCTTTTTTCTATCACTCGTATGACATTGACGTTCCTCTCGTCTTGCTTTCTGAAGAAGGCTGATTCTGACCAACGCTCGAACCTTACAAAGCTTACCATGTTGTAGGTGATACAGATGAATTCATAATGCAGTTGTTCGCTTATTCCCTTATTTTGCATGGATCGCCCTTTCGGGTTTTCAATCCATCGGGATACCCTTTTTTGCCTGAGTCGTCCAATGCGGCTTTTCGACTCAGCGGGTGTACATTTTTTTATTTTTTTTCCCTTATTTTTGCCCGAGTCTTTTATTCTGTTTTTGACTCGCCGAGATGCCCTATTTTTGCCTGGACTTACATTCTGTTTTTATGTCCAGCAGGTCATTTTTTTATGCGAAGTATTTTTTAACTGCATCTGAATTCACATGGGACAGGAAATCTTCCCCATCCATAGTGCTGAGCATCAGTGCTCCACCGGAGAAAACATTCTTTACTACGAATGGCCCTTCATAGTTCGGAGTCCACTTGCCCCTGTGGTCTGTATGAGGAGGGAGGAGTCTTTTCAGCACAAGATCTCCTACTTGGTATTCTCGGAGCCTGACTTTCTGATTGAAGGCTTTCTTCATTCTTTTCTGATACAGCTGCCCATGACAAATTGCGGCCAATCTCTTTTCTTCAATCAGACTTAGTTGTTCGTATCGGGATCGGACCCATTCTGCTTCGTTCAACTTAACATCCATTAGTACCCGCAGGGAGGGTAGTTCAACTTCAACAGGTAGGACTGCCTCCATTCCATACACAAGTTGATACGGTGTTGCCCCAGTGGATGTTCTGATTGACGTGCGGTACCCATGCAAGGCAAATGGTAGTATTTCGTGCCAGTCTTTGTAGGTGACCACCATCTTCTGTACAATTTTCTTGATATTCTTATTAGCCGCTTCTACAACGCCATTCATCTTTGGCCTGTAAGGAGAAGAATTGTGGTGTTGGATCTTGAAGTCCCGGCATAGTTCTGCCATCATTTTATTGTTCAAGTTGGAACCATTATCAGTAATGATTCGCTCGGGCACTACATACCGACAGATGATGTCTCTCTTTAGAAATCGGGCTACTACTTGCCTTGTAACATTTGCATATGAAGCTGCTTCAACCCACTTGGTGAAATAGTCAATGGCAACCAGGATGAATCTGTGGCCATTTGAAGCAGTCGGCTCAATCTTGCCAATCATATCAATGCCCCACATGGCAAAGGGCCAGGGTGAAGATATCACATTCAGAGGATTCGGAGGCACATGCACATTATCCGCGTAAATCTGGCATTTATGGCATTTCCTGGCATAGGCACAACAGTCGGCATCCATTGTGATCCAGTAATAACCTGATCTTAGCAACTTCTTAGCCATGGCATGCCCTCCTGCATGGGTACCAAAGGATCCTTCGTGCACCTCGTGCATCAACAAGTTTGCTTCTGTTCTATCAACACATCTGAGAAGTACCATATCAAAGTTTCTTTTATACAGGGAACCGTCAGTATTCAGGAAGAAACTACCAGCTAGCCTTCTTAATGTCTTCTTGTCATTGGAAGATGCCCCTGGTGGGTATGTCTGATCCTCCAAGAAGCACTTAATGTCATGGAACCAAGGCTTATCATCTTTAACAACATCGGCTGAGAACACATATGCTGGTCTGTCAAGTCTGGATACTGCAATCCGAGGCACAAGAAGACCCCCAAGAAGAGCAATTTACTGTCATGGGAGCTGGAGACGAAGTCTATGATAGGAGGTTTGATGAAATTGCTGAGAAATTGAGATCTTTGGAGTCTCAAAACTCCTTGGGCTTCGATGTAATGGATATGGGGCTGGTGGATGGGGTGAGAATTCCCCACAAATTCAAACCCCCGTGCTTCAAGAAATACAATGGAACCTCCTGTTCACGAACTCACCTACAGTCTTTTCTGGGAAGACTTAAAGCATATACCATGGATGAGAAGCTGTGGATGTTCTATTTTGAAGACAGTCTGACTGGGGCTTCAAGGGAGTGGTATTCACACTTGACCAGAGCTACTATCAGATGCTGGAAGGACTTAGCTGAAGCCTTCATCAGACAATATCAATATAATCTGGATATGGCTCCTAACAGGACCCTCCTAATGGGAATGTCTCAATCTTCCAGAGAAAGCTTCAGAGAATATGCCCAGAGGTGGAGACAGCTTGTTGCTGCTGTCCAACCACCCATGTCGGAAAGAGAAATGGCCGACATGTTCATGAATACTTTGCAAGGAACATATATTGATAGACTGGCTGCCTTTTCTTCGACCAGTTTTGCTGACGTAGTTATAGCCGGTGAAAGAATTGAAAGTCTATTAAAAATGGGCAAAATTTCTGATAATGGTGCAAGTTCGTCCAGTAATCCCAGGAAGCCTTTTGTGGGACCCAGAAGAACCAGTGAGAAAAATTCCATTCATGCCAGCAGGGGCAGACCTCAGTATGTTCACAGATCAGTAGCAGCTGTCACTATTCCAGCTCCGATCCCTCAGCAACCAGCATATCAACAACAACAACCACAATATCAACAACAAATTCAGTATCCGCCACAGAGAACCTACAACAACAATAGCAATCAACAACAACGACCCTTTCAGCAAAGACCATCACAGGCCAACAGGGTGATTGACCCCATCCCCATGCCTTATGCTGCCTTATTGCCACAACTTCTGAAGCTTAACTTGGTTGAGTTAAGGACATTGGCACCTCCAGATCCCTCCAATCTCCCAAAGAATTATGATGTCAACGCCAGGTGTGCTTTCCACTCCAATGCACCTGGCCACAATACAGAAAAATGTAGGGCATTGCAAATGAAAGTTCAAGATCTGGTGGATTCTAAAGCCCTCAACTTTGCACCTCCTCCGAATGTCAACAGAAATCCTATGCCTAATCATGGTGGGCCGAGGACTAATGCCATTGAGGAAGACAAACCATCTACTTTGATCACTAGTGTTGCACAAATTCGAACACCTCTGGTCGAAATTAAGGCTCAGCTTCTGGAGTGCCAGGTGTTCCCCGGGTGTGAGCTCGGTTGTGGTTTTCGCAACATTGCAGTTAACGAGTGTGATAATTTGAGAAGCGGCATAGATGGTCTTATCAAGGATGGTATCCTTCAGATCTCAACAACGGCGCCTACAAATTCAGCAATTCCTTTAACAACAATTCCTGATTCTTCTACAACAACAGCAACAATCATTCCTACCGATTCATCAATATCATCAGCAATGGCTCCGTCCATCACTTCAACAAATCAAATGTCAACAACCATTCCCTCCGCAACATCAGCATCTATTTCATCAGCAGAATCTTCTACAACGCCAACAGAAATTAATGAAGATTTCTCAGCAGTCACCATCTACTATGATCCATCAAGTGTTCCTCCAGACAACAACTTCCAACAACAAACAGTGGCACCTCCTGCCAGGTCACCAGTCACAATTTACTACGATCCGCACACCATTACAGTACCCTCCTCTGCAGTAGTTAGTCCAGTCACCATAACGGTGCCCGGACCCGTTCCTTATGAAAGCAGCAATGCCATACCTTGGCATTATGGCTCTGATCTCTACTGCAACGGGGAGAAAATCACTCTGGATTCATCAACCTCTTCTCCACAAATTGATAATGTTGGGGGAGGCGGAGGCTTCACCAGAAGCGGACTCCTTTTTGCCTCACAAACACAGACCTAATGCGGAAGTAGAAGCTGCTGCCAAAGCAAGAGGAAAGAGTGTGATATCTGAAGAGCCAATTATCAAAGAAACTCAGAAGACATCTTTTGAACAAGATGTAGACGAGTTCATGAGAATCATAAAGAGAAGTGATTACAAGGTGGTGGATCAGCTTCACCAAACTCCCTCAAAAATCTCCATATTATCCCTGTTGATGTGTTCTGAAGCTCACAGGAATGCATTATTGAAAGTCTTGCACGCATCATACGTGCTGGAGGAGATTACTGTTAACCAGCTAGAAACTGTGGTGGCAAATGTCAACACCAGTCATGGACTGGGCTTCACCAATGTTGATTTAACAACGGAGGGACGTAACCACAACAAGGCTTTACATATCACCTTGGAGTGCAAGGGTGTTGTTCTATCTCATGTACTGGTGGACACTGGGTCATCACTCAATGTTCTGCCAAAGAAAGCCTTAGTGAAGCTGGAGTATGATGGCTTGGCATTGCGTCCGAGTAATTTGGTGGTGAGAGCATTCGATGGCTCTAAGAGATCAGTGCTTGGAGAGATTGATCTGCCTGTGATGATTGGCCCGCAGACCTTCAAAACTACCTTCTATGTGATGGACATTCAGCCGGCCTACAGCTGTTTGTTGGGTAGACCCTGGATCCACGCCGCTGGCGCTGTTACGTCTACCCTTCACCAGAAGTTGAAATTCGAGTGGGAAGGCCAGATCATCACCATCTGTGGGGAGGAAGACATCTTTGTTAGCCATCTGGCTACGTATAAGTACATTGAGATGGATGGAGAAATCCATGAAACCATGAGCCAGGGGTTTGAGGCCTTGAACATTAATGAAGCATCTGCTGTACTGGGAACTTCCATAACGTCATATCAGCAAGCCCGGAAGGTTGTTGAAGAGGGTACTGCTCAAGGCTGGGGCAAGCTGTTGCCCGTGAAAAAGAAAGAAGACAGATTTGGGTTGGGTTACAGACCAACTCAACAAGATCAATCAGAGGCGGCGAAAGAGCCCAATTTTGTCAGCGGGGGAATGCTCACCCCAGATGTTGTGAACAACTTGGAAGACGAGGAGGAAAGCGACCGCGACCTGGATAACTGGATACGTCCAAGGATCCCGGGGAGCCAAGTCCTTAACTGGTCTTCCCAGAAAATTATAAGGGTTACTCCTGCAGAGTAATTATTATTTCCTGTATTTTAAAGCATGCATCAAGTCTTGCGTCTTGCCCAAGATGTCAAGACTCATTTTGTAATTGGGCCATCTTGTAATTTTGTGCAAATGGATTAATCAATGAATATCGGACATCTTTTGCAAACAAGTCTCTTTTTCGCTCACTGTCTTTTCATTTTTTCACTTTTGTACAAAACAATAAAATGGCAATGTTTTCAAAATAAATAACTTCATTTTCACTTTTTCTAAACAAGATTAAAATTGATCACTAAAATAAACCAATCTAAACCCTTGCAGAAAGTGCCTTTCAGACTGCACCGACAACAACATTGTTATGACTTCATGTGACTTTGACAATCCAGTCAATCAAGCTGATGAAGGGGTTGAAGAAGATTACGAGCTACCTGAAGAGCTAGCCAGGTTGTTAAGGCAAGAGGAGAAGGTTATCACTCCTCATCAGGAGGAGATTGAAACGATTAATCTTGGTACGGGAGAAGACGTGAAAGAGGTTAGGATCGGGGCCCGCCTGCAAGATTCAGTAAAAGAGCAACTGATTGATATGCTTCGGGAGTATGTGGATGTTTTTGCTTGGTCTTATCAGGATATGCCAGGGTTGGACACCGATATTGTTATGCACAAGCTGCCTCTGAAAGAAGACTTCCCACCAGTGAAACAGAAGCTGCGCCGAACTCGCCCGGATATGACAATGAAGATAAAAGAAGAGGTACAAAAGCAGTGGGACGCCGGTTTCCTTGCTGTAACTAGCTATCCGCCATGGGTTGCAAATATTGTACCTGTGCCTAAGAAAGACGATAAGGTGAGGATGTGTGTGGATTACCGGGACCTGAACAGAGCCAACCCGAAAGATGACTTCCCTTTACCTCACATTGATATATTGGTCGACAATACGGCTCAGTTCTCGGTATTCTCCTTCATGGACGGATTTTCAGGATATAACCAGATCAAGATGTCACCTGAAGACATGGAGAAGACAACTTTCATCACACCCTGGGGCACGTTCTGTTACAAAGTGATGTCATTCGGACTGAAGAATGCTAGTGCCACTTATCAACGGGCTATGGTAACGCTATTCCACGACATGATCCATAAAGAAATTGAATGTTATGTGGATGACATGATTGCCAAGTCCCTCACAGAAGAAGACCACCTGGTAAATCTGTTAAAGCTATTCAAGCGTCTGAGGAAGTATCAACTGAAGTTAAACCCCAACAAATGCACATTCGGGGTGCGATCCGGTAAGCTGCTAGGATTTATTGTAAGTGAAAAAAGGATTAAAGTTGACCCCGACAAAGTTAAAGCCATTCAAGAAATGCCTGCACCAAGGACTGAAAAAGAAGTTTGGGGGTTCTTAGGTAGATTGAACTACATTTCACGGTTCATATCTCACCTTACAGCAACCTGTGAGCCTTTATTCAAGTTGTTAAGAAAAGAACAAACGGTCAGTTGGAACGAAGACTGCCAGAGGGCTTTTGACAAAATCAAGGGGTACTTACAAGAGCCTCCAATCCTTATGCCTCCAGTTGAAGGAAGACCTCTAATCATGTACTTGACAGTATTAGAAGAGTCAATGGGGTGTGTGATGGGCCAGCATGACGAGTCTGGTCGAAAAGAGTATGCAATATACTATCTAAGCAAAAAGTTTATCGACTGTGAACAACGTTATTCACTGCTCGAGAAAACTTGATGTGCTTTAGCGTGGGCTGCTCGCCGACTGAGACAGTATATGTTGACCCACACTACCTTATTGATCTCTAAGATGGACCCAGTTAAGTACATTTTTTAGAAGCCAGCACTTACCGGACGGGTTTCAAGATGGCAAATGATCCTCACAGAATATGACATTCAATACACATCTCAAAAAGCTATCAAGGGCAGTGTATTGTCTGACTATCTTGCTGAGCAACCCATTGATGATTACCAGCCTATGAGATTTGACTTCCCTGATGAAGACATCATGTTCATAAAAGCAAAAGATCATGAAGAGCCTATTCACACCGAAGGGCCTGACCCGGAGGAAGAATGGACTATGATGTTTGATGGGGCTGTTAACATGAATGGTCGTGGTGTTGGTGCAGTACTCATTACACCCAAAGGGGTTCACATGCCTTTCTCAGCAAAACTCACCTTTAACTGAACTAACAACGAAGCCGAATACGAAGCTTGTATTATGGGTCTTGAGGAAGCCATTGACCTCAGGATCAAGACTTTGACAGTGTTTGGAGATTCAGCTCTGGTAATTAATCAAACCAACGGCAAATGGTACACCCACCAAGATCATCTAATACCTTATCGGGATTATACAAGGAGTTTATTGACTTTCTTCACAATAATCAAGCTTGAGTATATCCCCCGAGATGAAAATCAGTTCGCAGATGCCCTGGCTACCATTTCATCCATGATCAAAGTTCAAGCTGCCAACTTTGTACCTTGGATCCCAGTATCCAGACTTGACAGACCAGCATATGTGTTCTCAGCAGATGTTGTTAAAGACGATAAGCCTTGGTTCCATGACATTAAGCGCTTCTTGGAGGATCAAACATACCCACCTGGGGCATCTTCCAATGATAAGAAGACATTAAGAAGGCTAGCTGCTAGTTTCTTCCTGAATACTGACGGTTCCCTGTACAAGAGGAACTTTGATATGGTACTCCTCAGATGCGTTGATAGGACAGAAGCAGACTCGTTGATGCACGAGGTGCACGAAGGATCCTTTGGTACCCATGCTGGAGGGCATGCAATGGCTAAAACGTTGCTAAGATCAGGTTATTACTGGATCACAATGGATGCAGACTGTTGTGCCTATGCCAGAAAATGTCATAAATGCCAGATTTATGCGGATAAAGTACATGTGCCTCCCAATCCGCTGAATGTAATGTCTTCACCTTGGCCCTTTGCCATGTGGGGCATTGATATGATTGGCAAAATTGAACCGACTGCTTCAAATGGCCATAGATTCATCCTGGTTGCCATTGACTATTTCACCAAGTGGGTTGAAGCAGCTTCATATGCAAATGTCACCAGGGAAGTGGTAGCCCGGTTTCTGAAGAGAGACATCATCTGTCGGTATGGAGTGCCCGAGCGAATAATTACTGATAATGGTTCCAATTTGAACAATAAAATGATGGCAGAACTATGCCGGGACTTCAAGATCCAACACCACAATTCTTCTCCTTACAGGCCAAATATGAATGGTGCTGTAGAGGCGGCTAATAAGAATATCAAGAAGATTGTGCAGAAGATGGTAGTTACCTATAAAGACTGGCATGAAATGCTACCATTTGCCTTGCATGGGTACCGTACTTCAATCAGAACATCCACTGGGGCAACACCGTATCAACTTGTGTATGGCATGGAGGCAGTCCTGCCTGTTGAAGTTGAATTACCTTCCTTGAGGGTACTGATGGATATTAAGCTGAACGAAGCGGAGTGGGTCCGATTCCGATACGAACAACTGAATTTGATTGAAGAAAAGAGATTAGCTGCAATCTGTCATGGACAACTATATCAGAAAAGAATGAAGAAAGCCTTCGATCAGAAAGTAAGGCCCCGGGAATACCAAGTAGGAGATCTTGTGCTGAAAAGACTCCTTCCTCCTCATACAGACCACAGGGGCAAGTGGACACCGAATTACGATGGTCCATTCATAGTAAAGAAAGTTTTCTCTGGAGGAGCACTGATGCTCAGTACTATGGATGGCGAGGACTTCCTGTCCCCTGTGAATTCAGATGCAGTTAAAAAATACTTCGCATAAAATGACCCGCTGGACATAAAAACAGAATGTAAGTCCAGGCAAAAATAGGGCATCCCGGCGAGTCAAAAACAGAATAAAAGACTCGGGCAAAAATAAGGGAAAATAAAAGAAAAAAATGTACACCCGCTGAGTTGAAAAGCCGCATTGGACAACTCAGGCAAAAATGGGTATCCCGGTGGATTGAAAACCTGAAAGGGCGATCCACGCAAAATAAGGGAATAAGCGAACAACTGCATTCTGAATTCATCTGTATCACTTACAACATGGTTAGCTTCGAAAGGGTCAAGCTTCGTTCAGAATCAGCCTTCTTCAGAAAGCAAAGTGAGAATAACGTCAAAAGTCATACGAGTCATAGCAAAAGGGAAGCTCACTGAAGCGTCGCCAACATTGCCAGCATCTTTTGGTTTTTCAATTTGTAACAATCTCCTCATTTCAGGGGATCTGTTTCTTTAACTGTACTTGCCAATTCAGGGCACATAAATTAATAAAATCAGATTTTCAGTCATATTTCGTCTCGTACTCTTTTATTTGCAAGATGTCCGATGTCGTTAATATATTGATTGCATAAGTACAGATGCGTCTTTCTTAAAATACATGCTTACAAGAAATATACTTAATCCCGGGAGTGTCTAAACTCCTATGATGGGATCCGGTAAGGGATACCTCGGGGTACTTGCGTGTTTCTTTGTCTTTACAGGATTGAAGGAATTCAAAGCGCGACATGGGGCATGAAAGCTTCTCCCCGGCAAGCTGTCAATTCATTGCTCCCTTAGCACCTTCCAAACAGCACCAGAGATGCTTTCTCCCCACCAGAGTTTCCAGGCATCACTTCTCCAACATTTCCTTCAAAGGGCAGCACCTGAAGGTGTCCATATCCCCAGCTGAGTTATCAAGTGTCATCCTCAGCAGGGTCCCCACAGAAGTCTCTAGGAAGATCTTTCAGTGATCTTTCTTCTTCCCCAGCCGAGTGCTAGACGGGGAACTATATCCCCACAGAGTTTCAAGTCTCTATCCGGAAGAGCAATACCTGAAGATCTCACAACAGAGCGACAAAAGCTTCTACATGCCCCAGCTGGGTCCCTCATTATTAAGATAGGTCTATCAGTGATCCATTTCCCCATGAAAAGTCAGATATGTCAGATCTACCAATGGTCTCGTCCCCAGCTGGGATATCCACTTCAAGTAGATCAGCCAGAGATCTCTGCAGCAACGGGATCCGAATCCCGGATCGGTATCTTTGCATAATCATAGCATTCGCATCATATTTTCCCCACAGAGTGTAGCATTCCGTTCAATACGGAGCATTACGGCAAAAATCAAACATATTGCATAAATCATAAGCCATGTGTCGAACGGAACACTTGTAAATGCCGACATTCCATCAGCAATATACAGAATATTTCAAAATTCCCCATCAGAGAGCCAAAAAATTTCCCTTACAGATACAGATACATGCTCCTTTTGGCACTCGTCATGTCATCATTCCCCAGTAAGATTGCCCGAGAAAACAGATGCTTATACATTACAGATACTTCTCGACACTCGTCCGTGTCATATCCCCAGCAGAAAGCCAAAGCGTCCCCTTTGCACTCATAACACATGTATCTATACTTTCTCTTTTGACACCCGTCCGTGTCACCCTCCCCAACATAGTTACCTGAATACTTTGTAAACCAAATACTTGTTTATAATACACTTTTTTCCGACACCCGTCCGTGTCGCACTCTCCCCAGCAAGTTAAACACTCGTCTGTGCCTCACTCATCACTTTTCACTCATACAGATACCCTTCCGTATCTTGTATATACCACTTAAATCCCCTCAGAATCAACACTCGTCCTTGTTCTTTGTTAACTAGTTGGTACTCGTCCGTATCATCATCTCTGAACATGCGTCAAGCGTTTGTTTCTACTGATACTCGTCCGTATCATAGTCTTGAGGATGCTCGTCCGCATCTTTAGTCTATACACCGTGTCAAACACTTATGTCTTCTTGAATTTAGACACTCGTCTGTGTCTACCCTTCCCCAGAAGAGTCCCCAACAAATCTTGTTGATCTATTTTTTTGTCTATCCGACATCTGTCCTCTGTCATGATACCTTCCTGCAGCCGTACCCTGCCAGGTGATCGTCCTTCACCTCTTGATGATAGTCCTTCATCATTCTATCCGATGGTCGTCCCCATCGTTGATCTTGTTATCTGGCATTCGTCCTATGTCATGATACCTCTCGGTAGCCGTACCCTGCCAGGTGATCATCCTTCACCTCTTGATGATCGTCCTTCATCATGCTTATCCGATGGCCGTCCCCATCATCGACCTTTCTCATCCAACATTCGTCCTATGTCGTGATACTTTCAGCAGCCGTACCCTGCCAGGTGATCGTCCTTCACCTTAGATGACCGTCCCTCACCTTATCCCCAACAAAGCAACCATCCCCTGTTAGGTGATCGTCCTTCGCCTTTGATGACCGTTCTTCATCACTTATTTCTTCAGCCCGATGGTCGTCCCCATCATTTACCTATAATCCCCAGAAAGTCTTATTTCTTTACCTGATGGCCGTCCCCATCATAATCTCTTATATCCCCAGCTTGTCGGTCGTCCCCGTCATTGCTTTATCTCCCGCATTTTCCCAGCATGTCGGTCGTCCCCGTTAGTGCTTTATCCCCAGCAGTCGTCCTCTGCTCGACGGACGTCCTCCGTCGCCCACACTTTTTAAACATACTTTATTTTCCTTTTACAATCTATATCCCTTTTCTTCTTCATTCAGTGAGTGCAAATTTTGGACTGTCTTTGGTATTCAACCACAAGTTACCTTGTTTGCCTGTTAAGCCGTTGCTTACATCCTGCACAGCTAACTCATGTTTGAATAGGGGCAGCTGTAAACACCCCAAATTTTCCCTCACTCATTTCACCATGGCTTGTGATCTTTCTCATTTGCATAAGTTCAATCATATCATCTCATATTGCATTTTCGCTTCACTGCATTGCTTCTAAGTCATCTGCATCTAGGGTTTGTGACCTGAGCAATCCATGGGCTATCTGAGCCACTCCAAAGGTCATCAATCACTTCAAAGGGGTCCATGTATGTTCAAGCATCATATTATATCCTCACAAAGTCAAAAAAGTCAAAGAATCGAAAGAGCTGAGAAAGGCATGGAAGCAGAGCCAGGTTTAACTACACAGATGACCTAGAATTAGGGTTTTGGTTTCAAAGGCCATAACTCCAAATTTTTTGGTCATTCTTGTTTCTATTGGTCTCTATATGTTATGAGGATCATGCATATCAATTTTCATGAAGAAATCCAATGGGGAAGGCATCTGATCAAGGGTTGACTTCTTGAGCAAGTCAGTGCAAAATCAGGGCATCTGAGGCCCCCAATGACCCAACCAAAGGGCATTCTCCATCATTTTGAATGTGTATGATATTTATTTGATCATAGAAGGTGTTAGAAGTTCACAAAATTGAAGAATTTCAAGCCATTTGCAAAGTTGCCTTTTTGGGAAAGTGACTTATAATGCAAACATGCCATTTTGGGAAAGTTTTTCAACCTCTTCTTTTTGATTCAAAAATGCTTCAAATGAGAAAACTTTGGTCATGAAAGTTGTAGAATGGATCCTCCCATTTTCAAAAAGTACAAGAACTCATTCTAATTCATTTTGGATCAAAAGTTATGGCTTGTCAAAGTTGGGCAAAATCACTTAATTTCCACTTTTGTACCAAAGAGGGAAAGTTGCAAAACTTCCCCAAAATCACTTAATTTCTCAAGTTTCATGCCATGAACTTCACAAATTTCAAAAGGGGCCAAACTTCCCCAAAATTGCAAAATGGATCAAAGCTTCTCATCCACTTGTGCCAGCTGCCAAAAGTGATTTACATGGACCTCCTTGAAGCATGCTGATCCAAGCCATGCCCTTGTACCATGACTGAACCAACCCATACCTCCTCTTACATAAAAGTTGACTTTATGCAAGTTGAACCATACCAATCAAGCTAGGCCAGCAACAACTCTCTGACCAATCACAGCTTCACATACATGCCTCATGGATCACATTTCACACAATCTTGGAAGCTAAAACCTCCCACAAGTCAGCATCCTCCAAACTCTCCTCTTATGCATTTTTCTTCGAATCTCAATACACAGGCTTCAAACATCAAAACAAACTTCACAAAACCACTCACCATGATCCTCTGATCATTTCCCAATCCTCATTTGACCCTGAAACAACCCCAAACAAAAACACGATTTTCCACTCCTTCTGAACAGAACTTCATCAATCTCACAAACTAGCCACCATACACTCAAACCAAGCCTCAAAGCATCTTCAGGGAGATCATTAGAGGAACTTTGAAGCAGGGAGGCAGTCTGAAAGCTCCAAACTGAAAGCTTTATCTCAGGTAGCTTCGCAAAAACATTTTTCCAGAAACCTTGTTTTAAGTTATTGAAATGATCTACATGTTCCCCTGAATGCTTTGCACTTTTTATTTTTGAAAATGATTGACTATTGAGCATGTACTGCATCTCTGAAAGTTTGGTCATTTTTAGGTTTTTGATTCGAATCATGGTTTTGAGTGAAAAGAAATGGATTTTGAGGGTAGATTCATGTTTAGGGAGGTTGAGAGGTTTGATATGGAGCTTTACAGCTCTTAAAATGACCTGGAGAGTGGGATTGGGATTTCTCAGGGAGGGTGTCACCGGAGAAGACGACCGGAGCTCTTCTCCGGTGACCTGAAAGTCATTAGGGTTTGATAATTAGGGTTAGCTGGGTTTAAACGTGGGGCGTTGGATCTGGGCTTCCCGCACGTGTTAGAGGGCCAGGATGACTTCATTTAGCCCTAATTGTGATTAATTAAATTAATTAATTAGGTTTAGTTTACAAATGCCAGTTTGAACCTAGGCCGTTGGATAACGCGCGCAGTCTTCCCTCCATCTCCCAGTTTGAATGTGAGCCTCAGGATTTGCATACTTTTCATTTTATTTCATTTTCTTTTCATTTAACTTCTACGAATTTTTATAAATAGGAAAACACTTTAAAAAATTCTGAATTTTTTTGTCAAGCATTCCATTAATTTTCAGAACCCAAAAATATTTTTATTTTTATTTTTTGCATTAAACATTATTTTTAAATCATTTAAATGTTTATTTTTCATTAGTTAATGGAAATTAATTAATTAAAAATGCATTTAGGTATTTAAAAATCACCAAAAAATTCACATTGCATTTCAAAACATTTAGAAACATTATCAAACTCTCAAAACAAATTTCTTTTTGGTTCTTGAACTATTTTGACCTTTTTCATTGGAATTAAATTCATTTAAAGGCAATATTTTTGTTCAAACTTAGAAAAATTCATTTTGTCTAACCATGAAAAGTTTGATGATGGTTCTTCTTGCATTACATTCTTCATAGCATGTAGTTTCTAGGGTAAAATTGGTTTGAATTTATCTTTCATTTTCAATTTGATGAGCATTTTTCCTTTTGAAGTGCCTTGAAACCCTAGTTGACTTGAGAAAATCATAACTTCCATTAGGTTAAGAGTTAGGTCTTCCCCTTTGGGCAGTGAACTTATATAGGGTTAGGGTTCCTTTGATCCCATTTTCAATTTTTTGTCATGTCATTTGCTTCTGGTTTTAAATTTTTGTGTTGCATGTTGTTCATAAACCCTAATTCATGCTTTCCTTTGCATCCATCTCCCCTTTGCTTGCATTCAAAAACTTGTCATGACATTTTGTGCATCCATATGACATATAAGACATCTTAGGACATATTAGAGTCATGTTTGATCATTGCATCTTTCATTTGCCATGTTATGTATTCATATCATTTCATAAACTTTCATGAACTTTCAGGGTTCAAAGCATGCTTCATTTGCATCCTCATCCTTGTATGATCATCCACAACTCTTGGCATATGTTTGCATCATCTCTTAGCATCATTAACATCATGTTTATGCTTCTGACTTTGGTTTTCATCATGACACTCCATCTCATTTGCATTGCATTTCATCTCCTTTGCTAACTTTTCAGGTGGTAAGTTGTTTTGAGAAGTGAATTTGCCTTCACTTCTCAAAATCTCTTCTCATCTCTCTTATGCATCATTGCTGCATTTTATCTTTGTATTAGAGTGAGCTTTCTCATTCATGTTCATCTCTTACTTTCTTCCCTCAAACAACGTGTCTTCTTAAGTGAAGCAAGTTGTCTTGCTTCTCTCTGCTTCTTTCTCCTTCCCTCTGCTTCTTCCTTGGTGGCTTTTCCTTGAAGATCTTTTGCAAGCCTCACAAACCCTAGGATATCCAAGCATGATCACATTTAGGGTTTGATTAGTCCCCCACTTATTTTTACCTTTGTGTCATCATTGAGTCTTCTCTTCTCATCACATAATCCAGGACTAAACCCTAAAGGTTTTAAGGCTTTGTGATTAAGCTTATACCTGCATCCTTCTATTAGGATGGAGTGTATAACTTTAATCCTAAGTGTTAAACCATTAATGTGTTTAAATCATTTAATCAATTCATCTAATAATCATTAAGACATCAAGCTTGTAACTTGGGCCTTGCATTAGGGTTCTAATTCTTCCTTAATTGGTTAAGAAGGACTAACCCTAATGTTAATGGACAAGTCCTCCTCAAGTTGTCTTGCAAACCATAAAATCCACTTCTTAATCTTACCATTAACTAAAATCCATTTAATAAAGGCCTTGTTTTGTCATGAGGTTAATCCCCAATCATGGATTAAGTTGAGGAGCATTCCTCAGCTTAAATGTTCTCATCTATTATCCTTCTATTAGGATGGTGTAATGGGTCCACTAAATCCCTGATCATGGCTTAATCTCATTACTCAACACTAAACAAAAACTCCAAAAATATCTAAATAATTACAAGTAGGTTAATGATCTTAATCCTACATCATGGTGATTAAGTGTGAGGTGCTTACTTCACACTTAAGGTATTCTCATTACCCCTAATCAGAGGGAAGATGTGATGAGTTTACTAACCCTTGGTTTAGGCTTAAGCTCATTAATTTATGACAAACTCCAAAAGCAATAATAAACCTGAAAACACAAAAACAAACAATAATCGTCTCCTCCAGGATTCTTTTCTCACCTCATTCACTCATAAATGAGAACTTGCTTCTTCCGTCTAATGCAAGATAGTTTGCACCTGAGCCAGACAGGTCATACACTTGAGCATAGGCAAGTAAGCAGTTCAAAGTCAATTTATCTTTCAGTATCTTTGAGTCGAACTACGACGTTCTGACTTCCTCATTGCACGAGAGGATACGTAGGCATAACTTAACAGTTATCGAACAAAAGTCTCTGTATATTCCCCCTCCTTCCAGCATCTTCCTTTGAGCCTCATAGTCTTGAGCATTTTATCCTTGTTCTCACACTGACACTTCACTTATGCACTTCACATCCCTTTTGCACGGACACTTGCATTCCTTCCAGCTTTGATACACAAATTGCACTTACACTACCCCTTTTAAACACAAATCTTTTAAGCGTGGATCCCGTCGAGTACGATGGACAATCTGGGTGCTAATACCTTCCCATGTTGTAACCAACCCCCTTTCTCAGTTTCTCTGGTTCGCAACCGTCTTATCCATCTTTTCCAAGGTTTATGCAGCATTACCTTTCCTTCGGGATAAAAATGCCTAGCTGGAGACTCTATTCATTCATCCTTCTCTTTCGCCGACCGTTCGCGTCTGTACCCCTTCTGGCCCTGTGTCATTTGGTGGGAGCGACAGAGAGCAACCACAAGCTAAACTCCAAAGAGCTCTTGTTCTTGCACTGTGCCTTGAATGAGGAACGCATCAATGCTGCTCTGTTCCTTCTGGCCCATATTCAGTCCGTAGCGCATAGAGGCGCAACTCCCTTCTACATTGGTGGGATTGTCACCACCCTTGCCATACAGCTGGAGCTTGGTGACCAGATTACTCATTTGCCTCATAGAGCACCGGAGCTGCTTACAAATAGCTATTGCAAATCTGCGCATTTGATATCGCTGCAAGAGGATGGCAGGTTCAACCCTGTGATCCAAGGCACCATCTATCATCACATCACTTTGCCTTGCAGGGACCGCATCGATCCATCGAACAGAGCTAATTGGCTATTTGCTTTACCGGATGCCGCAGGCCACGTTCCGATTTTTGACGAGCAAACTGATGCACCTATGGACGAGATGCAGGATGCGATGGATGCTGCTGAGCCAGTTCAGGATATCCCTGAGTCCTCCACCAGGCAGCCACCTGTACCCGACATTACACTTGAAGACGTCCTTCGTGCCATTCATCAGCAAAATCAGATGAATGCTGCACTTGAGCGTAGGCAGAAAGAGTAATACGATGCACTCCTTTCAGCTGTTGCCAGTAACCAGAGGACGACAGATGAGAAGCTAGGAGAGATTTTTAGCGAGCTGGAAGCTTTGCGTATAGATATCACTGCTCTCACCACCACCGGTTCTGATCAGGAAGCCACTCCTACCAGACGCTCCCGCACCAGAAACCGAGGTCGTGGTCGTCAGCAGCCTTAGTTTATGTTTTTGTTTTTGCATTTCTGTTTTTGTATTGTATTTCCCCCGCTATTATATCACAACATTGAGGACAATGTCTGATATAGTGTGGGAGAGATACCTTTCCCTTTCCGCATTTTCCATTTCATTGTATTTCCCTTTCCGTATTTTCAATTAAACAAAGTAATATTTGTGTTATTTCTTCAGTTTCAATTTTCCCCGTTTATTTAGCCATACCGAAAATTTTTGCTTTATCTTCGCATTACCCGACTTACCTATGAAATCGTAGTTAGGAAGCTGAGAAAGATCCAACAAGATCAATACAGTCTTGACACCTTAGACTTCCTACTTAAGCATTTCGTTCCGATAATTGTTACGACTACACCTTAAGTTTTAGTTCTAAAGTAACCCCTAGTAGTTTATACTAGCAGTCAGCACCGTCTGAACACAAACCACGTGGGGAGCCGATGAACATAAGTGTTTGATGCCTAATCTATAAACGATCCTTCATATCTCGATGCCAATAAAAAGAAATTGCACCAAAGTACACGGTCGCATATAAGAGATGAGAAAAATAAGAAGGAGTCCATTTGCGGGTTGGTTCAGAGCTACCTGGTTCTGAACTTGGTAGGGCGTGCTACGGCTCGATCCCCCACAACCTCCAATTTGGATAATATATAAAGGGTTGCCACATTCGTGTACCAGACCCCGTGCTTATAAAGGATCAAAGTCACTAACCGGCTACTCCACTACGTACGTGCTAAGGCAAAGGGCTTAATGTGATTGAGCTAGAATGAAACTGGGTGAAATAGGATCGAAAGACTCTAGGTAGAATCATAACGCAATTACCGAATGTTTCGTTTAACGGGAAGTCGACGACTTAGCTTGTTGCTTGTGTCATTAGTGTATCGTTAGTGTTCTATTCTAGTACCGGTTTATCTAGCTAAAGGATTTCTCGTATGGTTTGTTATGTGTATGCGTCCGATGAAAATTGTCCGATCATTTTTCAACCGACTATTTGCTTGAGGACAAGCAAAGGTTTAAGTTTGGGGAAGTTTGATAACAAGAAATCGTATCACTTTATTACTACGTTTTAAGTCCGTTTTATCGCACATTGATCCTATTAACTCCTGATTCTTCGAGTTTTTTATGTCATATTGCAGGTATAACATTTCTAGAGCTAAATCATGAGAAAAAGATCAAATGAACAAAAACAAGCATGAAAAGAAGATGAAGAGAGGAATTCTGCTGATTCTGCATATTTTGCAACACTCACGGTCGTTACAACATCACCACGACCGTGACTCCCTACTTGGAGGTCTCACGACCGTTACTCAAGTGTCACGACCGTGACACGCTGGAATTGGAAAAAGTGACCGTTACGCCCTTTGTCACGAACGTGACAAAGGAAAATAGGTTTAATTAATTTGAAGAATTCATAAGGACGTGCGCAATGTGAGTCAAATGTGATTCCTACTTTTCCTCAGACTCAGTATGCACTTCTGCTAAATTTTCTCTTCATGGAACGATGCCCACGCTCACAAATTTCAACTGCCCAAGCCCAAAATTTATGTTCTATAAATACCCTTGTTACGAATTGAAAAACACATAGTTTTATTTTAACTTTTCCGCGGAAGCTCTGTCGTAATTTTGTTGCACCCTTATTTAATTTTTCTAGCAATTGTTCTTGTTTATTTTTCTGCTTCTATATCCAACCCAAACTCAATAACAATTTCCAACATTAGGAAATTGTTATTATTAATTTCTTTTTAAGCCTGCAGAATTTGTTTATTAGTTTTTGATTCGGTTCCGAACACTCCGAGCTTGCCAGTCTGTGGAAGAAGGAGTTTTAAGATTTTAATCATTCAGGTTTTTATATTTTTGCATTTATATTAAGTTATTTATTTGTTTATGTTAAGATATCGTTATTTTTTATAATGTATGCTTTAATTGATATTTGTTTATTTCTGCATCTGTCTGGTACAACAAAAATGAGTAGCTAAATTAATTAGGCGGTATGTAATAAACTAAACCAAACCGGTAAAATCGAATCTAAGCTAAAATAATTAAGAACTTATATTCTGGCTGTGGCTTTTTATAATTAAAATTAATCTTTTTGTTACGAGTGTAAGAAAAGTGTAATAGGTTAGGTCGAGACCACGAGAGTGTGAGATTCTAACCGGATAGCTAAAGTTAGGCATTTGATTTAAATACAGTGAGAGCGCTTTAAAATGAATTAGACTTATTAAGTTTTCAAAAATTATTTTCTAAACACTTATGGGCTAGCGAGAGCGGGCATAGGGCTTTAGGAGTAAGATCTGAGATAAGACCACGAGAGTGTGAGTCGAGGGTATTTAAACTGATAATCTCTACAGAACAATTTAAGTGAACCATCTTTATAAGCTTAGGTTAGATTGACCCGCATAGGTTAGCATAATTACATACCGACCGCCTTCTCAATATTTCCTTAAAACTAAATTTAATTCCCGTTTTTAATCCTTAAAACCAAAATCGGGACAAACATCCGCCTTAGCTAAACTAGCAGACCCTCTAGCACTAAGTGATTACAAAGTCCCTGTGGGATCGACAATCTTTTATATTACTTCGATAGGCTGTGCGCTTGCAGTTCAAATACCGCTAGACACATATTGCGTCTTTGCCCCATCAGATACCAAGGTTTGTCATCATGGACCTCTTCGACTACAAATACATGAGTTGGTCTCTCAAGCCACATTACACTAATCATAGGAACATTATTCCATTGTTGCACCTTTATCATAGAAGCTATAGTTGCCAAAGCATCTACAATTTGTTTTTCATCAAGAGGTACATCATGAAACTCAACTTTAGTTAAGAAAGTTGATATTCCCCTAGCATAATCTATATTTGGAATCAAGTGTGATTGATGAGTTACCCACTTGCCCTTGATCTGATTAATTACCAAGGCAGAATCTACATACACATCACGATGATTAATCCTCAAATCAATAGCTTCCTCAAGATGCATAATGAAAGCTTCATACCCATCTTCATTATTGGTACAAGGGAAAGTCAACCTTGCAGTAAAAGGAATATATGAACCATGGGGAGTAATGATCATTTCCCCAATTCCTTTTCCACGTGCATTCACAGCACTATCAAAAACTAAACCACATCAAGTTCAAGGCTCAGGTCCTTCCTCAATCAAAGGTTCATTATAATCTTTCATTTTCAAATACATCACATCCTTATCCGGGAAATCAAACTTGATAGACTGGTAATCCTCAATAGGTTGATGTGACAAATGGTCATCCAAGATACTACCTTTTATATCTTTTTGAGCTCCGTACTCGATATCATATTCTGACAACAACATTTTCCAACGAGCAATCCTCCCAGTCAAAGCAGGCTTTTCAAAGATATACTTGATCAGATACATTTTGGATATCAACCAAGTGGTATGATTCAACATATACTGGCGAAGACACTTTGAAGCCCAAGCTAAGGCACAACAAGTTTTTTCAAGCATGGAGTACCGAGACTCACAATTAGTGAATTTCTTACTCAAGTAATAAATCGCATATTCTTTTCTTCCAGATTCATCTTGCTGACAAAGCACACAACCCATGGAATCTTCCAACATAGTCAAGTACATAATCAAAGGTCTATCTTCCACAGGAGGAGACAATATATAAGGTTCAAGCATATACTCTTTGATACTTTCAAACTCCTTCTGACAGTTATCTGTCTAGACACAACCTTGGTCTTTCCGAAGAAACTTCAAGATCGGAGCGCATGTGGCAGTCATGTGAGAGATAAACCTCGAAATATAATTCAAATGACCTAAGAATCCTCTTACTTGCTTTTCAGTTCTTGGAGCAGGCATTTCCTAAATAGCTTTCATTTTATTAGGATCGACTTCAATGCCTCTTTATCTGACAATGAAACCTAACAACTTTCCAGAACGTACACCAAAAGTGCACTTGTTTGGATTCAAACAAAGCTTAAACTTCCTTAACCTCTGAAACAATTTCAACAAATGTTCAACATGACTCTCTTTAGTCCTCGACTTAGCGATCATATCATCAACATATACCTCAATTTCTTTGCGCATCATATCATGGAAAAGAGTAGTCATAGCTCTTTGGTATGTCGCACTAGCATTCTTTAATCCAAAGGGCATCACTCTATAGCAGAATGTTCCCCATGGTGTAATAAATTTGATATTTTCCATGTCCTCGGGTGCCATCTTTATTTGATTATAACCGGAAAATCCTTCTATAAAGGAGAACACATCAAACTTAGCCTTATTATATACCAACACATCAATGTGTGGCAATGGAAAATCATCTTTTGGAATGGCTTTATTCAAATCTCTGTAATCAACACACATACGGACTTTTCCGTCTTTCTTTGGAACATGCACAATATTGGCCACCCATTGAGGATAATTAGATGTCACAAGAAAACCTACATTAATCTGCTTTTGAACCTCCTCTTTGATTTTTATTGCCATATCAGGATGAGTTCTTCTCAACTTTTGCTTCACAGGTGGACATTCAGGCTTCAAAGGCAATCTATGCTCCACAATATCAGTATCAAGATCTGGCATGTCTTGATAAGACAAAGCAAACACATCAACATACTCTCTAAGAAGCTCTACCATCCTCTTCTTAACATCAGGACCAAGTAATGCCCCAATCTTGACTTCTTTCTTATCATCTTCAGAACCCAAATTGACCATCTCTAATAACTCTTAATGAGGCTAAATAGCCCTTTCCTCGTGCTCAAGCAACCAGGAGATCTCATCAAGAATCTCTCCAACATATTCTTCTTCAGCTTCGAACACAGGGAATTCAAAGTTTGGAGTGGGCATAAGATCATTGTTTTCAATGGGTTTAACAATCAATCTGCACAATGATTTTATTTTCATTTTAGAATATGAATAAAAGTGCAAAAATTATGCAGATAAACAATGATTATTATTTTTTTTTGGTTTTTTATGTTACCATTTTTCAGAATAAAGCAAAAAGGAAAAACACATATGGAAATAACAAAATAACATTTTATTGATGATGATAAAAGTTTGAAATAAAGCCCGACAAAAATCACTTTCACCTTGGGCAGAGTAAAATGATGTTTTTGAAATAAAATAATACAATTACTTTGAAGCATGAACAATGGAAGAAACATCAACAACAACTCAGTTCTTGCAAAAATTTTCGTGAGTCTTCAAAAATATCTTCGTCATCTCTTTCTCTTTCAAAGGGGAACAATCCGAGCTGCAAGTTTGCGCCATCTCTATGTATACTCTTTAAAAGTTTCTTTGTCTTTCTGGGACATATCACATAACTAATCTCTGTCAGGTGCCATATCAACATTATACTTGTATTGCCTAACAAAAGCCTCTCCCAAATAATTGAAAGTCTTAATTTAGTTGTCGTTCAAACCCATATATCATTTCATAGTTGCACCAGTCACACTATCTTGGAAATAATCAATCAGGAGCTAATCATTCTCTGTCTGAGCAAACATCTTTCTAGCATACATAATCAAGTGACTTAGAGGATAAGTATTTCCCTTATACTTCTCCAACTTAGGCAGTTTGAACTTGTGCGGAACCTTGACATTAGGAACCAAACAGAGATCATAAGCATCTTTACCAAACAAATCCTTATGCCTCAAATCCTTCATCTCTTTCTGCATTTCAGCAAAATGGCCCTGAAAGTCATTAAGCCTTTCAATTACATAAACGCCTTCACTGGGCTCAGCGTGGTAAATCACTGGGCTCAGCGTGGTAAATCACTTCATCAAGGTGCAGAATAGTATGCACTACAAGTGGTGCAGTAGTTATCACCGGCTGAAGCGAAGCAAATGCAGCAGTCTTAGGCGGAGGAGGATGATTCCCAGCAGGAACAAAATCAACTGGCATACCCACAGTGTGCTGGCAGGCATGCGGTAATAAGGAGAAATGACAGGTTCAGCAAGAATCGATGTAGTGACAATCTCAAAGATGATTGTGCGCTGTATCGGAGAATTAGGAGGAGGGGTGGGTGATTCTGAGCAGCCACCATGCTTTCCATCATGGCAGTGATCCTCTAAAGACTATCCTTCAGAGATGAAAAATCCTCGTGCAGCTCACGATTCTCTTGTTGTAAAGCTTCCAACATCTTTCTTCGATTAGCTCGAGTACTGTAGTAATGATTCAGCTTGACAAGAGAACTTGATGAAGACCAAGAAACAACATAAATTGCAAGCATGATGCATTGTAGATGTATACAAATGCAAAGATTTCAATGGAATATAAGATAAATTGAAATGTTTATAAAAGAAACACTTTTTGAAGTACTAAAAACTCATTCTCATTAATATCAAAGTGAGGATTACAAATGAAGTACAAGTCTCAATAACCCTAATACATGAGAAAAAATTAAACTAGGCCTATGGGATCATATCTAAAGAAGATCCAAATCCTGGTTGGTACTTAATGTGAATTCTCTTAATCTCTTTCTTGTACAGACTCTCCATGTCTTCCTTATGCTTCACCAACTGGTCAAGAATGGCCTTTCAAGCACCGGTTGTAAGAGGAATGATAGATGGAGTAATAGAGGAAATATAAATCCTCTCTTGGCCTCTTTGTGACTCGCCGCTCAAGTAACTCAATGAGATCATCTTTCTCCTTCAGTTTCTCTTGCATAGTCGTCTTCTCAAGTAGCCATGCTTATTTCTCTTTCTCAATCAACGTGCGAAAGAAATGCGAATAATGCCAATATCAAAAACAACGGCTCCTCAGGTTGATAAGGCATCTTGAGCTTAGAAGCCTTAGATTGAACCCACTGGATGTAACACTCGGAAGGAGCAAGATGTTGTCTTCCCAATTGACCCTTCTCTTTCTGATGAACCGTATGCCAAGAATAAGCAATGCTTTTCTTCATTTCTACATGGTCTATACCATTAAGAAAGAAGATACCAGATAATAAAAGGTTGTTTGGTATGTCCTTTAAGCAATATCCCAACTGTCGCCTAGCAAGAATAAGGTTGTAACTAATTCCCCCACGTGTACCAAGAAGAGGTACGTTGGGAAATCCTCCACAATTGTCAATAAGCACTTATGTTCATAATAAGAACAATATCAAGTCATATCCTTATGAGTAAGAGACATAATCCTTTGAGACCATCTTTGCTTCTCTCTATTATCCTTGAAGACATCGAACTTTGGTAGGTGAAAAATAAACCACCTATAGAGAAGAGGCGCACAACACACAATCTCTCAATCACCTTTGGAGGTCCTATGATGAATAGAGTGATACATGTCTCAAAGCAAAGTAGGCATCGGTTTTCTCTTCAACAAAATCTGAATAGCCCTCTCGTCAACAATACCATCTAAGTTGGGAAACAAGATAATCTCGTAGATAAGTAAAGCAAGAATAGCCTCAAATGCATCCTTATGATCCAAAGTAAGAGAAGTGGAAGCTTTCCCCATTAAGAACTTGGCATTAATACCACTGGCATTTCCTTTTGGAAGAAGCTTCCCACTAAGATCGGACTCCTTAAGAAAAAGGGCTTTGGCGATGACTTTGGTTGTAAGCTCCTTTGCTAAACCACTGAAAAGAAACTCTTTGTCCAAAATAGGCAAACCCGTCCAATAGGAGTACTCCTCCAAATTAGGAAAAAACTGATAATCCGGAAAGGTGAAGCAATGGTGTAAAGGATCATAAAACTGAACCAAGGTAGGGAGAATCCCCTCTGGTATATCGGTCTTCAAGATGAACAAAAGCTTTTCATAACGTTTCCGGAACTCATCGGTATCGACCACTAAAGCTCCAAGCTTTTTCAACTCTACCAGATTAGGACTCTTGAAACTGTACTTCCCAGTATTCCTCTTTTCAACATTCATAGCCATAAACATCTGAAATATTGGCAAAAGTACCTATAAGTCCCTTGAAATCTTGAGAACGATGCACATGAATGTATGAGTGCATGTATGCAACAAACACAAACAAGATCATACAAAGCACACGGGTCTAGGTTCCGAGTCAAGAGCATGACGTAAAGGTAAAGAACACCAACCTACACAGGTATGTACTAAGGTTTTGTCTTTATTGTACCTGCAGAAAACCAAAAGGGTGCTAACAGAAGTGCCCGGAGTTAGTAGCCATCATTTGGATATCATTGGTACGTTGGACTACTCCCCAACCGATAATTACCTCAAGTGGACCTTGTCCGAGTGTAGTATCATGTGACAAACACCTTAGGTTTACACTTGGATAGTTTCCGCACTACGTTCCTAAATTGGCTTGGATGGGTTAAAAAGGTTCTACGGTCCTCAGTATGATCAGTTCAAGGTTGGAAGAAATGCCATGATACAAATACTCGTTATGTCATCAGTAATATGAGAGAGCCTAAGTGAGTGGATATTATCGAATTGATATCGCTCTGGACTACTCCGTCGTGTATCACTTTGAATATCTTCGTCCTATCATAAGTTCACTCAGATTCGGTTATAGAACATGAGTGTAAGCTATTGGTTAACTTAACTCAAAGTAAACAGAGTCGACACCACGCTTTTATTTTATTCTAAGAGGAAAAGGAAAAATGAGCGAATAAGTCCTAATGAATCTAAAAGCAAAAAGCTAAAGAAACAAGCAGAGAACCGGGTAAGGGGATTGGTTACAAAATGGGAAGGTTTTACGCACTCAAAATGTATGTGGTACTCCACAGGAACCCTTTGAAACATTTATTGCTTTTGGTTTGAAAAAGTTTGGTAAATGAGAGTGGGGGGATGAGAAAAGAATTAATTTTTAATATTTTTGTGTTTGGAGAGGTTTACCACCTCATTCCTACATACCCACAATGTGCAGTGTGAGATCAAAAACCCATAGTTCGTGGTATAAATAATGAAAAGGGTTGGTTATGATTGATTTTATTAAGTGAAGAGAATTGTCATTTTCAAGTGGATAACCTAACAGATCTTCCATGAAAATGAGGGAATGGACTCATACATCATTATAAGGAGGGCGCCAATTCGGATAAAATCGACGAGTATGCCAATAAACCCCCACAAATGACAAGAGACTCAATTACATCAAACTACAACCATGGAGATTGAGAGACTTGCACCCGACTATAGAATAATGACTCATAATCTACATTTGTAAAAAAATAAAAATAAAGGTGCACAAAGGCACAAAACAACTTGAATGAGTTTGGTTCTTTTTATTTTGGAATTAAAGTCAAGATGATTAAATTCATTGATTTATTTTTAAGAATAGAAAGTAGTAAAATCCACTTGACAAAAGTTATGGTTTTATTTATTAACGAGGTGATAGTTTTGAAAACAAGAATCCTTTGAAAAAGAGGGAAATTTTGAAAATTGAAGAAGGGGGAAGAGATGAAGAGGCTAACCTAGTACATAAAATAAAAGCTAGGGAAAATAATGTTTTAACCGACGTGAAGCCACTTCAAAAAATTAATAAGAATTTCATCCTTAATCATGTAGAAACAATGCAAAATAAAGGCAAGTCTTCAATGATTAACACTTCCATACAAAGGGATAAGAGATCCTAATTCTAAGTCCAAAAGTCCATCAATACTTCAAAGTTGTCCATAGTTTAGTCATTCCAAAGCATAGGCTAGTAACCAATAGTCCAAGATAGGAAGAATTAAGTTTTTTTATGGTTTAAGCCTTTATTAATATTTTTGTGTCCAAGTGGACAAAAAAGAAAAAACAACACAATAATATAATAGCAAGAATATACATGATAATGGATGATAAAGCAATATAAAGCATCATAAAAATAAAGGAGGTAAAGGTGCAAGAAAGAAATTAAAATGTTAGTAGAGTAATAGTAATAATAATATACATAATATTGGTATGGTGAACTAAATCATCCACAACCAAAGAGTAACCAAGGTACTTAGTACCAAAATCGAAAGACAACCAATTCTGCTTAGTATCTTAAACTATAGTGATTAATAGATGCGATTAGAACCAAATTCAATGAAGTTTGAAAGAAGATTGGAAGGCCCAAAGCAACTACGCATCAAACTTCACAAGTCTTGGATCTTAACGCAAAAAGATCAATCACTTTAGGATTACGCGACCAACATGAGGTCCGCTCCACAAAAGTGCAAGTATCAAATTGAATTTTTATTCCGAATTCGGGACACATTTAGGTCTATGTTAAGCAATCGCCAAGTAATTTACAGAGTAATTACCCTACAAATGAGGCCGACCAAAACCAATTCAGGTTAACGATGTTTGTGCTAATGCATGTGAGATAAACGATATGTAAATCGCCATCCGAACGCAATACCACACGAAAATAAAGATGAATACCAAATTGAGTTTTACTTATGGTATTCTTTCATCTTTAAGTTCAATCACTCATCTTGGTCGATTCAAGTATGAAAATATCTCACTAATGTGAAATACCTAAACTGAATTAAATAATTCACTTAAAGGTAGATTTGGACTAATGAATATTAACCACTCTAATCTACACTCAAAGTTCATTGAAATTAAAGAGAAATCAGTCCCGAAAATGTCTCCCAAGGTAAAAATAAGAATAAAGGAGAAAAGGAGGGGAAAAGAACAAAAAACAACCTCAAAATAAGCCAAAAATTCAGTTTTGTCTCAGATTAACTGGTTACTACCTAAGTGGTAATCGGTTACTTGTACAAAAATAGTAATTTTCTGGAAAAAAAATAACACAGGTAACTGGTTACTACCTAAGCGGTAACCGATTACTCTGCGTGCAGAATCAAAAATCTGCTAAAATTCAGCATGATCCATCTTCAAAACTTTTTTGAAACACCTCATGATCATGAACTGAATTAGCATTAATTTTAAAACCAAAACACAGTGAAATCCTAAAAATCAAACAAAAATTTATGATCTAAAAGATCAACAACCAAAAGCATCAAGGATCTACATCTTGAATATTGATGATGAAGGTAGAACCATGGAAAAAGTGAATTACCAAGAACACTCTTCAAATTGATCCAATATCAAGCTTGGTCTTCTGAAATTGATGAACAAAAAAGAATAGGATGAATGTTTAGCTCAAAGTTGATCAAGAGTTCAAGGTGAATTCTTGATAACTTTCAAAAGAGAGAGAAGAGCTTTAATGAATTTGTGGTTTGGGAGGATATTTTGCAATAGAGTTTTTGGCTATCAAAAGCTTGTGAAATGAATGAGAAAGAGTCTCTATTTAAAGAGTTTAAGTATGAGAATTTGGTGGAATGGAGTTTGCTTTGGAAATTCAAATTAGGCTTGGTAATTCAAAGTTGGTGGGAATCATGAAAAAAGTGGTGATTAGTGAGGGTTTATGGTGGGAATTAAATTTAATGATGTATGGGAATTAAATGGAGATGGTCTAGAATATTCCAAGAGTGATAAAAAATAAAATTGGTGCCAAAATTTGAAAATTTTAGATTGCTGCCAAAATTTTCAAATATGCACGCAAGTAACCGTTTACGCCCTAGGTAGTAACCGATTATTTAGTGAAAAGTTTGAAAATTTTGTTTTCCTTTTGCACTTCTAGGACTCCGACTCGATTCCTTTGCGCATCGAAGAAGACATGGAAATAAACACATGAACCTTGGAATTCCTTGAATAAATCAATTAAATTGGAAAATCCTGTGAGACATAAAGGGTATTTTGAATGATGTCAAAACTTTTGTTCTTTGAAATGTCTTATGGGACTACAATGAAAAGGATGAGCTCTCATAAGAAAAAGGTTTTATAATGGTTTGACTTAAATGAGTAGACTCAGTGCTCTAAAGCAGGTTGACTTATCTTGTTGAACAAAATTGCGTCGACTCATTGAAGGATTCAGGTCGACTCATTTGAAGTGATTTCTTCCTTAAAACTCTCGGGTCCCAACAGGATGACAACGAGGGAATTTTATATCGACTCAAAGTCATACACAGTTCAACTCAAATATTGTTTCAGGTCGACGCATTCTTGGAGGCAAACCAGGTCGACGCAAATGATTAAACAGGTCGACGCATTCCTGTTTAGAGCGCCTTTTTAGGTTTTCGTTCCTTTCCCATTTGTATTTTAATTTTTATCATTATTTGACTAACCCATATAAATTGCTGTCATATTATTTGTGTCAAAATAACAAGAAAAGTGAAATAGATACACAAGTGCTCTCTTTATCTTCTCCATCTCTAGCATTCATCAACAATTACACACAACAATTTTTGTTGATCAAAGTGCAAGATCAATGTGATAGCGTTCAAATGTGAGATCTTGATTTCAGTTTGGGTTGAGAGGTTTGTGGGTTTTTCTTGAATAAATCTAGAGGGTTTTTCCTCCAAGATCATTGCGATTTGGGGGTTTTGCACGCATCATTCTTTCGTATATTCAACCGAGTGATGAGGTTTGAAGATCAAGGTGATTGTTCATTCATATCACGGTAACCGGAGGATTGTGAAGAACGTTCTAGGTTCACAAGCATCGAAGCAAAGCAGCCGTGCTCAAAGTTTGGAGAATTGTAAATTCTTGCAAGAGGGGAGCAATTAATCAGAGGTTTGTTCCACGCGCATGAAAGACTTGGTTCACCTTGAATCAAGGGGCAAGAAGAGTTATATCAACAATCGCAATTTCAGATTGGTTTGTTGTTCCAATTTTCTTCTTGTATTAACATTTAAATATTAATAAAAGATCTCAATTCGGTTTGTGAATTGGGGGCAGAGTACCGCTTCGAGGACGGTGGGGGATCTGCCTACACAAATATCGCGTGTTCTTAGTTCTTATCATTTGTTAATTTTTCTGCACTGTTTGAAGTTATGTTGTTTGAAGAATCCTGTTTTGGATTAGTGTGTGCCTACCAAGTGCTTGTGAAATTGTTGTTATCATATTTGAATAGCAACTTAATAAAAATTCTGCACTACATTAATTGTCAAACTACACTTTGTGTGGGTGCACACCAAGTGTTTGATAAAAATTCAAACCACACAACTTCTTGCTCCTTGTGTTTATTTCTCATCTATTATCAGTGTTGAAAGTGGGTTATTCAATTGTGTTGAATTTAAGTGATAGGTTAGCATTGTATTAATTCATCTATTCATCTCTTATATTCCATTTGGTTTTTGAACGCATATCTGATCACCGGTAACTTGATTTTATTTAGACGTGACTTTTTCGGGGAACTTCCGCAAGATATTTTTCAATTAATTTTTGAAAAGTTTAATTTTAAAAAGGGATCTATTTAACCCCCTCCCCTTTCTAGATCCGCACCATCGTCTAACAAATCCTTGATCAGATAAATTTGAATTATTTGCGGATCAACTTCGACTTTTAACTGTGAAATTCATCTGAGCCGTGGGACTACTATTTTTGGCATTTTCATCAGCTTTTCCCCTGAAAAATGTTAATAAACGAAAACAATTTTTTTATTAATGGTTAGTAAACATAAATACAAATAAAAGCAATGGTGATCCCCTGTGAGGCATAAACCTACACCTAAGAAAAAACCGAGAAACCGGTGCGATCTTGTTTGTATGCAAGATGCAGATGAAACACGAAGAAATCTTAGGGAAAAAATTAGGGTGTTGCAACTGGCGACTCTTCTTTTTTCGCGCCATTCTCGCGTTTGTATTAGGATGAAAATCCCGGGAGCGACAGGAGGCAGTCTCCTTCTATGCAGTCTCCTCAGAGCAACTCGGGGACATAGTCGTATCATCGGAGAGTTCCTCCGCGGCCATATGGACATGATCGTCTGCAGACATCTTTGCACCTGAAAAACAAGCGAAAGTAAATGTGAATTCGATGAGTTAAATCAAATCTACCCTTCCACTACTGATCAAGTGAAAGGGCGTGCAAATGGACGAGGGCGTTGTCTTCGACCTAAGTCCTTATTCAAGGTGATATGTGTTCGTATCCTCGCAAGAATATCCACGTGCTTACATGAGAAGAGAATTTCACGAGGGCATCAACTCTCAACTCGCATAAAATGCAAATTCCTCAGTACAGATTCTCATAGAAGAATATCCTCACTTATATATATATATATATATATATATATATATATATATATATATATATATATATATATATATATATATATATATATATATATATATATATATATATATATATATATATATATATAAAAACGTGAGTTTTAAAATTTTCAATTTTCATCATTTAACAATGAGTTTTATATATTTGCAAAATCTAAGTGTTTATTATTATTTTTTTCTGTTTCTATCATCGCAATTTTTTTAATAATGAATTTTTGTGAGGTTTAAAATCCCTATTAAATTATTGAAAACTAAAATAAAAATAAAAATTTATACTAAAATTTTATGGAATTTAAAACCACTCTTAAGTTATTTAAAAAAAAAATGTAGAAC
Source organism: Lathyrus aphaca (assembly GCA_963966055.1). NCBI lineage: Eukaryota > Viridiplantae > Streptophyta > Magnoliopsida > Fabales > Fabaceae > Lathyrus > Lathyrus aphaca. Next base: position 293,312,716 of record OZ014519.1, on the reverse strand, counting down.
GTTTGTTCTCGTATGCAGTCTCTCACGATAGCATGTGCCTTTTTCTTATTCTAGAGAGTCGAAATTCAATTTGGTTTTCCTTTTCTATAAAAGTAATACTTAGTTGTGTCTTAAAACACAAATTAACAAATTAAAAGTTAAATGAAGAGATATTATTTTAAGAGTTGTGTTTTGATTTTAATAAAAATATATATATTTTAATCTTTTTCTATATAAATATTCTATAGTGAATTTATTTTAGAACACAACCCTTTCTATAATATGAGAAAAAGATACTATCTAATTGTAGTACTCAACTAAACATATACTCTTTACTCGTTCTAGAATGAATTGAAAGTAATTTTTTTTCTCTGCAATAAGTTCAATTCATGTTTATCCTATCAATTTTTGAATGAGTTTTTTCACATAATATTTGGCTGACAATTCGAGTCGTGCCAAAAGCACCTGTCTTTTCTCTATGGCATATTTGTCTCTTCGGCGGATTAAGAGCCGGATGGTGAGCATATTCTTTTGGTTATTTGTGATTTTTTTTTTTACTTAAATAATATCTTCGGTAAGTTAGCAATTGGTTTTTGTCACTCTAATATATATTTTCCCCTATATTTCACTTTGTCGTTTGTTTTAGTCTATAAAATCAAAATTCGTAGAAAATCTATAGATTTTCTTGCGGATTTTGTCTTTAGGGACTAAACCGCATACAAAAAGAAAGATATAGGGATGAAATCCCAAAAAAAAAACTAACAGGGACAAAAATTAAAAATTCGCTAATTTACAAGGACAAAAATACTATTTAAGAATTTTTTCTTTTTGGGGTAAGTCATGAATATATTAATATAGTATTAGGGATTTTCTAACCCAATTACAAAATGGGGAACACCCCTAGAGAAACAATATAAGATATTACGAACCAATTGAACCTTAAGACAAAAAGTGCAAAGGAACTTTGCAAAAATCGTACAAGTTACAATTAGAATAATTAATGTCTTCAAGATGGTTCCATCTCCACACCAAAATCTTAATGCTACAAACAAGATCATAAACATTACATTTGTCCTCCTTAAAAACCATTTCATTCCTTAATGATCAAATTTTCCAACAAGTAATAATTCACACTAATCCTACTTTAGAAGCCTTAATTTCTTCCTCTTGAAATACTTTACCCACAACAACAAAAAATTAGTAACATCAAAAGGAAAAGAGAACCCATCCATTCCAACCCAACCAACGATATTGCTCCAAACTTTTTTCGTAATAGAACAATCGAAAAATAGATGAGAAATATTTTCCAAGCCATCATTACAAAAAATGCAGGAAGATTGATCAAAAGGAGTAATACATCTATACATGATATTATCCTTAAAGGGAGCCTATTGAGTAAAAGTCTCTAACTAAAAGCTCTAATTTTAAACGGGATGCTAGCTTTCCACAGAGTGCTAAAAGTGATCTCTTTGCCATCGTCTGTGTCAGCGGGAAGATAAGGAGCAAAAAATAAAGAATAAACTAAACTTATCGCGTAACCTTCGTCCGTATTCGAAATCCAAACGAAGCGATCATGCTTCCCGAAAATAGGTCTGAATTGTTTCAAAAACAACTTAAAATTTTGCAGGTTGCTGCTGGCGTTCAGACCCACTCTCTGTTATACCACAATCTCCCCATTGTCAAGCATTTTCGAACCAAACTCCCATTCTTCTCACGCTTTCCTTCTTCGAAATACTCCTCTGATACAACTCCAGAAACATCTCGATCAACCTCACATTATCTGTCTAAAGACTGTACCAAAAATAAACTGTTTCTCCGTTACCCAAAATACACCTTCAGTTATTGTTAAATAGACCACCATGCTACCTTTTGTCTAGACTAAAAATATCCTTCCACCAAATCGACTTGAAAACTATACTCGACGAAGAGAAATAATTCGGATAAAAAATAACATTATTCCCGTATTTGGCATGCAAGATATCAGTCTACTGTGATTCGCTACCCTTCAAAAGTTTCCATCTCCGTTTGTAAAGCAAGGACAAATTAAAATCACTAATTCTTTTGAATCTAAGACCACCCAATTTTTGAGGCAAGCACAACGTCTCCCAACCAACATAATGGACATTCCTACCTTCATTTTTATCTCCTCATAAAAAAATGACTTTGAATTCTCAATATCTCGTTACAAACCTTCTTAGGAGCTTTGTAGAAAGATATCATGAAAACATCCCCAAATAGACCTTAGAAGGTTATTCTACCCCCCCAAGCTCAAATATCTACTCTTCCATTTTGCTAAGCGAACCTCCATTTTATGAATCAAAGGAAACCACGAAGAAATCCGCCTTGGATTCATAACAATAGGGATTCTAAGAAAGCTGAAATATTTATCTTCAATCCTGCACGAAAGAAAATTAGCAACCGCAACCAAAAAGTTAGTGTTGATGTGAACACCAATTAACTTGCTCTTCAAGAAGTTAACATCTAAGCTCAAGATCAATTTGAATCCTCTAAGAGCATATTTGAGAGCCATAAGTGTTTCCAACTACCATCTTCGAGTAAAATCGTTTCATCCGCGAATTGAAGTATATCCACTAAGCAATTGTTCACCCGAAATCCAGAAAACTTTCCCCATGGATAGGGATTTTCGAACAATACCCGACAACCCTTCAACTACAATAACAAAAAGAAAGGGGGAAGAAAGGTCTCCTAGCCTAAGACCTCTTTCCACCTTGAAATTAACCGTAGGACTACCGTTAACGAGCACCGACATATAACTATTGAAAATTGTAGCGTCCATCCACTTCAACCAAAGCTCCCCAAAAACCATTATTTTCATTATTTTAAGAAATTCCAACTAAGCTTGTCGTTAGCTTTCTCAAAAGTCGACCTTAAATATTAATCACCCTCTTTTCTTCTTTTTTGCAAAATCCAAAACTTCATTTGCGACGATGACTCCTTCCAATAGTTGTCTTCCAGGGACAAAAGCGCTTTGATAGGGGTGGATAATTTTACCGAGAACCTTTTAAATCTCGCCACTAACAACTTATGATTAATTTGTACAACCATCCAACAAGACAAATTGTGCGATACTCCCCTAAATTCAAAGGATTTCCCTTCTTTGGAATTAAAGTAAGAAAGCAAGAAATAACAGACTTTGATAAATCCCATTCCCGTGAAACTCCTTAAAGAAATTTAAAATATCTTCCTTAATAAAGCTCCAACAATTCTTAATTAAAAGAAAATTATATTCGTCGGGTCCTGGAATTTCCGTACCTTCACATCCCCATATAGCTCCTTTAATATCTGATTAAAAAAAACCGCTTCCAGTTCCTCCAAGTCAGCCACTGCGAGCCTACTGAAAGTGATGTTTTCAGGAACAGTCCTTGAAAGCCTTTGCATAATGATTAAATACTTCAGATTTAACACCCTCCACATCTTCCACTAAGCCATTATTAGAAATGATAGAGGCAATAAAATTCCTCTTGTGCCTCTCTCTCATAAAACCATTAAATAACATGCTATTAGAATCGTTGTCTCGATCCCATTTGATTCTAGATTTTTAAATTAATATATTTTCTTTGACTTTCAGGTTTTTCCAAAAACAGCTTGTTTCGTCGCTTATTTTTCTCACCACCTCTTCAACCATATTAGTATCACAACTCCTTAATAACTCGTCAGCCTCGTTGATAGATCTATCCCTCATTGATTTCCAGGTCCTTCCTACCGAAAATCTCAGCATTCCAATACCGCAGGCTAGATTTTAAAATTCTTAATTTTTCCTTCAGGATGAATTCCTTTCTTCCAACAACATGGATTTTCCTCTATTCAACTTCAATAAAGGGAAGGAATGTGTTGTCTTCGAACCAACAATTGTTCACACGAAAGGGTTTTGGGCCCCAGTCCGACTTGTTTAAAGACAACCAAATCGAACAATGGTTTGAAATATCTCTTTTGCCTATATATTGTCCCACAACTCCCCACCTGGTAATCAACGAATCATAAATAATGAAATGGTCAATAAAATTCATCGAATAACCATCTTTGATGTACCAACTATACATGTTATCCTTACAGGGTAGATCCACTAGATTGGTCTCCTCAATGAAATCAACAAATTCAGCCATCTCCTTGTTTCTATCACCTAAAGCTCTACATTTTCTTTCCTTCGTATTAACAACCGAGTTGAAATCTCCACCCATACACCAATCCCCATCACAATATTTATCCATAACATCAATAATACCCTTCCATGGTTTCCTCTTTAAAGCCATAGAGCAAGGATAGTATATGTTAACAATGTAAAAAAATGAAACCATCCTTAAACACTTTAATACCAAGAAAATCGTCACCTTTAAAGTTATGGATAACTTCAAAATTACATTCCTTCCAAATTGAAATCAAGCCACCAGAAGCCCCAGATGACTTAGAAAAAGACCACCAAATTTTATCAGAACTCCAAAGACTCCTAGCCAGAACTTCACCCACTACCGAAAATTTTGACTCTTGAATTAAGAATACATCAGCTTTTCCTTCATGAATAATCAAATAAAATCTCTTCCTTTTAATCGTCATACCACCTCATCTAATGTTCATAGAACCAATAATAATTGCAAATCTTTTGAATTCACCTTCTGCTTCCTCTCCAAATATCTCTTTTCCATATCTTCGATCTTCTTCAGGTAATCTTTATCAACTCATTTGGAAACTATGCCCAATTTTGCAATTTCACTCTACATCTTGTTTCCGACATTCGAATAAATGTTGTGCAAAAACCAAATGTTACACTGAGCAACATCTGATTCAGTGGTAGAATTGTAACAAATAATTGTTCATGCAGAACAAATATCATTCTCCAAAGAGCCTGCAGAAGATTGAGGCAGAGACGATTGAACACAAGGGAGAAAAGTCCCAGCTAGAATGTGCACAGTAGAAACAAAACAAGAAGAGTTTTGGTCCAATGGATCAACCACCCTTAAAATTCTATTTTTTGGGCCTTTTAGATCTATTAGTGAGGGGCCTAGATACTTCGTAAATGCTCCTTAGTTTCTTCTTAAAAGTTAGAGGAACTTTGTTAGTTACATTTTTGCCACGTCCTCTACCTGAAAATCAATAAACTAATGAACACTCCACCCTAGTGTCATTAGTGTTAGGTAAAATCCTGATCACCTTGGAACTCCCTTCTACCTTCTTGTCTTCAGAACTAGCAGACCTAGTTGCAGACAATGCTTTGTCAAGAGAACCACCTCTTAAGACAACTTTCGTTCCAATCCTAAGTCTGATCCTTTACCGGGATCTACCTCTACTTCTTCTACATTGCATTCTTCCTCCATAATATTATCATCGAAATCGTCCCACCTCTCACATGAAACATGAGGAGAACACCCTTCACTTCCAACTTCTGAGGAACCCATTGAAAATTTGTTCCAAATGTGTTCAAAATTCGAAAAAGACAATTCAATAGTGTTAACATTACATTTCTCACTCAATGTGATGTGCAGAGGGCCATAATTATCTTCTGAAATTTTCAAAAAATAAATAATTCCATCAATCTTAGCCTGAATAATACTATTAATGATAACATCACAGGTAACTCTTACCATCACACTTTCTATGTCAATGGTTTACGCCTTCAAAGAAGTTTCATCATAACAAACGTTAGTGCCAAAAGTGGTAACAACCAATTTGAAAAAGTCGAGGTTCCACACATGGCATGGAATACCATGTATTCTAACCCAAGTAACTCTCTGCGTGTCAACGTCAGCTTCCTTCCACTTTCTTATTTCACTAAACCACTGATTCCACCAGGACTTCCCTTCATTTATCAGATCAACGATAGCTCCTTCTTCTGCTTCCTCCAATAAGAAAAGGATAGCTCCTAATTGGGTAACTTTTATTAAAAAGTATCCCTCTGTCTCAAAGCAAGTTTGAATGTTATAGGTCATGTTAGGGTTAATAACAACACAAACAAAGTAATTTTTTAGCCTACAAAGATCATATTTTTCAGACATATAACTCACCACTGAAAGTTCCATGTTGATTTTCAGATGTATAAGTTTTTTTACCCCAACTATGAGTCTTTTAGGATTGATTTATTTATCATTATAATGTATGTCTCCTAGCCTAGATGAAGGCAAGGTAGTAAAGAAAATCAAGTGTCATGGTTCTTTGTTTGAAGTCAGCCATTTTTAATGATTTAAATACCATGTTTGTCTATATTTTTTGACCAAAAAAGATTTAATTCATATATTAATAATAAACCGTTGAAGAAATGTTGGGATATCAATAAAATTATGAAAACTATTAAAATATAGAGTCACTCGTGGTATATCATGATCAATTTAATTAGCTTATCTCCTAATGAATTTAACATGAGAGTTCATAAAATAACAGACTAGTAAGCATTTACATTTGTTGATAATCTCGCCAAACTCTGACAAAGTTTTGTTGTTGGATATTCACATTTGAAATTCTGGTGTAGCAGATCACAAATGTCCTATGAGATGTCGAGATAGCTGGTCTGTACTCTTTCACACAATGAACAAGATGATCATAAACAAATGTAGTTGCAGAAAGTAAAGAACACGCAATCAATTGTTAACACAGTTCGATGCAACTCACCTACTCTAGAGGGATACTAATCCAGGAATGAAATCCACTAAATTATATTAATTCAAAGTGAAACAACCTCCAATTTCCAACTTGTCACTTAATCACTACCTGTTCTATATTTCTACCTAAGACTCTTCCTAGGGTGAGACCCTTTTCAATTCCCTTAACAATCACCACATAATTACACTCACTTTATGCTTCAAAGCTTTAGAGTGATCAACACTTTACAACTCAATAAAGTCGTCCATCTCTTTACATCAACTTGATCTAAGATAGGATCACAAAACACAAAACCTAATACTCACTATTTTAGTATTTGTTGTTGTTTTCAAACTAGGGCTAAACAATCCTATTTATTACAGACTGGGTTTGGGCTTCAAAATGCAGCAAATCTGATTGCACAAAATCTACAAGATATTCTCCAAGAAAATAGAAACTTTTTAAATATTTAGTTTCCAAACAAATGTCCTTGATTTTCTATCTTCAAATCTTCAATTTCTAAAAATATTCACACTTGGACGCCAACTAGGATCACATAATATTCAATAGAACATTTTATGATTTGTACATAAAATAACAGTTTCCAAAACTGTAAAAGACAAAGATGTTGAATAGCTCTGCTGGAACATCTTATCCGAAATCTTGCAAAAACATACTCTTCATCAAAACATAACTTGTTCTTCAGCATCTTAGGACATCTTATCCAACATGTCAATGATAGATTATTTTACCAAAATTAATGCCAACCATAAATGGACAGAAATAACAATCTCCCCCTTTGGAAAATTTTGGCTAAAACAACCACAAACTCCTCTACTAATACTATCCAGGTCAGAGGTTAGCACCGGAACACAACTTAATTTTTCTTCTCTTCCCATTTTAATACAAAATTGACAAAGGAGGAGCCTTCTAAGACCAGGGCCTTTTGGTCTCACAAAATGAGATAGAGAATTACATACCAAATAATGTGAAGAAATCATGTGTGACATTATTCAACCATTTTCTGAAGCTAACATATACATACAGCTCCCCCTCAATAAAATATCCTGCATGGAATTCATGACCACATTCAGTTTTACCCTTTATGATTGTCATTAGACATTCTTTTTGGTTCAAACTTTGTAAAACTATCAGCTTCATTCTTCTGACCTTAACCATTCCAGATTTTGATACAACTTCACACATAAAAAACACTTCAGTCTTCATAGTATTATTTTGCAATATAGGTATAAAACAAATTTCAAGCATTTGTTTTGTCATCTTGATCTTATATTCAATTAATTGCTATAATTCTTTTGATAAGAAAATTCCCAATTTTCTTCTTAAAACCTCAAATTTCTTCACATTCAAATCCTTGGTAAAAATATCAGCTAACTGATTCTCAGTGTTGACATGCTCTAGAATAATAAGTTTATCTTCAACAAGATTTCTAATAAAGTGATTCCTGATATCTATGTGCTTTGTTCTTATATGCTAAATAGGATTATTTGAGATATTTATGGCACTCAAGTTGTCACAGTACAGTGTCATGACATCTTGTGTGACAATGTATTCAGACAACATCTACTTCATCCACATAAGTTAAGAATAACTACTTCCTGCGACTATGTGTTAAGCTTCAGCATTAGATATAGAAACACAATTTTGCTTCTTGCTAAACCAAGAGATCAATTGTTTCCTAAAAAGAAACATCCTTTAGAGGTACTTTTTCTATCATCATCACTTCCAACCCAATTAACATCACAATATCCCATCAGGTTTAAGTTTGAGTTATGGGAGTATAATAGACCATAGTCAATGGTGCCATTCACATATTTGAAGATTATTTTGACTTGATTTATGCGACTCACCTTTGGTTCAGTCTGGTATCTTGCACATACTCCAACAACAAATGTTATATCGGGTCTACTTGTTGTAAGATAAAGCAGACTACCAATCATGCTTCTATAAAGACTCTGATCAACACTTACTCCCTTATCATCCTTATATAACTTTATATTTTTTGGAGCATGAGTCCTTTTGTGAGTAGCATTCTCTAAGCCAAATGTCTTCACGATACTCTTTGCATACTTCCATTGACACAAAAATAAAGAATCTTCCCTTTGCTTTACTTGTAGACCAAGAAAGTAGGTTAATTCTCCTACCAAGCTCATCTCAAACTCCAATTGCATTTGTTTAACAAAATGTTGAACCATTTCTTATGACATTCCTCTAAAATAATATCATTCACATAAATTTGAGATATCATTAATTTTCCTACCTTCTCTTTGACGAAAAGAGTTTGGTCTATACCTCCCTTCTGGTATCCATGATTAACAAAAAACTTAATTAGTATCTCGTACCATGCTCTTAGAACTTGCTTCATACCATATAGAGATTTCTTTAATTTGAACATGATTAGGAAATTTAGGATAAACAAATCCATAGACTTCTTCATTTAGAAACCCATTAAGAAAGACACTTTTGACATCCATTTAATATAGTTTGAACTTCAACAAGCAAGCCACTCCTAACAACAATCTGACAGACTCCACTCTAGCTATTGGAGCAAAAGTTTCATCAAAATATACCCCTTATATCTGAGTATATCCTTGTGCTACAAGTTTAGCTTTTTTTATGGTGATAACAACCTGTTCATCAGACTTGTTTTTGTACATCCATTTAGTTCCAATAACATTAACTCCATCTGGTCTTGGCACCATATCCCAAACTTCATTCCTCTTGAATTGCTCCAATTCTTCTTGCATGGAATTGATCTAGAATTTATAAGTCAAAGCTTCCTTAACATTTTCAGGTTCAAGGTTGGATACAAAACAAGAATTTGAAACAACAACCCTAGACCTGGTCTTTACTCCTTCATCTAGATCTCATATTATAAGTTCCTTAGGATGATCCTTTTGAATTATGATGGATGGTCCTTTGTCTACTGGTTCATCCTCTTATGGTTCAGATTATGGTTTAGGTACAGGTTCATGATCATGATCATTCCCAGGTTCAATATTCACTCTTGTATCTTCATCTTCTTCAGGAACATTACTCATGGGAAAAATGTTCCAACATTCTCTATGAAATCAGTTTCTACATATGAGTCATCAACGACTACATTTATAGACTTCATAACCACTTTACTTCTAGAGTTAAACATTCTATAGGCTCAACTATTTGTGGAGTATCCACGAAAAATCCCTTCTTCTCTTTTAGGATCCATTTTTCTTCTTTGTTCTCAATCTGACAAGATGTAGCATTTGTTCCCAAATACATGAAAATACTTAATCATAGGTTTCCTACCTTTCCAGAGTTCATACTGAGTGGCAGTTGTACCTGATCTGACAGTCACTCGATTAAGAATATAGCATGCAGTGTTCATGGCTTCTCCCCAAAAATAGGAAGGAAACTTTTTGGCATGAAGCATGACTCTTGCACACTCTTATATAGTCCTATTGTTTTGTTCTAAAACACCATTATGTTGAGGTGTGATATGTGACGAGAATTCATGACTTATTCCTTCAGTGGAACATAAATCATTAAACCTTCTATTTTTGAATTCTTTTCCATGATCATTTCTGATTATGATAATGCTGCACTCATTCTCTCTTTGAATTTTCTGAAAAAGTCTTTGAACACTTCAAATACTTAAGATTTTTCTTTGATAAAGTTCACCCATGTGAATCTTGAGAAGTCATCTACCACAACATAAGCATATATCTTTCCTCCTAGACTTTCAACCTACATAGGCCCTATTATGTCCATGTGAAGTAGCTCCAATTTTTTTGACATGGTAAGATGTTGGAGCTTCTTGTGTGATGTCCTAGTCTATTTTCCAAATGACATTCACCACAGATTCTCCCTTCATCAACCTTTAAACTAGGAACCCCTCTGACTTATCCATTTGATAGGACTTTACTCATCCCTTTTATATGAAGATGACCAAAATTTTGGAGCCACAACTTAACTTCCTCCTATTTTGACATTAGGCATGTGAATATTGTTTCTTGAGGAGTCCATAAGTAACAATTGTCTTTAGATCTGATTCCCTTCATGATAACTTCGTCTTTCTCATTAGTTACCAGACATTCAGGCCTAGTGAAGTTAACATTGAGACCTTGGTCACATAGTTGACTTATAGTTATTAAGTTGGCAATTAAACCTTTAACAAATAGCACATTCTCAAGACTAGGTAGCCCAACAAAATTAAGCTTCCCAAAACCTTTTATCCCACCTTTTGATCCATCTCCAAAAGTGACATAGTTTGTTGAGTTTGATCTAATATCAGCCAAGAACTTTTTGACACCAGTCATATGTCTAGAGCAGCCGATGTCAAAGTACCAGTCCACTTTAGCATAAACTCTTAGCGAGAGGTGAGCAATGAGAGTAAAAATGTTGTTCTTGGGAATCTATGCTCTACTACAGTCTTGTTTTCCTCTAGGTTATGCATTAGGTTTAGGATAACAAGAAATTTGTAGCAGTAGGGTCTTAAATGACCTACTGCTATAAATTTAAGACCCTATTTAATTTGAAGTTTATTTATAAGAATATTTAATTTGAAGTTTATTTATAAGAAATTGAAGAAAATGTCTGTTATCTTAAATGACCTACTTAAATGACTCTAATGTATTCAATATGAATTTTATTTATAAGAATATGTTGCTTGGTTCCTATTTAATAGCCGATTCTCCTTCACTTCCCAAGTCATCTTCTGGCCAATAAATAGTTAGACATTTCCTCTCCTTTTTGAGGTAGGTAGGTGTTTACCTTGAAAATTAGTAAACAATCTCTAGTCCTCTAAAAATAACAAAATGTTCTCAATTACTCAAAGGATCAACCAGAATGATCCTAGGACATGTTCTATAATAGGTTTTAATTGGTTTTTCAGTGATAATGTCATAAACTCTTCGACGGACTTTATGAAGTGTTTTGATAAAAAGAGAAAATAAAACAAGCAAGACTTAAAGTAATTAAAGTAGAAGGTAAAATGCAATGAAATGTAAATTACAAGGAAATGTAAAAGAAAGCAAGTAAAGAGACAATAAATTTCTGAAGAATAAACTTGCTTGAAAGTAAAGAAATGCAAAGTAAATAACTTCAAAGTAAAAACTTGAATAGAAATTGCATTGATATGAAATATGGTGGTGATCTCATCACGTACATTCTCACCTTCACTCGTTTCTCTACACACAGATACTTTGAGTGTTTATGGAGTAACTTGTACAATATGATTCACACACATTCTAACACTAGAAATACATTATTTATACTAATCAAAGATAACTGCTATTGGCAGTTTACTCCTAAAAATCTGCCACTTGGCGCATTGCATGTTCTTGAACTTCCAATATGCGCCACTTGTCCCTTTTTCAAATTGAAAGAACCATCAGTTTCCCTCCAATATTGAATCTCAACTGCTGCATGTCGACCACTCTCATGAGGATTCGGTCAAAGTATATTTCCTATACTTAGAAAATATTCTAAGTCCAAATCCTTGCATTCCCCATGTGTCTTCAACTCAGGCTTCTTCAACTTGATTTGGTTGATGCCTTTTAATTATTCCAAAAGACATGATACTAAAGTCAATATTTCCTGAAATCAACCAGTTGTCGAAATTAGGAGCTAACAAATTGTCCCATAAAAATATCCTTTCGACCAAATTGACAGAAAGGTCATTTTTTATCATAGCTTTCGACTCCCATCTTTCGATGATACAAAAGTATGGCCATAACTGACCAACCCACAATCAAGAAACAAACAACCCAATTTCTACCAACCATGCCTATGAAGTCATATCATAATGGTTTTAAAAAATGTATCTTCAACAACCACTCTATTACTAGCCATCATTGCCTTTTTCTTGAAACCATGCCTTTGCAGTCTAATCATAACTGCCACTGCCCAAAGTAACGTCTCAGAAGGACATGCGTCCCACTACCAAAATTGTCTTAATGGTGATTTGAGAACCCATTAGTCTTCTGAAAGTCTATAAATAATCCATTCTCCACACTTTGACACTTTTACACTTTCAAAACTTTTGCAACCTTATTTCTTATTTCTCAAACCTCCAAGAACTCAGAAATTTCTTCATCTTCCCAACTTTTTCCAATGGCTTCCACTCAAGAAGTTTCCCAAAACAAGAAGAGCCAGAAGAAGAACGGCTCTCAAAGCAACGACCCACTTCCTCCATTCACCCAGATTCTCAGACCTAAGGTGGTGAAGAACCAGCAGTTCGCACATGAACCCCTTCAAGTGGAAAATAGGCATATCTATGAATCACATGTAATAATACCTCTTATCATCTCTGGTAAACAAAGTGCCATTTATGGACCCTTGTCCAATGTCGCTGCTGATGACATTAAGTTGGGTGAGTTCTTTCGCAATTACCATAGGACTAAGACATTAGGGCAAAAGAACAAAACCAACGTAGGCGAAACCTTTGCTGACCAAGTTCCCCTAGATTTGACATATCTAAAGGGGAGATTTCGATTGGTAAGAGCAGTCCCTTCATTCCAAGGTTTCGACCTTTGGATGGCCAAAATAGAAAAGGACAAAGTTAAAGCTTAGAAATACATAGGAATATACGATCTCCTAATGATGTCGAAGACTGATCTTCCTTATTGCTCGAACATGTTGACGGATTCTCTATACTTTTGGGATAGTACCCCCTACACCTTCCATTTACCCTATGGGATGGTAACCCCCACACTCTTTGACATAGCCGTTATCACATGGCTTAAACCCATTAGCCATACCTATGATCCAAAGGTTCATAATGAAGACACTATAGGCTTTTCCTCAAGAAAACCTACTTACAATAGCTTCATGAAATATCACTTCGATACTTCAACTGACACCGTTTCTAACGAAGAGTACATTGTATTTTTAACTATGTGGATATGTAGATATGTCTTTTTCTCCAAATCACTGCAGGTGGCCAAGAAATATTTTCCTTTGGCCAACCAACTGCACCTCAATGCAGAAGTATGCCTTAGTGAATTAATCATGGCATCTCTTTATGAGTCAATGAGTGAAGGCGTTACTGGTCTAAAACATGTGAGTTCAACTGGAACTTTTCAATTGGCTAGTCCGTTTTGATACTTCAATTATGGCTTAACATTACTTTCGAAGCAAGCCTACCCACAAAAGGAGTTATTGATGAAAACTCTGATGAAATCAAAGAGAGGAGAGTCGAAGGGACTCGTCTAGTAAAGCTAACCCCCAATGATGAAGGCAAAACTGTTTAGAGGCTTTCTCTAGATACATTATGATGTTTACCAATAGGTATGACTTCAGTCAAACCATGGCCCCTTTTGCTGAGAGAAAATATGGACCAAAATGGTTCACCATAATATTTCTCCCACATCTAAAAGACAACAAGTAGAATCAAAAGCAATCTGGGAAGCCTTTCTGGTTCCTAGATTACTAGTCTACAAGTTGAATTATCTAAAAGGAATAGCAGCTTTGATTGCCTATCAACCAAATCTAGTCTCTCAATAGTTTGGATTGGTTCAAAGCCATCCCAAGTTCCTGTATGACAAGAAATGGCATGTCATTATTTATGATGCTAACTTCGACGGAGAGAGCATTTTACTTCAACTTGCTCGACATGCCAGCCGAGCTTAATTTTCCTTGGTGCAATTTGAACCTAACTTTCTCTGCACTCAAGAATTCTATAACTGGTGGTCGAATTATTACCAAGAACAATTCCTTGATGTCTCCTCCTTTTCCTAGTTAATTAACCAATCATTTGTTAATGTGTAGGTAAAGATCAAGAAAGGTTCGTATACTCGCATCAAAGAGATTTAGCCTTCCAGAAGTACTTTGAAACTATCTATCAAACAAATGATATTAGTCGAACCGTTAGTGAGGTTGCTGTCACTTTGAAGGATTTTTTTTACAGAAAATGGAGAAATTAAAAATCCCTTCAAACATTGCTCCTGAGAGACATTATGAAATAAATTTCAAACTCTTTCCTCTAAAGCTTCCTTGAGTGCCTACTGCTGAGTTTGGAGTGGCTCTTTCCCCTCCATTTCCAGACTGGTTTTTCTATGGGGATTCCATCAAAATCCTTCGACAGCAGTCTCAACCCAAAGCTCAAAGGGTGGTTGTGACTAAACAAACGCTGGACAGTTTCAAAGGACACCTTCATATAGGGATCAAAGATGTTCACATCGAATCCGAAATATATGAAGGTTTGGGGCCTTCGATTTAGTAATCTTTGTATAACCACTTCCTTATTAATCTATAATTATGCTTGAATTTCAGTAGTGCCCAAGAAGACTGGCTCGTCCAAGAGCACAACTGTGAAAACCAACCCAGAGGCTGAAGGAACAAAGGTATGTTCATACATTTGCCTAGTTTTTCTTTGGATGATTTTCTTTCTAGCCTTTGCGTAACTTTCTCAGAATGCTCGAAAGCCTCCTCCAACTCCAACAAAAGGAATGGTCCTCAACTAGCCATCCACGTGGATTATGATGGGGACATTCTCCTCCTGAAGAGGGTAAACATATAAAAAAAGAAAAGGAAACTTGTCAAAGTTTCTAATATTGTTGGTCAACCTTCCTCAAAGGTGGCCAGAGTCTTGGCAAAGACACCATCTCCTAGTGGTGTCGAAAAATAAACTCCTGGGGCCACATCGAAGGCTGTAACACCCTTTACCCCACAACAAAATAATACAAGATTATTCAATAAAATCAGAGTATTCAACAAAATGGTATCACATTTCTACTTCAACAAACATTAAAAACATCATCATTGGTCATGTTCCGTAGCACAGGTTACAACATGCATTCATCGTTACTACACAACGAATAATAAGTCATCAACTTAATTAACTCAAATATGAAAATTCAAATTTAATTCAAAATATCCTTAATTCAAAGTAAAACAAACGAACACAACAAATTCTCAAGCATTCCCATCCCGATGTTACATGACACAAAGTAGGACATTACACTAAACTCTAATGAACGACCAAAAGACATAACATTCCAAGCTACATCCACACACCAAGCTTATTCTTAAGTATCTATGGGATGACATAATAGACCATCACCAAAGGAAGGCAAGGTGAGTAATCACAAATCAATATAGTCGACATAAAGAAAAGATAATATGCACAGTTCTTCATATAACAATACATCAAAATTCTCAGTCATCACATCATCAAACTCATCAAACATCTAATTAACACATATGCATCATTCTATGCCATCAAGAATGAAATTCAACTTCATAAATGCATGTGGTACCGATTTCAACATGTGATGGACACTAGGTCATCTACCCTCAACAATGGAGCACAACATAATTCAACATAACCCCGATCCATACTATGGGATCGAAGCTTCCAACAACATAGGTATTCCATGAATGCAATGATACAACAATTCAACATTATCAACGTCATTCAACATTTGCATCGACATTCATGTTAATAAGCATCATATAATCACATACATCTTATCTTCATTTCTATCATAAAATAATCACTAAAACATCAATAGTAATCATGGCAACAAGTATAAACATCACAACATCAATACATCCTATCTACAACTCATTAGACAATTTTATGAATTTAAATCACTACTTTCTTGCTTCCAGGGCTCGCTAAGCGGCCTCATTGCTCGCTAAGAGGCCTCCTCTCGGGTTGGGGGAAAATCCCAGTTTTTGTTGCTCGCTAAGCGAGCTAGGCGAAACTCAAAATTTCCAGTTTGCGATGACAACAAATTCTGCTACGACTATTCACCCTAACAACACAATATTTCATCATTTTAATTATGAATTCAGTAACAAAACCTATAACTACACACAAACATCATTTACAACATACAATGCATAACAAATCATCAATGATTCCTCAATTCTACTCATCAATTCCTAGATTTTCCCTAAAAACCCCAATTATTCCCAATTCCTAAACTCTACATCAAGAACATTGAAAAGAGATACTCCCCATACCTTAGAGTGAAGATTTTCTACGGTCTTCACAAAAACTCTTTGGGAACTTCTTCAACCTTGGCTTCTCTTCTTCGTTCTTCAGACCTCTTCTCTCATCTCTCCCAAAAGCGACCGTAAAATTGATCGTATTCCCAACCTCAACTTCCTTTTTGTCAATCTTACCCCTAGGACCCCAAATATTCTTTTCCCCTTCTACCCTTTCTAACTCTCCACAAAAGACCATTATACCCCTCAGACTTCTAATTTCTTTATTTTAATTAACTAATAATATTTAAATAACATACCTTACATTATTCAATATTATCATTAAATAAAATAATTTCATCACCACAACATATACAACAAAAATTGCCAAATTATCATAATAATTAATTTATGAAATCATAGCGTTATAACTCTCCCCCACTTTAAGAATTTCCGTCCTCAAAAATTTACCTGAAGCAAACAGAGTCGCATACGACTCCTTCATCTAATCTTCACGTTCCCAAGTCCAACTTTCACCTACTGGTCCACCCCACAATACCTTTACCAAGCAATCTTTTTTCCTCATATTTATTTCATTTCTCAACCATCTATCTATCTGCATTGGTAATGCCTCAACAGTCAGCTTATCTCTCACTTGAACGTCATCCATTTGAATCACATGCGACATATCACACACATAATTCCTCAATAGCAACACATGAAACACATCATGCAAATTCTACGCGACAGATCACACACATAATTCCTCAATAGCAACGCATGAAACACATCAATGAAATTTGCAAGCGATGGTGGTAATGCAATCCGATATGACACCGCTCCGATTCTCTGCAAAATCTGATACGGACTAACAAAACACAAAGTGCGCTTTCTAAACTATAAAGCTCGCCCGACACCAGTCACCAGAGTATCTCTTAAAAACACATGGTCTCCCTCTTGGAACTCAAGAGCTTTCCTCCTCTTATCATGATAACTCTTCTGTCGACTCTAAGAAGCCTTCATTCTTTCTTGTATCATCTTAATCTTCTCAGTCATCTCATGCACGATCTCAGGTCCAAGCACTTCACTCTCACCTGATTCATACCAACACAAAGGAGTCCGACATTGTCTACCATACAATGCTTCATACGGTGCAATTCCAATACTAGCATGGTAACTATTGTTGTAGGTGAACTCAATCAACGATAAATGACTATCCCAAGATCCTCTTTGATCCAGCACACAAGCTCTCATTAAATCCTCTAAAGATTGAATAGTCTTCTCTGTTTGATCATCTGTCTGTGGATGATAAGTAGAGTTCATCCTCAACTTAGTACCCAAGGCATATTTCAAACTCTTCCAAGACCTTGATGTAAACCGCGAATCTCTATCCGATATGATACTCGACGGTATCCCATGCAATCACAATCTCTTCAATATACATCTCAGCTAGCTTCTGCATAGAATGATTAATCTTCATCGACAATAAATGGGCCAACTTAGTCAATTTATGCACGATCTCCCAAATCGAATCATTTCCCTTATCAGTCTTCGACAAACCCGGTACAAAATCCATGGAAATTCTATCCCACTTCCATTTTGGAATATTCAATGACCACATTATACCTATTAGTTTTTGATGTTCAATCTTCGACTTTTGGAAAGTCAAACATGCATAACAAATTCCGCAACGTCATTTTTCATACATGGCCATCAAAACAATTTCTGCAAAGAATGGTACATCTTCGTAGCACCAGGATGGATACTCAATCTACTTCGATGTCCTTCTTCTAAATTACTCTTCTTAATTTTTGGGACATCTAGAATACACACTCTATCTCGGAATCTCATCACACAATTCTCATCAAATTGAAATTCACCTTCATTACCTTGGTTAATCAAAGTCAACTGATCAACCAACTTCAAATCAGATTGTTGTCCTTCTCGGATCCTTTCCACAATTTCACTGTTTAACTTCAACATTCCCAACTCCACACTCTCGGAAGTAGTCTCACACAACAAACTCATATCTCTGAACTATTCAATCATTTCAAGTTCTTTCACCATAAGCATCGACATATGCAATGTCTTCCTACTCAGAGCATATGCAACCACATTCACCTTACCAGGATGGTAATTCAAATCAAAATTAAAATCTTTCAATAATTCCAACCACATTCTCTGCTTCATATTCAGTTCCTCCTTATCAAACAGATATTTCAAACTCTTATGATCACTGAACACTACAAATTTCGAACCAAAGAGATAATGTCTCCAAATCTTCAACACAAACACCATAGATACCAACTCTAAATCATGTGTAGGGTAATTCCTTTCATGAACTCTCAATTTCCTAGAAGCATAAGCAACCATTTGACTATTCTGCATCAAAACTCCTCCAAGTCCCATCTTCGACGCATCACAATACATTACGAATTTGAATTAGGAAAAATCAACACTGGAGCAGTTTTCAATTTCTTCTTCAACTCTACAAAACTCTTTTCACACGCAACATCCCACACATAAGCTTGACCCTTTCGAGTCAACTGAGTCAAAGGTAGCGCCAACTTTGAAAAGCCCTCAATGAACTTTCGATAATAAGCTGCCAACCCCAGAAAACTTCTAATCTCAGTAGAAGACTTAGGAATCTCCCATTGTAACACTGCATCAATCTTCAACGGATCTACAACAATTCCACTACTGGAAATTACATGTCCAAGAAAACTCACTTCTTGCAACCAGAACTCACACTTTGACAACTTAGCATACAACTTCTTCTCTCGCAACACTTGCAGCATGTTCCTCAAATGCCTCACATGTTCCTCTTTTGTCTTGGAATAAATTAGGATATCATAAATAAAAACTACCACAAATTTATCCAAGTACTCATGGAAGATTCGATTCATGTACTCCATGAACACACCGGGTGCATTGGATACACCAAACGACATAAACATGTACTCATAATGACCATATCTCGTTTTGAAAGTTGTCTTCAGAATATCATTAGACTTAACACAAATCTGATGGTAACTAGATCTTAAATCAATCTTGCTGAACACACAAGCTATAACATCCCGGTTTATTTATTTAATTATTTAATTTAAATAATTGGAAATTTTGTGTGTTGTGTGAATTTTGAAGTTGGTGGTATGTGGAGGGAAGGATGATGTTATTTTAATTTATATGATTTTAAATAATTTATATATATTGAATAAATATTGGATTATGAAGGGAAATGATAGGTTGGTAATTAGACGAGGGAATAGTGAGGGAAAAATAAGGATTTCTTATTAGGGTTCTAAGGGTTATGTTGGGAATTTGGAAAAAAGAGAAGTCAGTTCATTGAAACTGGTCGTGAATTGAGAAAAACTTGAGCCGAGGGAGAAAGAAGGAGCTAGGGCAAGAATTAGAAGAGGAGAATTATGACAAGGGAGAGAAATCGTCCGTCGAATTAAGGTAAGGGTGAGATTTCTTTCATTTCCTAAGGGTATTATAATACTAGTATTGAGAATAGAATTATTAAGTGAGAATCCATGAAGATGGAGAAAATTTTGATGAAAAGTATGATAGAATGATTAGGAATGGTTGAAATCGTTGAAACTATTTGACTTAGACGATTAATTGTAGGAGGAATATATTGTATGGATGATTTTCTGTGTGTTTTTGGAATTAGGAAAGATTTTGGAGAATAAAAATCGCAACAGAATTGGGTTTAATTCGTAGAGGAATTCTACAGAATTCGCAGTTCTCGCTTAGCAAGATGTAGCTAGCTTAGCGAGCGTTTGAGAATGTTTTTTACCCTTCCAGACAGAAGCCCGCGTGCTTAGCAAGTAGAGAGGCCGCTTAGCGAGATCTGGAGTGAAAATAAATTATTTTTATTCTGAAAAATTCCATAAAATCCTTTATTTCATACACTAGTGGATTTTGATTGACGTAGTTATGTTAGGGGCGTGTATTGAGAGGTTACGTGCTTGTTTTGCAAGATGTTGAAAATAATGTTGTAGAAACATGAGTTAACATGTATATATGTACATTGATGTTGTTATATGTTGTTGTTGGAGTTGTTGTTACATGTTGTTGATGTTGTTATTTGTTGGTGTAGTTGTCGTTATATGTTGTTGTTGATGTTGTTGCATGAGGTCGTTGTTGTAGAAATTGCATATTGTCATTGATGGTGCATGGCATCTGCATAGTTGTGGATGGTTTACCAAGGTAGGGTAAAAATATACATCCGAATACCAAAGGGAATCGTTGTTGGTGCAGTCATGAAATAGGGATCGTACATGACCATGAAGGGGTCGTGGGTGTGATCATGAAATAAGGATCATACTGGAGCATGAAATAGGGGTCGAGAGTTCCGACGGGAACTGGTTCATGAAACAAGGATCGTTAAATGGTACCACATGCATTGATTCTGGTGGGGTCTCATTTGCATTGATTGTTGTTTGTGTGTATAGTATTGTTAGGTGTTTCGGCATGAGTGTTTAATTTGTTGATTGATGAGAAGTGGTGAACACTTGATGATACTTAGCTTTTATTTATAGAATTTTTCTCTTTTGTTGGTGTAAGTTTCTCGCCCCTTCTGTTTGAATGTTACCCTATGTTTCTAACGTTCAGGTGATCAGGAATAGTCGAGTCCATTTTCGGTGAAGTCAGTACACTTCATGTTAGAGGAGTTGGCTATGATACGTACTTTGGGGTATTGGGAACGATGATTGACATTTTCTTGTTTAATTTTTTAAAGAAAAATATGTTATTATTGAACCTTTATTTTTATGTTTCCTTTTGAGATTACCACTGCAAGTATACTATATGTATTACATATCACGTATTTTGGAAGTGAATGTAACACTCGAATTTCATTTTATATTTTAACTATTCTGATTTTAAACTGAAATTTTTTGGGGAATAATTTGGGTGTTACAAAGTGGTAATAGAGCAGGTCGGTCCGTTCGACCAAGTAGTTGAGTCGTCGAGTTGTTGTTGAGTGTTGTTGTAGATTTCTTAATTATTGTTCTGGTTGTTGATGCATGGTAGATTTAGAATGGCTGGGAGGAATGATGTTTCACTTGCCACCGCTATGCAAGCTATGACTCAAGCTGTGTAGAATCCAATGAATGTGAGGGATCGTGAGAATGATGAGTTTCGAAAGAATGATCCACCTACGTTCAAGGGAAAGTATGACCCGGATGGAGCACAAGATTGGCACAAGGATATCAAGAGGATCTTCCAAGTGATGGAATGTTCTGAAGGCCGAAAAGTGCGGTTGGATGCTCACAAGTTAGTGGGAGAAGCAAATGACTGGTGGGTTGGCACCCGTCAGCGGTTGGAAGCGTCTGGTGAGGCAACTACCTGGATTGTGTTTAGAAGGGAATTCTTGAGGAATTAATTTATTGAAGATGTTTTAGGAAAGAAATAAATTCAGTTCTTGGAATTGAAGCAAGGGAGTATGTCGGTTACAGAGTATGCTGCCAAATTTTCTGACTTGGAAAAGTTATATTCGCACTATAGTGAAGCGACTGCTGAGTTCTCGAAGTGTGTTAAGTTTGAGAATGGTTTGAGGCTTGAAATCAAGTAGGAAATGGGTTATCAAAGGATCATAAGATTCCCAAATTTAGTTGATTGCAGTAGAATGTTTGAAGAAGACAATAAGGCTCGATCGGATCACTTTAAGAGTTTGGCTGAGAGAAGAGGAAATCAACATATGCATCATGGAAATCCTTATGCAACTCCAGCTAATAAAGGTAAGAAAAATAATGTTGAGGGTAAAAAGATAAATGGGGGAGGTGCCCCTACTTCTCTGAAGTGTTATCGGTGTGGTGAACTGGGTCATCGTATCAGTGAATGTACGAGTGACGTGAAGAAGTGTTTCAAATATGGTCAACCTGGACATTTGATTGCAGAGTGCAAGACTAATCTGGTGACTTTCTACAACTATAGAGAGCAAGAACATATCAACACTCATTGTCAAAAACCAAAGAAATCCATGATTGGAGGAAAGGTGTTTGCTTTGACAGGAACACAAACTTCCAATAAGGATCGACTGATCAGAGGTACTTGTTATATTAATAATACGCCTTTGATTAGTATCATTGATACAAGCGCTACACATTCCTTTATTTCTATTAACTATGTGAGAAGATTAGGTCTTGTTGTTTCCCCTATGAAAGTAGAAATGGTTATCGAGACCCTTGCTGATGGAACGTTAACTACTTCTCTAGTTTGTTTGAATTGTTCCCTATCGATATATGGTAAGGATTTTGGTGTGGATCTAATTTATTTACCGTTGGGAGGTTTAGATGTGATTCGGGGAATGAACTGGTTGGAATTCAATCATGTTCACATTAATTGTTTCAACAAGTCAGTTCGATTTCTTACTCTTGATGAAGAGAAAGAAGAAGCTGGTTATATATCTGCTAGATAGTTGAAAGAACTTTTGAATGAAGAAGCTCAAGTATTGGCATTGTTTGCATCTCTATCGGTGGAAAATGAAATAACAATTGGCGAATTTCTAGTGGTAAGAGAATTTCCAGAAGTATTTCAAGATGACATTGTGGATGTTCTGCCAAAGAGTGAGGTGGAATTCAGTATTGATCTTGTGCCCAGAACTAGACCTATTTCGATGGCACCATATCATATGTCGGCTTCTGAGTTATCTCAATTGAAGAAAAAGTTAGAAGAACTATTAGAAAAGAAGTTTGTGAGGCCAAGTGTGTCTCCTTGGGGAGCTCCAGTATTATTAGTGAAAAATAAAGACGGTAGTATAAGATTGTGTATTGATTACGGGAAGCTGAATAAAGTGACAATTAAGAACAAGTACCCACTTCCAAGGATAAATGATCTGATGGATCAGTTGGTTGGTGCTCATGTGTTTAGCAAGATTGACCTGCGATCGGGTTATCATTAGATAAGAGTAAAATATGAAGATGTACAGAAAATAGCTTTTAGGACTCGGTATGTACACTAAGAATATGTAGTGATGTGTCGCTCCCACCTGATGACACGGGGCCAAGAGGGGTACAGACGCGAACGGTCGGCGAAATGAGAAGAGAACACACAAGGGTGAACTCAGAAAGAAAAGAGTCGCCAACTAGGCATTTTTATCCTGAAGGAAAGGTAATGCTGCATAAACCTAAGAAAAGATGGATAAGACGGTTGCGAACTAGAGAAACTGAGAAAGGGGGTTGGTTACAACCTGGGAAGGTATTATCACCCAGATTGTCCGCCGTACTCGACGGGATCCACGCTCAAAAGATTTGTGTTTTAAAAGGGGTAGTGTCAGTATAACTTGTGTGTCAAAGCTGGAAAAGAATGAAAGTGTTAGTGCAAAAGAAATGTGAAGTGTATAAGTGAAGTGTCAGTGTAAGAACAAAGATAAAATGCTCAAGACTATGAGGCTTAAGGAACAATGCTGAAAAGGGGGGAATATACAGAGACTTTTGTTCGATAACTGTTAAGTTATGCCTACGTATCCTCTCGTGTAATGAGGAAGTCAGAACACCGTAGTTCGACCCAAAGAAACTGAAAGATAAATTGACTTGTGAACGGCTTGCTTGTCTATGCTCAAGTGTATGACCTGTCTGGCTCAGGTGCAAACTGTCTTGCATTAGACGGAAGAAGAAAGTTCTCGTTTGTGAGTGAAGATGATGAGAAAAGAATCCCGGAGGAGACGATTATTGTTTGTTTTTTGTGTTTTCAGGCTTATTATTGCTTTTGGTGTTTTGTCATAAGAAAATGAGCTTAAGCCTAAACCAAGGGTTAGTAAACTCATCACATCTTCCCTCTGATTAGGGGTAATGAGAATGCCTTAAGTGTGAAGTAAAAACCTCACACTTAATCACCATGATGTAGGATTAAGATCATTAACCTACTTGTAATTATTTAGATGTTTTTCGAGTTTCTGTTTAGTGCTAAGTAATGAGTTTAAGCCATAATCACAGATTTAATGGACTCATTACACCATCCTAATAGAAGGATAATAGATGAGAACATTTAAGCTGAGGAAGGCTCCTCAACTTAATCCATGATTAGGGATTAACCTCATGACAAAACAAGGCCTTTATTAAATGGATTTTAGTTAATGGTAAGATGAAGAAGTGGATTTTATGGTTTGTAAGACAACTTGAGGGGGACTTGTCCATTAACACTAGGGTTAGACCTTCTTAACCAATTAAGGAAGAATTAGAACCCTAATGCAAGGCCCAAGTTACAAGCTTGATGTCTTAGTGATTATTAAGTGGATTTATTAGAGGATTTAAACACATTAAGGGTTTAACACTTAGGATTAAAGTTATACACTCCATCCTAATAGAAGGATGCAAGCATAAGCTTAAACACAAAGCCTTAAAACCTTTAGGGTTTAGTCCTTGATTAAGATATGAGAAGAGAAGACTCAAAGAAAACTCAAAGGAAAAAGTCTAAGGGGACTAAACAATCTTAAAATATTATCATGCTTGGAACTCCTAGGGTTTGTGAGGCTTAAGAGGAGAAATCTTCAAGGAAGCCACCAAGGAGAAGCAAGATAGAAAAAGGGATGAGATGAGAAGAGAAAAGAGGGAAGAGAGGCACAAGTGAGCAAGCTCACTCAAGGACAAGTAAAAATGCAGCAAGGATGTAGAAAGATGAGGTGAGAAGAGGTAAAAGGTGAAGGCAAATTCACCTCCTAAACAAACTTACCATTATCCTGAAGAGTTAGTACAAGATGCATAAAGGAATAAATGAGATGAAACAATGCATATGGATGGGAAAAGGCCAAAGTAAGAAACATACACATGATGCAAATGATGTCAAGAGATGTTGCAAAGTCACACAAGATGCATATAAGTGAGCATACAAGAGAATGGATGCATATGGAGCATGCCTTGAACCATAAATATTCATGAAAGTTTATGAAATGATGTGAATGCACAACATGGCAAATGGAAGATGCAATGATCAAACATGATCCTAATATGTCCTAAGGTGTCTTATATGTCATGAGGATGCACAAAATGTCATGGAAAGTTCTTAAATGCAAGCAAATGAGAGATGGATGCAAAGGAAAGCACAAATTAGGGTTTACATACAACATGCAATGCAAAAATCAAAATCAGAAGCAAATGACAAGATAAAAAATTGAAAATGGGATCAAAGGAACCCTAACCCTACACAAGTTCACTGCCCAAAGGAGGGAACCTAACTCTTAACCTAGTGAAAGTTATGAATTTCTTAAGTCAACTAGGGTTTCAAGGTACCTCAAAAAGAAAAATGCTCATCAAATTGAAAATGAAAGATAAATTCAAACCAATTCTACCCTAGAAACTACATGCTATGAAGGATGCAATGCAAGAAGAACCATCATCAAACTCTTCATGGTTAGGCAGAATGAATTTTTCAAATTTTGAAGAAAAATATTGCCTTTAAATGAATTTAATTCCAATGAAAAAGGTCAAAATAGATCAAGAACCAAAAAGAAATTTGTTGTGAGAGTTTGATAATATTTCTAAATGTTTTAAAATGCAATGTGAATTTTTTGGTGATTTTTAAATACCTAAATGCATTTTTAATTAATTAATTTTCATTAACTAATTAAAAATAAACATTTAAATGATTTAAAAATAATTTTTAATGCAAAAAATTAAAATTAAAATATTTTTGGGTTCTGAAAATTAATGAAATGCTTGACAAATATTTTCAAAATTTTTAAATGCTTTTTACTATTTTTAATAATTCGTACAAGATTAAATAAACAAAATGAAATAGAAATTAAAAAAAGAGAAAGTATGCAGGATGGAAGGCCCAGATGCAATCTGGGTTTAAAATGTTTGACTGGGCGCGCATCTGGACGGCCCAAGTTCAAACCTGCCTAATTTTAATTAATTAATTTTTAATCCGTAATTAAGAGTTAATGAAATGATCCAGGCCCTCTATCACACGCGGGAAAGCTTCATCCAAGGGTTCAGATTCAAACAAAGTTCTAAACCTAATTAGAAACCTTAATCACTTTCAGGTCACCGAAGAAGAGCTCCGGTCGTCTTCTCCGGTGACATCCTCCCTGAGAAATCTCAAACTCACTCTCTAGGTCATTTTTGGAGCTCTAAAGCTCCACATTTGTTCCTCTAACCTTCCTAAACCTGAATCTAACCTCAAACACAATTTATTTCCAGCCATTAACAAGATTCGAAGCCAAGAACAAAAATTGCAAAACTTTCAGACAAGGCATACACTCTCAATTCTTCATCATTTTCAAAAGTAAAAGGTTCATTGCACTCAGGGAATCAAACTTAACCAATTGAGAACTTAAAATAAAGCTTCTGGAAAAATAATTTTTCGAAGCTACCTGAGGTGAAGCTTTCAGTTTGGAGCTTTCAGACTGCCTCCCTGCTTCAAAGCTCCTCTAATGGTCTCCCTGAAGATGCTTTGAGGCTTAGTTGGAGTGTATGGTGGCTGATTTGTGAGATTGATGGAGTTCTGTTCAGAGAGAGTGGAAAATCGTGTTTCTGCTTGGGGTGGTTTCAAGATCAAATGAGGATTGGGAAATGATCAGAGGATCATGGTGAGTGGTTTTGTGAAGTTTGTTTTGATGTTTGAAGCCTGTGTGTTGAGATTCGAACGAAAATGCAAGGGGGAGAGTTTTTGGGAACTATTGCAATGCTGTGGATTCAGGCTTGCTTCTTGTGTGCTTTGAGTCTCTTTTAGTCCACATATCAAGTTGTGATAGGGCAGAGAGTTGTTGGTGGCACAGCTTGATTGGTATGCCATTTTGCCAAAAGTCAATGTTAGGTGTCCTTTGAGGTATGGGCTGTTTCAGGGCTAGGGCTAGGGCATGTCTGCTGCAGCCTTATTCAAGGATAACCATGGAAATGAATTTGAGGCAATGCAGCAAGTGGATTGGAGTTTATGTGAGGTTTTGCAAATTTCACAAAGTTTGGCCCTTTTGTGATTTCTTAATGATCAAGGCATGGAAATGAACAAATCTTTGGTGCATTTTGATTTTTAGGTCATGGTTTATGTTTGTGCAATGGTTAGAAGTCAATTAGAGGTCACATAAAGGCTTGGCATGTGAATTTGCAAGTTTCCCTCTTTGTGCAAAAGTGAAAATTTCATGATTTTTCCCAACTTTGCAAGATCATAACTTTTGATCCAAGATGAATTAGAATGAGTTCTTGTACTTTTTGAAAAGGGAATGATCCACTCTACAACTTTCATGACCAAAGGTTTCTCATTTGAAGCATTTTTGAATCAAAAAGAGGAGGTTGAAAAACTTTCCCAAAATGGCAAGTTCACATTACAAGTCACTTTCCCAAAAAGGCAACTTTGCAAATGGCTTGAAATTCTTCAATTTTGTAAACTTCTAACATCTTCTATGATCAAATAAAGATCATGCACACTCAAAATGATGGAGAATTCTCTTTGGTTGGGTCACTGGGGGCCTCAGATGCCCTGATTTTGCATTGACTTGCTCAAGAAGTCAACCTTTGATCAGATGCCTTCCCCATTGAATTTTTCATGAAAATTGATATGCATGATCCTTATAACATATAGAGACCAAAAGAAACAAGAATGACCAAAAAATTTGGAGTTATGGCCTTTGAAACCAAAACCCTAATTTTAGGTCATCTGTGCAGTTAAACCTGGCTCTGCTTCCATGCCTTTCTCAGTTCTTGTGATTCTTTGACTTTTTTGACTTTGTGAGGATATAATATGATGCTTGAACATACATGGACCCCTTTGAAGTGATTGATGACCTTTGAAGTGGCTCAAATAGCTCTTGGATTGCTCAGATCACAAACCCTAGATGCAGATGACTTTGAATCAATGCAGTGAATACAAAATGCAATATGAGATGATATGATTGAACTTATGCAAATGAAAAGATCACAAGCCATGGTGTGAATGGGTGAGGGAAAATTTGGGGTGTTTACAGCTGCCCCTATTCAAACATGAGTTAGCTGTGCAGGATGTAAGCAGCGGCTTAACAGGCAAACAAGATAACTTGTGGTTGAATACCAAAGACAGTCCGAAATTTGCACTCACAGAATGAAGAAGAAAAGGGATATAGATTGTAAAAGGAAAATAAAGTATAATTATAAAGTGTGGGCGACGGAGGACGACCGTCGAGCAGAGGACGACTGCTGGGGGTAAAGCATTGACGGGGACGACCGACATGCTGGGAAAATGCGGGAAATAAAGCAATGACGGGGACGGCCGACAAGTTGGGGATATAAGAGATTATAATGGGGACGGCCATTAGGTAAAACTATAAGACTCTCTGGGGATTATAGATAAAGGATGGGGACGACCATCAAGTTCAAGGCATAAATGAAATAAATGATGAGGTACGGTCATCATAGGTGAAGGACGATCACCTAGCAGGGGACGGCTGCTTTGTTAGGGATAAGATGAGGGATGGTCATCTAAGGTGAATGACGATCACCTGGCAGGGTACGGCTGCCAAAAGTATCACGACATAGGACGAATGCCGGATGAAAAGGTCGACGATAGGGACGGCCATCGGATAAGCATGATGAAGGACGATCATCAGGAGGTGAAGGACTATCACCTAGCAGGGGACGGCTGCTCTCAAGGTTTATCATGACATAGGACGAATGTCAGATAACAAGATCAATGATGGGGACGACCATCAGATAAAATGATGAAGGACGATCATCAAGAAGTGAAGGACGATCACCTAGCAGGGGACGGCTGCTAAAAATATCACGACATAGGACGAATGTCGGATAGAAGGGGGTTCTAATGAATAGAGACTCCACTGGGAATGATGAAGGACGATCATCAAGAGGTGAAGGACGATCACCTGGCAGGGTACGGCTGCCGAGAGGTATCGTGACATAGGACGAATGTCTGATAGAAGGGAAATAGTTCCTCAAGATTTGTTGGGTACTCTTTCTGGGGAAGGGTAGACACAAACAAGTGTCTAAATGGAGGTATAAGCGTTTTGACACTGTGTATAAATTAAAGATGCGGACGAGCATCCTTAAGACTATGATACGGACAAGTATCAGTAGAAGCAAACGCTTGACGCATGTTCAGAGATGATGATACGAACGAGTACCAACTAGTTAACAAAGAACACGGACGAGTGTTGATTCTGAGGGGATTTAAGTGGTATATACAAGATATGGATGGGTATCTGTATAAGTGAAAAGTGACGAGTGAGACACAGACGAGTGTTCAACTTGCTGGGGAGGGTGCGATACGGACGGGTGTCGGAAAAAAGTGTATTATAAACAAGTATTTGGTTCATAAAGTGTTCAGGCACTATGCTGGGGAAGATGACACGGACGGGTGTCAAGGGACTGTATATATATATATGTACACACGTGTTGTGAGTGCAAAGGGGAAGCTTTGGCTTTCTGCTGGGAGTGTCAAGGAGTATCTGTAGTATAAGTGTCTGTTTGCTCGGGCAATTTTACTGGGGAATGATGACACGGACGAGTGCCAAAAGGAGCGTGTATCTGTATCTGTAAGGGAAATGTTTTGGCTCTCTGATGGGGAGTTTTGAAATATTCTGTATATTGCTGATGGGATGTCGGCATTTACAAATGTTCTGTGTGACACATGGCTTATGATTTATGCAATATGTTTGATTTTTGCCGTAATGCTCCGTATTGAACGGAATGCTACGCTCTGTGGGGAAAACATGATGCGAATGTTATGATTATGCAAAGATACAGATCCGGGATTCGGATCCCGTTGCCGTGAAGATCTCTGGCTGATCTGCCTGAAATAGATATCCCAGCTGGGGATGAGATCATTGGTAGATCTTGACATGTAGTATTCTGCTTGGGGAAGTAGATCACTGATAGATCTATCTCGGTAATGAGGGACCCAGCTGGGGTTTGTAGAAGCTTTCTTCACTCTGTAGTGAGATCTTCAGGCGTTGCTCTTCTGGATAGAGGCTGAAACTCTGCGGGGAGATAGTTCCCTGTCTAGCACTCGGCTGGGGAAGAAGAAAGGTCACTGAAAGATCTTCCTAGATATTTCTGTGGGGACCCCGCTGAGGATGACACTAGATAACTCAGTTGGGGATACGAACACCTTCAGGTGCTTCCCTTTGAAGGGAATGTTGGAGAAGTGATGCTTGGCAACTCTGGTGGGGAGAAAGCATCTCTGGTGCTGTTTGGAAGGTGCTGCGGGAGCAATGATTTGACAGCTTCCTGGGGAGAAGCTTTCATGCCCCATGTTGCGCTTTGAATTCCTGCAATCCTGTAAAGACAAAGAAACACGCAAGTACCCCGAGGTATCCCTTACCGGATTCCATCATAGGAGTTTAGACACTCCTGGGAGTAAGTATATTTCCTGTAAGTGTGTACTTTAAGAAAGACGCATCTGTATTTATGCAATCAATATATTAATGACATCGGACATCTTGCAAATAAAAGAGTACGAGACGAAATATGACTGAAAATCTGATTTTATTAATTTATGTGCCCTGAATTGGCAAGTACAGTTAAAGAAACAGATCCCCTGAAATGAGGAGATTGTTACAAATTGAAAAACCAAAAGATGCTGGAAATGTTGGCGACGCTTCAGTGAGCTTCCCTTTTGCTATGACTCGTATGACTTTTGACGTTCTTCTCACTTTGCTTTCTGAAGAAGGCTGATTCTGAACGAAACTTGACCCTTTCGAAGCTAACCATGTTGTAAGTGATACAGATGAATTCAGAATGCAGTTGTTCGCTTATTCCCTTATTTTGCGTGGATCACCCTTTCAGGTTTTTAATCCACCGGGATACTCATTCTTTCCTGAGTTGTCCAATGCGGCTTTTCAACTCAGTGGGTGTACATTTTTTCTTTTATTTTCCCTTATTTTAGCCCGAGTCTTTTATTCTGTTTTTGACTCGCCGGGATGCCCTATTTTTGCCTGGACTTACATTCTGTTTTTATGTCCAGCGGGTCATTTTATGCGAAGTATTTTTTAACTGCATCTGAATTCACAGGGGACAGGAAGTCCTCGCCATCCATAGTACTGAGCATCAGTGCTCCTCCAGAGAAAACTTTCTTTACTATGAACGGACCATCGTAATTCGGTGTCCACTTGCCCCTGTGGTCTGTATGAGGAGGGAGGAGTCTTTTCAGCACAAGATCTCCTACTTGGTAATCCCGAAGCCTGACTTTCTGATCGAAGGCTTTCTTCATTCTCTTCTGATACAACTGCCCATGAAAAATTGCAGCTAATCTCTTTTCTTCAATCAGATTCAGTTGTTCGTATCGGGATCGGACCCACTCCGTTTCGTTCAGCTTAACATCCATCAGCACCCTCAAGGAAGGTAATTCAACTTCAACGGGTAGGACTGCCTCCATGCCATACACAAGCTGATACGGTGTTGCCTCAGTGGATGTTCTGATTGATGTACGGTACCCATGCAAGGCAAATGGTAGCATTTCATGCCAGTCTTTATAGGTAACCACCATTTTTTGCACAATCTTCTTGATATTCTTATTAGCTGCCTCAACAGCGCCATTCATCTTTGGCCTGTAAGGAGAAGAATTGTGGTGTTGGATCTTGAAGTCCCGGCACAGCTCTGCCATCATTTTGTTGTTCAAGTTGGAACCGTTATTAGTAATGATTCGCTCAGGCACTCCATACCGACAAATGATGTCTCTTTTCAGAAATCGGGCTACTACCTGCCTTGTAACATTTGCATATGAAGCTGCTTCAATCCACATGGTAAAATAGTCAATGGCCACCAGGATGAATCTGTGGCCATTTGAAGCAGTCGGTTCAATCTTGCCAATCATATCAATGTCCCACATAGCAAAGGGCCAGGGTGAAGACATCACATTCAGAGGATTCGGAGGCACATGCACTTTGTCCGCATAAATCTGGCATTTATGGCATTTCCTAGCATAAGCATAACAGTCTGCATCCATTGTGATCCAGTAATAGCCTGATCTTAACAACTTTTTAGCCATTGCATGCCCTCCAGCATGGGTACCAAAGGATCCTTCGTGCACCTCGTGCATCAACAGGTCTGCTTCTGTCTTAACAACACATCTAAGGAGTACCATGTCAAAGTTTCTCTTGTACAAGGAACCATCAGCATTCAGGAAGAAACTACCAGCTAGCCTTCTCAAAGTCTTCTTATCATTGGAAGATGCCCCAGGTGGGTATGTTTGATCCTCCAAGAAGCATTTGATATCATGGAACCAAGGCTTATCATCTTTAACAACGTCTGCTGAGAACACATATGCTGGCCTGTCAAGTCTGGATACTGCAATCCGAGGCACAAAGTTGGCAGCTTGAACTTTGATCATGGATGAAATGGTAGCCAGAGCATCTGCAAATTGGTTTTCGTCTCGAGGGATATACTCAAGCTTGACTGTTGTGAAGAAAGTCAATAACCTCCTTGTATAATCCCGATAAGGTATCAGATGATCTTGGTGGGTGTACCATTTACCGTTGGTTTGATTGACTACCAGAGCTGAATCTCCGAACACAGTCAAAGTCTTGATCCTGTGGTCAATAGCTTCCTCAAGACCCATAATATAAGCTTCGTATTCAGCTTCATTGTTAGTGCAGTTGAAGGTGAGTTTTGCCGAGAAAGGCATGTGAACTCCCTTGGGTGTAATGAGTACTGCACCCACACCACGACCATTCATATTAACAGCCCCGTCAAACATCATAGTCCATTCTTCTTCTGGGTCAGGCCCTTCAGTGTGAACGGGCTCTTCCTGATCTTTTGCTTTTATGAACATGATATCTTCATCAGGGAAGTCAAATCTCATAGGCTGGTAGTCATCAATGTGTTGCTCAGCGAGATATTCAGACAATACACTGCCTTTGATGGCCTTTTGGGATGTGTACTGAATGTCATATTCCGTGAGGATCATTTGCCATCTTGCAACCCGTCCGGTAAGTGCTGGCTTCTCAAAAATCTACTTAACTGGGTCCATCTTAGAGAACAATAAGGTAGTGTGGGTCAACATATACTGTCTTAGTCGGCGAGCAGCCCACGCTAAAGCACAACAAGTTTTCTCGAGCAATGAATAACGTTGTTCACAGTCGGTAAACTTTTTTCTTAGTTAGTATATTGCATACTCTTTTCGACCAGACTCGTCATGCTGGCCCAGCACACACCCCATTTACTCGTCTAATACTGTCAGGTACATGATTAGAGGTCTTCCTTCAACTGGAGGCATAAGGATTGGAGGCTCTTGTAAGTATTCCTTGATTTTGTCAAAAGCCCTCTGGCAGTCTTCGTTCCACCTGACCATTTGTTCTTTTCTTAACAACTTGAACAAAGGCTCACAGGTTGCTGTAAGGTTGCTGTAAAGGGAAGTCATCTTTCGGGCCGGCTCTGTTCAGATCCCGGTAGTCCACACACATCCTCACCTTGTCGTCTTTCTTAGGCACAGGTACAATATTAGCCACCCACGGCGGATAGCTAGTTATAGCAAGGAAACCGGCGTCCCACTGCTTTTGCACCTCTTCTTTTATCTTCATTGCCATATCCGGGCGAGTTCGGCGCAGCTTCTGTTTCACTGGTGGGCAGTCTTCTTTCAGAGGCAGCTTCTGTTTTACTGAATCTTGCAGGCGGGCCCCGATCCTAACCTCTTTCATGTCTTCTTCCGTACCAAGATTAACCGTTTCAATCTCCTCCTGATGAGGAGTGATAACCTTCTCCTCTTGCCTTAACAACCTGGCTAGCTCTTCAGGTAACTCATAATCTTCTTCAACCCCTTCATCAGCTTGATTGATTGGATTGTCAAAATCACACGAAGTCATAGCAGTGTTGTTGTCGGTGCAGTCTGAAAGGCACTTTCTGCAAGGGTTTAGATTGGTTTATTTTAGTGATCAATTTTAATCTTGTTTAGAAAAAGTGAGAATGAAGTTATTTATTTTGAAAACATTTCCATTTTATTGTTTTGTAAAAAAGTGAAAAAAATGAAAAGACAGTGAGCGAAAAAGAGACTTGTTTGCAAAAGATGTCCGATATTCATTGATTAATCCATTTGCACAAAATTACAAGATGACCCTATTACAAAATGAGTCTTGACATATTGGGCAAGATGCAAGACTTGATGCATGCTTTAAAATACAGGAAATAATAATTACTCTGCAGGAGTAACCCTTATAATTTCCTGGGAAGACCAGTTAAGGACTTGGCTCCCCGGGATCCTTGGACGTATCCAGTTATCCAGGTTGCGGTCGCTTTCCTCCTCGTCTTCCAAGTTGTTCACAGCATCCGGGGTGAGCATTCCCCCGCTGACAAAATTGGGCTCTTTCGCAGCCTCTGATTGATCTCGTTGAGTTGGTTTGTAACCCAACCCAAATCTGTCTTCTTTCTTTTCCACGGGCAACAGCTTGCCCCAGCCTTGGGCAGTACCTTCCTCAACAACCTTCCGAGCTTGCTGATATGACGTTATGGAGGTTCCCAGTACAGCAGATGCTTCATTAATGTTCAGGGCCTCAAACCCCTGGCTCATGGTTTCATGGATTTCTCCATCCATCTCAATGTATTTATACGTAGCCAGATGGCTAACAAAGATGTCTTCCTCCCCACAGATGGTGATGATCTGGCCTTCCCACTCGAATTTCAGCTTCTGGTGAAGGGTAGACGTAACAGCGCCATCGGCGTGGATCCAGGGTCTACCCAACAAACAGCTGTAGGCCGGCTGAATGTCCATCACATAGAAGGTAGTTTTAAAAGTCTGCGGGCCAATCATCACAGGCAGATCAATCTCTCCAAGCACTGATCTCTTAGAGCCATCAAATGCTCTCACCACCAAATTACTCGGACGCAGTGCCAAACCATCATACTCCAGCTTCACTAAGGCTTTCTTTGGCAGAACATTGAGTGATGACCCAGTGTCCACCAGTACATGAGATAGAATAGCACCCTTGCATTCCAAGGTGATATGTAAAGCCTTGTTGTGGTTACGTCCCTCCGTTGTTAAATCAGCATTGGTGAAGCCCAGTCCATGACTGGTGTTGACATTTGCCACCACAGTTTCTAGCTGGTTAACAGTAATCTCCTCCGGCACGTATGCTGCGTGTAAGACTTTCAATAATGCATTCCTGTGAGCTTCAGAACACATCAACAGGGATAATATGGAGATTTTTGAGGGAGTTTGGTGAAGCTGATCCACCACCTTGTAATCACTTCTCTTTATGATTCTCATGAACTCGTCTACATCTTGTTCAAATGATGTCTTCTGAGTTTATTTGATAGTTGGCTCTTCAGACATTACACTCTTTCCTCTTGCTTTGGCAGCAGCCTCTGCTTCTGCATTAGGTCTTTGTGTTTGTGAGGCAAAAAGGCGTCCGCTCCTGGTGAAGCCTCCGCCTCCCCCAACATTATCAATTTGTGGAGAAGAGGTTGATGAATCCAGAGTGATTTTCTCCCCGTTGCAGTAGAGATCAGAGCCATAATGCCAAGGTATGGCATTGTTGCTTTCATAAGGAACGGGTCTGGGCACCGTTATGGTGACTGGACTAACTGCTGTAGAGGAGGGTACTGTAATGGTGTGCGGATCGTAGTAGATTGTGACTGGTGACCTGGCAGGAGGTGCCACTGTTTGTTGTTGGAAGTTGTTGTCTGGAGGAACACTTGATGGATCATAGTAGATGGTGACTGCTGAGACATCTTCATTAATTTCTGTTGGCGTTGTAGAAGATTCTGCTGATGAAATAGATGCTGATGTTGCGGAGGGAATGGTTGTTGACATTTGATTTGTTGAAGTGATGGACGGAGCCATTGCTGATGATATTGATGAATCGGTAGGAATGATTGTTGCTGCTGTTGTAGAAGAATCAAGAATTGTTGTTAAAGGAATTGCTGGATTTGTAGGCGCCGTTGTTGAGATCTGAAGGATACCATCCTTGATAAGACCATCTATGCTGCTTCTCAAATTATCACACCCGTTGACTGCAATGTTGCAATATCCACAACCGAGCTCACACCCGGGGAACACCTGGCACTCTAGAAGCTGAGCTTTAATTTCGACAAGAGGTGTTTGAATTTGTGCAACACTGGTGATCAAAGTAGATGGTTTGTCTTCCTCAATGGCATTAATCCTCGGCCCGCCATGATTAGGCATATGATTTCTGTTAACATTTGGAGGAGGTGCGAAGTTTAGGGCTTTAGAATCCACCAGATCTTGAATTTTCATTTGCAATGCCCTACATTTTTCCGTATTGTGGCCAGGTGCATTGGAGTGGAAAGCACACCTGGCGTTGACATCGTAATTCTTTGGGAGATTGGAGGGATCCGGTGGTGCCAATGTCCTTAACTCAACCAAGTTAAGCTTCAGGAGTTGTGGCAATAAGGCAACATAAGGCATGGGGATGGGGTCAATCACCCTGTTGGCTTGTGATGGTCTTTGCTGAAAGGGTCGTTGTTGTTGATTGCTATTGTTGTTGTAGGTTCTCTGTGGCGGATACTGAATTTGTTGCTGATATTGTGGTTGTTGTTGTTGTTGATATGCTGGTTGCTGAGGGATCGGAGCTGGAATAGTGATAGCTGCTACTGATCTGTGAACATACTGAGGTCTTCCCCTGCTGGCATGAATGGCATTTGTCTCACTGGTTCTTCTGGGTCCCACAAAAGGCTTCCTGGGATTACTGGACGAACTTGCACCATTATCAGAAATTTTTCCCATTTTTAATAGACTTTCAATTCTTTCGCCGGTTATAACTACGTCAGCAAAACTGGTGGAAGAAAAGGCAGCCAGTCTATCAATATATGTTCCTTGCAAAGTATTCATGAACATGTCGGCCATTTCTCTTTCCGACATGGGTGGATGGACAGCAGCAGCAAGCTGTCTCCACCTCTGGGCATATTCTATGAAGCTTTCTCTGGAAGATTGAGACATTCCCATTAGGAGGGTCCTGTTAGGAGCCATATCCAGATTATATTGATATTGTCTGATGAAGGCTTCAGCTAAGTCCTTCCAGCATCTGATAGTAGCTCTGGTCAAGTGTGAATACCACTCCCTTGAAGCCCCAGTCAGACTGTCTTCAAAATAGAACATCCACAGCTTTTCATCCATGGTTAATGCTTTAAGTCTTCCCATAAAAGACTGCAGGTGAATTCGTGGACAAGAGGTTCCATTGTATTTCTCAAAGTACGGGGGTTTGAATTTGTGGGGAATTCTCACCCCATCCACTAGCCCCATATCCATTACATCAAAACCTAAGGAGTTTTGGGACTCCAAAGATCTCAATTTCTCAGCAATTTCATCAAACCTCCTATCATAGACTTCGTCTCCAACTCCCATGACAGTAAACTGCTCTTCTTGGGGATCTTCTTGCAAGATTCTCCCCCCAATAGTATTTCCTTGCACATTACCCGGGATGTTGACTTCCGGATCTAGATGAGGCCCAAATACAGGTGGATTAACATGAGGCTGACTCCTCTCATTATTACTTGTTCCTCCTGTGCCAAGGTGAGGTTCCTCGGGAGTTTGTCTTTCTACCAATGCCCTTAACCTTTCTTGGCTCTGGGCCAAGCCAATCATTACAGTCATGAATTGAGTCATTTGGTTCCTCATCTCCACTCTTTCGTTAGCCATCTGGGTTCTGACCTCTGTCAGGTCTTGCTGTACTTGCTCCATTAGAAAACCCGGAAGGTTGTTGCGAGTAGGATACCGGTGTGCACGGTTGACTGGGAACAATCTTCTGCGAGCAATATTTCCTGAGACCACAACAGAGTTAGAAAAAAATAACTAATAATAAAGACCTACAAAACAAAACAAAAGTTAGTATGCAATGCAGTATGCTTATTTGTTTTCCAAGGTGTCCGGCTTGGTTCTTGGTTTTGACCTTTCCAGACCTCGAGGAAGATGCTTTGATGTTGTTGAGAAAAGAAAACCCAAATGGAAACAAACTAAAATATATTACAAATGATGAATAATACATAGTCTGTTTTTTTACAATACATGCCCCTGAAGGGTCAAAATACAACACAAAAGAAAAGTACATCAAATGAAAAACAACAACAATCAAAAAGTTAGACATCTAGTCCAAACTCATCCTCCTTAACCTCCTTTAGGAGTGCCTCAGTCACTGGACCAGCTGGATGCTCTGTAATAGTCCTGATGAGGAGGTTTCTGGTGGCAATGGCAGTTGTCAGCTTCTTGTGCCTGTCTTGGTCCTTTGACCTCTTCAATCCAGCCCTATGCTTCAACTCTGAAATCTCCTTCTGGGCTGCCAGCAAAGCTTCCTGCTGCTTCTTTTCATTGGCCTCTAACTGCTCAATCTTGGCTTGAGTTCTCTGATCTTCTTGAGTACGGGCTTCAGTGATCCTGACCCACCTAGCCTGACTCTCTTGCAGATAAAGCTCAGTTCTAGCCTTCTGAAGCTTGGCCTCTTTACAGGAATTCTTCAATATTTATTCCCCAACTCTTGATTTCTTGATGTAGTCCTTTGTTTTCTCAATCTTGGCCAGATGCTCCACCCTAAGCTTCTCCAACCTCTCAATGTCTAGACGACCATCACTCCTTTCCCAAAGAGTATTCTTCAAAGCTTGAGACAGATTCTCATTCCTTTCCTTCAGCTTCTCAAATTCCTCCAGGCTGACAGTTACTGTAGGCTGCACCGTAGAGGGTCCAGGTGTGTCTTCAATGGTAAAAGGCATTCCAGTAATCTGAGCTCTAGTATGGGACCAGTCATAGTACTGAGCTGAAGCAACATTATTACACCTCCCAAGAATAGCCATTCCCTTTGTCTGGATGTTGTCCCAAGCCCAGGATGCTTGTCTGACAATAGCTGAATTAGGTTTCACTTCACAATACAGGGTCTCAACTAAATCTTGCACTCTAGGAGGGTGAACCAAACCATAGCCCAGTTGTCTTTTAAACAACAAAGGATTGTAGTTGATTCAACCCTTTACTCCTATCAGAGGTACATTTGGGTATTTCCCACAACTGGTGATGATGTCCTTGCCTTTGGTGCTTTAGGTGCACCATCTGATATCATCTGAAGTCAAAGAAATGAGCCTCTTGGCCTAGTTCTTCTGTTGGTGAGGATTCAAGAAGGTATCTGATTTAGGTAGGTGTCTGAGCATCCAAGTATGAAACAAAGGAGCACATCATCTCACTAACTTCCCCCTTTGTTTCTCATTCCTCTGATGAATGGAGTAGTAGAAATCTCCCAGCAATGTGGGTACTGGGTTCTTTAGAAGGAAAAGATGAATGGCATTCTTGCTGACAAATTTGGGCTCATCTGCAAATAGTATGACCCCATATATGCTGAGGGCTAACAGTGCACAGACTGCCCTCCATTCTCCCAAAGAGGCTTTCAGGATGGCCTGAGAAATCAAGAAATCTAAGTGCAAACCAGGGATCCCAGCTTTGGTTGTCATGTTTTGCTCAATCAAGGTAGGCTCCAAGTACAGTGCTCTTGCCACTTCTCCATTGCTGGGAGAAGTCATTTCTGGGTTGAAGGGGACTCCACCCCTGACACGTACTCCAATCAATGATGAAAACTCCTCCAGCAGAGGTCCTAGTTGGAAGTCTGGGAATGTGAAGCATCTCAAAGGAGGGTCATAAAACTGTAGGCAGGTGTGGATCATGCTCCTATGAGAAGGGTCTAGGTCCATAACCATATCAAGGATACCTCCATGATGCTCTCTGAATAATGGGATGTGGTCAGGTGTGATAAGTGATTGGACCTGCCTGATACCAGTCAACACAGGCTCAAAGAAATGGTATGATATATTGCTCTTCCTGGGAGTGGCCATGAGTGCTGATGAAGAGCTGGAGACAAGTGCTGATGAGGATTAAGACTGATACTGGAGATGAGCCAGTGATAGGCTGGTGTTGGTGATGATGAAGATGAATGAAGCAGATAACAGAGGTCTATGCAGAAGAAAGGGGTCAAAACCAAACCAGATATGAGGTGGATACCCTGAAAAACAAATAAACAAATGTTAAATGATGCAATGATGATGTATGCAAATGATATGCAAGGGTTTGTGATCAAGCTGGATCTGATTATCTGTCTTGATATATAAGGCCCATGTATGTTCAAGAAGTTCAGATGGAGGTTCAGAAGTCCAATAACAAAGGTGGGGGACTCAAATAAAGAGTCACATGTCCAGGGTTAAATCACAAGAACTGTCCAAAATGAGGTACTCTTAATCAAAAACAAGTAACAGGGTATGATGTGGCCAAGGGTACCTGCAAACCTGTAAACAACCCAACCCCCTCACAGGTAATGTTCTAAAACAAGGATCCTCAGACTTGGATCAGTTATGAGAAGTGTAAACACTTCTAACTTGGAGGTACAATGTTTACAATAACCATAAAAGATCCTCCTCTAATTCACCTCAGTTTCTGAAGGTCATAATAAAGGTCATCCAGACTTAGCAGGCTTCCCAGATAGCCCAAGCACTACAGGAAATCTGTAGCACATAGTTCTCAAGAAGAAACCCACATCTGAACCGTGTTTCATATTCCCGCACCAGACCGAAATGGAATGGGAAAGAACATGAATCACTCTAGCCTAGGTGTCACTCAGGTCCCAGGTATAGGACCTTAAACTCTCAATAGAACCCCACCCACCAAGACAGAAAACCAGCTCCAGCAATGATAATGACAGTATGAAATATGAAAAACTGTAAAGAAAGCAATAAATAAAGCTGTACATAAAGCAATAAATAAAGCAAATATATAAACACAATTAGCACATAACACCCCAGTAAACACAAATCAAATAAGCGCTAGGAGGAACCCACAAAAAGAACCAAAAGCCCTGGTTACAGTATAAGGGTCCCCAGCAGAGTCGCCAAGCTGTCGCTCCCACCTGATGACACGGGGCCAAGAGGGGTACATACGCGAACGGTCGGCGAAAAGAGAAGAGAACACACAAGGGTGAACTCAGAAAGAAAAGAGTCGCCAGCTAGGCATTTTTATCCCGAAGGAAAGGTAATGCTGCATAAACCTAAGAAAAGATGGATAAGACGGTTGCGAACTAGAGAAACTGAGAAAGGGGGTTGGTTACAACCTGGGAAGGTATTAGCACCCAGATTGTCCGCTGTACTCGACGGGATCCACGCTCAAAAGATTTGTGTTTTAAAAGGGGTAGTGTCAGTATAACTTGTGTGTCAAAGCTGGAAAAGAATGCAAGTGTTAGTGCAAAAGAAATGTGAAGTGTATAAGTGAAGTGTCAGTGTAAGAACAAAGATAAAATGCTCAAGACTATGAGGCTTAAGGAACAATGCTGAAAAGGGGGGAATATACAGAGACTTTTGTTCGATAACTGTTAAGTTATGCCTACGTATCCTCTCATGCAATGAGGAAGTCAGAACACCGTAGTTCGACCCAAAGAAACTGAAAGATAAATTGACTTGTGAACTGCTTGCTTGTCTATGCTCAAGTGTATGACCTGTCTGGCTCAGGTGCAAACTGTCTTGCATTAGACGGAAGAAGCAAGTTCTCTTTGTGAGTGAAGATGATGAGAAAAGAATCCCGGAGGAGACGATTATTGTTTGTTTTTTGTGTTTTTAGGCTTATTATTGCTTTTGGTGTTTTGTCATAAGAAAATGAGCTTAAGCCTAAACCAAGGGTTAGTAAACTCATCACATCTTCCCTCTGATTAGGGGTAATGAGAATTCCTTAAGTGTGAAGTAAGCACCTCACACTTAATCACCATGATGTAGGATTAAGATCATTAACCTACTTGTAATTATTTAGATGTTTTTGGAGTTTCTGTTTAGTGTTAAGTAATGAGTTTAAGCCATAATCACAGATTTAATGGACTCATTACACCATCCTAATAGAAGGATAATAGATGAGAACATTTAAGCTAAGGAAGGCTCCTCAACTTAATCCATGATTAGGGATTAACCTCATGACA
Source organism: Lathyrus aphaca (assembly GCA_963966055.1). Classification (NCBI taxonomy): domain Eukaryota; kingdom Viridiplantae; phylum Streptophyta; class Magnoliopsida; order Fabales; family Fabaceae; genus Lathyrus; species Lathyrus aphaca. Next base: position 293,270,406 of record OZ014519.1, on the reverse strand, counting down.
AAACAAGGCCTTTATTAAATGGATTTTAGTTAATGGTAAGATGAAGAAGTGAATTTTATGGTTTGTAAGACAACTTGAGGGGGACTTGTCCATTAACACTAGGGTTAGACCTTCTTAACCAATTAAGGAAGAATTAGAACCCTAATACAAGGCCCAAGTTACAAGCTTGATGTCTTAGTGATTATTAAGTGGATTGATTAGAGGATTTAAACACATTAAGGGTTTAACACTTAGGATTAAAGTTATACACTCCATCCTAATAGAAGGATGCATGCATAAGCTTAAACACAAAGCCTTAAAACCTTTAGGGTTTAGTCCTTGATTAAGAGATGAGAAGAGAAGACTCAAAGAAAACTCAAAAGAAAAAGTCTAAGGGGACTAAACAATCTTAAAATGTTATCATGCTTGGAAGTCCTAGGGTTTGTGAGGCTTAAGAGGAGAAATCTTCAAGGAAGCCACCAAGGAGAAGCAAGATAGAAAAAAGGATGAGATGAGAAGAGAAAAGAGGGAAGAGAGGCACAAGTGAGAAAGCTCACTCAAGGACAAGTAAAAATGCAGAAAGGATGTAGAAAGATGAGGTGAGAAGAGGTAAGAGGTGAAGGCAAATTCACCTCCTAAACAAACTTACCATTATCCTAAAGAGTTAGTACAAGATGCATAAAGGAATAAATGAGATGAAACAATGCATATGGATGGGCAAAGGCCAAATTCAGAAACATACACATGATGAAAATGATGTCAAGAGATGGTGCAAAGTCACACAAGATGCATATATGTGAGCATACAAGAGAATGGATGCATATGGAGCATGCCTTGAACCATAAAGATTCATGAAAGTTTATGAAATGATGTGAATGAACAACATGGAAAATGGAAGATGCAATGATAAAACATGATCCTAATATGTCCTAAGGTTTCTTATATGTCATGAGGATGCACAAAATGTCATGGCAAGTTCTTAAATGCAAGCAAATGAGAGATGGATGCAAAGGAAAGCACAAATTAGGGTTTACATACAACATGCAATGCAAAAATCAAAATCAGAAGCAAATGACAAGATAAAAAATTGAAAATGGGATCAAAGGAACCCTAACCCTACACAAGTTCACTGCCCAAAGGAGGGAACCTAACTCTTAACCTAGTGAAAGTTATGAATTTCTTAAGTCAACTAGGGTTTCAAGGTACCTCAAAAAGAAAAATGCTCATCAAATTGAAAATGAAAGATAAATTCAAACCAATTCTACCCTAGAAACTACATGCTATGAAGGATGCAATGCAAGAAGAACCATCATCAAACTCTTCATGGTTAGGCAGAATGAATTTTTCAAATTTTGAACAAAAATATTGCCTTTAAATGAATTTAATTCCAATGAAAAAGGTCAAAATAGTTCAAGAACCAAAAAGAAATTTGTTGTGAGAGTTTGATAATGTTTCTAAATGTTTTAAAATGCAATGTGAATTTTTTGGTGATTTTTAAATACCTAAATGCATTTTTAATTAATTAATTTTCATTAACTAATTAAAAATAAACATTTAAATGATTTAAAAATAATTTTTAATGCAAAAAATAAAAATTAAAATATTTTTGGGTTCTGAAAATTAATGAAATGCTTGACAAATATTTTCAAAATTTTTAAATGCTTTTTACTATTTTTAAAAATTCGTACAAGATTAAATAAACAAAATGAAATAGAAATTAAAAAAAGAGAAAGTATGCAGGATGGAAGGCTCAGATGCAATCTGGGTTTAAAATGTTTGACTGGGCGCGCATCTGGACGGCCCAAGTTCAAACCTGCCTAATTTTAATTAATTAATTTTTAATCCGTAATTAAGAGTTAATGAAATGATCCAGGCCCTCTATCACACGCGGGAAAGCTTCATCCAAGGGTTCAAATTCACACAAAGCCCTAAACCTAATTAGAAACCCTAATCACTTTCAGGTCACCGGAGAAGAGCTCCGGTCGTTTTCTCCGGTGACATCCTCCCTGAGAAATCTCAAACTCACTCTCTAGGTCATTTCTGGAGCTCTAAAGCTCCAGATTTGTTCCTCTAACCTTCCTAAACCTGAATCTAACCTCAAACACAATTTATTTCCAGCCATTAACAAGATTCGAAGCCAAGAACAAAAATTGCAAAACTTTCAGACAAGGCATACACTCTCAATTCTTCATCATTTTCAAAAGTAAAAGGTTCATTGCACTCAGGGAATCAAACTTAACCAATTGAGAACTTAAAATAAAGCTTCTGGAAAAATAATTTTTCGAAGCTACCTGAGGTGAAGCTTTCAGTTTGGAGCTTTCAGACTGCCTCCCTGCTTCAAAGCTCCTCTAATGGTCTCCCTGAAGATGCTTTGAGGCTTAGTTGGAGTGTATGGTGGTTGATTTGTGAGATTGATGGAGTTCTGTTCAGAGAGAGTGGAAAATCGTGTTTCTTCTTAGGGTGGTTTCAAGATCAAATGAGGATTGGGAAATGATCAGAGGATCATGGTGAGTGGTTTTGTGAAGTTTGTTTTGATGTTTGAAGCCTGTGTGTTGAGATTCGAACGAAAATGCAAGGGGGAGAGTTTTTAGGAACTATGGTAATGCTGTGGATTCAGGCTTGTTTCTTGTGTGCTTTGAGTCTCTTTTAGTCCACATATCAAGCTGTGATAGGGCAGAGAGTTGTTGGTGGCACAGCTTGATTGGTATGGTCTATTTTGCCAAAAGTCAATGTTAGGTGTCCTTTGAGGTATGGGCTGTTTCAGGGCTAGGGCAAGGGCATGTCTGCTGTAGCTTGATTCAAGGATAACCATGGAAATGAATTTGAGGCAATGCAGCAAGTGGATTGGAGTTTATGTGAGGTTTTGCAAATTTCACAAAGTTTGGCCCTTTTGTGATTTCTTAATGATCAAGGCATGGAAATGAACAAATCTTTGGTGCATTCTGATTTTTAGGTCATGGTTTATGTTTGTGAAATGGTTAGAAGTCAATTAGAGGTCACGTAAAGGCTTGGCATGTGAATTTGCAAGTTTCCCTCTTTGTGCAAAAGTGAAAATTTCATGATTTTTCCCAACTTTGCAAGGCCATAACTTTTGATCCAAGATGAATTAGAATGAGTTCTTGTACTTTTTGAAAAGGGAATGATCCACTCTACAACTTTCATGACCAAAGTTTTCTCATTTGAAACATTTTTGAATAAAAAAGAGGAGGTTGAAAAACTTTCCCAAAATGGCAAGTTCACATTACAAGTCACTTTCCCAAAAAAGCAACTTTGCAAATGGCTTGAAATTATTCAATTTTGTGAACTTCTAACATCTTCTATGATCAAATAAAGATCATTCACACTCAAAATGATGGAGAATGCTCTTTGGTTGGGTCACTGGGGGCCTCAGATGCCCTGATTTTGCACTGACTTTCTCAAGAAGTCAACCTTTGATCAGATGCCTTCCCCATTGAATTTCTTCATGAAAATTGATATGCATGATCCTTATAACATATAGAGACCAATAGAAACAAGAATGACCAAAAAAATTGGAGTTATGGCCTTTGAAACCAAAACCCTAATTTTAGGTCATCTGTGTAGTTAAACCTGGCTCTGCTTCCATGCCTTTCTCAGTTCTTGTGATTCTTTGACTTTTTTGACTTTGTGAGGATATAATATGATGCTTGAATATACATGGACCCCTTTGAAGTGATTGATGACCTTTTAAGTGGCTCAAATAGATCTTGGATTGCTCAGATCACAAACCCTAGATGCAGATGACTTTGAATCAATGCAGTGAAGCAAAAATGCAATATGAGATGATATGATTGAACTTATGCAAATGAAAAGATCACAAGCCATGGTGTGAATGGGTGAGGGCAAATTTGGGGTGTTTACATGATGCCGTTTAGAGTTACTAATGCACTTATAGTATTAATGGAATATATGAATAAGATTTTCCATGACTATTTGGATCAGTTTGTTATTTTCTTTATAGATGATATTCTGATTTACTCTAAGTCGGAAGAAGAGCACACTGAACATCTGCTTATTGTGTTGCAAGTGTTGAAAGATAAGAAGTTGTATGCTAAGTTATCGAAGTGCGAGTTTTGGTTGAAGGAAGTGAATTTTCTTGGCCATGTAATTTTGGGAGAAGGGATTGCTATGGATCCATCCAAGGTAGATACAGTTCTACAGTGGGAGACTCCGAAGTCAGTGACAAAAATTAGAAGCTTTTTGGAGTTAGCTAGTTATTATCGAAGATTCATTGAAGGTTTTTCGAAGTTGGCACTTCCATTGACTCAATTAACTTTTAAGGATAAGGCGTTTCTGTGGGACACCTAGTGTGAGCATAGTTTCATCGAGCTAAAGAAGAGGTTGACTACTGCTCCAGTTTTAACATTACCTAAACTAGATGTACCATTTGTGGTTTATTGCGATGCTTCTCTTATGGGTTTGGGTGGAGTGTTAATGCAAGACGGTCAAGTGGTGGCATATACTTTGCGACATTTGAGAATTCATGAGAGGAATTATCCTACCCATGAGTTGGAACTAGCAACTGTGGTATTAGTATTAAAGATTTGGAGGCATTATCTATACGGTTCGAGATTTGAAGTATACAGTGATCATAAGAGTTTGAAGTATCTTTTTGACCAGAAAGAGTTAAATATGAGGCAGAGGCGTTGGTTGGAATTCTTAAAGGACTATGATTTTAGTTTAAATTAACATCCTGGTAAAGCCAATGTTGTGGCTTATGCCTTAAGTTGGAAGACATTGCATATGTCGATCATGATGGCTAGAGAATTGGAATTGATCGAACATTTTTGAGATATGAGTTTGGGTTGTGAGAAGAAACCTCACAGTGTAATGTTAGGAATGTTGAAGGTTAACAATGACTTTCATGATCGTATACGAGAGAGTCAGAAGTCGGATGTGAAATTGGTGGACTTGATCGTTGGTGATGAACAGGCTGGAGGTAATGAATTCCGAGTCGATGAACATGGAGTACTAAGGTTTCGGTAGCGTATTTGTATTCTTGATGACCTCGAATTGAACAGAATGATTCTTGAAGAGGGACATAGAAGTAGCATGAGTATTCACCCGGGAGCTACAAAGATGTATCAAGATTTGAAAAATATATTTTGGTGGCCTGGGATGAAGCGTGATGTGGCTTAGTTTGTTTATGCTTGTTTGACTTGTCAGAAGTCGGAAGTAGAACATCAAAAACCTGTTGATTTGATGCAACTGTTGGATATTCCAGACTGGAAATGCGATAGTATCTCGATGGATTTATTTACGGTGTTACCCAATACTCTGAGAGGGCATGATGCCCTTTGGGTCATTGTTGATAGATTGATGAAGTCATCACATTTTATTCCGATTGGTGTTACTTTTTCCTTGCACAAATTGTCAGAGATATATGTCAATAGGATTGAAGTTACATGGGATTCCTTTGAGTATTGTGTCGGATAGAGATCTGAGATTTAGTTCTAGATTTTGGGCGAGCTTGCAAGAAGCATTGGGTTCGAAGTTGAAGTTGAGTTCAGTTTATCATACACAGACTGATGGGCAGACATAGAGGACTATACAATCTTTGGAAGATTTGTTGAGGGCTTATTTGTGATAACACAATTTTATATCGATTATTTAGCATGGTTTTCAATTATTTAAGTTACTATTTTCCGTGTTTTGAACAATATTATGCGAACTTGTGTTTGTTTTTCATGTATTAAAATATATGTGACTTGTGGAAGAAAACAAGTAAAATGAGACATAAATGAGGATTATAGCAGAAGAATTGAAGTAGATAGCAGAAAACACAGTTCTTCATTCAGAAAACAAGATGGACGTCACACTAATGGGACAACCGTCCCACTTTCATAAGTCCAGATGAATGTCACAATGCAAGATGATCGTCACAGGTCTTATTTTAGAATCTTATTTTGCGCGCCTTAGTCAATAACAGAGAGTCGTTATCACGATATTCTCTCGTTCAACTCAGATATCTTCTCACCCGTTCTAGTATCAGTCCAACCATACACAGTCAAGGCCCAACTAAATGAGTTCCTACAAATTCTTAACACCAGTACCATATGAAAGCTATAAATAGAAGTTGCTTCCAGTTCAAGAGGGAGCTTCGACGATTCTACCAAATTTCTGCAGTTTTACCATTCGAAGCCATTTATTTCATTTGTTCAGAGTTGTTTCCTTTTTCATTTATTTTCCCGTATTTAATTAGTTTCCATTACTAAACCTTAGTGATAGCTTCCTACACTGGGAAGCTATTACCATTTATTTATTTACAGCTATTGCCTTTGTTTAAGTTTAATTTTCTGCAAGAATTCTTAATTCATGTGTACTTCATCCAGGTTCTTTATTAAATTATATGCTTTATTTTCTAAATATTATGTCTTATATTTTCATGCATTCCTTCTACTTATTTTCTTCTGAGTTAATTAATATGTCCAGCTAAACCCTTTATTCGGTATGTGATTAAATAACCGGACCGAATTCAATAGATCTAGGATAAAACTTTAAACTCAATTTACTTTTTGGTTTCTATTTCTTAATTTAAAAACAACTTTTGTAAAGAAAGTAAGAAGATAAAAAAGTTTAGAATTAAGACCACGAGAGTGTGAGATTGTAACCGGATAGTAGAAATCGAGCATTAATTTTAAATGCAACGGAAGCGCTTTAAAACCAATTAGAATCTCTAGGTTTTCAAAAAGTACTTTTAACTTGAATTGATACAGCGAGAGCGCTCAATACAACTTAAAGGTATAGTAATAAGCAAGACCACATGAGTGTGAGTTAACAACCTTTATTGAATTTGTAAAGGCATACCAATTACATACCGATATTCTTATCATAACTTAAACTTAATTTAAAATTCTTACTTTCCCGTTCCTAAAGACTAAAACATCACTCACCTTAGCTAAACATAGTAACATCCCGATAGCGCTAGGTTGATTATCGAGTCTCTGTGGGATAAATATCTTTTATTACTACGTGATTAGGCTGTATACTTGTAGTTAGAATATTTAGACTCGTAAAGTCGCGATCAAGTTCTTGGCGCCGTTGTCGGGGAGTTAGTTTTAGTTAATAGTGCAATTCGTTTGTTGCGCCGTCTAAACTAAGGCAACAAATTTATCCTTTTCGTCGATTGTATGCCCAGTACTCGCTCTCGAGATGAAAACTTTGAACCGAAAATCAACTAAGTTGAGTGTTTCTTAAGTTTGAGACGTCGAACCTAAACTAACGAAACCCTTTTACCTAAAGATCTTATACCAGAACCAGTTGAAGAACCGATCATGTCCAAAAACGGAGGACCACAACAACATCCACTCAAGTCCTATGTGTCGCTCCCGGGATTTTCATCTTAGTACAAATGCGAAAGTGGCGTGAAAAAGTTAGAGTCATCAGCCAAGCATTTTTATCCCGAATGAATAGGAAAGGTAATGTTGCACAAACCTAAGGAAAGGAAATAACAAAGTCTTTCAAACAAAAGAGACTGGGTTCGAGAGTCAGTTACGAACTAGGAAGGTATTAGCACCCAAGATCATCTGTTGTACCTGTGGGATCCACGCTTATTAGTCTGTTTCAAAGGGTAAGGAATAAAACTGTTGTTAAATAAAAACCGCTACTAGAACTGGAATGAGAGAGGGAACTGGAAAAAGAGAACGAAAGGGTACGAGAAAAATGTAGGGAAAATAAAGCATATGCTAGAATGGGCCCTACCCCACTGCCTACGTATCTCATGGAAAATGAGAAACAGAGTCGACGTAGTTCTCCTAACTAAGGCGGGAACTTTATTTGTTTGTGTTTTTTATGAGTTGAACTGCTTATGCCTATGCTCAGGTGTTGCAGACTTGCCTTAAATGAGTGTGTTACCGTCTTGAAAAGAGACAAGTTGTAGCAAGTTCGTGTTTAGAGTGAATGATATGAGAAGAGAATTCCCGCAGGAAAGACGCGTGTTATTGGTTTACTGTATTTTAGAAGAAGTGTTTTTTAGGTGTTGTTTGTGAAACATCCTCATGCTAAGACTTATTCATCATGATAGACACCCTACACCTCATCCCCATATGGAATATGTTCAAGTACCCCATGGAAAAATCTCTTGGCACATGAAAAAGCTCAATCTTTATTAGGTGTTTTGATTTTGTTTTGAAATGAGAACAAAGACTCAAGTTGATAAAGTAAAAAAACTAAGGGAAACTAAGACTCACCCTAAGTTGTTATTCAATGGAGATCTTATGGTTAATGAGGTATTATAATCCTAAAGAGAAAAAGAAAGCAAGTTCTAACTCACTTCAAGGATTGAAGATGAGATTAGAACTTAAAGGGGATGAAGAGAGTGAAATGTTGAAGAAGCATAAAATGCTTATCGCAAACACAAGGTGAAAGTTTTAAAAAGAAAAGGGTAGGGATGAAGGTCGAATGTTGGCGCACACCCACACTCTATACTTACCATTAGCCCCTAAAAATTGTTAGTAAGATCATGTATTTATCAAATCAAAATGACTAAAAAGGAGGACAATTAAGTACTAACATGTCCTAAAATGATTATGACCTAAACTATACTCAATCCTAAGCCTAAGGATGCCTAAAAGCTAAGCCAAACACAAAATCAGCAGCTACAACAATGCTTCAGCACACAATGAGCTACCAAAATTCAAATAAAATGCAAACAGCCTATTACATCTACCAAACAACATGAAAACAAGTGTAAAAAGTGTCAAAACAATGTAATGTAGCATACCATTAACAGTCTCTGTTTTAAAATACAACAATGATAACATGGCAGAATTACATCACTTTTTACAATGCAAATGCATGAATCACAATGCATGGATATGCATCACACAACAATCATTAATGGATGCAACATGGTTAGTATGATTATGAACATATGAATATGAAAACAACTCAACCACATTAATGCATTTTCCATTATAAAAAAAATATGTGCATTCTCCAAAAAAAGTGAAACATTAATGCAAACAAACAATGGAATGAACATGTATCTTATTGCATCCTAATCTAAAACAATTATCAACAATGAAATGCAGCAAATAAACAAGCAAGAATGAATGCAAACATGTGAATTATGCAATTTCAAGTAGCATGCAACATTTTCGATTATGTGTGCAAACATCTGATACATGCATTGATTGCAAATATAGTGCAAAACAGAATTTTAACTCATCATTAACATGCTAACAATGAAGTTCAATCATGGTAATAACATTCACAACATGTCATGAACATAAATTCAACAATTATGCCAAAAATCAGAACCGAACGAAATACGCATCGAAACTTGTTGAAACTACATGCACCTACACCTAAACAACTCCTAAAAACTCCCTGAAATCATATACTAAAGATTCAAGATGATTGGAGGGGGGATGGATAACAAAAATGCAAGAAAACACAAGAATTTTTCATTCTGCTACAAGTTCTGGTTACTACCTATGTGCTAATCGGTTACCAGTTCAAAAATTGGCATTTTCTGCTACAAATAACACAGGTAACCGATTACTACCTATGTGGTAACCGGTAACTCTGAGACCAGAATAAAAAATTCTGCATTTTCTTGTAAATATCAGCACCAACTTATTCAAATAAGCTCTAATGTAATGCCTATCAATTGAGCACGGAAATTACACTTAAATGCAACAATTTAACATCAATTAAAAGCACAAACACATCAAGATTCTAAATCCTAATGATCTAATCAACTAAAGTACCCAAAAGTTAGAAAACACGAAGAATACACGAGCCGAGAAGAAGCAGAATAAGTTAAAATGAAAGTGATAATCAGATTCACTAACCTACAAAGCAGAGGTTTGCTTTAGTAATTGTTGCAACGTAGAATCGATACGCGATAGAAGAGAAAAACGAAGATCTGAAGCTTTTTCACGCCTATACACAAAATAAATGTGGTTGATGGAAACCTTCAAAAATAACTTCCGAGATGTGAAATCAACACCAAATCAGTAGCAACTTCTTCAATAATCTGTGAAATCAATGCAATGGTGTGTCGCTCCCAACAAATGAGGCTAACCCAAATGAGGTACAGACGCGAACGGTCGGCGAAAGGATGAAATGAGAACACACAGGAGTGAACTCAAGAGACAAGAGTCGCCAGCTAGGCATTTTTATCCCGGAGGAAAGGTAATGCTGCATAAACCTAGGAAAAAGATGGATAAGACGGTTGCGAACCAGAGAGACTGAGAAAGGGGGTTGGTTACAACCTGGGAAGGTATTAGCACCCAGATTGTCCGTCGTACTCGACGGGATCCACGCTTAAAAGATTTGTGTTTAAAAGGGGTAGTGTCAGTGCAATTTGTGTATCAAAGCTGGAAAGGATGCAAGTGTCAGTGTAAAAGAAGTGTAAAGTGTAATATGTGAAGTGTCAGTGTAAGAAATGAATAGAATGATCAAGAATATGAGGCTAAAAGAATGATGCTGGAAAGAAGGGGAATATACAGAGACTTTTGTTCGATAACAATTAAGTTATGCCTACGTATCCTCTCGTGCAATGAGGAAGTCAGAACACCGTAGTTCGACCCAAAGAGACTGAAAGATGAATTGACTTGTGAACTGCTTACTTGTCTATGCTCAAGTGTATGACCTGTCTGGCTCAGGTGCAAACTGTCTTGCATTAGACGGAAGAAGCAAGTTCTCGTTTATGAGTGAGTGAGATGAGAAAAGAATCCCGAAGGATACGATTATTGTTTGTTTTTGAGTTTTCAGTCTTTTATTGCTTTTTGAAGTTTGTCATAAGTTAATGAGCTTAAGCCTGAACCAATGGATTTAGTAAACTCATCACATCTTCCCTCTGATTAGGGGTAATGAGAATACTTTATGTGTGAAGTCAGCTTCTCACACTTAATCACCATGATGTAGGGTTAAGATCATTAACCTACTTGTGATTATTCAAATGTTTTTGGTGTTTTTGTTTAGTGTTAGGTAATGAGATTAAGCCATAATCAGGGATTAAACAGACTCATTACACCATCCTAATAGAAGGATAATAGATGAGAATGTTTAAGCTGAGGAAAGCTCCTCAACTTAATCCATGATTAGGGATTAACTTCATGACAAAAAAACCTTTATTAAATGGATTTTAGTTAATGGTAAGATGAAGAAGTGAGTTTTATGGTTGGTAAGACAACTTGAGGGGGACTTGTCCATTAACACTGGGGTTAGTCCTTCTTAACCACTTAAGGAAGAATTAGAACCCTAATGCAAGGCCCAAGTTACAAGCTCGATGTCTTGATGATTATTAAGTGAATTGATTAAAGGAGTTAAACACATTAAGGGTTTAACACTTAGGATTAAAGTTATACACTCCATCCTAATAGAAGGATGCAGGCATAAGCTTAATCACAAAGCCTTAAAACCTTTAGGGTTTAGTCCTTGATTATGAGATGAGAATAGAAGACTCAATGCGAAACAAAGGTAAAATCTAAATGGGGGACTAATCAAAACCCTAATTATTGTCATGCTTGGTTGTTCCTAAGGTTTGTGAGGTTTACAAGAAAGATCTTCAGAGAAACCACCAGGAAGCAGATGAAAGGAGCAAAGAGAAGCAAAGTAACTTGCTTCATTTAAGAAGACAAGTCACTTGAAGAAAGAAAGTAAGAAGAACAAGAATGAGCAGGCTCAATCTCAAGCACAAGACAAAAGGCAGCAATGATGCATAAGAGAGATGAAAAGAGTTTGTGAGAAGTGAAGGCAAATTCACTTCTCAAAGTTACTTACCACCTGAAAAGTTAGTGAAAGAAATGCAATGCAATGCAAAATGAAATGAAATGGCATGATGCAAACCAAAACCAGAAGCATGAGTATGATGCTAATGATGCTAAAAGATGATGCACACATGAGGCAAGGCATGAGAATGATCATACAAACATATGGATACAAATGAAGCATTCTTAGAACCATGAACATACATGAAAAGTTATGGAATGCAAATGACATACAACATGGCAAATGAAAGATGCAATGATCAAACATGATTCTAATATGTCCTAAGATGTATTATGAATTAAATGGATGCACAAAGTGTCAAGGCAAGTCATGGTATGCAAACAAATGGAAGATGGATGCAATTGAAAGCCCAAATTAGGGTTTATGATCAATGCACAAAACAAAAATCAAAACCAGAAGCAAACATCATGATAAAAAATTGAAAATGCATTCAAAGGAACCCTAAAACTATACAAACTCACTGCCCAAAGGAGGGGTTCTAACTCTTAACCTAATGAGGGTTATGAATTTCTTAAGATTGCTAGGGTTTTAAGGTACCTTGTCAAGAAAAATGTCAAACAAATAGGAAATGCAAGATCAATTCATGCCAATTTAATCCTATAAACTACATGCTAAACATGATGCAATGCAAAAAGAATCAAGGTCCAACTCTTAAAGGCTAGGCAGAAATGAATTTTTGAAGATTGGATCAAAATAATGCTTTGAAATGAAATTAATTCCATGGAAAATTGTCAAAAGACATCAAGATCAAAAAAGAAATTTGGTTTGAGAGTTGGACAATGTTTCTAAATGATTTTAAATGTTTCATGATTTTTTTTGTGATTTTTAAATACCTAAAAGTATTTTTAATTAATTAATTCTCATTAATCAATTAAAAATAAACTTTTAAATGATTTAAAAATAATTTTGAATGCAAAAAATAAAAATAAAAATGTTTTTGGTTTCTGAAAATTAATAAAAGCCTGAATAAAAATTTTCAGAATTTTTCAATAATTTTTACTATTTTTAATAAATTGTAGAAAACAAATGAAATTAAATGAAATAAAAATGAATTTAAACTGAAAAATGAGGAAGTCAACAGAATCAAGGGCTGAGGTTCAAACTAGCACGCGCGCGAATTGACTTGGCGCTCATCTGGACGGCCAGCATTCAAAATCTCCTAATTATGATTAAACCCTAATCAGAAGCCCTAATGACTTTCAGATGACCGGAACAGTGTTCCGGTCATCTTCTCCGGCCAACCAAAAACTCAATCTCACTCTCCGGGCCATTTCAAAAGCTCTAACTCTCCAGAATTCATCCTCTACCCACCCCAAACACGAATCAAGCACAAAATCATGTTTAACTTCCAACACAAACACGAATCGAATCAAAGAAGTTTTCAGGTCAAACTTTCAGAACATCATAACATGCTTGTTTCTGGCTCATTTTCAAAAATAAATAGATCCCCATGATCAGGGCAACATACAGAACAACATTCTAACAAGAAATTAAAGTTCTGGAAAATTTGTTCATCATGCTACCTGAGATTGAGCTTTCGATTCAGGAGCTTTCTGGCTGTTTCTTTGGCTCAAACAAGTCCCAATGATCCTCCTTAGAAGCTTTTGACACTTAGTTGGAGTTTATATGGCCTCTAGAGAAAGTTGGCAGAAGCTCAGGTCAAGGGTGTGTTGAAATCGTGTTTTTGATTCAGGGCCTTTTAGGGCAAGGTGATGGGTGGTTTGTGATCAGTGAAGCATGTGGAGATCAATGGTGAAGTTTGTTTGTGTGTTTGCAGCTTGTGTGATGAGTTTCGAAGAGTTTTGCAAATGGAGCATAAACTTGGAACTAGGGCTTGGGGTGTGTTTCAGCATCAAGTGTGTTATGAAAATGAAGCCTTGGAGTGTGTTTGTAAGATCTGGATTGGGCAGAGAGTTGTTGTGTCACTGTGGGATTGGTATGGGTGTTTTTGCCAAAAAGTCAAAAGTTGTGTACTTGAGGTATGGGCAATGGTGTAGCTAGCTCATTGGCTTGTCCTTGCTCAGCTGAGATTAAGGAGGTCCATGGAATTGTTTATGAGATGATTCAGCAAGTTGAATGAAGTTTATGGGATGTTTTGCAATTTTCACAAAGTTTGGCCCCTTTGTGATTCTTGTGATTCAAGGCATCAAAATGCAAAGTTCCTTGGCCCATTCTGAATTTTAGAGGTCATGTGATCATGTTGTGAAGAATTGGTACACATTTGAGGCCTTTAGAACACTTGATCATAGCATTTTGCAAAATGCCTCTTTGGTAGAAAACTTCAAATTTTGTGATTTTGGCCAACTTTGACAAGCCATAACTTTTGATCCAAAATGAATTAGGTCAAGTTCTTGTACTTTTTGAAAAGGGAATGATCCATTCTACAACTTTCATGACCAAAGTTTTCCCATTTGAAGCATTTTTGAATCAAAAAGCAAGGGTTGAAAAAGTTTCCCAAAATGGCAATTTTCCATTATAAGTCAACTTTCCCAAAAAGTCAACTTTGCAAATGACTTGAAATTCTCCAATTTTGTGAACTTCCAACATCTTCTATGATCAAATAAAGATCATACACAATCAAAATGATGAAGAACACCCTTTGGTTGGGTCATTGGGGGCCTCAGATGCCCTGATTTTGCACTGACTTGCTTAAAAAGTCAACTCTTGATCAGATGACTTCCCCATTGAATTTCTTCATGAATATTGATATGCATGATCCCTATACCATATAGAGACCAATAGAAACAAGAATGACCAAACAAAATTGGATTTATGGCCTCTGAAACCTAAACCCTAATTCTAGGTCATCTGTGCAGTTAAACCTGGCTCTACTTCCATGCCATTCTCAGTTCTTGTGATTCTTTGACATTCTTGACTTTGAGGGGATATAATATGATTCTTGAACATACATGGACCCCTTTGAAGTGATTGATGACCTTTGGAGTGGCTCAAGAAGCTCTTAGATTGCTCAGATCACAAACCCTAGATGCAGATGACTTTGAACCAATGCAGTGAATTAAAATGTGATATGAGATACTATGATTGAATTTATGCATATGAAATGATCACAAGCCATGGTGTGAATGGGTGAGGGAAAATTTGGGGTGTTTACATGGTGGAGACTTAACTTCTAATTATTCAAGTTTCAATGCAAAAACTTGAAGAATTATGGAAGATGAAGCTTTGTGTGAAATTGGAAAAAATGGGAGAAAAATGAAAGAGAAATGAGAGTGATGAGAAAATTTGTGAAAAATGAATGGTGAAAATGAAGTGTTCCTCTGAGGTTTGGAGTGAAAATGACTTATATATTCCTTCCATTGGCATATTCTTAGAATATTCCCTTGGAATGTGGTGGAAGATTCTAGAAAGTGGTGGAATGTTATGCAAGGTGGAATGGAAAAGTGATGAATGATATCCCAACTGAATTTTGAATTTTTTCCAATTTTTGCACGTGGTAACCGGTTACTACCTGGGTGGTAATCGGTTACCATTTCAAAAAAACCAGTTTTCTGCCCAAATTTCAACAGGTAACTGGTTACTACTTAGGAGGTAACCGGTTACTTCAACCAAAATTTGAAATTTTCCTTTTTTTGTGGGAAATCTTGGATACTCGGCCTTTGTCATGTGTTCTGAGATTATTTTTCTTTTGAGACCTGATACTTGACATTATCACTGAATAACCCTTGATCACGTGCCCCACGCCTTGTCTGATGATGCATGCTCTATTTTTTAATTATTTTTATGCAATGTATGAAAGAATATGCTAAATGACATGGGAATGAAGCATAAGCTACTTGAAATAGGTGATAAATAAGAGGGAAAATTTTGGGGTATTACAACTGCCCCTATTTAATCACTATAGGCCTGAATGGGTGATAGCAATGGCTTTCAGACGTTCATGGTACGGAGGGATTAAATACCCTAATAAACCGAAAAATTTGTACTCTGTGGGAAAGAGAAAGTATGGTAAACAGAATGCCAACTTCGAGCAACACCACAAAGGGGACACAAAAGCAGGAAGACCGACCTCAGGCGTTTGGAAAAGAATACCATTCTCGAATGATAATCTGAAATAAACATATCCAATCATCTTCAAATGATAGCTGCAACAAACAAGACCAACCTCGGAAGGACTTGAAGAAAAGAATGTCATCCTCGAATGACGACTCGCACTAAGATCCTCGGATCTAGCACGAAACCATCCTCGAATGGGATCAAAATGATATATCGGCCTCGGTCGATAACCAGAAACACAAAGTCTAACCTCAGAATGACTTTACAGGGGAGACATTGACCTCGATCAATAAACTCAAACCTGTCTACCATCCTCGAATGATAGCCACCACAACAAGACCAAACTCGGAAGGAATTGAAGAAAAGAATTCCATTCTCAAATGACAATTCAAAATAAGATCCTTGGATCTAGCACGAAACCATCTTCGAATGGGATCAAAATGGTATACAGGCCTCAGTCGATAACCAGAAACACAAAGACTAACCTCGGAAAGACTTTGCAGGAGATACATTGACCTCGATCAATAAATTCAAACCGGTCTACCATCCTCGAATGATAGCCACAAAAACAAGACCAACCTCAGAAGGACTTGAAGAAGAAAGTGCCATCCTCGAATGACAACTCATAATACGATCCTCAGATCTAACACAAAACCATCCCCGAATGGGATCGAAATGGTATACCGGCCTTGGTCGATAACCAGAAACACAAAGACTAACGTCGAAAAAACTTTGCAAGAGAGACATTTGAAGAAGCAAGCTTCAATCACATAAGAGTTTTGATGAAGACAACAAGTTTTTCTATGCAACATATGAATGCAAAAAGACAAGAGATTTAAATGGCATCAAGAATATATTCTAGCAAATGACTAAGACAAAATTGATCAAGTCTTCATATGCAAGTCAATAAAATTTCAAGTATTGAACAACTTCAAAAGGTATACCAAAAATCACTTAAAATATTTATACAAGTGTACAAATATTTTATCTTGCATGACATAACAATTTTTTTCAAACTTTTTTTCAATAGCTCACTCCTTTTAAAATTAATTGTTTGCATGCATGGTTCATTTGGTTGAAAATATATCACTATTTCTAGATTTCAAAAACAATTTTTTTATCATACATTTGAAATTTTATTTTTCATATTTGAACCATTTAAATAACTTTCAAATATAATGTATTGGTTTGGATAAATCAATAGACATTACATAATATTTGTTCAAACATTTAGACAAAAGAAATTTATAATTTATTTAAACATACAGTTTTTTTTGCAAATTATGGCGTTTTGAACCGCCTTAACATACCTAAAAACCAGCGTAATCTGCACCGTTCTGAAATAGTAATTTAATTTTTGAAATTCAAAATTTTTTCTGCATTTGTTAAGTCAAGTATCCGTTAACTGACTTAACAAGTGCTGTTCGAATTTGAAAAAAAACAATAATTTTTTTAACACTTTTTCATGCATCTTTTCATGAAAAAATTTATTTTTACTTAACAATTGTTCATGATATTTTTGCATAACTTTACAATGTTTCAAAAAGGTGTTACTCACTTATAAATACATTTTATAATCATAATTTTTTTTACCTCCAAGAAATTTAATACTCAAAATTCACTCATTCTACTCAACTTTCATTATTTGTTAAAGTGTTCATACAAACTCATTTTTGAGAGAAACCTTTGCATAAATTTCATACACTTTTATAGTTTCATCTCATTCTTTTAAAAGAATACTTGTATATATCTTTTTGACTGACATTTTGTTCAAGGAGAAGATCGATCAAGAAGATTGATAGCACCATTCTTTCAAGACTTATAATTTTTATCAAGATAATTTCTTTGTATTACCTTGTTTTCCAAGATTGTTGGAAACAAGTGAGAGTTTGAAGAGGGTTGTTCTTCATTCACTTTAAATAACCTATAGCTTAGATAGTAGGCTTCACATTGTGTGAGTAGGTTTGTACAATTCTCTAAATTATAGTGAAATCTCTTACGAGTCGTAAGGGGACTGGACGTACCCTCGGATTGTGAGAGGAACCAGGATAATCCTCTTGTGTCTTTTACTTTTACTGCACTTTATTTTTCAGCCATTATCAACCATCTAAAAAAGAAATAAAATCGGTAAAAAATCAAAGATATATTTTTGACCACCTAATTCACCCCCTCTTAGGCGTATTTAAACTTACAATTGGCATCAAAGCAGGTTATAGGTAACCTGTTCCTACTCGATCCAGATGGCTTCCGCAAATAACAACTTAGTTTTTAGAGATGGTGGTAGTAGAAACAAGCCTCCATTGTTTTGTGGAAAATACTTTGATTTCTGGATGATCTGTGTCGCTCCCACCAAAATGACACCTGGTCAGAAGGGGTACATACGCGAACGGTCGGCAAAAAGAGAAGGGATGAATAGAGTCGCCAGCTAGGCATTTTTATCCCGAAGGAAAGGTAATGCTGCATGAACCTAAGAAAAGATATGGATAAGACGGTTGCGAACCAGAGAGACTGAGAAAGGGGGTTGGTTACAACCTGGGAAGGTATTAGCACCCAGATTGTCCGTCGTACTCGACGGGATCCACGCTTAAAGGATTTGTGTTTTAAAGGGGTAGTGTCAGTGCAATCTGTGTATCAAAGCTGGAAAGAATGCAAGTGTCAGTGTAAAAGAAATGTGAAGTGTATAGGAGAAGTGTCAATGTAAAAACAGGAGTGAAATGCCCAAGATAATGAGGCTAAAAGAATAATACTAGAAAGAGGGGGAATATACAGAGACTTTTGTTCGATAACTATTAAGTTATGCCTACGTATCCTCTCGTGCAATGAGGAAGTCAGAACACCGTAGTTCGACTCACAGAGACTGAAAGATGATTTGACTTGTGAACTGCTTACTTGTCTATGCTCAAGTGTATGACCTGTCTGGCTCAGGTGCAGACTGTCTTGCATCAGACGGAAGAAGCAAATTCTCGTTTGTGAGTGAATGAGATGAGAAAAGAATCCCGGAGGAGACGATTATTGTTTGTTTTTTGTTTTCAGTCTTTTATTGCTTTTTGGAGTTTGTCATAGGAAAATGAGCTTAAGTCTAAACCAAGGGTTAGTAAACTCATCACATCCTCCCTCTGATTAGGGGTAATGAGAATACCTTAAGTGTGAAGTCAGCATCTCACACTTAATCACCATGATGTAGGATTAAGATCATTGACCTACTTGTGATTATTTAGATGTTTTTGGTGTTTTTGTTTAGTGTTAAGTAATGAAATTAAGCCATAATCAAGGATTTAATGGACTCATTACACCATCCTAATAGAAGGATGATAGATGAGAACATTTAAGCTGAGGAAGATACCTCAACTTAATCCATGATTAGGGATTAACCTCATGACAAAACAAAACCTTTATTAAAGTGGGTTTTAGTTAATGATAAGATGAAGAAGTGATTTTTATGGTTTGTAAGACAACTTGAGGGGGACTTGTCCATTAACACTAGGGTTAGTCCTTCTTAACCAATTATGGAAGAATTAGAACCCTAATGCAAGGCCCAAGTTACAAGTTTGATGTCTTGATGATTATTAGATGTATTGATTAAAGGATTTAAACACATTAAGGGTTTAACACTTAGGATTAAAGTTATACACTCCATCCTAATAGAAGGATGCAGGCATAAGCTTAATCACAGAGCCTTAAAACCTTTAGGGTTTAGTCCTTGATTATGAGATGAGAAGAAGACTCAAAGATGACACAAAGGTAAAAGCTAAATGGGGGACTAATCAAACCCTAAAGTGTTATCATGCTTGGTTGTCCCTAGGGTTTATGAAGCTAGCAAGAGATCTTCAAAGAGCCACCAAGGAGAGAAGCAGATGAAAGGAGGGAGAAGTAGAGAGAAGCAAGACAACTTGCTTCACTTAAGAAGACAAGTTGCCTGAAGAAAGAAAGAAAGTAAGAGATGAACATGAATGAGCAAGCTCACCCTAATACACATACAAAATGCAGCAAAGAAAGTATGAAAGAGATGAAAAGAGATAGTGAGAAGTGAAGGCAAATTCACTTCTCAAACAACTTACCACCTGAAATGTTAGCACAAGAAAATGAAATGCAATGAGAATGAGATGAAATTTCATGATGCAAACCAAAGTCAGAAGCATAAACATGATGTTAATGATGCTAAAAGATGATACAAACATGAGGCAAGGCATGAGAATGATCAAACAAACATAAGGATGCAAATGAAGCATGCTTTGAACCATGGATGTACATGAAAAGTTATGAAATGCAATGGACATATAACATGGCAAGTGAAAGATGCAATATTCAAACATGATTCTAATATGTCCTAAGATGTATTATGAATCATGTGGATGCACAAAATGTCATGGCAAGTCATTGGATGCAAGTAAATGAGAAATGGATGCAAAGGAAGGCATAAATTAGGGTTTATGATCAACACACAAAGCAAAATTCAAAATCAGAGGCATATGACATGACAAAAAATTGAAAATGCAATCAAAGATACCCTAAACCTATACAAGCTCACTGCCCAAAGGAGGGGATCCAACTCTCAACCTAATGAAAGTTATGAATTTCCTAAGATAGCTAGGGTTTTGGGGTACTTTATCAAGAAAAATGCTAAACAAATTGAAAATGCAAGATCAATTCAAACCAATTTTACCCCATAAACTACATGCTATGAAGAGTGCAATTCAAGAAGAATCATCATTCAACCCTTAATGGTTAGGCAGAAAGAAATTTTTGAAGTTTGACACAAAATATTGCCTTGAAATGAAATTAAATCCAATGAAAATGATCAAAAGGCATCAAGAACAAAAAATAAATTTGGTTTGAGGGTTGAACAATGTTTCTAAATGTTTCTAAATGCTATGTGAATTTTTTTGTGACTTTTAAATACCTAAATGCATTTTTAATTAATTAATTTTCATTAACTAATTAAAAATAAACATTTAAATGATTTAAAAATAATTTTTAATGCAAAAAATGAAAATAAAAATATTTTTGGGTTTTAAAAATTAATGAAATCTTTGACAAAAAATTTCATAATTTTTAAATGGTTTTTGCTATTTTAAATAAAATGTACAAATTAAATGCAAAATAAATTAATCAAAATTGAATTAAATGGAAGTATGCAGGGGGGAGGGCCAGGATTTGATCTGGGTTTGGACTGGTTGACTGCACGCCAGATCCAAAGACCCAGATTCAAATCTGGCTAATTTGGTTTTATGATTTAATTAAACTGATTTTAATTAATTAATCAGAGGTTAGGGTTTTAATGACAAATCCATGCCACACACACGCGCGGGAGTCAACCCCAGTCAAACGCATCTACGGTCCACATTCAAACTCCCATTAATGACACAATTAGGGCTAAACACATTCAGGCGACCGAAACAGTGTTCCGGTCGTCTTCTCCGGCGAAACCAAATACCTAGCTTCCACTACAGGCCACCCCAACCCAAATTAATTGCCCAGAAACATTCTCCTATCAAAACTAAACTCAAATCCATCATCAAACATCATTTATCAAGCATGAGCAAGGAGAATCGAAGCAAAACATTTTCACGGGCAAAGTTTCAGAACATCACAACATGCTTGTTTCTGGCTCATTTTCAAAAATAAATAGATCCCCATGATCAGGGCAACATATAGAACAACATTCTAACAAGAAATCAAGGTTCTGGAAAATTTGTTCATCATGTTACCTGAGATTGAGCTTTCAGTCCAGGAGCTTTCTGCTTGCCTCTTTGCTTCAAAATGGCCCCAATGATCCTCTTGATGAAGTTATGAAGCTTGGTTGGAGTTTAGAGTGGCTGATTTGTAAGTTTGAAGAGGTTCTATTCAGAGAGGGGAATGAATCGTGTTTCAGTTTCAGGGGTTTCAGGGCAAGGTGAAGGGTCAGGGATGATCAGTGGAACATGCTGAGATGTTTTATGAAGTTTGTTTTTGTGTTTGTGTCTTGTGGAATGTGTTTCGAATGAAAATGCATAAGAGGTGAAAACTTTGAGCTATCGCTTGGAGGATGCTTCAGGCTTGTGTGTGTGTTGTGTTGTGTTTCTTTTGGTCCACTTATCACATTTGGATGGGTCAGAGAAGTTGGTGTGGCACTGTGGGATTGGTATGGGTGTTTTTGCATAAAGTCCAAGTTAGGTGTACTTGAGGTATGGGCAAGTGTGAGGCTGTGATAGGGGCATGGTTGGGCTCAGCTGAGTTTAGGGAGAGCCATGGAAATGGATTAGAAGCAATGCAGCAAGTGGATTAGGGTTTGTATGAGGTTTTGCAACTTTGTCCAATTTTGGCCCTTTTGAAGTTTCTTGATCCATAAGTCATGAAAATGGGCAAACCTTTGGTGCATTCTGACTTTTAGGCATTGGTTTATGTTTGTACAAAGATTAGAAGTCACTTTGAGGTCTCATTTTACCTTGGCAAGGGGTTTTGCAACTTTGCCTCTTTGGTACATAACTTGAAATTATATGATTTTTTCCAACTTTGACAAGCCATAACTTTTGATCCAAAATGAACTAGAATGAGTTCTTGTACTTTTTGAAAAGGGAATGATCCATTCTACAACTTTCATGACCAAAGTTTTCTCATTTGAAGCATTTTTGAATCAAAAAGAAAGGGTTGAAAAAGTTTCCCAAAATGGCAAGTTTCCATTACAAGTCATTTTCCTAAAAAGGCAACTTTGCAAATGGCTTGAAATTCTTCAATTTTGTGAACTTATAACATCTTCTATGATCAAATAAAGACCATACATAATCAAAATGATGATGAACACCCTTTGGTTGGGTCATTGGGGGCCTCAGATGCCCTGATTTTACACTGACTTGCTCAAGAAGTCAACTCTTGATTAGATGCCTTCCCCATGGAATTTCTTCATGAAAATTGATATGCCTGATCCCTATACCATATTGAGACCAATAGAAACAAGAATGACCAAAAAATTTGGAGTTATGGCCTCTGAAACCAAAACCCTAATTCTAGGTCATCTGTGCAGTTAAGCCTAGCTCTGCTTCCATGCCTTTCTCAGTTCTTGTGATCCTTTGACTTTCTTGACTTTGTGAGGATACAATATGATGCTTGGACATATATGGACCCCCCTTGAAGTGATTGAAGACCTTTGGAGTGGCTCAAATGGCTCTTGGATTGCTCAGATCACAAACCCTAGGTGCAGATGACTTAGAAGCAATGCAGTGAATCAAAAATGCAATATGGGATATCATGATTGAACTTATGCATATGAAAAGATCACAAGCCATGGTGTGAATGGGTGAGGGCAAATTTGGGGTGTTTACAGCTGCCCCTATTCAAACACGAGTTAGCTGTGTAGGATGTAAGCAACGGCTTAACAGACGAACAAGCTAACTTGTGGTTGAATACCAAAGACAGTCCAAAATTTGCACTCACAGAATGAAGAAGAAAAGGGATATAGATTGTAAAAGGAAAATAAAGTATTTAATAAAGTGCGGGCGACGGAGGACGACCGTCGAGCAGAGGACGACTGCTGGGGGAGAGCAATGACGGGGACGGCCGACATGCTGGGGAAGATGCGGGGAATGAAGCTATGACGGGGACGGCCGACAAGCTGGGGATATGAGGGATAGTGACGGGGACGGCCATCAAGTAAAGCTATAAGACTCTCTGGGAATTATAGGTAAATGAAATAAATGATGAGGTACGGTCGTCAAAGGTGAAGGACGATCACTTTGCAGGGGACGGCTGCTCTGTTGGGGATAAGATGAGGGACAGTCATCTAAGGTGAATGACGATCACCTGGCAGGGTACGGCTGCCGAAGGTATCACGACATAGGACGAATGTCGGATAACAAAGGTCGGTGATGGGGACGGCTATCGGATAAGCATGATGAAGGACGATCATCAAGAGGTGAATGACGATCACCTAGCAGAGGACGACTGTTAAAAATATCACGACATAGGACGAATGTCGGATAAGAATGGGTTCTAATGAATAGAGACTCCATTGGGGGTTGATGAAGGACGATCATCAGAGAGGTGAAGGACGATCACCTAGCAGGGTACGGCTTTTGAAAATATCACGACATAGGACGAATGTCGGTTAAGAAGGAAATAGTTTAACAATGTCTTGTTGGGGATTTCGCTGGGGAAAAGTAAACACGGACGAGTGTCTACATCCAGGTAATGAGAGGTATAAGTGTTTGACATGATGTATAGATTGAAGATGCGGACGAGCATCCTTAAGATTATGATACGGACGGGTATCAGGTAGGAACAAACGCTGACGCGTGTTCAGAGATGATGGTACGGGCGAGTACCAACTGGTTAACAAAGAACACGGACGAGTGTTGAATCTGAGGGGACTCTTCTGGGGAATGATAGACACAGACGAGTGTCTAAAATCTAAAAAGAGGTAAAAGTATATGTCATTGTGTATGGATTAAAGATGCGGACGAGCATCCTTAAGACTACGATACGGACGAGTATCGGTAGAAACAAACGCTGACGCGTGTTCAGAGATGATGATACGGACGAGTATCAACTGGTTAACAAAGAACACGGACGAGTGCCGAATCTGAGGGGATTTAGGGTTGCATATACAAGATGCGGACGAGTATCTGTATGAGTAACAAGTATGAGTGAAACACGGACGAGTGTTTAGCTTGCTGTGGAGAGCATGACACGGACGGGTGTCCGAAAAAGTGTATTATAAACAAGTATATGGTTTACAAAGTGTTTAGACAACTGTGCTGGGGGAAGTGATACGGACGGGTGTCAAGGAATTGTATGTATATGTATCTGTGTGGTGAGTGCAAAGGGGACGCTTTGGCTTTCTGCTGGGGATATGACACGGACGAGTGCCGAAGGGAGCATGTATCTGTATCTGTGAGAGAAATGTCTTGGCTCTCTGCCGGGGAATTTTGGGGAGCATTCTGTATATTGTTGATGGATTGTCAGTATTTACAAGTGTTCAATTCGACACATGGCTTGTGATTATGCAATATGTTTGATTTTTGCCGTAATGCTCCGTATTAGACGGAATGCTACGCTCTGTGGGGAGAATATGATGTGAATGCTATGATTATGCAAAGATAACGACCCGGGATTCGGATCCCAACGCTGTGGAAATCTCCGGCTGATCTACTTGAAGGATATCCCATCTGGGGATGAGATTACTGGTAGAACTGTCATGTATGAGTTTGCTTGGGGGAATAGGTCATTGACAAACCTATCCCGGTAATGAGGAACCCAGCTGGGGTTTGTAGAAGCTTTCGTCACTCTGTTGTGAAATCTTCAGACATTGTTCTTCTGGATAGAGACTGAAACTCTGTGGGGGAGATGGATCTTCGGCTTTTGTACTTGGCCGAGGAGGAATAATGGATGGCAACTCAGCTGGGGAGAAAGCACCTCCGGTGCTATCTGTGAGATAGTCTGAGTAGATAATGATTTTCCAGCTTGCTGGGGTGAAGTTTTCATGCCCCATGTTGTGCTTTGAAAACCCGCAATCCTGAAAAGACAGAGAAACGCACAAGTAATCCCGAGGTATCCCTTACCGGATCCCATCCTAAGAGTTTAGACACTCCCGGGAGTAAGTATATTTCCTGCAAGCACGTATTTTTTAGAAGAGAAACATCTGTATTTATGCGATCAGTATCTTAAAGACATCGGACATTTTCGCAAATGAAAATAAAATGTACGAGATGAAACATGACTGAAAATCTGATTTTATTAATTCGTATGCCATGAATTGGCAAGATACAGTCAAAGAAACAAATCCCCTAAAATGAGGAGATTGTTACAAATTGAGAAACAAAAGATGTTGGCAATGTTGATGACGCTTCATGGAGCTTCCCTTTTGCTATGACTCGTACGCCATTGACATTCTTCTTGTCTTGCTTTCTGAAGAAGGCTGATTCCGACCGACGTTCGAACCTTTCGAAGCTTATCAAGTTGTAAGTGATACAGACGAATTCAGAATGCAGTTGTTCGCTTATTCCCTTATTTTGCATGGATCGCCCTTTCGGGTTTTCAATCCATCAGGATACCCATTTTTTCCTGAGTTGTCCAATGCGGCTTTTCAACTCAGCGGGTGTACATTTTTATTTATTTTCCCTTATTTTTGCCCGAGTCTTTTATTCTGTTTTTGACTCGCCGGGATGCCCTATTTTTGCCTGGACTTACATTCTGTTTTTATGTCCAGCGGGTCATTTTTATGCGAAGTATTTTTTAACTACATCTGAATTCACAGGGGATAAGAAGTCTTCACCATCCATAGTGCTGAGCATCAGTGCTCCACCAGAGAAAACTTTCTTCACTACGAATGGCCCTTCATAGTTCGGAGTCCACTTGCCCCTGTGGTCTGTATGAGGAGGGAGGAGTCTTTTCAGCACAAGATCTCCTACTTGGTACCCTCGGAGCCTGACTTTCTGATCGAAGGCTTTCTTCATTCTTTTCTGATACAACTGCCCATGACAGATTGCAGCCAACCTCTTCTCTTCAATTAGATTCAGTTGCTCGTATCGGGATCGGACCCATTCTGCTTCATTCAGCTTAACATCCATCAGTACCCGCAAGGAGGGTAATTCCACTTCAACAGGTAAGACTGCCTCCATACCATACACA
This sequence comes from Lathyrus aphaca, assembly GCA_963966055.1. Lineage (NCBI taxonomy): Eukaryota > Viridiplantae > Streptophyta > Magnoliopsida > Fabales > Fabaceae > Lathyrus > Lathyrus aphaca. The sequence continues at coordinate 293,244,051 of OZ014519.1, read as the reverse complement.
AGCTGATACGGTGTTGCCCCAGTGGATGTTCCGATCGACGTACGGTACCCATGCAAGGCAAATGGCAGCATTTCATGCCAGTCTTTATAGGTGACTACCATCTTTTGCACAATCTTCTTGATATTCTTGTTAGCTGCCTCAACAGCGCCATTCATCTTTGGCCTGTAAGGAGAAGAATTGTGATGTTGGATCTTGAAGTCCCGGCACAGTTCTGCCATCATTTTATTATTTAAGTTAGAACCATTATCAGTAATGATTCTCTCGGGAACTCCATACCGGCAGATGATATCTCTCCTTAGAAATCGGGCTACCACTTGTCTTGTAACATTTGCATATGAAGCTGCTTCGACCCACTTGGTGAAATAGTCAATGGCAACCAGGATGAACCTGTGGCCGTTGGAAGCAGTCGGTTCAATCTTGCCAATCATATCAATGCCCCACATGGCAAATGGCCAAGGTGAAGACATCACATTCAGAGGATTCGGAGGTACATGCACTTTATCCGCATAGATCTGGAATTTATGGCATTTCATGGCATAGGCACAACAGTCAGCGTCCATTGTGATCCAGTAATAACCTGATCTTAGTAACTTATTGGCCATGGCATGCCCTCCCGCATGGGTACCAAAAGATCCTTCGTGCATTTCGTGCATCAACAATTCTGCTTTTGTCTTATCAACGCATCTGAGGAGTACCATATCAAAGTTTCTCTTGTACAGGGAACCATCAGCATTCAGGAAGAAACTTCCAGCTAGCCTTCTTAATGTCTTCTTATCATTGGAAGATGCCCTAGGTGGGTATGTTTGATCCTCCAAGAAGCATTTAATGTCATGGAACCAAGGCTTATCATCTTTGACAATGTCCGTTGCAAATACATATGCTGGTCTGTCAAGTCTGGACACTGAGATCCGAGGTACAAAGTTGGCAGTTTGAACTTTGATCATGGATGAAATGGTAGCCAGAGCATCTGCAAACTGATTCTCGTCTCGAGGGATATACTCAAGCTTGACCGTTGTGAAGAAAGTCAATAACCTTCTTGTATAGTCCTTATAAGGTATCAGATGATCCTGGTGTGTGTACCATTTGCCATTGGTTTGATTAACTACCAGAGCTAAATCTCCGAACACAGTCAAAGTTTTGATCCTGAGGTCAATGGCTTCCTCAAGACCCATAATACAAGCTTCGTATTCAGCTTCGTTGTTAGTGCAGTTGAAGGTGAGCTTTGCCGAGAAAGGCATGTGAACTCCCTTAGGCGTAATGAGTATTGTACCAACACCACGACCATTTATATTAACAGCCCCTTCAAACATCATAGTCCACTCTTCTTCCGGGTCAGGCCCTTCAGTGTGAACAGGCTCTTCGTGGTCTTTTGCTTTTATGAACATGATGTCTTCATCAGGGAAGTCAAATCTCATAGGCTGGTAATCATCAATGGGTTTCTCAGCAAGGTAATCGGATAATACACTGCCTTTGATGGCCTTTTGAGATGTGTACTGAATGTCATACTCTGTGAGGATCATTTGCCATCTTGCAACCCGTCCGGTGAGTGCTGGCTTCTCAAAAATGTACTTGACCGGGTCCATCTTTGAGATCAATAAGGTAGTGTGGGTCAACATATACTGCCTTAGTCGGCGATCAGCCCACGCTAAAGCACAACAAGTTTTCTCGAGCAGTGAATAACGTTGTTCACAGTCGGTAAACTTTTTGCTTAGGTAGTATATTGCATACTCTTTTCGACCAGACTCGTCATGCTGGCCCAACACACACCCCATTGACTCTTCTAATACTGTCAAGTACATTATTAGAGGTCTTCCTTCAACTGGAGGCATAAGGATTGGAGGCTCTTGCAAGTATTCCTTGATTTTGTCAAAGGCCTTTTGGCAGTCTTCGTTCCACCTGACCATTTGTTCTTTTCTTAACAGCTTGAACAAGGGTTCACAGGTTGCTGTAAGGTGAGATATGAACCTTGAAATGTAGTTCAATCTACCTAAAAACCCTCGAACTTCTTTTTCTGTCTTTGGTGCAGGCATTTCTTGAATGGCTTTAACTTTATCAGGGTCAACTTCAATCCCTTTCTTGCTCACAATAAATCCCAGCAGCTTACCGGATCGCACCCCGAATGTGCACTTGTTGGGGTTTAACTTCAATTGGTATTTCCTCAGACGTTTGAATAGTTTCAACAAATTTACCAGGTGGTCTTCTTCTGTGAGGGACTTGGCAATCATGTCATCCACATAACATTCAATTTCTTTGTGGATCATGTCGTGGAATAATGTTACCATAGCCCGTTGATAAGTTGCACCGGCATTCTTCAGTCCGAATGGCATCACCTTGTAACAGAATGTGCCCCAGGGTGTGATGAAAGTTGTCTTCTCCATGTCTTCAGGTGACATCTTGATCTGATTATATCCTGAAAATCCGTCCATGAAGGAGAACACCGAGAACTGAGCCGTGTTATCAACCAATACATCAATGTGAGGTAAAGGGAAATCATCTTTCGGGCTGGCTCTGTTCAGATCCCGTTAGTCCACACACATTCTCACTTTGCCGTCTTTCTTAGGCACAGGTACAATATTAGAAACCCATGGCGGATAGCTAGTCACAGCAAGGAAACCGGCATCCCACTGCTTTTGTACTTCTTCTTTTATCTTCATTTCCATATCTGGGCGAGTACGGCGCAGCTTCTGTTTTACTGGCGGACAGTCTTCTTTCAAAGGCAGCTTGTGCATGACAATATCGGTGTCCAACCCTGGCATATCCTGATAAGACCAAGCGAAAACATCCACATACTCTCGAAGCATATCAACCAGTTGCTCTTTCACTGAGTCTTGTAAGCAGGCCCCGATCTTAACTTCTTTCACATCTTCTTCCGTACCAAGATTAACCGTTTCAATCTCCTCCTGATGAGGAGTGATAACCTTCTCCTCTTGCCTTAACAACCTGGCTAGCTCTTCAGGTAGCTCATAATCTTCTTCAACCCCTTCATCAGCTTGATTGATTGGATTGTCAAAGTCATACGAAGCCATAGCAGTGTTGTTGTCGGTGCAATCTGAAAGGCACTTTTTGCAAGGGTTTAGATTGTTCATTTTAGTGATTGATTTTGATCTTGTTTAGAAAAAGTGAAATGAAGTTATCATTTTGGAAAACATTGCCATTTTATTTTTGTACAAAAAGAAAAATGGAAAACAGTGAGCGAAAAAAAGAAAAAAGACTCATTTGCAAAAGATGTCCGATATTCATTGATTGATCTGTTTGCACAAAATTACAAGATGGCCCGATTACAAAATGAGTCTTGTCATCTTGGGCAAGATGCAAGACTTGATGCATGCTTAAAAAATACAGGAAATAATAATTACTCTGCAGGAGTAACCCTTATAATTTCCTGGGAAGACCAGTTAAGGACTTGGCTCCCCGGGATCCTTGGACGTATCCAGCTCTCCAGGTTGCGGTCGCTTTCCTCCTCGTCTTCCAAGTTTTTCACTGCATCAGGGGTGAGCATTCCCCCGCTGACAAAACTGGGCTTCTTGGCAGCCTCAGATTGATCTTGTTGAGTTGGTCTGTAACCCAACCCAAATCTGTCCTCCTTCTTCTCCACGGGCAGCAGCTTGCCCCAGCCTTGGGCAGTACCCTCTTCAACAACCTTCCTGGCTTGCTGATAAGATGTCATGGAGGTTCCCAGTACAACAGATGCTTCATTTATGTTCAGGGCTTCAAACCCTTGGCTCATAGTTTCATGGATCTCTCCATCCATCTCAATATACTTATACGTAGCCAGATGGCTAACAAAGATGTCTTATTCACCACAGATGGTGATGATCTGGCCTTCCCACTCGAATTTCAGCTTCTGGTGAAGGGTAGACGTAACAGCGCCAGCGGCATGGATCTAGGGTCTACCCAACAAACAGCTGTAGGCCGGCTGAATGTCCATCACATAGAAGGTAATCTTAAAAGTCTGTGGGCCAATCATCACAGGCAGATCAATCTCTAAAAGCACTGATCTTTTAGAGCCATCAAATGCTCTTACCACCAAATTACTCGGACGCAGTGCCAAGCCATCATACTCCAGCTTCACTAAGGCTTTCTTTGGCAAAACATTAAGTGAGGACCCAGTGTCCACCAATACATGAGATAGAACAACACCTTTGCATTCCAAGGTGATATGTAAAGCCTTGTTGTGGTTACGTCCCTCAGTTGTTAAGTCAGCATTGGTAAAGCCCAGTCCATGACTGGTATTGACATTTGCCACCACAGTTTCTAGCTGGTTAACAGTAATCTCCTCTGGCACGTACGCCGCGTGCAGGACTTTTAGTAATGCATTCCTGTGAGCTTCGGAACACATCAACAGGGATAATATGGAGATCTTTGAGGGAGTTTGGTGAAACTGATCCACCACTTTGTAATCACTTCTCTTTATAATCCTCATAAACTCGTCTAAATCTTGTTCAAAAGATGTCTTCTGAGTTTCTTTGGCAGCCGGTTCTTCAAATATCACACTCTTTCCTTTTGCTTTGGCAGCAGCTTCTGCTTCGGCACTAGGTCTTTGCAATTGTGAAGCAAAAAGGCGTCCGCTTCTGGTGAAGCCTCCGCCTCCCCCAACATTATCAATCTGTGGAGAAGAAGTTGAAGAGTCCAAAGTGATTTTCTCCCCGTTGCAGTAGAGGTTAGAGCCATAATGTCAAGGTATGGCATTACTGCTTTCATATGGAACTGGTCCAGGCACCGTGATGGTAACTGGACTGACTGCTGCAGAGGAGGGTACTGAAATGGTGTGCGGATCGTAGTAAATGGTGACTGGTGACCTGGCAGGAGGTGCCACTGTTTGTTGCTGGAAATTGTTGTTTGGAGGAACATTTGACGGATCATAGTAGATGGTGACTGCTGAGATATCTTTATTAATTTCTGTTGGCGTTGTAGAAGATTCTGCTGAATAAATGGATGTTGATGTTGTAGAAGAAAGGGTTGTTGACATCTGATTTGTTGAAGTGATAGATGAAGCCATTGTTGATGATATTGATGAATCGGTTGGAATGATTGTTGTTGCTGTTGTAGAAGAATCAGGAATGGTTGTCAGAGGAATTGCTGGATTTGTTGGTGCCATTGTCGTGATCTGAAGTATACCACTTTTGATAAGACCATCTATGCCGCTTCTCAAATTATCACACCCATTGACCGAAATGTTGCAATACCCACAACCGAGCTCACACCCGGGGAACATCTGGCATTCTAGAAGCTGAGCTTTAATTTCGACCAGAGGTGTTCGAATCTGTCCAACACTGGTGATTAAGAAAGATGGCTTGTCTTCCTCAATGGCATTAATTCTTGGCCCTCCATGATTGGGCATGGGATTCTTGGTGACACTTGGAGGAGGTGCGAAGTTGAGGGCTTTAGAATCCACCAGATCTTGTACCTTCATTTGTAAAGCCCTGCATTTCTCAGTATTGTGGCCAGGTGCATTGGAGTGGAAAGCACATCTGGCGTTGACATCATAATTCCTTGGAAGATTGGAGGGATCTGGAGGTGCCAATGTCCTTAGTTCAACCAAGTTGAGTTTCAGGAGTTGTGGCAATAAGGCAGCATAAGGCATAGGGATAGGGTCGATCACCCTGTTTGCCTGTGATGGTCTTTGCTGAAAGGGTCTTTGTTGTTGATTGTTGTTGTTGTTGTTGTAGGCTCTCTGTGGCGGATACTGAACTTGCTGTTGATAGTGGGGCTGTTGTGGTGGTTGATATGCTGGTTGCTGAGGAATCGGAGCTGGAATAGTGACAGCTGCTACTGATCTGTGGACATACTGAGGTCTGCCCCTGCTGGCATGAATGACATTTGTCTCACCGGTTCTTCTAGGTCCCACAAAAGGCTTCCTGGGATTACTGGACGAACTTGCACCATTATCAGAAATTTTACCCATCTTCAATAGGCTTTCAATTCTTTCCCCGGCTATTACTACGTCTGCGAAGCTGGTGGAAGAAAAGGCAGCTAGCCTATCAATATACGTTCCTTGCAGAGTATTCATAAACATGTCGGCCATTTCTCTTTCCGACATGGGTGGCTGGACAGCAGCAGCAAGCTGTCTCCACCTCTGGGCATATTCCCTGAAGCTTTCCCCGGAGGATTGAGACATCCCCATTAGGAGGGTCCTGTTAGGAGCCATGTCCAGATTGTATTGGTATTGTCTGATGAAGGCTTCAGCTAAGTCCTTCCAGCATCTGATAGTAGCTCTGGTTAAGTGTGAATACCATTCCCTGGAAGCCCCAGTTAAACTGTCTTCAAAGTAAAACATCCATAGTTTTTCGTCCATGGTGTATGCCTTAAGTCTCCCCAGAAAGGACTGTAAGTGAGTTCGTGGACAGGAAGTGCCATTGTATTTCTCGAAGCATGGGGGTTTGAACTTGTGGGGAATCCTTACCCCATCCACTAACCCCATATCCATGACATCAAAACCTAGGGAATTTTGAGACTCCAGAGATCTCAACTTCTCAGCAATTTCATTAAACCTCCTATCATAGACCTCATCCCCAGCTCCCATTACAGTAAACTGCTCCTCCTGAGGATCTTCTTGCAAGATCCTGCCTGCAGTAGTATTTCCTTGCACATTACCCGGGATGTTGACTTCAGGATGTAGATGAGGCCCATATACTAGTGGGTTAACATGAGGCTGACCCCTTTCATTGTTACTTGTTCCTCCAGTTCCCAGATGGGGTTCTTCCGGGGTTTGTCTTTCTACTAATGCCCTCAACCTTTCTTGACTTTGGGCCAAGCCATTCATTACTTCCATGAATTGGGTCATTTGGTTTCTCATCTCTAGCCTTTCATTAGCCATCTGAGTTCTGACCTCTGTCAGATCTTGCTGTACTTGATCCATTTGGATACTAGGAAGATTGTTGCGAGTAGGATACCGGTGCGGACGGTTGAGAGGGAACACCCGGCGGCGAGCAATAATTCCTGAACCACAACAGAGTTAGTAACAAACAAAACAAAAACCTACAAAACAAAACAACAGTTAGCATGCAATGCAGTATGCTTATTTGCTTTCTAGGGTATCCGGCTTGGTTCTTGGTTTTGACCTTTCCAGACCCTGAGGAAGATACATTGATGTTGCTTGAGAAAAGAAACTCAATGAAACAAACTAACAAATATATTACACACGGTGGATCATACATTGTTTGTTTTTACAACATATGCCCCTGAAGGGTCAAAATACAACATAAAAAGAAAAGTACATGAAATGGAAATAACAACAAGCAAAGAAGTCAAACATCTAATCCAAACTCATCCTCCTTAACCTCCTTCAAAAGTGCTTCAGTTACAGGACCAGCCGGGTGCTCTGTAATGTTTCTGATAAGAAGGTTTCTGGTGGCAATAGCAGTGGTCAGCTTCTTGTGTCTGTCCTGGTCCTTTGACCTCTTTAAACCAGCCCTAAGCTTCAACTCTGAAATCTCCTTCTGGGCTGCCAGCAAAGCTTCCTGTTGTTTCTTTTCATTGGCCTCCAACTGCTCAATCCTGGCTTGAGTTCTCTTATCTTCTTGAGTACGAGCTTCAGTGATTCTGACCCACCTAGCTTGACTTTCTTGCAGATAGAGATCAGTCCTAGCCTTCTGAAGCTTGGCCTCTTTACAGGCATTCTTCAAAATTTGCTCCCCAGCTCTTGATTTCTTGATGTAGTCCTCTGCTTTCTCAATCTTGGTCAGATGCTCCAACTTAAGCTTCTCCAACCTCTCAATGTCTAGACGACCATCACTCCTCTCCCAGAGGGTCTTCTTCAGAGCTTGAGACAGATTCTCATTCCTTTCCTTCAGCTTCTCAAAATCTTCCAGGCTAACAGTGGCTAGAGGTGGTACTGTGGATGGTCCAGGTGCATCCTCAATGGTGAAAGGCATCCCAGAAATCTGAGTTCTAGCATGAGACCATTCATAATACTGAGCTGAAGCCACATTATTTCACCTTCCAAGAATGGCCATCCCTTTGGTATGGATGTTGTCCCAAGCCCAGGATGCTTGCCTGACAACAGCTAGATTAGGCTTTATCTCACAATACAGGGTTTCAGCCAAGTCTTGCACTCTAGGAGGGCGAACCAAGGCATAGCCCAATTGTCTCTTAAACAGCAAAGGATTGTAGTTGATGCAACCCTTCACTCCCACCAGAGGTACATTGGGGTACTTCCCACAGCTAGTTATTATGTCCCTGCCTTTGGTGCTCTGGGTACACCATCTGATGTCATCTGAAGTCAAAGCAATAAGTCTCTTAGCCCAATTCTTATGTTGGTGAGGATTCAGGAAGGCATCAGTCTTGGGTAAGTGTTTAAGCAGCCAGGTATGAAACAGGGGAGCACAGCATCTCACCAACTTCCCTCTTTGCTTCTCATTTCTTTGGTGAACAGAATAATAGAAATCTCCCAGCAATGTGGGCACTGGGTTCCTCAGAAGGAAAAGATGAATGGCATTCTTGCTAATAAATTTGGGCTCATCTGCAAATAGTATAACCCCATATATACTGAGGGCTAACAATGCACAAACTGCCCTCCATTCTCCCAAAGAGGCCTTCAGGATGGCCTGAGAAGTCAGAAAGTCCAGGTGCAAACCAGGGATCCCAGCCTTTGTTGTCATGTTCTGCTCAATCAATATAGGCTCTAGGTACAGTGCTTTTGCCACTTCTCCATTGCTGGGAGAAGTCATCTCTGGGTTGAAGGGGACACCACCCCTGACAGGTACTCCAATCAATGATGAGAATTCCTCCAGCAGAGGTCCTAACTGAAAGTTCTGGAATGTGAAACATCTCAAAGGAGGGTCATAGAACTGTAGGCAGGTGTGGATCATACTCCTCTGAGAAGGGTCCAGGTCCATAACCATATCAAGGATGCCTCCATAATGCTCTTTGAACAGTGGGATGTGGTCTGGAGTGATAAGTGCCTGGACCTGCCTGATGCCACCCAGCACAGGCTCAAAGAAATGGTATGAAGTGTTTCTCTTCTTGGGTGCCATGACTGCTGATGAAGAGCTGAAAACAAGTGCTGATGATGAAGACTGATACTGGATGAGCCACTGATAGGCTGAGTAGCTGAAGCAGGCAACTGATGAAGATAGTTGAAGCAGATAACTGATGAACAGAGGTCTATGCAGATGAAGGGGTCAAAACCAAACCAGATAAAATGGATACCCTGAAAAACAAATAAACAAATGTTAAATGATGCAAATGATGAGTATGCAAATGATTATGCAAGGGTTTGTGATCAAGCTGGATCTGAATATCTGTCTTGATATATAAGCCCATGTATGTTCAAGAAATCCAGATGGAGGTTTAGAAGTCCAATAACCAAGGCGGGGGACTCAAATAAAGAGTCACATGTCCAGGGTTAAATCACAAGAACTGTCCAAAATGAGGTACTCTTATCCAAAACAAAGTAATAGGGTATGATGTGGCCAAAGGTACCTGCAAACCTGCAAACAGCCCAACCCCCTTACAGGTAGTGTTCTAAAACAAGGATCCTCAAACTTGGATCAGTTATGAGAAGTGTAAACACTTCTAACCCGGAGGTACAGTGTTTACAATAACCATAAAAGATCCTCCTCTAATTCACCTCAGTTTCTGAAGGTCATAGTAAAGGTCATCCAGACTTAGCAGGCTTCCCAGATAGCCCTAGCACTACAGGAAATATGTAGCACAGAGTTCTCAAGAAGAAACCCACATCTGAACCGTGTTTCATATTCCCGCACCAGACCAAAATGGAATGGGAAAGAACATGAACCACTCTAGCCTAGGTGTCACTCAGGTCCCAGGTATAGGACCTTAAACTCTCAGTAGAACCCCACCCACCAAAACAAAAACCAGATCCAGCAAGATGACAGTATGACAGTATGATGTATAAAGCTGTAAAGAAAGCAATAAATAACTGTACATAAAGCAGTAAATAAAGCAAATATATGAACACAATTAGCACATAACACCCCAGTAAAAACAAATCAAACAAGCGCTAGGAGGAACCCACAAAAAGAACCAGAAGCCCTGGTTACAGTATAAGGGTCCCCAGTAGAGTCGCCAAGCTGTCGCTCCCACCAAAATGACACCTGGTCAGAAGGGGTACAGACGTGAACGGTCGGCGAAAAGAGAAGGGATGAATAGAGTCGCCAGCTAGGCATTTTTATCCCGAAGGAAAGGTAATGCTGCATGAACCTAAGAAAAGATATGGATAAGACGGCTGCGAACCAGAGAGACTGAAAAAGGGGGTTAGTTACAACCTGGGAAGGTATTAGCACCCAGATTGTCCGTCGTACTCAACAAGATCCACGCTTAAAGGATTTGTGTTTTAAAGGGGTAGTGTCAGTGCAATCTGTGTATCAAAGCTGGAAAGAATGCAAGTGTCAGTGTAAAAGAAATGTGAAGTGTATAGGAGAAGTATCAGTGTAAAAACAGGAGTGAAATGCCCAAGATAATGAGGCTAAAAGAATAATACTGGAAAGAGGGGGAATATACAGAGACTTTTGTTCGATAACTATTAAGTTATGCCTACGTATCCTCTCGTGCAATAAGGAAGTCAGAACACCGTAGTTCGACTCACAGAGACTGAAAGATGATTTGACTTGTGAACTGCTTACTTGTCTATGCTCAAGTGTATGACCTGTCTGGCTCAGGTGCAGACTGTCTTGCATCAGACGGAAGAAGCAAATTCTCGTTTGTGAGTGAATGAGATGAGAAAAGAATCCCGGAGGAGACGATTATTGTTTGTTTTTTGTTTTCAGTCTTTTATTGCTTTTTGGAGTTTGTCATAGGAAAATGAGCTTAAGTCTAAACCAAGGGTTAGTAAACTCATCACATCCTCCCTCTGATTAGGGGTAATGAGAATACCTTAAGTGTGAAGTCAGCATCTCACACTTAATCACCATGATGTAGGATTAAGATCATTGACCTACTTGTGATTATTTAGATGTTTTTGGTGTTTTTGTTTAGTGTTAAGTAATGAGATTAATCCATAATCAAGGATTTAATGGACTCATTACACCATTCTTATAGAAGGATGATAGATGAGAACATTTAAGCTGAGGAAGATACCTCAACTTAATCCATGATTAGGGATTAACCTCATGACAAAACAAAACCTTTATTAAAGTGGGTTTTAGTTAATGATAAGATGAAGAAGTGATTTTTATGGTTTGTAAGACAACTTGAGGGGGACTTGTCCATTAACACTAGGGTTAGTCCTTCTTAACCAATTAAGGAAGAATTAGAACCCTAATGCAAGGCCCAAGTTACAAGTTTGATGTCTTGATGATTATTAGATGGATTGATTAAAGGATTTAAACACATTAAGGGTTTAACACTTAGGATTAAAGTTATACACTCCATCCTAATAGAAGGATGCAGGCATAAGCTTAATCACAGAGCCTTAAAACCTTTAGGGTTTAGTCCTTGATTATGAGATGAGAAGAAGACTCAAAGATGACACAAAGGTAAAAGCTAAATGGGGGACTAATCAAACCCTAAAGTGTTATCATGCTTGGTTGTCCCTAGGGTTTATGAAGCTTGCAAGAGATCTTCAAAGAGCCACCAAGGAGAGAAGCAGATGAAAGGAGGGAGAAGCAGAGAGAAGCAAGACAACTTGCTTCACTTAAGAAGACAAGTTGCCTGAAGAAAGAAAGAAAGTAAGAGATGAACATGAATGAGCAAGCTCACCCTAATACACATACAAAATGCAGCAAAGAAAGTATGAAAGAGATGAAAAGAGATTGTGAGAACTGAAGGCAAATTCACTTCTCAAACAACTTACCACCTGAAATGTTAACACAAGAAAATGAAATGCAATGAGAATGAGATGAAATGTCATGATGCAAACCAAAGTCAGAAGCATAAACATGATTTTAATGATGCTAAAAGATGATACAAACATGAGGCAAGGCATGAGAATGATCAAACAAACATAAGGATGCAAATGAAGCATGCTTTGAACCATGGATGTACATGAAAAGTTATGAAATGCAATGGACATATAACATGGCAAGTGAAAGATGCAATGATCAAACATGATTCTAATATGTCCTAAGATGTATTATGAATCATGTGGATGCACAAAATGTCATGGCAAGTCATTGGATGCAAGCAAATGAGAAATGGATGCAAAGGAAGGCATAAATTAGGGTTTATGATCAACACACAAAGCAAAATTCAAAATCAGAGGCATATGACATGACAAAAAATTGAAAATGCAATCAAAGATACCCTAAACCTATACAAGCTCACTTCCCAAAGGAGGGGATCCAACTCTCAACCTAATGAAAGTTATGAATTTCCTAAGATAGCTAGGGTTTTGGGGTACTTTATCAAGAAAAATGCTAAACAAATTGAAAATGCAAGATCAATTCAAACCAATTTTACCCTATAAACTACATGCTATGAAGAGTGCAATGCAAGAAGAATCATCATTCAACCCTTAATGGTTAGGCAGAAAGAAATTTTTGAAGTTTGACACAAAATATTGCCTTGAAATGAAATTAAATCCAATGAAAATGATCAAAAGGCATCAAGAACAAAAAAGAAATTTGGTTTGAGGGTTGAACAATGTTTCTAAATGCTATGTGAATTTTTTTGTGACTTTTAAATACCTAAATGCATTTTTAATTAATTAATTTTCATTAACTAATTAAAAATAAACATTTAAATGATTTAAAAATAATTTTTAATGCAAAAAATGAAAATAAAAATATTTTTGGGTTTTAAAAATTAATGAAATCTTTGACAAAAAATTTCATAATTTTTAAAGGGTTTTTGCTATTTTAAATAAAATGTACAAATTAAATGCAAAATAAATTAATAAAAATTGAATTAAATGGAAGTATGCAGGGGGGAGGGCCAGGATTTGATCTGGATTTGGACTGGTTGACTGCGCGCCAGATCCAAAGGCCCAGATTCAAATCTGGCTAATTTGGTTTTATGATTTAATTAAACTGATTTTAATTAATTAATCAGAGGTTAGGGTTTTAATGACAAATTCAGGCCACACACACGCGCGGGAGTCAACCCCAGTCAAATGCATCTACGGTCCACATTCAAACTCCCATTAATGACACAATTAGGGCTAAACACATTCAGGCGACCGGAACAGTGTTCCGGTCGTCTTCTCCGGCGAAACCAAATACCTAGCTTCCACTACAGGCCACCCCAACCCAAATTAATTGCCCAGAAACATTCTCCTATCAAAACTAAACTCAAATCCATCATCGAACATCATTTATCAAGCATGATCAAGGAGAATCGAAGCAAAACATTTTCACGGGCAAAGTTTCAGAACATCACAACATGCTTGTTTCTGGCTCATTTTCAAAAATAAATAGATCCCCATGATCAGGGCAACATATAGAACAACATTTTAACAAGAAATCAAGGTTCTGGAAAATTTGTTCATCATGTTACCTGAGATTGAGCTTTCATTCCAGGAGCTTTCTGCTTGCCTCTTTGCTTCAAAATGGCCCCAATGATCCTCTTGATGAAGTTATGAAGCTTGGTTGGAGTTTAGAGTGGCTGATTTGTGAGTTTGAAGAGGTTCTGTTCAGAGAGGGGAAGGAATCGTGTTTCAGTTTCAGGGGGTTTCAGGGCAAGGTGAAGGGTCAGGGATGATCAGTGGAACATGCTGAGATGTTTTATGAAGTTTGTTTTTGTGTTTGTGTCTTGTGGAATGTGTTTCGAATGAAAATGCATAAGAGGTGAAAACTTTGAGCTATGGCTTGGAGGATGCTTCAGGCTTGTGTGTATGTTGTGTTGTGTTTCTTTTGGTCCACTTATCACATTTGGATGGGTCAGAGAAGTTGGTGTGGCACTGTGGGATTGGTATGGGTGTTTTTGCATAAAGTCTAAGTTAGGTGTACTTGAGGTATGGGCAAGTGTGAGGCTGTGATAGGGGCATGGTTGGGCTCAGCTGAGTTTAAGGAGAGCCATGGAAATGGATTAGAAGCAATGCAGCAAGTGAATTAGGGTTTGTATGAGGTTTTGCAACTTTGTCCAATTTTGGCCCTTTTGAAGTTTCTTGATCCATAAGTCATGAAAATGGGCAAACCTTTGGTGCATTCTGACTTTTAGGCATTGGTTTATGTTTGTACAAAGATTAGAAGTCACTTTGAGGTCTCATTTTACCTTGGCAAGGGGTTTTGCAACTTTGCCTCTTTGGTACATAACTTGAAATTATGTGATTTTTTCCAACTTTGACAAGCCATAACTTTTGATCCAAAATGAATTAGAATGAGTTCTTGTACTTTTTGAAAAGGGAATGATCCATTCTACAACTTTCATGACCAAAGTTTTCTCATTTGAAGCATTTTTTAATCAAAAAGAAAGGGTTGAAAAAGTTTCCCAAAATGGCAAGTTTCCATTACAAGTCATTTTCCCAAAACCCTAATTCTAGGTCATCTGTGCAGTTAAGCCTAGCTCTGCTTCCATGCCTTTCTCAGTTCTTGTGATCCTTTGACTTTCTTGACTTTGTGAGGATACAATATGATGCTTGGACATATATGGACCCCCTTGAAGTGGCTCAAATGGCTCTTGGATTGCTCAGATCACAAACCCTAGGTGCAGATGACTTAGAAGCAATGCAGTGAATCAAAAATGCAATATGGGATATCATGATTGAACTTATGCATATGAAAAGATCACAAGCCATGGTGTGAATGGGTGAGGGCAAATTTGGGGTGTTTACAATCCGCATGAAGGCACATTTAGAAGCGCAAGGTAGTGACATATGGAGGTTGTTCAAAATGGTCCATTCATTCCTTCAACAGTTGTCAACGGAGTTAGTTCAACAAAACCGCAAGGATCGTGGGATGATGATGATAAGAAAAAATTTCTCTATGACAAAAAGGCAATAAATATACTACAAAGTGCACTTGGAATGGATGAGTTCTTTTGCGTCTCAACATGTACAACGGTAAAGCAAATATGGGACACTCTTGTTGAAACTCGCGAAGGTACCTCCGAAGTCAAAAGGCCAAGATTGAACACACTAAGCCAAGAATACGAGTTATTCAGAATGCAACCAGGAGAATTAATTCTCGACTTGCAGAAAAGATTTATGCATTTGACAAACCATTTGAATACACTTGGTAAGACACTTACAAATGATGAATTGAATCTTAAAGTGCTTAGGTCCTTATCAAGGGAATGGCAACCCAAGGTGACAGTGATTTCCGAAAACAAGACTTTATCAACAATGACATCCGCTACCTTATTCGGAAAACTTCAAGAGTGTGAGACGGAACTTGGATGATTGGATAAACATGAAAATAAAGAAAAGAAATCCATGAGCATTGCCTTAAGAGTTGAATCCAAAGAAGTGGAAAAATAAGACAATCTCGACGATGATAAAAACTTTATGCTACTTGTAAAAAGGCTAGGAAAATATTTTGGTGCAAAAAATAATATTGGAAATTCTAGTTTCATGAGAAGAAAAAAGTTTTCAAAGAACAAAGAAAAGGAAACATCAACATCAAATGGAGACATAAACTGTTATGAATGTGGAAAGCAAGGCCACATCAAACCGAAATGCCCTAAACTCACAAAGAATCGTGACAACAAAGGAAGGAAGGATTACAAGAAGAAAAAGGCCTAGATTTCTTGGGATGACAACAAAATAAGTTCCTCATCGGATTCAGATAATGATCAAAGCACTAATTTAGCATTGATGGCATCACATCACTTCGACGATGAAGACAATGAGGTTTGTAGTGAGTTTTCTATTTTTGATAATGATGCTCAATGAGCAATTGATGAACTTTTAAGTAAAATATTATATAAATCCATTTCATCTCAAAAGAAACAAATAACAATTTTAGAAGAAAATATTGAGAAAATGGAAAATAATTTTAGAGCTGAAAAGGAAGAATTAATTAAGAACTTTGCATGCACTAAATGTGAATCACTCTCCTTTCAAATAGTCCAATTAAAAAGAGTCCTAGAAAGATACGAGAAAGGAAAAATTGGATTGGAACATGTTCTTAGTAATCAAAGATACTCTAATGACAAAAGTGATCTTGGTTACTCAAAATTTTCTAAACAAACTTTTAACAAAACCATCTTTGTAAAAGCTAAAGAACAAATTCCTATTGAAAAGAGTGACAAGCATGAAATAGTTCATCAATATGTCAAAAAGAAAAGTTATAATAAAAGGAAGTCTTATCCCCCTAGATATAAAAGTAACTTTGAGCCTACTTGTTTCTATTGTGGTATAAAAGGTCATACTCCAAATGCATGTTATATTAGGAATTTTAGTGTTGCTCAAGGCCATTATGTATGGGTTAAGAAAGGGACTAACTTTGAAGGACCCAAGGCAATTTGGGTACCTAATAAAACTTAACTCTTTTTTGTAGGTATGCTTGAAGACCTCTTCAAATCAATGGTATCTTAATAGTGGATGTTCAAGGCACATGACAGGTGAATTAAAAAAAAAATCACAACTAAAGCTTAAGGCCAAAGGATTTGTTACCTATGGTGACAACAACAAAGGAAGAATCCTTGGCGTAGGCACCATTGGTTCACCGCCTTCAACTACTATAGAAGATGTCTTATATGTGGAAGGTCTAAAGCATAGTCTCCTTAGTATTAGCCAATTTTGTGACCGAGGTTTCAAAATCAACTTCACTAAAAATGAATGTTTGATTGAAAACGAAGTTACGCATGAAGTTATGCTAAAAGGTAAAAGAGTTAATAACATATTTTTAATTTCCTTAGATAACTTGTCTTTGAATGTTAGGTGTCTCTTGGCAAGCAATAATGAATCATGGTTATGGCATAAGAGGTTTGCTCATATTCATATGGAGCACTTGAACAAATTGATCAAACATGACTTAGTCATTAGATTGCCAAAGATCAAATTCATCAAAGATAGGTTATGTGGCGCTTGCCAAAAAGGAAAGAAAACTAAGTCAACTTTCACATCCAAGAATGTAGTGTCCACAACTAGGCCACTATAATTGTTGCACATGGATCTCTTTGGTACATCAAGAACAAAAAGCTTTGGAGGTAATATTTATGTATTAGTAATTGTAGATGATTTTTCTAGATACACTTGGACTTTCTTTTTAATTCAGAAAATTGAAGCATTCAAAGCATTCAAGAAGTATGCAAAGCAAATACGAAATGAGAAGTCTCTTACAATTGCCTCCATTAGAAGCGACCACGGTGGAGAATTCCAAAACACATAATTTAAACTTACAATCCGGTCATGCATTCAAGGACCAAGCATATCGACATTCGACATCACTTATTATGAGATCATGTTCTTTAAGGAGATGTCGATGTAACCTTCGTAGATACTCACAATCAACTGGCATACATATTTACAAAACCTTTGGCGAAAGAACCGTTTTTCAAGATTCGGCGAGAACTCGGAATTCTCGATGAAAGTGATATCTAAAACTTCAAAAGTTGATCATTCTAGCATATATGAGTATCAAGGTACACAAATATGAACTTACCTCTTGTATGTTTACTCTATGTTTGTATGATTGTCATGTGTGTATCAACTTTCATTTCCATTTTTTTGTGTGATCCTCTTCCTTTTTGCTAATGCCAAAGGGGGAGAAGGATTGGTTTCTCGAATGTTTCATTGTGAAGAAATTTTATTCCTCTTGAATTAAGGGGGAGCTTTAACTTAGGGGGAGAAACAAGTATAGAGAAACCAAGTCTCAAGGAAAACTCTTAAAGGATTGGTTTTCATCATCAAAAAGGGGGAGATTGTAGAAGCAAGCTTCAATCACATAAGAGTTTCGATGAAGACAACAAGTTTTTCTATGCAACATATGAATGCAAAAAGACGAGATTTAAATGGCATCAAGCAACAAGAATATATTCTAGCAAATTACTAAGACAAAATTGATCAAAGCTTCATATGCAAGTCAATAAAATTTCAAGTATTGAACAACTTCAAAAGGTATACCAAAAATCGCTTAAAATATTTATACAAGTGTACAAATATTTTATCTTGCATGACATATATCAAAAGAATTTTTTTTTGACTTTTCTTGAATAGCTCACTCCTTTTAAAATTAATTATTTGCATGCATGGTTCATTTGGTTGAAAATATATCACTATTTCTAGATTTAAAAAACATTTTTTTTATCATACATTTGAAAATTTATTTTCATATTTGAACCATGTTAAATAACTTTCAAATATAATGTATTGGTTTGGATAAATTAATAGACATTGCGTAATATTTGTTCAAACATTTAGATTTTTTTTTAAAATTTATTTAAACATATATATTTTTGAAAATTATGGCGTTTTGAACAGCCGTAACATGCCTAAGAACCGCCGTAATCTGCACCATTCTGAAACTGTATTTTAATTTTTTTAATTCAAAAATTGTTCTGCATTTGTTAAGTCAGGTATCCGTTAACTGACTTAACAAGTCCTGTACGAATTTGAAAAAATACAATTATTTTTTTAATACCTTTTCATGCATCTTTTCATGAAACAGTTTCTTTTAACTTAACAATTGTTCATGATATTTTTGCATAACTGTACAATGTTTCAAAAAGGTGTTATGCACTTATAAATACATTTTATAATCATAATTTTTTTTTACCTCCAAGAAATTTAATACTCAAAATTCACTCATTCTACTCAATTTTCATTATTTCTTAAAGTATTCATACAAACTCATTTTTGAGAGAAACCTTTGCATAAATTTCATACACTTTCATAGTTTCATCTCATTCTTTTAAAAGAACACTTGTATATATCTTTTTGTGTGACATTTTGTTCAAGGAGAAGATCGATCAAGAAGATTGATAGCACCATTCTTTCAAGACTTAGAATTTTTATCAAGATAATATCTTTGTATTACCTTGTTGTCCAAGATTGTTGGAAACAAGTGAGTGTTTGAAGAGGGTTGTTCTTCATTCACTTTAAATTACTTATAGCTTAGATAGTAGGCTTCACATTATGTGAGTAGGCTTGTACAATTCTCTAAATTATAGTGAAATCTCTTACGAGTCGTAAGGGGACTGGACGTACCCTCGGATTGTGAGGAGAACCAGGATAATCCTCCTGTGTCTTTTACTTTTACCACACTTTATTTTTCAGCCATTATCAACCATCCAAAAAAGAATAAAAAATCGGTAAAAAATCAAAGATATATTTTTGACCACCTAATTCACCCCCCTCTTAGGCGCATTTAAACTTACAATATTGACCTCTATCAATAAAATCAAACCGGTCTACCATCCTCGAATGATAGCACAACAACAAGACCAACCTCAGAAGGGCTTGAATAAGAGAGTGCCATCCTCGAATGATAACTCATAATAAGATCCTCGGATATAACAAAACACCATCCTCGAATGGGATTGAAATGGTATACCGACCTCAGTCGATAACGAGAAACAAAAAGAATAACCTCAGAAAGACTTTGTAGGAGAGACGTTGACCTCGATCAATAAACTCAAATTGGTCTACCATCCTCGAATGATAGCCACAACAACAAGACAAACCTCATAAGGGCTTGAAGAAGAGAGTCACATCCTTAAATGACAACTATAAAAGGGATCCCGACCTCAGACATAATCAAAAGGAATTAGCTCATCGTATTTGGATGATAGCTCAAAAGACACAAGACCATCGTACTTAAATGATAACTCGGTAGGGATAACAAGTGTTCTCTGTAGGGAGACTTTCAGTTTTATTAAAGAGAGAATGTTTATGGATTATGCTTCATATGCATATGATTTAATTTTTCCATGGCGTAATGCTCCATAATGATGGAAATGTTACTATTTAGAAGATGCAAATGTAATGATGATTACTAAATGCAGATACAAAGGTGATCTCCTGGTGAGGAGATGATATGTCGACCCAACCACTTTAGTGGGGAAGAAATAATCATTGCCTTGATGTAATGAATCCCTGTGGGGAAGAGCAACTATGTAGGGGATAATGTTAATGATACACTGGATCTGAAATACCACCCTTGCCAAAACTAAATTGGACTTTGAGATAGTTCGAGGAATGAAGACCATGCTAGGTAAGATCTTGACTGGCTTGGACTTGATTGGGAAGTACGCCACCCGTGGAATTCCGTTAGGGAAGTAATAACCTTCTGACTTGGCTGAGGAAAGGATCTGTTGATACTCTGCTGAGGAAAAAATCTGCTGGGGAATCACTAAGATACAAAGTCCTGTGTTTGGGTAAGTTATGTTAATAAGGATTGGACTTTATTTGACGACTTCGTTGGGGAAAACTGCAAACAATAATGTGCAAGTAGGAAAACCATCTGACTTCCCACTATCTTTACCGCTGCTAGGGAATAATGAATCTTCATGTACTTTTAGGGATAAGAAGACTCTGGTGGGGAATACCTCCCTTTTAGGGTAGGACTCTCAGCTTAGGGAGAAAATCATCAGCCTTATGTTGTTATGTTGGGGAAGATTTAAATTTCCAACTCTACTAGGGATGATGGAGAATACCAATGAGAACGCTTCCTGCTGAAGATAAGAGTTTTAAGTCGCCTCTTGTTGGGGAAGAGAGGTATAATGCG
The DNA here is from genome assembly GCA_963966055.1 of Lathyrus aphaca. NCBI lineage: Eukaryota > Viridiplantae > Streptophyta > Magnoliopsida > Fabales > Fabaceae > Lathyrus > Lathyrus aphaca. The sequence continues at coordinate 293,223,544 of OZ014519.1, read as the reverse complement.
CCTCATGTTGGGGATGAGAAATGCCAGATGTCTCACACTGGAGCATCTCTTCATAATGGTACCTTTTGCTCATGGAACATCAATGTTATTATTTCTGCTCTGCAGATGAAAAGATAGTCTAATGAGACTAGCTGAAGAATCTTGCTTAATGAAGTCTTCTGATGAAGAAACTCTCTAATGCCTTGCGCTGGTAATAACTTCATTTCTCCATATCTTCATATTAGTGAGCGTAACTGATAGTCCCTACAAAAGAGAAAGTTAAACAAGCCTGCATGCCTTAGTCTTATGGTCTGAGTTGACCATCCCTGTTACTCAATATTCAAGATGCATGTCATGTGTTTTACCTTTAAGCATGTATTATAAATCATCAATGTATTCACAATGCAATATCTATCACCATTTGGTCAGACGTTTTCACAATCAATCAATGGTAGATGAAAACAAAAGCAAATGAAGGCTTATTGGGTAAAAATGCATTTTATTGATTGAAAAATGGCCATGAATATGCATTACACTAGGAAGAAATCCCTAGAAAGAGGAAATTGCATAAAAGGAAAAATAAGCTATCCTAATGGCAATGTGAAATTGGATCTCATCAAGTTCCAGTCCGGCTATGACCCGTATGTCCTCGAGATTCTCCGCATACTTCGCTTTTTGAGGAGGATGATTGGACTGATTCTTAACCCTCAGATTATCCTTGATTGTAGATAACGAATCACAGATCACGCAGATCACAGTTGTTCGTTTCAATCCCTCTTTTGCGTGGATCGCCCTTTCGAGTTTTCAATCCACCGAGATACCCTTTTTTTTCTTGAGATGTCCAATGTGGCTTTTCAACTCAGTGGGTGTACATTTTTTTTTATTTCCCTAACTTTTTCCCGAGCCTTTTATTATGTTTTTTGGCTCGCAGGGATGCCTTTTTTCCTGGACTTTTATTCTATTTTTGTTCAGCGGGTCTCTTTTATACGAAATATTTTTTTAACTGCATCTGTGTTGATAGGGGATAAAAGATCTTCTCCATCCATGGTTGTTAGCATTAAGGTTTCTCCTGAGAAAACCTTTTTAACCACAAATAGTCCTTCATAGTTGGGTGTCCACTTGCCCCTGTGATTTATTTGAGGAGGGAGGATCCTTTTCAGCACCAAGTCACCAGGTATGTAACATCAAGGTCATACCTTTTAATCGAACGCCTGTTCATTCTTTGTTGATACAACTTTCTATGGCATACAACTGCTAAACGTTTCTCCTCGATGAGACTCAACTGATTGAATATGAACTGGAGTGATTCAGCTTCATCAAGCTTGACATCCATCATTATTCTCAAGGAAGGAATCTCGACTTCAACTGGTAGGACTACCTCCATACCATATACTAGTGAGAATGGGGTTGCCCCTATTGAGGTGCGCACAGATGTTCGGTACCCATGCAATGCGAATAGCAGCATCTCATTCCAATCTTTATATGTCACCACCATCTTCTCTATTATCTTCTTGATGTTTTTGTTAGCCGCCTTGACAGTGTCATTCATCTTTGAGCGGTATGGAGAAGAGTTATGATGTTCAATTTTGAAATCCTAACATAGATCCGCCATCATCTTGTTATTAACGTTGGAACTATTATCAGTAATGATCCTTTCGGATATTCAGTATCGACAAATGATATCCCTCTTTATGAATTGGGCTACAACCTGCTTGGTGACGTTCACATAAGATGTTGCTTCAACCCACTTGGTGAAGTAGTCAATGGCAACCAGAATGAAGCGATGACCATTTGAAGCGATAGGCTCGATGTTTCTGATCATATCGATGCCCCACATGGCAAAGGGCCAAGGTGAAGACATGACACTCAATAGATTAGGAGGCACATGCACCTTATCAGCATAGATTTGACACTTATGGTATATGGAGGAGTACTTGCAGCAACCATATTCCATGGTTATCCAATAATACCCCGATCTCAAGAGTTTCTTCGCCATGGCATGTCCTCCAGCATGGGTACCGAAGGTTCCCTCGTGAACTTCCTGCATTAACATGTCTGCTTTGTGTCTATCCACGCATTTTAGCAAGACCATGTTGAAGTTCCTTTTGTAAAGCACGTCATCATGATTCAAGAAGAACCCACCTGCCAACCTTCTCAAGGTATTCTTATCTTTGTTGGATGCCCCTGTCGGGTATTCCTAACCTTTCAGGAAACGTTTGATATCGTAGTACCAATGCTTATTATCGTTAATACCATAAACTACAAACACATAAGCAGGCCTTTCAAGACAAGACACCACAATTATGGGTACATAATTCCATTGTTGGACTTTAATCATGGAGGATAAGGTTGCTAGAGCATCAGCGAATTGATTCTCTTCACAAGGCATATAATAAAACTTTACTGTCGTGAAGAATGTAAACAACCTCCTGGTGTAATCCCTATATGAAATTAAATGTGGTTAATGAACAAGCCACCTTCCGTTAACTTGATTTATGACCAAAGTAGAATCACCGAAGATATCGAGAGTCTTAATTCGCAAATTAATCTCCCCTTGATCCCCATTATACAAGCCTCGTATTCTGCCTCATTGTTGGTGCATTCAAACGTCAATCGGGAAGTGAAGGGCATGTGAACTCCTTCCGGTGTGATAATGACATCACCAACTCCGCTTCCATTCATGTTAACGGCCCCATCAAACATCAGACTCCCTTTGGATTCAGGGTATGGCCCCTCCTCCCGGAGTGGTTCTTCGCAATCTTTCGATTTGAGGAACATGATGTCTTCATTAGGGAACTCAAACTTCATTAGTTGATAGTCATTGATTGGTTGTTGAGCCAAATAATCTGATAATACACTTCCCTTGATAGCTTTCTGAAAAGTATATTGGATGTCGTATTCAGTCAATACCATTTGCCAATGGGCCACCCTTCCAGTCAAAGCTGGCTTCTCGAAGATGTACTTGACAGGATCCATCTTGGATATCAGTAAGGTCGTGTGAGTAAGCATGTATTTCCTCAATAGGTTAGTGGCCCATTCCAGTGCACAACATGTCTTCTCAAGCATTAAGTACATGGTCTCACAGTCGGTGAATTTCTTGCTCGGGAAGTAGATGGCGTGCTCTTTCCTACCTGTCTTATCATGTTGGCTGAGAACACAATCCATTGATCCTTTAAGTACTGTAAGGTACATAATATGAGTCCTCCCCGAAACTGGAGGTAAGAGGATTGGAGGTTCTTGTAAATACTCTTTGATTCAGTTGAAAGACAATTGACAGTCATCGTTCCACCTGTCGGCCTGATTCTTTCTCAAGAGCTTGAATATTGGTCCGCATGTAACTGTTAGGTGAGATATGAACCGTGCAATATAGTTCAATCTTCCTAGGAAGCCACGTACTTCTTTCTCGGTTTTAGGCTCGGGCATTTCTTGGATTGCTTTCACCTTTGCAGGATCAACCTCAATCCCATTTTCACTTACGATGAAACCCAGCAGTTTATCGGAGTGCACTCCGAATGTACATTTGTTCAGACTCAACCTCAGTCTGAACTTTCGCAACCTGTCAAACAGCTTTGCCAGGTTGACTAAGTGCTCTTCCTCTGTTTGATACTTCGCAATCATGTCATCCACATAGACCTCGATCTCGTGATGAATCATATCATGTAAGAGAGTCACCATTGCCCGTTGGTAAGTTGCTCTAGAATTCTTCAAACCAAACGGGATCACTTTGTAGTAGAAAGTTCCCCAAGGGGTGATGAATGTAGTTTTCTCCATATCATCTGGCGACATTTTGATTTGGTTGTAGCCCGAAAAGCCATCCATGAAGGAAAACATCGAAATTTGAGTTGTATTGTCGACCAACACATCAATGTGAGGCAACGGGAAATCGTCCTTGGGACTAGATCTGTTTAAGTCTCGGTAGTCAACACACATCTGAACTTTTCCATCTTTCTTCGGTATCGGCACAATGTTGGCAACCCATGGTGGATAACTCGTGACAGCCAAGAATCCAGCGTAAAACTGTTTTTTAACCTCTTACTTGATCTTTATTTGCCATGTCAGGTTAAGTTCTTCGCAATTTCTGTTTTACTGGCGGGCAATCTTCTCAGAGAGGCAGGCTGTGCACTACGATATCAGTGTCCAACCCTGGCATATCTTGATAGGACTAGGAAACGACATCAACATATTCACGGAGCATGTCAATCAATCGGCCCTTCATAGATTCTTTTAAAGTAGCCCTGATCTTGAATTTTTTCTTCACCTCTTTGGTTCCCAGGTTTACAGTCTCAATAACCTCCTCATGTGGCTGAATCTCCCTCTCCTCTTGCTTTAGCAATCTGGCTAACTCCTCGGGCATTTCACAATCTGTTTCACCTTCCTCGTTGTCTTGGTAAATCGGATTGTCAAAGTCATAGCGATCCATAGCAAGATTATTATCGATGATACCTAATGGGTGCATCTTCATGAATGAAAATTTATGCTGGATTTTAGAAAGCGGGAGAGACATGAAAATGAAAATGCACATTGCCATTTATTGTGTAAAAATAAAACATGAAAGACAGGGAACACCATGAATGAATGCAAAATCAATCCATTTTATTAATGATTGATATTGAAAATTGAAACAATGAAGCCCTTATAATGAGCTACTATGCCTTGGACAAGACATAGAGCTTTCATAGAAGAATAAAATCACAAAACAATTACTCTTGGTGATGGGTAACAGTGATGATTTCCTCGGATGACTAATTATTGAGTTCCACTCCAGGCACACTCGGCTTGATCCACTCATCTATTTCACATTCTCTATCAATTATGTCCTCTTGAATAGTACAAATAATGTTGTGATCCACCTATCTAGCACTGGAGAAATTGATCGGGCCTTTACGACCTCTGGCATGTTGTGTTGATGCTAACTTGGCCAGATTGTAACCAACTCCGAACATGTCTTCATTCTTGGGGACCTCTATGATCTTGCCCCAACCTTCGTTAACTCATGATTCCACCACCTTCTGAGCTTGCTTATAGCTTGATTACACCCTTCTTCTTCTCTTTGGAAAGGGACGTTTCTAAGGATGACACGCCTTCAGTCTTGACCAACTCAAAAGCCTGGCATGGGGTATCATATATCTCACCATCCATCTCCACGTATTTGAAGGAAGATAGACGGCTAATGAAAATGTTCTCCTCCCCACATACCGTGACAATTTTCCCTTCCCAAACAAACTTTAGCTTCTGATGGAGAGTCGAGGACATTGCCCTAATTGTATGAATCCAGGGATGCTCGAGTAAAAAAATGTATGTCGGCTGGATGTCCATGACATAAAAGGTTGTGTTGAACACCTGTGGACCTACCTTGATTGGTAATTCCAACTCTAAAAAAACTGACCTTTTGGAACCATCAAACACCCTGACTACCAAGTCACTTAGCCTGAGCACCACTTCGTCATAATCCAGCTTGATTAATGTCTTCTTTGGAAGCACATTTAGAGAGGACCCCATATCAACAAGCACGTGAGAAAGTACAACCCCTTTGCATTCCATTGAAATATGCAAAGATCTGTTATGATTACGCCCCTCAGTAGTTAAATCAATATTTGTGAATCCTAACTCGTGACTAGCATTCACGCTAGCAACAACTGTCTCAAGTTGGTTCACTGATATTTCTTGTGGCACATTGGCATTATTCAGAATTCTCAGCAAAGACTTTCTATGGGATTCCGAGCACATCAATAAAAATAAGATCTAGATCTTGGAGGGAGTCTGTTACAGATGGTCGACTATCTTGTAGTCGCTCTTCTTGATGATCCTCAAGAATTCCTCAGCTTCCTTATCAAAGGCAGTATCCGGATCGGGAACAGGAACATCATTTGTCACAACTTGATTGCCCTTAGCCTTAGCCTGGGCTTCTGCATTATCGTTTGGTGGCACCACATTGTTCCTCAATGTTTGAGGCGCGAACAATCTTTCACTTCTTATGAATCCTCTGACCCCTACATTTTTGACCTGATGTTGAGTTGTGTTGAAGGTGGTTACATCTTGTTTTTGGAAATTGTAATAAACCTCTTCCCCGTAATACCATGGGAAAACCTTTTCATTTTGATACGGCACAGGCCCTGGAGTGGTGAACGTAACTGGTGCGACTCTTGCTGGAACCATATCTTTGACTGGGGTATAGTAGATAGTAATCATAGAAACTTCATCTTCTTTAACAACCCGGTCAAACTGAATGCTTCTGTCATCAATCATTTTCTGAATCCCTGATTTCAACCTGTCACATCCATCAGCAAATTCTTCGCATATTGGGCAAACCTCCCCACAGCCTAGGATGATAACTTTCTTTACCAAACAACACTTCACTTCTAGTAATGGAGTCTTCAAATAATTAACATCATAAACCAAATTCAAACTGTCACCTTCATATATGGTTCCCACGGTTCTCCCATGCGGAGGCATGGGATTTTGCAGGATATTTGGGATAGGAGCAAAGTTGATCGCCTTGGAGTCCAACATATCATGGACTAGGTTTTTGAAGGCTTTGAAATTCTCTATGGTATGGCTCGGAGCTCCAGAATGAAACTCGCAGTGGGCATTAGCATCATACCCTTCGGGGGTTTGTCCAAGTTTTGGTGGTTGCAAAGTTCATAGCTGAATCATTTGAAGTTGTATAAGATTCCGAAATAGTTGTAAATATGACATCAATGACATTTCGAACTATTTATCTCTCGAACTTGGTGGATAATAGGATCTGGGAGCTCTTTGTTGTTGATAATTTTGTTGACGTTGCTGTGGTGGTTATTGTTGTTGATTGGTGGTAGCAGGGATGGTGATGGATGTTGCTTGGTAGTAAGAAATTATGATTTCATCTCTTTCTCTAGGCGTAAACTGCCTCAGCTTCTCCATATTTTCTCTTTGTAAATGGCTTTTTGGTCCCAGAAGTAGAAGCTCCATTGCTCTGGATCTTACCCTACTTCATCTAGTTTTCAACCCTCTCACCAGTCAGTATAATATCGGAAAAGCCACTTGAAGAACACCCTGCTAGACGTTCCATGAAATGCCTCAGAAGGGTATCCATGAAAAAATCCACCATTTCTCTTTCGAGCAGAGGCAGTTGTACTCTTGCTGCCAACTCGCGCCACCTTTGCGCGTACTCTTTGAAGCTCTCATAATTTTCTAGGATAGGCTCTGCAACTGAGTTCTGCTCGGGGCCATATCAATATTGTACTGGTATTGCTTGAGTAACGCCTCCCCTAATTCCTTCCAGTTGCGTACAACAGTCTGTTCTAACTTCATGTACCACTCGAGAGAACCTCTGGATAGGCTGTCCTGGAAGATGTACATCCAAAGTTTCTCATCCTTAGTATAGGCAGCTATCTTGCGATAGTAAGCCTGAAGATGAGTCTTGGGACATGAATTCACGTTTTATTTATCAAATCTAGGGGCCTTTAACTTCGGAGGGATGATTAAACCTTGCACCAATCCCATGTCGGAGACATCAATACCCAGAGTATCTCTGAATTCAAGAGCTCTGACCTTTTCTGCTAGCACCTGAAAGTCCTGATGATTACCCCCCATACCGAATCCAAAATCCTCGTTCAGCAAAGAGAATTGGTCAGTCTGATTATCTTCCATATTATGAACCAGAATAGGAATACCTTCCGGGGTAGGAGGCCTGTTAGCTCCTGTTGGCCCAACATTGGTGTTAATTGGGATCCCTTGTGCGTCCAGATTAACTCCAACGACTGGAATATGCACTTGTGGCATATCTAGCCTTTGGAAAGCAGTCCTCAACTCTTGTTGACCTAGGGAAGCCCCCTACATCATGTTCATGAATTCATTCATGCGCGTATGGAGCTCAGTCAATTCAGCTTGAACGGTGTCCATGACATTTCTGTGATTTTCGACAGGTAGCGTACCGGTGAAGACGGCGATTTGCAATCCTTCCTGAATAAACAGATAAGTTAGGAAACCTAGATAACCTGCAAAGAAAATTTCAAAGATGATATGAATGCATGCAAATGTTGTGTTCTTTCGTTTTCAAGGTTGTTTACGTCCCCATTCTAGTATTCAAGAATAAAAAACATACATATGGCTAGTGAGAAGTTTGACTTTTGGGAAGAGAATATCATATGAAGCTCAATTTAGATAACTGTAAATAACTAGTGTCTGGAACACGTGTCAGTGCAACCATCGGAAATTTGAACCATATCAAATAAATTGAAACATGAGATTAACAAAAGATCTCCCCAAAGGACACAAGTTCTTACAATAAGCACAATCACAAGAGTATAAAATATTCCAACAACAGGTCTGTGGGTAATCCAGCACAAACAAAAGAATCTAAGCCCTATGAAACTTGACATCCTTTAGCCTCCAACTAAGACGTTTGACGTTCTCGAACAATTGAGCGACATCCGGATGACCTGGGTATTTAATAAGCTTTTGAATGAGCCAATCCCTCTAATAAAAGGAAGCATGGATTTCATTGATCTGTTGTAGGAAGACCTATTCATTTCCCTAGCTAGAACTTGGTTCATACATGGCCTTTTTGATCTCTACACGGACTTTGAGCTCTTCCACCTCCTTCTGAACATCCTCAATTGCTTATTATCCCTGGGCTATCTTCTGGATGTTGTCTCTATGCTGCTTGTGGGCTAGCTGGAGTTGCTCTTTCTGGTCACCCAGTTGCTCTTGAAGGTCTCCAATCTTCTAATTGTATTCAACTTCCACTTCCTTCTGCTTCTTCAGGCTGACCTCCCATTTTTCTTGCTAGAGAGTTATTGTTTCTTTGTCTTCAATCAGATACTTCTTGTCCTTTCAACGCTCATTTGTTTGCGGATCTCAGCCAAACCCTTTTTCTTGAAATAGAGTTCTCTTCCCTCAAACGCTTCCTGTTTGACCTTCACCATTTCTTCAGCTTTCTGAACCCTTTCTTCTAACCTTTGATTAAGGGTCACCATCCTCTGATAGGAACTATGGGCTTCCTAATTCTCTACCCTAAGTTGTTGAACCAACGCTTCTAGCTTTTGGTACTCCTTCAGAGGCACAATAGCCTTAGGTTCAACTACTAAAGGTGGAGCTTGTGCAGAGAAGGGAAACATGACCACCTGGGCTTTCTCCTTTAACCATGCGTCGTACTCGGGAAACATCTGGTTATTGCTTTTTCCCAAACATGCTACGCCTCTCCTTCGGATGATCTTCCTAAGAGCCCGCAACTTTTCTAAGCAGTGGAAGGTTGTCCTTTACTGGGAAGTAAAAGGTCTGAGTTAACTCCGACTCCTCAGGAGTATCTTTAAACGTGTACCCTAATTGCCTTCTCAAGAGAATCAGGTTATAATTGATCCCCCGGTTACTCCTAAGAGTGGCACATTGGGATAACTCTCACAGCTGGTGATGAAGTTCCTCCCTTTCGGTCTCATGGTAAACCAGTTGATGTATTTGGTGGATAACATGCTTAACCTCTGGGCCCATATCAGGATAGGATCCATGAAGGCTTCAGTGCTAGGAAAGTGCCTCATGAACCATCTGGGAAACAAGGGAGCGCAACACCGCACCATACCTACTCGTTTTTTCTCATTCTTATAATGCAATGAATAGTAGAGGTCTTGAAACAGAGGGGGCACTGGATTCTTCATCACAAAAAGATGAGTGGCGTTCATGTCTACACATTTTTCAATATCTGCAAATAAGATGATCCCATAGATGGAAAGGGGCAGAAAGCACAAACAGAGTTCCATTGAGTTTTAGCAGCAAGCTCCTCAGCCTTTTTCACCAAGAATTCCAGAGAAAAATCGGATACTCCCCCTTTGGTGGTACTTAGATTTACATATACCACAAACGGGCTCAAATTAAGAACCTTAGTAATGTCAGTATCCGTAGGTCTAGCCATCTCCGAGTTGAAAGGAATTCGATCCTGAAGAGGATTCCCTAAGATCAGAGCATATTCTTCTAACAAAGGACTCAACTGGAAATCATGAAATGTGAAGCATTTGAGCCGAGGGTCATAATACTGGAAAAAACACAAATGATTAATGATGTAATGATGTTATGCAATGCAAGGCGTGTGATCAGTGACGTGTCTGTATAGGTGTTGATCAGATATCCAAGTGTCTGTGGAGAGTCATAATAGTACTATTATCCCTGTGCAGAAATTCCAGAATTCAAAACCAAATGACCATATGGAATTGGATCATATCACAAAGTAACACTTACGAAGCGGGTATGTTGAAAGTTAGGGTTCCTACAAACCAGTAAACAACCATCCCAATCTCACGGGTGTGCTACCTTGGGTCAACATCATGGACTCTCAAAGCCGAATAGCGATAATATGTTCACCATCTCTGAGAAAGGGTGTATTACCATCTCAGGGAATCGGTTTAGCATTATACATTACTCGGGGAGGTCTCGGCCGAGTCCGGGAAAACAAGCATCCCTCATAAGTTCCCAGCTTCAAGCACTGAGATCAAGAAACAATAGTACATTCATCCTGAAGGGTACAATACTATCGTCATATGAAAAATGCTTTAACTGAGTTCCTATGAGAGAACCAGGCCATCATATACGAGTTCCTAGTGGGCCCTCGGGTGCGAGTGGGTTTGCCAACAAATGTGATATGCCACTATCACCACTAGAGAGGGTTGTTTCCACTAAGACCCTCAATGATCGGTCCCAAGATGGACATAACTATCAAGTTTGTATCCTGAGGTGGAGGAAATCCCCACACATAATATTTCCAAGACGGTCGTTGTCTAGGTGTGGAACACATCGCCACTTATCATGATGATATATCATGGAAGTAAAATGTTTGTCCATGCTAAAGTATAGGGTGCACTCGAGCCTTGGTATTGGGCTCCTAACTTAGTAACCCCATTCCGCCAAAGAAAAACCAACACAGACAGTCAAGTATATATATGATGCATGGAAAGTAAATACTAAAAGCGATACATAAAGTTGTAAATTAAAGTTGTAAATGAAAGCAGTAAAGCTAAACTAAAGCACACAACAACAAACAGCTAAACACCCAAAGAAACAAAAATAGACAAGCGCTAGGAAAGACTCTCAAAGGGGAAACCAGAGATTCTGGATTCGCTCCCCAACAGAGGCCCCATCTATTGCTCCCAGGATTTTCATCCCAGTACAAACGCAAAAGTGGCGCGGAAAAGATAGAGTCGCCAGTCAGGCATTTTTATCCAGAATGAATGGGAAAGATAATGCTGTAAAAGCCTAAGGAAAGGAAAGAACAAGGTTTTGCGAACCAAAGAGATTGGGTTCGGGAGTCAGTTGCGAACTAGGAAGGTATTAGCACCCTAGATCGTCTGTCGTACCCGACAGGATCCACGCTTGTTAGTCTATTTCAAAGTGTAAGGAATAAAATTGTTGCTGAATAAAAACCGCTACTGGAACTGTAATGAGAGAGGGAATTGGATAAAGAGAACGAAAAGTTACGGGAAAAATGTAAGGAAAATAAATAATGTGCTCGAATAGGCCCTACCCCACTGCCAATGTATCTCATGGGAAATGAGAATCAGAGTCGACGTAGTTCGCCTAACTAAGGCGGGAACCTTGTTTGTTTGTGTCTTTTATGAGTTGAACTGCTTATGCATATGCTCAGGTGTTGCATTCTCGCCTTGAACGAGTGTGTTACCGTCTTTCAAAGAGACAAGTTGTAGCAAGTTTGTGTTTAGAGTGAATGAGATGAGAAGAGAATTCCCGCAGGAAAGACGTGTGTTTTTGGTTTACTGTCTTTAAGAAGAAGTGTTCTTTAGGTGTTGTTTGTGAAACATCCTCATGCTAAGACTTATTCATCATGATAGACACCCTACACCTCATCCCTATATGGAATGCGTGCAAGTACCTAATGGAAAAATCTCTTGGCACATGATAAAGCTCAACCTTTATTAGGTTTTTTGATTTTGTTTTGAGATGAGAAAGAAGACTCAAGTTGATAAAGGAAAAAAACTAAGGGAAACTAAGACTCAGCCTAAGTTGTTATTCAATGGAGATCATATGGTTAGTGAGGTATTCTAATCCTAAAGAGAAAAAGAAAGCAAGTTCTAACTCACTTCAAGGATTGAAGATGAGATTATAACTTAAAGGGAATGAAGTGAGTGAAATGTCGAAGAAGCATAAAATGCTTATTGCAAACACAAGTTGAAAGTTTTAAAAAGAAAAGGGTACGGAAGAAGGTCGAATGTAGGCGCGCACCCACACTCTATACTTACCATTAGCCCTTGAAAATGGTTACTAAGATCATTGATTTATTAAATCAAATGACTAAAAAGGAGGAAAATTAAGTTCTAACATGTCCTAAAATGATTATGACATAAACTAGACTCAATCCTAAGCCTAAGGATGCCTAAAAGCTAAGTCAAACACAAAATCAGCAACTACAATAGTGCTTCAGCACACAATCAGCTACCAAAATGAAAATAAAATGAAAACAACCAATTGCAGCTACCAACCGGCATGGAAACAGGTGTAAAAAGTCTCAAAACAATGCAATGCAGCATACCATTAACAACCTCTGTTTTAAAATACAGCAGTGAAAACATGGCAAATTACATCCTTTTTTACAATGCAAATGCATGAATCACAATTCATGGATATGCATCACACAACAATCATCAATGGATGAAACATGGTTTGTATGATTATGAACATGTGAATATGCAAGCAACTCAACCACTTTAATGCATTTTCCATAAAAAAGCAAATATGTGCACTCTCCAAAAAAGTGAAACGTTAATGAAAACAAACAATGGAAGGAACATGTATCTTATTGCATCCTAATCTGAAACAATCATCAACAATCAAATGCAACAAACAAACAAGCAAGAATGAATGCAAACATGTGAATTATGCAATTTCAAGTAGTATGCAACATTTTCGATTATGCACGCAAACATTTGATACATGCATTGATCGCAAATACAGTGCAAAACAAAATTTCAACTCATCACTAACATGCTAACAATGAAGTTCAGTCAAGGTAAAAACATTCACAACATATTATGAACACAAATTCAACAATCATGCCAAAAATCAGAACCAAATGAAAAGTGCGTCAAAATTTGTCAAAACTACATGCACCTACACCTAAATAGCTCCTAAAAACTCCATAAAATCATATACTAAAGATCCAAGATGATTGGAGGGGAAATTGATAACAAAAATGCTAGAAAACACAAGAATTTTTCATTCTGGTTCAGTGGTAACCGATTACTACCTATGTGGTAATCGGTTATCAGTTCAAAAATTGGCATCTTCTGCTACAAATAACATAGGTAACCAGTTACTACCTATGTGGTAACTGGTAACTCTGAGACCAGAATCAAAAATTCTGCATTTTCTTGTAAAAATCAGCACCAACTTATTCAAATATGCTCTAATGTAATGCCTATCAATTGAGCACGAAAATTACACTTAAATGCAACAATTTAACACCAATTAAAACCACAAACCCATCAAGATTTTAAATCCTAATGATCTAATCGAATAAAGTGCCAGAAATTAAGAAAACGCAAAGAATACACGAGTCGAGAAGAAGCGGAATAAGTTAAAACGAAAGTGATAATGAGATTCACCAACCTACAAAGTGGATGTTTTCTTTGGTAATATTTGCAATGTGGAATCGATACGCAATAGGAGAGAAAACCGGAGATCCGTAGCTTTTTCACGCAAATATGCAAAATAAATGGGTTGATGGAAATCTTCAAAATTCACTTTCGATACATGAAATCAACACCAAATCAGTAGCAACTTCTTCGATAATCCGTGAAATCAATGAAATGGTGGAGGCTTAGCTTCTAATTCTTCAAGTTTCAATGCAAAAACTTGAAGAATTATGGAAGATGAAGCTTTGTGTGAAATTGGGAAAAAAATGAGAGAAAAATGAGAGAGAAATGAGAGTGATGAGAAAAGTTGTGAAAAATGAATGGTGAAAATGAAGTGTTCCTCTGAGGTTTGGAGTGAAAATAACTTATATATGTATTAGGTTTGGAGAGTGGTTTGAGTTAGGAGTGAGGTTTGGGAATTAGGTTTGGGATTAGCTTAGGAGTTAGTTAAAGTTAGTTGGGAATATTCCATTGGCATATTCTTAGAATATTCCCTTGGAAGGTGGTGGAAGATTCTACAAAGTGGTGGAGTGTTATGCAAGGTGGAGTGGAAAAGTGATGAATGCTATCCCAACTGAATTTTGAAATTTTTTAATTTTTGCACGTGGTAACTGGTTACTACCCGGGTGGTAATCAGTTACCAGTTCAAACAAACCAGTTTTTTGCCCAAATTTCAACAGGTAACTGGTTATTACCTAGGAGGTAACCGGTTACTTCAACCAAAATTTGAAAATTTTCTTTTTTTGTGGGAAATCTTGGATACTCGGCCTTGGTTATGCGTTATGAGATTATTTTTCTTTTGAGACCTGATAATTGACATTATCCACGAATAACCCTTGATCACATGTTCCTCGCCTTGTCCGATGGTGCATGCTCTATTTTTTTATGCAATGTTTAAAATAATATGCTAAATGACATGGGAATGAAGCATAAGCTACTTGAAATTGGTGATAAATAAAAGGGAAAATGTTGGGGTATTACACTATGCGACTCCAACTCAACAAGAACCGCACAACAGTATGTCTGCACCAACCATTACCAGAAACTATTTTGAATTGAAACCTTCGTTGCTGCAATCTGTGCAACAAATATAGTTTTTTGGAAATCCTACAGACGACCCTAACAAACATCTGACAAAATTTGTGCAATATGCATACACCGTAAAGGAAAATGGTGTAACTCAAGACACAATAAGATTGAGACGTTTTCCCTTCTCTCTAAAGGATAGAGCTTGGGCATGGTTACAATCTCTACCAGCCAACTCTAATATGGGCATAACTGAAGAACATCTTCCCATCACATTATTTCCCACAAAGAAAGACAGCTATGCTGAGAGCTCAGATTAACGGATTTTGACAGAAAGATGTCGAATCACTTTATGAAACGTGGGAGAGATACAAGGATCTGATGAGACTATGTCCACACAATGGGTTTAAAAACTTGGTGACCATCATTACCTTTTACAATGGACTTCTATACAACACAAGAATGACGATAGACGCTGCCGCAGGCGGCGCTCTTATGGATAAACCTTATGAAGATGCCTACAACCTCATTGAGAACATGGCTCCAAACCATTGCCAATGGGGAGGAGAAAGAACACTTATAGAGAAGAACCAAACAAAATGAGGAATGTATGAAGTGAGTAGTTAGATCATGTCAACGCTAAGATGGATGTCATCTCCCAAAAGATTGATAACTTAACCATAACACCACCAGCCACCGTGGCTGTCATGACCCTAAATTGCGAAATATGTGGAATCCTAGGACACACACCAACTGAATGTCAACTTCTTGTCGGATTAACCACAGACCATGTGAACTATGCTCAAGGAAATCTATACTCTAATACCTATAACCCAGGATAGAAGAATCATCCCAATTTCTCTTACAAGAACAATAACACTTTGTATGCACCTAACCAAACACTTGTTGTACCACCGGGATACCAAAAAGCTACCACACCCATTCCAAATGCTCCTAGAAAGTCCAACCTTGAACTGATGATGGAAAACTTCATAGTCACACAGACTCAAACAAACAAAGAATTCCTGAACCAGAACATCCATACTAGTGAGCAGGTAAAAAAATTGGTGACAAAAGTAGATGCTTTAGCTACTTATAACAAGATGTTAGAAACTCAGATTTCTCAAGTATCCCAACAAAAAGCATTCACTACTTCACCAGCCGAAACGTTTCCTGGACAGCCACAACCAAATCCTAGAGGTCATGCAAATGCAGTTATACTAAGAAGTGGAAAATAATTGGACAAACTTGCCGATCCTAGAACCGAAAACCCAGCCGTGTACCAAAAGCCTGAAAAATCAACTGATAAGAAAGATCAACCATAGGAAAAGGAAGCCAACAAACAAGAGGTCGAGGAAAAGGAAAGGCCTTATGTACCTCCGCCACCGTATAAACCACCAATTTCGTAACCCCAACAATTAACAAATTCTAAAACAATGGGACATTTCAAGAAATTTGTAGAGCTTTTGAAATAGTTAAACATTACGATACCCTTTACTGAAGCTATTACTCAGATGCCCTCATATGCTAAATTTCTAAAAGAGATCTTATCCAACAAAAAAATAATCTAGGAGAATGAAACAGTTACACTTATTGCTGAGTGTAGCGCTATTATACAAAACAATATGCCTCCTAAACTAAAGGATCCAGGAAGTTTCTCTATTCCTTGTGTAATAGGAAGATTCATCATAGAAAAAGCCCTAACAATTTAGGAGCTAGTCTAAGTATTATGCCATTGTCAATATGCAAGAAGCTCGATATGGGACAACTAAGACCGACCAAGATGTCAGTTCAGTTAGCCGACCACTCAGTAAAAATTTTGGTTGGTATTTTAGAGAATGTTCCTGTACAAATAGGAAAATTCTACATCCCAACTGATTTTATAATCATGGATATCAAGGAAGATGCTACAACTCCTATCATACTAGGAAGATCATTCTTAGACACCGTCGGAGCTATCATAGATGTGAAGAAAGGCAGATTGACATTCAAAGTAGGAGAAGAGAAAGTTGAATTAATTTAAACCCAATTCCTCCAAGCTCCAGCCATAGACGACACCTGTTACTTTATAGACGTCATTGACGAGTGCAGAAGGGAAATGGAGAAAGAATAGACTACCTATTTAGATATAATGAAGATCAAATCCCCTCCGATTTTTGAATATGATAATTGGTGAGAACCTTATCAGGATGAAAGTTTAAATGAATGCCTAGATCTTACATCTAACCCTATTCCATGCCCAAAGAAACCCAGTCTAGAACTCAAAGTATTACCCAACAATCTTAGATAAGAATTCCTAGACCCAGAACTCAATAGACCAGTTATAGTCAATGCAAATTTAGGACAGCTTGAAACCAAAAAATTATTAGACGTCTTAAGAAAATATCCAACTGCATTACGCTACAACATATCTGATTTAAAAGGAATAAGTCCTTCAATATGTATGCATCACATTATGCTAGAGGAAGACTGTAAAACCTCTAGGGATCACCAGAGAAGGATCAACCCGATTTTAAGTATTGTAGTTAAGGATGAAGTAAAGAGGTTACTAGACGCTGAGATCATATATCCAATTTCCGATAGTCAATGGGTCAACCCAGTGTATTTCATACCAAAGAAGGGAGACATTACAGTTACTAAGAACTCAAAAGGCGAATCCATAACACAGAGAGTAGTGGACGTGAGTAGAATGTGTATCGATTATCGAAAATTGAACAAAGCTACCCAAAAAGATCATTTTCCCTTACCCTTTATCAATCAAATGTTGGAAATATTAGCCAAACATTCTTATTTTTGCTACCTAGATGGTTACTCTGGATTTTTCCAAATTCCTATTCATCCTGACGACCAAGAAAAGACCATCATCACGTGCCCTTATGGAACATTTTCTTACCGTCGTATGTTGTTCGTTCTATGTAATGCTCCAGCGACATTCCAACGATGTATGATGGCAATTTTTGATGACATCATAGACGACATCATGGAAGTGTTTATGGATGACTTCTCTGTATGCGGACAAAGCTTTGAAGGATGTCTATCAAACTTAGAGATGGTATGCGTAAAAGTTAATCTTGTACTTAATTGGGAAAAGTGCCATTTTATGGTCAGACAAGGAATTGTGCTAGGACATGTGATATCCAACAGAGGCATCGAGGTAGACAAAGCAAAAATAGAAGTAATAAAGGACCTTCAACCACCGAAAATCGTAAAAGAAATAAGAAGTTTCTTAGGACACGCCGGTTTTTACCGACGATTCATTAAGGACTTTTCCAAGATCACTAAGTCGTTTACCGGTCTACTAATGAAGGACGTTGAGTTTATCTTTGATGAAAACTGTCTAAAAGCTTTTGAAACACTCAAAATAACTCTTATCACCGCACCCATCATGCAACCACCTGATTGGACACTACCATTTAAATCATGTGTGATGTGAGTAATTATGCTGTAGGCGCAGTCTTAGGTCAAAGAAAGGATAATAAACTTCATGCAATATACTATGCAAGTAGAACTTTAGACCTCGCTCAAATGAATTATGCCACAATAGAGAAATAACTTTTAGTCGTCATGTTCGCGCTTGACAAATTCCGTTCCTACTTAGTAGGAGCAAAAATCATCATCTGTACCGATCACGCCGCTATTAGGTACCTTTTAAGTATAAAAGATTCAAAACCTAGACTACTAAGATAGATCCTTTTGCTACAAGAGTTCGATTTGGAAATCAAAGATAAGAAAGGAACTGACAATGTAGTATCAGACCACTTATCTCATATGGGAAATATTAAACCAGACCAAATCCCTATTAATGATGATTTCCCTGATGAAAATCTTATAACCCAATTAGAAAATGAGATATCTTCCTTAACCATAGAAGAACAAATTCAAGAAGAAACAATGGAAGAAATGTGTGCATAAACCACTCTGCCATGGTATGTTGACATAGTTAACTATCTAGCAGCCGGAGTACTTCCACCTGATCTCACATACCAACAAAAGAAGAAATTCTTCCAAGATCTAAAACAATATTACTAGGATGAACCGTTGCTTTTCAAGCAAGGATCCTATGTTATTTTCCGTCGATGTGTCCCAGAAGAATAAATGGAAAACATAATTTCCCATTGTCATTTCGCTCCTTATGGTGGACACACAAGCACTTCGAAGGCTTGCGCAAAGATCCTTCAATCAGGCCTTTATTGGCCCACTCTTTGGAAAGATGTTCACGTCTCCATTCTAAATTGTGACTGATGCCAACACACTGGTAACATCTCGAGGCGCGATGAGATGCCCCAAAAAGGCATTTTAGAAGTAGAAGTTTTCGATGTGTGTGGAATCGACTTCACGTGACCATTTCCCATCTTCTTTTGGAAATAAGTACATACTTGTAGCTGTCGATTATGTTTCAAAATGGATATAAGCCATAACTTATCTGACAAATGATACATGAGTAGTCATAAAGCTTTTCAAGAACATTATCTTCCCTAGATTCAGTGTGCCAAGACTCGTCATAAGTGACGGAGGCTCTCACTTTATATCTAAAATATTCGTTAAACTCTTATTAAAATATGGAGTAAGACACCGAGTAGCAACATCCTACCATCCGCAAACCAGTGGAAAAGTAGAGCTTTCGAATAGAGAGATAAAACAAAACTTAGAAAAAAATCGTCGCTACATCTAGGAAAGATTGGTCAACCAAGTTACATGAGGCTTTATGGGCTTATAGAACAACTTTTAAGACACCCATCAGAACCACACCATTCAAATTAGTCTACGGAAAATATTGCCACTTGCCGGTACAAATAGAGCATAAAACCTATTGGGCGATTAAAACCCTTAACTTTAACTATACTGACGTAAGCGAGAAACGTATCTTAGAGTTACATGAACTAGAAGAGCTGAGACTAGACGCTTATGAAAATGCCCGCATATATAAGGAAAGGGCAAAGAGATGGCATGATAAGCATATTTCTAGAAGAGAATTTAGTGTGGGAGACATTGTTCTCCTTTTCAACTCTAGACTTAGGTAGTTTCTTGGAAAATTATGATCTAAATGGTCCGGTCCTTTCGAAGTGACAAAAGTTTTAGTAAGTGGCACTATTGAAATTAAGGGTAAGTCTAGTGCACCATTTGTAGTAAACGGACAACGTTTAAAACATTATCATTGCGTAGAAGATAAAGAATTCTCGACAGGTCTAAAACTGGCAGAATTGCCATCAGAGACCTTAGATTAAAACTCCCTTAAGTTGTATCAAGCCCTAACATAAAATGAAGCGCTTTGTGGGAGGCAACCCACGATTTTATTTTTGTTTTTAATTTAGTTTTTAATCTTTTATTTTGTTTTTGTTTCTTTTTCAAATTCTGATTTTTCAAAAATGCTTTAAACTTACTGATTGCTGTGTTGGTTTTTTTATTGTGTGATTCCAGGATTTTTAAAGTTTTTCTACCTTCTACTCCTTCTTTGATTTCATTCTGCTTACTAACTCTGACAATGAACACCAACATGATTGTGGACTTTAGAGACGGTACCCGGAGACGCCGTTACGAAGCCTTATCCCAGAGACCTATGGCCCTCCCCAAATTTCCCCATGGACCTACCATGCAAGCCTTAGGCATAGGTGCTAGCATTGACTTCATGTTTAATCAGATAGGCTAGGAAGAATTTGCAGCTAAGAAACATAGAACCTATTATGAGCTAACTTTAGAGTTCCTGAGTTCACTTGTTTACAATCCTAACTATGGAAAAGGTTTTACAAGAGGAAGGGTATCTTTCAGACTATTTGGATGTCCCTGTGAATTTAACATCCATGAGATGGCTGAACTTTTAGGTTTCCCAGATGGCCCTACTATTTTCTCGAAACCACGGGAAAACGTGCTTATGGAGGATGAATTAAACCGCTTTTGAAGCAGTATCTCAGGATGACCTGACCACGATCTTTACCTTGTTATCCACTGAGATCCATAACCCTGCAATTAGGTATTTTCACATGATTCTGGCCTACAGACTATTTGGAAAAACCGGAAGTGATAAAAATGTTTCTAGAGATGAATTATTCATCATGTTTTGTGTTTTTCGGTCCCGACAGGTTAATGGAGTAACCTTCATGTTTGCTAATTTTTGTAAGCTTGTGCAAATTGAACACCAGCCAATTCTGATAGGTGGCCTAGTAACCAAAGTTGCTGATGCAATAAGGTTTAAGACCCGCCTTTCTCATATTAACCCACTCAGAGAGTTCAAGCCTATGAATATCACTTTTTATTTTGAAAGGGCTATGTTGTATGATCGTGGACCACATCATTTTTTTTTGAATTTTTATTGAATTCAGTATTTTATTTTAGTTTGACTTATTTCTTCAGTTGTTTTTCAATTTTTCCAGTTTGTTTGAATCCTTTTGACTACTGCGTTAGCCTCTAAGTTTTAATGGAACTATGGATTTTATTTCATTTATTTTTGCCTATGATTAAAATTATTCAGTGGTATTTTACTATTATACAGTGTTTAAGAATTTATTTTATGCCATGAATATATTTAATTACTTTGCTACAAAAAAATTGTAATGATGGTTATCTGTTGTATTTGCATTAGTACTGTGTCGCTCCCAAAGATTTACATCCCGGTACAAGCGCGAACGGTCGGCGAGAAGGAGAATGAGAACACACAGGAGTGAACTCAAAAAGACAAAGAGTCGCCAGCTAGGCATTTTTATCCCGGAGGAAAGGTAATGCTGCATAGACCTAGAAAGATATGGATAAGACAGTTGCGAACCAGAGAGATTGAGAAAGGGGGTTGGTTACAACCTGGGAAGGTATTAGCACCCAGATTTTCCGTCGTACTCGACGGGATCCACGCTTAAAAGATTTGTGTTTTAAAGGGGTAGTGTCAGTGTAATCTGTGTATCAAAGCTGGAAAGAATGCAAGTGTCAGTGTAAAAAGAAAGTGGAGTGTATAAGTGAAGTGTCAGTGTAAGAAAGAATGAAGTGCTCATGATAATGAGGCTTAAAGAATAATACTGGAGGAGGGGGAATATACAGAGACTTTTGTTCGATAACTGTTAAGTTATGCCTACGTATCCTCTCGTGCAATGAGGAAGTCAGAACACCGTAGTTCGACCCAAAGAGACTGAAAGAATAAATTGAGTTGTGAACTGCTTACTTGTCTATGCTCAAGTGTATGACCTGTCTGGCTCAGGTGCAAACTGTCTTGCATTAGACGGAAGAAACAAGTTCTCGTTTGTGAGTGAATAAGATGAGAAAAGAATCCCGGAGGAGACGATTATTGTTTGTTTTTGTGTTTTCAGTCTTTTATTGCTTTTGGAAATATGTCATAAGTTAATGAGCTTAAGCCTAAACCAATGGGTTAGTAAACTCATCACATCCTCCCTCTGATTAGGGGTAATGAGAATACCTTAAGTGTGAAGTCAGCATCTCACACTTAGTCACCCTGATGTAGGATTTAGATCATTAACCTACTTGTGATTATTTAGATGCTTTTTGTTGTTTTTGTTTAGTGTTAAGTAATGAGATTAAGCCATAATCAGGGATTAAACAGACTCATTACACCATCCTAATAGAAGGATAATAGATGAGAATGTTTAAGCTGAGAAAGATACCTCAACTTAATCCATGATTAGGGATTAACCTCATGACAAAACAAAGCCTTTATTAAGTGGATTTTAGTTAATGGTATGATGAAGAAGTGTTTTTTAAGGTTTGTAAGACAACTTGAGGGGGACTTGTCCATTAACACTAGGGTTAGTCCTTCTTAACCAATTAAGGAAGAATTAGAACCCTAATGCAAGGCCCAAGTTACAAGCTTGATGTCTTGATGATTATTAAGTGGATTGATTAAAGGAGTCAAACACATTAAGGGTTTAACACTTAGGATTAAAGTTATACACTCCATCCTAATAGAAGGATGCAGGCATAAGCTTAATCACAAAGCCTTAAAGCCTTTAGGGTTTAGTCCCTGATTAAGAGGTGAGAAGAGAAGACACAAGGATGACACAAAGGTAAAAGCTAAATGGGGAGACTAACCAAACCCTAATTATTGTCATACTTGGTTGTTCCTAGGGTTTGTGAGGTTTACAAGAAAGATCTTCAGAGAAACCACCAGGAAGGAAGCAGATGAAAGGAGCAAAGAGAAGCAAAACAACTTGCTTCACTTAAGAAGACAAGTTACTTGAAAGAAGAAAGTAAGATGAACAAGAGTGAGCAAGCTCAATCCAAAGCACAAGACAAAATGCAGCAATGATGCATAAAGGAGATGAAAAGAAATTGTGAGAAGTGAAGGCAAATTCACTTCTCAAAGTAACTTACCACCTGAAAAAATTAGTGAAAGAAATGGAATGCAATGCAAATGAGATGAAATGACATGATGCAAACCAAAACCAGAAGCATGAGTATGATGTTAATGATGCTATGAGATGATGCAAACATAAGGCAAGGCATTAGAATGATCAAGCAAACATGAAGATGCAAATGAGGCATGCATTGAACCATGGATGTTCATGAAAAGTTATGAAATGCAAATGACATACAACATGGCAAATGAAAGATGCAATGTTCACACATGATTCTAACATGTCCTAAGATGTATTATGAATCAAGTGGATGCACAAAATGTCATGGCAAGTCATGATATGCAAACAAATGGAAGATGGATGCAAAGGAAGGTCCAAATTAGGGTTTATGATCAATGCACAAAACAAAATTCAAAACCAGAAGCAAACATCATGATAAAAATTTGAAAATGCATCCAAAGGAACCCTAAACCTATAAAAGTTCACTGCCCAAAGGGGAAGGTCAAAAGCTATACCCTAAAGGACTTATGATTTTTCTAAGATTGCTAGGGTTTTAAGGTACCTTGTCAAGAAAAATGTCAAACAAATTGAAAATGAAAGATCACAATGAAACAAAAATGTTTTTAGATGCTTGAAGGTATGCATAACACAATGCAAAAAGAACCATTCACAAACTCAACTTGGATCAAAAGTTAT
Source organism: Lathyrus aphaca (assembly GCA_963966055.1). NCBI lineage: Eukaryota > Viridiplantae > Streptophyta > Magnoliopsida > Fabales > Fabaceae > Lathyrus > Lathyrus aphaca. The sequence continues at coordinate 293,199,942 of OZ014519.1, read as the reverse complement.
GAATTTTTGAAGTTAGGGCTAAAAATATTCAAATTAAAGAACCCTAATTCAAATGAAAATTGCCAAAGTATGATCAAAACCAAAAAGAAATTCGTGTTGTGAGTTTGTAAATGTTTCTAAATGTTTGAAAATGCTCTCTGGATTTTTTTGGAATTTTTGGAAACCTAAATGCTATTTTAATTAATTAATCTTCATTAATTAATTAAAATAAGCATTTAAATATTTTTAAAATAGTCTAAAAATGTAAAAAATAAAATAAAAATAGTTTTTATGTTAAGAAAATTATTTAGAATAAAAATGCAAGAAGAAAATATTTTTTTGGATTTCCTATGTATTTTAAAATAATTATGCAAAACAAATGACAAAAATATGAAATTAAATGAAATAAATGGGAAAGTCAGCGCATCCAATGGCCAGCATTTGAATAGAATTGGAGGGAGTTGACGCGCGCGGATTTGGAGGGCTAGGATTCATTCTGAGATTTTAATTTAATTAATCCTAATTAATTAAGTAAATGACTGGATTAGGGTTTTAATGGGAAATCTGGGCCACACACGCGCGCGGGAGATTGACTTAGTCAAACAGAACAACGCTCCACATTCAAACCTGGACCTAAACCCTAATTAAACCTAATTACTTTCAGACGACCGGAACAGTGGTTCCGGTCGTCTTCTCCGACGAGCCATTTTTCTAACTCTCTCCAAACTCCATAAAAATGTGCCAAAATCTCCAGAAACAATCAATGATCAACAACAAAGCATAATCCAGCAACAAATCTCATTTATTTTAACACAAAATCAAGATACGAATCAAACATCAAAAACTGCAAAAATTTCAGAAGCACGATACAAGCTCATTTCTCAATCATTTTCAAAAATGAAAGGTGCAGTGTGATCAGTGAAGCATGAAGAACATTTCTATAACATGAAAAGAGATTTCTGGAAAAAATGTTCTTGAGATACCTGAGCTTGAGCTTCTTCAGTTTGCAACTTTCTGGACAGTTCCTTGCTTCAAATCAACTCCAATGACTCCCCTAAAGTGTTTGCAAGGCTTGATTGGAGTTTAAAATGGTTGGTTTGAGAGATTGAGCAGGTTTTGTTCAGTGAAGGGATGAAATCGTGTTTTGATTTCAGGAGGTTTTAGGGCAAAGTGAGGGCAGGGAAATGATCAGAGGAGTGTGCTGAGATGCTTTGTGAAGTTTGTTTGTGTGTTTGATGCTTGTGGAGTCAGTTTCGAAAGGTTTTGCATAAGAGGTGAAAAATGAGAATGTTGGCTTGTGGGCAAGATCAGAATGAGTTGTCTCATGAAAATGAAGCCTTGGAGTATGTTTGTAAGATCTGGATTGGGCAGAGAGTTGTTGTGTCACTGTGGGATTGGTATGGGTGTTCTTGCCAAAAAGTCAAAAGTTGTGTACTTGAGGTATGGGAAATGGTGTAGCTAGCTCATTGGCTTGTCCTTGCTCAGCTGAGATTAAGGAGGTCCATGGAATTGTTTATGAGATGATTCAGCAAGTGGATCAAGGCTTATGAGATGTTTTTGCAATTTTTCACAAAGTTTGGCCCCTTTGTGATTTCTTGAAGTTCAAGGCATGAAATGAGATGATTCTTGGGCCAATTCTGATTTTTAGAGGTCATATGATCATGTTGTGAAGAATTTGTACACATTTGAAGCCTTTAGAACACTTGATCATACCATTTTGCAAAATGCCTCTTTGGTAGAAAACTTCAAATTATGTGATTTTGGCCAACTTTGACAAGCCATAACTTTTGATCCAAAATGAATTAGAATGAGTTCTTGTACTTTTTGAAAAGGGAATGATCCATTCTACAACTTTCATGACCAAAGTTTTCCCATTTGAAGCATTTTTGAATCAAAAAGCAAGGGTTGAAAAAGTTTCCCAAAATGGCAATTTTCCATTACAAGTCACTTTCCCAAAAAGTCAACTTTGCAAATGGCTTGAAATTCTTCAATTTTGTGAACTTCTAACATATTCTATGATCAAATAAAGATCATACACAATCAAAATGATGAAGATCACCCTTTGGTTGGGTCATTGGGGGCCTCAGATGCCCTGATTTTGCATTGACTTGCTCAAAAAGTCAACTCTTGATCAGATGACTTCCCCATGGAATTTCTTCATGAAAATTGATATGCATGATCTCTATACCACATGGAGACCAATAGAAACAAGAATGACCAAAAAATTTGGGGTTATGGCCTTTGAAACCAAAACCCTAATTCTAGGTCATCTGTGTAGTTAAACCTGGCTCTGCTTCCATGCCATTCTCAGTTCTTGTGATTCTTTGACCTTATTGACTTTGTGGGGATATAATATGATGCTTGAACATACATGGACCCCTTTTGAAGTGATTGATGACCTTTGGAGTGGCTCAAATGGTTCTTGGATTGCTCAGATCACAAACCCTAGATGCAGATGACTTAGAATCAATGCAGTGAAGTAACAATGCAATATGAGATGCTATGATTGACCTTATGCATATGAAAAGACCACAAGCCATGGTGTGAATGGGTGAGGGAAAATTTGGGGTGTTTACAGCTGCCCCTATTCAAGCATGAGTTAGATGTGCAGGTTGTAAGCAGCGGCTTAACAGGCAAACAAGATAACTTGTGGTTGAATACCAAAGACAGTCCGAAATTTGCACTCACAGAATGAAGAAGAAAAGGGATATAGATTGTAAAAGAAAATAAAGTATGTATATAAAGTGCGGGCGACGGAGGACGACCGTCGAGCAGAGGACGACTGTTGGGGATGAAGCAATGACGGGGACGGCCGACATGCTGGGGAAGATGCGGGAAATAAAGCAATGACGGGGACGGCCGACATGCTGGGGAAAATGCAGGAAATAAAGCAAAGACGGGGACGGCCGACTAGCTGGGGATATAAGGGATTATGATGGGGACGGCCATCACGTAAAGCTATAAGATTCTCTGGGGATTATTGGTAAAAATAAATGATGAGGTACGGTCATCAGGTTCATAAAGTAATGTAAACAACGATGGGGACGACCATCGGGCTAAACTGATGAAGGACGATCATCAAAAAAGGTAAAGGGACCACGACGGGGACAGCCATCGGGTTACAGAATAAATGAAATAATGATGAGGGACGGTCATCAAAGGTGAAGGACGATCACCGGGAAAAGGAAAAGGGACCACGACGGGGACGGCCATCGGGTTAAAGAATAAATGAAATAATGATGAGGGACGGTCATCAAAGGTGAAGGACGATCACCTAGCAGGGGACGGCTACTCTGATGGGGATAAGATGAGGGACGGTCATCTAAGGTGAAGGACGATCACCTGGCAGGGTACGGCTGCCGAAAGTATCACGACATAGGACGAATGTCGGATAAAAAGGTCGACGATGGGGACGGCCATCGGATGAGCATGATGAAGGACGATCATCAAGAGGTGAAGGACGATCACCTAGCAGGGGACGGCTGCTCTCAAGGTTTATCATGACATAGGACGAATGTCAGATAACAAGATCAACGACGGGGATGGCCATCGGATAAAATGATGAAGGACGATCATCAAAAGGTGAAGGACGATCACCTAGCAGGGGACGGCTGCTCTCAAGGTTTATCATGACATAGGACGAATGTCAGATAACAAGGTCAACGACGGGGACGGCCATCGGATAAAATGATGAAGGACGATCATCAAAAGGTGAAGGACGATCACCTAGCAGGGGACGGCTGCTAAAAATCACGACATAGGACGAATGCCGGATAGGAAGGGGTTCTAGTGAGTAGAAACTCCACTGTGGAAAGGATGAGGGACGGTCATCCAAAGGTGAAGGACGATCACCTGGCAGGGTACGGCTGCCGAAAAGGTATCATGACATAGGACGAATGTCAGATAGAAAAGAAATAGTTCAACTTTGTTGGGTACTTTGCTGGGGAATAGTAAACACGGACGAGTGTTTACATCCAAGAAATAAAAGGTATAAGTATTCTGACGTTGTGTATAGATTAAAGATGCGGACGAGCATCCCTAAGACTACGATATGGACGAGTATCGGGTAGAAACAAATACTGACACGTGTTCAGAGATGATGATACGGACGAGTATCAACTGGTTAACAAGGAACACGGACGAGTGTTGATTCTGAGGGGACTCTTCTGGGGAATAGTAGACACAGACGAGTGTCTAAATTCAAGAAGACATGAGTGTTTGACACGTGCATGGATTAAAGATGCGGACGAGCATCCCTAAGACTATGATACGGACGAGTATCAGGTAGAAACAAACGCTTGACGCATGTTCTGAGATGATGATACGGACGAGTATCAACTGGTTAACAAAGAACACAGACGAGTGTCGAATCTGAGGGGATATAAGTGGTGTATACAAGATACAGACGAGTATCTGTATGAGTGACAAGTATGAGTAACAAGTATAAGTGGTGTACAGGAGAGTGTTTAACTTGCTGGGGAGAGTGACACGAACGAGCGTCAAAAGGAGAAAAGTATAGTATAAACAAGTATCTGATATACAAAGTGTTTAGGTTACTGTGCTGGGGAATGCGACACGGACGGGTGTTAGGGAATTTTTATAAAGATGTATCTGTGAGTGCAAAGGGGATGTTTTGGCTTTCTGCTGGGGGTATGACACGGACGGGTGTCTAGAAGTATATGTAATATGAGTGGTTTGTTTGTAAAGAAAGCTCAAGCGACTTTTCTGGGGAGTTATGACATGGACGGGTGCCAAAAGGAGTATGTACTGGTATTTGTGAGTAAAAGGCAAATGCTTTGGCTCTCTGGTGGGGGAAATGACACAGACGGGTGTCAGGAAGTATCCGTATTTGTAAGAGAAACGTATGGGCTCTCTGCCGGGGATATTTTTGGGGAGTTTTCTGTATGTCGCTGATGGATTGTCAGTATTTACAAGTGTTTGATTCAGAACATGGCTTATGATTATGCAATATGTTTGATTTTTGCCGTAATGCTCCGTATTAGACGGAATGCTACGCTCTGTAGGGAGAATATGATGCGAATGCTATAATTATGCAAAGGTACCGATCCGGGATTCGGATCCCGTTGCCGAGGAGATCTCCGGCTGATCTGTTTGAAGTGGGCATCCCAGCTGGGGATAAGATCGTTGGTAGATCTGTCATGTATGACTCTGCTTGGGGAATAGGTCATTGATAAACCTATCTCCTTAAAGAGGGACCCAGCTGGGGTTTGTAGAAGCTTTCTTCACTCTGTTGTGATTCCTTCGTGCGTTGCTCTTCTGGGTAGAGGCTAACACCATGTGGGGAGATGGTTCCCTGGCTTTTGTACTTGGTTGAGGGGGAAATAAATGGAAACTCAGCTGGGGAAGAAGAAAGACCATGGGAAGGTCTTCCTGGAGATTTCTGTAGGGGTCCTGCTGAGGATGATACTTGACAACTCAGCTGGGGAGAAAGCACCTCTGGTGCTAAGACTGAGTAGATAATGATTTGCCAGCTTGCTGGGGTGAAGCTTTCATGCCCCATGATGTGCTTTGAATGCCTGCAATCCTGAAAAGATAGAGAAACGCACCAGTACCCCGAGGTATCCCTTGCCGGATTCCGTCACAGGAATTTAGACACTCCCGGGAGTAAGTATATTTCCTGCAAGCACGTATTCTTTAGGAGAGAAGCATCTGTATTTATGCAATCAATATGTTAACGACATCGGACATTTTTGCAAATAAAAGAGTACGAGACAATGTGTGACTGAAAATCTGATTTTATTGATTCGAGTGCCCTGAATTGGCAAGATACAGTCAAGGAAACAGATCCCCTAAAATGAGGAGATTGTTACAAATTGAGAAAAAGATGTCGGCAATGTTGATGATGCTTCGAGGAGCTTCCATTTGCTATGACTCGTATGACGTTTGACGTTCTTCTCGTCTTGCTTTCTGAAGAGGGATGATTCTGACAGAAGCTTGATCCTTTCGAAGCTTACCAAGTTGTAAGTGATACAGGCGAATTCAGAATACAGTTGTTCGCTTATTCCCTTATTTTGCATGGATCGCCCTTTCGGGTTTTCAATCCATCGGGATGCCCATTTTTGCCTGAGTTGTCCAATGCGGCTTTTCAACTCAGCGGGTGTACATTTTTTTTGTTTATTTTCCCTTATTTTTGCCCGAGTCTTTTATTCTGTTTTTGACTCGCCGGGATGCCCTATTTTTGCCTGGACTTACATTCTGTTTTTATGTCCAGTGGGACGTTTTTATGAGAAGTATTTCTTAACTGCATCCGAATTCATAGGGGACGGGAAGTCTTCACCATCCATAGTGCTGAGCATCAGTGCTCCACCAGAGAAAACTTTCTTTACTACGAATGGTCCTTCATAGTTCGGAGTCCACTTGCCCCTGTGGTCTGTATGAGGAGGGAGGAGTCTTTTCAGCACAAGATCTCCTACTTGGTACTCTCGGAGCCTGACTTTCTGATCGAAGGCTTTCTTCATTCTTTTCTGATACAGCTGCCCATGACAGATTGCAGCCAATCTCTTCTCCTCGATCAGACTTAGTTGTTCGTATCGGGATCGGACCCATTCTGCTTCGTTCAGCTTAACATCCATCAGTACCCGCAGGGAGGGTAATTCAACTTCAACAGGTAGGACTGCCTCCATACCATACACAAGCTGATACGGTGTTGCCCCAGTAGATGTTATGATTGACGTTCGGTACCCATGCAAGGCAAATGGTAACATCTCATGCCAGTCTTTGTAGGTGACTACCATCTTCTGCACAATCTTCTTGATATTCTTGTTAGCTGCCTCCACAGTGCCATTCATCTTTGGCCTGTAAGGAGAAGAATTGTGGTGTTGGATCTTGAAGTCCCGGCATAGCTCTGCCATCATTTTGTTGTTTAAGTTAGAACCATTATCAGTAATGATTCGCTCGGGCACTCCATACCGACAGATGATATCTCTCTTCAGGAATCGGGCTACCACTTGCCTTGTAACATTTGCATAGGAAGCTGCTTCGACCCACTTGGTAAAATAGTCAATATCAACCAGGATGAATCTGTGGCCATTTGAAGCAGTCGGTTCAATCTTGTCAATCATATCAATGCCCCACATGGCAAAGGGCCAGGGTGAAGATATCACATTCAGAGGATTCGGAGGCACATGCACTTTATCCGCGTAAATCTGGCATTTATGGCATTTCCTGGCATAGGCACAACAGTCGGCATCCATTGTGATCCAGTAATAACCTAATCTTAGCAACTTCTTATCCATGGCATGCCCTCCTGCATGGGTACCAAAGGATCCTTCGTGCACCTCGTGCATCAACAAGTCCGCTTCTGTTCTATCGACGCATCTGAGGAGTACCATATCAAAGTTTCTTTTGTACAGGGAACCGTCAGTGTTCAGGAAGAAACTACCAGCAAGCCTTCTTAAAGTCTTCTTATCATTGGAAGATGCCCCAGGTGGGTATGTTTGATCCTCCATGACATTAAATGCTTCTTGGAGGATCAAACATACCCACCTGGGGCATCTTCCAATGATAAGAAGACTTTAAGAAGGCTTGCTGGTAGTTTCTTCCTGAACATTGACGGTTCCCTGTACAAAAGAAACTTTGATACGGTTCCCTGCTACAAATACATATGTTGGCCTGTCAAGTCTGGACACTGAAATCTGAGGCACAAAGTTGGCAGCTTGAACCTTGATCATTGATGAAATGGTAGCCAGAGCATCTGCAAACTGATTCTCGTCCCGAGGGATATACTCAAGCTTGACCGTTGTAAAGAAAGTCAATAACCTCCTTGTATAATCCTTGTAAGGTATCAGATGATCCTGGTGGGTGTACCATTTGTCGTTGGTTTGATTAACTACCAGAGCTGAATCTCTGAATACTGTCAAGGCTTTGATCCTGAGGTTAATGGCTTCCTCAAGACCCATAATACAAGCTTCGTATTCAGCTTCGTTGTTAGTGCAGTTGAAAGTGAGTTTTGCCGAGAAAGGCATGTGAACTCCCTTAGGTGTAATGAGTACTGCACCAACACCACGACCATTCATATTAACAGTCCCATCAAACATCATAGTCCATTCTTCTTCCGGGTCAAGCCCTTCGGTGTGAACAGGCTCTTCATGATCTTTTGCTTTTATGAACATGATGTCTTCATCAGGGAAGTCAAATCTCATAGGCTGGTAATCATCAATAGGTTGCTCAGCAATATAATCAGACAATACACTGCCCTTGATGGCTTTCTGAGATGTGTACTGGATGTCATATTCTGTGAGGATCATTTGCCATCTTGCAACCCGTCCGGTGAGCGCTGGCTTCTCAAAAATGTACTTAACTGGGTCCATCTTTGAGATCAACAAGGTAGTGTGGGTCAACATATACTGTCTCAGTCGGCGAGCAGCCCACGCTAAAGCACATCAAGTTTTCTCGAGCAGTGAATATCGTTGTTCACAGTCGGTAAACTTTTTGCTCAGGTAGTAAATTGCATACTCTTTTCGACCAGACTCGTCATGCTAGCCCAGAACACACCCTATTGATTCTTCTAGTACTGTCAAGTACATTATCAGAGGTCTTCCTTCAACTGGAGGCATAAGGATTGGAGGCTCTTGTAAATATTCCTTGATCTTGTCAAAAGTCCTTTGGCAGTCTTCGTTCCACCTGACCGTTTGTTCCTTTCTTAACAGTTTGAACAAGGGTTCACAGGTTGTTGTAAGGTGAGATATGAACCTTGAAATGTAGTTCAATCTACCTAGAAACCCTCGAACCTCTTTTTCTGTCTTCGGTGCAGGCATCTCTTGAATGGCTTTGACTTTATCAGGGTCAACTTCAATCCCTTTCTCGCTTACAATAAAGCCCAGCAACTTACCAGATCGCACCCCGAATGTGCATTTGTTGGGGTTTAACTTCAGTTGGTACTTCCTCAGGCGCTTGAATAACTTCAGCAGATTCACCAGGTGGTCTTCTTCTGTGAGGGACTTGGAAATCATGTCATCCACATAACATTCGATTTCTTTATGGATCATGTCGTGGAATAATGTTACCATAGCCCGTTGATAAGTTGCACCAGCATTCTTCAGTCCGAATGGCATCACCTTATAGCAGAACGTGCCCCAGGGTGTGATGAAAGTTGTCTTCTCCATGTCTTCAGGTGACATCTTGATCTGATTGTATCCTGAAAATCCGTCCATGAAGGAGAATACCGAGAACTGAGCCGTATTATCCACCAATACATCAATGTGAGGTAATGGGAAGTCATCTTTCGGGCTGGCTCTGTTCAGATCCCGGTAGTCCACACACATCCTCACTTTGCCGTCTTTCTTAGGCACAGGTACTATATTAGCAACCCACGGTGGATAGCTAGTCACAGCAAGGAACCCGGCGTCCCACTGCTTTTGCACCTCTTCCTTTATCTTCATTGCCATATCTGGGCGAGTACGGCGCAATTTCTGCTTAACCGGTAGGCAGTCTTCTTTCAAAGGCAGCTTGTGCATGACAATATCGGTGTCCAACCCCGGCATATCCTGATAAGACCAAGCAAAGACATCCACGTACTCCCGAAGCATATCAATCAGTTGCTCTTTCACTGAATCTTGTAGGCAGGCCCCGATCTTAACCTCTTTCACATCTTCTTCCGAACCAAGATTAACCGTTTCAATCTCCTCCTGATGAGGAGTGATAACCTTCTCCTCTTGCCTTAACAACCTGGCTAGCTCTTCAGGAAGCTCATAATCTTCTTCAATCCCTTCATCAGCTTGGTTGATTGGATTGTCAAAGTCATACCAAGCCATAGCTGTGCTGTTGTCGGTGCAGTCTGAATGGCACTCTCTGCAAGGGTTTAGATTGTTCATTTTAGTGATTGATTTTAATCTTGTTTAGAAAAAGTGAAATGAAGTTTATCATTTTGGAAAACATTGCCATTTTATTTTTTGTACAAAAAGAAAAGTGAAAAACAGTGAGCGAAAAAGGAAAAGACTCATTTGCAAAAGATGTCTGATATTCATTGATTGATCTGTTTGCACAAAATTACAAGATGGCCCGATTACAAAATGAGTCTTGACATCTTGGGCAAGATGCAAGACTTGATGCATGCTTAAAAAATACAGGAAATAATAATTACTCTGCAGGAGTAACCCTTATAATTTCCTGGGAAGACCAGTTTGAGATACGGCTCCCCGAGATCCTTGGACGTATCCAGCTCTCTAGGTTGCGCTCATCTTCCGACTCATCTTCCAAGTTGTTTACTGCATCCGGGGTGAGCATTCCCCCGCTGACAAAGTTGGGCTTCTTGGCAGCCTCTGATTGATCCTGTTGAGTTGGTTTGTAACCCAACCCAAATTTGTCCTCCTTCTTCTCCACGGGCAGCAGCTTGCCCCAGCCTAGGCAGTCCCCTCTTCAACAACCTTCCTGGCTTGCTGATAAGATGTCATGGAGGTTCCAAGTACAGCAGATGTTTCATTTATGTTCAGGGCCTCGAACCCTTGGCTCATAGTTTCATGGATTTCTCCATCCATATTGATATACTTGTACGTAGCCAGATGGCTAACAAAGATATCTTCTTCACCACAGATGGTGATGATCTGGCCTTCCCACTCGAATTTCAGCTTCTGGTGAAGGGTAGACGTAACAGCGCCAGCGGCATGGATCCAAGGTCTACCCAACAAACAGCTGTAGGCCGGCTGAATGTCCATCACATAGAAGGTAATTTTAAAAGTCTGCGGGCCAATCATCACTGGTAGATCAATCTCCCCTAGCACTGATCTCTTAGAGCCATCAAAAGCTCTCACCACCAAATTACTTGGACACAATGCCAAGCCATCATACTCCAGCTTCACCAAGGCTTTCTTTGGTAGAACATTGAGTGAAGACCCAGTGTCCACCAGCGCATGTGATAGAACAGCTCCCTTGCATTCTAGAGTGATGTGTAAAGCCTTGTTGTGGTTACGTCCCTCAGTTGTTAAATCAACATTGGTAAAACCCAGTCCATGACTGGTATTGACATTTGCCACAACAGTTTCTAACTGATTAACTGTGATCTCCTCTGGCACGTATGTTGCGTGCAGGACTTTCAGTAATGCATTCCTGTGAGCTTTAGAACACATCAGCAGGGATAATATGGAGATCTTTGAGGGAGTTTGGTGAAGCTGATCCACCACTTTGTAATCACTTCTCTTTATAATCCTCATAAACTCGTCTACATCTTGTTCAAAAGACGTCTTCTGAGTTTCCTTGAGAATTGGTTCTTCAACTACCACACTCTTCCCCTTTGCTTTGGCAGCAGCTTCTGCTTCAGCATTAGGTCTTTGCAATTGTGAGGCAAAAAGGCGTCCGCTTCTGGTAAAGCCTCCGCCTCCCCCAACATTATCAATCTGTGGAGAAGAGGTTGAAGAATCCAAAGTGACCTTCTCCCCGTTGTAGTAGAGGTCAGAGCCATAATGCCAAGGTATGGCATTGCTGCTTTCATATGGAACGGGTCCAGGCACCGTGATGGTTACTGGACTGACTGCTGCAGAGGAGGGTACCGAAATAGTGTGCGGATCGTAGTAGATGGTGACTGGTGACCTGGCAGGAGGGGCCACTGTTTGTTGTTGAAAGTTGTTGTTTGGAGGAACATCTGATGGATCATAGTAAATGGTGACTGCTGAGATATCTGTTGGCGTTGTAGAAGATTCTGTTGAATAAATGGGTGCTGATGTTGTAGAAGGAATGGTTGTTGACATCTGATTTGTTGAAGTGATAGATGAAGCCATTGTTGATGAAATTGATGAATTAGTTGGAATGATTGTTGTTGCAGTTGTAGAAGAGTCAGGAATTGTTGTCAATGGGATTGCTGGATTTGTAGGCGCTGATGTTGTGATCTGAAGTATACCACTTTTGATAAGACCATCAATGCCGCTTCTCAAGTTATCACACCCGTTGACCGAAATGTTGCAATAACCACAACCGAGCTCACACCCGGGGAACATCTGGCATTCTAGGAGCTGAGCTTTAATTTCTACCAGAGGTGTCCGAATCTGCCCAATACTGGTGATTAAGAAAGATGGCTTATCTTCCTCAATGGCATTAATTCTTGGTCCTCCATGATTGGGCATGGGATTCTTGTTGACATTTGGCGGGGGTGCAAAGTTGAGGGCTTTGGAATCCACCAGGTCTTGTACCTTCATTTGTAAAGCCCTGCATTTTTCCGTACTGTGGCCAGGTGCATTGGAATGGAAAGCACATCTGGCGTTGACATCATAATTTCTTGGAAGACTGGAGGGATTTGGTGGTGCCAATGTCCTTAATTCAACCAAGTTGAGTTTCAGGAGTTGTGGCAGTAAAGCGGCATAAGGCATAGGGATAGGGTCAATTACCCTATTTGCCTGTGATGGTCTTTGCTGAAAGGGTCTTTGCTGCTGATTGTTGTTGCTGTTGTTATAGGTTCTTTGCGGCGGATACTGAACTTGTTGTTGATAGTGTGGTTGTTGTGGTGGTTGATATGCTGGTTGCTGAGGAATTGGAGCTGGAATTATGACAGCTGCTACTGATCTGTGGACATACTGAGGTCTGCCCCTGCTGGCATGAATAACATTAGTCTCACCAGTTCTTCTAGGTCCCACAAAAGGCTTCCTGGGATTACTCGACGAACTTGCACCATTATCAGTAATTTTGCCCATCTTCAGAAGGCTCTCAATTATTTCTCCAGCTATAACTACGTCAGTGAAGCTGGTGGAAGAAAAGGCAGCTAGCCTATCAATGTATGTTCCTTGTAGAGTATTCATAAACATGTCGGCCATTTCTCTTTCCGACATGGGTGGTTGGACAGCAGCAGCAAGCTGTCTCCACCTCTGGGCATATTCCCGGAAGCTTTCTCTGGAGGACTGAGACAATCCCATCAGGAGGGTCCTGTTAGGAGCCATGTCCAGATTGTATTGGTATTGTCTGATGAAGGCCTCAGCTAGATCCTTCCAGCACCTGATTGTAGCCCTGGTCAAATGAGAGTACCATTCCCTTGAGGCCACAGTCAAACTATCTTCAAAATAAAACATCCATAGTTTTTCATCCATGGTGTATGCCTTGAGTCTCCCCAGAAAGGATTGCAAGTGGGTTCGTGGACAGGAAGTTCCGTTGTACTTCTAGAAGCACGGGGGTTTAAACTTGTGAGGGATTCTTACCCCATCCACTAACCCCATATCCATGACATCAAAGCCTAGGGAATTTTGAGACTCCAGAGATCTCAACTTCTCAGCAATTTCATCAAGTCTCCTATCATAGACTTCATCCCCAGCTCCCATCACAGTGAACTGTTCTTCCTGGGGGTCTTCTTGTAAGATTCTGCCTGCAGTAGCATTTCCTTGCACATTAGTAGGGATGTTGATCTCTGGATGAAGATGAGGCCCATACACTGGTGGATTAACATGAGGCTGAACCCTCTCATTGTTACTTGTTCCTCCAGTTCCCAGATGGGGCTCTTCCTGGGTTTGTCTCTCTACCAACGCCCTCAATCTTTCTTGACTTTGGGCCAAGCCATTCATAACTTCCATGAACTGGGTCATTTGGTTTCTCATCTCCAGCCTTTCATTGGCCATCTGAGTCCTGACTTCTGTCAGATCTTGCTGTACTTGGTCCATCTGTATACCAGGAAGGTTGTTGCGAGTAGGATATCTGTGTGGACGGTTGAGAGGGAACACCCGACGGCGAGCAATAATTCCTGAATCACAACAGAGTTAGTAACAACAAAAAAAAGACCTACAAAACAAAACAAAAGTTAGTATGCAATGCAGTATGCTTATTTGTTTCCAAGGTATCCGGCTTGGCATTTGGTTTTGACCTTTCCAGACCCTGAGGAAGATGCTTTGATGTTGCTTGAGAGAAAAAGAACTTAATGGAACAGAATAACAAATATATTACAAATGATAGGTCATACATAGTTTGCTTTTTACAACACATGCCCCTGAGGGGTCAAAATACAACATAAAAATAAAAGTACATGAAATGAAAGCAACAACAAGCAAAAAGTCAGACACCAAGACCAAATTCATCCTCCTTCACCTCCTTCAGAAGTGCTTCCGTTACAGGATCAGCCGGATGCTCTGTGATGTTTCTGATAAGAAGATTCCTGGTGGTGATAGCAGTGGTCAACTTCTTGTGCCTGTCTTGGTCTTTTGACCTCTTCACACCAGCCCTAAGCTTCAATTCTGAAATCTCCTTCTGGGCTGCTAGCAAAGCCTCCTGTTGCTTCTTTTCATTGGCCTCCAACTGCTCAATCCTGTCCTGAGTTCTCTTATCTTCCTGAGTGCGAGCTTCAGTGATTCTGACCCACCTAGCTTGACTTTCTTTCAGATAGAGATCAGTCCTAGCCTTCTGAAACTGGGCCTCTTTACAGGCATTCTTAAAAATCTTCTCTCCAGCTCTTGATTTCTTGATGTAGTCCTCTGCTTTTTCAATCCTGGCTAGATGCTCCACCTTAAGCTTTTCCAACCTTTCAATGTCTAGACGACCATCACTCCTTTCCCAGAGGGTCCTCTTTAGAGCTTGAGACAGATTCTCATTCCTCTCCTTCAGTTTCTCAAATTCTTCCAGGCTGACAGTGGCTGGAGGTGGTGCTGTGGATGGTCCAGGTGCATCCTCAATGGTGAAAGGCATTCCAGAAATCTGAGCCCTAGCATGAGACCATTCATAGTACTGAGCTGAAGCCACATTATTGCATCTTCCCAGAATGGCCATCCCTTTGGTCTGGATGTTGTCCCATGCCCAGGATGCTTGCTTGACAACAGCTAGATTAGGCCTTATCTCACAATAAAGGGTTTCAGCTAAGTCCTGCACTCTAGGAGGGTGAACCAAAGCATAGCCCAATTGTCTCTTAAACAACAAAGGATTGTAGTTGATGCAACCCTTCACTCCTATTAGAGGTACATTGGGGAACTGTCCACAGCTAGTAATTATGTCCCTGCCTTTGGTGCTCTGGGTGCACCATCTGATGTCATCTGAGGTCAAAGCAATAAGTCTTCTAGCCCAATTCTTCTGTTGGTGGGGATTCAGGAAGGCATCAGTCTTGGGCAAGTGTTTGAGCAGCCAAGTATGGAACAGGGGAGCACAGCATCTCACCAACCTCCCTCTTTGCTTCTCATTTCTTTGGTGAACAGAGTAATAGAAATCTCCCAGCAAGGTGGGTACTGGGTTCCTCAGAATGAAAAGATGAATGGCATTCTGGCTGATAAACTTGGGCTCATCTGCAAACAGTATAATCCCATAAACACTGAGGGCTAACAATGCATAAACTGCCCTCCATTCTCCCAGGGAGGCCTTCAAGATGGCCTGAGAAGTCAGAAAGTCTAAATGTAGGCCAGGGATTCCAGACTTTGTTGTCATGTTCTGCTCAATCAAAATAGGCTCCAGGTACAGTGCTTTTGCCACTTCTTCATTGCTGGGAAAAGTCATTTCAGGGTTGAAGGGGACACCACCCCTGACAGGTACTCCAATCAAAGATGAAAACTCCTCTAGCAGAGGTCCCAACTGAAAGTTCTGGAAAGTGAAGCATCTCAGAGGAGGGTCATAAAACTGTAGGCAAGTGTGGATCAAACTCCTCTGAGAAGGGTCCAGGTCCATAACCATATCAAGGATGCCCCCATAATGTTCTCTGAATAGTGGGATGTGGTCTGGGGTGATAAGTGTCTGGACCTGCCTGATGCTAGTCAGCACAGGCTCAAAGAAGTGGTATGAAATGTTGCTCTTCTTGGGTGCCATGACTGCTGATGAAGAGCTGAAACAAATGCTGATGATGGAGACTGATACTGGAGATGAGCCACTGATAGGCCGAAGCAGGTGATGAAGGTAACTGAAGCAGGTAGCTGATGAAGATATCTTAAGCAGATCACTGATGAACAGGGGTCTATGCAGATGAAGGGGTCAAAACCAAGCCAAATATGATGTGGATACCCTGAAAAACAAATAAACAAATGTTAAATGATGCAATGATGATGTATGCAAATGATATGCAAGGGTGTGTGATCAAGCTGGATCTGATTACTGCCTTGATATAAAGCCCATGTATGTTCAAGAAATCCAGATGGAGGTTCAAAAGTCCAGTAACCAAGGTGGGGGACTCAAATAAAGAGTCACATGTCCAGGGTTAAATCACAAGAACTGTCCAAAGCGAAGCATTCTTAATCAAAACAAGTAACAGGGTATGATGTGGTCAATGGTACCTGCAAACCTGTAAACAGCCCAGCCCCCTCACAGGTGGTGTTCTAGAACAAGGATCCTCAGACTTGGATCAGTTATGAGAAGTGTAAACACTTCTAACCCGGAGGTACAGTGTTTACAATAACCATAAAAGATCCTCCTCTAATTCACCTCAGTTTCTGAAGGTCATAGTAAAGGTTATCCAGACTTAGCAGGCTTCCCAGATAGCCCTAGCACTACAGGAGATTTGTAGCACAGAGTTCTCAAGAAGAAACCCATATCTGAACCGTGTTTCATATTCCCGCACCAGACCGAAATGGAATGGGAAAGAACATGAACCACTCTAGCCTAGGTGTCACTCAGGTCCCAGGTATAGGACCTTAAACTCTCAGTAGAACCCCACCCACCAAAGCAAAAACCAGATCCAGCCAGATGACAATATGACAGTATGATATATAAAGCTGTAAAGAAAGCAATAAATAACTGTACATAAAGAAAAAAGTAAATACAAATATACAAGCACAAATAGCACATAACACCCCAGTAAACACAAATCAAACAAGCGCTAGGAGGAACCCACAAAAAGAACCAGAAACCCTGGTTACAGTATAAGTTTCCCCAGCAGAGTCGCCAAGCTGTCGCTCCCAAAGATTTACATCCCGGTACAAGCGCGAACGGTCGGCGAGAAGGAGAATGAGAACACACAGGAGTGAACTCAAAAAGACAAAGAGTCGCCAGCTAGGCATTTTTATCCCGGAGGAAAGGTAATGTTGCATAGACCTAGAAAGATATGGATAAGACGGTTGCGAACCAGAGAGACTGAGAAAGGGGGTTGGTTACAACCTGGGAAGGTATTAGCACCCAGATTGTCCGTCGTACTCGACGGGATCCACGCTTAAAAGATTTTTGTTTTAAAGGGGTAGTGTCAGTGTAATCTGTGTATCAAAGCTGGAAAGAATGCAAGTGTCAGTGTAAAAAGAAAGTGGAGTGTATAAGTGAAGTGTCAGTCTAAGAAAGAATGAAGTGCTCATGATAATGAGGCTTAAAGAATAATACTGGAGGAGGGGGAATATACAGAGACTTTTGTTCGATAACTGTTAAGTTATGCCTACGTATCCTCTCGTGCAATGAGGAAGTCAGAACACCGTAGTTCGACCCAAAGAGACTGAAAGAATAAATTGACTTGTGAACTGCTTACTTGTCTATGCTCAAGTGTATGACCTGTCTGGCTCAGGTGCAAACTGTCTTGCATTAGACGGAAGAAACAAGTTCTCGTTTGTGAGTGAATGAGATGAGAAAAGAATCCCGGAGGAGACGATTATTGTTTGTTTTTGTGTTTTCAGTCTTTTATTGCTTTTGGAAATGTGTCATAAGTTAATGAGCTTAATCCTAAACCAATGGGTTAGTAAACTCATCACATCCTCCCTCTGATTAGGGGTAATGAGAATACCTTAAGTGTGAAGTCAGCATCTCACACTTAGTCACCCTGATGTAGGATTAAGATCATTAACCTACTTGTGATTATTTAGATGTTTTTTGTTGTTTTTGTTTAGTGTTAAGTAATAAGATTAAGCCATAATCAGGGATTAAACAGACTCATTACACCATCCTAATAGAAGGATAATAGATGAGAATGTTTAAGCTGAGAAAGATACCTCAACTTAATCCATGATTAGGGATTAACCTCATGACAAAACAAAGCCTTTATTAAGTGGATTTTAGTTAATGGTATGATGAAGAAGTGTTTTTTAAGGTTTGTAAGACAACTTGAGGGGGACTTGTCCATTAACACTAGGGTTAGTCCTTCTTAACCAATTAAGGAAGAATTAGAACCCTAATGCAAGGCCCAAGTTACAAGCTTGATGTCTTGATGATTATTAAGTGGATTGATTAAAGGAGTTAAACACATTAAGGGTTTAACACTTAGGATTAAAGTTATACACTCCATCCTAATAGAAGGATGCAGGCATAAGCTTAATCACAAAGCCTTAAAGCCTTTAGGGTTTAGTCCCTGATTAAGAGGTGAGAAGAGAAGACACAAGGATGACACAAAGGTAAAATCTAAATGGGGAGACTAACCAAACCCTAATTATTGTCATACTTGGTTGTTCCTAGGGTTTGTGAGGTTTACAAGAAAGATCTTCAGAGAAACCACCAGGAAGGAAGCAGATGAAAGGAGCAAAGAGAAGCAAAACAACTTGCTTCACTTAAGAAGACAAGTTACTTGAAAGAAGAAAGTAAGATGAACAAGAGTAATCAAGCTCAATCCAAAGCATAAGACAAAATGCAGCAATGATGCATAAAGGAGATGAAAAGAAATTGTGAGAAGTGAAGGCAAATTCACTTCTCAAAGTAACTTACCACCTGAAAAAATTAGTGAAAGAAATGGAATGCAATGCAAATGAGATGAAATGACATGATGCAAACCAAAACCAGAAGCATGAGTATGATGTTAATGATGCTATGAGATGATGCAAACATAAGGCAAGGCATTAGAATGATCAAGCAAACATGAAGATGCAAATGAGGTATGCATTGAACCATGGATGTTCATGAAAAGTTATGAAATGCAAATGACATACAACATGGCAAATGAAAGATGCAATGTTCACACATGATTCTAACATGTCCTAAGATGTATTATGAATCAAGTGGATGCACAAAATGTCATGGCAAGTCATGATATGCAAACAAATGGAAGATGGATGCAAAGGAAGGCCCAAATTAGGGTTTATGATCAATGCACAAAACAAAATTCAAAACCAGAAGCAAACATCATGATAAAAATTTGAAAATTCATCCAAAGGAACCCTAAACCTATACAAGTTCACTACCCAAAGGGGAAGGTCAGAAGCTATACCCTAAAGGACTTATGATTTTTCTAAGATTGCTAGGGTTTTAAGGTACCTTGTCAAGAAAAATGCCAAACAAATTGAAAATGCAAGATCACAATGAAACAAAAATGTTTTTAGATGCTTGAAGGTATGCATAACACAATGCAAAAAGAATCATTCACAAACTCAACTTGGATCAAAAGTTATGAATTTTTGAAGTTAGGGCTAAAAATATTCAAATTAAAGAACCCTAATTCAAATGAAAATTGCCAAAGTATGATCAAAACCAAAAAGAAATTTGTGTTGTGAGTTTGTAAATGTTTCTAAATGTTTGAAAATGCTCTCTGAATTTTTTTGGAATTTTTGGAAACCTAAATGCTATTTTAATTAATTAATCTTCATTAATTAATTAAAATAAGCATTTAAATATTTTTAAAATAGTCTAAAAATGTAAAAAATAAAATAAAAATAGTTTTTATGTTAAGAAAATTATTTAGAATAAAAATGCAAGAAGAAAATATTTTTTTGGATTTCCTATGTATTTTAAAATAATTATGCAAAACAAATGACAAAAATATGAAATTAAATGAAATAAATGGGAAAGTCAGCGCATCCAATGGCCAGCATTTGAATAGAATTGGAGGGAGTTGACACGCGCGGATTTGGAGGGCTAGGATTCATTCTGAGATTTGAATATAATTAATCCTAATTAATTAAGTAAATGACTGGATTAGGGTTTTAATGGGAAATCTGGGCCAAACACGCGCGCGGGAGATTGACTTAGTTAAACAGATCAACGCTCCACATTCAAACCTGGACCTAAACCCTAATTAAACCTAATTACTTTCAGACCGGAACAGTGGTTCCGGTCGTCTTCTCCGACGAGCCATTTTTCTAACTCTCTCGAAACTCCATAAAAATGTGCCAAAATCTCCAGAAACAACAAAGCATAATCCAGCAACAAATCTCATTTATTTTAACACAAAATCAAGATACGAATCAAACGTCAAAAACTACAAAAATTTCAGAAGCACGATACAAGCTCATTTCTCAATCATTTTCAAAAATGAAAGGTGCAGTGTGATCAGTGAAGCATGAAGAACATTTCTATAACATAAAAAGAGATTTCTGGAAAAAATGTTCTTGAGATACCTGAGCTTGAGCTTCTTCAGTTTGCAACTTTCTGGATAGTTCCTTGCTTCAAATCAACTCCAATGACTCCCCTGAAGTGTTTGCAAGGCTTGATTGGAGTTTAAAATGGTTGGTTTGAGAGATTGAGCAGGTTCTGTTCAGTGAAGGGATGAAATCGTGTTTTGATTTCAGGAGGTTTTAGGGCAAAGTGAGGGCAGGGAAATGATCAGAGGAGTGTGATGAGATGCTTTGTGAAGTTTGTTTGTGTGTTTGATGCTTGTGGAGTCAGTTTCGAAAGGTTTTGCATAAGAGGTGAAAAATGAGAATGTTGGCTTGTGGGCAAGATCAGAATGAGTTGTCTCATGAAAATGAAGCCTTGGAGTGTGTTTGTAAGATCTGGATTGGGCAGAGAGTTGTTGTGTCACTGTGGGATTGGTATAGGTGTTCTTGCCAAAAAGTCAAAAGTTGTGTACTTGAGGTATGGGCAATGGTGTAGCTAGCTCATTGGCTTGTCCTTGCTCAGCTGAGATTAAGGAGGTCCATGGAATTGTTTATGAGATGATTCAGCAAGTGGATCAAGGCTTATGAGATGTTTTTGCAATTTTTCACAAAGTTTGGCCCCTTTGTGATTTCTTGAAGTTCAAGGCATGAAATGAGATGATTCTTGGGCCAATTCTGATTTTTAGAGGTCATGTGATCATGTTGTGAATAATTTGTACACATTTGAAGCCTTTAGAACATTTGATCATACCATTTTGCAAAATGCCTCTTTGGTAGAAAACTTCAAATTATGTGATTTTGGCCAACTTTGACAAGCCATAACTTTTGATCCAAAATGAATTAGAATGAGTTCTTGTACTTTTTGAAAAGGGAATGATCCATTCTACAACTTTCATGACCAAAGTTTTCCCATTTGAAGCATTTTTGAATCAAAAAGCAAGGGTTGAAAAAGTTTCCCAAAATGGCAATTTTCCATTACAAGTCACTTTCCCAAAAAGTCAACTTTGCAAATGGCTTGAAATCCTTCAATTTTGTGAACTTATAACATCTTCTATGATCAAATAAAGATCATACACAATCAAAATGATGAAGATCACCCTTTGGTTGGGTCATTGGGGGCCTCAGATGCCCTGATTTTGCATTGACTTGCTCAAAAAGTCAACTCTTGATCAGATGACTTCCCCATGGAATTTCTTCATGAAAATTGATATTCATGATCCCTATACCATATAGAGACCAATAGAAACAATAATGACCAAAAAATTTGGGGTTATGGCCTTTGAAACCAAAACCCTAATTCTAGGTCATCTGTGTAGTTAAACCTGGCTCTGCTTCCATGCCATTCTCAGTTCTTGTGATTCTTTGACCTTATTGACTTTGTGGGGATATAATATGATGCTTGAACATACATGGACCCCTTTTGAAGTGATTGATGACCTTTGGAGTGGCTCAAATGGCTCTTGGATTGCTCAGATCACAAACCCTAGATGCAGATGACTTAGAATCAATGTAGTGAAGTAACAATGCAATATGAGATGCTATGATTGACCTTATGCATATGAAAAGACCACAAGCCATGGTGTGAATGGGTGAGGGCAAATTTGGGGTGTTTACATACTGCTACTTATGTTATTCATGTTTTAAGCACTGCTATAAAATTGTTACTGCTATATAATGATACTGCTATTATAAAAAATAAACAAAATTATGTTAAGTGCTACAGGTAATAAGTTGTGAGATTATGAAGTTAATTTGGGAAGAAAACAAGGAAAATATATTTGTTACTACCGTCCCCATGGCGTGATATGTGTCACACACTCTTAACGGGTGACGGATGTCACCTTAGTAGGATGATCGTCCTGGTTCCCTGACAACCGTCAGATATTCCAGACGATCGTCACAAATTAATAACTCAGTAACGTTATTCTGCAACGGTCATGAGACCGTTAGACCACCCCTCCACTTCCTCTCCAACGGTCACTTCCCACTCCTATATATAACTGTCCCATTATCCCATTTTTCTCACACTACTTCTCTTAACTACCATTTTCAGTCACTTTTCTTCTTTATATAGCACAGTAAAGTCACATATTTTTGTTCACAACAGTTACAATACCCTTCTTTTCATATTCCTTCACAAATTTTCTTACCTTATGAAAATATGGAAAACACTGAGCTTACCCAAATTCATGTACGTGATGGAGAAGCATGTGACCTTCAATGCACTAAGTTCATTTCTTTTCGCGAAAGGGCGGTCGAAGTTACCCATTATGTTGATGAGGAATGTCTAATTCAACTTAGACTCCTCGACAGTGTAAACTAGTTACTCACAAACACCGGTTTGACATCACTCTGCACCAGCAATCGTCATAAATGGCATCAAGACCTTGGTCTTGTTCTTTGATCTAAGCTTTATCAGGATGTTCAGGGTCGAAGTCTTTACTAGGACCTCCTTTAACAAACTCTGTATTGGCTTCGACAGCCATGTGATTTTGTGCAGCCTCCAAGGTCGTTTGTAACTTGGTTTCAGCCACATGGGCCGAAATTCTTTGTAATTCTTTGAGTTCAGTTATTATTACTGCCATCGCTCCCCCAAACTGTGGGGTTTATAACAGGCTCCCCAAAGTAAGGTGGGTAATTGCCTTCGTCCCCTACTACTTCTCAGTCACATCGAAAACCCTTAACAAAATGAAGATACAATGAGCAGAATACATGATCATCAGGGGTAAAATCAAATTTTGTTGGGGTATATGGCACAATATATGCCAAGTTTTTGTCGAACTCAATTCCATCGACATGATTCACGGGCACTTTGAAGTACCCTTGGTCTCCTTCAATATTCACTATTATTCAATCAGGCCTCCAGATAGTTACCCATTGGTGCATTAAAGAAGGCACTACCCTAATGCCATGAATCAATTCCCTTCCTAGCAGAAGGTTGTAGTTGGCCTTGCTTTTGACCACGATAAATAATATGGGCCTAGTTACTGTTCCAACAGTCAAGTCGACTTGCAAGACACCCAACATAGCACCAATTTTCCCTTCATAATTAGAAAGGACCATATTATGGGGTTTTAGATCAATGTCGAACTTACATATCTTAGCAAGCAAAAAATGTGGCATCATATTGACAATTGCACCACAGTCGAGCATTATCTTATTCACAGCTACATTCTCCACCTTTCTAGTAATATAAAGAGGCTTCAAATGCCCCCTTATAGCTTCAGTTGTCCGCTCAGAGAATCATTCTACTCTTTGACACACCATTATTCATAACATAGTAGTACACAGGTTTGTGCGCTGCCATTTATGCCTCAGTGTTGGCATCCAAGTTCTCGACTTCGGTTATCTGATCATATTCTCTTGGCATGACTGAGACCATATTTAAAATCACATCAAGGGAAGCTTCTGAGTCTAAGTCGAAGTTATCTGTCATATTTTCATCTTCATACTTTATTTTAGCCTCTTCTTCCTTGAACAACTTTCGCCCCTTATGTACCTTGTCAGTTGTTTCGTCTTCATAGCCTCCAACATTGCCATCTAGCATATTGGTGCTAGATTTAGCTTGATCCTTTACTAACGCCTCCCTTTGTGCCTTCCTTCTCCTCTATTCCCTTCACCATTATGACCTTGATATGGGATTCCTACCCTTGTAGTTTTCAGAGACATATGCAGCCTTTTTGGATGACCTGTACTCTTTTCTGTAGTCCATCGAATAGCCCCTCTCTACATCCAACTTGGTCCACTTTGATTTTCCTTTTCCTTTGGTGTCGACCGATTTAACCCACTAGGCTTGAAGGTAGGTTGCCTTGCTCCAGGAAATTGGGGCTTTGCGGCAACGTGTTGTCCTTGAGCAGATCGCCTTGGGTCGAAACCCCTTGGATTTTGAGCATTTCTTTGCTCATGTTTTTCTTTGGCTTCTCTCACTCCCTGAAGGTTGTAGGCAGCCTTTTTGACAAATATGGAACTGCATCTAGGGCACAACATCACTTTAGAGTTTTTTCTTTGGCAGCTGTGTAAGAAATTAACAATAGTCTCTTCCTCTTTGGGGTATGCTACTTTGTTGTATTCCTCTTGATAGAGTGAGTCATCTGCAGTTATGGTCTGTTCATTATTTATTTTGACTGTGTTCACATCGACCTCATCCTTCAGATCTATCTTGGAGAATTCAATGTCAAAGCCTTCAGTAGCCTTGTCCATTCTAACGAAACTATCACCAGTTTCCTTGGTAACTATCTGGAGATTCGACCCCTCAGATTCCTTATGGGACTCAACAGTTGTCCCCACACCAAACCTTTTGACATCAGGTGATGTCTTGAAGAATTATTCAACAACTATGCATACGAAGTGTTCTATCTGGAAGCCATAAATCTCTAGGTTCAGTGAAGTTTTCTTCTGCGACTTGAAGAGGATCTGAGTCAATCTTCATTTGTTTTTCGACTTCTCCCCATATTTGAATCTCCCTTCCTGAATAGCATTCTGCACTAAATCCCTGGAAATAAAACATTGAGAATTTTATTACCCAAAAAGTTATGATATTTACGAAAACCTCTCTTTTTTCTTTGTTCTAAAGGAGGTACTTTAGCACCTGGAGGCACTAATATTTTACCATCTTTAACTAAAAAATCATATATTTCGTCACAATTAGTGATATCGAAAGTATATGTTTTCTTTGAAAACCTATCATTCTTTTCAGTTTCGACAGGGTTTTTTCCATTTGAAGGAACTAATAGTTTACAGGAATAAAGGGGACCCTGCTTCAGTTCAGCAAGGTGTACTTCATTTTCGTTGAACTCTATGGGTTCGTCATATATTTCTTCGACCCCCCTCATGAAATACAACATAGGTTATTCTTTTGTTTTTATTTGCCCTAGCTTTTTTCGTCTCTCAGACGTTCTACTTGTCGGACTCTATCAGCCAATTGGGCCATGTCCCTCAAGTATTGGGTGTCCAACTTTTTCATAATCAGGCACTTGTGTGAAACACCTAGCCTTGAGTAGTCGAAGCCTGTTCAAATAATCATCTATTGACTCATTAAACTTTGGTTTAACACTAGCCAACTCTTTTAAACTTATTTTAGTCTGGCCCATGTAAAATTGCTCATGGAACAAACGTTCCAATTGAGCCCAATTATAAATCAAACTAGGTGATAACATAGTAAACCACGTAAAAGCATTTTTAGTGAGAGAGCTAGGGAAATATTTAATCCTTAGACTCTAATCACTTGCAATCTCCTAGACTTCAATCAGGTATTGTGCCACGTGTTTGACATTGGATTCAGTTGCATCCCCTGGGAATTTGGAGAACTTTGGGACTTTTGTCCTAGGGGGTAATTCAAACTAGAGTATATAGTCTACTATGGGCGAAGTAAAATTTGGCCTAGCAAAGCTCACATTCATCCCACTTCGAGCCATTATCCTTTCGAAAATAGTTTCCAGATTATTCTCTGCTGCCATATTATAATGTCGAACCTGTTGAACCACATTATCTATATTTTGGTTACTATTCACTACCACTACCATTAGTTCTTCTTCTTCTTCAAGAATAGGGATATGATTTCTCATAGGTTCAACCCTAGGTGATTTGACCACCTCTTGATTTTCTGTTGTACATTTTCCCTGAATTCGGAACCATGATTTTCTCTCATGTATTGTCTAGTTGGGTGTCGAACAGGTGCATGTACTCCCATGAATTCAGTTACTCGCACCATTTAGGATGGAGATTGTTGATTAGTATGAGTAGTACTTTGGATCAAAGGTTGAAAAACTTCCCCCATGGTTTGAGACAAAGTTTGTACCATTTGCATATTACTTTCATCCATTTGCTGCCTTAAATAGGTTGCAGATTCATTTGTCAAGCCAGGACCTTGGGCGGGATATCCCAATCCTATGGCTTGACTATTTTGACCCATGTTTACTCCAGATCTTGGTTCTTGCAAAGGTGAAAAAAGTATATTTTCTGAAAATACTGCAGGAGCGTTACGAAAGGTTTGCATCACTGTCGTTGGAATACCATATATTGGATTTATAGGCAAAGGCTGTGAAAACCTTGGGGGAGGTAAATACCTAAACATTGATGTATTTGGTAGTGGAGTTTGAGCATTTGCTCCAATGTATTCCATCACCGGTTGAGTATAAGGTCTATATATCATTCCTCTTGTTCTTGCCATTGAAGAAACCGGTTCTGAAACCATGGTTGTATTGTTGATCCTCCTTTCAAAGGATTTAGGGGAGGCACCATATCACTCCTAGGTATATCCTATGGACTGATGTTAGTGTTTGGAGCAGTCGAACTGCTTGGTTGAGGATTCGACCCAGTCATATGGAGATTTGGATTACTTGGATTCCCTTGACTAGATGCCATTTTCCTCGTATTTCTTTTCTTTGGTATGTATTCATCTGTAGTGGCTACCTTTCCACTTCTTAAATGCATGCAACAACATATTACACAACACTTCTGACCAACAAACACGTTAAGAAAAGGATGTTATGAAACTTCTAAAAGTTGGTTATTTTAAAGGAAGTTACCAAACTTCTAAAAGTTAGTTAGTATAGCATTGTCCCACTGGGCGTGCCAATTTGTTTACCCTGAAAAATAGTAAACAACTGCTGGTCCTCTAAAAATAACAAAATGTTCTCAGTTACTCACAGGATCGACTAGATTGATCCCAGGACATGTGTTATAATAGGTTTTAATTTGTTTTTCAGTGATAATGTCATAAACTCTTTGATAGATTTTATAAAGTGTTTTGATAAAAAGAGAAATAAAATAAACAAGACTCAAAGTAATTAAAGTCAAAGGTAAAATGCAATGAAATGTAAATTACAAGGAAATGTAAAATAAAGCAAGTATAGAGACAATAAATTGCTGAAGAATAAACTTGCTTGAAAGTAAAGAAATGCAAAGTAAATGACTTCAAAGTAAAAACTTGAATAGAAATTGCATTGATATGAAATCTGGTGGTGATCTCATCATGCACATTCTCTCCTTCACTTGTTTCTCTACACACGGGTACTTTGAGTGTTTATGGAGTAACTTGTACAATATGATTCACACACATTCTAACACTAGAAATACATTATTTATACTAATTGAAGATAACTACTATTGGCAGTTTACTCCTAAAAATCTGCCACTTAGCACTTTGCATGTTCTTGAACTTCCAATATGCGTCACTTGCCCCTTTTTCAAATTAAAAGAACCACAAGTTTCCCTTCAATATTGAATCTCAACTACTACATGTCAACCACTCTCATGAGCATTCGGTCGAATTATATTTCCTATATTTAGAAAATATTCTAAGTCCAAATCCATGCATTCCCTGCGTGTCTTCGACTCAGGCTTCTTCAACATGATTTGTTCGAAGCCTTTTAATTCTTCCAAAAGACATGATACTAAATTCAATGTTTCATGAAATCAACTAGGTGTCAAAATTAGGAGCTAACAGTATGACATTCACACCTTAGATGTCAATATCCTCACATTCAAAGCATTTGATTCATCTACCTTGATTGTCTTCAATTTTGGTTCTTCTCTTAAGATTCTTCCTTTTGTTGGTGTCATATGGCTTGTTCTTGAGATCTTGTCTTGGAATCCAGGTATTCACTACTTTATTGAACTGTTTTCTAAGTAGCCCAACAACCTTAGGCATACTCTCCTTTGTTTGATGGTTTCCTCCATCTTTGTTGGACATAAAGGCTAGGTCCTCTTTCTTTTCAGGCCTATCACCTTTGATCCCAACTTCAAAGGTTTGAAGAGACCCGATAAGCTCATCAAATTTAGAGGAGTTAATGTCCTGAGCTTCTTCAATGGCAGTCACCTTCATGTCGAATCTCTTTAGAAAAGACCTCAGAAGTTTTCGGACCAATTTGGCTTCTGTGATCTTTTTTTCCTAAAGCATCTGACTGATTAGCTATATCCACAATAACCATATGATAATCCTGAATACTCTCTTCCTCTTTCATCTTCATGTTCTCCAAGTTGGTTGTAAGAAGTTGAAGTCTTGACATTTTCACTCTAGACGTCCCTTCGTGAGTAGTCTTTAGAATCTCCCAAACATGTTTTACAACAATACACTTGCTGATTAGTTTGAAGATGTTTTTTCAACTATAATGAATAAAGAATTCAATGCTTTCAAATTCCCTTGATCTTGTTTATCATCTTCATCATCCCAGTCTTCTTCAAGTTTTACCGCATTAGTGGTTATACCGTCCTTGCCTTTGACCATTGGAGGATCCCATCCTTTTACCACAACTTTTCCATACATTGTCATCTATGGATTTGAGAAAGGCAACCATGTGATACTTCCAAAAATCATAGTTTGTTCCATCTAGAACAGGTGGTCTAGCCATCATTCCTCCTTACTTGTCCATTTTACAATAAAGTATTATCCCTGAATCTCACCCAAAAACTTAGTCGGGTACAAGCTCTTGATGCCAATTGAAATTTTGGTGTAGCAGATCACATATGTCCTATGAAATGTCGAGACATGTGCTCTCTTCTTTTTCACACAATGAATAAGACAATCACAAACAAATATAATTTCAGAAAGTAAAGAACACACAATTAATTGTTAACCCAGTTCGGTGCAACTCACTTACTCTAGGGGATACCAATCCAGGAATGAAATCTACTAAATAA
Organism: Lathyrus aphaca; assembly: GCA_963966055.1. Lineage (NCBI taxonomy): Eukaryota > Viridiplantae > Streptophyta > Magnoliopsida > Fabales > Fabaceae > Lathyrus > Lathyrus aphaca. The sequence goes on along the minus strand of OZ014519.1, from coordinate 293,171,212 downwards.
TATTAATTCAAAGTGAAACAACCTCTGGTTTCCAACTTGTCACTAAATCACTACCCGTGCTATATTTCTACCTAAGACTCTTCCTGGGTCGATACGCTTCTCAATTCCCTAATAATCACCACATGATCACACTCACTCTATGTTTCAAAGATTTAGAGTGATCAACATTTTACAACTCAATAAAGTCGTCCTTCTCTTAGAATCATTTTGATCTAAGAGAGGCTCACAAAACATAAACCCTAATACTCACTAGTTTAACATTTGTTGTTATTTCCAGACTAGGACTAAACCATCCTATTTATAACAATAAAAATGAATGGGTTTGGGCTTCAAAATGCAACAAATATGATTGCACAGAATCTACGAGATATTCTCTAAGAATATAAAAACTTTTTAAATCTTTAGTTTCCAAACAAATCTCCTTGATTTGCGATCTTCAAATATTCAATCTCTGAAAATATTCACACTTGGATGCCAGCTAGGATCACATAATATTCAACAGAATATTTAGTGGTTTGTTCAGAAAATAACGGTTTCCAAAATTGTAACAGACAAAGATGTCGAATAGCTCTGCTGGAACATCTTATCTGACATCTTGCAAAAACCTGCTTTTCATCAAAACAGAACTTGTTCTTCAGCATGTTAGGACATCTTGTCCAACATGTCAATGATAGGTTATTTTACCAAAATTAATGCCTTGAAACATTTGAAGGGACAATGTAAGTTGAATAAGAGACATGCCAAGTGGGCTGAGTTTCTTAAACAATTTCAAGAAAGGTAAATCAAATTTGTGGCAGATGCACTCTCTGGAAGGCATATCTTGCTTTATACTCTTGAAATTAAACTGTTTGGTCTTGAGCATATTAAGGATTTATATACGAGTGATTATGAAATTTCTTATAAATTTTTCTCTTGTGAGCATGCTGCCCAAAATGGGTACTTTAGGAACAATGCCTATTTATTTAAGGAAAAAAAACTATTTATTCCCAAAGGATCCATTAGAGAATTACTTGTGAGGGAAGCACATGAGGATGGGTTAATAGGGACATTTTGGATATTTTTAAAGCTTTAGATTTGTTGAAAGAACAATTTTATTGGCCTCACATGAAAATTGATGTTCAAAAGTTTAGTGAAAAATGTGTTGTTTGTAAAATTGCCAAATCTAAGGTGATGCCTCATGGACTTTATACTCCTTTGCCTACCCCTTAATTTCCTTGGATGGACATCTCTATGGAATTTTTTAGGGCTTCCTATAACAAATAATGGAAAAGATTTGATTTTTGTGGTTGTTGACAGATTTTCGAAGATGACACATTTTATACCTGTCAAGAAAGTATATGATGTTTGTCATGTTGTTGATCTCTTCATCAAATAAGTGGTATGCCTTCATATGCTAATGAGAATTGTTTCAGATAGGGACACTAAGTTCCTAAGTGATTTTTGGAGGACTTTGTGGGGTAAAGTTGGTACTAAATTAATTTTTTCCACAACTTGTCATCCTCAAACGAATGGAGAATCAGAGATAGTCAATAGAACTCTTTTTACTCTTCATAGAGGTGTTCTTAAAATCAATTTAAAATGTAACACCCATATATAAATAAATATGTCTAGAAGATACATATTTCACATTTTTGCATATTGATACTGAAATACAAATAAGTTCCTAGTAACACATTGTATACATTACCTTACCAAAACACTAAAAGTCTAAAAAATGGCATCATATACACAAAATGTTCAAAATACTAAAAACTAGATCATGACACATGATCTAAAAATAGAGTCTTCACAGCAGAAAATAATTCCATCTCAAAGATATCCAAGACAAGTAAGGATATCAAACAACCTTATCCTTACCCTTCACAAAACCTGAACCACCAAAAATATAATCAACAGCACGGGGTGAGATAATAATCCCAGTGGGTTCCCTGTAAAGCCCCAAATTTTTATTTAGTTATTATTATTCAGATTATTGCGCGTTGTTTTGATTAAAATAATAGATTATCGAATATAATTGTAATTGAGAATTATATTGTGGTGGATAATCGTATTATTATGTGATAAATAAAATAAGTGGAATAAAATATGAGGTGAGGACAAGGTGGTCAATTTATAAAAGTAGTAAGGGTAAAAGTGGAAGATCATAAGTTGGGTCTTAGGGGTTATGTTGGAAATAGGGGAAAAGGAAAAACATAATCGCATTTGAAAGAAAACAAGAAACGATCGTGAAAGTTGCAAAGAGGATAAGAAGAGGAAAAGGTTCGATTGTAAAGAAGAGTTTGTGAAGAAAAGAATTCTCGACAAACCCAAAGGTAAGGGTGAGATTCTTCCATCTTAAGGGTTTTATAATGGGAATTTGGTAGGTTGAGGATTAGGGATTGATGTTATGTGGAATTGGGAAGAATTAGGTTGATTTAATTGGTAGATGTTGTTGTTGGTTGATAATATTATGAATAAGTGATTAAATGAAGCATTCTGAGATTATCTGACTGATATGGGTGATTTGATGTGAGAGATTCGTAGCAGGTTTAGAGTGCTGAGCGTAGAGTGTGATTTACGAAATCGTAGAGCTCGCTTAGCGAGCCGAGTCAGGGAGTTCATCGCTTAGTGAGTGGTGACCCTCACTTAAAGAGCCCTGGAGCGTGAAAATTGATTTTTAAATTCCGAAAAATTCCTTAAAATTATTTTAATGAGTTAGCAATGCTTAAGAATCGTCGTGGTGTAGTTAAAGGTAGTGAAAGGGGAGTTATACACTTAATTGTAGGGATAATTAGTGTAGCTGAATTTAAACATAATTGACATGTTTGTTGAATAGTTATTGTTGTAATAAGTTACATATGTTTGTTGGTGGTGTATGTATATGTAATTGTTGAGATATATGATGTTGTTCCATTTGTGATAGTTGAAGTTGATTTAAGTAGTTGTATGCTAGAAATGCGTGATGATAATGATGATTATGATGTTGATTAATTATTGTATGAGGAATGGTGTTGTGATGAGTAGTTGGATATAAGTTGTTGTTGTATGATGTAGTCATGGTGAGTATGCATGTATGTCATTGATGTTGCATAGTTGGATAACATACCACGGTGGGGTATGTCGTTGTTGTGATGTTGGCGCGATCATGAAATTGGGATCATATGTGGCCATGAAATTGGGGTCGAGGGTGTGATCATGAAATAGGGATCATACTGGACCATGAAAGAGGGGTCGAGAGTTCCGACGAGAACTAGATCTTGAAATAGAGATCAGATATGGTATCGCATGCATAAAGTCAAGTAGAGTCTCATTGCATGATTGTTGTTGTTGTTGTATATGATGTTGTGGTAGTATATGATGTGTTTTGTATGAAGTTGTTTTATATATGTTGTAGATACATGTGATGTTGTTGAGGTGTGTAATAGTGGTTGTTGTTTGTAATGTTGTTGAATAGTCGTTGTTGAGAAGTGGTGTATTGTTTCTGATACTTGCTTAAATTCCTATTATATTAGTCTTTATGATGTAAGTATCTCACCCCTTCTGTTTGAATGTTACCCTTATGTTGGTAACGTGTAGGTGAGCAGGATAAGTCGAGTGGTGGTCAGTGAAGTCGGTGTACTTCACGTCTTTAGGGTGTCGGCTCTGATACGTCGCTTTGGGTGTCGGGATGATGTTGCTTTACTTGTTATTTCTTTTGGAAAAGAATTTTTGTAATTGAATTTGATTTATGTTGGTTTAAAAATTATTTCCGCTGCATGTTGAGTATTTGTTTTTGAAAACGTATCACTGAGCCATTTACGATGTTTTGAAGTTGATTATGACACTCGAATAAAAAGTTGAAAATTTTACTCTAATTTTTATTAATATTTTCATGTGGTAATTTGGGTGTTACAAAGTGGTATCAGAGCAGGTCGGTCCGTCCGACCAAGTAGTTGAGTCGTTGAGTATTTGAGTTGTTGTTGAGTGTTGAGCATCGTTGATGCATTATAGTTGTGTTGTTGTTGATGATTATAAACCTCTATTGGATTGTGTTGTGTTATGTGACTGATTTAGAATGGTTGGGAGGAATGATGTTTCACTTGCCGCTGCTATGCAAGCAATGGCACAGGCTGTGCAAAATCCGAGGAATGTCGGGGATCGTGAAAGTGACGAGTTCAAAAAAAATGATCCGCCAATATTCAAGGGGATTGGCTAAAGGAGATTGAAAGGATCTTCATAATTATGGAATGTTCAGAGGGAAGCAAGGTGCAGTTGGGTGCGCACTGACTGGTTTCTGAGGCTGATGATTGGTAGGTTGGTACTCGCCAACGATTGGATGCATCTGATAAGGTAGTCACCTGGGCTGTGTTTAAGAGGGAATTCCTGAGGAAGTATTTTCTTGAAGATGTTAGGGGAATGAAGGAAGTAGAGTTTTTGGATTTGAAGCATGGCAGCATGTCTATGATGGAGTATGCTGCGAATTTCACAGATTTGGTGAAGTTCTATTCGCATTACAGTGAAGCAACTGCTGAGATTAAGCAGGAGATTGGTTATCAGAGAATTCATAGGTTTTTGGATCTGGTAGATTGTTGTAGAATCTTTGAAGAAGACAGTAAGGCTCGATCTGAGCACTTCAAAGGTTTAGCTGAGAGAAGAGGTAAACAACAAGTGAATCGTGGAAAAACGAATGCAACTCTTCCTGATAAGGGTAAGCAGAAGCATAATAAGGGAAAAGGGCCAAGTGGGGTAGCTGCTCCTACTTCGCTTAAGTGTTATAGGTGTGGTGAGATGGGTCATCGTGTCAGTGAGTGCACGAGTGACGTGAAGAAATGCTTCAAGTATGGCCAGCCTGGACACTTGATTGTTATGATTGACACTGGTACGACACACTGTTTTATTTATCTTGATTGTGTGAGGAAATTGGGACTTGTTATGTCTCCAATGCAAGGAGAGATGGTTATCGAGACTCTTGTTGATGGGTCGTTAACTACTTCTCTTGTATGTCTGAATTGTCCGTTATTAGTATTTGGTAAGGACTTTGGTGTATATTTGGTTTATCTGCCATTGAGAGGTATGGATGCAATCTTAGGTATGAATTGGTTGGATTACAACCATGTTCATATTAATTGCTTCAGTAAGTCAGTTCGGTTTCTTATTCCTGGTGAAGAGGAAGAAGAAGCTGGTTATTTGTCTACCCTGGAGTTAAAAGGGCTTATGGATGGTGAAGCGCAAGTTTTGGCGCTATTTGCTTCGTTGTCGATGGAGAATGATATGGCAATTAATGAATTGCAAGTGGTGATGGATTTCCCAGAAGTATTTCCAGATGATATTGTGGATATGCCGACAGAGAGAGTGGTGGAATTTAGTATTGATCTTGTGCCAGGAACGAGACCCATTTCGATTGAACCGTATCGTATGTCGGCTTTCGAGTTATCTAAGTTGAAGAAACAGTTAGAGGAACTGTTAGAAAAGAAATTCGTGAGACCGAGTGTATCATTGTGGGGAGCACCGGTATTGTTGGTGAAGAAAAAGGATGGTAGTATGAGGTTATGTATTGATTACAGACAACTGAACAAGGTGACGATTAAGAATAAGTATCCACTTACAAGGATAGATGATCTGATGGATCAGTTGGTTGGTGCTTGTGTGTTCAGTAAGATCAATTTGCGATCGGGTTATCATCAGATAAGGGTGAAGGATGAGGATATTCAGAAGACTGCTTTTAGGAATCGGTATGGACACTATGAAGATGTAGTGATGGCATTTGGAGTTACTAATGCACCCGGTGTATTCATGGATATATGAATCGGATTTTCTATGAGTATTTGGATCAATTAGTTGTTGTGTTTATAGATGATATTCTGATATACTCTAATTCATAAGAAGATCATGCTGAACATTTGTGAATTGTGTTGCAAGTGTTGAAAGAGAAGAAGCTTTATGTGAAACTATCGATGTATGAATTCTGGTTGAAAGAGGTGAGTTTTTTGGGTCATGTGATTTCGGAACAAGGGATTGATGTGGATCCGTCCAAAGTAGATGCAGTACTACAATGGGAGACTCCGAAGTCAGTGACAGAGATTAAAAGTTTCTTGGGATTGGTCGATTATTATCGGAGGTTTATTGAGGGGTTTTCGAAGTTGGAACTTCCGTTGACCCAATTGACTTGTAAGAACAAGGCGTTTGTGTGGGATTCTCAGTGTGAAAAGAGTTTTATTGAACTGAAGAAGAAGTTGACTACTGCACCGGTATTGATTTTGCCGAAAGCGGATGAACCGTTTGTGGTTTATCGTGATGCTTCTTTGATGGGTTTAGGTGGAGTATTGATGCAAGATGGTCAGGTGGTGGCATATGCTTTGAGTCAATTAAGAGTTCATGAGAGGAATTATCCTACTCACAATTTGGAGTTGGCAGCTATGGTTTTTGTCTTAAAAATTTGGAGACATTACTTGTATGGTTCAAGGTTTGAGGTTTATAGTGATCATAAGAGTTTGAAATATCTGTTTGATCAGAAAGAACTGAATATAAGACACATACGTTGGTTAGAATTCCTGAAGGATTATGACTTTAGTTTGAATTATCATCCAGGTAAGGCTAATGTTGTAGCAGATGCCTTGAGTCGAAAGACATTGCATATGTCGGATATGATGGCTAGAGAGTTGAAGTTGATTGAGAAATTCAGAGATATGAGTTTAGTTTGCGAACAGACACCTCATAGTGTGATGTTAGGAATGCTGAAGGTTAATAATGATTTTCTTGATCGTGTTCGGGAGAGTCAGAGATTAGATGTGAAACTGGTGGACTTAATGGTTAATGATGAATGAGTTGGAAATGGTGAGTTTCAGGTTGATGAACAGGGAATATTTAGATTTTGATATCGTATTTGTATTCCTGATGATATTGATTTGAAGAGAATGATTCTTAAAGAATGTAATAGGAGTGGTTTGAGTATTCATCCATGAGCGACGAAAATGTATCAGGATTTAAAGAAGATATTTTGGTGGCATAGTATGAAACGAGATGTTGCTCAGTTTATGTATGTGTGTTTGAATTTTCAAAAGTCGAAAGTGGAACATCAGAAACCTGTTGGTTTGATGCAACCGTTGGATATACCCTAGTGCAAATGGGATAGTATATCGATGGATTTTGTTACAGGGTTACCTACTACTCCAAAAGGGCAGGATACCATTTGGGTGATTGTTGATAGGTTGACGAAGTCAGCGCATTTTATTCCGATTGGTACAAATTATTCCTTGCAGAGATTGGCATAGATATATGTTGGTGTGATTGTGAAGTTGCACGGAATACCTTTGAAAATTGTGTCGGATAGAAATATAAGGTTTACTTCGAGGTTTTGGGTGAGTTTGCAAGAGGCATTGGGTTCGAAGTTGAAGTTGAGTTCAGCTTATCATCCTCAGACTGATGGACAGACAGAGAGGACGATACAATATTTGGAAGATTTGTTGAGGGCTCGTGTACTCGAACAAGGAGGTGCTTGGGATAGTCACTTGCCATTGATTGAGTTTACGTAAATAGTTATCATTCCAATATCGGAATGGCACCGTTTGAATTTTTGTATGGTCGAAGATGTAGAACACCTTTGTGTTGGCATGAGTCAGGTGAGAGTGTTGTACTTGGACCTGATATTGTGTAGCAGAATACTGAGATGGTGAATTTGATTCAAAATAAAATGAAGACTTCACAGAGTAGGAAGAAGAGTTACTAGTATAATAGAAGAAAAGATCTTGAGTTTCAATAAGGAGACCATGTCTTTTTTAGGGTTACTCTGATGACCGGTGTTGGATGAGCTTTGAAGTTGAGGAAGCTTACTCCTAAGTTTATTGGACCGTATTAGATTTCGGCGAGAGTTGGACCTATTTCTTATAGAGTGGCGTTTCCACCGAGATTGTCCAATTTGCATGATGTGTTTCATGTATCACAGCTTCGGAAGTATGTTCCGGATCCGTCACATGTGATACCAATGGATGAAGTTGAGGTAAGAGATAACCTTACGGTTGTAGCATTACCAAAATGAATTGATGATCGGGAGGTGAAGCAGTTGAGAGGCAAGGAGATTGTCCTTGTGCAAGTGGTTTGGGGAGGAGCTGTCGGTGGGCATATGACTTGGGAATTGGAAATCAGGATGTGAGAGTCGCATCCGAATCTTTTTACTTTGAGGTAAGTTTTTGAGGATAAAAACCTTTTAAGTGAGGGAGAGTTGTAACGCCCCGAATTTTTATTTAATTATTATTATTCGGATTATTGCGTGTTGTTGTGTTTAGAATAATAGATTATCGAATATAATTGTAATTGAGAATTATATTATGGTGGATAATCATATTATTATGTGATCAATAAAATTAGTGGGATAAAATATGAGGTGAGGACAAGGTGGTCAATTTATAAAAGTAGTAAGGGTAAAAGTGGAAGATCATAAGTTGGATCTTAGGGGTTAAGTTGGAAATAAGAGAAATGGGAAAACATAATCGCATTTGAAAGAAAACAAGAAATAGTCGTGAAAGTTGTGAAGAGGAGAAGAAGAGGAAAAGGTTCGACCGTAAAGAAGAATTCGCGAAGAAGAGGATTCTCGACAAAACCTAAGGTAAGGGTGGGATTCTTCCATCTTAAGGGTTTTATAATGGGAATTGGGTAGGTTGAGGATTAGGGATTGATGTTATGTGGAATGTGGAAGAATTAGGTTGATTTAATTGGTAGATGTTGTTGTTGGTTGATAATATTGTGAATTAAGTGACTAAATAAAGGATTCTGAGATTATCTGACTGATATGGGTGATTTGATGTGAGAGATTCGTAGCAGGTTTAGAGTGTTGAGCGCAGAGTGCGATTTGCGAAATCGCAGAGCTCACTTAGCGAGCAGAGTCAGGGAGTTCGTGCTTAGCGAGTGGTGACCCTCGCTTAGCGAGCCCTGGAGCGTGAAAATTGATTTTTAAATTCCGAAAAATTATTTAAATGAGTTAGCAATTCTTAGTAATCATTGTGGTGTAGTTAAAGGTAGTGAAAGAGGAGTTATACACTTAATTATAGGGATAATTAGTGTAGTTGAATTTAAACATAATTGACATGTTTGTTGAATAGTTATTGTTGTAATAAGTTACATATGTTTGTTGGTGGTGTATGTATATGTAATTGTTGAGATATATGATGTTGTTCTGTTTGTGATAGTTGAAGTTGATTTAAGTAGTTGTATGCTAGAAATGCATGATGATAATGATAATTGTGATGTTGATGAATTATTGTATGAGGAATGGTGTTGTGATGAGTAGTTGGATATAAGTTTTTGTTGTATGATGTAGTCATGGTGAGTATGCATGTATGTCATTGATGTTGCATGATATGTTGCATAGTTGGATAACATACCACGGTGGGATATTTCGTTGTTGTGATTTTGGCGCGATCATGAAATAGGGATCGAACATGGCCATGAAATAGGGGTCGAGGGTATGATCATGAAATAGGGATCAACTGGACCATGAAAGAGGGGTCGAGAGTTCCAACGGGAACTGGATCTTGAAATATAGATCGGATATAGTACCGTATGCATAGAGTCAAGTAGAGTCTCATTGCATGATTGTTGTTGTTGTATATGATGTTGTGGTAGTATATGATGTGTTGTGTATGACGTTTTTTTATATATGTTGTTGATACATGTGATGTTGTTAAGGTGTGTAATAGTGGTTGTTGTATGTAATGTTGTTGAATAGTCGTTGTTGAGAAGTGGTGTATTGTTTCTGATATTTGCTTAAATTCCTATTATATTAGTCTTTATGATGTAAGTATCTCACCCCTTCTGTTTGAATGTCACCCTTATGTTGGTAACATGTAGGTGAGCAGGATAAGTCGAGTGGTGGTCAGTGAAGTCGGTGTACTTCACGTCTCTAGAGTGTCGACTCTGATACGTCGCTTTGGGAGTCGAGATGACGTTGCTTTACTTGTTATTTCTTTTGGAAAACAATTTTTGTAATTGAAGTTGATTTATGTTGGTTTAAAAATTATTTTTGTTACATGTTGAGTATTTATTTTTGAAAACGTATCACTGAGCCATTTACGGTGTTTTGAAGTTGATTGTGACACTCGAATAAAAAGTTGAAAATTTTACTCTGATTTTTATTAATATTTATGTAGACAAATTTGGGTGTTACAAAGTGGTATCAGAGCAGGTCGGTCCGTCCGACAAGGTAGTTGAGTCGTCGAATCGTAGATTCGTTGAGTTGTTGCGTTGTTGTTGAATGTTGAGCATCGTTGATGCGTTGTAGTTGTGTTGTTGTTGTTGATTCAAAATCTTTGTTGGATTGTGTTGTGTTATGTGACATATTTAGAATGAGAAAAGAAAAATAAAATATTATTAAAAAGAAAATATTATTATAATTTTTTTTATTAAGAAAGAGAAAAGAAAAAAAAATTAATTTAAGAGTTTATTAGTGACTTTATTAAGAAGAAATTTAATTAACTAATTTACAAACTAAAAAATAATTGTGTAAGAAGACTATTATAAAAACAATAATTAGTGGAAGTGTTTTTTTTTAAGAAAATATTTTAGGATTAATCTAATAATTAATATTTAGTTGATTTTAATTTATTATTGTTTAAAAAAAAAATAATAATAATAATAATAATAATAAAGAAAACAAGAAAGAATAGAGGAGAATATACAAAATAAAGGGACCTGGGATTCGAACCCAGACCCTTGTACGTCCAAGACAATGTCTTTGCCAATGAAGCCACACCTGCGCGTTGATGTTTCCATGAACCAAAATCAAAAAATTATAAACCTGAAAAATAGAAGGAAATGTTAAAAAAAAAAAGAACTTGGGGATCGAGCCCAGGCTCGGCAGCTTTCAAGACCAACATCTCTACCAACTGAGCCAAACCGCACGCTGTAACATTCAGATGAAACACATATATTATAAAATAAAAACAAATTTTTAAATTCAGAAAATCGCGCCAATGTCATCTTCTCCAATCATTCGCCCACTTTGGCTATAGCTACGCTTGCACGTTGCTAAAGGCTTTAGTGACGGTTTTTGTTCGTCGCTAAAACACCTGGAGATCTCAAAACTCAAAACGCATCAAATAAATTGGTTTCAATAACATATTTCTATTATAAATCGTCATATGAATTCATTGAAACCATCAATTGCCCCTGAAAACACGTTTAATGGAGGTTCCCAAATTCGAACCCTAAATCCCTAATAATGGTGAATTGCCATACATGCATTGAAACTTGAATTAAACCAACCAGAAACATTGCAAAGATCATTGTGAACAATGTTATACAATCAAATTTAAGTTAGAAAGAACATATAATGGAAATCGAAATTCAAGAATTTAAGAAAAAATATGAATCCAGTTTATGTGTTTTGGCATGTTTTGGATGCTTATGATGATTGAGTTATGATCAGTGATCATCAAGGAAACTAATGCAACGTTTGTTGTGCTTTAAAATTGCCTCTAGGTCCAAAACCGTGTATCACTTTTTTTTTGAAGAATTTTTTAAATTGAATCCTGAGTTTTTGACCTGCAAATTCGTCCCCTCTTGTATGCATTAAGTTTGTGTATATATGAGGAAGGAAAATAGGTCAAATTATGGGCTTTTGCATTGTGGATTCATGTTGCTTGATTATGAAGAAATCCCATTACTTTAAATGTCCAAAAATCACACATATTCTTGCTAAATTGGTCTAGCACGAATTTGTAATGTATCCAATCAGTTTAAATGTTGTTTAAATGCTTCTAAAACAAAGATTTGATCCAAATATTGATTTTTCATATTTTATTTTTATTAAAATTGAATTTTAACAAATAAAATCCAAAATAATATAAAATAAATTTAAAAAATCAGAATAAATGGTCATTGGGTCGTGCATGACTTTATCTTTGAGATTGGGTTGCAATTTTATGGGCTCATTTTGAAAACTTTGAAGTTAAGGCCTTTTTTGCTTCATACACCCCTTAAAAATTTCCCAACTTTGCCAATGCATAACTCTCTCAATTTTAAGGCTATTAAGGTGTTCTTGGACTTTTTAGAAAGATTAGAGTGTTCTCTAACCAACATTTTTGGTCCCATGTCCATATATTTTACCATTTTCAAATTATGAGCTTTGGAAAAAGTTGACTTTTTGTCGAATTTCAAAAGAACCTATAATGTTTTAGCTCAAACCTTCCAAATGGAGCATTTTTAGGCTTGGCTTGTGAGACACAAAGTTGTAGAGAATTAAATTTCCTTCAAAATGAGCTTTGGATGGGAAATTCTTGATGAAGTATGTGAAAGTTATGGATGGTCAAAGTTCAATTGACTTTTACTATGAAAACCCTAATTTAGCAACTTCTTGATTCTTGATGATTTGAGATTTCCTTGATGAATCATGATCAACCCTTGATCAAATGATGAATTTTACCTCAGAATCTTGATGTTGACAAAAAAATCTTGAAGTTTGACTTTAAGTTGACCTCAGTTTGACTTTTTTACCAAGTTAACTAATTTTTGAATACTTGAACATCTAACTGGTCAAACTTATTGGGAAAGCTCTGAAACTTGACATGGGGATTATTTAAGGCGTGTGGGATGTTGTGAAGCTCACTTGAGGCCTTGGAAGTCCATTTATCTTGGAGAAGTTCAAAACCCTAGTTTTAGATCCATTGTTCAGGAGGAGGCTTTGTCTGATGAAACCTTCAATCCTTTTGACTAATTGTGAACCTTGTGAACCTTAAGATTATTGAGAGAAATCTTGAGACACATTGCTTTGATTGTGGGAGGGAAAATTTTGGGGTACAACAGATATCATCTGAGGAATTAGGGTTTCACACCCTATTTGCTGATTATCAAGAGAATTCAAGGTTTTGGATATGCAACCATCAACGACCTCATCTTATGCTCTTGTCGCTTAATTAGGGTTTATTTCCCTGATTAAGTGGTATTCAAGGATTCACGTCTGAAGATTATTCACTAGTTAATATGACCCATCATCAGTATTCAACAGTGAATTAGTGGTCTCTTCTTCATAAAGTTACAAGTATATTCCTCTCTTCTCAGCATCTCAGGCTATTCTTCTTTCTCGACATCTCAGAAGTTATGGTTTCGGTTCAAGCGTGTTTGTTCATTCACGATCCAGTCCATATGGATGTTTGACCTAATCTTGGTCAAACTATAAGGAGATTTCTTCAAGTGCGAGCTATTTGTTTCGGTGTTTAAATTCTCAGACAAGGTGTAGCCAAGGTTTAGTTGTGTTCATCTGTGGATTTATTTTCCCATAGTTTCTTTCAGATAGATTCATGGTGATTCAGGGATTAATTGTTCAGAAGTTCAGTGGACGATTAATTCGGAGAGTTGTTTCTTTCATTTGCGATCTAGTGATGGTTGTGTTCATTTAATCAGTGACTGTTGTGGAAAAGTATGAGTGTGGTTTTGGATTCATCTATTCCTCAAATCGAGTTTCCATCATCCTTTAGTTCATCACTCATAATATCCATTTTATTTCTAACCAACATCTATTTCTCATTCATTTCACTATCCACCTTTTGTTATCTGTAAACCAAATTCACAGCCTTTTTTTAAATCCATTGTCCATTTAATTTTTCTTTTTCTATCCATTGCCCACTCGGCTAGAATATCCCCGTGGGGAGTGGTCAGCAGAGTGTATTCAGAGAAATGGCTCGCTGATCCTCTATACTTGCGGGAGTCATGTGGCTTATCTTCTCTTCTTTTCTCCCCTCCCCTATGAGGAACCATAAGGTCATCTCCCCTCGAGACTATAGCGTTTTCATGGTGCTGCGAATCCCGGTTATTGTTAACAGCCTCCTTTTCCTCGTATTGTATATAGGCCTGGGATTTGAGGAGGAGGTCGTCTAGAGAATGAGGGGTTTTGATGCCAAGTGCTTTTGCAAATTCGCTGAGGGGGCGCAACCCCCGCTTGTGCAAATATATTTCCATGCGGTCACTTTTTGTGACTTGAAAAACTTCTCGATTGAACCTCTTGATGTAATCTCTAAGAGATTCTTCTTTTCTCTATATGATGGCCTTGAGCTACGTTTTAGATTTCGGATGCCATCGAGAGGCGGTGAAATTCCTAGTAAACTGAGTCTTCAAATCCCTCAAAGAGGTGATGGACTCTAGGGCGAGGCTTTTGTACCATGTCATGTCACCTTTCCTCAGGGTTGTGGGGAACAGTCTGTACATGATAGAACCTCTGAAATTGCGGTAGTCGAGCATAACATCGATGCCATTATAGTGTCGTACCCCAAAAAATACGACCTCACGCGATCCGAAAGGACGGGAGCCGCGCGCTGGACAGACTGAAGAGTCACCACCTAATTCTATTTATTCCCGAAGAGGGAAAGGGAAGATATAGATACAACCCGGGAAGAGAGAGATAAGGACAAAGGTCAACAGAACCATTTCCTGGGTTCGGAAGTCGGTTATGCAAGGGGAAGGTATTAGCACCCCCTACATCCATCGTACTCGATGGGAACCATCTAAGTTATCACGCGCGAAAGGATTTCTATGCTTAAATGAATTACTTGCTAGTGGGAAATGAGTTTGAATTATAAGTTAGATTGATCCTAGGTTCTCGGCAAGGATCGAGATCCTTGTGCCTACGTACTCCCGCGTGCAATGGGAAAGTCAGAGCCTCGTAGTTCGGCCTACTACGGTTGATGGTTATTGATTTTATTACCTTTCTTCGATGAAAGGGTTTAGGAGTCGAATTGCACTAAAGACTATGGATAGTTTATTTCGTCCAACAAGACAAGCGTCTTGCGTTGAAATAATCGGAGCGAGTAACGAGAGCTCGTTATCCTCCTTTCTACCGCTTAAGGCTCGTGGCGTACAATTTCTTCTCGTATTATTAGAATGTTTTATTACCTAATGACCGCTTGATGTTGGATCAAGGGTTTGGATCTAATCGAAACATTTTTGGTTTTTTGAGGTTAGAGGGTGAATGCAAACGGAGGTTTATTTCGTGGTTTGTTAGCGAGGCACACAACGCTTGGCTCGCAAGGTGAGGTGGATCCTAATAAACGAAACGATAACTGAAAAATAAAGTGTGAGTGTGCAAGTGCAACCGCTTGGCGTTGGACCAAGGGTTCGCGAATAAAATAAAATACGAAAAATAAAATGCGTACATAAAATGGGGGAGGGATACAAAGTAAATTACAGGGGATTGCATGAAGTAAAAGGGTCTCGATGTAATTCGCCCAAGAGAAAACGTGTGTGCAGTGTTTTTGAACTGTTCGAAGGCGTTTGGCCTTTTTATTTGGAGACAACTATTCGAAGGCGTTGGACCTTTTGGGACGCGTCGAAATTTGGTTCGTTCACTTCCTTAGAGCCGATTTAAAGAATTCGTTCTATGAGGAGTCGAAACATTTTATGTATTAAAAGCAATAAATTGAATAAATTAAATAAAGTGCGAATTGATAAATAAATAAATAAAATAAAGAATTAAATTAATTTGTGAAATCATATTAAATTGGAAAAAATGGAAAAATAAATAAATAAAATTGTATGGGCCTCATATTGACCGAGTATCACCGATTTAACGAAATCGGGCGAAACATCAGCCTTTTGTTATATCATTGGCCCAAAACTAAAACAATAAAATAAGAATGATTATAAAATAAAGAGATACTAAATAATCTCCTAATAATAATATTTTTTTTTAAATGAGAACATTTTTTAAATGATAAAAGCAAATAACAAATAATGAAAACAAGAAATAAAAATCAGAAATAATAATAATAGTGAAGCTTAATCAAGTGAAAAAAAAGGGTGTGTCGTGAGTGATATACATGTGTGTATAAAGATCCGGATGGGCTTACCGGGCCCAACAATCACAAGACAAAATTAACTAGGTTTTATTGTTTATGTTTATTTATTTTTTTAAATAATAATAATAATGATAAAGGAATAAACTGAAACAAAACAATACTTCACGTTTTTTTTACCAAAATAAAAAGAAATAAATTCCTCATCTTCTCTAAACGCGATTCAGAACCAAACCTTGGGCTATAACCGCCGGCGACAGCGCCTCCGATTTCGTTCAACATAGTTCCGCTTATCTCCTCACTCACGATGGTGTTTCCGTTTCGGTGTTTTAGCGGTTCAGTGTCTCTATCACTCTCAGTTTCGGATTCATGATTTTTTACGGATCTGTGCGGTAAGTGATTTGTGTTCGGTTCTGCGACCGGTTCGATTGTCTCGCGCACCGATTCGTGTTTTCAGCGGTTTTGCCCGTTTCTCCTGCAACCGCGTTTCGTCGGTGAGGTTTGGGTTTCAGATGGTTCTGCTGTTGGGTGGTCCGAGGCGGTGGGTGTTAGGTGTGAACGGATTTAAGGTGGTGGATTGCATCAGATTCGAAGATTCCGGTTTGAGGTTGTCGCAAGGTTTGGTTTACTGTATTTATGGTTTCGTTGTAATGGGTTTAGATGGGGATTTGTGTGCTATTGTGATTTTGATTGAAGGAGTATGAAAAAAAAACAAAGTTGCTGTTGATTTGCAGAAAAGGATGTGTTGTGTTGAAGTTGTGAGGGTGGATATTCGGGAAAAATTGAGGGATGCAGGTTCTTAGAAAATGGATTATGCAGAGTGAAAATGGTTTGAGGAAAATTCTTCTTTTTTTTTCATTAAGCTTAGCGATTTTTCTTATGGTTTTTCTCAGCCCCCTTTGTGAAGAAGATTGAGGGTGTATTTATTGTGGAATTTGAGGATAAGAACAGACTGATTTTTTTTAAGGATTTGGTAGAATACATTGAGGTTGTTATGAAAATATTATTGTTAGTGAGTGGAATGGTTATGAAATTAGTGAGTAACGTGTTGTGCATAGTGGACAGGCTGTATTGAAAACTTTGCTGAGTTTTGTGAATTGTGGAATTGAGTGGTGGGGTCATGTGCTTGTGCTAGCAATTGAGATACACTTTGTGATGCAGATTGTTTCTCTTAGAACAAATAATAATGATAAAAGGTATAATAATAATAAACATAATAATAATAATAATAATAATAATAAAAGTATAATAATAATAATACTAATAATAAGAATTAAAAAAATGATTAGTGATTAACAATAATAGTAATATTGGTAATAATGATAATAATAATAAAAAATAAAAGTAAAAATAATAGTACAGAAAATAGTGATAATAATAAGATTAAAAGTGATAATGATAGTAAAAAAAAAATGATTATAGTGAAAACAACAATATTTTTTAGAAATAATAATAATGATAGGAAATAATAAAATAATGGTAATAATAAATATAGTGGAATAATAATAGATAATGATAATAATAATAATAGCGAAAAATAAAAATAATGCATTTTTTGACATTTGTATATACATATTTTCGGATTTTTATAATATCAGACAAAATAAAATAATACATGTTTTTTTTAATTTTTTTTTGAAATATTTGTTAAACAGAGAAATAAAATGGTACAAGCTTTTTATTTTTGAAACAATGCTTAGACAGTAAAAGTGGTGCGGGTAGGACAAATTTGGGGTATGACAGTTGCCCCTATCGAATTAGCTTAGACCGAGTAAGATGAACCGACTCGCATTCAAACTTTCAAGGTATAAGATAATTAGATACTAACAGACTCCAAATTTGTCCGACAAAGAAAGGAATTGTGCAAATAACAGATGATTAAAATTGGAAATGATGGGTGACACAGCAAGAAACAAATTGCCAAAATAAATCATTTATCACCGACGGATGATAAAGCGAGTGACTGAAAATAAAATCACTTATCACCAGAGGATGATAAGGCAAGTGACTAGAAATAAAATCACTTATCATCAGAAGATGATAAGGCGAATAACTGAAAATAAAATCACTTATCACCAGAGGATGATAAGGCGAAATGACTGAAAATAAAATCACTTATCACCAGAGGATGATAAGGCAAATGACTGAAAATAAAATCACTTATCATCAGAAGATGATAAGGCGAATAACTGAAAATAAAATCACTTATCACCAGAGGATGATAAGGCAAAATAATTCAAAATAAAATCACTTATCACCAGAGAATGATAAGGCCAATGACTGAAAATAAAAATGACTTATCACCATAGGATGATAAGGCAAATGACTGAAAAATAAAATCACTTATCACCAGAGGATGGTAAGGCAAATGACTGAAAATAAAAACACTTATCACTAGAGGATGATAAGGCAACTGACTGAAAACAAAAATCACTTATCACTAGAGGATGATAAGGCAACTGACTGAAAACAAAAATCACTTATCACTAGAGGATGATAAGGCAACTGACTGAAAATAAAATCACTTATCAACAGAGGATGATAAGGCGAATGACTGAAAAATAAAAATCACTTATCACTAGAGGATGATAAGGCAAATGAAATTTAAATACGGCCATCGAATCCGCCGAGGAATTGTCTGTAATCTTCGATTGATATGATCCTTACTTCCGCTGGGGAAAGGACTGGAAACTCGGGTTGATCCTGGATCCTGAATTATGCATCTATGCTTGACTGTTTTTTTTGAAATGGTGTTCCATAATGATGGAAGCACGATGCAAGTGTTTATGCACTGAGATGTAAGTTAAGAATGTTGGGGATATGAAAAGCTGATTTATTTAGGTATGAAAATGATGCATATGCTGTAAATGATTGATGTAAATGATGCTTATGACGTTGATGATGCATAATGATGCATATGAGCGATTGAAAGGTGACAGCTTGGTGGACTTTTGGTTTGGTAGTTGCCAATAATGATTGGACTTTGGGTGGGTGGAGGGTTTGATTCCCCAACACTCGATCTTCAACGATGCATGATCAGAAGATAGATCTGAATGCTCCAAATTCGGTCACTTGCTGATGAGCGGAGCGACTTAATTGACACATGAAGACTGATTTGCTTTGAATGATTGCCGACGTCTGGCAAGAACTGCTTGTTCAGCTGGGGAGAAGAGATAGGAAGATTTGCTCCTTGTTTGCCCCTGTCTGTAGGGTATTTGAAATAAATCTGGTGGAGAGCCTTGACAATGGTCATGGCATGATCTGCCCCTGTATCTGGATTTGGTAGGCGCCTGCCCCTGATTGAGCCTTTGAAGGTGATCTTGCCCCTGATTGAGCCATTAAGAATGATGTTGCCCCTGATTGAGCTGTTGAAGATGATTTTGCCCCTAATTGAGCTATTGAGAATGGTTTTTCCCCTGATTGAGCTGATTTTGAAGAAGTATTGATTCAAATTCCTCTTTTGATTTCCCCTTGTTGGGATTGCACTGATGTCAATCACTGATTTTCAATTAAATTATTCATACACAAATGGTCGTGTTAATGCAACGTTCATGTAAGTTTTGAAAAAGTCAATTTATTTGAATGATTATGATAGTGTGACGAATGGACCATTAGTCCAAACGAGGTGCTGATTTAGAAAGTGCGTGAAGTATGCAACAAGAATAATGTGCAATCGAGTTTGAAGATTAGCAAATATATGGGAGTCAATTTACGCAACCTTGTTGGTAGCATGCTTTCAGAATAAACCCTGCCTCAATTAGGACTTTTGAGGGTCGTAATGTAGTTTGGTTAATGGTTGAACAACAAAGGTATAAGGCTCAAATGATTTGTACCCGCCCCTTCTTTGTGATGTTCTCCCGTCCTACGTTCAGTTAACTCTACACGTGCATTTGTTTTGACTTTGCAAGAGTGAAGATGAAGCTTTAAAGTTTGCTTGAAAATGGCAGTCATCTTATTTTGTTATTGGTGACCCTTTGATTCTGGATTTGGTGGTCACTGAGATTTGTTTTGCTTTTGCTGAGGATTTAATCTCCTCTTTCGATTTGTTCTCTTTTTTTGTCGACTAAGACTCCCTTCGAGTGCTCAACTTAGCGGTTTTTTCTATTTTTTTTATTTTGTTGAATATGGTGACTGCCAGGTCATTTGTTGATGGTCCTCTGACGGGATGTCTCATCTTGCGATTTGAAGGTGTAGTCAGGTTAACTGAACAACTACCCTGCCCCGGGTTAAATATAAGGGTTGTATCCGAAAGAAACTCTTACTTCTAGGCTCGAAGTGGTTGACTAGGGATTAACTCCTTGTATCTCCAGTCTTTGGGGATTTGAACAAATGCTTGTACATCGTTGACGAGGTTTTATCCGAAAGCATACCGCAACAGTTATGGGTATTTTGTTTTCATCATCCTCCCTCAAATATTTGCTAAAGTGAAGTGAGGGAAAAATTTTGTGATTTTTGCGATAAATGATAAATAATGAGCGAATGCGAATAGATTGATTCAAAACATGCATAAATATAACATTAACAAAACCAAGTACAGATAACAATATTCAGAGCAAATAGTACTTAAACAACCATTACAAAATAACAGGAATGTGGAAATGATAAATGGCGATGGCTGCCTTGATTTGAGGAATTGAACTTCTCTTGATTGAATACTTCAAAGTTGGAGACTACTCAGCTCGATCTTCAACAACCCCTTCCAATGTCTTCACTTATTGTCACCGTGCGGCGGCATTGGATTGTTCTGGACATTTGGATTCCTCAGAGTGAGGGTGAGATCCTTAGAGTTGATCATATCTTGAACCATGTGTTTGAAGGCATGGCAGTTCTCGATTGTGTGACCTGGAGCGCCTTTGTGGTACTCACAGCGAGCATTGGCATCATAGTTCCGGGCATTACCAGTCTGAGGTGGCATATCTTTCAAAGTAAGAGATCCTTTTGCCATCAGCCCATTAAAGATTTCGGAATATGTCATAGGCAGGGGATCAATGTGTCTATCATATCCTCTTTGTTGATATGGTGGGCGTTGTTGAGGAGCGCGTTGTTGTTGTTGACCAGGCCGTTGCGGATAAGCCGATTGCTGGTATGGTCCAGGTGCATATTGAGCAACAGCGACCATAGGATATGGATGTGGTTGATAAGCCATTTGAGGCGGAAATGGAGCTTGAATAGCTGGCTGGTAAGGCATTGGAGGAACCTGCTGATAAGGCATAGAAGCATATTGTGCAGCAACAACATACGGGTACTGATAGTAGGGAA
The DNA here is from genome assembly GCA_963966055.1 of Lathyrus aphaca. Lineage (NCBI taxonomy): Eukaryota > Viridiplantae > Streptophyta > Magnoliopsida > Fabales > Fabaceae > Lathyrus > Lathyrus aphaca. Next base: position 293,150,219 of record OZ014519.1, on the reverse strand, counting down.
TTGGAGTAGGTGCACTCTGTTGCGGATTCCCACTTGCAGCAGAAATGGCATTTGTCTCTCCTTTTTTGTACCCGTTGAAAGGTTTCTTGACATTGGTTTGGTTGCTAGAGCCTCCTTGGATCTTTCCACTTTTCAGACCCTCTTCAATTCTTTCCCTACCATCACCATGTCTGAAAATCCAAAAGATACGCTACTGATCAGCTTTTCGTAGTATTGCCCCTGTAGAGTGCCCATGAAGATATCGATCAATTCACGGTCAACCAATGGCGGATGCACTCTGGCAGCTAACTCCCTCCAGCGTTGGGCGTACTCCTTGAAGGATTCGCTTTCCTTTTGAGTCATACTCTGAAGTTGAGTGCGATTTGGAGCTAAGTCAGTGTTGTACTTGTATTGCGTTTTGAATGCCTCGGATAGATCAAGCCAAGTACGAACATTGTTGCGTTCGAGCTGCATGTACCATTCTAGAGATGCTCCAAACAGGCTGTCTTGGAAGCAATGGATCATGAATCTGTCGTCTTTGGCATGAGCGGCCATTTTTCTGCAGTACATCCTCAAATGGAGCTCAGGACAGCTGAGGCCTTTGTACTTCTCGAATTCTGGCAATTTGAACTTAGCAGAGATCACAACATCTGGAACTAAGCACATGTCTGAGGCACTCAGAGAAGTTGAATTGTGTCCTTCCATGATTCGGAGTTTTTCAGCTAACTCGCGACACATCTTCATTGCTTCAGAATCTTAAACAACATGAGGATTTGTGATTGGAACAGCAGTATGCATCTCATACTCAACTTGATGATCCTCTTCAGCATGAGGCATGTGAACCTGAGTAACGACAGGTTGAGCTTGAGGGATAGCACCAACAGTAACACCAGAGGTAGGTATTGGTTGGGAAGTGACTTCTTCAACTGCAGGAGTGAAGCCTGGAGGCAAACCATAGACCACAGGATTTGGAACTAGAACTGAAGGCATTGTACGTGAGGCAGATCCTTGCACAAGAACATTGTTTCTTGCGGCAGCAGCTTCACGACGTTCTTCCATTCTGGCCAAAGTTTGTAAAGTCTCAAAAATCTGGTCGATCTTGCTCTTGACCGAGTCAATCTCTTCCCTCATAGAAGCTTGTTCTTCTTGAATCACGTCCATTAGTCTTCTAGTGTTGGCTCGAGTTAGATACGGGCGTCGGGAAACCAGCTTGATTTACTGAAGATGGAGGAATATGAAATGAGTTCTCGGCTTTGAAATGAAATGCAATATGAATAAATAATGCGAATGAAATGATATGCAACGTCAGAATCCAGGATCACAAGATCAAGGTCTCATGAGTCCAAGGTACAGATGGAGGATACTCTGATCAGGAACTCACTGGGTAGACTCTAAGGTTTTAGGGGTCCCAAAGTTGTCAATTCATATGGTTGTTCATCACACACGCCATAAGCATGACGGTTGATCGACTCCCCCATATGAATCTATTTTGGGTGAGATTTTCCTATCGACAACCCACGAGAGCAAATTTTCTCGGGAGTCCATACTACGCGATCATCGACACGAGGTTCAAAACAAAGTCCTGGAGTTATGGAACTTTCTCAATTGTTTGATGCACGTGTCAGTTTTATATATTCTTGACAGTCAATCAACTCCATTGAGTAAGTCTATTCCAAGTGAGGTTTTCGTATCGAGCCACGCGAGGGCGAACCCTGGTTCCCCATACTACGCAACCATCAACCGATGTTTTAACCAAAAGGTTCTAAAGGTCCTCAGAGTCGATGACCCTAATGAAAACAAATGAGCACACACGCCAAGAACTTGACGGTCGTCAGTATTTTCATTAGAATCTACTCCAAGTGAGGTTTTCGTAACGACAACCCACGAGAGTGATTCCCTCGGGAGCCCATACTACACAACCTCGCTAACTTATGTTTGTACTCGTAAGCCCGGGTATAGAGCCTTTTCCCTCAAGTTTATTTTGTGATCAAAGTATCGATCCAAATTATAGTACCAAGGAGCCACAAGATATATAATATGGAATGCGATAAAGAAAACGATAAAAATAAACAAGTAAAGCATATAAGAAAACATCCAAACAAGCGTGGGAACCTAGACTAGGCTTGACTCGCATAGGGGTGAACCAGTCCCCAGCAGAGTCGCCAGCTGTCGTACCCCGAAAAATACAACCTCACGCGATCCAGAAGGACGGGAGCCGCGCGCTGGACAGACTGAAGAGTCGCCACCTAATTCTATTTATTCCCGAAGAGGGAAAGGGAAGATATAGATACAAACCGGGAAGAGAGAGATAAGGGCAAAGGTCATCGGAACCATTGCCTGGGTTCGGAAGTCGGTTATGCAAGGGGAAGGTATTAGCACCCCCTACATCCATCGTACTCGATGGGAACCATCTAAGTTATCACGCGCGAAAGGATTTCTATGCTTAAATGAATTACTTGCTAGTGGGAAATGAGTTTGAATTATAAGTTAGATTGATCCTAGGTGCTTGGCAAGGATCGAGATCCTTGTGCCTACGTACTCCCGCGTGCAATGGGAAAGTCAGAGCCTCGTAGTTCGGCCTACTACGGTTGATGGTTGTTGATTTTATTACCTTTCTTCGATGAAAGGGTTTAGGAGTCGAATTGCACTAAAGACTATGGATAGTTTGTTCCGTCCAACAAGACGAGCGTCTTGCGTCGAAATAATCTGAGCGAGTAACGAGAGCTTGTTATCCTCCTTTCTACCGCTTAAGGCGTGTGGCGTACAATTTCTTCTCGAATTATTAGAATGTTTTATTACCTAATGAACGCTTGATGTTGGATCAAGGGTTTGGATCTAATCGAAATGTTTTTGGTTTTTTGAGGTTAGAGGGTGAATGCAAATGGAGGTTTATTTCGTGGTTTGTTAGCGAGGCATACAATGCTTGGCTCGCAAGGTGAGGTGGATCCTAATAAACGAAACGATAACTGAAAAATAAAGTGTGAGTGTGCAAGTGCAACCGCTTGGCGTTGGACCAAGGGTTCGCGAATAAAATAAAATACGAAAAATAAAATGCGTACATAAAATGGGGGAGGGATACAAAGTAAATTACAGGGGATTGCATGAAGTAAAAGGGTCTCGTTGTAATTCGCCCAAGAGAAAGCGTGTGTGCAGTGTTTTTGAACTGTTCGAAGGCGTTCGGCCTTTTTATTTGGAGACAACTATTCGAAGGCGTTGGACCTTTTGGGACGCGTCGAAATTTGGTTCGTTCACTTCCTTAGAGCCGATTTAAAAAAACCGTTCTATGAGGAGTCGAAACATTTTATGTATTAAAAGCGATAAATTGAATAAATTAAATAAAGTGTGAATTGATAAATAAATAAATTAAATAAAGAATTAAATTAATTTGTGAAATCATATTAAATTGGAAAAAATGGAAAAATAAATAAATAAAATTGTATGGGCCTCATATTAACCGAGTATCACCGATTTAACGAAATCGGGCGAAACATCGGCCTTTTGTTATATCATTGGCCCAAAACTAAAACAATAAAATAAGAATGATTATAAAATAAAGAGATACTAAATAATCTCCTAATAATAATATTTTTTTTTAATGAGAACATTTTTTAAATTATAAAAGCAAATAACAAATAATGAAAATAAGAAATAAAAATCAGAAATAATAATAATAGTGAAGCTTAATCAAGTGAAATTAAAAAAAAAAGGGTGTGTCGTGAGTGATATACGTGTGTGTATAAAGATCCGGATGGGCTTACCGGGCCCAACAATCACAAGACAAAATTAACTAGGTTTTATTGTTTATGTTTATTTATTTTTTAAATAATAATAATGATAAAGGAATAAACTGAAACAAAACAATACTTCACTTTTTTTTTACCAAAATAAAAAGAAATAAATTCCTCATCTTCTCAAAACGCGATTCAGAACCAAACCTTGGGCTATAACCGCTGGCGACAGCCCCTCCGATTTCGTTCAACACAGTTCCGCTTATCTCCCCACTCACGATGGTGTTTCCGTTTCGGTGTTTCAGCGGTTCAGTGTCTCTATCACTCTCAGTTTCTGATTCATGATTTTTTTTCGGATCTGTGCGGTAAGTGGTTTGTGTTCGGTTCTGCGACCGGTTCGATTGTCTCGCGCACCGATTCGCGTTTTCAGCGGTTTTTCCCGTTTCTCCTGCAACCGGGTTTCGTTAGTGAGGTTTGGGTTTCAGATGGTTCTGCTGTTGGGTGGTCCGCGGCGGTGAGTGTTGGGTGTGAACGGATTTAAGGTGGTGGATTGCATCAGATTCGAAGGTTCCGGTTTGAGGTTGTCGCAAGGTTTGGTTTACCGTGTTTATGGTTTCGTTGTAATGGGTTTAGATGGGGATTTGTGTGCTATTGTGATTTTGATTGAAGGAGTATGAAAAAAAACAAAGTTGTTGTTGATTTGCAGAAAAGGATGTGTTGTGTTGAAGTTGTGAGGGTGGATATTCGGGAAAAATTGAGGGATACAGGTTCTTAGAAAATGGATTATGCAGAGTGAAAATGGTTTGAGGAAAATTCTTTTTTTTTTCATTAAGCTTAGCGATTTTTCTTATGGTTTTTCTCAGCCCCCTTTGTGAAGAAGATTGAGGGTGTATTTATAGTGGAATTTGAGGATAAGAACAGACTGATTTTTTTTAAGGATTTGGTAGAATACATTGAGGTTGTTATGAAAATATTATTGTTAGTGAGTGGAATGGTTGTGAAATTAGTGAGTAACGTGTTGTGCATATTGGACAGGCTGTATTGAAAACATTGCTGAGTTTTGTGAATTGTGAAATTGAGTGGTGGGGTCATGTGCTTGTGCTAGCAATTGAGATACACTTTGTGATGCAGACTGTTTCTCTTAGAACAAATAATAATAATAATAATAATAATAATAATAATAATAATAATAATAATAATAATAATAATAATAATAATAATAAAAGTATAATAATAATAATACTAATAATAAGAATTAAAAAATGATTAGTGATTAACAATAATAGTAATATTGGTAATAATGATAATAATAATAATAAAAAATAAAAGTAAAAATAATAGTACAGAAAATAGTGATAATAATAAGATTAAAAGTGATAATGATAGTAAAAATAAAAATAAAAACGATTATAGTGAAAACAACAATATTTTTTAGAAATAATAATAATGATAGGAAATAATAAAATAATGGTAATAATAAATATAGTGGAATAATAATAGATAATGATAATAATAATAGCGAAAAATAAAAATAATGCATTTTTTGACATTTGTATATACATATTTTCGGATTTTTATAATATCAGACAAAATAAAATAATACATGTTTTTTTTTTAATTTTTTTTGAAATATTTGTTAAACAGAGAAATAAAATGGTACAAACTTTTTATTTTTGAAACAATGCTTAGACAGTAAAAGTGGTGCGGGTAGGACAAATTTGGGGTATGACATATAGGTTGCCAAAGGTGGGGTTTTTTCCATCACGAGGGCAAGGAAGTGCACATAATTGCATGAGATAGTGGACCACGAGGGTCATCTTTGTCGCTCCGGACCAATGAGCGCGATAGGGAGTTGTCGTTCAGAGGCCTTCTACCGTGTTGGGGAGAGTTTGTTGGTCGACCCTTTGACTTTTTCAGTTGTTCATTGGCTTTTCCCCTCTTGGGATCCGGGGAGCGTGGCTCCTTGCGGGGAGGAGTACGATCACACTTCTTGGTAACCGTGGGTTACGGTCTCTCCAGCTATGGGAAACGACTAGGTTGTTGCGGAGAGAGGCTCCGAGACTCGTTCTGGTGGCGTCTCCGTAGGGGAGAGCGAGAACGGGAGTCTTGTCATCATGGAGATGGGCTTCAAGATTTGTACCATTGATGTATCCCCGGGGGAGAGCGTCAACTCAGGTATTTCTCAAGCATGCCAAATTCGCTCATTCTGTTGGAAAATCACGAGGTTGGTCTGGTTGATCATCGCGATCAGGGCCACTGTGTTAGGATCAACGTTGGGTGGCACGAGAATTGGTTGATAAACCCCAGGATTTTCGAAGTGTTAAACGACATTGTAGGTCGCGTTGTCAGAGGACAGGGAGGTGGTGAATCCGTGTCTAAGGTCACCCTTTTCAGCAATAATAGTCCCATTGTTGTTATGGTCATCGTCGGTAGTAAGGGTGGTAAAGGCAGTTTCGTGAATGTTGTCTTCGCTGTGTTGGTTGGCCATGATGATCGGTAGGTTTTTTAAGTTTGCTTTGATCTTTTAGGTTTCAAGAAAAAAAGATGGGGTGTAGCGGTAAAAATCGTGAGTGTAAGTTATTGATTAACCTAACTCAAGGAAAACAGAGTTGCCACCACGCTTTTATTATATTCCAAAAAGGAAAAGGAAAAAAGAGCGAATAAATCCTAAAATAAATCTAAAAGCAAAAAGCTAAAGAAACATGCAGAGAAAGGGTAAGGGGTTGGTTACAAAATGGGAAGGTATTAGAACCCAAAATATTTGTGGTACTCCACGGGATCCCTTTGAAAGATGTATTGCTTTTGATTTGAAAATGGTTTGTTAAATGAGAGTGAGGGATGAGAAAATAATTAAGTTTTAATGTTTTTGTGTTTGATGAGACTTTCATCTCATGCCTACATACCCACAAAGTGCAATGTAAGATCAAAACCCCGTAGTTCGTGGTAAAACTAGTGAAAATTAGTTGGTTTTGATTGATTTTAATAAGTAAAGGCAATTTTGTCATTTTCAATTGGATAGCCTCACAAATCTACCATGAGAATAAGGGCATGGACTCATACATCATTATGGGGAGGGCGCTAACTCAGATAAAATTGACAAGTATGCTAATAAACCTTCACAAATGACAAGAAACTCAATTACATCAAACTACAACCATGGAGATTGAGAGACTTATACCTGGCTAGAAAAAATGACGCATAGTCTAAACTTGCAAAGAAAACAAAAATAGTGCACAAAGACACAAAACAACTTGAATGAGTTTAGTTCTTTTTAATTATTTAAGTGAAGTCAACATGATTAAATTCATTGACATTTATTAAAAAATGAGAAGTAAAAGACACTTGACAAAAAGTCAAGGTTTGAATTTATTAAAGTGGTGAAAGTTTTTTTTTTAAAACAAGAATCCTTTGAAAAAGAGAGAGGGTTTTGAAAATTGAAGAAGGGGAGGAGATGAAGAGGCTATCCTAAAAATAAAATAAAAGAGATAAAGAAGTAAATCTAATCAACTTGATGATACTTCTAAGCATAAGCATAAGAGTTTCATCCTTAAAAGCATAAGCTAGAAAATGGCCAAATAAAGGCTAAAGTATCAACTCCATGATGATCAAAGAAAATGGAATGTGTCCTAGAATCTAAGTCCGAAACTCCAATTCTAATGCAAAGGATAGTAACCATAGTCCAAGATTAGTGTCAGACCCTAATTTTTGACCCTAAGATTTTTCGCATCTCATCTGCATTTCGCATACAAACAAGATCACGCACTGTTCGTTTATCCTTTTTCATGTGCAGGTCTATGCTTCGCAGGAGATCACCATGTTTAATTTTTGTTATTTGTTTATATTCACTAACTTCTAACCAAAATACCAAAATATGTTGCAGACTATTTCTTCTCCTTTTTCTCTGTGTTGCAGGTTTGAAAAGATAAGACAGTGATTTCAATTCAGAGGCGTTTGTTCAGTCACAATCCGATTCAGATGGACGTTTGACCTAATCTTGGTCAAACTATCAGAAGATTGTTTCAATCGCAAGTTGTGTGTGCCAGTGGTTTATTCCTTAGACAGTGCGTATATCAAAGTTCAAGTTGTTGTGCGTGGGAAGTCATCAGTTATCAGACAGTGTTCTGTGAGAAGTTTGGTTCGAATATTCAATGATCATCAGTTCATCAGTGATTCATCTGAGAATTTATTTTTCTCAGCATGAATTCAAATCATCAGGAAAATTTTCAGACAATTTCAGTGATTGTGGCTGAATTGGCAAGTTGATTCAATGGTTTAGTGTTGGCTACATTCATCATTAATCAGTGGCTTGTGGAAAAATCAAGATTCGGCTGTGGGCTTAGAAATCATCCATATATCCATTATCCTTTTTTTTCCCGATTAAACCATTCCCTTTTCAATAACCTTTTTTTCTATTTTTTCTCGATTTACCTGATTTCATACATTTTTTTAGTTCAATTATCCAATTACCACCTTAAATTCTCATTTTTATATCCATTTCTAAAATTCACATCTACTTATTTGTTATCCATTTTTTAGATTTCAAAAATACCAACAAGAACTAATTATATTTTAGATTCCATTTACATTTTTTAACCACCCGTAATCCAATATATTACAAAAATCATCACATTTATATTCTAAAAAAAAAGAAAATCATATGTTCTTAAGCCCATTTTTAATAACCCATCAACCCATTTCTTTATGGTTTCTATACAAAACAATCTTGAAAAAAATTTAAACAAAAAAAAAGCCACAGCCACGTGACTTTCATCATCCCAATTTTACAACACCACTTCAAGCAACTTTTTCCAAGCCACTACTACCACAAGCCGTACCAGCTTCATCACATGAACAACTTTTGCATCAGCTCAGGCCAACACGCACAAGAACAACAACAAGCCTCCAAGCCAGTCATATCATCCTTCACGCCGCACAAATATATCACACCAGCAGCTCATCATCAGCAAACAAGTCGTATACACCCAAACACAAACCCAGCTTCGCGTCATCCGCAAACAGCCTTCACACTAAGCCTTCCTCACGTACACCCTCCCAGCTTGCATCAAACACCAACCCGCACACCAGCCGCACGCGCAAGCCTCACTCCACACACGTATCACACAACAGCTTCGCCGCAGCATTTCACAAAGCAAAAACAACAAAACGCAAATGCCCACAACTCAAAATGCAAGGGCATACCTCAAAGCCAAACGCACGTGAATCCGCATCAAGCCTCAGCCAGCAAACTCATTAAACCACAGCTACAACACGTAAATCTCATTGATCGAAACGCATCCAAAATTGCAAAACGGCATCAATAATTTCCATTCAAATCTTCACTCAATCTTTCTATAAATACAATACCAATCTCATTCATTGATCAAGCTTTGAGAGCACGTCAAATCCCTGCAAAAAAATCACCAAAGCTTCAATTTCGTTTTTTTCTAATTTTTCGTTCTGTTTTATTCGCCATCAATCCTTCATCAATCTCATCTTCAATTCTTCAACTCCGTCAACCTCTGCAAAAAATTCGTTCATAATCTTCAACAATCAACAACAACGATTCTATAGGAATCGGATTTCAAAAAAAATATAAAAAGGAGGAAGAGAAAGGGTGAAATCGAAGAAGGAGAGTGAAGATATAGTGTGATTCGTGAAGAGAGGGCGTCGATCGATCGAAGTGTGATGTTGATTTCTTTGCTGTTACCGGCGGTGTTGGTTTCTTTTTAGAAGAGGAGTTTTAGGGAAGAAGAAGGTAATGGTGGTTGCGGCTCATAGAAGAAGAAGTTCAGCTGTTTCTTTTTTTTTAATTATGTTGTCATGTTTATAAACTTAATTGGTGTATGGTCTTGTGTCATGCCATTTGGTCCGTTTGCTAACCTCTACCTCCCAATTCCAGCGCCACATCCCCTCTCCCTTGGCCTTTAAGTTTTTTTTCTTTTATTTCTATTTCTTTCTCATTTTCACATTTTCTTTTATATAATATTTTTCATCATCTCATTTTAAAAACTTTTTTTTCTAAATTTCTTAAGGATTTTTCTATTTGGTTCTTGTTTTATATTAAATTTCTTTTAAAAAATATCTTTGAAATTTTTTGAGTTTTATTTGAATTTCTTTATGATACTAGTTTTTTTTCTCCATTGATCTTAATTCGTTAGAACCATATTCCTTTTTCATCCTATTTTCTTTTTGGTCGATGAGATCTCCGATTCGTGGATTATTGTTTTTCGAAGATGTTTAATCTTCATTATTTCAAATCTATGGATGAATGATCATTTGGATCATTATCCATACTTTGGAATCGTGATAGGTTGCCTTCGATAATACAATGTGAAATCCCGATTAAGATTAGACCGCTACCTTTTCTTTTCGTGCGACATGTTTTCGGAGAATGATTCATCATATCATTTCTCTAACATGTATTAGCACAAATATTTTCCACCTTAATTGGTGGTGGCCGGCCTCATTTGTAGGGTAATTACTCCGTAAATTACTCGGCGATTGCTTAACATAGACCTAAACTTGTCCCGAATTCGGAATAAGATCCATGTGGATCCGGTTGCCTCGATTTTGGTTCTCTTTTTGTGGTTGTGTTTGATTAAGTTCATCATACCATCTTATATGTAAATATTATTATACTATTAATATACTAACATTTTAATTCAATCTCTCGCACCTTATCCTCTTTATTTCAATTTCTCGCTCCTCATCTCTCTTATTATGCTTATTATACTATATCATTCATCATATTGCTTATTGTTTATATTGTTATGCTTGTGATTTTTCCTTTGTCCATTTGGACACGAAAATATTAATAAAGGATTAAACATCTAAAATATTTGTGACTTTAATTTCGGACTATGGTTACTATCCTTAGCATTGAACTTGGAGTTAGACTTAGATTTTAGGATCTATCCTTTTGCTTGAGTTGTTATGGATTGAAGACTTTGGCTCCGATTGAGTTCACTTGATTGTGAAGATGGAAATCCGATTGTTTCAAAGAATGCTTGCCATATGGTTTGATCGTTCTTCCTTTAGCTTTTATTTTCAAGTCTTAGGATAGTCCCTTCATCTCCTCTCATCTTCTTAAATTTTCAAATCTTCTCCCTATTTTCAAGATATTCTTTGTTTTCAAACTTCAAACATTTTCTCAATCAAACCTTGACTTCGGTCATGTGCTTTTACCTTTTTATTTCATTTCCTTAAATAAATGCTAAACCACATAAGCATATCGAAACTTTCTTCTCAAAAACTTTAAAACATTCACAACTCATTCAATTGTTTTTGTGTCCTCGTGCACGTTTCTTTTAACCATTTTTTATGTTTAGATATGATTCATTCTTTCTAGCAGAATTATTCGCTAAAAAATGACGACTTATCTTTACATTTTAAAATCAATTCAACTCATTCTTCTTTTCACAATTTGTACCACAAACTACGGGGTTTTGATCTCGCATTGCACTTTGTGGGTATGTAGGCATGAGACGTTCGTCTCTTCAAACACCAAAATCTTAAAAAAAAAACATTCTTCTTCTCATCCCTTCAATCATTTTCAAGAAAACCATTTCAAACCAAAAATGCAGTAAATATTTCAAAGGGTTCCCGTGGAGTACCACGGACATTTCGGGTGCGTAAAACCTTCCCGATTTGTAACCTATCCCCTTACCCGTTCTCTGTTTGTTTCTTTTAGCTTTTGCTTTTAGATTCATTAGGTTTTTTTCGTTCTTTTTCCTTTTTCCTTTTGGAAATAAATAAAAGCGTGGTGGCGACTCTGTGTACCTTGAGTAAAGTTAATCAATAGCTTGCACTCATGATTTTACCGCTACAGAAAAGTGGCGACTCTGCTGGGGAGTCAATCTCTAAGTGGATTCGGCCTACTTTGATTTGTTTACTGCTTTAGTTTGATTTGTTTGTTACTTGGTTGTTCTGTTTCGGTTTTGGTGATTCTCTGTGAGATAGATTCTAACCCGGATCTGAGTGGAACTTATGATAGAACGGAAATATTCGAAGCGATATGCGATGGAGTAGTCCAAAGCGATATCAATTTGATAATCTCCACTTGGTTAGGCTCTCTTGGACTATCAATGTCATGACGAGTAAACGTACGTGGCATTATTTTCCGACCTTGAGCTAATCATGCTGAGAACCGTAGAACCCTTAACCAATCTAAGCCAATTTAGGAACGTAGTGCAGAAACTATCTGGGTGTAAACCTAAGGTGGTTGTCACGCGATACTACACTCGGACGAGGTCTATTTTAAGAATGTTATCGGTTGGGGAGTAATCCAACGTACCGATGATATTCTAAAGATGGTTGTTAACTCCGGGAACCTCTGTTAGCACCCTTTTGGTTTTTTGCAGGTACAATGAAGACAAACCTTAGTACATGCCTATGTGGGTTGGTGTTCTGTTACCATGACTCCATGCTCGTGATTCGAACCTTTGAACCTGTGTGCTTTGCGTGATCTTGTTTGTGGTTGTTGCATCTACTTATTCATCATGATCATCTTCAGAACCATTTTTCAAGGAAAACAATTCCGATTATTGCAAATATTGGAAAAAGTAAATATTCCTTTTTGTCAAGATTTTTCATGACCATATTCTCGATGTTGACCATGTTTGCAATAATCGAGTTGTTTTTTTTCTGAAAATGGGAGTGAACATTGCATATCATTGCATCCTCGCATATTCTTGTGTTCACCCGAGTTGTGTGGGAACTCATCCCGGTTGTTTCTTTCTTTAGTTGTCTGTTGATCCGTCAAGCTGACTCCTCACCACAGATACGGTACTAGAGCTGCTAACAGATTGAGAGCTATCAGATTGAGAATGGAACACCAAGAACAGCATAACATGGAATTCCGAATGGAGATTGATGAGTTGAAGGCCGGTATGACCAGGCTCACTGAAATGATGCAAGTTCTGATTGCTCGAGGTGAACCACCTCAAAGGACTGTTATCTCTGAAGTTTTTACTGCTGTTGTTGACCCTCCTGTTACTCAGCAACCGATTTCTACTTGGCCAGAATATGGGTTACCTTCGGATTATGTGCCAGTTTCTACTACTGCTCAAGTGGGTGGTCCATCTGTTGTGCCAGTCTTTTCAGCTCCGACTTTTGTCGAACCTCAACCTGTTGTACACACTACTACTCAGACTACTTATCAGAATTCTCCTTTCTTGTACCAAGCTGTTGGTTAACAAGCTGAAAGTCAGGGTGAACCTGGATATATGGATGAAGTTAGAGAACAATGTTTGACTCTTGAGAAGAGGGTAAGAGGTCTAGAAGGAAAGGATGTCTTTGGTTCCGCTGCAATTGACATGTGTTTGCTTTCCGACTTGGTTCTTCCTGATAAGTTCAAAGTCCCTGTATTCGAGAAGTACAATGGTCATACTTGTCCAAAGATTCATATGCTGATGTATTGTCGCAAAATGGCTGCACACGCCAAGGATCACAAATTGCTTATTCACTATTTTCAAGATAGTCTGAGTGGCGCTTCTATGAAGTGGTATGTGGGACTTGAGAAGAGTCACATCCGAAGCTGGAAAGATTTATCTGATGCTTTTGTAAGGCAGTATAAGTACAATCTGGACATGGCTCCTGACCGTCGTCAACTTCAAAATATGTCACAGAAAGAGAAAGAATCGTTCAAAGAGTATGCTCAGCGTTGGAGAGAGCTATCTGCTCAAGTGGAGCCACCTTTGCCCGAAAAGGAATTAACTGGTTTGTTCATGGACACTCTTCAACCGTTCTTTTGGGAGAAAATGGTAGGAAGTGTTTCATCTGGTTTTTCTGATCTAGTCACTATTGGAGAAAGACTTGAGGAAGGTATCAAGAAAGGTAAGATTACCAATTCTGAAGCTCCTAATGCTGCAAGAAAGTCTTTTGGGAATCCTCACAAGAGAAGAGATGGTGATGCTTATGCTGTTTCAACTGAGAGGAGGCCTTATCACCCGCAACAACGATATGTTCAACCATACGTAGTTGCAATTGCTCCTGTTGTTAAAACTCAACCTGGTCAAACTCAAGCTCAAGGTCAGGCTCAACAAGCTCAAGCTCAAGTTCAGATTCGAGCTCAAGCTCAGGCTCCTCATCCTGCTGCTGGACAAAATCAGTATCGCAATAGGCCAAACTTTGATCCTATACTGATGCCTTACACTGAATTGTTTCCTTCCTTGATTAAGAGTGGTTTAATTACTACTAGGCCTCCGCCTCCTGTTCCAAATCCTCTGCCGGTTGGTTATAGATCGGATCTTCGTTGTGAGTTTCATCAAGGTGGAACTGGTCATGACCTGGAACATTGCTTTGCACTGAAAGCTAAAGTGCAAGAACTTATCAGGAACAATATCCTTTACTTTAATGACCTTAATCCCAATGTTATCAACAATCCTTTGCCGAAGCTTGGGAAGTGAATCTTCTAGAAGACTTCAACAGTCAAATTTTCTTCAAGGCTAGAATATTAGATGGGATAGCTCATCCTTGTTGTTGATGGATCACTAGGCCATTATTTCTTTATGTTTGCAATTTTCTTCAATTGTATTGATTTGTTTGCTTTTAAGCTTGGTTGTATTTTCATGTTGATTTTAATGAAATGAGCATTGCTTTGTTTTGATTCAATCTCATTTACTATTTGCATCTTTATGCTTTACATTTCAAGTTCATTTATCTTTTCTCAAAGCTTTTACAATGATTGGAGGGAGGATGATGAAAACGAGATACCCATAACTGTTGTTGGTATGCTTTCAATTGAGACTTGCTGATGATATACAGGCATTGTTTCAAATCCTAAACACTGGAGAAATAAGGAATTTAATCCTTTGTCAACCCCTTTGAGCCTTGAAGTTGGAGTTTCTTTCTATTCGAAAAAACCCGCATTTTTAACCCGGGGATGGTTAGTTCTCAATTAATTCAAATGTGCATTCAAGTACAAGAGAATCATTCAAGACACCTTTCAATAAAGGTTGTAATCTTAAGCTTTCCTTCATACACATCAAAGAAGTGTTGAAGATGTTTCTCAATTCAAAAGCCAATGATGGTTCGTTGTAATCATTAAGCCATGCAGTCATTATCTTTCAAAAAAAATGATATTGAAAAAGAATGATGAAAAAAATCAAAGCCCGCTAAGTCAAAACCTATGAAGGAGACTTAGGCAAAAATAAACTGGGGCATCCCGCTGGCTGTAAGTTCAGATGGCACAGTTCAGGCAAATGTTAGGGATAATAAGAAGAAAGATTTTTCAAGAGGTCATCAAAATCCTCAGTAAAAATGAGTTGAGTTGACCAAAGTCCTCACTAGAAATAACAAAAGAAAGATGTGACTGCTATCTCAAAATCCTCTGGCTTATGAACCATCTTCATATGTGCAATCCTAAATTTCTGGGAACTTGAATGCATAGGCCGAATTAATTGAATGTAGGACTGGAGTTAATCACGAAGTTGGGTTGGGTACAATTAAACTTCGAGCCTATACCCTTTGTTTCATAAACCGTGAACCAGGCCACGTTACAACCTTCAAAAGTCCAAATTGAATCCAAGTTTCTTTTGAAAAGCATACTACAACAAGGTTGCATAAACTGACTCCCAAGTTCTTTACCAATCATTTGTTTTCTTACCTTTGTTTTAATTTTGTCTCAACCACCGTGTTTTGACAATGTTTTCATTTACTTTACATCAATAAATCTCAAAAATGATTCTTGATTTCAAACTTTGCATTGAACTTTGCATTAAAATTACCAGGTTTGTAGAAACACTTTTTATTTTGCAAATAAACTTTCATCATCAAGGAATTTTCAAACAGTTAAGAAATTCGGTCAGTGATCTTATCAGGGGGCAAGTTCTTCTCAGTTCCTATGGTTCAAGGTTGGCTGTTCATCGCAAGTTATTATCAGATTTGGTTATTCAGAAGATTCTCTGCAAGTTTCATATTGGGTTATTTTCTCAGTATTCATCTCAAGAACTGAAGCCATGATCAGTTTATTCTCTCAACAGTTACCTCAAAGATGTGATTATTTTTCTCCAGCAGTAATCATGAACTGAATCCATTATCAGTTTTCCCTCATCAGTCATTGAACTTGGGGCAATTTTCTTCAAGAATCTCCAAGCGGCTTTTCATGATTTCTCTCAAAAGATTTTCAACTTGATACAGTTTACTGGTGGGACAAAGATTTGTTCAAAGAGCAGTAGCATCTCTAATTTCCGAGCAGAATAGCAGTGATCTCTGTGTTGAGGAATCAGTCTTCTTTCTTTCACTCCTCTAAGAGTCTAAACTGGTTGTCAGCATTTTCTCTCATATTATCTCCTCGGGTGTTTTATTCCCCAGTTTTGTTTACGTTTGCATATTTGAGTGTTTTAGTCCTCATTATGCGTATTCTTGGGTGTGTTATTCCCCATTTTCGAAAATGTTCGCATAGTTGAGTGTTTTAGTCCTCATTATGCGTTGGCTCGGGTGTGTTATTCCCCAGTTTTGTTTATGTTTGCATATATGAGTGTGTTATTCCTCATTATGCAGTTTTTTTGGGTGTGTTATTCCCCATTCTTGTTAACATTTGCATATTTGAGTGTTTTAGTCCTCATTATGCGTGTTCTCGGGTGGTTTATTCCCCATTTTTCGTAAGTGTCCGCATACTGAGTGTTTTAGTCTTCATATGCATTTCTCGAGGTCTTGTTATTTTCAACTTCTTACTTTTTTGGTCAAAGTCCAACTTACTTGGCATTCGTCTGTCTCTCCAGAACTTTTTCTTCACCTACTTGTTGTATCTTCTCAGATATTACACCCTTTTATCCGATTGCCATTCTCGGATGTCCATAGTGAAGTCATCATTGATTTGATGTACTGTCCCGGACTTTCTCCCATTTCATTCAGTTCTGTTCCTGAATGTTGTATTTCACATTTTACCCGGTTGCTATTCCCGGATGTTGGAATCATTTTCCTTCCGATTTCCATTCTCGGATTTCCATGTTGGAGTCATCACTGAGTTGATGTACTTTCCCGAATTTTTCCCATTTCATTCAGTGTTGTTCCTGAATGTTGTGATTCATATCTGATTGCTATTCTCAGATATTGTGATTACCCTTTTTCGACTGCCATTCTCGGATATTCCTAGTTAAAGTCAGTAATGTCATCCTTATATGCTTCTGATGTACTTTTTTCGGGGCTTTTCTCACTTCGTTCAGTGCCATTCCTGGATGTTGTGATCCTTTCTGTCCAATTGCCATTCTTGGACATTTGCGTCTCAGCTGAGCCATGTGTTGGTCTCTAGCATGTTGTTTTTCCCGTCGGAGTCTTATGCTCCTTATCCCCAGTGTTTATTTTATTTCTTGTGTCGTCTTGTCCCTCACAGATTTCTCTGCATTTCATATGTTTTCATATACATTTTATATCATCTCATATTATCCTCATAACAGTTTCATATGCTTCATATCATTTCCATATCATCTTCATATCATTTCATATCATTCGTTTCGTTTCATTTCATTTCATTCCAGTTTTTGGCATCTTAGGATCAAAAATTGGGTTTTTGGATATTTAAGTATCTTCCACCTTGTCGTAATGAAGATTTCAATCTTCATTATCTCTGGATTGAAGAAACTTAAATAGGGGCATCTGTCAGACCCTAATTTTTGACCCTAAGATTTTTCGCATCTCATCTGCATTTCGCATACAAACAAGATCACGCACTATTCGTTTATCCTTTTTCATGTACAGGTCTATGCTTCGCAGGAGATCACCATGTTTAATTTCTGTTATTTGTTTATATTCACTAACTTCTAACCAAAATACCAAAATATGTTGCAGACTGTTTCTTCTCCTTTTTCTCTGTGTTGCAGGTTTGAAAAGATAAGACAGTGATTTCAATTCAGAGGCGTTTGTTCAGTCACAATCCGATTCAGATGGACGTTTGACCTAATCTTGGTCAAACTATCAGAAGATTGTTTCAATCGCAAGTTGTGTGTGCCAGTGGTTTATTCCTTAGATAATGCGTATATCAAAGTTCAAGTTGTTGTGTGTGGGAAGTCATCGGTTATTAGACAGTGTTCTGTGAGAAGTTTGGTTCGAATATTCAATGATCATCAGTTCATCAGTGATTCATCTGAGAATTTATTTTTCTCAGCATGAATTCAAATCATCGGGAAAATTTTCAGAACATTTCAGTGATTGTGGCTGAATTGGCAAGTTGATTCAGTGGTTTAGTGTTGGCTACATTCATCATTAATCAGTGGCTTGTGGAAAAATTAAGATTCGGCTGTGGGCTTAGAAATCATCCATATATCCATTATCCTTTTTTTTCCGATTAAACCATTCCCTTTTCAATAACCTTTTTTCTATTTTTTCTCGATTTACCTGATTCATACATTTTTTTTAGTTCAATTATCCAATTACCACCTTGAATTCTCATTTTTTATCCATTTCTAAAATTCACATCTACTTATTTGTTATCCATTTTTTAGATTTCAAAAATACCAACAAGAACTAATTATATTTTAGATTCCATTTACATTTTTTAACCACCCTTAATCCAATATATTACAAAAATCATCACATTTATATTCTAAAAAAAAAAAAAAAAAATCATATGTTCTTAAGCCCATTTTTAATAACCCATCAACCCATTTCTTTATGGTTTCTATACAAAACAATCTTGAAAAAAATTTAAACAAAAAAAAAGCCACAGCCACGTGACTTTCATCATCCCAATTTTACAACACCACTTCAAGCAACTTTTTCCAAGCCACTACTACCACAAGCCGTACCAGCTTCATCACATGAACAACTTTTGCATCAGCTCAAGCCAACACGCACAAGAACAACAACAAGCCTCCAAGCCAGTCATATCATCCTTCACACCGCACAAATATATCACACCAGCAGCTCATCATCAGCAAACAAGTCGTATACACCCAAACACAAACCCAGCTTCGCGTCATCCGCAAACAGCCTTCACGCCAAGCCTTCCTCACGTACACCCTCCCAGCTTGCATCAAACACCAACCCGCACGCCAGCCGCACGCTCAAGCCTCACTCCACACGCGTATCACACAACAGCTTCGCCGCAGCATTTCACAAAGCAAAAACAACAAAACGCAAATGCCCACAACTCAAAACGCAAGGGCATACCTCAAAGCCAAACGCACGTGAATCCGCATCAAGCCTCAGCCAGCAAACTCATTAAACCACAACTACAACACGTAAATCTCATTGATCGAAACACATCCAAAATTGCAAAACGACATCAATAATTTCCATTCAAATCTTCACTCAATCTTTCTATAAATACAATACCAATCTCATTCATTGATCAAGCTTTGAGAGCACGTCAAATCCCTGCAAAAAAATCACCAAAGCTTCAATTTCGTTTTTTTCTAATTTTTCGTTCCGTTTTATTCGCCCTTAATCCTTCATCAATCTCATCTTCAATTCTTCAACTCCGTCAACCTCTGCAAAAAATTCGTTCATAATCTTCAACAATCAACAACAACGATTCTATAGGAATCGGATTTCAAAAAAAATATAAAAAGGAGGAAGAGAAAGGGTGAAATCGAAGAAGGAGAGTGAAGATATAGTGTAATTCGTGAAGAGAGGGCGTCGATCGATCGAAGTGTGATGTTGATTTCTTTGCTGTTACCGGCGGTGTTGGTTTCTTTTTAGAAGAGGAGTTTTAGGGAAGAAGAAGGTAATGGTGGCTGCGGCTCATAGAAGAAGAAGTTCAGCTGTTTCTTTTTTTTTTAATTATGTTTTCATGTTTATAAACTTAATTGGTGTATGGGCTTGTGTCATGCCATTTGGTCCATTTGCTAACCTCTACCTCCCAATTCCAGCGCCACATCCCCTCTCCCTTGGCCTTTGTGTTTTTTTTTCTTTTATTTCTATTTCTTTCTCATTTTCACATTTTCTTTTATATAATATTTTTCATCATCTCATTTTAAAAACTTTTTTTTCTAAATTTCTTAAGGATTTTTCTATTTGGTTCTTGTTTTATATTAAATTTCTTTTAAAAAATATCTTTGAAATTTTTTGAGTTTTATTTGAATTTCTTTATGATACTAGTTTTTTTTCTCCATTGATCTTAATTCGTTAGAACCATATTCCTTTTTCATCCTATTTTCTTTTTGGTCGATGAGATCTCCGATTCGTGGATTATTGTTTTTCGAAGATGTTTAATCTTCATTATTTCAAATCTATGGATGAATGATCATTTGGATCATTATCCATACTTTGGAATCGTGATAGGTTGCCTTCGATAATACAATGTGAAATCCCGATTAAGATTAGACCGCTACCTTTTCTTTTCGTGCGACATGTTTTCGGAGAATGATTCATCATATCATTTCTCTAACATGTATTAGCACAAATATTTTCCACCTTAATTGGTGGTGGCCGGCCTCATTTGTAGGGTAATTACTCCGTAAATTACTCGGCAATTGCTTAACATAGACCTAAACTTGTCCCGAATTCGGAATAAGATCCATGTGGATCCGGTTGCCTCGATTTTGGTTCTCTTTTTGTGGTTGTGTTTGATTAAGTTCATCATACCATCTTATATGTAAATATTATTATACTATTAATATACTAACATTTTAATTCAATCTCTCGCACCTTATCCTCTTTATTTCAATTTCTCGCTCCTCATCTCTCTTATTATGCTTATTATACTATATCATTCATCATATTGCTTATTGTTTATATTGTTATGCTTGTGATTTTTCCTTTGTCCATTTGGACACGAAAATATTAATAAAGGATTAAACATCTAAAAGATTTGTGACTTTAATTTCGGACTATGGTTACTATCCTTAGCATTGAACTTGGAGTTGGACTTAGATTTTAGGATCTATCCTTTTGCTTGAGTTGTTATGGATTGAAGACTTTGGCTCCGATTGAGTTCACTTGATTATGAAGATGGAAATCCGATTGTTTCAAAGAATGCTTGCCATATGGTTTGATCATTCTTCCTTTAGCTTTTATTTTCAAGTCTTAGGATAGTCCCTTCATCTCCTCCCATCTTCTTAAATTTTCAAATCTTCTCCCTATTTTCAAGATATTCTTTGTTTTCAAACTTCAAACATTTTCTCAATCAAACCTTGACTTCGGTCATGTGCTTTTACCTTTTTATTTCATTTCCTTAAATAAATGCTAAACCACATAAGCATATCGAAACTTTCTTCTCAAAAACTTTAAAATATTCACAACTCATTCAATTGTTTTTGTGCCCTCGTGCACGTTTCTTTTAAACATTTTTTATGTTTAGATATGATTCATTCTTTCTAGCAGAATTATTCGCTAAAAAATGACGACTTATCTTTACATTTTAAAATCAATTCAACTCATTCTTCTTTTCACAATTTGTACCACGAACTACGGGGTTTTGATCTCGCATTGCACTTTGTGGGTACGTAGGCATGAGACGTTCGTCTCTTCAAACACCAAAATCTTAAAAAAAAAACACATTCTTCTTCTCAACCCTTCAATCATTTTCAAGAAAACCATTTCAAACCAAAAATGCAGTAAATATTTCAAAGGGTTCCCGTGGAGTACCACGGACATTTCGGGTGCGTAAAACCTTCCCGATTTGTAACCTATCCCCTTACCCGTTCTCTGTTTGTTTCTTTTAGCTTTTGCTTTTAGATTCATTAGGTTTTGTTCGTTCTTTTTCCTTTTTCCTTTTGGAAATAAATAAAAGCGCGGTGGCGACTCTGTGTACCTTGAGTAAAGTTAATCAATAGCTTGCACTCATGATTTTACCGCTACAATTAGGATCACAAGTTTTTTAGATGTTTAATCTTTTATTATTATTTTTGGTGTCCAAAGGACAAAGGATACAAAAATCACAAAATAAAAGTAATATAAACATGATAATGGATGAGAAAGCATAATAAAAGTAAAAGAGATAAGGGAGCAAGAAGAAAATTAAAGAGGATAGGGTGCAAGAAGGAAAGTAAAATAGTAATATAGTGATAATAATAAGATATACATAATAATGGTATGACGAACTTAATCATCCACAACCAAAAGAGTAACAGGGTACTTAGTGCCAAAACCGAGAAGGCAACCAGTTCCGCTTAGTATCTTACACTATAGTGATTAACCGATATAATTAGACCCAAATTATATGAAGACTTGAAAGAAGATTGGGATACCCAAAGCAAGCCAAAAATCACCATTGGATCAATGTTAAACAATTAACATATTTTTTAATCGGTTAGCATGTTGAAAATTTCATATCTTGCACAAAAATACATTGGTTAATCGATTAACCAGTTTGTACTGCAACTGGTTAATCGAGTAACACTGAACCAGAGGCAGAAAATTGGCCAAAATTCAGCATGATCCTCTTTTAAAACAATTTTCAAACACCTTATGATCATGAACTGGATTGACACAAATTTTAAACTGAAAAATACTGTGGAATCCCTGCAATCAAACAACAATATATGATCCAAAGGATCAACAACAAAGAGCACCAAGGATTTACATCTTGGATGATGATGATGAAGGTGTAACAATGGAGGAAGATGAATTACCAAGAACAAACTCCAAATTACTTCACAAGCAAGCTTGATCTACTGAAATTGATGAAGAAAAATGAAAAGGATGAAGGTTTAGCTCAAAGTTAATCAAGAATTCAATGGAAATTCTTGATAACTTTCAAAAGAAGAAAATGAGCTTTGGTGAATTTTGTGGTTTGAAGAAATATTTTACAAGGGGTTTTATGACTCTCTAAAGCTTGAGAAATGAATGAAATTATGCCAACATATAAAGAGTTTAGGTATAGAAATTTGGTGGAATGGAGCTTGCTTTGAAAAATCAAAATTAGGCTTGTAATTCAAGTTTGGAGGGAAATTCATAAAAGAGTGGTGATTAGTGAAGATATATGGTGGGAAATGATCAAAGTGATGTAGGGGAATAAAAATGATGTGATTTAGAATATTCCAAGTGAGATCAAAGGCTGAGATGATGCAAAATTGAAACAAATTTTCAAAATTCGCCCAAGCTAATCGATTAACATATTGGTTAATCGATTAACCAAGCCAAATTTTGATTTTTGCTTTTCTTTTGATTGCATTGTTGTTATTTCAACTCGATTCTTTTGTGTGATGAAGAAGACATGGAAATAAACACATGAACCTTGGAATTCCTTGAATAAATCAATTAAAACTTGAGGAATCCTTGATCAGATAAATTGACATGATTGCGGATCAACTTCAACTTTGTTCAGATGAAATTCATTCAAGCTGTGAGACTGTTATTTTTGGTATTTTAACCTTGTTCTTCCCCTGAAAATGTTAATAAAAGAAAACAAAATATTTTTGGATTTTGATTAGATGTTAGTTAACATAAACAAATAAAAGACAAACAAAAGCAATAATGATCCCCTGTGAGGTATAAACCAGCAACCGAGAAGGACGTAAGAACTAATGCGTGATATTGTTTGTATGCAAAGATGCACATGAAAATATGAAAAATCTTAAGGTAAACAATTAGGGTGCTACGCGGGGGAGCAAAGTTTCCTACAGACGGCGCCACTGATCTTATCGGGATCAGAATATTGATCAACGACCATCAACACATCGTAGGTGACTCATGTGGTTAACGGAGGAAAGAAGATGAGGTGTACCTGCAAGACACCATGATGCCAAAGTGAGGTTCATAGCAAAAAGAGAGCAAGCACATGACATCCGTAATGGGCTGGATCTGCATGCCAATAACGCATGACTGCCAGGATCCTACGTGGGAGTAGGGGACGACCAACACGTGTCCTCAGATCAACTATCTCGCGATCCTTAGAGTGGTGGAAAACTCGCTTTTCACGGAGGACAAAACGACTTAGTGGGATAGGTGGATCAGTTGGTCACATGTCCTCAGATGAGGAGCACGCGGGTGAAATATTCCCCAACGACCATAATGGATTGGGCCCATTCGTTGGACATTCCTTGACATAGCGTTGAATTGGATTGTGCCCGATGGTGGCCAACCTCAGACCCAGTCCATAACAATTTTAAAAATATTCTTGTGTTTCATATTTTTTAAAAATTTAGAAAAATAATATACTATATTAACATATAAATTTATATTATGTTTATTAAAAAAATATAGTCGTAACTCCTACAGCCCTCTTAAAAATTATCTTAAAATCAAATCTCAACCACATCTTGATTTATTTAAAATAAAAATATATATTTATTAATAATTTTGAATTTAGTTAAATACTATATTACTTTTAATTTACTTTTAATAATAAAGATATTTTACCAAATTAAACTAATGATAGCAAATAATTTACTTTAAACAAAATGAGAAGGAATGGTTAGAAAGAGATAAAGAGAAAGTCAAGCACCCATTACTTGTCCATCCATGTCCGTGTCTGTATATAAATATACCACGATTCCCTAACCTCATCAACCATTCATCAGAATTTCTCTTTTCATCATCCAAAAATCATCCATGGAAACCACAACCACCCTCACCGGTTTACTCCAATCCGTCGCCAAAACATTCCCCTCTCGACGTGCCATCTCCCTCGCCGGAAAATTCGATCTCACTCACTCTCATCTTAACGAATTAGTCGAATCTGCCGCAGATCATCTCATCTCTGCCGGAATCAAACCAAACGACGTCGTCGCTCTTACTTTCCCGAACACCGTCGAGGTATGTTTTCATACAGATTTAATTATTCATTACTTTATATTTATTAATTCCTTGTTATTTTAAAATTCTTTGTTTCAGTATGTTATATTGTTTTTAGCTGTTATTCGAGTCCGAGCCACGGCGGCGCCTTTAAATGCAGCTTATACAGCTGAAGAATTCGAGTTTTATCTATCTGACTCCGAATCAAAGCTTCTATTAACGCCGTTAGAAGGTAATAAGCCGGCGCAAGACGCGGCTTCAAAGCTCAACATTCCTCTTGGCTCGGCTTCCCTCACAAAATCCGAAGAAAAAACCAAGCTTACAATCTCCCTGAAACATCCAGAGTCAGGTTTAAAATCTGACTCGGTAAACTCGGTGGCCAAACTCATTAACGAATCATCCGACGTGGCACTTTTCCTCCACACATCAGGTACCACGAGTCGTCCCAAGGGAGTTCCACTGACTCAACACAACCTGGTTTCGTCCGTGAAAAACATCCAATCGGTTTACCAACTCAGTGAGTCAGATTCAACCGTGATCGTGCTTCCGCTTTTTCACGTTCACGGGTTAATCGCTGGATTGCTGAGTTCACTCGGTGCCGGGGCTGCGGTGACGTTACCTGCGGCAGGGAGATTCTCGGCCTCAACCTTCTGGAAAGACATGATTCAATACAATGCGACGTGGTACACAGCGGTACCTACCATACACCAGATCATACTAGATCGCCACCTTAATAACCCTGAACCGGCTTACCCGAAACTGCGGTTTATTAGAAGCTGTAGTGCTTCGTTGGCACCGGTTATTCTAGGTCGTTTAGAGGAATCGTTTGGGGCCCCAGTTTTGGAGGCTTATGCTATGACTGAGGCTTCTCATTTAATGAGTTCGAATCCTTTGCCACAAAATGGGTCCCACAAAGCTGGATCGGTTGGAAAGCCCGTGGGTCAAGAAATGGCTATACTTGAAGAGTCGGGCCGGGTTTTGGAAGCGGGAGTGAATGGGGAAGTTTGTATTAGAGGAGAAAATGTTACGAAAGGTTACAAGAATAATGAAGAAGCAAATAAGGCAGCGTTTTTGTTTGGTTGGTTTCATACTGGTGACATTGGTTACTTTGATTCGGATGGATATTTACATCTTGTGGGTCGGATTAAAGAGCTTATCAACAGAGGAGGTAAATTATTAACTCTTTTTTTTTTTTTAAAATCTATTAAATAGATATTGTATCTCATCAGAACCTTCGTCAAGGACATGGAAAATGGCTTAAAACTTGGCCTAAAAAATAAAGTCTCTTAAAAAATATTTTTTACACATCTGCTATCAAACTTTTGAGAGGCCTGGCTCTATTTCTGATCTATATTATGGAAATATTTTTTATGTTTAGATCATTCATTTACATGTTATATATGTTATATTTTCTGGTTTTATTTATATGAAAAAATTGAATTTTTAAATTAATTAAATAAACAATCAATCTATATAAATTAATAATTAATTTTTTTCTTAACGATGTTTAATAGTTTTTTTATTAGGTAGACACGTTAGGGAGAAAGTAGTTAGATAGCTGGTGTATTAAATTCACCATTCATACGTGGATGTACTATTCTTTTTTTGTGTGTTTATTAAGGATGACAAAAAACTTGAAATCTATTTCTTTTATTCAGTATTATTTTTTAATTTCAAATCTGCCCTCATAACTGAATTAGTGTCAATTAATTTATCCTACAATTTCAGAATTTTTT